>JAULSN010000005.1:1565000-2821115 GCA_033439765.1 Lasiosphaeria ovina
AGTCAAAGTGGAGTCGGGCGAAGGCGTGGTGGCACGGCTCAAATGCTCGGGAATGTTCTGCAAATTGTTCGGCACGGCGTACAAAAAGGGGCTACCATCTCAGACCCTGCCGTTGGCCTGGTTCCACTCTCGCCGAGACAACCCCAGCCCAAAGAATTGCAAACCTGGATTCCGGGGGACGAGGCCAACGCGCCATCGGCGACATAAACAGCGTTTCATTGGGCCGGGCGATCCCGTCCCTTCTTCTGGCCTCGTCTTGCAATACCCCGAGGAGCCGTGTGTTTGAGCCGTTGCGTCACCACCCGATTGCGTTTGTTTGAGAGAAGAACCCGAAGTCGATGCCGCTGTCAAAATCAAAGTTGTGGGGTAAACGCCCCCGAACTTCGCGCTACACTCCGCGGTGCGCGCGCACGGCCGTGTTCGCGGTCTCGGCCGTCGGCATCAGCGCTAATGGCCGATAGTATTGGCTTTGCTTGCAAGTATGGGTTGGGTTTGATGTGGCGTCAGCCGGAGACGACTGGACATCCCTAGTCCCTCCGTCTTCACATCATTGCGTGTCCGCCAAAGTCTTGGGTCTCCCCCAATGATTATGTCATTCGGATCGCATCTTGGCGGCCAGACTGCGAGTCGGCAGAGATGGGAATCCGTTGTCGCCTGAGGGATGGCGAGGTAGTTTGCGTATTCGCCGAACGTCTTCTGTTGCGACACACGACTGTAAGTTCTCTACAGATATGTGAGTGGCCGTTGTCCTATCTCCTCTCTTTAATCCCTTTTTTCCAGAGGCGCGTTGCGGCTCATGGCCGTCTGTGCCCAGGTCGCCAAGGTAACCAGGGTGGTCCGAAAAGGGGTAAGGTAGGTAGGTAGTCATCGTTGGATAATCCACGAAGGATTGACCTCGCCTGGCGGAGACATTGGCTCGAGTTGTAGGATTCCTCTGTAACGGCGCAGAGCCGTGATTGCTTTTTGTTTTGTTTTTGGCATGGCGACGGGTTTGGTTACTGGAAACCTAATGTGGAATGCGCGCGTTCGAAAAAGAGAAAAAAAATTCATCGCCGGACACTTACGAGTTTTGTGCTCGATACGACGTCGTTGGGAGCGCGGGATTGAGAGCGATTCATCGATTTTTACCTCTGGGCGTGGAGGTCACGGATCTGCGCCAGCTGATTTGGAAAATCGGATGAGTTTGCCGTGTAGATGGAAGGAGCGTTTCGAGTTTGTTCGTGTCACAGTCACGGTTACGGTGACGGCTGTAGGCCCGGTGGTCATCCAAATCATACGGCCGTTCCTTCCCAGCCAGACCACCTCAGCCAGTGTAGGCGGTCTGGCCAGCGGGAGCCAGAAAAGAAACGTCATCCGTCGTTCCAGTGAACGGCTGCGATACGAAGTGCTTACCTACCGGGCGGTGGCTAGGTAGGGGTCTGCAAGTCAGCGATCATGGCCTCAAGACTCGGATCTTGTCTCTCTCCTCTGTGTTCTCGTCGTTCTCGGGTCTGCCCTCGATATATCTCAATCGCCCCGCAGGCAAATTTCGTGGCCGATTTCTAGCATGTCCGCAATGCCTATTCCTAGTGGAAGCTGCAGTGAAAATGGATGGAAATTTAGCGGTAGGTATTGCGGTGGTGGTGATGGTGGTGGCGGTGGTGGCGGTGGTGGGAGAAGGCATGGAACGAAGTCGGACTCCATGTTTGAAGGCTTCAACTCTAGCTGGCGATTTAGTGGACGTCATTCGACAGGCTGCCCCAGACTGCGACGGAAGCCAAGTCGGATCTTTCACTGCATCGGCACCCATCTCACTCCTTCGGACGGAGCGCACGTTGTGAACTACCCTGCGGCAGGCGAGCCACGTTCCAACCGCCCAGAAACACCCAGCGGCCTCCCCTCTACACCTCCCACACGCAAACTTCGCAGATCGCGGCGAGTCGCGAATCTACGGCAGACACCGAAAATGCGCATTTACGCATCCCATACAACTGCTTCGATGGCCTCGGCCCGACCTGGATCACCAGAGCTCGCATCTGAATGTGGCAGCGTGGAATATTCCGAGGACGAAGAGCCTCAGATATGCCAGGCTACGAGCGTCTCCATGACGGTTTCGCGAGCTGTTCTGGTCACGGTAGGAAAAGGCACTTTGTCGGTGGATGCATCCAAGGGAACGAGCCCCAAATGGCCAGGCACTGGGGGAGGCACTGCGGGAGGCACCAAAAAGAAAGGTGAGCCTATCGGTGGGCGCTCTTGGGACGAGTCGTCCGTACATGCATTATTCTGGACTCGCCTGGGCGCGTGGGTAGCTAACCATCGTGGACCGCAAGGACACCGCAAGACAGTTTCTGACGAGAAGGTGACTTTTTCGTCCCCCCATGGAAAGGAAGAGGGAGATCCGGTCAAACAATTGCGACAATCGCTGCCGGCGCCAATAGTAGGGACAATAGGAACAATGGGTTACCCCGGTGATAATGGTAACGGAACAAGCTATCCATCTCTTTCTTCCCCTCCACTGCCTACCTTATGTACCCTACTTCTTCTTTCCACTCCCTCCCCTAATATTTGGCATCGAAACCTTCCTGCAACACTCGCCAACCGCGTCTTGTCTCTTGAAGTCCCCTCCCAAACGAAGCCTTTGCATTGCGCGGTCCATGCTCCTCTTGCCCGGGCTCACTGGCGCTGACTGTTGACCCGACAACTTTGCGACCTGTAGCCCGACGTGATATGGACAACCGCAGTTACAACGATAACACCAGTTCGCTACCAGACAATCTCGGGCCCTTTGTTCTCAAGCCCTGCTCCTTTGACGACCCGTCAACTCTAAAATATAGTGAGTTTCGTTCACAGTCGCCCACCTCCAACCCACCACGTCCCCAGGGCACCTCTGAGAAGTTTAATCTAGAGCATATTAAGTCTTCCCCTACTGACCTAGGTGGGGTTATAGACCCGAGCCACAAGGGAAAAAAGTCTCGTTTGCTTGAAGGTCTGGCTGCTCAAGGTGTGTTGACCCACCTCTCTCTTGCCTCTGCCGCCTGATCCAAACAAAATTCTAACCACAATTCTTTTCGCTTTCTAGGCGGGGAAGACCATCCAGATCGCATAGAGCACTGGGTATCCGGTCTTTGCCTGGACAATTTGCACGACCCTGAGCTTGCTCTTCCGCTCCCCGTAAGTTTCGTCCCAAGTGACCACCCCCATCCCACTTTCGCGTCTCCTGCCAACACAAATACTGACGCGTGCAAAAGTCGCTCCCAAACAACCAAAAGCCGCCCCAAACAGACTTTGCTCCCACAGCCAACTTTGATACTGGCACCTTGCTGGACCAAACCGCGATGCCTAAGAATAAAAACTCCGATAAAATGCGCCACCACGGCAAGCATGCCGCACCTGTCGACGACGCCAGAGCTATCCGGGGCAATTTCATTCCCGTATCCCACTCGCTCGGCTCCGTGGTCCCTTCTCCAAGCACCGACCGTTCGCAGGGAGTTTATCTGCAGTTCAGCCTGACCGAGACCCAGATGGACCGTCTTACTGCAGCGTAAGCAGACATTCCCCTTTCCCCTTCCCCCTTTCTGTTCTCTTTCTCTTTCTATCTTCGCGCACAAACTGACACGCTCGAAGATTATCTCAGGATGAAGGTGCAGAGCAAGCTGCTCGAGGGCGCCATATGGCCCAGAACGCAGGCCAGTTGAAGCAAACCACCAACAACGAGAACAAGCAGCCGTCAACAAGCATGCGATCCCGGTCGCCGACCAAGATTCCGCGGGCGGCTAACACCCTTTCCCGAGACCGATCTCATTCTCCCGTCAAACATACGAGCGGGGGCAGGAATGTTGATAATCTTCGTGAGGCTTACGAGTTCGAAGCGAGCCGGACACCCAAGTCCCCAGAAGCGCAAAAGGGCTATCGTACCCCAAATCAATCCACTACTCCGGTGGCTTCCACGTCCTCGCCAGCTTGGAGAGATGTCCGGCACTATCCGACGCCCATTGATACAGAAATTGCTCAGAAACATGCAAAGAGGGCTTCCATGCATGGACGCGAACAGGTGCCAGCCGTTACTCACAATCCACTTGACACTTCTCGGCCGCCATTCCTCAAAGCAGCTCGTTATGCTCTGTCGGACGACACATCTTCGGTATATTCCCAGGGATCCGACGAAGTGTCTCCGCTTGCTCCAATTAGCCCCCTTCGCATCAAGAAGGAAGACTTTCCCAAACATATCAGCGTCCTACAAGGCTACAATGAATGGAGACAGTCTCCGTGCTATTCGGATCCTGAATCCAAGAATTCGCAACACGTCCACTTCGAGAAAGGCTTTGTCGACGATCATCCTGGAACAGCAAATGGGTCATCCAGTGGTGGCACTGAGGGCACATACAATCCTCTCGCTCCTTACCTCATGGCCCAAAACAGCTCCGCTCCGACCAGAATGGCTTCCAAGATCCTGATCGGACAGAACGGCTGGCTGGAGGACACGTCGAAGAAGCAACCCGAGCCCACCACGTCTCCTAGCAGAAAGGGTGGTTTCTTCGATCGCCTCGTCGAGAAGGCAAAGGAGATGGTAAGAAGCCCCTAGAATGTCGCTATAATCGCTCACTAACAAATGCTACTAGGTTGACAAGGGCAGCGACACCAAATCCCAGCGCAAGTCCCGAGAGTCAGACAAGAGCCAGCCCGGCTCCGGTTCGCGCTCCCTAGCAATCTCATTGAACCCCCGGGAGCAGAGCTTGCTCTACTGCGAACTCGAGTTTGCGCTGGCAACAGCCCTGAACGAGTACGTCAAGGCTCAGCTCAATGGAGGTCGCCTTGACCCCGACAAGCTGCGCAAGATTGCCGACGGCTGGCATCAGCGAGGCCGACCCAAAGTTGTCAGCTTCCGATATGACCTCGAGACGCAGATTGAGTTGGTCAAGCTCCACGTGAACGACTTCATGTTCTACGGCCGGGCGGCGTCCAACCCCTCCATCCTCGGAATCCTCGACACGATGAAGGTCGACGCGCGCGCCATGCGCATCCGCACCTTTTGCCAGCCCGACACTGTCATCGCCAAGCAGCTCCTGGACGCCCAAAACCTGTTTGACCTCATTGGCGCCCCTGAGCACCAGCAGATCCAGCTGGCCGAGATCATCGCCTTTGTCAAGGCTGCCATGGAGCGCGAGCGCCTGTTGACCCAACAGCAGGAGTCGCAGCGCGAGTCGGCCGCCACCGGGCTTACTCCCCTCCGCCACACCAAGAGCCAGTCCGGCGAGACGTGGCACGCGGCGAATCAAGTCCGCCGCACGGCTTCGTATGGAGTCATTAAGGAGGGCTAAACCGAACCCCACAAACCGCATATAGGCCACCCTGATGTTCAGGGAAGACGTAGCGGCACCACCATTTGGGGTTTCCCCTTTGTCAGAGTATGCAACGGCGTTTTATTCGCCGTTTCTGTTTCTTTCTTTTTGCTTCTTCCCTCATTTACCCATCTTCCGAGTACTTTGCTTGGTCACTGGGTTTTACAAGGGAAGAAGGATATGATACCCGGGGCGTTTGGCGCAATCCGCTGCATGGATGGGAATGGGGTACGGAAAACGGATACATGGAAAAAAGGACATGGCTTGGCTGTTTTTGTCTTTTTCTTTTTCCCTTTATCTGTGGAATACCCCCTCCATCACCTGTCCCGCAGGACGCTGCCAAGTGGCTGACAGCACTGCAGTTTCCGGCTGGGAATATATCTTGTATTGTTCTGGCAGCCCTGGCCTTTTTGTACGTTTTCTTTTTTTGTTTCTTGTCCGGAGTAGGTTCTGTACTGGGAAAGGAGTGTGTACCCATGTGTAGCTGTAACACGAAGGAAGGTAAAGGTAACTTGGTCTCTCGGAAGGCTTTTGTATTGTGCAATACATGTACAACAAACGTATCATAGCGCGGCGGTTACTGTCAGCGAGGTAATGGCTAGAGGCCTTATATCTATCTTGTTCTGGCGTGGCCCGGCGTTGTGGTGCTGTTGGTGTTGGGGTATATGCCAATGGCCAGGGAACGGCGTTGTGTCTGTTTGGTTTTTCTCTTCAGGGGTGGAGATGTAAATGCATGTTCTCTGCGCATGGGGTCTGAGGATGTGCTACCTACCTTACCTAGGTACTGAGTAACTGCTCAATTAATTCATTACCTAGATTTGTTGACTAATATACGGGTTCCTGGTGAAAGTGATGAGGTTAGAATGATGTTGCGCTAGGCTGCGGACGTGTTTTCGTTCTTCTTTCTCCTTCTCCCTTTCCTTTTATATTTATATTTCACGTCCTTGGTACTACTACTCTTTGAATCGTCTCTCTATTCCTGGAAGTGACCTTTGGAGTCCCCTATTTCCCACTGCCCCTTTTTCCGCACCCCTGCTACAAAGGCGCTGGCTCCAGACTGGTTTCCGCAATTCTCCCGCCCCTTCGACCTCCAAGACCAACAAAGAAAGGGGCTTGATGCCCACCAACCTGCTGCACAACCCGCCCCTTAACAACCACATATACTTTCTGTGCAAGTCACGTCCATCAAAGGTCGACCATCGTTCCCATAACGGCAAGATACGGTACCTAGCGAGATGGGTATGGTAAATTCTCAAATTCAACGCCTTATACATAAATAAATCATCATCGTGATCATCATGTCGCTTTGCTTTCCAGAACCTACAATGGGGCCAAGCCCGCTCGCTCGCTCGCTCACTTGCTCACTAGCATATAAGCTAGTCCCCCAGAAACAAAGAAATCGCTCAAAGGCGGTGGTGGTATGAAAAGTCACATATTAATAGGAGACATATGGGACCGTTTCTTTGGACCGTTTCTTTGGACACATACATTTTTGAAAGAGACAGCCTGAATGGCATACACACACCCAAACAGAAAGGTGAGGGTTTTAAAAAAGAGGAATAGAGAAATAAGAGAATCAGTGCCGTCTCCTCTCGTCCCTGTCCCTGCCGCCGACACGGCTCGCGTTGCTCGGCGCGGCAGCATAGTAGTCGTCGGCCAAGCCGCCGGGCTTCCTCCCCGGGCGCACGCGCTCCTCGTAGGGCTCGTCAAAGCTGTCGTCGTCGCCGTCGTCATCGTAGTCGCTACCGCCCCGCCGCCGGTCTGCTCTGCTCCTACTCCTGTCCCGGTCTCGGCCAGTGCTGCTTTGGGCCCTGCCTCTGTCTCTCGCGTCCCTCTCGAGCGCTGGCACCCTCCTGTCGCCCGACCTGCCGACGTCTCTGGTGTTGTTGTTGTTGTCGCCGGGACTGGGGCCCCACTTGCGCTCCCAGGCGTCCTGCTCGCGGTTGGTCTTGCTGTGCGACCTCTCGAGGCGCTTCTCGATGGCGTTGGCGCCGAGGCCGCCGACGGCCGCGCCGACGATGGTCGAGATGAGCGCCACGCCCTTGCTGCTGTCCTTGCTGCCGCTGCCGCCGTTGCGGTGGCCGCGCTCGCTGACCTCGCGCGCCGCCAGGCCGCCGACAATGGCGCCCAGCACGCCGACGCCGAGCCCCGACGTCGACTGCGAGAACGTGTGCTCCAGCACGTGGCGCGCCTTGCCGAGCGGGCTGTGCGAGCGCGAGTGGTCGCGCCTGTGATCGCCGCCGTCGTCGTCCGAGTCAGTCAGGTCGTCGCGCCGGTGGCGGACCTGCTGCCCTCTTGGCGCTGCCGCCATGATGGCACCCGGCGGCGGCACGGAGCGCGGGCGCTGCGGGCGGTAGTCGCGCGGGCGCGGCACCTGCAGCGAGTCGCCGGCGTGCAGGCCTCCCTCGCCGGCACCAGGTGGGTAGAATGGCGTGTGCTGCTCGTAGTGCAGGCGCGGGGCACTTGCGGCTGCTGCTGCTACTGGCGGCACGATGGGGATGGCGCCGTGTGCGTAGGGAGAAGGCACAAATGTGCCGCCGGAAAACTGGTAGTCTGGAGACAGATCCCGAGTCGCAGGGGACCTGGCCCTGCCGGCGCCGGCGGGAGACCGTCTGCTGCTTCTGTGGCCGCCGTGTCGAGAGCTGTCGTCACGGTGACGCGGCGGGGAGTAGCTATCGCTGTCGTTGTCGTCGTCGTACATCCTCTTCTGGCGCGGGTGCGTGGATGGGAGCAGTTGTTATCCGGTGATGGCTGAACGTCTTGTGCTGAGTATTTCCGTGTGGCGAGGAGAGCAAAGTTGTGTGTTGGATGAGCCTTGGGGAGTGTCGACTGGATGTGGCCTTGGCTTTTGTCTGTCACGGGGCTGAGCGGCTCGGCTCGGCTGTAGATGGGATGGATGGACGCGGAACAGTCGGCGCCTGGTTGGGTAATACAGGGAAGGTCGCCTTGGTAAGCTACCTCAGTAACCTGGGACTTTCCAGGCTGTCGATGTCGTGGACGGATGCACGGGTGCTTATTAGTGTAGTAGTCAATGAAAGAGGCGAACGTGGAGCGACCAGGTGATGTGGTCGTCTATCGCAAAACACAAAACGAAAGACGGGACACCTCAGCTATATGGGATGGTCTACAGTATGTCAATCTCGGCGAGCGAGGCTGTCCAAGTCGGGATGCGACTCCGCCACCTTGTCGGTGAGGGGTTGACAAACCTGACGGTTGTCTGGTGGTTGTCTGGGGATTGGCCAAAGACAAGACAGAGACGCCAAAGCAAAGCTTCCCTCACTTCCTCCTCAATCACCTCACTCGAGGGGATGCACGGGAGCCTTATCCATCACGGATTTTCGGGCGCAACGGGCGTCCTAGAATAGGCCGGGATTGACGTCGGCATCAGCCCAGCCCGCGCTTCCATGGAAAATGGCACTCGGTTGTCGACGAAGGGCGGGTGGTGGTGGCGATGATGTCACTGCAGCCAAGCAGAATCCCCCAGACCCATTTTTTCCAATGCACGACATACTAGGAGTATGCAGGGTGCGTGCATGGGTAAGCTGCGCGGACGTATGGAATTGGAATTAGACAGCTCCAGAAGCCGGCGGGAAGCTGCAGCCTGGTGCATACATCCAGCACAGTCATACAGACTTTGTGCATCGTGTTGCGTCGCACGGAAAGGTGCTCGTTCCAGGTTGTACAGTACGTGGAGCCTTGAAATGAACTCGAGTAGGTTGCAACACCAAGTTGCCTCTTTCTCTCGGAGTTAACAAAGTCTGTAACGAATTTTGGGAGAGAGTCGACATGTTTTGCGGGCGGCCGCAGTTCTACTTATGCGCAACAACCAATCCCGTCTTCATTCTCCAATCATGTCTCGAGGTCCAAGCTCGAGGCTCTACCCAAGGCACATCGGGACAGGCGCTCAGCCTCCCCGTGACCCACACCAGCTCCAAACCAAACAGAATTAGTCACAGCTCTGGTAATCCCAATCCACGCTCACTAGTCCTCTGTCCGCTTGGAAGGCAACCTAATGGACGCAGTGTAACCAGACTCAAACCAACCGCATGCCTTCTGTAAGCCTTCGGACACGAACCAGAGTCATCTGTTACCACGCCCACTCGCCAGCAACAGAGGCAAGAAATATCCCGGTAGGGCTGGGTTGCCGCCAGCCCCATAGAATGTACACGTGTACAGAACGCGAGCGGCAGTAACATGATTGTTGAACGCCCATGGCTATTGAACGCCCTCGTGTAGCCCCCCCTCTTGGGGGCAGCCTGAAAATTTGAAGTCCGCGAGTATACGGGGGCAAGAACTATCGAACCTTGTCGTGCCACCGTCTCTGTGCACGGGCAACACAGGACGCGTACGAGTTTGAAGCTACCCACCCACCGCTATGGGCACGTACGTGTACGTGAGTACTATTCTAGTAGCTTTGGTAAGTATTAGGTAAGAGAAACGATTGGCCTTCACCCGAGAGCAAATTCCAGTTCCCAGTTTGTCCGTGACCCAAGGCAGAGCCTCATCCTTATCATGCGGCTGCACACACAGAGAGAGAGGCACCCCAGAATGTCTCGGCGCATTTCTTATCTACGCAGGCGACGCCATTAACTTGAAACACGAAACAAGGCAGCAGATTAAATAAGCCATTCTATCAGAGAGGGGACATTGCGTGACCGGGTTTCCACGCGTCCCGAGCCCTCTTGGGATGCGTCCCCTTTCCGATTCAACTGACACTGATTTTCAAGTTTGCGGTCAAGAAGGATGGAGAAAACGAGGGAAAAAATTGTGACTGACTTGCCCGTTTCCCGGAATAAGCTGGTGTAGGTGGCAGCGGCGACCTGTGAACAGCCGTCCCGGGGAGAAACGGCAGGAGCGTGCTCATCAGCGACAAATAAAATTGCCGAGGCCGCTTGTTAACGCCCAGACGTTGGTACCTTCCTTGATCACATTGCGGAACTTGCTGGTTACAAGGCTCTGGATTCAACTGGACTGGAACACTGCTTGGGCGAGGTGTTTGTTTTCAAAAGAAGAAGGAAATCAGAAATCAAAACATTCCAACGGCACTATCACCAAAGGTTTCGTATTACATATTGTCGATAATTGTTGATCCAACAAAATGAATGTGAACAGCCCCAACAGTTTATGTAAACAGGTGCGCCTTCAAGGCAGGGACGAGCCTGGTGCCAACTGAGCCCTCGGAGAACAAACTGGCTTGCACCTTCCCTACTCCAAACAACTTCACAGAGAACAACCACACCATTTCCACGAACTCGAGTCCACAACCACCACCAAACATCGCGCAATCAAACACAGATATTGTCTCCCTTGCGGCCCTTGCCGACAATCTCGACGCTGCCAGGCCAATTGAAGTAGCTGGCCTCGTAGGGGCGGCAGGTGGCGTCCATCTGGCCGAGGGCGTAGTTGACGTCGTTGACGTCGAGGTTGCCACTACTGTTGGGCGCGTCGATGCAGTAGTAGACGATGGTCTCCTCGACCACGACGGCGTACCAGTTGTTTCCCTTGCCGCTGGTCAGCGTGTGGCCGCCGCTGCCCGCCCACTTGCGCAGCGCCTCGGCCGACCGGTCGACGCCGCTGGTGTCGAGCTGGTACCCGAAGCACCCGACGGTGCGCTTCGCCACGGCGGCGCCGCCTCGCTTCTGCGTTGCTGTTGACCCGGTAGGCTCGTAGACAAAGGCCTCGCTGTCTGCGGCGCCTGCTGCCTTGACGAGGTGTCTGCCGTTGGCCAGCGTCGTGCCCTCCCAGGCGCCGTCGGGGAGGTTCAGCGCCGTGGTGAAGCCGAGGGCTGAGGCGAGGAGCGCGAGAGCTGAGGGGAGCTGCATGGCGGTGGGTTTGGTGGGGACAGGTTGGATAGCGGTGGGAGAGTTGTTTAAAGGGTGGTTAGTGAGGGTAACGATGGCTGATGTTTGTGTCTGGCGTCTGGAGAGAAACTCGGAATCGCCAACGAGGTCCAACGTCCTGCCTTTTATAAATTTCGTTTGGCGGACTATCAACTCCAGTCCTCATGTCTCTCATCTACCACGAGCGTAGAGTGTTCAACATGGACGTGTTGCCAGCCAAGCCTCCGGCGGATCGAACAATTCACCCACCTGAGCCCGCATCCGAAGCATCACGGCCCTGCCTCCTCGCAGGCGGAGCAACATTGATACAGGTACATCGACAGACAGAGATGCAGCCAGGCGCAGCAGCATAAGGCCCGAGCAACCAATAGCCAATCATTTCTGAACCACTACTTCAACTACCAGAAACGCAGGGACAGCAACAAAGCGGGCCGCGGCGAGTCGACCACAATCGGGCAATATACGTGCCGGTTGCTCCATATCAACCGGCGCAGCCACGGACATCAGTAGCCACCGCGCCACGACAGTGCTCGCCGCCTCTTCAGAACCGAAGAGAAAAAAAGCCTTGTCGAAACGCCACACCCGTGCAACATTCAAGTTGTCAAGACATCCAATTCAGTACCATCCCCTCAGCGCGCGCCTGTTTCTCTCGTCATAGACGAATCTGCCTTCCGAGTATGACCTTCAACTTCGGCAAAGCAACCGAGAGCGAGAAGACGAGATAGATGATCCGAACATCCGCGGCCAGCAAGCTAATTACGTAAATAACAAAGCTCCTTCGGCCGGAAGTTCTGGTCCTAAAGACTCCCGCCGAGGGCACAGCAGCAGCAGCAGGAGAGTCGATATCGATTCCTGTAGTGTAGATTGACATGCTGAGCCAGCCAGCCAGCCAGCCAGCAAGTAAGCAAGCAAGCTGGACAGACATCAAACCTCAAGATAGACAGACAGACAGACTCCCGTCAAAGGCGCAGTAATTATGTGGTTAAACTGGAGTTGATGAATATGCAATTTTCTCGAGCAAAAGGCCAAGCGAACGCGCGAGAGATCGGCAACAGGTTCTAGGTTACCACACAGTCCAAACTCCCTCCCTCTTCCCTTCTTTCCTTCCTTTCACAGGAGGCGGGATATACTACCTAATATCTTCCCTGTTTCCCCGCAACATAGGTAATTAGACTAGCTGGAAGGCACAGTGATTGTTAATTACCACGCTCTCTCCATTTGAGAAAAGCACCTACTTTGATTAGTTTCCCTAACGAAAATTCCAAGAAGACTACCTACCTACTGGCTGCCAAGGTCGGACCACATGGGCATAGAGTTCGATCGTTCAAGGCAAAAACATTGACTTGTTAGATATATTATATTACTCAATCAATATTGTCGGGTTCTTAGACTAGACTAGACGACCCATACATGATTACTCGCTGGTAAGGCGACCTAGTTAATCATTGCTCTTAGATACTCAGACCAAGTCTCTGAGCCTCGCATTTCCACAATCCAACTCAATTCTTGAATGTCTGTCTATTAGAAGTGGGGTTTCCAATTCCGAGACGTGAAAGCCCAACTACTCCAAGGCTCGGCCTGAACTTGCCAAGTACTTTCTCCGAGGGAGCCGTAGCTACCAATAGGAACCCCTGATATCGCAACCCAGAGGTATAGGACTTTTCAAACTCAAGCCGTGCAAAGCCAAACGGCGCGCCACGAATGGCGTTCTCCAAGGCACCTAGTAGCTCTCGGAGCCCCTGATATAAAATCCAAAGAGTCTGTTTGGCGCTGGTTGGTCATGACGTAGCTAACCATGCCAGCCATTATCGCCAAAAGATCTGGCCGCGGATAATATTTGTCTGCAGATGCGTATGCTCTGCGAATCTCTAGAGGCAGTCGCTGGGCGAATGAACTTTTCGTCTCATGATTATATGTGGCCGTGATGCCGGTTGTGTTGTAGCCTGTCGTGACATCAACGAATGAGTCATGTTGGAGGGTACAAGACTGGTGCAGCAGTCGAGGGTTTGAATACGTTGTGCCATTCGGCTACAGCAACGGACTGCGCTAGACCAAGTGCCAGAGCGAGGAAGCTGCTGGAGCTGCCAGCCCGGAGAGGGAAGCAGCGTCTTCTCAGGTAGTCAGAGAAACGTCCTGCAATTCCTATACCCCACGACGGCGGGGGGACATTGAAGATGCAACACGCTCCTCGATCAGCCCAGACCTGACATTAAAACATCACTGGCTCTGGGGATGCATCAGGACATAGGGCAGGTCGGTCGCGTCATCGCTCCCGGCAAGCCGGATGACAGACCCCCCTGCGGTCGACGGCAGGCTCGCAGTAGACGCCTGGCTGGCCGGGTAGGGGTGTCTCGTCCGGGCAAAGGTGTCGGTGCTCGACGCCCGCGAGAGGCCTGTATGGCGGCTCTTGGGCGTCGTTGGGGCGGTCCGAAACTGCCAGGTGTTGGCAGAAGAGTTGCGCATAGGCATGCCCGGGCGCAGGCGACCCGAGCTGTCGGTACTCGAGCTGGGTCGCCGATGCGCCTGGAAGTTGGCTCCGCCGCCCCCGCCAGCGGGCCTATCCGTGCTCAGAGGGTCGATCTGGCTGCGTATGCTCTGCGCAGTGCTGCTGCTGCTGCTCGATCCCGACGAGCTCGACCCCCCACGGGGCGCATCGTTATCAATGTCGCTCTCCAAGGCAGACGAGTCGTCGCCGTCTGAGTCGTCGTAGCGCGCCAAAGCCGCCGGACTGAGAGGATACATGTTGCGCAAGATGTCGGCAAAGAGATGCATCAGGTTGCGGAACTGCTCAATGGTGAGGGGACGAGCAGAAAACCGCGCGCTCTCGTATTTGGCGAGGAAATCGCCATTCAAGGGCAGCGGCGCGAGCACACCCAGCTCGGTCAAGTGTGTCAGGTACTCGCGGAGCCCCAGGCTCTCTGGCCGTTGGAGGAGCGCCACGGCCTCTGGGTCCAGCAAAGGCGGATCGGCCTGGGATTCCGGATCTGGAGGGGCGAGCGTGAGGGCCTTTGCCTCGATTAGGTGTGGCAGCTCGGATATGACAGCGTCATACTGAAGGTTGGGCAGATCCGGCGACGTGGGCGGTGCCCAGCCCGGATGTTCGATCTCGCCCCATACTTCAATGTGGTGCGGGACGATGAGATCGATACCGACACCGGCTCTGTCAGACGCGGCGCTCTTCCTCAGCTTTGGCAGCCGGAGCGCCTGCTTCTCGGTGCTGGGCAGTACGGCCTTTTCCTCTGCCCCAACTACAGTTTCATGCTGCTGCTCCTGCTGCTCCTGTTCCTCCAGCTGCTGAGGCGGAGCCACGGGCGAGACTCGTGGCCTCGCCTCGTAGGCAATAGCGGCGCTCCGGCTTATGCCCTCGACAATGACCTGGCGCACGCCGGCCTTGACATCGCCCTTCTCAATCGGGACCCATGATTTCGGGATCGAGGCCAGCACGGAGCGGTTGATGTAGAGTCGCGCGGCGTAGACGAAGGAGATGATGAGGACGGTTGTGAGGTAGGCGAGCGCAATGATGAGGATGTTGTAGTTCTGTTGGCGCTGGACAGCCTGGTGGATGAGGTCGGCGGGCGTAACGATGAGGAAGGCGAGCAGGACGAGGTAGAGGAAGTAGTAGAAGAAGTTGTACACGATGCGGAAGACTCGCGACGCCGCTGACATTCTGCCGGTGCCGGGCTTGCGTTCGTTCTCCTTCAGGGCCGAAGCTCGAGGTTGAGGTCCACGCTTCTGCTTCTGCTTCTGGCGAGCTCGGGACACGCGACACAGGACAAGACGGTCTCGGCGGGTGTCATGGCTGCGCAGGCAATTCGCAAATTCGCGTGGGAAGTCGCAAGACGCTCTCAATACCGGCCCGCGAGGTTGGCGCTCCTTCTTATTAGTTTCATTGACGAGCTGCGGCGGGGATAAACTCTGGGGTTGGGAACCAAAATTGTCGCGTTAGCTAGTGCTCAAGCTTGGAAGCCAAGCTGGATAGATAGCATGCCAAAGAGCACCGACAACCCTAACCCTACGAATAAGCTTAGGAGCTAAAAGGCCGTTTCCCTGGTCCCCGTCGATCGCCTGACCCAAGCTCCCTCTAACAAGAACCGGGTCTTGTGGACGGAAGCCGAAACTCCAGCAACAAGAGTTCCCGTTATTGCACCGTTAAGGGGCTTGTTTGTTTATGTTTTATTCTTTCAAAAGTTTCAAAAGTACGGACCGCCAGTTGCATTCATTTTGTGCTCCGCTTATATCGAAGTGACACACCCCTGCTTTTGTACACATACATGAGAAGTCTGATTCCGTTAGACATCAATAGTTTACCTCATCTTGCCTGACGCATCTCCGGCATCACCGCCTGCTCTGGCGCAGCAAGCCCGGCCGCCTCCTTGGCCAACCGCATGTCTGTCAGACTCAGTCTCAGGTCTCGCGCATACGGCCCAAATGCTTCCACAAGCTCGCGGAGCGACTCCTTCAGCGCATCCGAGATGGCCTCTACCTCGGGGCATTCCCTATTGCCGACCACATCTGTCCAGTGGGTGGGCAGTGTCTGGGTAAACTTGTGCAGCTTGTTCGCCACCGTCGTCAATGTTCGTATAATCGTCGCAACATCCCTCTGGACATTGCCATACTTGTCCTCTGTCAAACTGTGAACCGCGAACTGGCTCAAAGCAGTCGTGACGTTGATATAGAGGCTTGGCTCGCCGTAGGGTTCTCCTAGCACCGCGTGGGCCAGCCGCCTGCTGTATTCCTGTCGGAACGGCCAGCCAACGGCCGAGTTCAGCACCTTCAAGGAAAGAATCTTGAACAGGCTCCCGGGATCATCGATACCGGTAGTCTCGAGCTGCACCTTGAGATATTGGTCCTTCGCAGACTGCAGGGCCTTCTTCGCCAAGGGGCTAAGCTGTGATCCTTGACCGGGGTCAACCACTGTCTGGGTGACCGCCTTCTCGATTTCATTGCGAAACTTGGTCTTGCTCTGGGGGGTTGACTGGAAGATGGCGTCCTCTTTCGGGGGCAGCGTGGTTCGTTTCGGCTCTTCGACTACCGTCGGATCCGGGACCGGTGGCTTGGGGTCCTTGCCGTAAAAGTCGATGCGCACCTCCATTTCCTTCAAAGTGTCAATACAAACCCCATAAACTTGCGCCCACATTGGTGCGTCCTTGCGGTCAATGTCTTCATAAATGGCCTTGCGTCTGTCTGGGAAACTCCGCGCAATATCTGACAACTCCCACACGGCGAAACACTGAGGACAGTTAGAATTTGGCATACGAGCATCGTAACGGGGGTTTAGGGCGTGCACGTACACGAATGGCAAGCTTCTTGCTCTTTAGCCCGTTCAGCAGGCTTCCATTCGGGTCCTTTGATTCAGCCGTCAAAGGTTTCCCGTTCTTGATTGGCTTCCTGACCAAGAAGATAGAAAAGGCGGCGTTGCCAACTGTCCATACCAGCAACAGCATGAGACTAGCACCCCAGCAGCGAAGTATGCTCCTAAACGAGAACGGCAGCGAGGTGGGCAGCAAGTTGGTCTTTGGAAGGTTGTAGACGGGCCGGAGGAAGAACAAGAGCACATGCCATACCGTCGAACGGATGGAGAGCATGTAGATTGCGGCGCTAATAAACAAGCCGAGTAGCGACTGGTTCACCGTGACTATGAGGATGGCGGGCAGCTGGTCCCAGAACTGCTTCCATTGTGTTACGGTCGGGTCAGTCTTCTTGGCGTCTCGAGCTCTGGACGTGCCCAGGGACAGCCGGTCCTTATCGTTGAAGAGGTGGAGGCCGGCCTGGTAGAGGCCGAGTATGACAAAATGAGCAGTGAAGAAGATGGTCTTCTCGTTCAGCCTCGCCCGGTCCGCAGAGAAGTGTGTGATCCACTCGAGGTGTGCAGATTCGGGGATCGACCACAGGTATACCTGGCTGAAGAGAAGAGCTGACGTCACATACGTGAAGATGGACTCGATCGTCGGGAGCTTGAATACATTTTGTCTAAAGGTCTGGAAGGCTGAGTTGGAGGTGCGCAGGCCAACATGGTACTGGGCGATGCGGAGGATGATGACGGAGAGGGCGCAAGCGCTGAGAAAGAGGGCGCGCAACCCGGTAGGGCCAATGGGGAACCAATACCAAAAGTCTGTCGAACGAATTTACTGTTAGTGTCGCTCGCGGGGCAGCGCGGGAGTTGCGGTCAGGACGTACAGGAATTCCAGCTCGCCAAGGCGATTGCTTCGAAGTAGGAGATGGCCAGCAGAATCGAGGCCGTAGTCGAGAAGCGCCGATGCAGCGCGGGCTGCAGAAAGTCCTTATAAGGATATCTTCTGACGGTAGAGGTAGTGGTCGCCATTTCCGCAGCTGGGCATCGTGAGACCAGCCACAAGCAAATCGGGCAGGCCTCGGTCGGCGGAGATGGTCGCTGGCGGGATTCTTCTCACTTGGTCCTGAATCGCGTTTGGTGGAGTTCCTCACCGAGCAACCCACCTTTGTAAATAAAAAAAATAATGGCTGCGGCGCCTTTCAACGCAAAGGCGACAGCTCGCGTTGGCAAGCTTGCCAGCCGTGGCGCCCCACCCGCTCGTCTCTGGTTGGCTGCACGCGCCTGCTAGGTTCCTGGTCCCCTGCCAGCGGAAGGCACCGACGTTCCCCCCAGCCCGCAGCAGGGGCCTGACTGCGTGTCGGCTAGCGTCACAGGCCCAGCCAAGGGCCAACCTCGACAGGTCACATCCATCACATTGGCCGCTGCCTCCGATAAGCCGCAATCGAATCACCACCTCCCATCCCATCCAGTCGCTCCTTCAGCACTCGCTACAACATTGCCCTTTACATTTGCTCTTGAGCAGCAAGCTTCATTCGAGGAAGAGCACGACGCGGGTGCTGCATCCAATCCACCGACTGCTCTGCTCTGGGTCACCGAGGGCGCATCATCATCTCTGGCACCATGTCGTTTGACCAGCTTTCGTCACTCGAGGCGGGGCGGCGCCGCGGCGGCGGCGGTGGCGGCAGCGGCAGCAACCCCGGGTTCAGCGACGACCCCGAGTTCCAGCGGCTGTCGCAGGACCTGATGAACAAGATCTTCCGGCTCAACGGCAACAACCAGCGGCTGAGCGGCGAGGTCGGGCACCTGGGGACGCGGCGGGACACGCCGCGGGTGCGGGAGCGCGTGCACGAGCTGCTCGAGGAGTCGCGCGACCTGTTCAAGGAGGTCGGCGAGGGCGTCAAGAAGATCCAGACGTGGGAGGATGTCACGGTATGCCCTGCCACCCCCCCTCCCTCTTCTAAAATACCGATATACGTCCGCGGCATTTACGCATCTGCTTTACGCTCGAGGGGGTCAAGTTGGCTAATCCGCCTTCATTTATTTATAGCCGACACAAAAATACATGCAGCAGAAGCTGTCGCGCGAGTTCCAGACGGCGCTGTCCGAGTTCCAGAATCTGCAGCGGCAGGCGCTCGAGAAGGAGAAGGCGTCGGTGACGGCGGCGCGGGCGACCATCGAGTCGGAGGGGGCGGGCGAGGCCGGCAGCCCTCTACTGCTCGACCACCAGCAACAGCAGCAGCTGCAGCAGCAGCAGGAGCTGACGCGGCTGGCGCCGCAGGACGACGTCGACTTCCAGGAGGCGCTCATCATCGAGCGCGAGGAGGAGATCCGCAACATCGAGCAGGGCGTCGGCGACCTCAACGTGCTCTTCCAGCAGGTGGCGCAGATCGTCACGGAGCAGGGCGAAGTGCTCGACACCATCGCCAACAACGTCGAGAACGTCCGCGAAGACACGCGCGGCGCCGACCGCGAGCTGCGCAGCGCGGCGAGGTACCAGAAGAACGCGAGGAGCAAGGCCTGCTGTCTGCTTCTTATACTGGCCGTCATTCTCACCATTGTCCTTCTAGCCATCTTCTTGGGCTGAAACAATTTTTGGGGGCTTTCGGGGATGCGCGAAGAGGTCTTAATGTGATACATTTTCCTTTACCTTTACTTTCTATGTCTAGTATTCTACATGGCGGCGTTCAAAGGAGTTTGCCCCTTTTCGGGTGCTTGTGTCTAGGTTGCGTTTCCACATTTGTATGTACAGTCCGAAAGCGAGTCCTCGTTCTCCCTATTGATCATCCGTATATCAAGCCTTCTTTGACCGACGCGGCCGGATCAAGATGTTCTCGCTTCCTGTGCAAGGAGCCGGGAACTTCGGCATGGGCATGAGCCGAGATATAGTCTCGGTCTGGATCAAGGTTATTGCCGACGAAGAGATCCAGTAGAGGTGAAGAGCCGCCGGCAAGCCCATTGTCGCGGGCCCGACAAGCAAGGCCACGGCCATCAGCGCCCGCTGCAACCGTTGGCGTCCCTTGTTCTCGCCCACTGCCACGGTCGGCGAGGCGGCCCCGCTGCCTGGAGCTGGAGCAGACTGCTCGCCCTGTAGCCCGAAAAGCGCTCGTATCCCACGCTCCGTCTTGGGCATGATGTTGAGCACGAGCATGGCCGAGAGCATAAACGGCAGCACGTGCAGCGGATCAGGCACCATGAGGTCCGGGAACCAGAGACAGCCCCCCGTCGCAAGAGAGGGGTCTGCCCCGAGAGGCAGCACTTGGTCGCCCGCTATCTGCACCGCCGCGTCTACCGGTGTCACCGACCCGGCGTTCGCGTCCTTGGCAAAAGCGACGGTGGCATCCGAAGGCGAAGGGAAATCTGGATCTTTTGCAACATCGGCAGCAGCAGCTTGACTCGCCGCCCCGTCGCCGCCCGACTTTGCGCCGAAGACGAGGTTGCCGAGCAGGCCGCGCGGGCCGCCGCAGAGGCGGCGCAGCGCCTCGATGGCCGTGAGCCAAAAGGGGAACACGGCGAAGCTGAGGTAGTCCTTCCACTGCTGGGCGCCGAACCGCCGGTACAGCCGCTTGGAGGTGGCGCGGAAGCGCGCGGCCGTCTCCTTCTGCATGATGCCCATGGACGAGCGCGCCAGCTTGGACGTGCCGTCGTCGTCGCTGCCCAGCGTCTCGCCGTGCACGTCGCGCGCGTGCCGCGCGTACCACGCCCGCAGCAGCGGCGTGAGCTCGGCGCGCCGCTGCGCGACCCGCCGGCAGTACACGGTCAGCGGCAGCCGCGCCACCAGGTTGACCGTCAGCGCCACGTACGGGATCGCCAGCCACCACGGCATGCCGGCGACCGAGTGCAGCTGCGAGAACACGTGCTGCGTGGCGGCGAGTGTTGTCTCGATGGCTGCGGCGCCCGCGAAGCCGCGCCTGGTAGTCCCGTCTCGGCTTCTGCTGCTGCTGGTGTTCTGAGATGGCCGTTGAAGGCCCCCGGCTTTCCCAGGCCGCGACGCTGATAGTGACAAGCCATGTGTCGGTGTGTGATGGGGATGGGGGGCGTGGCTCCGCCGAGTGGAACTGCTGGATGAATAGGCGCGTGCTGTTGTTGTTGCTGCTACCCTCGTGGACACATGACCGACGGCGGCCAGATGCAGATGCCGGACAGAAATAGAATGAGACGCCATCATCATGCCGGAGCCGATTGCGTGGCTCGAGGGGGCCATTGCCGAGATGGATAATTAAGTACGTATACCTAGACACAGCTGGGCGTCTGACGGCTGCGCATGTGCTTCATCTACCGATCATTGCTGTCCCCGTTGGCAGTGTGAATGCTTTTTCACCTCATTGAGTGAGTGAGTGAGTGACCGTCTTTGGGGGGCATCATTTCTTTGCCAAGCCAGCGCGCGATTGCGTCCATGTAAAGTTCTTGCTGCCAGTTGCACGCACTGGGCAGGCAGGGGTCCGAGACACAGTGTTCACTGTGTGCAGTGCAGGGCCACCTGGCTCAGTTACGGCGATCGTAACCTATGTACTCGTAGAACATGCCCTGCAGGGGGTGGATTACGCTATGATCAGCCTAACGAACGGGCTTGTGCCATCCGTCCGCTTTTCTGGTTCGAACGCCCATACGTACGGATACGTCAACGGCCCGGGCATTTCCCCATGCAAGCAACACCTAACCCGCAAGAACCGAAGCTACCTTACCAACACCCGGACGGAAGCTTCGCAGGGCCAAACGACAGAAGGCCAGATTGCTCCTACTATCTCGAAGCTGCTTCCTCCGGTTTTACTAGCAACCTATTGTCGACAGCTTCCCATTTCAGAACACCCGACATTAATCGCCGTCGTTGTAGACAATTTGTCCCCGTCTGTCTACGGATAGCCCCGACCACCTCATACTTTCCTCTAGAGGAACCTAGTCTGCGTTTCATGCTGTACTAAATAGAGCCTTTGAACAATACCGACAAAACACACACCATTATCTCCCCTTAATACCGCACCGAGCTTCGGTACTTCATTGTCTACCTCACGCAGCTCGGGACAGACGCACCTCGAAGAAAGAGTGAGAGCGAGAGAGAGAGCTCGGGGAGGGATGGCTGAGATGTGCGCGGCGCCGTCGGGGCGCAAGCCGTTCTCGTTCGGCCTAGACCCGCGGGTGCTGGCGCTCGTGGTGGTGCCGCTCGTGGCCGTGACGCCGCTCGCAAGCCTGTTCCTGGTGCCGCTGCTGTGGCGCGCCCTCGGCTCGGCGCTCGGGCGCTACCTGCGCACGAAGACGGACGGCCGCCGCGGCCAGATCCTCGAGCTGATGGACGCCGACGAGAAGAAATACCAGGACAAGAAAAACGGGGACCAGGCACCGGCGGGACAGGAGGGCGGCGGCGGTGGTGGTGGTGAGGACGACGGGTGGGAGAACGTGGACGCGTATGCCGTCGGGACGTCGCAGAACGGCGACAAGGAGGAGCAGGAGTGGGAGGGCATCGTGGGCTTCTTCCATCCTTTCTGGTGAGTTGCTTGGCGTGTCCCTTTTGTGTCTCGCTAGGCGGCGACTTGAGATGCGGTTACTGACCGGGACTGGTGTCGCTGAAGCAACGCTGGTGGAGGCGGAGAGAGAGTTCTCTGGGCTGCCATCCGAGCGACGCAGAAGCGCTGGCCAAAGGCAAAGTGTGTCGTGTACACGGGCGACCACGATGTCAACAAGGAAGCTATCCTGGACAGGGTCGAGGTAGGACCTCACGGCTCGGTGGCGTCCCCGGCTTTGCAACCTGCTACGGACATTCACTGATCACTGACATGCTGGCATATCGCAGAACCGATTTAATATCCACCTCCACCCGCCGTCCGTCAACTTCATATACCTCTCAACAAGACATTGGGTGCTGGCGTCAACATGGCCGCACTTTACGCTCGCCGGGCAGTCGCTCGGCTCGGTAGTCCTCGCGTGGGACGCCTTCTCGCTTCTCGTCCCTGATATCTTCGTCGATACAATGGGCTACGCGTTCGCATTGGGTCTGTCCAAGTTCCTCTTCCGCGACGTTCCCACGGCGGCCTACGTGCACTACCCGACAATATCTACCGACATGCTCGAGTCGCTAGACCCGGGCTCGGCGGTGGGCGGCCAGGGCGTCAACGCCGGCCAGGGGCGAGGGACAAAGGGTGCCGTCAAGAAGATGTACTGGCACCTCTTCGCCAAGGTCTACTCGTGGATGGGCGCCTCGGTGGACGTGGTCATGACCAACTCGAGCTGGACGCAGGCGCACATCCAGAAGCTCTGGGGCCCGCTGCGCGCGAGCACGCGCGGCGCCGACCCCATCGCCGTCGTGTACCCGCCGGTGGCGGTGCGCGAGCTCGAGCACGAGGTAGAGGTGTCGGCGGCGAGCGAGGGCCGCCGCGAGAAGGTGGTGCTGTACATTGCGCAGTTCCGCCCCGAGAAGAACCACCAGCTCGTGGTACAGGCGTTTGCCGAGTTCCTCAAGACGGGCAGCGCGGCGGCGCAGTCGGCGCGCCTCATGCTGCTCGGCAGCGTGCGCGACGACGCCGACTCGAAGCGCGTCTACAAGCTACGCCTGCTCGTCAACGAGCTTCACATCCGAGACCGCGTCGACTTCCACCTCGACGCCTCGTGGCCCGAGATCCTCGACTGGCTGCGCCGCGCCTCGGTCGGCGTCAACGGCATGTGGAACGAGCACTTTGGCATTGGTGTTGTTGAGTACCAGGCCGCCGGCCTGATCTCGGTCGTCCACAACAGCGGCGGGCCCAAGCTGGACATTGTCGTCGACATCAATGGCGAGCCCACAGGTGAGAATCTCCTCTCCTTTCTCTCTTTTTCTCTCGGCCTTCTTTTTTTCTATTTAAAACAAATCTAATCTTTCTTTTCACTGTCGCAGGATTCCATGCCACCACATCGACCGAGTTCGCCGAAGGGTTCGAGAAGGCGCTGTCCCTGCCGAACCCCAGCGCCGTCCGGCTCCGGGCGCGCGAGTCGGCCAAGCGCTTCACCGAGGAGGAGTTTGCCAGGCGGTGGACGGCGCAGATGGAGAAGCTAGTGGCTGTGCGGACGAGGTTAAAGACGAAGACGGGGCCCTGGTAGAGCAATCTTGACTTTTTGAAATTTTCCTTTTTTCTCCTGAATAGATGATAACATGGATACCCCTTGCTTTTTCTATCATGTCTAGTGTTTTCTTCTTCTTCTTCTGTTTCTTTTGGGCTAGACGAATTTCGTTGGTGTTGGTGTTGGCGTTGGCGTTGGCGTTGGCGTTGTAGGACATTCCCACCCTCCACGTACATAGCAAGTGTTTGTTCACAGGGGCGGTGACAAGGGGGTCAGCATCCGGCCGTGGTTCTGGCGCCTGCTAGTACTTTTCTGGCCCCCCCTCCTCCCCTGTCGACTTTTCATTCTTATACTCTGCAGCAGCTGTTGTTCTATCCTCTTTTGTTGTTGTCTATTCTGCTGCTGTTGTTGTCTATGATACCATTACTGCTGTAGCAGAATACTCGGATGCGAAAGGGACCTTGCGTAAACCAATCACATGTTTTTTTTTTTTTTACGCTTCCAGAAATAAACTCCATGCTATCCTATTCCGTTCCCCGTCGCTCCAATTCCATGCAGACCTAGTACACATTTAATGCAAGTACCGACACCAGGGTATCATCTGTCATCCGTCATATGCAGAGAGAAAGAGAATGAAATAATATCACGCTGTCACCACGACCCCCAGCTACTGGCTGCTACCTAATATAGAAGCCCGTTGCTCTCTAGCTCGGAGAGGTTGGACACGCTCGCGAGGGTCGAGCCGTGGTCGTCTCCGCCTTCTACTCCGTGCAGCAGCTGCGCACGGCGACGACTGCGGCGGTCCTTCTTGCGCAGCGACATCTTGTCGCGCAGGGCGGCCCAGTCCGACCTCCAGTTCTCGATGCTTTGCACGAGGTCTGGGTCGGCGGCCATGACACCTGCGGCCGGGTATGAGGAAAGCGCTTCGACGGCCCGCAGCTCGAGGCGGAGGTTTTTGAGTTCAGACTCGTTGCTGCTTATCTCGTCTTCCCTTTTGTCCACGTGAATTAGCTCTGAAGGGGCGACGTCACAAACGAAAAACAGAAGTGGTGGTTTCCTCGTCGCCATGGTGGGGAGATAGGGGTAAAAGGGGTAAAGTAGGTTTAGGGGTGAGGGGGGACTCACAGATCAATCACATCCTTTTCAAGTTCCAGGATTCGTGAAGCCGCAGCTTCGGCTCTCTCGACTAGAAGGCTGTGGATGTGCTAATGATATGAGCCGATGGGTCAGCTTGTGTCTCTTAGTTTGGGGGACAAAAGGTTTAAGTATAGTCTCTCGCGAAAAGGACTCACAACTGACTCTTCTCGCCGAGCGCGTAGGCTCCTCACAACCATTTCCAAATCAGCGTTCAGCTTCTCGGCCGCGGCGGCGACTCGCTCGGCCACGTCTGGCTGGGTTTTCGCTGTGGCGGCGGGAACAACTGTCGTTACGCTGGGCGGCTTTGCCGTCGGCGCTGCTTCTACCGTGGTTGCTATTTCTTCCGCCGTGGCTGATGGCTCTATTGTAGAGGGCACTTGTTGCTGTATCCAAGATGAGATATCGCCAAAGTGCTCGGCTGCCGCGTCGTCGCCATCGCCATCACCACTCCGACCACCCGTCCCTGTGCGCCAAGCAGGAGGAGGGGTGAGCATGCCGCCGAGCCACAGCGCATCAGCGGGCTGAACTCCTGACGGTTGCGAGGACAGCGATGAAGGCGACATCAAAGAGCCAGAGCTGTTCGGCAGCAGCAGCGGCACGGGCAGGGGAAATGGCCGGGGCGAGCGGGATGGCTTTGCCCTCCGTCTCCTCCCGTGAGGCTGTGTCCTCCTCGGTTTCCGGCCGGCGCCGCCGCTTGCCTCGCCCAGCAGGACGCCTTCCATCTCGTCGACCTTGGCGTGCAGCTGGCCGAGGATGGCCGTCTGCTGGATGGCGCTGGCGGCCAGGGTGATGTTAGCGGCTGTCGAGAGGCGCTGAACCAGGTCGCTCAGACGCTGCACGAGCACGTCCTTGCTGTCTTGGGTGAGATTGTTATCATGGCTGTCCAGCTCGAGCCGGCCCGCTCCAGAGCTGTCAGTATCGCCGCCGGCAACGCCAAGCCGGTCATGGCTGTCGTTGTCGTCGCTCAGCTCGTCGTCCGCGTCGTCCCTGGCGATGCCGGGCGGCGACGAGAATTGCCTGCGCAGCGGAGACAGTGGCAACGGGGATCCTATTCCCAGATGGTGCAGACTCCTGGGAGATGACAGGGCGCTTGGAAGGAGCGGCAGCGATGGCGAGCGGGCATGTTGGCGGCTGTCAATGCGCGGTCGAGTGAGGGACGGGTGCTGCTGCAGTTGGTTTGGAGGCGTTTGCAGGCGACGGTCAATTCTCTCCAACATGCTATCCACGCCCTCCTCCCTCGTCTCTCGGGATGGCGTAGTCGGCGACGGGAGCGACGAGGGTGGAGACAACGGAGAGGACGGATCGAGCGAGTGGCCTGGGCCTCGTTCCGGCCCTCCTTCTTCATCTTCGGGCATTGTCAAGACGCCGTGGCTTGCACCATTGACAGCTAGGCTGGGCGCGTCCAACCCGTACGCCTTTGCGTATATCTCCCGACCCCAATCCTCTGTTGTTGACTTTGTCTCTTTTGCCAACTTCGCCCTTGCCCTGTCTTCAACATCGTCTCATGTTTGACCAAGGAAATCGTGTTCCTTCCTTAAGGGTCGAATAGACGAACCCGTTGGTGGGGCCGCCCCGCCGCTCAGTGAACCCCGCCATTTCATCCAGTTTCAAGGTGACGGTGTCGGTAACGGGAACCAGTGGTCTATAGTCTGCTATACTCCGTAATCCTTGAATTATTGGCTGTTGGTGTGGTATTGTACTTGAAATATATACGTAGTATGATGGTGGGGTGTTTGGGATTATATACTAGGGACTTCAACAGCTATGGACCCCGTTGGAGCAAGCCCTGCACGGCAGGGCGAGCTACAAGGCAATGAGCCTTTTACATCTTGGAGTCCCCCGCCAACAAATACACTCATCAATTGGGTTGTATTTACCGGTAAAGGTCAAGGTCGGGCGGTGTGCAAGGTGTGTAATAAGGGAGCTGGAGCTGCTTCCGCACACCCGGCCGCCTTGACCTTTTCCAGAGGGTGGAGCCCTCTGTCGTATCAACACCGCGGCACTTTTTACTTTTTATTCTCCAGCACCACTGCAAACAGCCTCCGCCTCCCCAGACGCCGAGTTCCCGCCAGTGGCCGAGATGATCCCCCGTTCAGATGAAATGAAACATTGGCGGCTTTGGACTCGAGTTGTAAGGATGGCTTTGGACTCGAGTTGTAAGGATGGCACGTGCCAGCCAGTCGTCTAGCTCTGCCCCCCCGATCAGCACTGAAGATAAGCAGCAGAAGAAAAGAGCATGCGGAGACATGGTGAGACTTGCACAGCTTTTTGGCCGACTGTTGGTCAAGCTCCTAGCCGGGGAACTAGTGACATTGGGCAGCTGCTACTCTGTATGGTTCCAGCTTGGGCTGGAGCAATGGAAGGAGGGAGGTGCAGACTGCAAAGGGTCTGCCCCACCATAGTTTCCATCCCCAGCTTGTCCTAGGCCCCTTGGAAGTGTGGGGTAACACAGACATGGGGTGAGAAGCATTCCATCCATACCATTACCGACGGGAGCCATATGTGTGTAGCGAGGCGGGTGGGCAGCTGTCGAGTCACAGGCGAGTGAGTCCTTTGCCTAGCAGCTAGCACCAGACACCAGAGAAGCATATGACGCCCAAGACGCCATAAGAATCGCTTTGCTTTCTCTGCAACACAAGGTCCTGGCAGTACGGATACATCCATTACCAAAGGTAACAACACCCCTGGCCACCACGCTCTTGTACAGGTATCTGGGTATCTCCAATGTCGAGACGGCCGCGAACTCTCCCGCACGACTGGCGGCACACCTGACGAGCAATTGCAATTGGTATTGATACAACCGAATTCAGGGCAGTGCAGAACACCATCGAGTCTAGAAGGCCCCGTTATCGTCGTCCACTTGCGTCATTGGTCGCCGCGATCCGCTTGCCTCGGCTGTTACAGGCAGTAGTAGCTGGGCGCTGCATCCTTGCTCTGGGGTCGGTGCAGCACCTAGCAGTAGCAGCAGCTTCTCTCGACCCGCGACGTTCGATTCGACCCTTGCCCGACACGCCGCAAAGGGTTGTCTGTCTGTCTGTGACTTGCTCTCCTTTTTCTTTTCTTTGCTCTGCTCTGTTTGCATTCAAGTCTCGACCCGACACAGCTTCCTTTGCTTGGCCCCGTCCACATGGTTCACGACACTCGCCCGCCACACCGCTCCCCAACTCCAATTGGCGACGCCTAAGCCGCCATCATGGCGTGGCGGAAGAGTGACAAATTGATGGACACCATCAGCCACTATGCGAGCTTCCCCGCGACCGGTGTCAGCTTGCGCCAGATGGTCCAGTTTGGCGAGAAGCCCTCTACCGGTGAGCTCTCGCCGCCCAATGCCTCGTCCTCCTTTGTTGTCTCGCTCGTTCCCCGCGTCTCTTGCCCGGTCTGCTGACGGACGCCCGCCTCTAGGGACCCTGTTCCGTGCCTCGCAGTTTCTCGCCGAGGAGCTCCCCATCCGCCTCGCCCACCGCGTGCAAGAGCTCGACAACCTCCCCGATGGGCTCAACGAGATGCCCTCGGTGAAGAAGGTGCGGGATTGGTACGCGCAGTCGTTCGAGGTATGCCGCCGCTTCGGCCGTCCCCTCCCCCCCCGCGGACCGTGACTCACATGCGAGGTCCGCCACAGGAAATCACAACACTCCCCCGTCCCGACCTGCCAAGGGACGTGAAGGAACGGCTGATGAAGCCGGCCAAGCTGGCTGGTAGCAAGGGCTCTGCGTGGCTGTCCGAGGCGACGCCGAACCCCAGCATCGAGGAGGGCCAGTACAATTCGTGGACAGGCGTCCAGCAGACGTCTCAGGTTGGAAATGGCTGGGGCAAGAAGTTCCCCGCCACGAGGAGATACTTCGCCATGGTCGACGACACGGGCGACTGGCCGCCCGACTTGCAGCTGTACAACAACAGGTTCGCCCAGACGCTGCACAAGATCAAGAGGAGGCACGACAGTGTCGTGACCACAATGGCGCAGGGCGTGCTCGAGTACAAGCGCAAGCGCCAACGGATGCAGATTGACAATAACATTCAGTCTTTCCTGGACCGCTTCTACATGTCCCGCATAGGGATCCGCATGCTCATCGGTCAACACATAGCACTGACAGACCAAAACCACTACCGCGATCCGACGTACGTCGGCATCATCTGCACCAAGACGTTCGTCAAGGATCTTGCGCAAGAGGCCATAGAGAATGCGCGCTTCGTTTGCGAGGACCATTACGGCCTGTTCGAGGCGCCCAAGATCCAGCTCGTCTGCAACCCCAACCTCAACTTCATGTACGTTCCGGGCCATCTCTCGCACATGCTGTTCGAGACGCTCAAGAACTCGCTGCGCGCCGTCGTCGAGACGCACGGCCAGGACAAGGAGGAGTTCCCTGTCACAAAGGTAATTGTAGCCGAGGGCAAGGAGGACATCACCATCAAGATCTCGGACGAGGGCGGCGGCATCCCACGCAGCGCCATCCCTCTCGTATGGACTTATATGTATACCACGGTCGACCGCACCCCGAACCTGGACCCCGACTTTGACAAGAGCGACTTCAAGGCGCCAATGGCAGGCTTCGGCTACGGCCTGCCCATATCGCGTCTGTATGCGAGATACTTCGGCGGTGACCTTAAACTGATTAGCATGGAAGGGTAAGCAACCTGGTCCCCTGTATTGTCTGCCTCAATTACTCACCATACCCACCCTTTCTTCCAGATATGGGACGGACGTGTACCTGCACTTGAACAGGCTCTCCAGCTCGTCAGAGCCTCTACAATAGCAATCAGCAGTCATGAGGGGTAATGGGCCGGCACCCCAAGGATTGACGCTGCCCTTGCAATTAATTATGCGTAAACGTCTCAGGAGCGCAATGGAGGTGACGGAGCGGCGGCAGGTCGGCGACGCAGAGTCGCTGGTAAATGCCGCCGAGTCCAAGTCGTAGTTGGAGTAGGCGTTGGGATCGAAATCAGAATCAGTGTCAAGAGTCGAGCTCAGGGTCAGTATCATCAGCATCAAAGGTCGCGGTCAGGTTCGGGGTTGGGATCGGATGGTCGGTTTTTTGCACAGTGAGGACTTGCGGCTGGCAGTAGCCCAGCACAATATTGTTTATCAGCAGCACCAGCAACTGGCAGCGGCCGCTCTGGGAGCAGGTGACGTGAAGAGATAGCGAGCTTTAGGGTATATTGATTCATTGGGTTTGTACATTGCTTGCTCTCTGCCTGAAACAAACATGACATGCTTCGCGGCGATAGAAGGAGTCGTTTGCTCTCTCAGGCGGGTGCCAGGCTTGGCCATGGGAGGTCGTGAGCTTGTATGAAGCATGCCTCGCCTGAACTCCTCGAACTACCCGCTGAGGAAGACAGTGTCTGGGGTTGGGCAACTGGTCAAACAAGACGGCTTGAGAAGCCCATACGGGCCACCGGGCAAACAAACCAACTATCTTGCCACGACCTCGGGTCGCCGAGTGTCACAGCTCGAACCATATAGCATATTTGAGATCGGCGGGGGGTTTTGTTTGGGGTCGAGACAGTGTTCGGTGGTGCCATAATGAGTGACTGCCACACGCCGGTTTGCGTGTTACCGTCTCTCCTTGTTTCTCTGCTTGGTCGCCGTGTTTCTCTCTCTGGGCCATCCTGCAGCGCAATTATATTGGCTTGCCTGGCCCATGACGCCGCTGGCGTGTCTGGTGAGACAGAGTCGTTAGGCTGGCTGCGTGGGTGTATATAATGTGTCTGTGTGTGTCTCCGCCGTTTCTTAGTTCGTACGTGAAGCTTTTGTACAGTGTGACATAGCAAAAGAACTATCACCGCCATCAAAGCCTCCGCGACAATAACACCCAACAACAGAAAAAAACACACACAACCGGTTTGTTTTCCCTTCCCACGCCCCCTACGCACACCTTGTATACGTAACGCACGAAAAGAAAGGAGGGAACCAATCACTAATAAACTTCAAAATAAAAGAGACAGGAGAAGAGAAATCAATAGACCCCCCAAAACCGGCCGCCAAGGGACCCGCCAAACGCGTCGCCCGCCAGGAGGAGTGGAAGGACAACAACGTCCACGAGCCGTCCAAACGGCCCGCGCGCAGCGAGGAGTGGAAGAACAACAATGTCTACGAGCCGTACAAGCAGCCTGCGAGACAGGAGGAGCGTAAGAGATAAACTTCTTTGCCGTTATCTATCTAGGGTTGTGGCAGGAGGAACCTTACCGAGAAGATGGATGGGGGGCTGTGAAGCTTGGGATGCTGGCTCAGCGACCTTTTTTTTTTTTTTTTTTTTTTTGGATGTGTGCGTGTGTGGGAATGGGTAAGAAAGTGGTGGTAGATGGGGAGGGACCATGGTAGGTACCTTGCCCTGGGGAGATAAACCTAACATGTCGATAGTCCCCTTCTTCTCCTTTCCCCCTTTTATGGAGGGTTTTTCTTCTTTTGATCGCCGGATAGCAGGACAAGCGAAGCAAAGAAACAGGCAATGCTAGATCTATTGCAGGAAATCTATGAAGAGACAGCCATTGGGCCTCACCGAGCAAAGCCAACCGTACATTGGGGCGTTGTTCACTCTTTCAGCAACCTTTACGGAGTCGCAAGACGTTGAGGTCCTTTAGATCTTAGAAAGTCACCCGCTAATAAACGTTCAGTGATTGCATTGTACCTAGTTACGGATGGTAATAGAACTGCAGAGTAGGTTTCAAACATAAGTGCCTGGCCTACCTTATATTGACTTGGTTCCTTGAGACCGTCTATCCGTAGCTAGGGACTCCTTTACCCCCTACCTCACCCCCTGATAGTAAACAAACCCACACGGGCATTTGATACTTACTAGCTCCCAATACGCCGCCATCGTTTGAACAAGCCCAGGAGATGCGTTCGCACATTAGCCGAGCCTCCATCGCCGTGACAGCATGTATTGGTTACCCAGACTGTGGCGGCCGAATCAAGACAGTCCAAACGAGCAGAGCATGCGTTCAGTGGTTGAATTAAAAGTGCTTTCTCTATGTGTTGTAAAAATGTCCTTTGTCATACAGCTAGCCGGTGGACGGTGGATGACCGCCACCGCTAGTAGCAACCGCGCCCTTTTTCAACCCGCTTGTTGAAAATACATGACAGACAAAAAGTTTCAGCTGCTAGACCCCAAGGAGGATAGCGAATTGATTTTTGTAGAGGCCAGGTGGCCCGTCCCCTATCCATCTTTCGTATAGCGGCGGCGTCTTTCCCCTCTAGCATCTGAATATCACGAGCAAAACAACGTGTGCGGTGGCATCTCGCTTCTTCCTCTTCAAAGTTTAAATCTGAACCTCCACACGGCCCTCGGCACCCGGCGGGCCAGCCTGCTGCAGGCTGGGGAGCAGGTACGTGATGTCGTCCCACGGATGGCGGTAGAGACCGGTGCGCAGTCTCTTTTGATCGAGGTAATGGGCAATGAGACCAATGCTGCGCCCGAGCACGAAGAGACCGTTGAGCACACCCATGCCCAGGTAGTCCTCGGCCTCCTCGGCGCTGAAGGCACCGCAATTCCGCAGCAGGTCTACGAAGCACACGGCGATGCAGCCGTCCACGTTCAGAATCAGGTTGTCCTTCTTTGATGTCGTGACCGTCTCGACTGCTAGCGCATAGTCGAGCAGCTTGTGGCTGGGGAACTTCGCCTTGACGTACTCCTTGACGAGCTCCACACGCAAATCCGGGTTGTTACGCGACTTCACGCGGTGTCCAATTCCGGGAATGAGCTTGTTCTGCTTGCGCATCGTGTCCACAAACTCGCGCGGGCTCAGGCCCTTGTCTGACGCCTTAGTGAACTCCTCCGCAGCGCCATCTAGAGCACCGCCGAACCGCGAGCCGATTGTGAGCAGACCGCTGACCAGGGCGCTGATCAAGTCCTTGCCGGCACGCGTGGTAATGATGGTGTTCATGGCGCCAGACACAGCCGGGCCGTGATCGGCCGTCAGCATGAGCACCATCTCGAGGAACTTGGAGGCATAGTCGGGCAGGCGGCGGCGGAACCACAGCAGGGACATGACACCACCAATGCCAATGTCCTCCCGGAACACGTCTGAGATGGGCATGCCGGCGTAGAGGAGCTCTTGGCCACGGTCGTCCGAGATTGTGGAGATGAAGGCCGCCGGCTTGCGGATGAGGCCAAGCTCCTGCGCCCACGAGTAGTCGATGGGGATCTTGGGAACCACGGGCTCCGGCTGGGGCTTGATGGTGCCCTCCTTGACGAGCTTGTCGTAGACCGACTTGAGGAGATCGGGCATGTCCTCAAACGTGTTGGGCACGTAGAAACCGGCCTCCTTCATCTGCTTGTTCTTCATGGCAGCCGTCTCGAGCTGCGAGTTCGCAAAAGCACCGGCGTGGCCGAACTGGACCTCGGTCTTGAACATGCTCGCGCAGGTACCAATGGCCCAGGCAACAATTGGCTTGGTGATGATGCCTTGCTTGACAGCGTCAATGACCTTGTACTCCTCGACACCACCGACCTCTCCGAGCAACACGAGGATCTTGCAAGCAGGATCCGCCTGATAGCGCAGCAGATGGTCGATAAAGGTCGTTCCGGGGTACCGATCGCCACCGATAGCAACACCTTCGTAGACGCCGTCTGTGGTCTGTGCGATGATGTTGTTCAGCTCGTTGGACATGCCGCCCGACTTGGAGACGTAGCCGACCGAGCCCTTGCGGTACAGCTTGGAGGCGACGATGTTATCCATCATGCCACCCGTGTTACCAATCTTGAAGCAGCCGGGCTTGATGCCACCGACAGTGGCAGGCCCGATGATGGTGACGCCCTTCTTCTTTGCGACATGGGCAATCTCGCGAGCTCGCTGTCAAAAGAAGGAAAGTCAGCTCTTGTGCTTTGTGCGCTCTGCCCCACACGAGAATGCGATGGGTCTCTTACGCGCTCGGGGACACCTTCTGCAATAATTGCAATCGTCTTGATCTGGGGGTACTCCATCAGCTCCATGGTGGAGCTGTATACACTTCGCGAGGAAGCAAAGTTGACGACGACATCAACATCTGGGTGCTTGGCCACGGCCTTGTTGACCTCCTGGTAAACGGGCAGGAGGGTCTCGCTAGTGCCCCAGTACATCTTGCTGACGAATTGGCCGCCGAATGTGTAGATGATGCCGGCGACCGAGGGCGTGGCGCGCTTGCAGATGAAGTCGAAGTCGAGCATGCCCTGCACGGCACGGGGCTGCAGACCGTAGACGAAGCATCTTGTCTTGTCGTTGAAGAGGGCGTGTGCAGGAAGGGGACTCAGCGGCCGGCTGGGCGCGGCGAAACGGCGAATGTTGTCGTTAGCAGATAGGCCGCCCGTCGGGTTGCTGGTGCTGGCGGCGGTGCTGCTCGTGCCATTGCCATTTACGCCATTGGCGCTGGAAGAAGTGGCAGTAGGCATCCTGGAGCAAATCTGAAGATCTAGGGATCTGGCCCGGGAAAAACCTGTGAATCTCGGAAATCAATAAGTGCTGTGCTGTACTGCGTAGGCCCGAGGACGACGAGGGTTTGGGTCGAACGACGAAGCAGCAGCAAGGAGCGACGAAGTGTCTGAGATGCGAATAGCAGGGCGGGCAGGTTGGGGTTTGGGGGGGGGAAGTTTTTTTTGGTCGGTGCCTTCTATTTCGGTCGAGGGGGGGAACGCAGACCCGAGGGCCGCAGTCAGTGCAGTGCGGTGCGGTGCGGTGCAGCCACGAGCTCCGCCAGACAAGGTATGCAATGTACTGTTCGGCACCCTAGGCCCAAGTCACCATCCCTTAGCTTCAATTGATGCCCGCACCTGTCAGGGACCCGGAAAGTCAACAAGCGGCAAGCCCACCTCACGCTGGCTCAAACCCTGGAATGTTGCGCCAGCTAATTGGCCTGACCGTCCAAAACATCGGGCGAGATCCAACAAAGTGGCGGGGATATCCAACAAAGCGACGAGCTTTCCCCAACTCTTTTCTGACCCTTGTCCGATGGCCGAGCGGACTTTCACCAATTTCAGCCACTGGCAAACTTTTTTTTTTCTGCAGCGGGCAACGCTGATAGCGGTGTCCCACAGAACTTCCCCTGACCCCCGTGTCGTGGCCGAAGTACCGGTACAAGACCTGAGCCACCATCCCATCCAATCCTCCACATCCTCATCAATTAACGACCCGCACCAATCCCAAAGATGTTTCCGTGACGTTTGCCAAACCCCCAATGGCTCCCCCGTCGGCTGGCCAGGCCGCCGGACGCATTCAACCTCGGAAACTTATCTATAGGGAAGGCTTGGAACGCGGTCATTTGCTTGCGTGTAGCACAGTAACTCGAGATTATAGGCTCAATTGAACCCACTTTGAGAGAGATAACACAGCCGAGTGGCATCATGGTGTGAGGGCTTTGAAAGACGGGAGTCGTCAACTCGGACGGCTCATGGGCCGGAGCACGCGCGCAATGCACCGAAAACAGAAGTAGTAGAACGCCGAGGGTCAGCCACACCTCGGTGCATGCCGTTTCCGCTCCCGTTGCCTGTAGAGGGATTTCGGGGCTGTGAGCGAGATCCGATCGCTGTCCTTGCCCACCTGCTCTGCAATGCCCGACGATGCCCGAAACTGGCACCTGAGATACCTTAGGTACTCGGTAATAAGCAACCAGCAGCAAGGACGTCGGCATAATGCTCTGCAGCGACAAGCGAAGACCACGAGACACGGCTACAGCTCTGCAGAACGAATGCAAGATTCGTGCCGGCTGCGGCTGCGCTGCTTATGACTTATGACTTCCACGACTGTCCACGAGCTGGCTCGCTGCGCTGGCCAGGTCAAGGTTGCCGGTCCCGGACGATCCCCAATCCACACTCCGCACTGCGGAGCGATCCGCACCCGGGACAAAGTAAATCATACGGGGCAGTCGCACGCGCTGCGCCACGAGCTTGAGGTTAAGCTTGAATTCAAGCTTGAAGGACATGAGACAGAATCAGAGACGGGGTGAAGCTCGGGGATGGAAACCAAAGGCCAAAACGTAGGCGGGCGGAATGTTTGCTTAATGTCTTGGGCCGCGTTCATCGGACACCGAGTATCGGCAACGAATAAGAAGCATTCGGTAAGGAACACCGAGCCATCGGCTTCGAAGCGACGGTGTACAGTGCAGAGTGCTTTCTGGTCCCCCCTCGCAAACGGAGACAACCTTTTTTTGGTGGGATTGGCGTGATTGCCCGAGCACTCATCCGCGGGGTCCTGCAAGTACCGGTACTTTGCTTCCTAGACCGCCCCATACACTTGCCCCGCTTGGGTCAACCCCATTGATCCAAAAGGTTCTGAGTACCTTTTTTTCCCGGCCCCTAGCCCTTCCCCAACGCCCAAAGCACGCTACTGGTACCTGGAGAGGAGTGCTTTCGTTCGCCAGATGTCCACTTTTGTGCTGGAGCCATTCCTGATTTCCTTCGAAGCAGACAGCGACTCGAGAGCGTACCGATTCATTGGCATCCAACATTCCTCGGCCGCTCCCCTGCTCCCTTTTCCCTCTCCTCCCTCTCGAGACTTCTCGGTTTGCCTGTCTTGCCTCGCTTGCTTGACGATAGCAATTTGTCCGCGTACCGCCCTCCCATCAGTCCACTTGGGAATTTCTTCCGCCCGCAGCGGTTGAATTGAGTGAGCTTCCCTGCCCCCGCCTGCCGAACTGCAGAAACAGACAGACGCACGACTCCGACACCAATCCATAGCTGGTCCAATTTCTGACCGACGTGCGAAATATAGAAAAGACAACGAAACTTGAAAAGGAATAGGCCAGAAGAAAGAAAGCACACGGCTTACCTGCACCGTCAACATGTCTGCGAAGAGCGTCTCCGAGGCCGATGGCAAGGCCATCATCAACTATCACCTCACGCGCGCCCCAGTGATCAAGCCGAGCACGCTGCCTGCTCCCACGAAGCACAACCCGCCCCCCAGACTGGCCTCGCTCTACTTCCCTGAGGATGCCAACCCGAACGACATTCTCGACCAGGCCGAGATCACATATCCGTGGCTGCTGCACCAGGGCGCCAAGTTCGTCGCGAAGCCCGACCAGCTTATCAAGCGGCGAGGCAAGAGCGGTCTCCTGGCCCTGAACAAGACATGGCCAGAGGCGAAGGCGTGGGTCGCTGAGCGCGCCGGCAAGGCTCAAAAGGTCGAGCACACAGAAGGAATTCTCCGCCAGTTCCTGGTCGAGCCCTTTGTGCCACACCCTTCCAACACCGAGTACTACATCAACGTACGTAGACCCGTAGTCGCTTGCCGATGCTTAACTTGAGCAATTTGTGCTGACTTTGTTTCCAGATCAATTCCGTTCGCGATGTAAGTTTGTGTTTTGTTTTCTCGTTTCTCAATTCTCTCCGTAAAGGCGGTGCACAGATCAGGGCCTTTTGTTCTCGGGAGCAGGCGGAGCGGACGTGCAACCCCTGGAAAATCGATGCGAAAGAAGCAAAAGAAGGGGAAAACGCATTGCACAAAAGAAGGATAGGGAAACAGCATCCGTTTAGAGCAGCCGGCTGTGTCTTTCTTTATAAACGGGAGAATGCAGGCCAGCATTGAGCCCGGCCTAGGTGTCCCCGCGTTGGCAAAGTTGCCGGACGAACGGAGACTAAGCCGCATTGCGATGTGTGGATCGGGAGTTGGGCGCATACCCAACCCCCATCCGCACACCACATGCCCAAACCCGCCTGTGCAGCGGCTGCCGAGTGCGACCGAGACATGCTGAGACCCTGCCCAGGCAATCAAAAGCAACGAAGCTAACTTGTCAACAAGGGTGACTGGATTCTCTTCACACACGAAGGCGGCGTAGACGTTGGTGATGTCGACACAAAGGCTGAGAAGATCCTCGTCCCCGTCGACCTCTCACAATACCCCTCAAACGAGGAGCTCGCAGCAGTTCTTCTGAAGAAGGTGCCCAAGGGCCTCCACAATGTTCTCGTCGACTTCAGTAAGGCCCCCAGCACTATTGCCTCGCCTCTCGTTTTATGGATAGCGGGCTAACCGGTTTGCAAGTCACCCGTCTCTATGCCGTCTATGTCGACTGCCAGTTCACATATATGGAGATCAACCCCTTGGTTGTCATCCCCAACGAGGATGCCACCTCTGCGTCAGTTCACTTCCTAGATCTCGCTGCCAAGCTCGATCAAACTGCCGACTTCGAGTGCGGTGTCAAGTGGGCTGTTGCGAGATCTCCCGCCGCGCTCGGCATCACCGCTGCCGCATCAGCAAATGGTGCCGTCAGCATTGACGCCGGCCCGCCAATTGAGTTCCCGGCCCCCTTCGGCCGTGAGCTTACCAAGGAGGAGGCGTATATCGCCGAGCTCGACGCCAAGACGGGCGCCTCTCTGAAGCTGACGGTCCTGAACGCCACTGGACGTATCTGGACTCTTGTCGCTGGTGGTGGTGCCTCGGTCGTATACGCTGACGCCATCGCCTCGGCGGGCTTTGCCGATGAGCTTGCCAACTACGGCGAGTACTCGGGTGCCCCCACCGAGTCGCAGACCTACCACTACGCCCGCACCGTCCTCGACTTGATGCTGCGCGCGCCCATCAACCCCAAGGGCAAGGTCTTGTTCATCGGTGGCGGTATTGCCAACTTCACCAACGTAGCCAGCACCTTCAAGGGCGTGATCAAGGCCCTCCGCGAGTATGCCAAGGCCCTCAACGAGCACAATGTGCAGATCTGGGTCCGCCGCGCTGGCCCCAACTACCAGGAGGGTCTCAAGAACCTCAAGGCCGCCACCCAGGAGCTCGGCCTCAACGCCAAGATCTTTGGCCCCGAGATGCACGTCAGCGGAATCGTGCCCCTGGCCCTGGTCCCCGGGAAGTGGGAGGAGAGCAAGGCTGAGGAGTTCAAGGCTTAGAGAGTTTTAAGTAGAAGACAGAGCCGAGAAAAAAAAGTAATTCGCTAGCTACCTACTCTTATCTTGTTTACTTTACATTATTGTTCTTTTTTCCCCTCTTTGCTTTGTCTAATATGGCGGCGCATGTACGGGGGGAGAGAGAGAGACGGGGAATGTAGGGAAGTGTTCCTGGGGCCAGCCAGCTCTTGAGATGAGAGGAGACACACACAAAGACATTACATAAACCATGAATGATAGAGAACTTCGCACAGGAAAAGAGAGAGAGCTCGGTACTCAACTGCCGTTGTATTACGTTGATGTTTTTTTTTACTTTCTTATTTGGTGGCTCACCTGCTCATCGCCTCCTATTCACTTTCTATGATATTTTCTATCGGTAATGATATGAAGCCAAAACAGAACAAACACCACGTATATACTCACGCACCACTTCTCACTCTTATGTCAGCGCCAATTGCTCGGCCATTTCATGTATGCCGCCAATGGCGTCCTTTTAAGTATTTTCATCCTGTCTAATGCATCACCTCACCTCTCCCAAATATTTTAAATGCATAACTGAAGTCTCCGGTCATGGATGGTTTGAAATACCATCAGGTTTCTTTTCGCCGCCGACACCAAACCACTCGCTACCTAAGCACTACCTTTGCCTGTAGATCACCTAGGTAGCGGGTATGCCAACATCACAAGACCATTAAAAAAAAACAGGAGCTTGCCTCGCCGTCTCATCCCCCCTTATGTATATTTACATCATCACAGCAGCCCATCTGCTTCGCCCTAAACACCTAATTGTAAAGCCACAGCAATGCCATCCCCGATAAAAGTGGTATCTTGCAAAAAAGATAGCAGAGGCGAGAAAAGAAAGAATGACAGTGCCAGGATCCATGATGCTTGTCGACATCGAAAAATAAAAGAACAGGAGGAAGTATTACTATTAACTGTCCACACCGTCTACCACGGCCAACGTCTCGTACGAAGAGCAAAGAGGCGACATAGCCAGTCAGCTATACCAGAGGCGCGGAGTAGTTGGAGCCGTGGCAGCGGGAAGACGTGATGGTCTGGGTCTAACTCTATAGCCAAGTACCGGCGCCTGACCTAGATGGCGATTCCGGCCAGGACTGCGAACGCCCCCATGGCGACAGCGGGAAGGACAACGGCCACAGGTTTGCTGCCGGCATCTTTGCTCTGGGTGGGGGCGGGAGCACTGGTTGTACCCGCGGCGGCCGTGGTCGTGGGACTGGGAGCAGCCGTAGATACGGCCTCATTAGAGCCGGGAACTGCATCATGTCAGTACAACATCAGGTTGCGACGGAGCCAAGAAGCCGAGGCTGAAAACCGCCACCGGGGGTTTCTTTTGGGGTGTTTCAACGTACTGTTGAAGGCATTATCTGGCAGCGGCTTGACAGCCAGCTTGACAAGGACGCTTCCGTCGGCATTCGCCACAGTGTGCTTGACAGAGTAATCGCTGATTTTCACAATCTTTCCCGAGGGCGCTTGGCTGACGCCACCTTGAATAATTTCCTTGGCTCCCGGGGGAAGCACAGGGAGCGTGAAGTTCGTGCTGAACATATCATCGGTTATCAGCTTAGGGTTGCAGGCAGGCGCTTTTGGGCCCGAGCCTGGCTTCGGGGCTGGGGTGCTTTGGATTTGGGTAAAATTGAGCTTCGCATATTGAGCCTTCAAAGAGTGAAAGTCGCTCGTGAGAACAACGGAACCGTCGGAGCTTATGTTGACCAGGCCAAATTCGTTGACTCCCTGTGTGTACTCATACACAATGCCGCCCGAAAAGACGCCCGTCATCTGCGACCCGTAGATGGCGGGAACCTCGCTGAAATTCCGCGGGGCGGGGTTGTTGCAACCGAACTCGGAGTAGAAGACAGGCACAGAGCTGCCAGTGAAGCCTTCGACCAAAACATTGTAGCCAGACTCGGTGAAGGAGCTGTTGCCGCACCAGCTGTAGCTATTGAGAGCGAAGAGGTCTACTTTGCTCGTGTCTTTCTGGTCACCATTCTCGACACACTGGAAGTAGTTCCATGTGTCAAACAGGATGTTGCGAACATCAGCCGCCGAGTAGCCAACAGGAATGGGTCGCTTTGAGTGCGCAGCGACATAGTTCTTGATATCACGCGTAACTGCCCGCATGTACGGAGGGACCCAGGTAGATGTCGTCTCATCATCCATGACCTCGTTTCCAGAGAAGAAGGCAAGCGTGTTAGGGTATTCCTTGAAGGCCTCAACAACAGCAAAGGTCCGGTTCAGGTAAGCAGCATAGTAGGATTTGTAGGGCTCCACGCTGGTCAGGGACTCGCCGGGCAGGGGCGAGTTGACGTCGAGGAGCATATATATGCCGGCCGCATTGAAAATACTCGCGCACTCATCGTGGCTCAGGTCCGGATTCAGGTTGTAGACGCGGATTGCGTTGGCGCCCAGAACCTGCAAGATAGCCGCATCCCGGAGGCAGATATCCTTGTCACTCAGCGGGTCGACGCCTGCCTGGGTTCCGTAAGCAGACGAACCGCCGGGCTGGTACGCAACGCCGACGATCTGGAAGCGGGTGTTCGTTGCCGGATTGACAAAGTAGTTGTCAACTACTTCCAAGGACGGCACCGCATTGGCAAGCGTCGCGCCGAGGGCAAGAAGCGCTGAATAAATCTGCGCGCCAGTGCGTTAGCAAGCTCCCTCTCGGCTGCGATTCCGAAGTCCGAGCCAGGCAAGGAAGCTGGGGCGGGCATTGTTTCTTTTGGCACGCAACGGCTCGGAAGGACATCATCGACAGTATGGGTGTGTAGAGGAGGAAAACACGCAGCATACACGCATTGTCTTGGTTTGGCAGGGAAAGCCACCAGTAGCTCTATCGAAGTGGTATTTTCCGTAGTATTCGTGATTGGTGATTGGTGGTGGCGGTGAGTGATCAGATGCTGTTTTGTGGCTTCTCTGCAGCAATGAAAGCACTAAAAGATTGTTGGTTGCTCAAAGTTACAAGCATGAAGGAAAAAGAAGAGCGAAATCCCCGACCAAAAGCCCCTTCCTTATTGCTTCCATTGAGCGAGCGAGTGTCGAGGCGAGGGAAGCGGAGGAGAAACCAACACGCAACAGATGCGGCGAGTTGGGACGACAGCGGCCTCATTCCAGGGCCAAAAAGACGTGACCATGGTTGCCAGGGCCGGGGTGTGGTGGGTATGGGTTTGTGCCTGCCCTGATCTCGAAATCCCCACCAGATTGCCAAGAAGGTGGGATGAGAGGCACCCTGTAACTACGTCGATTTGCAGGAGAAACGCACAGCAAGCTTCGATGGAATCCAGAATTACAGGGCAGTCACTCCGGTATGGATTGTACAGTCACGGCCACCTCGTGTCTTGTTCCCGGAAAGAACTCGGACACGCTTTCCAATTCAGGCACAAATCAATATTGGGGGCAGCGCTAGACTCGTTCCTGGCCACGCCCCCGAAAATGGCAGGTGCCTTTGGATACGAACTACGGATACGACTCGAATTGCAGTGAAGATGAACCGCACTCTATCCAAAGTTTTCCGTGAAAAGAACGGGAGCGCTCTCAGAGTCAACGTCGTGACAGATCGGCGGACCTATAGTGCTCTGGTGCGATCATATAGACGAGGCGTTGGAGTCCGCTGTCAAGTTTATTCAACCTCATCGTTCACAATGCGACATGCAGGCACGTACCCGGTTGAGGAGCGCAACGTTCTTACCCGTCGATCTTCAACGGGGTCCCCGCCAAAACAGTGACGTTGTGACGCCCCGTTGTGCAACAGGCGAGTCAGGACAAGTCGGTCTTTGAAACAATTTGTTTCATGGAAAGAATGCACTTATTAGCACAGCTGATTGAAAAGTACTACCTACGATTACCTACCTCGCTCGGGTTTAATATTGTTTGCATTCTAATTTTCGAATAAATATTCGCGCGGTGCTTGGGAAGAGTGAGGATTACGCATTAAGTATACGATTTACTGTTCTGGCCGCCGAATTTGGCAAGGCGGGGCCGCCATTTTCGGGTGCCTTGGCAGTGCGGGACGCTTGATATCCTGAAGAATCTAAGTTGCTTTGTTTTGGGCAGGATGCTAGCCCCACTTAGCCTTCCACACTTTTTGCTCGTGTAACCCCAATCTTTATAGTTGCTGCCTACACTCGTAACAAAGCCTACCTACGTAGATGAGCCCTCCCGACTGGGATTTGGGATTTGGGACCGAGGGTTTGCACCCCCCTGGGAATGGCGTCCCTTCCCGATCGGGTATGGCGCTCGGTCAGACTCACGTCCTCGCACGGCCCCGCCGCGCCCACCGCGCCCGCCGCGCCCGCCGTGCCCGCCGCGCCCACCGCGCCCGCCGCCCCCACCGTGCCCGCCGCGCCCACCGCGCCCGCCGCGCCCTCCGTGCCCGCCGCGCCCACCGCGCCCGCCGCCCCCACCGTGCCCGCCGCGCCCGCCGCATAAGCAGAGCCGACGTCTCTTCCCTTTCCGTACATAACTCTCGACTTTCTCTCTCCCTCATCGCCTTCGCTCGGTCCTTGCCTCCTTATTTCCTTCCCTCTCGTTCCTGCCCATTCATCTGTAGCCCGCTGGCTAGTCCGGAAAAGGCCCCCTTTTTGACAGAATGTCAATACCATGTTCCCCTAATAACGAGGCTCGTTACTGTTTTCTGGGAACACCTTGTTTACCTCATATCACTTCCGACAGAATGTTGGTAGTGTCAGGTTGACAACGGCATCAACGTAGCTAGACGAACCTGATAACTTGTGACTAGCCATACTATTGGCCTGGCTAGGTTGGATACGCGTGCTACGGTATTAATATGGCTCGAGAGACCTGATGGCTACGGTGGTAACGATGACTGCGGCTTACTAGTTGCAATGGCCACGGAACATCACATTGTCAATAGATTAACGATGTCAGACAGAGTCCAACTGCTATGTAGATCTAGAGGTTCCTCTCACATCCCTTCCGGTGCCCCCCGCCTTGCTATCACCCAAGCCACATTGGCACGTTTGAGCCCTGCGCTTCGCTGATTCAGAAGCGGCCTATTCCCGGCCGGCAGGGTCTACCATGTCGGGCCAGTTCAGGTACTGGTTCGGATCAGGAAGACTTGGGCGAGGAGGTGGTGGCGAGGACGTGAGAGGCCATGTTTCATGGTGGTTGGGAACGGGCGTTAGGTTACGAGGTCGGTTGGGTCGCCGAGCACTTGAAGGGGCGGCTCTGTGAAACTGGATGGTAGCCTGTTAGAGTGGCAAAGCGAGGCGATCACCGCGCCAGGTGAGATGGAAATAGGTTTGTGGTGCAGGTTGGTGGATGGATATCAAAAGAAGAGGGTGGCCAGGGTGGCGGGACCTGCATTGGCATGTCCTTTTGTTGGCTCTAAACCTTTAAAAATAGAATTCGTCCTCCACTTTTATAGGCCGAAGGATGGGAGAGGGGGGTGTGAGAGGGAGGTGTGCAGGCACTCCAACACGGGACGCCTCAGTGAGTCCACAAGCGTGAAGAACATCTCAACGTCAAGTTTGTGTCGCCGTCCAACGGAAACCACACTAGCCTACCTTTTCTCGGGGAAGCCCATCGTTGAACCGTCGGGAAGCTCGGGGGAGACACACAAGAACCCTCCTACACTAGGCAGGGACAAAAGTACCACATACACATACACATACAGAGAGAGACAACCACACCCAGGCAAACGCGTAGCCCGATGATGTGGCTGTCGGTTGGTTCCAGAAAGTGATGCCTACAAGGCAGCTTCGAGAAAGCGAGATCAGATGAAGAACTAAACGCGCCTCAGGTTATTTAGTATCAGCCGGACAACGCCTTACCGGACTATAACACCTTTAAGACTTCTAGAACAAGGACGTAACTTATAAGTTACCTTAAAACTAAGCAAGCAAAGTCGCTCATTAATATAATAGCTCTATTCTCGATATCCTATAGTACGGAGCCTAGATACCTACAAAGCTCTAGGTAGAGGTAATTCAGGTCCCTTCATCCAAACAATCTCACGCCCCACCTCTGTTTCTATTCTAGCAACCAGAAACCCGAACAACGTCACCGAAGCCTAAAGGAAGCAAATGAGGAAGAAGGCAACAACCGACTTGAACGACCCAAGCCAAATTCGCCGCTTCACGCCGCCCTCAGACGATTCATGGGCAGGCCGGCGGCGTCTGACCCTAGCTTTGTCAGCCTTCGTTTCAGTTTCCCACGATGGTCGTCCGGATACGACGATGAGTCTGTTCGAAATGCCAACTAGCCTGAGGCGTTCTAACGAGAGCAGACGGGAGAAACAGTATAAATATCTGCAGAATCTGCTCTCGACCATGAACACTGGACACACAACTCCTCAGCACTCACTTTCATCGCACTAAGCAACACCAATCGCGCAATTGCAAGTCCCAATCACAAAAAATCTTCTGACCCGCGTCTGTAGAAGCAAAAACACTCGAACACGATGCCTAATTGCCCAGACTGCGGACAGTCCAAGTTCAACCCGGTCAGAAAGACAGACTGCCCGAAATGCCATGCCAGCCATCAAGGCAGAATCCTCACGCCCACGGCCAAGGCATGCACCGACTCAAACTGCGACGGCGGCGTCAAGAAGAACGACAGAAACAAGGACTGTGCTGCATGTGATGGAACGGGCAAGAAGCTCACTCAATGCGACCACAATGGTTGCAGGAACGGCTATGTGGAGTACACTTGCAAGGATCCCTTCCATAGTGCGTAGTAATTAGGAGGTGTTGTGGCATGGGCTGAGAAACGAGCAGCCAAACTCGAACTCGGCGTTGCCGCAGGCGGCAAGCCGAGTTCTTGTGTTGTGTTGGGCCGCTGGTGGGTTGGTAACTGTCACCAAGTTGCTCATTTGCCCGTAGCTGAGCTCTTGGGGAGTTACGGTAATGCGGCGCTGGGACGCTGGCGTCTTTGGATACGGTTAAGGATATATTTACTAGTTCAATTTATCATCTCTTGATAGTATAGCTTAGCTGAGTAGTATTGTTAAGGTAGATGAAAGCTCTTTCATATCTTGCGCTTGTTTCTCCTTGCTATGTATAGGACGAATAACGTTACCGAAGGGCTCTGACTTGTCACCTAACCACTGATACAGACGCCGAGTGGGGGCACATACGTGCATTTAAACTTTAGGCCCTGGCAGGCCTTAGCGAGTGGGTCTGATGGTGAATATAGCGTCTTGGCGGTTTCTTAACAATTTCCCGCCCTACAAGCCGACCCATAACGTACCGGTAACTCAACTAACGTAATCTACCATATGGGCCCCTAGGTGGTAGATTACCATATGGGCCCCTAGGTGGTAGATTACCATATGGGCCCCTAGGTGGTAGATTACCATATGGGCCCTTAGGTGGTAGATTACCATATGGGCCCCTAGGTGGTAGATTACGTTAGCGTCTAAGCCATATTTTCGACTTTATATAATGTACCGGACAAGAAGCCCAGCCAAGACTCCCCTATACGGTATAGTTGCTAACTCAAAGCCTAGGTAACCAGAGGCGTTTTTTTAGGCCAGGTAAAAACGCTGATTTGGCCCTCGGGCTGGCTCAGAATTTGGCCGCTAACGGTACGACGCGATAACCCGGCTGTAGCGCTTTGTATCTACGGAATAAAACCCAACCCAACCAGAAAACTCAACCTATTCGTCGATCAGGGCCTAATAAGTGCAACACTCTATCAGCGTAAAAATGGCCCCGAGCTCTCACGCAATCCTCCAGTGATTCCTAACATCCAAAAATCTCCCATATTTTCTATAAGTCGACGGCCATCGCCAGAGGGAGGCATCAGTTGAAGACGGGAGTGACCGCGAACCCTCTCCAGGGTACGTACGACCATCCTCGCCATGAATCGCGTATTAACAAGCAGGCAGGCCGACGAACTGTACGTATGCGTGCGTTGGGTAGGTAGCAGGCATACGATCGGAGCTGAGACGATATCGGTAGGCACAAGTCGATCCTTGCATACCTGACGGCGAATACCCTGTCCACCACCGCCACTACATTGAGGGAGGAGTTGAGCCTTGGAGAAGATGTCTTTGATACGGAGAAAGCAGCCAAATACCAGGGCCTACTCGAGAAGAAATGGACAAGTACGGTCCATTTACAGAAAAAGGTATGTTCTCAACAGCTTTGCCTCGTGCTAGACTCCCGCCGCTCTTTACTGTCATTGGAAATAATGTCTAAACTGGGTATTCCGCTCAGGTGATGGATCTTGAGTTCAGAAGCGTTGCATTGCAATTCGAGCTCGAACGCTCAACGTCGGCATCCCTCTCCAAACGCAAACAAGATCCCACGAGCTGGCTTCCAAGATCGCCTCCTCGACACTCGCAAGAGTCCCACCAAGCCGCCGTCAGCTGCCTTACGTTCCACCCGGTATTTTCGTCACTAACCTCTAGGTCTAATGATTACACTATCAAGATATGGGATTAAGAACTAAGCGAGCTAGAGAAGACACCAAAGGGCCACACGAGGGCCGTACAAGATGTCGATTTTAGGGGCCCAAGAGGCGGTATCCTTCTCGCATCTTACAACTCCGATTCGACTATTAAACTATAGGACCTAACAGACGAGTACAAGAATATCCGGACCCTAACCGGTCATAATCACAGCGTTAATACGGTCCGGTTCGTTACCGGCAGGCCCAGATCCGAAAACCTACTTGTCAGTACGAGCGGAGACAAAACCCTAAGAGTGTAGGACATCACGGCCGGGTATTATATAAAAACACTACAAGGCCACACAGGCTAGGTACGGGACGTAGTTCCCTCACTAGACGGGCGCCTTCTATTATCTACCGCCAACGACTAGACGGCTCAGTTGTAGGACATTTCCGCGGCAGACTCGGAAAGCAAGCTAGTTATGGTCGGCCACGAGAACGGTATCCGGTACTATGCCTTTGCCCCGCCGGCTTCTTACAGCAACATAGCAGCGTTAGCCGGGAAGAAGAAGCCGCCGCCTCCGACCAGTACGGCAGAGTTCATGGCGACCGGCTCCCGGGATAAGACTATTAAGCTGTAGGATTCTGGGGGCATCTGTATCAAGACGTTGGTAGGACACGACAACTAGGTAAGTGGTCTTGTATTTCACCCAGGCGCTAAGTACCTGCTTTCTATAGCCGACGACAAGACCCTGCGGTACGGTACTGGGATCTTGGTGACGACGGGCGCTGCGTGAAGGTGCTTGCCGACGCACATGGGCAGTTCATCACCTGTCTGCGCTGGGCGCCGGGCATCGCCAAGAAGGCGGCAGATCAGGGTGGTGAGGATACAGGGCCGTTGGAGAAGACGGCTCTATCTGAGGTGCAGATCCGCCGCCTTGTCGCGACGGCGAGCGTAGATAAGGTGGTGAGGATCTTTACGGATTAGACTTGCTTGTCATCTAGCGTTAGAGTTTAACTCTAGGTGTACTTAACATCCTAGCCACGACATTGAACTAATGATATATGACACTGATGAGACCCGCACCAAGCACCCTGTTCATAGAGACTATACTAACCGCCCCTCTAACCCCTCCATCTTAACCGGTCCTCTAACCCTCGTCAATCGTCATCTCCCCATAGCTCGCCGCCTTGGATCTCGACCTCCTCACATCCTCAAACCCGGCCATCGCCTCCAACTTCTCCACCTCTTCCAACCTCGGCACCCCATCGAACCGAATATCGCACACGCCGCGCTTGAACACATACCCTCGGCTCCGCGCCACCCCGCTCGTATACGCCTCGACAAGCTCGACCTCGACGAACCCCCAGCCCGTCTCCTCCGTCGTCGACTTGTCTGCACTCCGCACCTCGACCTTGCGCGGTTTGCGGACCTTGTCGTCGATGTTGTGTTGTCGAAGAGGAGGGCTCTATTTATGCGGCGGGTGCGGACGGAGCGCCATACCCGATTAGGAAGGACGCCGTTTCCGGATACAGCGACAGCATGTTGAACATTACAGCATATGAATCGGCTGAGAAAAGCCTTTGTGGGGTGTTTCTAAGAGAGAAGAGATATGCCTCTAGAATTCTATAAGTTTTAGGTGATCTGGTACCTCGGGTGAGCGGTAAGAAACCTAGAGCTTTCACCTGTTAAAAAGTCCCGCGCTAACAAACATTCCGGGGTTACGGATAGACTAGACTACTCCGTACAGTACGTATATTTTCGTAATAACAATTCTGGATATTTATTTACGTTTGACCTCCGAAATTTTGGATACCTTCAAAGACAGTCAGCCACCTACCTGAGTTTCAAAAGAAAGAATTCAAGGTCAGGTAGCAAGTTAGCAATATTGAATCAAAAGCTCTCATGAGCAAGTCAGGCGCCATGGCCCGGGGTCCAGCACTTGGCGAGCGGGATGACAAAGCCGTTTGCCTGACAAACCCGTCGCTTCTAGAATCGTCATGGAAGTCCGGCAGGCGCATCTAGGTTAACGTGACCTCTTTCCCGAGGCTGAAGCCTGAACACGCAACCTGACTTATCTTCAACCATCTTCGCAACACGGACTCCGTTTTTTTGTCGTCGCGGTACAGTTCCTTCCAGGCATCAATCATCTTGCATCCATTCTTTACAGCAGCAGTCCCTACGACACTTTGTGTCTGATACGCAATTATTGGAAAGTTATCTTGTCTGGGTTACTAAGAGGATCCGTACGACTTCTGGTTCATTCCGACCGACAAACAAGAAACCCATAAAGTCGACGTATCGTTCGCCTGGTCTCGGCGCCCACGTTAGATTGTCTTCACTATGGCATCCGATAAGCGGGCCGATGAAGACAGGCCCATCTCGCCGCCCTTAGTCGGCGATGAACGGTCCGTCTCGCCCTTGCTCGGCGAAGCTGTCGACCGACCTCATGGACCACTGAGGCTTAAAATCAAGTTCGCCCCTGAGAATATACAAAATAAGGAGTATTCGTTCCACGTAGGCGACTTGTTCGAGGATATGATTCTCGCGTTTTGGAACTACTACCCGAAATACGACTGGAACGTGTGCAAAGCCATCGTCGAGAAACCCCAGCCGGGTGTGCCGTCGCTTATCAAATACCCCCAGGACCAAGACTTCCTGCTCGAACGACTCCACGGCACCACCATACGGCTCCTAGCACCAAAGCTAGCAGAACTTGCCTCGTTTATAGAAGCCCTAAAGGCTGCAAAAGATCGGCGAGCCGCTCTCGCCCAACGGTGGGACAAGCGTGTCAAGGCCGCGACGAAGCCCGCCAGTTACGACCCCTACACGTTCTTGTCGTTGCGTCCCCTGAGGTACCTTCCCCAGGCGGACACTAGTATGAACTTCTTGATGAAACTCAGGGGTGATATCGGCATCAAGGCCGCCATGAAAAAGCACCAGTGGAGCGTCGGCCTGCTTACGGAGATGGACCCCCGCGAGCACACTGATGCGACACACGAGGGCGTGTCGCGGACCCTGGGGCTCAACCGCAACCACGGCGAGGTCATTGAGCTGCGCCTGCGAACCGACGATATGTCAGGTTGGCGCGACTACACCACCGTGCGTAAGACGCTATGTCACGAGCTCGCCCATAACGTCTACGGACCGCACGATCGGAAATTCTGGGATTTGTGCCATCAAATCGAGCGCGAGGTTGCCGCTGCGGACTGGGCTAAGGCCGGGCGCCCATTGAGTACCCTCGAATTTGCGCCCTCGCGGGAGGACGAGGTCGCGGACAGCGGAGCCTGGTACGGCGGAACCTATGTCCTAGGTGGTGGCACCGGAAATGATGAAAACACTAGAGAGAAAATCGATCAGCCGGATGCTGATCGGAGGCTAATCATCGCCCGCGCGATCGACCGTAGGTGGTCGAAACCGAAGGCGACCCCGAGCCAGTCTGAGAAAAGCCCCGATGAACCGTCTCAGGACAAGCAGGACGAGGAGGGACAGCAGCCCTAGGTAGTCTATACAGTAGATGACATTAAGGACTGGCCGGAAGGAAGCAGCGAAGACACCTCGACAGACGGTTAGAAAGGGCGGGATGCAGAATATCCTTGAAAGCTGCAGTTGGGAGATATTGCTGACAGCTGATGATGGGGCCCGGGCTCGGGAAGCGATACGAAGGGGGGCGATTGTGTTCACTACAGGAGTATCATGACGATCGCTGTCTGCCACGACTCTTTTCTGGGAGAACGGACCGCATCGACGTCACGGTAACCGTAGCGGATGTGCCATTTGCGGTATGGAATGAAGGTGGAATCGTCATTTGTTGTTTTTGAATGTTTGGGGTTAGCCCCGGGCATGGACTCGCCTCACGCGGTTTTTTTTCTTCTCAGCGGGATTCATGTATACATTTTCGATATCACCACAACAGCATCAATATTCAGTTGACTGTGCAGGACTGACTTCTTGCGGACTCTTCCGCCGCCATGCTTTAAACCTTCCTGCTTGAGAATATGTGAATCGGGTCCGTACAGCACCAGCATTGACCGGCCGATCGACTCTTTCGCATGTCATACCAACTCCAGGCTTGCCTACTCCAGAATGCCGATCCCATGCAACGATGGAGGTCACAACTTGAGCCCTGACACGCACGCTCACGCCGTTTTTTTTTACTAGACTGTTGTCAGATATCAAGTCCGCAGAACAGATTGCGTGTACGGAGAGAGGCATACGAAAGAATCTGCTCCGAAGCGTTTAACTCGTAATAACCAGTGACAGAAGTGTGGACAAGCTTGTTATTAACAGAAACAACAACCAGTCGGCACTTACAGGGCCATGGCAAACGAGCCAATATGATATGTATGTATCTATGTATGTACAGAACCAAACTCTCGACGATGTCGAGTTAAAAAAAGGCAAAAACATGTACGGACAAAAATGGCCTCGGGAGGCTCCCTAACCTAGCCAGTCCCTGGCAAAAAAAAAAAAACGCCATGTAATGTCGTGTCGTGTCATGTCATGTCATGTCATGTGTAGACGGCAAAACAAATGGCGAGATACAATAAAAACAAAATGCGACGGGGCGCTCTCGCGTCTGCCCTACTCTTCCCGTTACTGCGTCGGCCCGGAAAAAAATGTCGGGTTATTGAGCTTCCAGGTCCTTCACCCACTCCTTTAGATTGGGTGCCCAGTGGTGGCTATCGACGCGAGAATTTCAGTTAGGAGGGGGGAATTCAAAAAGGGGGCAGGGAAAAGCAATGGGGGAAGCAAAGAAGGTGAAGGAAATAAGCTCACCCCTGCCAGTGTGTGGCCACCATGCTCTTCTCGCCGTATTCCTCGCGCAGGATGGCCTCGAAGCTGTAGGGGACCGTGGCCGGGACGCCCTCGAACTCGGAGCGGCGCATGGGGAACAGGTCGCGGGTGCGGTAGCGGTGGTAGTTCTTGCAGCTCCACACGCCGGGCGAGTAGTCGGGGGCGCGTTCGGCGAGCCCCGTGATGTCGACGAACATGCCGTTGCTCGTGTCGACCCAGCGCGCGTCGATGACGTTGAGGCCCTGGTGGCGCTCGAGCGTGGCGCTGGCCGGGTTGATGTCGAGGAGGTAGGTTCGGGATTTGGTGGGCCTGCTGCTCCTCTTCTGCTGCTGCTCGCCGCCGCCGCCGCCGCCGCCGCCGCCGCCGCCGCCTTTGTCGTAGGTGTTGTTGCCGACCGCCTCTTGGTCGCCGTCGTCGAAGTGCTCGTACGTGTGCAGCGTGCGGTTGTAGTTCTCCCCCAGGTACCTGAGCGTGGATATGCTCACCTGCACGTCCAGGTCAAAGTCCCACGGCATGATGCGGCCGTTCCACCACCACCCCAGCAGCGTGCCGTGTGCCAGCCATGTCTCGACGCCGAGGTGCTGGAACACGGTCAGGTAAGACCGGATCAGATGACGCAGTGTTTCCCGGTGTTCCTCGTACTCGACCTCGCCATGGAAGTATCGTATGTCGTAGTGGCCCAGCTCGAGGCTCTCGCCTGGCTCTTGGAAATATTTGTATTCGAAGCCGGCGGCTGGCGGCCCGAAGTGAGGGTTGTGTATTGGGGCAAACTTGACCGGTTTTTCCGCTGGCGGGGGAGGACCGGCTGTGGTTTCGGCTGGGAAAGGACTCGCAGCAGTGTTTGATGCAGCGAGGCCGTCGTGTGTTCCCACCGGTGGTCGGCTCACGGCCGCTTCTGCTCCCGCTATTGTTGTAGTTGCAGATTGGAAGAGATCCGCTGGGACTGCTGCTGCGTTGATGAGCAGTGGCGAGGCCAGCAAGCCCGACAGCAGGAGGAGGGTCTGCATAGGAAGAGAAGCGAAGTTTCTCATGTCGACGGCGATGGTTCGAACCAGAGAGGACAAGCCAGATCCAGTCTACTCGGGCAAGGCCAGGCTGTGCCTTGGACGGGTTAATCAAGGGGGCAGCCCGCTGAAGAAGGCGCACAAAAGGGGAGGCTGGCTTTTATCAAAGGCCATGGATCGACGGGCAGATTCAACAGCGGAATAAGAGCTGAAGGGATCTCAGGCCGCATCTCGGAACACTGGACGCCACATTGGATCCCGACAGCAAATAAGAGCAAGCGAAGACACGAGAGAGGTTACGACACGGAATTCGAAGTCATGGACATGACGAGGCCTGACGAGGCAGGGCAAGTTGGGATCTGCTAGTGATAACAATTTTAAGGACTCCACAGCCAACTGAAACTGCTAGATCACGCGGCCACGCAATGCGGCTGGGTAGGTGACGAGGAGAAAGGAATAGGCCGTTGGCGCCAGGTGCTTGTCATTGAGCAAAAGAAGGGCATGGCCCCCCTGGGTCCCATCCCCATCCTCCTAGCCAGGGGAGGGGGGACGGGTCTAGAAGGGCGTGCGTCACTACCTCAGGCAAGGTGGGCCCGTCTTTGACCAGCCGCATCGTCTCGGCGCAGCCAGGGCACTTGGACTAGACCGGAGAGAGAGGAAGGAGAGGTGGAGGGTAAATCCCGAACCTTGAATTCCTCGCACGCACGGTAACGTCGGACGCTTCGTTACACTTACACGTTGACCCGACGCCTTGCGTGCGTTGTGCTGTAGTCCTTGGACCTGCCCAGACCTGCCTAGTCCGCTCTCAGATATTGGAGGTCTGCAAGCCCTAGGGGCCGGTGTGGCATAAGGAACTTCCATGGCCGTGGAGTGATTTCCAGGCCCTTATCGGTTGTGGGCGGCCCGCGCCTGCCGGTTCGCAAACGGCGCAAATGACCTCGAGGGTTGCACCGTTGCACCTTCCCGTCCCCCTCGCCAGCCCGTGCGAACCCACCGGCGCGCGGTCATCCTAGTACTAGGTGCAGCGGAGGGTGTTGCTTGCTACTACCAAACGTCATCCGCGACCGCGACTGCAACCAAAGGTCCGGAGACTCACGCCAAGAATAGATCAAGCTTCGAGTAGCGCGCAGGACCTACGGAGCAACGTTCGTTGATGCGTTTCGCAAGGCCAGGGCGGCAGCGGGCGCCAAGACATCGCGGCAGCGGGTCCTACCGGCATTTTGCAGCCCTGTTCCGGCCTTATTCATCAAAGTTAGATCCCAAAAGCACGAAGGGTCCTTTTGTTCCTAGTCTCGCCGGGGAAGAGCCAGGAGGGGGTCGGTGTCGGTAAGTAGCGCCGCCGGGCTTGCGTAATTCTTTTGGAAAGTCTGTGTGCTAGCACGCACGCACGCACGCACGCACGCACGCACGCACGCGACCTTATCAAGCACAACCTACCACCAACCTGCGGTACCTTTGAGGAGTTGGGCGGCGTTGGAAGGGGACTTACTCCGTAGGATCGCCTTGACCGCCATGTTACACCCCCCACAACCCGGGATAGGGTGGCTGCCGCTGACGACGTTGGACGACGTCCACACGTGAGAGCATGGAACTTGCCGGACGAGCACATTTCGATCATTGCATGATTTCCTCCTCTTTTTCCTTGTTCTCGTTTCCCATTCGCATTTCCTTGCACCCCGCCGCCCGCAGCTCGCTAGTCTGCCAGCCACCTGCTCCGAACCCCCAATCGTCGAGCGGGCTTTCCGCCCCCGTCGTCTGTCTTTTCGCCTTGATGTCCAAACCTGGCATGGAAGAAGCGCACTTTTGCACCCTGGACGAGTACTATCGTGCCGGGCTGCCGGGCGTGCAGCAGACAAGCGCCCCAGTCAAGTCAAAACCCGATAATTTTCCGGGCGCATGCATTCCAATTAAAAAAAAATTGTTGCTGGAAGGTGACGTGGGAAAACAATGGGTGTGGTCCTGAAGCTGAAACTTTTCTTTTCTGGGCAAGTGCCCTGTGTGCGATGCGGAGTAAGAAAATGCGGGAACTCCATCGCCAAGAAATGCGGCGATGCGGGAGACGATTGCCAAGACTTCCCGAATCCCTGGGTTGTGCGGGTTGTGCGCCCACAAAAGTGCCACTAATACCTTAACGGGCTGTAGTGGCGTTCGCTGCCAAGGCTTCTCAACGCCATGGAATAAATCTCAGGTCATCGTAATACGGAAGAAGGAGGAGTGAGATCGCTTTTGAAGAAAGTCTCAAACTGGTTTGGAAACTGCTGCCTCCCCAATCTAAATCGATGGCCTTGTGCAAGTTCGCACAGCAGATACAATGTAATTGGCGAAACCGCAAAGCTACGTTACCTACCTAGAATTAGGTGCTTGTCACCCTGGCCAGTGTCTACGACTGTGCCTAACTAACCGTGGCCGGGGCCAAAAATCCTGGGGGCGGACAAGATGACAGGAAAACAACCTAACGCCATTTTGCGCAATCCAGTCCCCCGCTGAACGCTTGTCGGCGTGGGACGGAAGTTTCCAAAATTGTGAAAGGCTTCCTGGAAGCTTTTTCTCCGAGGGAAGCGGTAAGTAGGTGCCGGGGCTCCTAATATATAATCCCAAGGACTCCATCCCTGGCTTCCTCCGTGCCGCGCTAACCATTGTTGAAGGACTTGATTACAGATCATTGACATTACCTAAGGTAATGTGTCTCCGTCAAAATGCATTACCTTCCGCGCAATATCTCGTGTGCACCCAACTCGGGGTAGTACCACGTTGAAGATGCGTATCTTGAACGAGAGACATTTCCCGCCGCCATTTTTTTCGTTACGCTGGTACGGAGATGCCACCCTCCCCCCCCCCCCCCCCGCCAGCGGGTTTGGACCGTTGCCTTACCTCCCCCAACAACATGATCACGGGTGTAGCGAATAGACAGACAGACATACTACGGAGCACGAGCCGAGTAGGTAAACTTGTAAAAGCTTTTTGCTACATGATTAAGTAAGGTAGATCAAGTGGCTAGGTAAGTCCTTGGCGGAGAAGAAGCCGAAGAAAGAAAAGGGGGTATATATATAGGAGCAGGTAGGTATTTCCTCACGCTCTGCGCTCCTGCCTCACTTTCTGGGCACGTAGCCCAACAAAAAAAAAAAAAAAGATTAACAAGCAGAAAAAAAAAGCCCTCTCCACCCGCTAAATCAAACCATGCCGCCCCTCCCGTCCCGAAATGCCATTAAAATAAATAAACATCACCTCCGCCCGGCATCAGGCGAGCTCTGTCCCTGGCCCCTTCGGAGCGTAGCGAACGGGCTAACAGTACCGGCACGCAGCCAGGTATCAAGGCTGGGGAACGCCGCGGCACCCCGTGACGACGCCCTCTGCGCCCCACGACTCGGTCCGGCGGCGTCGCTCATGGGCGAGTAGTTGCCGGCCAGCGCCAGCGCCTGCATCTGCGGGCTGCTGATGCTCGACGTGTCGCTGCTGGCTTTGGGGAAGAGGGTGAACTTGGTGTTGGCGCCGCGAGGCGGGGGCGGGTCGCCGAGCTGGAACCCGCCGCCATTGACGTTATTGGCGTTGAGGCCGTTCTTGACCGTCACCATAGTGGCCATCTGCGGCGGCGGCGTTGCTGTCATGGGCGTGTAGTAGCTGACGGCCAGGCCCATGGTGCTGACGGCGGCGTCGTCGTTGTTGTTGTTTTTCTCAGTGGCGGTGCTCTTCTTGCGGCTCAGCGCGCGCCCCGGCACCAGCGCCGGCAGCGGCGCCTTGATGTCGGCCGGGTAGTCGTCGTCGGTGCTGTAGCTGCTCTCGGCGTAGTCTGCCTGGTTGTAGGCCACGCCGTTGCCCAGCGCCGCCTTGTTCGATGTCCCCGTCAGCGCCGGGTACCCAATGTTGGCCCGGCTGCCCGCCGCGCTGCCGCCTCGGTATGCGCCTGCGCGCCTGCGCCGGCGGCGGTACCGCAGCACCAACACGAACGCCGCCACCGTCAACAGCGACGACCCGATGACGCCGCCGACCACGGCTAGCGCCGTCTGCGTCACGGACAGGGCCGCGCCCTGCGCTTGCTGCACTTGGGTGTTGGCTTCGTTCTGTGGACGAATGAACCGTGTTAGTGGCAAACCCAGGAAAAGCTTGGGGAGGAAGGCGTAGGTAGACTGAAGAACTAACCCTCACGGCTGTGGCGTCGGCCTGGGCCTTTTGCACGACGCTGGCGGCCGAGTTCATGGCGAGCGCGGCGCTCTGGCTGGCCTGGGCGACGGCGCTCTTGAAGCTGGCGCCCATGGACCCGGTGACGCTGGCCATGAAGGCCGAGGCGGAGCTCGAGGCGGAGCGGACGGCGTCCTGGGCGCTGCGCGACGCGTCCTGGGCGGCCTGGGTAGCGGCGCGCGACGCCGCCTCGGCCGCGCTCTGGCCGGCCCTCGCACTCGCCAGCGACTGCTGCGTCTGGCTGAGCTGCTGCGTCGCCTGCTGCAGCGACTGGCTGAGCTGCTGGCTGCTCTGGCTCACCTGCTGGCTCGCCTGGCTGACGGACCGCGACGCCGCCGACAGCTGCTGCAGCTGGTTGCTCAGCGCCTGGATCTGCCCGTCGTCCTGCCGGACGGCCAGGAAGAGGTCGTGGACTGGGACCGAGGGCGCCGGCGTGATCTGTGGCGAGGCGGCGTCCGGTATTATCCTCTCCTCGCCCCTCCTCCATACTGGCTCCGCGGCATCTGCAGCTTCCCCCACCCTCCTCCCTCCAAGCAGCCCGTGCTGTCGTTGTTGTAGCCTGTCGGCGACGCTGTTGCCATTACTGTTGGTGTTGGTGCTAGCCCAAGTACAGCTCGAGCAGAGTATTAAAAGGGAAAAAAGACTGAGGCGGAGAAGCCGCGGTGGCGACGATATCAGGGATGTATTCTTGGCCATGGTGGCTATAGGTAGCAGCAGCAGACCCGGGAAGCCGGGTCCCAGGAATGGCAAAAAAGGATAATATCCAAATGTTTGTTTCTCCTACCGCCCGGCGGAAGAGTTTGGAGTAGCAGTGTAATAGCAAAAAGGGCCGTCAAGCAGCAGTGGCAGCGGCAGCAACAGCAAAAGCAAGAGGGAAAGAAGGGAACGTGGCGATCATCCTTTCAGGCAGATGAGTGCCGACCTGGTTGACAAGTATTAGGCAGAATGGCAAAAGGGAAAAAGAGGGAGAAAGAGGGAAACCAAACGGTCGACGGAGTGGACGGGCTCGCCGGGTAGGTAAAGGGGCAGCCAGCCAGCCAGCCCGGCATCACGAACAGGAAACTGGCCAGAAAGATCGCCGCGGATGGCACCGAAACCCTCGCCCAGGAATAGCTGTAGCGAGCGAGGGAACGACAACACGCGATTGTATGATGGCCCGGGGATCGAAACCACCCCTGACCTGGCCTGACTGGCAGACAGGCGAGAAGAGAAAAAGAGCCAAGACCAAAAACTCCCCTCCCACCCGCCCTCCGGCTCGGCACTCTTCTGCCCTTCTTCTCCTTCTCTTCTCTGCTACTACCCTCCATGCTTGACCTTGGGCCTTGGGTCTTGGCTGCTTCGGGAACATGCAGCAGCCGAAGCTGGGCGAGTGTCTTCCCCTGGAGCGGCATCGACTAACTGACAGAGTGACGAGCATGAACTTGCTCAACAACAAGGGGTTGGGGGGTTGGTGGTTGTCAAGAAAGCCAGTGGGGGTTGTGTGTGCATTCTGCATGCGCGTGCATGTGTTTCCACCCAGCAGAACAGCAGCTGCACCCCCTTGCCAAACACCAAACACCAAGCAGACTGACTGACTGACTGACAGACAGACAGACAGACAGACACTGGCCTGGATTCAGTTACACAAAACGACAACGGGACGGGAGTGAAAAATGCGTTTTTGCTGGTAGCCCAGGGTACGTAGTTGTGGTGTGCAAGATGGAGAAGCCCGGCAATGGCTTGCCGTGTGTCGTGTTACACCACTCCCATTCTCGGTAGGTACCAGCCATCCTTTGGTTGAGGTGTTGCCGTCATCAAGGGTTACAAAAGCTCTCTCGTCTCAAATCGTGGAGAGAGAAGAGGTCAGAGCACGCACGGCCCCTTTCCCTTCCCCAGGACTCCAAAAAAGCTGCAAGGCTGCAGGGGGGTCGTGGTTCCCAAGAGAGGTGAGGTGCGGCGCACAGACCCCCCACTCTCTTCCCCAACTGTCAGAGGTTCAGAAGCCGGACCCAAGCTTTTGTCTGATTCGGCGAAGCTAGCCTAGTCGAGGGCCCTGCCCAAACCAACTGGAAACCAGCGTCTTCATGCCTTTCTGTTGTTTTTTTTTTTTTCTTTTTCTTTCTTTCTTTTTCTTTCCCTTTCGTCTTTATTTTTAATAGAGGGTCAGACCGGTAGTTCTGCTAGCCGTTGCACCCAGCTACCTAATTGTAGGGAAGGCAGTTCCACTTGGCACTTAGAACGGGTTGGTAGTAGCTCGTGAGCTGCGTCTGGAATATGGATGTTGCCCAGCCTGGAGCTTGGTCAAGTAGTATTCTCCTTGCTTGCTGGGTGAAGCTGTGAGCTCGGCAAACGTTCACAAAGCCTTGTTGAGAGTCAATTGAGCAACGAGAGGGAATTGGTGTTCTCAAAATCGAGACGAAGCCTCACAAAAGGTCAATACCAATCAATGCCTCGCTGATGAAGCAGAGAGGCCAAGCTAAGATGCGGTAGGGAAGAGCAGAAGCTATGTAAGAAGCATGGGGCAAGCCCGTCATCGGCCTTGTCGAGCAGGCCAGCACCGTGATTGCATGAGTGGGTGTGGTGCGTCAGTTTCTCTTCTCCATGCCATGCCATGCCATGCCATGCTGTGACAATGTGGCCTGGGCACCACATGAGCCGAACTAGGACGAGCTGAGGCGACGTCCTGGGACAAAAAGAACAAACCACTGCTCCATGTTCCGTTCTCTACAACACCACATCGCCTATGTACACATAACACATACCAGCACACAAAAGAGGAAAGCCGACTTCAAGGCAGCCAGCGGACCGTGCGCCTCTTGCTCAAGCCCTCTCTCCCTTCTCCTACGCCTTCTCCGAAGCACGTACATTGTTCGGCATTCTATCATATTTCTCACGCCAAAAAAATAAAATAGACCAGGCTGTCAAGAACAACAGCCGCATCTCCGAACGCCAGGCATGCAAATTGTCGTCCATATCTCCACCTCGGCTCGACCGACCCGAGGCTGAGAAGTAACGTCCAGTTCAGTTTTCCCATTTAGCCCCATTTCAAACTCCCAAGTCCCCAAAAAGGCGCAACCCATTAGAGAGAACTAATAAAACAATACCCTGATAATTAAGGCTGGCAATCAAAGTCGCGGGTTTCCGGGTGGCCATACAGGGCAAGCTCCGTCTGTCTCCGCCGCCTTGAAAGAGGCTGGCCAAACGGCAAAAGAAAGCCGTCTGCTTCTCTAACCAATTCGCTAGTGGCTCGACATCTCTCAGGCGCGCACGCACGCTCCCCGGCAGTGCCACAGCACCGCCAGAGCGATCAGCAGCGACCGCTCTACACGGGCAGCTTGAACTTCTGGCCCTTGAGCACCTTGTTGTAGTAGATCCAGAAGAAGTCGCTGTACAGGACCGTCTGGATGATGCCGGCCGTCACGGCGATGTAGTCCACCTTATGCTTCGGCTCCATGACGTAACGGTAGACCCAGTTGGGGATGTACAGGGCGCGGTACAGGCCGAGGGCGAAGAGGTAGTTTGCCGTGATGGTCTCGGCCTCGCCCGTGCGCTGCAGCATGAACAGCTGCGGCAGGATGGCCACGGCCTCGAGCCAGATCGAAAACGCCCATAGGATCTCCATGAACGAGTACTCGTACGGGAACACCACCGCCACCACCGCCGCCCCGCCGAGCAGGTACTGCACCCGGAACGTGTCGAGGTTCGGGTCGTTGGTCGGCTTGTACGCGTTGACCATCAGGTAAATAATGTACCCCTGCGCGCCGATGAAGAGTATCTTGAAGACGGCGTTGTAGATGCTCGTTGTTACAAAGAGATCTGTTTGTGTTCGCGGTTAGCCAAAGTGCGCTCCGCCGCCGCCGCTCCTTGCGTCAGCAAACCCGACCCAACACCCCTCAGCGACTCGTAGCCATGCGGCAAATCGCGTCCTTCAGATTCAAACGTGAAAAGAGATCGGGTCCCTACCGAGATATCGTGTGATGTAGACGAGAAAGTACAGGGCTTGCGATTTAAAAGAGATGCCGGAACAGCTCTGGCGACTGTTAGCCAGTTGCCTCCCTACGGTGTTTTTTCGGCTGGGGACGAGCGCACCTTGAGCTGCACCATCTTGTGGAGGAGAATGCAGATGGATGCGAGATGGGAAAGATCCCCTGTGGTAATGCGCAGACCGTATTGTTAGTATCTCTATGCTCCCGCCTTCGCGGCCAGGGAAGAGTAGCCCGTACCCAGGACGCGGAACATGTTTAGAGGCATCTTGAATTCGGTGCAGCAGCTAGCCCCTGTTTTCCGGCTTTGTTTCCTGTTAATTGGTCGCAAAGTCGAAGCTGCCCGTCGCAGCAGATTGCTGATGGGGGAATCGCGGTGCACAAAACAGTTGGCGAACTGATATTGCGTGTGGGAACGTCGTTGGGGTTTTTCTGAAGCTTGTTGGTGATACAGAGGCGAAGCATGGACAATGCTCTCCGTCGGGCCGCTGGAGAGCTCTCTCTCAAAAGGACACGAACGCGATTTTGGCGTTGGGTAAGGAAAATGGGCCCTGCTGGGGTACATCCTTGTCGCGGGAAGAGCGTGACCGCATCCCTGCAAGGGCTGTCGCAGGGCTGGCCGGGCCAATCACTTGCTGCCAAACTGCCGGAAATATCGGGGCCATGCGTTTCCTCTCCACTGGGCCAATCCAGCCTGAAACCAACGCCCGCCATGATTGGTAGGTGCCTATAATATTTCTTTAGAATCCCTTTATTTAGGATACCTAGGTAGATTTGGTATCATTGTCACCCACTTGCCGGTGGACGGGCACGGCAGTACTTCAATGTCTTCAAATGCCTCTCGCAATCCAATCCCGAGTGATTGTTGGCGGGGGACTTTATAACACGTGAAAGGTCCAATTGCCATTGACTCGCCCTGAAGGCTTTTCTCCGACGGAAACGGTAGCTATGAGAACATATCGAAACTGAAAGACTGGCCCTACGCTCGCTCGAATCAAAATTGAAATGATGCATATAATAGTGATAATATTCACTCCCAATTCATTAGCCGTATCCCCTTTGGTAGCAAAAGTACTGTGAGATTCAGCCCGAGGAGTGGCTACCGCATTGCATCCGGGTATCAACGGAGTACTCGTCGTTCGCTAGTCGTGACCTGCTCGACCGTGCTCCGGGACGCCTAATCCTCGATAACAAGCAAATTTAATCCGACATCTCGATATGGACCACCAAAAATCCCCTCACAAGTCCATGCTCATTAGATACATTTCGAGTATCCGCATAAACTTCGCCACAAACGCCTCCAGATGGAAAATGACCTTTGTTCCTGTTTTGATCCTGTGCTCGTAAAACGCAGACCACTTGATGACGTCTGCTTTGAGTCCGTCATCGATCTGGGGGATGAGCTTGAAGGTCAGTGTCTTGAGGATGATGGTTGGCGGTATGCAGTGAGTGAGGAGGTCGTAGAGTTTGGACCGGACTTGGAGAATCCGCGCTGGCGTGTGCTCCTCAATGATCTCCTTGGCAATCTGGCCGATAAGTGCTTCCCAGTCCGGAGGCGGTATTGGAGTGCTGTCTGTGACTTTCTCACTGCCGGCGTGTTAGCTGGGTCTATAAAGCCATGGCGCGATTCGGAGGTGTATATACTTCTGTGCGTGTACTGCCTCGTACATCAACAGCGCCTTGCGCAGGTTTCTCCCGCTCTCTTCGGCAATTCTCTGGTGCAGGCCTTTGACGACTGGCCAGCCTTCCTTCTTCGCAGACACAGCGAGCACGTCGCAGATCTCTTGGTGGGTGGGGGCAGCAACCCGCACGAGCAGCGTACGCGACCGGATGGGCGCAATGATGTTGGCGGTTGAGTTGGCCAGGAGGATGAGCCGCAGATTAGGGGAGTACTTCTCCATGGTGCGACGGAGGGCGGCCTGAGCATCTCGAGTGAGGTGGTCGGCCTCGTTAATGACGACAACCTTGAACTTTTGCTTTGCTGCCTGATCCACCTGCTGCGTCTGCGCGACCTCCTTGAGAAGATCTTGCACGACTACTCTATCGTAGTTGCCGACATCTGAAGGTGTTATCTCGAGGTGGTAGACAGAGGAGACGATATTGAATTCGAGCTTGCGGTTGCTGCTGGTCTGGAAGACGCGGGCATCGATCTTAATCTTCTCTACACCGGGGCCGTACAATTCCTTCAGAGTTGCGACAATTCGTGTCTTTTTGCCTGCCCCGGAGGGCCCGTAGACGAGAAGGTGGGGGAAGTCGCCGCTTTGGGCCTGCGACACGGTTAGAAGGGGTCAGGGTCGAGACTCGACAGGGCTGCTACACGCCATACCAGTGAGCGCAATCGCTCGGATAGCTCCTCATGATATGTCAGGCTATCGAGCGACTTGGGTCGGTGTTTGTCGACAATCAGCGCCATTGTAGATCGTTGCTTGCTTCGAGAGACGGTTTCGTTGTGCTGCTGCTGAAAATCGGGGACTTGAGGGAGACGCGTCGAGGCTAAGGCTTGACGCGCCCAGGCCAAGATCAATTAAAGCGTGTGTCGGCGCACGGACCACATGAGCTGTCGTGTCTGCAGCGACATCCTATGCTTTTATAGGGCAATTCAGGCTTATAGATCCAGAGTCTCGAAACAAGTTAAAAGCTGGCACAGAAGACATTCGAATTTGTCTATACACCATTCCTGGAATAGCTGTAACAATGGGTCCAGAGAATGACCCGGACCGGCGTGCAAGTGGTTAGTCTAATACTACCTTACTTTCTGATGATGCTGTGACGAGGAGACGGGTTAACTGTTGCTCAGCCAACTTTTACGGCGGCATAATCCAGTTACTCGACTTCACACAGATCTAGATAAAGAACATGGATGCGCCTCGTCAACACTACATGCACGGGGGCTGTAGCTCTAATGGACACACAGCCAAGAGGAATCCCGCGATGCAGCGCACGGGGTCCGAGTTGGTCTACATATTTGTACAATTTATAATAGACACACAGAGCAGTGCCTATGCGGGAGGAGGCGCCGAGGTGGATGTGGACGCAAGCGATGGCGGCTCGAGAGGGGCTTCTGGGAGCTTTTTCCTTGGGCGCTTGAGGTCTTCCAACGTAACGCCGTTCTCCAGTTTTGTGATTCCAACGACAGGCGCATCGCCCTTCTTAACGACCTCCCATTGCCCTATAGGTGCGTCAGTCTGGAAGTAAAAGTAAAAGCGGGGATTTCAGATATCCCGTACCTGGCAGCTTCTGTCCAGCAAGCCGGAAGGCGTCTCGAACGACCTGTTCGTGGAGCTGGCCTCTGAGTTCAAAGACGACTTGATTGACGGCCACTCTGGCTGCCCAATGATCAAACGAACCTTTTCCTTTACCCATTCTTATCTTTGCGCCAGGTGTTAGTGGAGTGGCTTAGACTGGAGACAGCATCTTCCCTTACCTCGTTACCACTGATGAAGACTCCGACATTGCAAGCAACCCTCTTAAACAGGCGATATTTCTGGCCACGAAGCCTCGTCTTGATTGTCTTCTCGGCAAGGAAAAGCTGTGCAGCGCTGATTCTGCGGTGGTGGTCCCACATGCGCAGTCCGTAGTCTCCCCAAATAACCGTCGTGCCTTTTGTCGATCCTCCCGTGGGTACCCTAGGACGGCCCTTCATCATCTTATCCTTGCGATTGAGGTTGGGCTCGAGCCATGACCCGGCCTGGACGGCTGTCGCCGAGAACATCCTGACATGAGGGATGGCGGCAGCAACGCGCGGAGCTGCTGACGGCCGCCGAAGGGGTGTGGAGAGGCGCAACGTCGTCGAGGGAGATATCCTCAACCTCTGGAAGGCGCCGAGGAGCGCTGTGGAAGCGTTGTGCTTCATGGCGGCGGAGAAATTGTGACTGCGCTGAGGCCGTCGACGGGGAGGTCAACGATGGCCGCAATTGACTGAGCACGACCTGGTCCGAAAATCCACCCCCGTAGCTCCAGCCCTGGTGCACTTCGGGAAAACGCCGGCCAAACACACTGCAGGCTTGGCGCATCGGTGCTTGGCTGTACTGCCTGAATTTCGCGTCGCCCCACTAAACTAATGGGCAGGTCACGTTCTGGCGCGACAAGGTCCAGGCACTCGCGTCACCACTTTAGTCGCATTTCCAGCTCGCGTCAAACGATTTCCATCCGTGGAATATTGCTTTCAGTTCGACTTCCGCCGGTGCCTGAAACCCAACCCCGCAAATAAACCGACTTAAGATGCCGCTTCGTATTCAATTGCTGCACTGATTAATTCTTGGGATTTTGCTTCCTCAACGTCCGCTTCGCACGTACAAGATGCCTGACATTCGCTCCTTCTTCGGGCCCAAAGGGGGGCCACCACCTCCCAAACCCTTGCCTAAGAAAGAGGATTATGCCGCTAAAAAGTCGCGGACCAGTAAGTACTACGTATCCTACCTAGTTCAATGCCCGGTTTGATTCTAACACCTTTTGCAGAGGGGCGAAAGGTCATTGAAGATAGCGACGACGACGATGATGTGGTTGTCGAGTAAGTATATGCCGTTCCGCTGGCCTTGCCCTAATTGGTCGCCATCTGACAATTGAATAGGGTCAAAAAACCAACCCGGTCCAGTCCGAGGAAGAAGACATCGTAAGTTGCACCCCTGTGATATTGCAATAATATGGCGTGAATCAGACTGGCTTACACGGTCGTCACAGACAGCCGACAGAGGTCAAAGGGGTGGAGACTTCCGCGTCTAAATACTTCGCATCCGCCAAACCAAAGGCAGCTACCCCGCAGTCAACACCAAAAGCTGCATCCAAGACACATGTGGGACCTGGCGTTGAGGTCCGCATGAGCCCTCGCACGAAACCGACTGCTTCCAAACCTGCCCCAGAGCCAGCCAAGAATGGGTCAAATGGCACCAAAAAGAAACCCGCCCCGAGTTATGCGAAACCTACCCGAGACGATGATGATTTTGTCGACGATGGCGATGAGGATGGCGAAGATATCTTCATGGCCGACGTCAAGGGCGGCAACAAGAGAAAAAACGACGACTATGTCGAGGAAGAGAGCGAGGAAGAATTCCTGCCAAAACCTAAGCGCGTCGCATCTCGTGCCGGCAAGCCCCAGGCTAGGGCGGACTCCTCCTCAGAAGATTTCAAGCCGACGCCCTCTAAAAGCACCAAGAAAGCTGCAACTCCAAGCCGCAAGCGGAAAACCCCTGTTTCCGACAGTGAGGACGAGGAAGATGACGATATCAAGCCCGCAAAGAAACCCGCGCCGGCCAAGCCACGGGCTCCGAGAGCCAAGAAAGCAGCCGAGCCGGAGCCGGACGACATTCGTGACATACTTGACAATGTTCCCACGGTTCAGGCACCGGATGCCCCTGCCAAGGATCCGAATGCGAAGTTCGACTGGAGGAAAGGTGCTGGAGGGGGTAACGCAGGACCCCCTCCCATGGCCGGAGCGGCTGACATCCCCGAAGGGGAGGATAATTGCCTCATGGGCAAGTCGTTTGTTTTTACTGGGCTACTCAAGACCATCAGCCGAGACGACGGCGTAGCTCTGGTCAAGAGATATGGCGGCAAGGTTACAGGAGCACCGAGCAGCAAAACCGACTTTGTCGTTCTCGGTGACGATGCTGGCCCCAGTAAATTGAGAAAGATCCAGGAGCACGGAATCAAGACGATTGATGAAGCAGGATTGTTCTACCTCATCAAAACCATGCCCGCTCACGGTGGCACTGGAAAGGGCGCTGAGAAGGCCAAGCAAAAGCGAGAGGAAGAAGAGAAGAAGGTCCGCGACGAGGCCCTTCAGATGGAGCGCGAAGAGAAGGCACGGCAGCAGGAGGCGGCCAAGGCGGCCAAGATAGCCGCTGCTGCTCGTGGAGTGGCTGCTCCTGCTCCTGTCCAAGCACGACCACTCTCCCAGCTGTGGACGACGAAATATGCTCCCACCCAGCTCAACCAGATCTGCGGCAATAAAGCCAACGTGGAAAGGATACAGTCGTGGCTCAAAAACTGGCCCAAGCACAAGAAATACGACTTCCAGAGGCGAGGCGCAGATGGCATGGGCGGGTTCCGTGCCATTATAATATCTGGGCCGCCAGGCATCGGCAAGACCACTGCAGCCCATCTCGCAGCCAATCTGGAAGGCTACGACGTGCTCGAGAGCAACGCAAGTGATACCCGCAGTAAAAAGCTCGTCGAAAGTGGAGTTAGCGACGTGCTCAACAACACTTCGCTGCTGGGCTTTTTTGCTGGCGATGGCAAGAAAGTTGATGTTGGCAAGAAGAAGATGGTACTTGTGATGGATGAGGTTGATGGCATGTCTGCTGGCGACCGAGGTGGCGTTGGTGCCCTTGCCAAGTTTTGCAAGAAGACAGAGGTCCCCCTCATCTTGATCTGCAACGAGCGCAGACTACCCAAGATGAAGCCTTTTGATCATGTCGCATTCGACATCAAGTTCCAACGACCTACCGTCGACCAGATCCGGTCCCGGGTCATGACCATTGCACATAGAGAGGGCATGAAGCTGCCGCCCCAGGTTGTCAATGCACTAATTGAGGGCAGCAACAAGGACATCAGGCAGATCATCAATATGCTTTCGACGGCAAAGCTAGACCAAGTCTCGATGGACTTTGACCAGACCAAGTCGATGACCAAGGCTTGGGAGAAGCACGTCATCCTCAAGCCCTGGGACATCTGTCAGAAGATGATCGGGGGCGGCCTCTTCAGCCCGGCCAGTAAAGCGACACTGAATGACAAGATTGAGCTATACTTCAATGACCACGAATTCAGCTACCTGATGATCCAGGAGAACTACCTTCGGTCAAAGCCAGCCCTGCTCAGCTCCCAAGGCCATAGTCCAAGGGAGCAAAACATGAAGTACCTCGAGCTTGTCGACCAGGCGGCGGAAAGCATCAGCGACGGCGACCTCGTCGACCGTATGATCCACGGCCCCCAGCAACAGTGGAGCCTGATGCCTACGCATGCTGTATTCAGTACTGTTCGGCCCTCCAGCTTCATTGCTGGCTCCTTTGGGGGCCAGACGGTCTTCACGTCTTGGCTGGGCAATAATAGCAAGTATGGGAAACTTGGTCGCTTTGTGCGCGAAGTACACTCGCACATGCGGCTCAAGACCTCTGGAGACCACAATGAAGTCCGCCAGCAGTATCTGCCCGTGCTCTGGCACCAAATCGTCAAGAGGCTTGAGGTTGAGGGTAGAGATTGCGTGGAAGAGGTCATTGAGCTGATGGACAGCTACTATCTCACGCGAGAAGACTTTGACTCGATCAAGGAACTTGGGGTGGGATACCAAGCGGAGGAACATATTAATATTGAAACGCAGACCAAGGCCGCTTTTACGAGAACGTAAGTTTCCCCAAGGACCCGGTCCTGCATTATTGCTGCCGACACTAACAAACTCGCAGGTATAACGCCATGTCACATCCACTTCCCTTCATGAAAGCCAGCAGCGTTGTGGCACCAAAAAAGGGCAGCAGGGACGTTCCCGATCTCGAAGAGGCCATTGAGGAAGAAGATGAGGGCGACGCTGTCGAGGCAGTGGAAGTGGATGAGGAGGAGCTTGACCTCAAGACAGACAAGTATATCAAACAGCCCAAAAAGACGGCCAAGAAGCCGGCGAAGAAGGCTGCCAAAGCCAATGATGATGATGACGGCGACGATGACGACGGCGAAAAGGTCAAGGGCAAGGCCCCAGCTGCCAATGCCCGTGGAAGGCCTAAAAAGAAGTGATGGTCTCATGTTTGGGGAGCTGTACAGGCAACCGTTTCTTTTTGGCGAACAAGCATATTATCTCAGCCGTTGCTGGTGGAAAAATTATCTCGTTGACTAGGTGGTCAGTACATTACGCATCGATATCCCATGGCAATGAAATGCCGGCTGTTTTGATAGAGCAGAGCCACCTTTTATATCTTTCGGTGGGGCGTGAAGATACCATTCCATCAGTGTTCTCTGTAGTTGTCAATTTTAGCTTGGTCTTGGTGTTATAATTCTTCAATCTGAGTCCTCGATTTTCCCTTTACTCCTTTGAAAGGAGTGTCCATTCTGCTGGTATCCCACCGTAGTTTCAACTATAGCGAAAGCCGTCCAACCCACCGCCTTGACATTTTATGACGGCCCCAAGAACGACGAGAACGCACGGCTAAACTCGACTTGCTTCTGGATCTCCTTTTCCTCCTCCTCGCTCGCCGGCTGCGGCGACCACCTGGGACATCCCTGGTCATAAAAGCCGCCCATTGCAGCCATCGGCGATCCTGCTGACATCCCTGCCGCCATGAGCACCTCCTTGCGGGTTTCTGCATGGCCTTCGGGAATTTCCTGCGACCCGAACAGCAGGCCAAAGTTCTCGGGCGTGTCCGTGCCGGTTACTACGAGACGTCGGAGCGGGTACCTAAAGTATGTACATGCATTGGTAAGATATCGAACGTCATCAGAAAACGTGTGTTTAGGTAGGTGAGTGATCGGGGGAACCAGGTAGGGGTTAAAGGTTCGAGGGGGGGGGGGGGTGCATGTTTTGCTTACTTGAGGCCGGCTTTGAAGCTATACATGGTCGTGGGGAACTCCAGGCCGATGCTCTCCGCCAGGGCGCGAGCCCGGGCATCTTTGCATGCTTCGTCGTTCCAGAAGAAAAAACCTCGCCCTTCGGGAGTAGTGTCCATGCTTGTACGTGTGGCTAGGCGTGCCTGTGGTCGTCTGCGGTTTGGGATTTCTTTTTAGGCTGGCTCTGCTGGTTCTCACAGAAGCAAGGCAAGTATCTCAAGTAAGGTAGGGATGGAACGAGATCAATTCCGACAAGTTGTACAGCAGGCTGGGGCAAAAAGAAAGGGCCACCCTTCACAGCAGCCAAGTTTTGAACTCCCACAGTGTAGGCAGCTTGCCAGGTGTCGGCAAAAACCCTGAAAATCGCTAAACTCACTATAACAGCCTTGAAGACCTTTATCTTCTTGCACTGTGAATGATTGGCTTGTTGACTAGGTAGCTGGCGTATGAGACTTGGAAACGCGGCGTCCTGGACCTAGCACTACCCTTTCTTTTTGCCCCAGCCTTCGTACCTAAGGTAGTTACAAGCTATATCTTTTAGTAACCCGCTATAGCTTCTAAAACAGGTGAAAGCATAATACAATGTGCTCGATTAGCTTGTTAACCGGGCAGTTGGCGACGAGAAGATCCAATGCGCACGCACTACTGCGAAGCCAGGTGGCCGGCCCTCTCTTTTGGCCTCGGCCTCAATACGTACACCTACCTCGGATAGATATGCCAGAATTTGCAAAACAATTGCTACAGTGACTTTTACAGAGAATGCTAACAGGAGGAAGCTCCAAGCTCGCTTTCATAGCAGTTTCTTCAGAACCCCACATGGTGTATGCCTGCTTGCATCACACTTTATGAGCAGGTTTTCCATAGGCAGGCAGAGGTGTCTGTATGTGTAAGTGTCGGTAGACTTACTTTGGGAGTTGATGCTGAAAGTGGGGCGACATCCCTCCAAATCGGGTTTAGGGGCGCCCGGCAGGCTAGCTCGCCGATTCGCCAAGAGCCCAGACCAGCGCGCAAGACGAACGACGTGCTACGGCAACTTTCCACTTTTGGGGTTCACAGGGCGTGTTGTGTTGCGTTATGGATAACCTCACGATTTTCTTAAACTGATCCGCCCCACCCCCCTTGCAAAGCTCGTTCGTCATCGTCGTCGTCGTCGAAGAGACCCGCCAGGCAAGAATCAGGACAGCACCGGGCTTCTATCTGGGCGACAGCTGGCGCTGCAAAAGGGTAAGACTTTTTTCTCTCTGCTTCCTAGAGTGAAGCTAATGCGCCACGCTTCGTGGGTTTGTACAGGGTAGCTTCCGAGCTCGTCTTTCTCTCTCTCTATCTCGCTCGCAAACGAACCCCCAAACCGAACCGAACCGGACCGAACCGACACGCCCACCCTCCCTCAAAAACAACAGAAGAATGTCGTGGTTCCGCATCACGCTGCACCGCAGCGCCATCGGGCTGCCGAAGCGCACGCGCGGCGTGCTCATGGCGCTGGGGCTGCGGCGGCGCAACCAGACCGTGTTCCACCCGGTCGAGGCGCAGTTCGCGGGCATGATCCTCAAGGTCAAGGAGCTGGTGCTGGTCGACGAGGTGGCGGCGCCGCTGACGCCCGCCGAGGTCAAGGCCGAGCGCACGCCCGACGCCGGTTTTTATGTTGAGACGCGCGGCCCCGCCCCCGCCAGCCAGGTCGCCCTGCTCGCGACGCCCGTCGTGTCCGGCTTCGGCCGCCTGCCGCCCCGCGCTGCTGGGAGCATTGGGGACTTTGCGAGCGAGGTCGCCAAGGCGACGGGCCGCAAGGAGGTCAGGTTATAGAGGGGGGAAAAGGCAGGAGAGGAGAAACTCGGATGGGGCTGTATTTTTTTAATTTATTTATTATTTCACGTCGGTTTTCGGTTTTAGGGGCAGAGGATAGAAAGGGAAGGAAAAGGTAGGAATTGAGGCATTACACCCAACCCCTGGAAGAAGTCTCGAAGGGGTAGAGATCACGGTCACAGTCGAAATGTCCTCTCCCCTCTCTTCCAGCTGAACAAATAAAACGGAGGGAGAAGGAGATGGACTCACCACGGGGATACGGGGAGGAAGCCTGTGAGCAAGACTGCCTACACTTTTACGGGGGACGGAGGGACGAGCCAATATACCATCCCTCCCACGCCAAGGGGAGAGAGAAGATAGGCCGCCGACAGCGGGGAGTTTTGTTTGTCCATCAAGCAAGAAACGCGCACATCGCCACCGTCCATGCATCCACTCGTCCCGCCACCTGGCCCAGGGTGGTGTGGGAGGGGCTGCCTTTTGAGAGAGCGTGTTCATGTACGTGTACATATATGTACGCCCCTAGATATCTCTATCTGGCTGTCACGCTACGTGTAACGCTATAATTGTATATCATCACAAAAAAGGGGGGGACAAGCGGGGGAGGCTGAGCTGTTAACGGTTGCAAAATAAATATCAAACAATTACCAGAACAAGAAACAGTATGGGCTCTGATGAAATTTTGAGGGGATGGAATTCTGTTGGATACCGGGCTAAATGTTTCAGGAAATACCCCAAACAAACTGTCGTCGTGAACAAAGAAAGCCGCCGAACACGCAACCCAAGACCTTGTACGGGATTAATAATAGTCTTGTTACCAAACAGTTACGGCACAGCACAGGATCTACTCGAGCACACGGGAACAGAGCACAGTCCATGGTATTATTGTGTGTGTGAAATCCTTTTTTGCTCCGCGTATAGACAAACACGCTCAAAGATAGAATGCCTACCTATAAAGCCTGTCCTAGTTTGTCCTGAACCCGAAACCGTACCAGCCCGCCGGCTAACCCACCAGAAATTCGCCGAAAGGAGAAAAAAAAACAGGGAAAGAGAAAGAGAAAGAGAAAGAGAAAGAGAAAGAGAAAGAGAAAGAGAAAGAAAAAAAACTCCCGAGCCCAAGTAAACAGGCTACTCCGTCGATCCGCCGTCCATGTTGCCTGCCCCTATCCCGGCCCTGCGAAATCCATTCGCCTCTATGTGGACGACATGGTGTGTTAATCCGACAGTGGGTGCCTCCTCGGACATAATCGTACGGGGAAAAGAGGGTGGGACAGACAGCTGCTGATGCCGAAACTAAGTTATGTTTGACAATTGTGGGCAAATAGGGCGGCGTCGCTGGAGGTCATGCAATGTACGCGGAAGGAGGTATCGGAAGTCAAATATGACGACCGCTTAGATATAGAAGCGGTTCGGTTGTTTGCAAAGCGGGGACCGAGTTGGTATCGCGTCCCAGATTAAGCGTTGCGCGCCTGGTCGACGTATTCCTGGCTGGGCGTCTCGTACTCGTTGACAAAGTACTTGACGGTGTTGTTGCCGAACCAGCGGGTGAACTTCATGAGCTCTTCGCGGAGGCGGTTCACTGACTGCTGATCCATGTTTGTCTGGGCCACGAGCTCGGGAAGTGACACTGGCGTGTTTGTGTTAGAGAACGAGACTGGAACAAAACAAACTTGATTCTGGGTGGGAGTGATTGTGTCCGGGTAACATACCAAGAAGGCGAGACAGATGCTCTGCTCCATACGTGTCGCAAGGACCCTTGTGCTCGCTGTTCGTTCCTGAGTTCCACTGCTGGTGCAATTCGTGGAATTGGGCACGCTCAAAACTATGACCCCGTGGGCGTCAGTGACTGGAGGCAGGAATATAAAGGGGTGGTACCAGGAGGAGACATGGCGCGGGGGCTTACCGATAAAGTAGGATACGGCCTAGGCACTTGTCAAAATACTCGCGAAGGCCGGCAATGATCTCTTCCAGAACCTCAACCGAAGCTGAGCCTGGGATGCGGTTGTGACGCTCATAGTTGAGATAGTCGTCGAAGATCTGATCGACGGGGTGTGGGTGCGGCAGAGGGACAAGCTGTTGATTTTTGGTCACGTTCTCCCAGTCGTCTACCAGCATCGCCTTGAGGTGGTCTGGCATGGGGAGCTTGATCGATGGCCGGCTGTGGAAGGCATCCTCCTGCGACAACATGTTAGCGTCAACGTCTCGACGTGCAGAAACACATGATACACTGGATTAATAAACATGACATCAAAGTTCAGACAAAACCATGGCCACTTGACATGGGAATTGGTGAGGTACAATGAACGGTGGGGCGTTCGATGGAAGACAGCAGACTCCTGCTCAGCACCTTGCTACCCACTTGGGCACTAGTTGGTTTCGACAGGGACAACGAACGTACTTCCGCCGGTTTAGTATCTGCCGACTTGGCCGGCAGCAGTTGCTGATGTTCAATGAGTATACGAAGCTTCACATCGTTTCCGACAAAGGCTCGGGCAGCGGCGAATTTGGTCTTGAAAGAAACATATCGGTCCTCGGGGGCAGCAACACCAGCCAGGGGGACGATGCGCCAGTCCTCGTGAAGGCCGTTCCAGTAGGCGACCAATTTGTCCGTGAGGTTCTTTCTCTTCATGGCGGCGATCACCTTTGGGTGATCGTTTTGCCTCCTGTTGAGGGCGCGTTCGATAAGGTCAACCCGGTCAAACCGGCCGTCGAATGACTTTGTCCTGCCCGATTTGAGGAAATAAACCGAGGTTTTTTTCGTGGGCGTCACACGTAAAGTGTCGCGGCGATGGGATGCGGCGAACCACCGAGCTTCCAATTCTTCAAATGGGATAGGCTTCGAAGGTGAAGGTAGGGGTGAAGATGGGGGTAAAGATTGGGGTGGCCCTTGTGGTGGCCCTTGGGTCTTGCTCCGCGTCCTGCGCATCCTGCGCGGCATGGTGGGTGCTAGGGGGTGCATGGCGAGAGACTGTGTGGTGTTTATGGAAATTATTCCAAAGAGAAAGCAGCCACAATGGTCGGCGCCCTGAGTTGCCGTAGTGAATAGCCCGCACACGTGGTTTTGGTGTTGATCCTCGATGTGGCGATGTGTGGTGTGCGTCCTGGTGGAGGAGGAGGCGAGCGTTGAGAGGGGAGAGAGAGAGAGAGAGAGAGAGAGAGAGAGAAAGAGAGAGAGAGAGGAGGGGGGTGAAGAAGGGGGGGCTGAAATGTTGTCGCTTTTCTTTTCTTTCCTCTCAGGTCCCGCCCGCCGTTGCCTGGGCGTATTGTCTTTGCTGGCTCGAAAGGGGCGTACTCGTGCAGTCGAAGGCGGCGAGGATGCAAATGAAGGAAAAAAAGGGGGACACGATGACTGCGCACTGCCCTGGGGGTGCAGATGCAGAAGCGCGAGATTTTGTTTCCCTGAACGAGGGTGACGAGGAAGGGGAGGGAGACGGGGCGTGTAAGGTAAGGTAAAGTGTGCAGGCGAGGTGTAGTCACCCCCTCTCGCCCAAATACGGCCTGAACAGCATTGCTGGGATCAATTGGAGTGTGTGCCGGTGGACAGTCGGATTGATGGGTGAACAGTCGAACTGATGTCGAACTGCTGGGCCATGTCCGACTCTTAGGTGAACAGCAGTTGAGGTTCTGAGCCCAGCCATCCCGTCCCTCATGGCTTGGATTTTGGGCCCTCCGTTCGAAAGCTTCTTTTCCCCTGTATGTTTCGACCACTGGATGTTTGCCCCCCCGCACCGCACCACACCGCGCTGCTGGATGCGTCCCCATACTGTACCTCTAAGACCAGCTCCGCGCCTTCCCACTACACCTAAGGACAATAATACGTATTGCCCGTTTCGAACATGTTTTCCGTTTTCCCGGATTCACGTCTTAATTATCGTTACGCAAAGGGCAGCCTAGGCCAACTTAATCCCCCTCTGCTGCGGTACGTACGAACATGGGAAACTTCCCAGTGCCTCCCCGAATGTCGAGGCAAGGTTTTTCAAGCGAGCAGGGCATTGCAGCAAAGTGGCAGGACATGGACAGAAAAAAAAAAGGAAAAAAAAGAAGAAAAAAAGCACAGTCAGTCTACTTACATGCTCAAGATCAAAGTCTCGTGCCCGACGAGGGCCACGGCCGCTCTGCGTGGTTGCCGCCGCCGTGCGCTCCTCACTACCGCGCGCCGAGCCGAGGTCAGAACCGTTTGCGCGGAGGGCCTTCTTCAGTCCCTTAGTCGTCTTGCCCGACTGCAGGTTGCGGAACTGGCTGAGGAGCTGCGAGGCCAGGTCCTTGTTCTCGTCGCTGAACTTGCGGACGCGATCCTGGAACACCCAGTCGTCCCAGCTGCTCTTCCAGCCCTTGTAGTGGATCTTGTACTGGAAGCCCTCGCCATTGTCGCTCGGCTGCACGTCCAAAATCTTGGCCTCGTAAAGCATCTCCCCGTGGAAGCAGAGCACGCGCTCGTCCTTGGAGAAGGGCGGCTGGGGCTGCTTTGATGGCGCCATTTTATCCTCGAGAGTCCGGTTGCGTGAGTAATGAGTCCTGGGATATTGGCGCGCGAGTGTGAGAGCAATCCTTGGCGAGTTGGCGGGTGAGTCGCGTGTTTCCGAGACGATATACCTAATTCCCTTGGGTCGGTCTTTCCTGTTTGGCAGGTTGTTGTGGACTGACTCAACCCTAATAAGTGAGTGCCTTGACGCGTCGATGTCGATGTCGATGTGGCTCCGGCGGCCTGCCAAAAGCTACGTAGCAAGGTTATGAGTGCGGCGTGGTGAAAAATGGGTGGGGCTGCGCTGCGGCGGTGGGAAGTGAGTCGTCTGGACCCGAGCCAAAATCACCATGATGAGATGAGAAAGGAGAGTGAAAAGCACAGATCACGGGAACACGTGTGCTGGCCACCCCCTCCCCTCCGACCTTTCTCCCCCTCCCCTGGCGACTGGGCCAACCAACCCCCACACCAACGGTAGTCGCGTTCCTCTTCAACAACTTGGTAGGTAGGATCAACTTCACTGTCATCGACCTTTTTTTTTTTTGCTTCATTTAGAGTTATTGGGGTATTGACAACTATTCCTGCAGTTTTCGGTTTTTTATTTTATTTTCATTTGTCATACGCCTCACGCCTAAGTACTCACTCTTGCTGTCTCCACACTCAATCACCAAACCCAAAATTCGCCATGGCACCCAGCGAGTTAAAGATCTTAAGCAACTACCTGCTGGTCCCTGCGCAGCTGCCTGCCGTCATATCCCTCCAGGAGTTCACTAGCCTGTTCCCGCGATCGCTGCAGTCGTCGCCGCACATCCGCAGCCTGTACCGAGATCTCCAGAGCCAGAGAAACGCGCTGGTAGATTCTGTGGCTGCTGAAATCGAGAGCGAGGTCAAGAAGGGCAAATTGCAGCGCCGCACGGTGATCAAGGAGAGACGCCTGGCACAGCTAGACGAGCAGGACGATGAGATCGAGATCGAGCGAATGGTGAGACTCGTGGTTGAGCGGTAATGTGAACGCCACAGCGCTGACGCCAGTTGACAGCTATTCGGGGCTGCGTCAAACACGCAGAGCTCTAGGCATAGCATCAACTCAATCCTTCCAGAGTTGGAAGGTGCCATTGCAGAAGTCGAGAATGAGCTCCAGCGCCTGGGAGAGGAAGAAGCCAGTCTAATGGCTTCTGTCCGGCAGACGGTCGGGGGCATGAGCGACCTCCGCTACGGCCGCCTTGCCAACAGTCACCTCCGCGAGCAGGTGCTCGAGGGCTTGGCCGATCTAAAGGCGACTTGCGACGGGAAGAATTGATTACGATTCAGAAAGCGCCCTATCTCCCTGATTGCGCTTGAAAATCCCCAGCCCCATAACAGGCAACATATGCACAAAAAGCACAATCCCTCCGTTCTCGACCTCCCAACAAGCCGCCAGGTTTCCCAAACAAAGAAAAAACGGTGGCCAGACATCCTCCGGAACACAGATTAAAACCTTAACTATTTATAAGACTCAACAGAGCCCGTTTAAGAGCGGGCGTCTCCCGGGGCAGCACCTCGAGCGGCGGCAGCAGCAGCAGCCGCGGCGGCAGGGCCACCGGGGCGGGTAGAGGGACGGTTCCTGCCAGGCGTTAATACCAAGCATCTTCGGCACTGTCGACAACATGCAACTTACATCATGGATCTGCTGAAGAAGGACACAAAGAGCATCATGGCCCACGAGGGGATGGCGTTGAACCCCCAGAGGAGGTAGGCCACAGGCACCGCCAGGCCATTCTTGGCCAGGACGCCATCAAATGGATGGAAGTAGCTATCGATCAGATAGAATGCCTTCTTGTCATCATTGGCATACAGGTCCAGAATGGTCTGCGACGTCGTCGTGGTAAGGTTCAGGCGCTTCCAGTAGACGTCGATGGCGGCCGGGGCAGGGAGCATCTCGAAGATCCAAAGCGCTCCGGTAGTGGCAGACCAGCTGTTGCACAGAATCCTCTCGTCGTCACAGTTGATCATGGCGACGTGGGGAGACTTGGATAAGGTGGCGAACTTGGCTACCGTCTCGTTGAAGGCGGCCTCGACCTTGGCGCAGTGACCTGTGCCAGGCGATGCATGGTCAGCTCGTGCATCAAGCCGGCGCAAGGACAGAGTCGGACTCACCAAAGCATGTCTTGTTGCCCCCGGTAATCAAGACATACCACTCCTCGGGCTGTGTGGCATCGGGCTTCACAGGGGCGTAGAGCGTATCCTTCCAGGTGTTAAGGGAAAGGGTCTCGATCTTCTTTGCGCCGACAACCTTTGCCTTGGAGGACTTGGTGGAAGAGGCGGCGACGGGGTCTTGCTTGGCAGCCTCGGGAGCAGCGACGAAGTTGCCGAGGAAGTTCTGGAACTTGGCCTTGTACTCTTGGAAGGGGCTCTCAGCAGCGGCCGCGAGCAGCGGCAGCGCTAGAAGGGCCGATGTAGTGAAGCGCATTGTGGCGTGGGTTTGTGGTTGAGATGGGGGTTGGAGCCTCGTATTTGGAAAGAGAGGGGAAATGGGAGCCTGGACAGCGGTTGGGCGAAAAGGCCAACGAGACTACGGCGTAGATTAAAATGATGTAAGGAATGAGGGGTCGGCGCAAAAAGCCAAGTTAAAAAAGCTAGGTAAGCACTTTGGATTGAAGAAAAAAAGGAAAATGAATGGACGATGACAACAACTCTTTCGTCGCAAGAGCAAGAACAACGGAGTGTTGATGTGAAGAAGCAAAACTGGGCGCGATCAGGGACTGCGCCGGGTTTCTTTTATTGATCCTGTTCTTTTGATTACGGTTTGCCGTCGGGCTAGGGTTGTAGCTCGGGCTTCTTGGGCGATGTGTTGTCCAGGGAGCCGGTAAAAATCCTGATACGGTTTAGGCAGGTGGAATCATCCGCTTTCTTAACGACAGCTGATGGACGACCCCATTGGCTGCCACACACCTCCAGCGTATTGCGTCGTAAACCCAAATTCCCCAACAAGTGGCGCTGCGAGCTCTCTCTCCGCCACAGTCTGGGGGTCTTGTTCACAGTTCAACTTTTGTTGGAGTTGCGGGTTGCATTGTGGCTGAAGCGCAATCGATACGTATCGATATCTGAGCTGAGGGGCAGGGGAGAGGGGAGAACAACCTCATCACCCACGCCAGGCCAATCTTTTGGCCTGCACATATCTAGACGTCAAGTATCAATATTGTAAGGCTATGGCTATGGCTATGGCTATGGCCTGGCGATTGCTCGCTCTAGAAATTCAATTAACAGATTTTTAGGCGCCCAAACCTCCGGACCAGAGACGCAAACGCGGTCGCCCGTCGGACGCGTCTTAAAGCTGCAAGTACCCAGAGCGCGTCGCGTCCCGAAGCTCAAGCAAGACGCCCCCTCGCAGAGCGGTCGCCATTGCACACGTCTAAAGACCATATGTCACGGCCCGATGCGACAGCTGGGCCGAGGAAACGAGGGAGACTGCGGAAGAGTTTAGACGTGGTGCCGCCTCCGGAGGAAGAACTGGCTCCGGTCGCGAAGCGAACTCGTCGCGTTGCAGAACCTGAACCTATACCTGAGCCGGAACCTCCAGTCGCGGCACCGGAAGCTCCAATGCCTAAAAAGAGGGGGAGCTCTGGAAAGAACGCAGAAAACGACCCCGAACACGGCCAGCCAACAGCAGATCCCCGGCCGCGCAAACGCATAAAACCGTCTGCGACAACGAACCAGGCGACAGAAGTGGCCGTCCGGGAGTCGGACCCCAGTAGCAAACAGCAAGCTTCCTCGGACAATCCGCAACAGAAGGCACAGAAACGTACGCGCGCTGTTGCTGATAAGGGCAGAGACGAGCCAGAGACATCGGTTCGCCGAAGCACGAGAGAGCGACGCTCCGCAGATGACCAGCCTTGGTGGGCTCCCAACACAAGCGAAGCATCTCCAGATGCTAGCCGCAAAGGCGGGCAAGGATCAAATGGCTCATCTAAGAATCTGGGCCGTGATCGCTCGTCGCTGGGAGACGTTGCTGTTACACAGGCACAGAACCAATTCCCGGCACAGCCGCGAGGCCCGCAGCGCAAGACTAAGACTACCGAACCCGCTCTGGTCACGTCCGCCGAGCCGAGCAGCACCTCCAGTGGTGCCGCAAAAGTATCTAAGAAGACGCCAGAGACTGTGGCCGAAAAGAAGCGCAGGCCTGGACGTCCGTCACTGTCTGATCCGAGTCTTGCGTCAGGACCCGCGGAAAAGGACACTAGTCAGCAGCGACGTCGTGGGGCGGGAAGCAACGCCATAGAAGAGAACGGCGACCCGGACGCCCAGACACGACGGCGATCCGCGAATGGAAAGGGCAAGGCTGACCCATCTCGCGACCAAGAGGCCGGTCCGGCAACTCGAGTCACTGCCGCACCGAAATTTCGCCAACTAACGTCTCGGACGAGGCAAATCCCACGGTCAACTATCTCGGCGAAATGGACCACTCTCGACCAGCCGTCCATCGCAGCCGTCAACAGCATCATATCAGATGCGTCGCGCCCCGTGCTGCTACAGCTACGTGGCCGGGAGAACCGACAGGAGCAGGCGCAGACCATTCTGGGACTGTTTACCTCGCGGCTGCACCGCAAGCTCGTCAAGGGGTTTCCGTTTCCTCCGCCGACATTGCCGTGGGGTGGTGGTGGTGGTGGTGGTGGTGGGCGTAACAGCAACGCCGCGGGGACAGGCGGCGGTGGCGGTGGCCACGAGCCCGAGCTCGACTTTGAACGGACGGTGCACGCGATCCAGGCGGCCGAGAAGACGCTGGACCCTCTCCTACACTCGGTCGCGCTGCTCACTACCGAGAAGGAGAGGGAGGAGGCGGCGCTGGAGAGGGAGTACAAAGCGTTGCGCGCGCTGGAGACGAACGCCAAGACCGAGGCCCGGGGCTGGCGGGATCGGGCCAAGCGTGACCATGTACTGGCGCCGGAGAGGCAGCGAGTGCTTGATGACGAAGGAGCACCGGCGAGGGAGCCCGACGAGGCTCTCGAAATGGTTGTCAAGAAGGCAGAGGACTCCTTGGGTAGCGGTGTTTTTAAGGTGAGTTCAAGTTCTATGATCCTCCCCCCCCCCCCAATATTTGCTCCCTAGCTCCTTGTAACACCCATGTCAGGATATTGGCGAAGACGCAGAGTTGCTCGCGCTCTCTAAACAGATCAGTAACCACATGGAGAGCATGAAGGGCAACCTCCAGCAGATTGACGGGATCATTCCCGCCATTGCGAAGAGCAAAGCGGCGTTGCAGGGCGTGCTACAGCAGCATCTCGACCCTCAACAATATGACCGGGTGGTGCTTGGCTAGCATGTCAGGAGAGAAGGATAGCTAGAGTGACAGTCTGGATTTTGCTTTTTGAAAGAACGGATGGGTTGGCGTTTAGGGGGGGCGTGTGCGGGTGTCTGTCTGTTGTTTGACTGGGCACCGAGGCAAGCGGAATGGATAACGATATACCCCGGCGGATTTGTGTTCTGGCGCGTCCTGTAGTTTATGAAGGCATATTTTTGATTCACTGCCGATAGGGGAGGCCCAGACAAAATAGGGGCTTCCGGGTACAGCTAGAGCATTACGAATTCAGACCATGGGTCAATGGGAAAAAGCAGGAGCCGGAAGCAAGGAATTATACCGTTTCATTTCCATTACGTATGCGATTGATGTTCGTCTGTGTGTTCAGAACTCATTCCATGTCTTTGTGCCTGGGGAACAGGTCAACCTGTCGAGCGGAGAAGAGGAACACCGCTGAGTGCTTCCCAGCCAGCGACTGGTCCGTGCGCTGAGCAACCTCCAGCAATTGGCCCGTCTCCTCCAAAGCGCATCCATCAAAAGTTTGGGCAGCCTTTCACTATAAGACGCGACGATTTTTTTTATTTTTTTTTATAAAAGAGAAGCTAGGTATCCGTACCTTAGTGCCTAGTGGCAAGCAGCACCATCCCATCTCAACGACGGGGGCAGTACCCTGGAACCGTTTGCAGCCCCGACCGGTCAGGATTATTGACTTGACTTCAAATTGTTCAATTGGCTCCGAACGCCTGCCAAATGCTGCCCGGGCGCATCAGAGTTTTCCTCAGACCGTCATCCACATCCAGCTGCACACCACTCAATCTCACTCTCAGTCTCACTCGCATCTGTCACAGCCAACTCAGGACACGCGCATTTTTCTGGTCCAGATCTCGCTTTACCATGGCGATGGCAGCCGTCGACGGAGGAGGGGGAGTGAACTATGCGCCGCCGCCGAGCGCAGGGGCGGCGGGAGCGGGACCAGGGACCAAGCGGTCTCACCCAGGCGGCCAGCGCCAGAACAAGTTTGGAAAGAAAATGAGAAGCAAGCAAAAGAAGCCCGTCCAGGAGGGCTCCCACGACGAGGTGCTTTTAATGGATGTGCAAACCCTGCTGGCGGCTTCTAAGATCTCGGATGACGGCGCCGCAGCCGCAGACAGCGCGGTACAGCCACCTCTGCCAGAACAGGGCTCCGAGATCGAGGTCGACGTTGTCGAGATGTCGTCGACGGGCGACGGCCTGGCCAAGCAAAAAGGCTCGGACCAGATCTACGTCGTGCCGTTCGCAGTGCCCGGCGACACGGTCAAGGTCAAGGTCTACCGCCACCTGCCCGACGAGGGCTACACAGTGGCCGACTTCATCTCGGTCACAAAGCCATCTCCGCTTCGCGACGACAGCCGCATCCAGTGCAAGTACTTTGCTAAGTGCTCCGGCTGCCAGTTCCAGATGCTCGACTACGCCGAGCAGCTGCGGCGCAAGCGGCAGATCGTCGTCAAGGCCTACCGCAACTTCTCCCAGCTGCCGCCCGAGCTGGTCCCCGACGTTCTCGACACCATCGGCAGCCCGCTCCAGTACAACTACCGCACCAAGCTGACGCCGCACTTTGACGGCCCCCCCGGCGGTGGCCGGCACAGCAAGAAGCCGCACCAGGAGATGCCACCCTTTGGCTTCACTCCCAAGACGTCGCGGCGCATCCTGGATATCGAGGACTGCCCCATCGCCACCGAGACGGTGCGCAAGGGCATAACGCAGGAGCGCGAGCGCTTGGCCGTCGAGTTTGGAAAGTACACAAGAGGCGCCACCATCCTCCTTCGCGAGAGCACCCAAAGGGTCCCCAAATCGCAAAACGGGTCCATAGAATCAGCAGGGACACAGCCGTCTCCCCCGGCGGCTTCCGTCGTGGTCGAGACAGACACGTACACGGACTACAAGACGGTCATCACGGACCAGAACGCCACCAGCACCGAGTACATTGACGACTTCATCTTCACCAACCCGGCGGGCGCCTTCTTCCAGAACAACAACTCGATCCTGCCGCCCTTTACCGCCTACATCCGGGAGCACATCCTCCCGCCTGCCGGCAGCAGCGGCGCGAAGCCCGTGCGGAACCTCATCGACGCCTACTCGGGATCGGGCCTGTTCACCATCACGCAGGCGGCCCTGTTCCCCGGCGGCAGCATCGGCATCGACATTGCCGAGAAGTCGATCCAGTTCGCGCGCCGCAACGCCGAGCTCAACGGCCTCGTCGCCATGTCGACGCCCTCGCCGTCGCCGCCGCGTCGAGGAAGCCGCAGCAACTCACCACCAGCAGCAGCAGCAGCAGCAGCAGCAAGGAAACAAGAAGAGGAGGCAGCAGCAGCAGCAAAGGGCCGCTACCGCTTCATCGCGGCCGACGCGCCCGAGCTCTTCAAGAGCGTGGCGCGCTACGACCCGGACGAGACGGTCGTGGTGCTGGATCCGCCGCGCAAGGGCTGCGACGCGAGCTTCCTGCGACAGCTGCTGCAGTTTGCGCCGCGGCGCGTCGTCTACGTCAGCTGCAACGTGCACACGCAGGCGCGCGACGTCGGCGTGCTGGTGCGCGGCGAGGTCGAGGACGTTGCCGCCAATAGCAACAACACTAACACGTCCGCGACAACAGCAGAAGGAGAAGCTAACACCGTAGAAGCAGGAGAAGACAACAAGAAGAAGAACAAGACAGGCGGCGTCCGGTACGAGATTGAGAGCATCAGGGGCTTCGACTTCTTCCCGCAGACGGGCCACGTCGAGGGCGTGGCCATTCTGAACCGGGTCGATGCCGGCAAGGAATAAAGTCGCGTAAGAGGAATGGAAAGCAGATTCTGTCTTGTTTTTCTGTCTCTGTTCTCTCGCTGTTTCTCTAGATATCTGTATCCGTAATTGTCTTATACATCCAAACAGGCGCGCGTGCCTTGGCTACTACATCATACTGGAAGTACTGGGCCCAAGGTTCCTACCTACTTGCCTACCTAGCCTAGCCAACTCGTATTTTGAGTGGGAATAAAGGGTTATTTTCCGAGAGTTTAAAACCCCTTGTCAGGGCAGCTAATCGACTGGCTAGGTAGTAGCTGGATGTTGCCTGTGAACACAGAGAGAGACCTAGCTTGACTTTTCCCATTCTGTCAATAATACATAAGTCTAGACACTACAGCACTAAACTGCCTCGCCTGCCTTGTATATACCAATACACCTATATATATATATATATATATGTACCGGCTGTTTTTTTTCTCTTCCCCTTTTCTAGTGTCTGTTATTTCCAACATATTGTGTGAGCATGTGCAACTATCCTTTATCGTGTTGCTGCGGTGTGCATTGATCGGGGATCGTGGTGATGGCAGTATGCCGTTGGAGTTTACTAGTAACCGCCTGCCACGGGGTTGGCATGTGCCGCCCCCTATTCTTCTTCTCCACCCCTGTTGGTGTGTTGTTGACGCCAGCTTTGGAGTTTCCCAGGCCCTCGCGAGCATGCGTGAGCTCTAGATGGAGCCTCGGCTGCCTCCTTTGACGTCCGTGGTATGTACAACACATACCTTGTCGTTACTTTCTCTTAGGCAACGGGTGGCTATCAATAGAGTCAGCGAGGGGCAAGGCCTGTGCGAGGTTGAAGCAACAACCCCGGTTTTGCTGCTTCACGGCATGGCGGACAGATAGATGGCAAGATAGATGATGCCATCTTGGGACGAGGCTGGACCCGGTCGGGCACTACATGTGTTGTGCATGTAGAATATTCCGCCCTTTCACTAGCCGTAATCAGCGCGCACCACGGGATCTCAATGCTCGGTTTATAGCTTTGGCAGAGCCGCTGGCTCGGCAGTCATGATAGTCATATTCACCCTGGGTCAATAAATCAGGGACCGTTTGCTACGTATCTCCAATCTGCCGCTGTGTGTGTTCGTCCCCATCCCATCACACCCCAGCCAAGATAGGTAAGGTAGTCAGTCTGTTTGCATCTCCCATTCTCAATATTTCATATCACATCGTGAACCGTACGTAACCCCTCCGGATATTCGTAAGGTGGGCAAGGCTGCTGCTCGCTTCCACGCTTCAACAAACTACCGACGAGACAAACAAAGGAGAGCAAAAAGAGGAACAGACGGTTCTACCCAGTTCCCGAAAGAGAGTGTGTCTAAGAGAAAGCAGTCAGATGACAGGAAAGATAAAGAGGTCAGAAACACAGGCAGCCAAGCAGAGCTACAACACACGCGCCGGATGACAATTTACCCAGCTAATCGATAGAGACAGAGATGCAAAAGGAGAGGAAGGGCATTAACTTGCCCAGCCGGGCCCAATCTTGTGCACTCCGGGTACTTCAGTAACGCGTACAGAGAAAATGAAAAGAACCAATAAGGGGGCAGTGAGTACAATAAGTATAGGAAGAAATAAAGAAGCGCGGACGAAAAGGAAAAGGAGAGCAAGAAAAAAAAAAGGATTTCAGTTAACAACAATAATCTCAGAAGTGAAAGAGGCAAAGAGAAGAGTAAAAAACAAAGAGAAGAACCACATAGGATAGGGGTAAACGCATAGCCTCACGAAGTAGAAGACCTCGCCTCAGACGGCCTGCGCACCCTCGTACCCGATCTAGGAGCAGCACCAGCAGCAGGGCCAGCCAGATACTCCTGCCAGGTCGGGCCGCGGCCGTCCCTATCCCTCTCTCTGTCTCTGTCTCTGTCTCTCTCCCTGTCCCTGTCCCTGTCCCTATCGCGATCGTCATGCACGATGACGACCGGGGGCGGGCGCCTGCGGCTAGTACTGCGCCTGCTGCTGCTGCTGCTGCTACTTCCTCCGACCCCGCCGCTGGCACTGGTGCTGCTAAACATACTCACCAGCGACGCGGGTCGGCGGCCGCGGCGGTCTCTTTCCCTCTCGCGTTCGCGCTCACGTTCCCTGTCCCTGTCCCTGTCGCGTTCGTCCCTGGCGCTGCGGCCGCGGTCTCGCCCTCGGCCAGAAGCAGCCGTGTTGCTGGTGTCAAACTTGACGGCCGTCGGTGACGGAGTTGATGGGAATGGGAGCATGTCGCCGACCGAGAGGGAGTGGTGGCGGTGGCCAAACGGGGGCGGGGAGCTGCCGCGGCGGCTGCGGCGGGCGTTGGTGCTGTTGGAAGAAGCTGCCGAGCTCGCGGCGGTGACGATGGCGGGCGGCGCGCGGCTGCTAGACGGGGGGTCGCGGCGCGCTGCTGAGCTGTTACTGGCATGCGACGCCGAGCTCATGGACCGCGCGTAGCCTGCGCCTGTACTCATGCCATCGCGCACGCTGCCGCTACGGGCCCGCGGGGTTGTGCCGCCGCCGGTGCCTGTGCCCGTCGCGCTGCGTCTGCGGCTGTGGTTGTTGTAATCTTCATCCGTCTGCCAGGATGCGGCTGACGAGGCTGACGAGGGGACTTCGCTTCGCGGGTGGTAGCGTGAACGTGGGCTCGAGGCGCGCGAGTCCGAGGCGCGGCGGGTGGTTGTGCTGCTGTTGCTGCTTGCACTTGCTTCCTGCCTCGGAGAAGGAAACGGCTGTGCGGTGCTGCTATTGCCCAGGTTGGCTAGAGGGACGCCCCTGAACGTGGCCGAGGCGGCGGATGAGGGCGACAGCTGCATGTCGTCGACGGCGCGCTTCAGGACGTCGTCAAAGCGGGCGCGGGCATCCTGGTCGGGCTTCTCGGGTAGCAGGTGGCGCGAGATTTGCTTGGGTAGGCGCTCGGGCTTGCCGTCGAGCAGGCTCTCGGCGTTGAAGGGTAGGGCCGTCACGGCGCGGGCCAACCGCCGCGCCTCCTCGTCCGGATACGCGCGGATGGTCCACGTCATCCACTGTGCGAATCCGCGCAGCGTGAGCCCCGGCATGGTCGGCCGGCACTGGGCCTCGGCCGGCACCAGGTAGTACTCGCACCCCAGCTGGTGGTACAGGTCGGCCACGCGCTCGTGGGCTTGCCGCCCGCGGCCCGAGAAGACGGCCGTGAAGGGAAACACCTCGACGTCGAGCTTGTAGTGCAGGTAGAATATCACTACCTTGTCCGGCGTCACGACTTCCATCTTGCGCGGCGTAAGCTCTTCGGCCTGCGTCAGATTAGCAAGCATGCCCCATACAAGTACCCGCAAGTATTGGGGGACGTACGATATACCTGGCAAACCCCTTGAGCACCTGTTCAAGTCTCTTGGTGCCCACCCCTTGCCCGTCGAACAGGACGCCCCATTTCTGGTCGACGGCGCTCATCTCAACAACGGGCGAGGTGCCAATACCGCTCCAGCGAGCCTCCGTCTGTCTCCCAGGCGACGATGGAGTTGAGCTCGCGGCTGGGCCAGGGGCCGCCGGCTGCTGCTGCTGGAGGGAAGGAAAAGCATAAGTAGACTTCGAGACTGGAGAAGGCTGAGAACTAGGCGGCGACCGCGTCCGAGGCGGTTGCTGTGTTGGAGTGTCTTGGCCCTGCGTCTTCTGCTGCTCCTCTCCTTTCTTATCCTTGTCGTCTCGGAACTGCCCTACTGCAGAGGAGGTCAGTTATGGTCTCCTCGCCTGCTAGCCCTTGCCAGAAATAAAAGAAAGGAAAAGAGAACTTACACTCCTCTTTGATCATCTTCCTGATCTCGGCAAGCACATCCACAGACGCGGCGGGATTCAGCGAGGCTGCCGCTGCCGCTGCTGCTGTTTTGATACTGGCATTCTCGTCCTCTACTGTTGTGGCCACAGAAGTCGTGGATGATTCCCACGACGGCGCACGCGTGCGAGAAGACAAGGCAGCTCCGTCGCCTGTTGCAGCTGCCGCCGATTTATCTTCATCGTCGTCGTCCGAGTCGTAGCTGTCGTCGGAAGAGTTGGAAGCGTCCGAGTCGGATTCACTGCTGTCGTGCGAGTTGTTGTTGTTGCTGGCTTGCTTTCGTTGCTCCTCCCCAGACGGCCCGGACGACGGTACCAGGACGGGAGAAAGGGGCTCTTTTCTCTCGGGGAAGAGAAACTGGCGGTTCAAAGAGCCCGTGCTGCTGCTCTTCAAGTCTGTCGACGATGCATGCAGGGCGGCGGCCATGAGCACCGCCGTGCCCCCCCGCTTGAGAGGTGCACCTTTCACCAAAGTGCTGCTGCTGTCCATGGCTCACTCACTTATTGGCCCCTCGGCGGCGATGGGGCGTAACAATGGGTGACGGTGACCGGATAGGGTGCGAGGCTGAGCGTGTGAGTGGTGGGCGTGTTGCAGTTCGAGGTGCCGCAATCAGACATAGCCCGCCCGTTCGCAAGCTGGGGCGAGCGGCAGCAGGAGTGAAAAGGCAGAAAAAGTATACAGACAGGCTGATAGAGAGCTAGATAGGCAGGTAGTGAGGAAGATAGGCGATGTGATGCAGATTGCAGATGCAGGCTCGCAACCTAATAACTTGCTGGCCTTGTCGTACACTTACAGGATGGGTTGATGCAGCCCCGGTGCGTGCACAACGACAGACTTGATGAAGAAAAGGGGGGAGAAATGGAAGAACGGGAGGGAACCAAGTGCAGCCATATAAGAGGATATGGACGGGCACATGGGAGAGATAACATAACCCCAGCGTCGCCGCCGCCGCCGCCGCCAGCCTGCCCGTCCATATTCCCTTCCGACGTGGGGACGCGAAGGGGAGAGAGGCAGAGAGTGAGGGAGAGCGAGAGAGAGAGCGCGCGATAGCATGAAGCCTTCTCCCTTCTCACGCCCCAGAGCGCTCCTGGGCCGACGAGAAGATGGGCACACGGACCCATATGCCCACGAAGCAGACAGACCTGTTCAGACTGGCGAGATTCGGGAGCAAAAATTCCATATAGATGGAACAGCCGCGTGGCCGCTTTGGCTGGGCTTGGCCAGGCCAGGCCACCCTCTCCCGCCGCCGCCACTATCTCCGTGTCGACTCATTCATTGCCATGGCTAGGCTAGCTGTCCATGCTTATCAAAGAACTCGGCAGCACGTATAGTGTGTGAGTGTGTGTCAAACAAGGAAAAAGGGTGTGGAAAAGAAGAGGGAAAGAATCACGGATGGTGTGTGGGCGATTGCACACCGAGGCGACCAAAAGGGAAAGTGGCTTGGATGCCTGTTTGAACTTCGAGTTCTTCCCTGACAAGAAGGCGCGCTCCAGAAGGACGAGGTGTGGGGGGGAGGAGGGGGACCAACGGATGCGCAGCACTCACCACGCTGACAATTACCTTTACATACAAGTCGGGCGGGCAATGCGGAACGGGAACCTGCTCGGCAACACCCCCCCTCTGTATGTTTCTCTTTCGATTCTTGCCTGGTAGGTTTGCATCTCGATCGAGAGAGATCGCCTCGCCCTGCCAGGGAGGCTAGATGACCAAAAGTACAAATCAAGCCCCGTCGCCCCGTCAGCTGCTATAAGAAATAGAAAACATGCGGCTCTGTTGCTCGTCATGGAAGGCAGTGCCAGCTCCGGACCTAGCCGGCTCGTCATCGACTTCTTTTAACAACATGGGATAGCCAGCGCGGGTGCTCGCAAACTTACATTTCTGGTCTACAAATAAATGCCGCCGTGATTGGCTTATCGTGCCAAGCTCTTTCCCTTGCATTGAAACAGGATTCAGCTCGAGGCCGCATGTTCCACTGCTTTTCGGGAGTGCTTGATGGTGCCATCCCGCAGCCTTGCCTGGTACCACCAGCTGCAGCCACATACTGTACATCTACCCGATGGAGCCTCGTCTTACACTAGGAAATTCGCAAAGCTGACGTCTATTAGGCTAACTAGCTCTTGGTATACTAAGCTATCTAATAGCTAAGAATTACCTTTCCTGTCCCCAAAGGGCACTACTAGTAGCAATGGAAATAAGGCAAACCGTGGCATCTTCCCACCTTCCTTTCCACCAAAAAATGCGAGCCATCATTCCGGCTGTCTGTGGGTGAGCTTCAAGTCGGCATCCATTCTCCCGCACCTCCCAAAGGCCCGGATGCCTACCCATCATACCAGCCGAAGGCAAAGAAAAATGCTCGTCGTAAATTACGCACCTCATTACCTGCGCGCTTTCGTGAGGCTAGAAACCGGGCGGAAACTGTCAGGTAAATCCTGCCATGGAAGTCAACGCCCAAAAACGCAAGCTCAACCCCATCGTTCATCATCGAGACCACGGCTTATGGCGAAACTGCTGCACATCTCTGCCTTAGATTGTGTCGTCCGACTCTCCGTCGTAGTCATCGTAGTCATCGTGGTCATCGGTCTTCTCACCCATATCGAACCGGAGGTAGTCCGGCATCTGGGGCATGATCCGACGCCCGGCCTGCGGAAACGTCAGTATATCTGTGATGTTTTTATAATCACGAGGAATACTCACAGGCTTGACCCAGCCATTCTTTCCAACCTTCTCCCGTCCCGTCAGAACGGAATCATACGTCGATATGGACGCAACCGTCGGCGTCTTCGTCATTCTCTGATGCTCGCCATCGGGGCCCCAGGCGTTGAATGTGACATGATTTCTGTCCTCCTCCAAGAACCGGTGGTGTGGGTGAACACTCGCCGCGTCAAACTCTGTCGAGTCCCAGATCATGCTATCCGAACTTCGCGTGACGCTTGCCACACTTCCAGTGACGTTCTCGGTCATCTGAGTGGGTGCATTGTTCGGACCGGCCTGCGGGAGCACCCAGTGTGGCGCCGGGCGCGTGGATGCTGCCGACGGCGTCGTACGGTGGATATCAGGTTCGTCACAATAGAAATTATCGTCTTCGAGGTCGATTGACTCAGAGATCGTGCGACGTCCGACGGTGCTTTGAGCCTGACTGACATTGCTACGGCTACTGACACTTCCAGCACCCATGGTACTTCCGCGTCCCATGGTACTTCCGTGTCCAATGTCAATGCTTGGGATCGGCATGGTTCTCACAGTGCCGGCGCTTGCAGACTAATATCGACGTTAGTCACTACGAGTCTGAGCCTACGCGAGGAATGGGCAAAGAGAACTTACCGTGGTGCTTGGAACACCCAGTGCGCGCATATCACCGACAATGGCTGCCGTGGCCGTTTCGTCCCCGAGATTTCCAGCATAGGGCAGTCGCTGATTCCTCTCGTCGACCGATAGCTGAGAGTTTGGAGGCGGTAGAACCTGACCGACTTCCAGACAGTTCTGATAGTCTGTGCAATGAACGCACCACTTAAGCTTGTTAGAAGTCGGCCAGGATTTGTAGCAGCTCAGAGGATACTCACATATCTGCCTCGTCGGCGGCTGCTCTTGCTGAAGAACCCAACGGCTCTGACCAAATTGCAGGGGCCCTCGCATCGTAGTTTTTGCTGGGTCATCGAGTGTTCCTTGCAAACAATGCCAGAATCATCTGGCGTGGCCTTATTATCGCGGGCTCGGGTACTGTATTCATCGAGACTCTTCGAGGAGTAGTCATCTCGATTTTTCCACTCGCCTCGGGTGGCGCATCGGATCCTGTGCAACGTGTTAGCTCTTGCTGGACACAGAGACACAATCGGATTCCCTACTTTGCGGGAATAGACGCCCTAGGCAAGCATTGTCAGCATAGCTCAGTTCGCACAGGAAGGTCGAGTAACTCACTTCCACGCAGGATTCGCCTGGTTGCGCCAAGACATCGAAGACTGGGACCACTGACTTCGAGACATTGTACTTCGCTGGGTGAAAGCTTGTTAGAAGATATTTCTGGGCAATGGTGGCCGAGTGATGGGGATGTGAAGGGAAGCTTGATAAAGAGCTGTTGTCTTCTCAAATATATTTCACTCAAATGAGGTAAGATATGGTGATATCCCCTTGCCGGAATGGAAGGATATACTCCAGGTAGCCACAACTTGGCGCGCGGGGTTTTGATATAGTTCTGAGCTGTGCTTGGTGGGTTTGTGGCTAGAGATGTAGTAGGGTATAGGCGGCCGCGATTGGCAGTTTGAGATACGTACCTGTTCCTTGGAGGATGTTGCGTAGGTGTCAATGTGAGTACCACGAGGGGGGGTTGGAGGCAAGCCCAGAGGAGCGAGAGGAGAAAAAGAGGTAGGCAGAGTGCCGAAAAGAATGGAAGCCCCCAAGAGATGATTGTTGAAAGGTTGCGTTCGGCGAGGCACGACGACCAAGAACACAATACTTATAGGCGTTGGAAGTGGAACTCAGGGTGTGGTGGGGAGGAGGCCAAAGTTTAATGATACCTGAAAGGCGGCACTTATTGTTCCGAGACGTGGAAAGTGGAGCGGGTAAGGTGAGGAAGAAGGAAGGAGCCAGATGTGAATAGAATCAGAGGGACTCCGCTATTGTTCTGGAGCAAAAGCCTGCTGATTGGCACGTGACAAGCTTTCTGCGGTCCGATATCTAAGAATAGAAGCTGCCTCGAGGGGGTGGAGAAAAGAATGGCATACGAACTTGCTAGTCTCTGGGGAGGGGGAGGGGGTTTGTGAGGATATCTATTGTGGGAAGGTGAAGTCGTCGTGACCCAGGATCTCGGAATCTCCCTGGAGAGAAAACAGATTGGTTAGACACGCAGCAGGAATCTCCAGAAAGAAAAGTGAGCTGCCAGAACGCGGGAACGAGGGTAATATCCTTTGAGGAGATGAGTTCGATGAGGTAGGCGAAGGACAGTGATGCGCGCCTGTGCTTCATGAACCCTCTATTTCCCAATACGGAACCTTTACGAGCAGCGTAAATGGAAAGGAGCCGTTTAGTCGAGACACGTGATGTAGCTTCTAGATTGAAATGGCGAACTGGAAAAGATCTTTTGCGTTGCGGTGTGGGTAGGAGTAGTCAAGTACTGTAAGCGGGGGCACCCAAGTCGTGCCTGCCACGTAATGCTCTCATAAACCTCGAGGGAAATCACGAAATATACGAGCTAAAAAAGGCGACCTCCCGGCTTGATAGCGGCTTGCTGAATTTTCCAATACTATTTCGTAAGAATGCGGACCGAGGTGCTTCGGTCAAGCCTGGGGCCTGGGAATCCCCGGCTCCCCACAGGATGTTCTCAAAGAATGGCACGTATACGTAGATTCGATGAATCGTCAAGGAGGACTATTTCTAGAAAACGTCTAGGTGTGACGGGGAGCTAGGAAGAAGCAGATAAGCGGCGATCTGGGGAATTGAACCTCCGCTCATCAAAATATCCGTCAGATCTGAGGCAAACATAGAAGGAATGGGCCAGCCGGTCAGCCCAGGCTCACAATCTTGTGTGACTCGCCACATCTTCAAATTCGAATAATAAGACGAAAGGCCGGATGATAGCGCGGAGCGGGTGGTCTGTACATTGGCAACAAGCAAGGCGGCCCCGAGGATCTTGTCGCAACGTCCCTTGCCACCTCTACGCTCTTATAATAAGCCCAGGAGGGTGCTCAGAGGGACATACATATTTATATCACGTGTCTTGTCTGCTATGTGTTCTGGAATTCCGTGGTGTTAGCAGGATATGAGTTATTTGCTTGGATGAATGTAGGAGCCCAACGGCAGGGACGAAGAGAGAATATTCCTTATACCGAGGACGAGTCGAAACAGCCAAGAAAGTTGCCATGTTTCTTGGGAATGGATTTTTCGCTTGTCCTGAAGCTAAGAAACTTGAGAGCTATACAATACAGCTCGGAATCTAAGGCAGTTTGTGGCAGGGCTGGACAGAGACGCCAAGGTTCATCAATATTTTTTAGACTCTGCTCCTTTACTGGAAGACGTCGACGGTCTCGTTTCTTGGCTGGAATGGACCTTGCAACAGTTGGCCTCGTGGCTTCGCGAGGCACAACTTTTCGATTGCAAAGCCTTGTGGACCTGAACAGCCCCAGGGCAGATATCAACGCTCTTGCAACGTTCACGCTGGCTGGGAATGAAAGCAACGTCTCCAGACATGCAAACGTAAGGCCCCCTCTCTCAGTGAACCTCTTCAATGTCCTATATACTCCTGTGTTAAAATCGAGTTGCACTTTATTTAGCTTTCACATTTGCTGGATCTCAAATTACTACCAAGTTCGCCCTCTTCAAGGGGCCACGGTATAACGAGCTGAAGGGCTTATGGAAGTACGGTGATTCTGATTCTCTGTCAAGGCATCGATCGCCTGATACTTGACAGTGTGGCGGCGAACAATTCCATTTGTTGATGTGTGTGGAACTCAATTGGCTGGGACCTGCGAGGTTGGCGTTGAACTGTTGGCCAGCTGGCAATCAGCTGACAGAGGTTGCTTGGACGTTTCTGGGGAAAGGCCCGGGCTGGCTGGTGCTCCAGGTGAGCGAGCGATTGCCCGGAAATGGAAATTCCAAGCCCAAACGCGAAACGCACAGAAAAGGAGTCCAATGTGATGACGCCCCACAGACCAGCAGCCAAAACCGCACCTCAGCCTGATTGGGAAGGGGGCCTGTGCTCTGCCTGCTCTGCTCGGCCGCGCTCTCCGCGAAGGGGACGTGTTTGGTACCTCGTTTGGTACGGGTGGCGCATGAAGGTCCACACGCGTTGTTCCCATTTTTCTTCTTCCTCCATGCCTTCTTGGCCGAGGGCCAAAGCAACGAGTGGTGACGAGCCCGTCCCCCTCCCCAGGCTTCGAATGACGGCCCCGCTTGCATGAACCCATTGATTCAACTCCGCGTTCGAAGTGAGGGGCAAATGACAGCAGCGGGCTTTGTGAGCTCTCCCTACTCGGTTGTGCCCACTGTTCCTCAGTGGTCCTGGGGGCTTCTGTTCCAGGACTGGGACCATCCATGGAGTCTGTCAGGGCCGTCCGAAATGAGACTGGCAATCGCCTGATCTCCGAGTTTGGCAAGGCTCCAAAGCTGAGGAGGGGGGCCCGGGGGAGACCCGGCCGGTGCCGCCGTGCCTTTGTGTGTCCTACATGTTTTTGCCGCCGGCTCCGTGGGTTTCCCCCTCCAGTCAATTGCACGCATGTCTCGGCCCAATGCCCCGAACAATGGGAGGTGGTGGTCAATGGATCGAAGCGGGCGGGATAGAAGGACCCAGGCCCGAGGTTATCGGAGACCAGAATAAAGACCACCTTCCCCAAGCTAGCAATCTCGAGAGAGGTCATAATACGCATCCATAAGTACTATGTAAGGAAGCTTCTTAGTCCAGCTTCCTCCCTCCGAAACCTCGGCGGATTAGGTAGTTCATGTTGTTCCAAGCGGGCGTTTCACGGCGTTCGTTCCCGGCCGTTCCCAGTGCCGTTCCCGACTTGGAAGCTGGCGCAAGGCTGGGAAAGCTGAGCGAGGGCTTTAGTTCCCGGAGGGAAGCCCGCAGGCGGCTGTGTCATCTAGCTTCGAATTGGTGCTGCGTGGTATGCGTCATGTCATTTTTAGACGGCGAACCCAAGTTGTACGGGTTATTGTGGGACTTTATATTCTGTTGACTCGACAGAATCGTGACGACCTTGTCTAATGACATGTCCGCTAACCACTTAGCCTGTTCCCGACAATTCTTGGGGCGTGATGAAGCTCGAGATTGGAACAGCTTGAGCTTGGACGACCAACAAAGGAGGGCACGCAACCCAAAGCTGGGCTGGCGGGAAAAGAGGATTTTGCTAGCATGGTACGGTACTCCAACGCTATCAGATTACCTCCGACTCACAGCGAGATTAGGTGATAGTCTGACCATCAACGTTAAGAACCAAGTTCCTGTCCCGCTAACGAGTCCTGTCATTGGCTTCAAGACTTCGAGAAACTCTTCGAACCCCTTTGTAGCGACCCGAACGCCACAAAAGAAACCAAAAGCATTGGAAACTGCTGTCCCATCCCCAGAAGCGGACCAGCCGCGATGAAGTGTCTGTCGTGGGGCACATAGAGAATGGTCATGTCCTTGGAATGTTGTATTCCAGGCCCTTGCCCGGAACCGAGAATCGGGTATGTGCAGACTGTAGAGCCCCCAAGCCGGCAGTACCTCGATCCTTACGCCCCTCGACGGCATCCAATCCACTGCCACCATGCGGTTGGATGTGAAGTGCTGACTCCGAAACTTATAAAGAACAAAAAAAGAGACCCGAGTACCAAAGAGGAAAACGTACCTGCACATCCGCCCGCGCTGCTGCAGGTTGATGGACAAACTTGACATGCGCCGTAGGACACCTGGACGCAAACACTGTGAGAACCACCGAGTACGTATGTGCATGCGGTTTTCCGAGGTCTTGCTTGCCTCTTACCTGCTTCTTGCCTGCGTCTGAGACAGCCGTACACGATGGCTGCGCCCTCTACGTTCATCCCGAGCTGAAAAATAAGAAGAAAACTCTGTCTTCTTCCCCCACCTTTTTCTTCACTGCCAGAGCAGCTCTTGGCCTTGGGGGGCTTGTTTGTTTTCTGGTCTCTGGCGTGCTCAACTGCCTATCGTCGATGGGATCTCGTGATTCCCACCGTTTTCCCCCCCATGAAAGTGGCGCTTTTCCCGAGTGCCTGTACGATCGGAAACATGTGCGGTACCCCTATTCGGTGGGGTCTCCCCATGTTGTGGATTGGTAAATTAGCACGCGGTATTATTGCTTCCCAGGTTTCCTGCGACTGTCAATTGGGCCTTGGGCGGGACGACCTCCGTCCAGAAAAGCCAGAGTCGTTCCGTTCTTGTTGCCCAGCAAAAAGGGTCCCCTTCATGCGAGGCGCGCTTGCAGGGTCTGAGAGGTGCTGCCCCGCTTGCCGCTGCCATTTTCTGAGACGGCAAAAGCACCGCGAGTTCGCGACATCAAAACCAGGCTGTAATGGGAAGCAAAAGGCTCGACTGGCTGGGGGTGCGCTTGAAAAGCCTGTTTCGCTTTCTCGCCAGTCATCGCTTCGTCTGAATGTCCGAATGTCTCTCTGGTGCCCGCAACTTTCTTACAGGTCGCCGCTGCAGGCTAGCCACAAGAGCCCGTTAGTCCCCAGGTAGTACGGCACCTAATCCGTGATGCTGCGGGCGTGCATCGCTTTTGTCAAATGAGGCGGTAATGTGTCTCGTCGACAGCAATCCAACCACTCAAGCAAGAACTGCATGGCATCTGACCGACCGACACTGTTTGGAAACGAAACCCCCTCAACAAAGACCGCTTGCTACCGCAACGTCGCGACTCTGCTGATCGGGGGCTGCTATTGGCGAAATGCGCGTTTATCTCTCGCGCACACATTCCAGATTGCAGATAGGAAGTCACCTAAACAGCTGTCTCGGTGCCCAGAAGATGCATCGTGCATGGTCAAACACGATGCTCTCTGAGCTCTGAGAGCAACAGCCGAATTTCCAATGCTAGCAGCCTACTCGCTGCGTTTTGGGGGTAGGGTCGTAGGGCGGAGCCGGGCAGCCACAACCTACCTCTGGAAGTCCTCAGGTAGGTCTGTTCAGTAGCAGTAGGGAAATCGCCAACCATAACAGCGGAGGCACCCTCGCTGCGTAGACATCTTCGTCTCTTTGTCACCTTGTCGAATGTTGATAAACTCTTTCCCGGCGCGTGTTGTTGGATTTGAAAGCCGTTCGAAACCTCGAATCCAGACCTGAGGAAAAATTTTCTACACCTCTTGCTTTCTTTTTTCTGCCAGGGTTAGTTATTGGGTGCGACGGCCATTTCTTTTTTCCCCTGCTTCAACCCCGGTCTCTTGGCCCCAAATTGCCCGCTTGGAAAGAGCAGCGCTCCTCCGACTCACTAGCGAGATTGGGGTCCCCTATCGTTTCTCGAAGCCCACCCCGGCTCCATTGATTCATGCTAATGACGGGCCCATCTCCCACACAACAGCAGCCCTTCCTCTTCCACCCAGCGATCTGACAACTGAGAAAGAAATCACCACCCGTCTCGTACACGGCCCATGAACGAGTTGGGTCCCTTTCCGGAACTCTGGCTCACTTGTCCCCGAGACTGCGTTTCCTTTCCATCCCCACATTTGACGGTTTTGCGACGAGAGTTTGGCAAATACACACCTTAAGCGGCCAATCTGCGGCAAGCAAGACGCAGTAACAGCAGCAGCCAGCACCTGCGCTGACGGGAGTGTTCTGTCTGTCAATCGATTCGCCCGCTAGCACCACCACCACCAGCCTGCCAACTGCGATTCTCGACGCTCTCCTGGCTCATTCGGCAGACTCGCATCGCTCTCGTCAAGAAACTGCCTGGGAGAGAAAACCGCGCATCTTTATGTCCCTGGGATCCATTTCTCGTTCTTGTTAATGTTACTGCATCTACAGTATCGATTTGCGCTAGCTTCGTTGTTACGCCTACGAACTCCAGGTTCCTAGCCCGGATCGTTACAAGGACCCGCCCAGGCCAGAGACCTAACTGTGCCCCCCAGCTCAGCTTGGCTCCCCTGCCTCGCCATCCTTTTTAATCACCATACCACCATCATTTCATGTCGTTCGTTCTTGAGGCAATACTCGTCCACTCTTTCTGACTCGGCCTCCCGAACCGTCCGCTTCGTTGCAACATCACGACTCTTTGATCGCTGGGCGCAAACACCTACAACTCCCGCCCAGACTAGCACTAACACTAACACCAACACCAATACAACCGCAACCGCAATAGACCGACACACACCGACGCTGCTGCTAACGCATTCGCTCTTCTGCATGCCCCGGTAACTGCGCGTAGCTCTTCCACAGAGCTCGACTCGGGAACCAAAGCCTCCCAGCCTACGCTTGTCCTTTGGGCAAAGGGGTGAGCGTTGACGAGCTTCGGCGACGGTCCTGTTCCCGCGGGACTCGAAAAGTGACTCTGCGGCTAGACTCTCACGACCGGGCTTGATTGATTTACGCCATGACCGTCACCCATGACTTGACCCATCGGGGATCTACCCAAGGAATGAACGGGATGTCCCTCGAGGACCGATTCGAGGTCTTGAAGGAGATTGGAGATGGCAGCTTCGGCAGCGTGGTCTTAGCCAGAGTGCGAAGTGCAGGTGCCAACGTTGCCCGTCGCGGCACTGTGGTATGTCTTCCGATCCCCCTTTTGTTCTGGGCTGTCCTGACACAAGCGTCGCTATTAGATTGCCATCAAGACGATGAAGAAGACGTTTGAGTCCTTCACGCCCTGCATGGAACTGAGGGAGGTCGTCTTCCTCAGGACATTGCCTACCCACGCCCATCTCGTTCCCGCCCTCGACATTTTCCTTGACCCCTTCACCAAGAAGCTACACATCTGTATGGAGTATATGGAGGGAAATCTCTACCAACTAATGAAGGCGAGAGATCATAAATGCCTCGACAACGCAAGCGTCAAGAGCGTCTTGTTCCAGATTATGCAAGGTCTCGAACACATACATGCTCACAATTTCTTCCACCGAGATATCAAGCCAGAAAACATTCTTGTATCGACATCATCTCACCAGGACTATGCAAACTCTTTTAGACGGTATTCCGCCATGGTGACGCCCCCGTCAACTCCCCCGGCATACACAGTTAAGATCGCCGACTTTGGCTTGGCGCGCGAAACGCATTCGAAGCTACCTTACACCACCTACGTTTCCACACGGTGGTATCGCGCCCCAGAGGTATTACTACGCGCAGGCGAGTACTCAGCCCCGGTGGATATCTGGGCCATCGGCGCAATGGCTGTTGAGGTCGCTACCCTTAAGCCGCTTTTCCCTGGTGGAAACGAGGTCGACCAGGTTTGGAGGGTCTGCGAGATCATGGGAAGCCCGGGGAATTGGTATAACAAAGCGGGTGCCCGTGTCGGCGGCGGTGATTGGAGAGAAGGAACCCGCCTCGCCGGCAAGCTTGGGTTTTCTTTCCCCAAGATGGCGCCTCATGCCATGGACACAATCCTCCAAGCGCCACAATGGCCGGCATCATTGGGCCAATTTGTGACCTGGTGTCTGATGTGGGATCCTAAAAATCGGCCAACGTCCACCCAGGCGCTCGCTCACGAGTACTTTACCGATGCCGTTGATCCCCTACGACCCAAGTCATCGGCGTCACGAATCTTAGGACGGAAGCAATCAGATCTCAGTCGAGGCAAGGACTCGGCTGCGTCCACGCCGACCTCTTCAAAACCCTCCTGGTTTAGGAAATCCTTGATCGGGCGCTCGGAGAGTACGGAAATTGTCGTGACACCGCAGCCTAGTGTCAAGGAGAACATTGCTCCTCCTCGACCTTCACCAGTACAAGCTGCTTCGGAGGCAGCAGCGGCGGCGGCGGCAGCAGCAGCAGCGGCGGCAGCGCCTAAAGTCAAGCAGGCTGCTAGTAAAAGAGCAACATGGACTAATGGTCCATCAAACGTCGCGCCAATGCCGATACTTCCCACCATACGGCCCATCTCTCCGTTGTCCGATGCTGTGACCGCACAGGCTAGCAACAGGACACCCTCGTACAACGACGCTTACGTGATTGGGACGCAGAGGAGTACTCAAGCCGAAGAGAAGTCGAAAAAGATTGGCCGTCAGCTGTCGGTCGCTTCGAGTACAAATCACTACGCTGAGCTTCATAGGCAACAAGCTGAGCGGGCTTTGAATGCCAACTCTGGTCTTGCATCACCGCCAAGTGGGCAAAAGGAGAGCTTCTTCTCGCATCTGCGGAAACGAGCGAGAAGATTCTCTGGGCGACATCAGACACCGATTTCGCCGACCCCCGATGATATCGAGGCGCAGGCTGGCTGCGGGCCGTGGGCAAGCAACAGGTCATCAATGATTATTGACAACCAGTTTCCGGCTCCTGCACCCAAGGACCCATATGACTCCTTGGACAAGACACTGCGAGACATCCCGCATGTCACACATGTCACGGAAATTGCCCCTGCCCCGCCGATTCACCAGTCGTCATCGCCAAGTAGCAATCTCAAACGCCACCATTCGCTACCGCACCACCAGCCACGATCCGTGGATAACCTCCTTGGCGCGGCTCGGGGGGGAGGCCCGATATCTAGCCGGACCCGGAGAGCACAGGCGACGCAAGGCGTTCACCAATACGATGCTCCAGACGAAGAAGATGAGCTGCTAGACGAAGTCCTCACGTCGACCCGTCGTGTGATGAAGCGCCTCGAACGAGATCCCAGAACTCTGAGGCAATCTGCCAGCAATCTTGGGCTGTCAAATCCGTACCCGACGCCGTCGCCGTCTGCCAGCGGTCATGCTGTGCTCTTCAGCGATGGACAAGAGGCGGTCACCCCCAAGCCTCTGGACCTCCACAAGAAGACTTCGGCTTATAAGTGGCCCACACCTCCATATGACGAAAGCGACTGGGCAGCCTCAGCATCAGCAAGCATCTGGGCGGCAGGGAACCGTTTCTGATCGACGTTGTCTGCAGTGTTTTCGTTCTGCTTGCAAAAAAAAAGTCTTGTATGGCTGGTTACCATGGAATGGAGTTTGGGTTTGCTTTCTGGAAGGCATGGCGGTTATCATCACTCTTTTTCGACTGGATTTTCTTTCTTTCTCAACGGGACTCGACGGCAGACGCAGTCTCCGATTTTTCACAGACACACACGCTTTTCAGCCGTGAATTCGTACTAGACGCCTTTTTTTCTCTTGTCGTTTTCACAATACCCCCTCTAGTTTTTTGCCCTTTTCTCGAGCAAGGGTTTAATATCGTTGTCTGTTTTGCCATTCAAATACCCCCCCCCATATAGATTGGAGGGCTGATTTTATCAGCCGCTGTCGCGATCAGCGCGGAGCCGAGTTCAGCATCAGACGGATTTCCTTTGTCACAGAACCTGTTGGAGTTTTATGTTATATTCTGCCATTTTTCCCTTGCCTGACATAGTATCTCTTTACTGGACACAACTTTCGAGATCGCGGCGCCGATCGTGTTTCTTTTATATTTTATCCTTCATTGTCCTCGTTCGGGACCTCTCCCCCAGTCTCGAAATAGCGGGCAGTTGGCCTTCATGTTATATCTTTCCCTCTCCATTCACTTGTAAGGTTTCGGAGGATAGGGGTTTTCTTGGAAGCTTGGAACTTGCAAGAGGGTGGATTGATCTTGATCTGTACAAAGTGGAAACTCAAAGGCAAATGTACTTTTTCATGCCTTTGAGGACGGCAGTGGCCATATACGAAGCCAGTTCTGTGGGAGAAATCAGCAGTGTAGAAACCAAGACAGAGTGTATGAAACTTTTCGACTCTCTTCTGTTCTGTTATATCGTTCTTCCACTGCTTGCGACATTGTCCACAACTAGGTATCGTGTCTGACTGGATACTGTCACTCTTCCTCTCAATGTTGAATCTGCGAGGGCAGAATGGATGCCTTGACGTTATTTGCTCTTTTACTTCTTTGGACATCTTCCCGACAATCAACTTGTCATGCAGAATTGACGCGGGTAAAAAGCCAAAATGGGGTTGATGATTGCCTGCCCTCCAAAGGCGGTCTCGCAGGCTCGGGAGCTATGGGATACCCGCTGTCTCTTGGTAGGCCGTTGGGATGGCGGTTAAGGTGCGATGTAGGTACATGCAGTACAAGTTAGGCCAGTTTGGCCAAGCAGGTTAGGTAGCCGCATAGAACGCAGGTACCTTTTCTGGGCTACCTATCTTTGTGATCCATGTGCAGCAAAGCAGCATTGCCGTCTGCCTCAAACTCTGTTAGGTCGGTAGGTACGTAATATGGAAAAGTTGGGACGAACGAGTCCATGGCTACGGAGGATGCTTGGCAAAATAAGGTACACGTACCCTCTATTGACAGGCGGGCACCCCTCATCCCCACGATAAATTGAGCATCACGTGAGACTGTAGAACGATGAGAGCAAATGGGAAACCCAGAATACTGGAATCGGAGTGAGTCAAGCTGGGGCTCAATACTGAGAATGGAAGCTGCGCGCCTGCGTGCCTGCCTGGTGTGGTGTGCTTGCCCCTCTTAGAGAGCCCCCGCGAATACGAGAGAGGCAGAGAAGGAGGTACGGAGCTGCCTTAAAAGAGAGGAAAAGAGGGGTTCTGGGCCTAAAGCCGTGGCAGGTAACCTACCGTTAGACCTGAGGTGTCTGGGCTGTCTGCCAAGCGGGCAACCCTCTCTAGGTCAATATGCGCGTCTAAAAAAATGATGGAAGAGAGAAAGCTGAGAGGATACACACACAACCAGCCTACCTTACCTTCGAGTCTACCTAGGCAGGCAGCAGCATTCGGGACAGCATCATTCGACAACCACCAACACGTCGGCCCAAAAACGACTCGCACCACAACTTACAAACCTGCTTACGGCTTGCGTAACCCGCTGCACTCTTGCGCTGAAGTTGCGGCAAGTAGTCCCTTCCCTCGGAACAGAGGTACAGTACAGTACGGTACATATTACTCCGTACTTCAGGTACATTCGTTACCTGGGTTGCTACTACTGCATTGAACGGCAGTCAGTCAGTGGACAGTCGCTCTCCCACACACACACACACACACACACACACACACGCACACACGCCAGCACCGTCGGTGTCGGTGTCTCTGTCGCCGTCGCTGTCGCTCTCCCAGCAAACTCTCTTTCTCTCTCTCTCTCTCTCCACTGGGCCTCAGCTGCCCCAGCAGCTCGGATCGGAAAACGGTCGATCGGTCGGACCGGAGATCAGTCGGGTTCCCCGTGCCTCCTTCGAGTCCCCCGTTGTACCCACCCTTCCTAGGCTCGCTTTAAGGTGAGGTGCTGCATACCTTACTTATACCTTTTCACCTTGTTTCTTATTGCTTATTTCCTATTACTCATCGCTCTAACTCACTCCCTCGGTTTGGGGAGTGTTGCAACTTGATCCCAAAAGCCACGACTAAGGCTGGATATTCTGTCGTTTCTTGTTGTCGTTGTCGTTCAGTCGGAGAGATATACAGCGATTAGGGGGTGTTGTGATATTCATCGTGTCTAACTGACTTCTTGATAACTTTTGGTTTCTCCTTTTGTTCTTTTCGTCCTTTTCTGTCTTTGTTGTTGCCCGTTGTTTTTTATTATCATTGTTGCTGCTGCTGCTGATCCCAAGTCATTGGGTCCTGTCGACGTGCACACGCTAACACGCGGCTCTGCTAGGAACTGTTTTGGGTGTTGCGTGAGTCTTGTCTTAACGGGGCAAGGTGTTTGTTTGTTAGCTTTGGGGGGGTTGTGATTACCTTGCACATTTCTTATATTATTCCTGCCTGCCTGTTCTGTCTGCCTGCCGCGTACGGCGCAACTGTCGTCATCCCGCCTGGCTTTGTTGATCCTTTCTCGTTTCTCCCTTGTTTCTTTCATTTTCTTCTTTTCTGTCTTCTTCCCACGCCAGCCCTGCTTCGTTGTTGGCCGTGGATGCCGGGGAATGAGAGAGACTAAAGCGGGACGGGACAGTTCGCGAACGCGGGGCCTACCACTTACGTCGTATATATACATACACTCGCGCCCTCGCCGTCGACAGGCATTAATACCCACATCATGAACATTAACCTGCCCCTGCACCAAGTGTCGCCAAGCAGGAGGAACCGCGACAGCAGGAACTACTTCACCAGCACCAGCGTCTCGACCGTCAATGCCAACCCCAATGCCACCCAGGCTCCTCCCCCCTTTACCGAAGCCATCAACGGCCCGGTCAGGGAGCCCGCCAGAGATATAGCCGCCGCCAGTGACCGTCTCATAGTTGGCGTTGACTTTGGAACGACATTCTCGGGGTGAGTCTTGGCCTAGCCCCTGTCTCTGTCCCTCTTGTGGCTAACAACTCGCCGTCTGTGCCATGCGTAGTGTGGCTGCCGTGTACACCTCGACACCAGATGATATCGAGATCATCAAGACTTGGCCGGGCGGGAACGGCATCACCTCGGACAAGGTCCCCACCGAGATCTCATACGACCGACCCGCCAACTCGCCGCCCGGCACGGCTCCCACGGTGAAATGGGGCTTCCAGTTCAAGCCCGAGGAGTCGCGGCTCCGATGTATCAAGCTGTTTCTCGACCGCTCCCAGAAGCTGCCCTTCTACGTCAGCCCCTTGGAGACGGCCGCCCAGCTCAGGCAGTTCAACAAGACCGTCATTGACGCCGTGAGCGACTATCTGACGCAGATATACAAGCACACCATGGACACGCTGACGCGCCGCTACGGCGAGTCCTTCATGGCCTCCACAAAGGTAGACTTTGTCCTGACATGTCCCGCCGTCTGGTCCGATGCCGCCAAGAACACCACACTGCAGGCTGCTGAGCGCGCCGGCATGGGCGCAAAGTCGCAGATCCAGATGATCAGCGAGCCCGAGGCCGCCGCTGTCTACACCCTCAAGGCCATCCAGCCGAACCACTTGAAGGTCGGCGACAACTTTATCGTCTGCGACGGCGGTGGAGGTACCGTCGAGTGAGTCTTGATCAGCCGCCAATTCTTGACTATGGGGAGGCGGACTGCTGACTAGAGAATGAGCAACAATCTAGTCTGATCGCCTACAAGATTGTGTCGCTAAGGCCCATCCGCGTCGAGGAATCCGCCGTCGGCACTGGCGGCCTTTGCGGAAGTGCATTCCTCAACTACAGGTTCGAGGAGCACGTCAAGAACCGGCTGGGCCAGACCAGGTTCGACGAGATGAAGACCAAGAAGGGCAAGACGTGGCAGATGGGTTTGCGGTATTTTGAAGAGTTTGTGAAGCGGAACTTCAACGAGGACGAACACCAAGAAGTCAATGTCCCGTAAGTGCTCTTGGCCCCGAATGTTTATTCCCTGAAATATATACAAATGTTGGCTAACACTCCGCTTGGCGCGCAGATTTCCCGGCCTCGCAGACGACGAAGAAGTCGGGCTGGACTCTGGATTCCTCGTCATGTCGGCGGACCAGATCAAAGACATCTTTGAACCGGTGGTCAAGGAGGTTTGCGATCTCGTTCAGGGGCAGGTGGAGACCCTTCGAGCCAAGGGCGGCGTCGTATCGGGAATCATTTTGGTCGGTGGCTTCGGACAGAGCGACTACCTGTACCGGCGGCTTAAGAACCACTTTGCCAGCGCGGCGCCGCCGCCCTACACGGAACGGCCGACGCACTCGAGCGCCTCGCTCGTGCAGGACCACGGCAACGTCGAGGTCATGCAGCCCGTCTACGCGTGGACAGCCGTGGTCCGTGGCGCCGTCCTCCGCGGCCTCGAGGGCAACATGGTCATCTCGCGCAAGTCCCGCATGCACTACGGTACCTCATACGCCACCGTCTACGATGAGGAGAAGCACTCGGTAAGCGAGCGCTACTGGTCGCCGCTGTGGGAACGGTGGATGGTCTCGGACCGCATGCAGTGGCACATTGCCAAGGTGAGTGATTCTGTCTCCCCCTATTTTTGTCTTCTGAGTAGTGTTCTAATGCAGGGTGAACAAAACCAGGGTGAGGCCCTCTCCCCCTTGAGCCCCATCGCCTTCCACTACACGCGCAATTTCCGACCCGGCCAATCACTCATTGTCACTGACGACCTCATCGCTTGCGAGTCCGACGAACCCCCCAAGGCCTACACGCGCGACCTCGTCCACGTGTGCACCCTCACCACCGACCTCAACGCCGTGCCCGCCGCCCTCTTCACCCGCCTCACCACAACACGCGGCGTCGAGTTTGACAATCTCGACTTCACCCTCGAAATGATTGTCGACAGCGCCGGTCTGGGATTTGAGCTCAAGGTCGACGGCGTGCGCTACGGCCGTGTGGATGCAGACTTTCACTGAGGCTGGTTTGTATGCGACAAATGGGCGACTCACCTACCGGGTATTGTCCTGTATTCTTGGGAGTGGTCAAGGTATTCATACTCATATGTATCATGTTTGAAGTTCTCGGACGATCTCCGTTTTCATCTCGAGCGGAGCAGGGGCCGAGGGTCGGTTGGGTTGGATGGTGCGTACGTACGTAGTTTTTGAAAAGATGGGCACAGGCATAGGTATATACTGAGGCAAGGTTAGGGTGGGGCGGTGGGCATTGACCTCTGAAATGGATGGAAATGAAGCGATGAAGGACGGAATCAAAGATGAATGGATGGACAGGACCCTCACGTTTGGCTTTTGACTTGGTGCGAGGGGCGGTGTGGTTGGTATTTAGCGAGGCGATTGGCCATTTCATGAAGATGACGGCGTGGAAACCCCCTCCCCTCTCTCTCTGTCTCTGTCTCCATCCATCTCCATGCCTGTCTGCTTGTATTGTGACAGAAGTTTTGTTTGTATAATAACCCGACGACCAACCACCATATCCCTATCCCGAGCATGGTTTCGGCTTTGTTCATCATCAAGAGCCGAGAGACGGGCCTAAAGATCTCAACACAGGTATCCATCCAGCGGTAGGTCCGGAGTTGGGAGGTCCAGAGATTTGATCAAGATGAAGAAAAGAAAGGAAAGAGAAGACACAGAGAAAGAAGCCGAGGCGCACTCTCCCACGCGACATTTATGTGCCAACCACACCAGTCGTCCAGAGAATGCCATAGGTCCGAGCATCCTGGCTGTGCGACACAGGGCGAAAGGCGATCCAACCCAAAAGAGGAGGCTGCATGGTAACATAGCCTGGGGGGGGCAATCTTAGTTACCGGAGTCAGAAGAATTCTGTAGTTACCGGAGTCGTAGACCTACTATTAATTGGATGTACCTAATAAGGTCACGATTGCTAAACGGATACCAAAACATAGAAACTAGCTTTTACCCCTACTCTCTCTTCTCTCCGATGCCGAATAGCGATGCAACTCGGGACCGCTTGAATTTGTCCGTGGCCTTGCGGTAGCTTCCCCTGAGGCTTAGCTTGGAGACCTTGTCCTCCTCTCCTTTGTCAATGCCCTTGCCTTTATCAACGCTGATAACACGAACACTCATCTTCTGCTCTCCTTTCTGCACACGAACACCCATCTCCTGCTCTCCTTTCTGCTCTTCATGGCCATCGCCATCCTTGATCTGCTCGATGGGTGGATGGGGAGGATTAGTTGGAGTAGGGAGATCCTAGCTGCCTTGTCCTTTCTCCTCCTCCTTCTCAGCCATTAACTCTCTCTACTCCATATACTCAGCATACCAGTCTTGGTAGTCTTGGTAAGCTATCTCTGAAAAATAGCGCCTCCATCCTTCCGCGGCCTCCACGCTAAGTATACCTTCTTGTTCTGCAGCTTCGATGAGCATTTCCCAATCGCCAGGCATATATGCTTCATCCCGAACTGGGCCTTGGAAGCTCGGTGGTGGGTGGCGGAAGATGTCTTTTAGACCCCCGGCAGCCTTCATACTAGCGAGCAATTTTTGTATGGCGTACCTGAGTCTCAAGAAGTCCATATTTGGCAACGGGCATGTTACCTCGTCCGCCGTCACAAGCTCATATACATCCCCATGTTCGATGGCCGGAAAGTTATCCCCACTACCGCGTCGGAAATGTATTTTAGCGCGAGCCTCGGTAAATGACATCAACCCTACTATCTCCTCTTTTCGTAGGCAAATGGCCGTGGTAACCCAAAATGGGCACTTTCATGTTTAGACGTACTTTCCCAGAAAACAACCATATCACTTAGAAACCACCAACAGCGGCTCCACGACTCTTCAAAAACCGACACGCCTCCTCGGCCGCGCGCACGCGGACCTCCTCCCTGCTCACGCCGCCGGCGACGTCGGCGACGCAGCGGTCGCCGACGAGGACCCTGCACGAGAAGACCACGTCGCCGCTGTCGTCGGGCGAGGGCGAGTCGGCGACTACGTAGTCGACCTTTTCGTTGACGGCGAGGCGGCCGAGCTCTTCCTTGGGGTGGAGGACGTGGACGTTGTCGGCGAGCATGCGGCGTAGGTACGGCAGGATGCCGGCGCGCTCGAGGAGCTTCTCGCACTCGGCGAGCGAGCCCGAGTCGACCCACACGGCGCCGAGGACGGCCTCGAATATGTCCGAGAAGGTCTTCTGCGCCTGCAGGCGCGCGAGCAGCGCCCAGGGGTAGTGGGAGCCCGTGCGAATGGCGGCGCGGATGTCGGCGCGCAGCTCGGCGTGGCGCTGCTTGGTGGCGCCCTGGATGAGCGCCATGTCGCTCGAGCCGTGACGCATGAAGCTCCAGAGCGGCAGCTCGACCGTGACGGGCACGAGAGACAGCGGCGGCTCTGGCCCGCCCTCGGCTTCGCTGCCGCTGGGGCCAGGGCCGGCTGTGATGTCGAAGCGGTCCTGGGTGGTGCTCCACTCCATGACCAGGAAGGCGAGGATGTCGGCGTTGACGAGCGCCGTGCGCAGCAGGTGCATCTCGGACTGCATGAGTGGCCTTGGGTGGTTGACGGCAAAGATCTTCGTCACTACGATGTAGTCGAGGATGGCGTCGCCGAGAAACTCGACACGGTCGAGGGAGACGACGGCGCCGGAGAGGAATTGGCGCTGGAGGGCGGGGGGGTTGTACGAGGGATGGGTGAGAGCCTCGGCGAGCAGCGACTTTTTGGAAAACGTGTAGCCTATGAGCTGCTCGACTGGCCGCATCGTGATGGGCAGGGGCTCATTCGCAGGGGCATTTCTGTACAGGGTTTCGCGCCCGGCTTCGATGCTTTGCCATTTCTGCTCGGGCAGGAAGAGAGACATGCACGCCAGCGCCTTCGAAATGCCTCCGCTGATGAAGGAGGTGCCGATCAGAGCTTCGACGACGTCTGCGACTGTCTTGGCAGAGAGCTGCCTCGTTCCAGTGATGGACGGGGGTTGTTCGAGAAGGTCCTCCACATACGTGGGCCTCCACTTCTGGTGCGTGAAAGACTTGAAGATGATGTACTTGTCGAGGCCAAATTGGGTGGCGGCTCGAAAGAGTCTCGAGTTGGAGACAATCTTGTCCTTCAAGAGCGAGAGGTAAGCTTCTGGGAAGCCCAAATCTAGAATCCTCCGAATGTTTAGCAAACCCGCGCTAGGATAGGACTTTAGAAAGGAGGAGAGTCTTACTCTTAGCAGTGCAGTCAATCGTGGTACAGAACTTGAGGATCGAGTCTCCGAGGAATTCTATGCGCTCGTAGTCGCCCAGGCCCCGAGACGCGCTGGCGGTGATGGCTGTTACCACGAGCGACAAGTCTGTGATACCCGTCTGTTCTAGACGTGACTCCAGCAGATCTGCCGCGACCAAGTGAATCTCAAGCGCATGAGTGATTGCGGGAATCATCATCCCTACCTGCGAGTACACAGCCGGGACATCATCAACCTTGACTTGGTCCGCAGGAAGCACCCGTGGATAGGGCTTGGTGCTGGGCGGTTGGTTTGGATGAAGAACGGGGTTGTTGTTGGCGTGGAACCAACCGGCTTTCCTGGGCCAGTCCTTGACAACGACATAGGGCACGTCCTCTGGCAATGAGTCGAAGTCCGCCTGTAGCCGTTTCACCAAAGCCGCCGGAGGTTTGGCAGGCAGGTGGTCGAGGAAGAAGAACGGGTGGTTACGGTCGAGGGGAACCCGGAGCAGGTTGGTTGCAAGGAGGTTCTCGGCTAGCCCGACGCCGAAGTCCTTCGCTCCGACGTCCTCGACGCTCAAGTCGCGTTCCAACGAGACGAGCCGGATGGGATACTGCTTATTTTCGACTGGCCAGCGATGGCCAAATGCCATTTCGAGCAGAGCGGTTGACTGCCCTGCTCCACCGCCGCCCCCCGCTGGGCTGGCCACGCCACCCGGTACCATTGAAATAAGCCACGACGAACGGTAGTCCCAGTGCAGCGTGAAATCAGGCACATGGGGAATCGGGATAGGGAGCGCCATCTCAAACTCAGCACGAGCTGAGCTCTCCAGGCTCGAGACGGCCAGTCGACGCTTAAAGAGCTCTCCGTTGTTGCGCCAGGCATTCGCGACCTCGGTCCAGGGATTCATTTGGGCCTTGACAATAGCCAAGCCGGGGCGCGACTCAACCCCCTTTAGCAGCTCGGACTCGGTGAAGGGCAGGAGGTTATGATTCACCAGGCCGGCACGGTAGAGGTTAACGTAGGCTTGAAATGCGGCATCCTTGCAGGCATTGACCTCGGAGTTCCAGGCACGAAGGCTCTCGGCGCGGCGCACTTCGGGGGCTAGGGATACTGGCAAGTGGACGGTTGCTTTCAGGAGAGACGGCCTTGAGTTGTCGACGGGCGACCCGTCCGGACTGTGGACAACGTAGAAGGGGCTCCAGTCGACAAACTTGCGCGTGGATATGGTGGCGCAGAAGTGCTCGAGATGTTGCTTGGCGTCGTCTATCGTGAGACGCGCCCCGGTAACTTCGTCTTCCAAGACGGGGTATTCTGGTATTTCCGACGACTCGAGCTCTTCGAGCATCTTTTTCTGACGCATCTCGTCCTCGTACATACGCTTCATTTCCTCCTCGAGACGTTTCCATTCTGTCGCCGACTGGTCTACCGTGTCTTGGAGCATGAGATACAGCTGCGAGGTCGACATCCTGGCTCTTCCACGGCGCTGGATGAATGCCTTCAGGTTTTCGGGCTTGTCGAAGCAGATGACGAGGTTGCAGGCGGGGATATCAATGCCTTCCTCGAGCACGCTTGTCGCCACCAAAAGATTGGTCTTGCCTTTGCGGAAGCGCTGGAGAGAAAGCGAGTAATCCTTCTGGCTCAGGTCTAGAAAGTCTTGTTTCTGGCCCGAGGAGGTGCCCACCATGGAGCCGACTCGGTAGCGGTCCTTGGTTCGAGGGTGGACGGAGAGAAGATGAGACAAGACGGCAGCGGTTGCCCTTTCCTTGACAAACACAATACCTACCGGGCTTCCCGAATGCGAATCGAGTATGTCGAGCAGAGCATCCACCTTTGCGGATAGTCTGGTGGGCTCCTCAGAAGGCCGCGGGACGTCTACACTCAGAAAAGCTGTGGCCAGATACTTCCTCTCCTCGTCCGTCCGTTCTTCGAGAGGCTCGTGCGACGTGCCGGAGTCTGTAAGAAATCCCGAGATGGCCCGGTGTATATAGTAGTCGGCGGCCCAGGGGCCGAGGTGGACGCACATCTCCCAGGCCCTAGCACAAAACGACTTCATCTGTCTCTGTGCGTAAGTATCGCGCTTGGTGAGGGCTTCTCGGAGTTTTGCTCGACTTCGCGGCGTGTTGATTGCAAGCAGGCGTACAATGTACGGGTCCTTTTTGATGTCTAACTCGATGTAGGCCTTCTTCAGACTGGACATGATCGAAGTTGGACCGCCGTAGGCGGCCACATCCAAGAGGCTTCCGTACGACGTGGTAATCATATCAGGCCGATTCACCTGGGCGATCAGCTCGTCCCGATGCTTGTTGGGGCTCCGGCAGATGGCGTCCAATGTCGTCTCAAGAACTTCGAGTTCCTCAACTTTAGATGTCACCAAGGGGCTGGCCGTTAGCCCCAGGATATGGGGTACCTCATGGCCGATTTGCTTTGCTGGCCAGTAGAACTCATTCATGAGCCTGGCAACGGGGTTCTTCTTGGTACAGTTGTGTGCTTCACACCGTAAGCCAGCGAGCACAAGATAAGGTCCCTGGATGCATGCACCTACCTTCGTCGATCACGATAAGACTGAGAGAACTGAGCCTGACAAAGGCATGGCTCACTGCGTCGAACAGGATCTGGAAGGTGGAGACGACGACGCGGACGTTGTGGAGAACAGCATCCCACACATGCTCCTCGGACCATGCTTCGACATTGTCGGAGCCGCAGATGAACCTACACTGGGCAGCGGGGATGTGGGCCTGGATTACCTCGAACTGCTGGCAGGCTAGCGGCACTGTTGGGGTCAGGAACCAGACTCTCTTGATCAGGCAGACTGTCAGCCAGCCCGGGACAAGCAAGGACAAGGCATTTGGCGCGAGAGTTCTGACGAACCTTTTCACTCCGTTCGAGTTCGGCCATGATTCGAAGCAAGGCACTGGAGCAGACTTTAGCGCAGATCACAGAGAAGACGGTAGAGCAGGCGGTTGCCGGACAGAGCTTACACCCGAGTCTTGCCGCTGCCCGTGTCCATCTGTATGGCAAAGGTGGGTGGGTCAGTTGGTGGTCAAGTCGGCGGTGGTGAGAATTGGCTGTGGCCATACCGCAACTATGATGTTCTCTCGGAGGCTCTTCTCGAGCATCTCAAGCTGGTATGCCCTGGCGGCCATGGTGACATAGCCGGGGGTTGTATCGGGGGGGGTGCTTGTGCCGGAGCCGCCTCCAGGGGTAGCGAAGACGTCGTCTTCGTCTTCATCCTGGTCGGCGGCAGGGACGGAGAGGGGGAATAAGTCTTCATTAAGACATGACACGAAGGTCTTGCTGTCCGAATCGGAAGAGACGCAGCTGTCATCGTCGTCGTCGTCTTGGTCGGGATAGTGGTCCATCTTGCCGCTAGTAGTTGCCAGTCCACGGTCCGCGGTCCACTCAACAGTCAGCCGGCCAGCAGTCCGAGGATGGCGCGGCCGCTGCGCGATGCAATTCCTAGTCCAGAAGGCAAACCCTGAAGGTGCCGACAGGTAGCGATGGCGTGTTACGCGGCGGTGTGGTGTAGTGGCCAGGAGCCGCGTGCAGAACTGAGACCCCCTTGCTGCTTTGGGTGTTATGTTCAAGAGCAGGGATTGCCGGTAGACACAGCGGGGAGACGAATCAAAGCCTGGCTTGGGAAAAGTCGAGAGGCTGAAAGTTGATTCGTGCCATTTTGGCCATGCGTTGCAGAGTGTCCGTAAAGAGCCATGATGGATAAAACGTGGGCACATGCGGATAGCATGGATAGCATGGATAGCATGGAGAACAGAAACGACAATAAAAGCCTCTGAAAAGTTGGAAGAAATTGCCCGTAAATCAATTAGAAATACTCTATAATGGGTGTTGAAACAAACAGATTGCGGAGGGGCGGGCTGAGGTACTCGAGTGACTCGAGTGTTCGACAACCACTTTGCTCTTCGGCAACCTACTGCACCTTACTGCACATACAGTACTTCTGGGATACGTCCCTCCCAATTGGGCTGCAGCGGCTGTCGTGGAGTGGGATGCATAGAGGGTGAAAGCTTTACCTATGAGCTTTGGTTCTCCATGTTCTGCACAGCGAATTAGAACCTGAATGCAATGCAAATGCGGGGCCCCCGGGTTCCTCGTCATGCACCTAAGCAACTGACTTCGTAACCTCTTTTGCCCAGATCAGCGTTCCATCTCAAAAACCCCAAAGTCGGTCAGCAAAAGCCAAGGCTACGTCAAACCAGGTGACGCCCCGAGTCTAGAATTACAAAGCACACACCTCTGTAACCAGTCTCGCAAAGCTCCCGGAAAACGTCACCGGCCATGGAGCTATACGCAACCGGCTTCAACGCCTGGAACCAATTGCGCTTCCCCCGTCATGGCCACGCCGATCAACAAGAAAAGGAAGAAGAAGAAGAAGTAGACGACGAGCCTGACGACTTGTCTTCCTTCGCTTGCGTACTGCGTGACAAGGACGGGATTGACGACGTCGAGCCCTTTCTCTCCTATACGCTCGGTGAGTGAGTCATGCTAGGTCTAGTGTATTCCCAGTGTAACAACGACACCTCAACAACTGCCTCGGTTGGCACACTACCACTGCACGCAGGGGTGCTCGCGGCTCTGCTCCATCTGCCTTGGTCTGGAACCTTGCTCTGCCTCTGCCTCTAGCTGCTCTGGCTCCGGCCAAGGTAGGGAGTAAATCCGACATGTATTCAGCGAGAGCGAGCCGGCCAACGAAACAGCCCCTCCCATAACTCCACTGCCCTAGCAACAAACAGCTTGAAGCTTCATCCACATCTGCCCCCCTTTTTCCCGCCGCGGTGAGTGAAGCACGTCTTCAGAACGAGTAATGACTGAGATATATAAAAATATATAAAAAAAAGTCCACACAAAGTCCGCCGGGCAGCTATGCGCAGGCCTGATGCCCCAAGAGCGCGCGCAAGCCGCGTCGCTGTGTTGTTCAAATAACTGGCCCCACCTGGCTGAGGCCTGCAACGGCGTTGTCGTAGGTATGTCCATACACACTATGTACGAGGGTTCAAAGGGTGGTTTGATGACGCACCGACAGACACACACACACACACACACACACACACGCACACACACACACACGCACGTCTCATATACACGTCTCATCCTCACATATACGTACCGTTAGCATATCACACCATACACCATAAACCACACCCCCGAGCCTAACAGCTTCGTTCAACCACAACACTAGTGCACGATGGCGTAGACACCTTCTGGCAGTACGCATCCCTCCACGATCTCCTTACTAACAGCACCAAGAGCACCAACACCACCACGAACGCAACAACATTCTCCGGCTTCCGCGACATCACCCAACTGGTGCCCTTCGCCACAGGCTTCGCCGCCCTCTCAGCAAGCGGGCGGGTGTGGACGTGGGGCGACGCGCGGTTCGGCGCGTGCCTTGGGCGCGAGACCAGCACTTCCCCTCACCGCAGCCCGGCAGAGATGCCGGGGGCAGTCGAGGACGTCTTGGACCTGCCGACGGGCCGCATCGTCCGGCTCGCCGCCGGCGGGTACGTGGTTGCGGCGCTGACGGCCGGGAACGACCTGTACGTGTGGGGCCAGGGCCGTCCGGGGGGCCGGCCGTTGCCTGTCCTCGAGTGGCTCACGGATCGGCCTGCGCCGGTAGATATTCAGGACAACGACATTGCGGATGTCGCCTTGGGAGACGCGCATCTTGTTGCTCTGACGACCGAGGGGCAGGTCTTTGTGATTGGCGACAACAGCAACGGGCAGCTGGGGCTGCCGGTCAAGGCTGTAGATACCTGGACGGCGGTCAGTAGTGTGCCGGCAGGAGGCACGGGGCAGTCAGTAGTTGGAGTAGCAGCTGGTCCGAGAAACTCCTTCTTGATAGTCCGTAGTCAAGCAGATTAATCATGCGGGGGAGAATGGCACGACACGGAAGTAAGTAGACAACTGATTCCCGCTTATTCGCCGACCATCTGTCTCTCTATCCGGTATAGTGTACATTTGCTATCAATCGCAGAAAAAAGCCATCCTCATCATAGATTCGTAAGGTAGTCCTCAATTTCCTGCGGAGTGAGCTTGCGGAAGCGCGGGCCTCTTGCCCCTTCCACGCCCTCAACACCCAACAGATGGTCCGCCGGCGGCCCGACAATGCCTAGTCAGGATGTTAGCGAACAGAGAGTTCAAAAATACAATCAAGAAAAAGTGAAGCAAACTCACCGATCTCGATCGTCTCCCCGTTCATCTCGCCCTCGATTGTCTCTTTGAGGGTCAACAGGGCAATGTGCACGGCGTCCTCGAGCTCCAGTCCCTCGGTATATCTCTTCTCCAGGAAAGTCTTGGCCGTCGTGGCGCTCTTGCCGATGGCAGTGGCCTTCCACGGGAAGTAGCTCCCCGAGGGGTCGACCTGGTAGAGCATGGGGCCGCCCTTGAGGATACCGCCCGTCTTGCCGCTGGGCTTCTTCTTCTCGTCGCCGCCGGCCCCCTCCTCCGCCTCCTTCTCCTCGTCCTCCTCGGGCAGGATGCCCTCGTCCCAGCCGGCGATCAGCAGGCTGACGCCGTACGGGCGCACACCTCCCGATTGCGTCGCCTCCTGCATCACGCGCGCCACGTCCTGCACTAATATTCTCGTCGGGGGGTACTCGTTGTAGATGCGCTTGTAGCCAGTGTGCGACACCTTGCGCGCCTTGTCCACCAGAACTCTGTAGTCAGGCCCCATGCCCGAATACACCATGCCGATGTTGGGCGTGATCAGGCTGATCTTGGACAGCGACGACGGGTCGGCGAGCGGCGACGACGACTTCTTCTCGGTCGCAAGAACGATGCCATTGGTAGCTGCAATTATTTCTGTTAGATGGGGTGCTCGGGGCTGCAATGAGGGGTATGCTGCGAAAACGGTGGGTTTGGGATGCTTGCTTGCCTTTGATGCCAAGGGCTGTTACACCTTGGTTGACGGCGTTCAGGGCATATTCTGCGAGGCGGTCAGCACGGAATCACCGACGTCGGTTGCATGTGAACCAGTATTTGGTCGGGCTACAGAGAGGATCTGGGCTGGGATGGAGCGACTGACCGATCTGGACCAGCTTGCCGCTGCGCAAAGAGTGTTAGCGAGGTTCAATGTGGGATGGACAGTATAAGATGTATTAATGGATGGATAGCTCCAGTAAGTATCGGCGGTCGGGACTTACCTGGGCGAGAAGGTTGTGAGGGAGAACGAGTATCTGTCAGCCATGATGGTGATGTGCGATAATCTCCAGAGATGGCGTTGCAGGTACGAATGTGTTTGGAGTTTTGGTCTGGGTGGTGGTGCGAAGGAGAGCTGCTGTTTCTGGTGTTTCTGGTCGGTTGTTCGCGAGCTCCGTCCTGTCCAGGCACGGGGAAGTTGCGCGTCGACAGCCCAGCTCTCAGCCTGAGCGAGCTCAGACCAACATCGGCGAGCGGAGCCGATGATTCGCCGAGAACTTAAAAGCCTGGAGCGGAGCTCTAAAGCTTTGGCCGCCCCACTATTAATCATGGTCTTCAGGGTTGAGCTGGGCACGATTTAAAGCTGGTCTGGCCCTTAAATATCGGGCTGCCCTGGCTATTTTCTTTTGCTATGCAGCGTTTTCTGCTAAACCCAATTCTCTGGACTTGCCTCTTGCTCTCTACTCTTTCCCCCGAGTTCAAGGGGCGCCAAAGACGGCAACTCCGTTCTTGGGGCCAATGCAGGCAGGCTGAGATGTGAAAACGCCCGGTTACCCATACCCATGGGGAGTCTCGAACCCTACTGGCAGCAGCTGCCTGGGCAAAGCTGCTCAGCTGTCTTTGACCACTTGGCACTTTTACCGCGCCTCGTCACCCAATTCCCTCTGAGCTGCTCCGTGGCACTCCGAACAGAGCACCCCCCCCCCCCCCCCCCAGTCTCGATATACATCAGCTCAAAGACAGTTACAAACCCAATACCCGCAGGCCCGGGAGTTTTGTATTTTTGTCTCAGTCATGGCTTTCAGTGCTTCGGGTTCGCAGTGGTCATGGCCGGACGACCTAGCTGGGCCCCGTCAGAGGAAAGCAGACGCGTCGTCGGCTCATGCGGATGCCCATGCCCATGCCCATGCTCATCAGTCTCGCCCCGATGGCGACTTTCCGCAAGGCTCGCCGCCCACCACCCCGGGACCGCCGCCGCCGCAGACGCAGCAGCAGCAACAGAAGCAACGGCACTACAAACCCCGCACATGTCGCATCTGCTTGGACGTCGTTCAGCCCAGCGCCGACATCGACGAGTCCGTCGCCGGCGGTCTCTTCCCGTCGAGGACTCGGGTGCGCTACGTGTCGGATGACCCGGAGCTTGGCCGTCTGATCAGCCCCTGCAAATGCAAAGGCTCCCAGAAATACGTCCACGAGGGCTGCCTGCAGCAATGGCGACGGGCCGCGCCCATGTCGGACAGGAACTTCTGGCAGTGCCCGACGTGTCACTTCCAGTACCGCATGCAGAGGCTTCGCTGGGGCCGCTGGATGACGAGCAAGCTGACCCGGGCAGGCTTGACCTTGTCCATCATGGTGGTGACCGTCTTCTTCCTCGGCTTCGTCGCCGACCCCATCATCAGTCTCTGGGTCGACCCGCTAGGCAGCATTGCCGACACCTTTGCCGAAGTCGTTGCCGACGTGGAGGCTATGCGCCCCTTGGATAACGACGAGCCGGCGACGTGGTCGTTCCACTTCCTCAAGGGGTTCCTCTCGCTTGGCCTGCTCGGGTTCCTGAAGACGTTCCTGGCCATGTCTCCTTGGCATTGGTTCAACCTTCGGGCCGGCGTGGGTGGTCGCCGGCGAGGCACGGGACGGGACAGGATCGAGTCCATCAACTGGGCTCTTGTTATTGTCGGAGTCATTACATTTTTGGGAGTGAGTCCAGAACCTGCCGTATGTATCCTTCCGAGCTTGGGCCAGTCTAACCAGCTTTCATCCAGGCAACTTGGAAACTAGTTAGCCACTTTAGCGCGCAAGCTCTAGAAAGAGCGGGCGACCGCGTCATCGATGTCCAAGGCGATGAGCCGGACGAAGACGACGACGAATAAAGGAGCGATACAGAAGCCGAGCAGGGAGATACCGATCATCAGCGTCACTAGACTTTGTATTTTTCGAAATTGGATATTAACGGCTTCTTCTAACCATGCCACTCTGTCCCCCCCCCCCCATCCAGATTCATGTGAACCCATTCTGCTCTTTCTCTGTTCTGTTTCTGCCACCCCCTGAAACGCAATCCCCAACCAACCCCCCCAACTGCACACTCTTAAGTTGCCATAGCTTTGCCACTATGCCTTGGCAACTAGTCTGCGTGCAGAGATCAAGCTTCATCGCTACCTTGGGAATGGGGCGTCTTGTCCCGTTCTCGTACGAGCGGCGTGAATGCGTCAGTCCCGAGCCCTCTTGGCCATGCCGGGTTCCTTTCTTTTTTTGGAGGGGAATCCGGCGTGCCCACGACTGTTTCCTCCGAGACCAACTCCCTTTTTGGGTAGTCTCGACGTTCGAGGCGGGGGTTGCTGAAGGGCTTGGACTGATACAAACCTGGTACCTACTTGATCTTTGATGTTGATATAGTGCCTAACAATACAAAAACTACTGGTCCCGTTTAACTGTTGAGAATTAAGTTTTCCGATGAATGTAAAGGACCATGCTCTGATTCTGCACATCACACGTGGCTTTTGTTGTTTCTTTCCGTCCCATTTGGTTTACTCCTCAGTCCCATGGCAACTTCACCGTCACCATCCAACCAGCTAAATATTTAATAGCGAACTATCCCGAACCGTAGCTCAGTAATAAAACATACATTGGTCTTGGCAATAACAGATATCCCAGAGCGGCTGTTGTACAATTACAAAAATAATAAGGTATGCTACCTACAGTGATTGGTTTAAAGCAAACCTCAAGAGGGCGCGCAATGGGGACAGCGCGAAAAGCATGTCCCCTCCGTCTGCGCTGCCCTCGTTTCCTTTCCTTTCCCTCCTTGCCACAAAGAAGCGGCCAGAAAGCCGAGCAGTCCCATATAAAAACAAAAACTCGATGCTTAATCATGTGATGCTCCGTCTCGCCGCCAGACTTGATGAGATAGAACGCCGTCGCTCCCTGTCACCCAAGACAAGGTCCCGGAAAATATGCATGATTTTTGCCGCCTTTGATTTGATGCGGGACCCTTGTGCCCGGCCTTCCTCGCCGCCGCTGCCAAACTTAACAACCTTGCTTTGTTTGCATAGGAAGTTTCGGACGGGGGGAAAGGCGAATTAATCTTAACAACAATGACTACCCCAGTGACGGGGTTTGTCTGACTGTGTGTCTATTTCTGTGAGACTAGACGACGGACGCTCACTGGTCGTCCATGGCCTTGATGCGCTTCTTCAGAAACTCGAACGAGGAGAAAAAGACGGCGTTGACGGCGCAAGACCGGCCCATGGACACGCCGAGGCCGCGGTACATGTTCCGCTTGAAGAACTCAATCTTCACAGGCTTTACCTTTTCGCCCTTCGAGTACATCAGCGAGTTACGCTGGTAAATGCTCTTTGCCGAGTCGACAGGATCTAGAGCAGCGGGTTCCTGGTCAGTTTCACACCTTTTATGCCTGGAATAGCCAGGCAAAAGGAACAGGGGGTCGGATTAAACTCACATATCAAGGCCCAGGAAACAATTCCACAAAGACCTCCGGCAACAACAACCGCCAGCGGGTTGTTAGAGTTGGCGTTATCGCCGCCAATGGTCGTCAGGAGTTGCTTGCTGCTTTCGTACGTCATGAAGTAGGTGCCGGTTCCCAGGGTGTCACGCACTGTAGCGAGGTTCAATTAGTTTCACAACATGCCGGTGTGCTGTATATTGGCGGGGCAACTCACTCAAGTGCAGCCTGAAGCCTGTGTACAGGCCTCCAAAGCCGCGGTGCTTGACGATGTTTCCCAATGTTTTCAGGGTTCCCTTATTCTGGTAGCTCGCAGCAATCGCGTGGCTCTCGGGTCTGGGGCAATTCTTCTTATCTGCCATTAGCACCGAAACCTGAGCGCTCAGCTTCGTCAACTCAAACGGACCTATAATCACAGTTAGCGTCCAAGACTCGAGTGCCTCAAATTGTCATAGGTAGATAGACGTAGACTTACAGGCTATAACTGTTATGCATGAGCCTGCTGTTGCGCCGGCAGCTCCAAACGTGGCAACGGACCAGAGGTTGGGGTAAGAGCCCCTAGCGCTCACATGGCCCATGACATCGAAGCCAAAATTCGTCTTGACCCAATCGCTGTAGATGTATTTAGAGCGCTGGTAGAGGGAGAAGGACACGGTTCGCACGAGAGTGATACTAGCCATCGGGGCCGTCACGCCTGGAGAGAAACAGTCAGCAAGACATCCGCGGATCTGAGGGGTCAGGGCTGAGAAGGAAGTGAAGGAGTGAAGAAGGAGCAGAAGAAGAGACGAAAGGGATATAAGAAAACATTTGAGCCCGTACCCCGAAAAAACCCTCTAAGCTTCTCCGCTTGGTACGTGTGGCGCACGCAGTCCCGGAACCCATCATAGCGGTACGTCTGCATGCGGGTCTTGACGCTGTCGAGAGGGAAGGTGGTCAGGGTAGAAAGGACGCTCGAGGAGGACGCGGCCACTTCGATGCGATAGCGCTTGATCCAGTACTGAGTGACGGGCCAATTGGTGCCGCCGCCATTTCCGCCGCCGCCGCCGCTGCCATGTCCTCTGTTGTCGTTAGGACCCTGGTCTTGCTTCTTGGTGGTGGTAGGTGTGAGATTGGTGGGGGTGGGGGAGGAGGAGGTGTTGCTGTCGCGGCCGCCTTCGGTCCGCGGGCTGCCGTTCTGAGGCATGATGGAAAGCGGCAATCGAAAGGCCGGATCATCTTGTAGTAGCAAAGAATACTGGTGATAGTTGGTCAGGAGCGCAGCAGGCATAGCTCTCTGCCCTGGCTGACTACCCAGGGGAGGCCCTCGCGTCGTCTCTCTTTTTCCGTGTCGCTGTGCTGTCGCCACTAGAATTTAGGTGAGGGTGGTGGTGTTTTGGGGATCGAGTGACCGTGACCGGGCCCTCAGTGAGGCAGGTAGGTGTAAGGTAAGGTAAGGTAGGTAGGGTAAGGGTAGCTTCACTCAAAGGCGGGGGCGGGGTTCCCCTCCTACGTCTAGTGTAAGAACCTCTGTTCTCCACTGCCATTCAGTTGTCTCCACTGCCTCAGGCGACTGTGGGCCAGGTCGGCACCAGTAATTGTACTTTGCCAACATGCAAAGCGAGTGCTATAAGGAAAGGTACAATGATCATGCCTAGCTTTGGGTGTGACGGGGAAGGTGCATCTCAAGCTCACGCCCGATGCAAGGTCGTTTGACGGGCTGTTATTGGGGGGCTTGGGGTAGATGAGCCAAACGTCATCGACTGGATTGTGCAGTGTGCAAACCAACCGCGTCTAAACCTAATTGGGCCGCCTACCTATATAGTGGAGCTTCCAGGAGCTCAAATCTCGCAGTGCTCAACTTTTGGATGCTCCTGGGACACCTTTGAACGAACGTGAAAGAGAAAACCCGTATACAAGCATGAGGTTGAAACAAAAACGACCTGGAATACTGCCGTCTCAGCTAAGAAACATGTCATAAAAACAGACAAGGATAGAGAAGGCACATGGATGGCTTCTTGAGGTGCTGAAGGATAGGTAGATAGCGGGTCGATTGGTGCACATGTTTAATTCCTAGTTGGGCTTAGACACGGTTGTTTTGCAAGCTGCACGGTCGCTTTCTTTCGGCCGGCTACCGGCGACCTTCACTGAGTAAGCTCTCAAGGACCTCTGCACACAAGTACCGGGCCTTGTTGGAGCCGGCTGCGACGACGGGTCATCTGCATCTAAGACCACCTCACCCAGCTCACAAATCCGCTCAGCTCTCAGCTCAACCCACAAAAGACGGGTATGAATGCTATAAACGACATATATGGCCCAATTTACAACCCAACAGCGATCTTTCCGGGTTTTATGTTGCCAATGCTCATTGACTTGCCCATGAACGCCATTTACAAATATTGCACAACGCCACCGAGAACGGAAAGCCTCCACACCCCCTCATCTGTCGTCCCGCTGGCTAATGCCGGCATGAACTTTAAAACCCTTGGAGTACATACGGCCGAAGATCCCAGATCTCACAGCGGACATGCGCCGAGGACCGGAGAGAGGCTGTCCAGTGTTGGTGAGGGATCAATCGGAATAGGTGGGTTGCGTGGATGTTTAGAGTTTCCGAAATAGTTGAAGCGTCGTCGCATCTTGCTTGGTGAAGGAGTCGGGTGACCATTGTGATACGCGGCGGCGTATTCAACATGAGATTTCACCCGACATTGGTAGACGATGTGGCGCGTTGCCGTTGACGCGTTGGCTTTTTGAAACCGCCAACAGGCCTTTTTCAGTGGTAGCCGGGCATCTCAAATTGCGGGGGTTGGCTTTCGGGGGGGGGGGGGGGGGGGCCTTCTGGGGTGCAGTGGCTTTTCCGGACCGCCCCAAGCCTTAGTTGCATGCTGTGGAAAGCTTCTCGGGCCTCGCAGCAGCTGGTCCGGGCAGCTACCGGGAGCTCCACCCGCTTGACTTTACCTCAGACACAAGCCCATGGAGTCGTTCAACAAGGCGATCGTCCTCTCGTACGCCTCAAATTCGTGTCCCGTGACGGACTCGGGTGGGTAGGGTTTCCTAATCAGAATCTCATTTAGCAGGCTGTTCGCAGGTTTAATTTTGAGGGTATTGAAAAGAATATTAGCGTTTTGATACTGCCAGTTTCGGCTGCCTCTGAGCAAGGCAGAGACGATAAGAGCTATAGCAGAGCAAAATCGTCTCCGATGTTCCTGTTGCTCATGACTGATCACACTCGTCACAAAAACTGAGGACAGCTGCTCAACGCTGCATCTCAGCGTTTCTCTCTTGGAGGTCAAGAGGCAGGTGGAGATTCCCAGAGAGAAAAATGAACAAAATAAACGAAAAAAGAGTAATAAAAAACTCACCTCTGACCCCGAGCATCCATCTTAACCTGTAGGCCCCAGGCCATGCGATTCGCCTCCCTCTTGCGCGCGAAGCTGACCATCACAATATTCTTGACAATCCTGTGCTCGATCTGCCTGGCCTGGGCGGCGCCGTTGAGGAACCATGTCGTGCGGCGGACGCGGTCGGCGTCGAGGACGCCGTCCGGGTCGCGGAATCCCGCGCGCAGCTTGTCGCGGATCACAAACCGGCCGGGCTTGGAGAACTGCACCGCCCGCAGACCCGCCCGCAGCAGGTGCCGGTACGCGTGGATGAGTTCCAGGTCGGCCATTGTGCGCGCGTGCGCTTACGAGTAGCAGGCAAGCCCTGGTTGTGTGGGTATTGGGCGATGAGTCCAGATTTTATTGAGAGTGAGTGTGTTGGACTGTTGATGTGATTTGGCAATTACACTTTCGGGCTTCTCATTTTCTTTCGGTCTCACCACCCCGGAAACCGGCGCACGGGCCATATTGATATCAGCCAGGGGAAACCAGGTCCAGGACAACATTGTCCGTTCGCCCTGCCTCAACCTTTCATTACGGTAAATAAAATATGGCCAGATTTAGATAGAGGGGACAAAGTGAAACTCGCTTCACAGGCAGTTTCTTTGCCTCTGCTTGGCTGCGGAATGCTCTATTTTCATCTATCTACGTAGCCTAGTCTCGCCCATCGGCTACATGAATATCTACCAGCCCCTCTACCGACACCAGACATCTTATGAACAAACCCTCAAAAACGGGTCCTAATTAACACAAACATAAACATGAGAAGCAGTCGTCTCGTGGGGTTCTATATGCAAAAGAAAGCAGGAAATGACCATGTACTTTGCCCTGACAGGCACAATCATACACCTACCAGTGGAACAATATCCAACAAAACAAACCTTACTCCTCTCGCTGGTCTAAAGGCGCATACTCCCCAGAACCGCCGCTCGACGCACCTGCTGAACTCCCACGGCCCATTATTCTAGAGAGCCAGCCGCCGATCCCGCCGCCTGTACGATGGGTTGCTCCGGCCGCAGACCGCGACTTGCGGTCGTCATCGGCATCAGCATCGACATCATCGGGCGGGTCAATATTTAGGCCGGGGATGGCACTGCCGGCACCGAACCGACGGGCTCTGAGATCGAGCGGCGGCACAGGGGAGCCAGACCGTACCAGCGCGTCAGACTCTGCGGCCACCGATGGCGTCCCTGCACCAGCTGGTGTTCCCAGGGCTTTGGTTGAGTCGCCAAAGAGAGCATCCATGTCCTCAAGGCGCACTCCGCAGGTTTCGGGGTATAGGAAATACACTACACCGGTCAGCTTTCGTCGCGGAAAGACGGGACGAGAAGAAAGGGGGAGAAATGAAACTCACCAACTACAAAGCTAACAGCGCAAAAGAATGCGTGTATAAGGTAGAGGCGCCATGTGATCAGCTCTTGCAGAACCGGTGTCATTTCGCCTACTAGCCAGTTGAAGGCCCAGTTCGTCGCTGTGGAGAGACTGGCGCCCTTGGAGCGGATTTTGAGCGGCAGGATCTCGGGCGGGTAGAGCCACGGGATAGGGCCCCACGAGTAGCCAAACGCGGCGTTGTAAGTCATAACCATGATGACAACCAGAGTCGGTGTGGCCTCAATGCCCAAGTACAAGAAATATGAGATTAGAGACAAGGATATGGCCATGGCCACGGCGCCCGACAGGAGGATCGGCCGCCGGCCCCAGCGGTCGACAATGTACCAAGGCGGGATGGTGGATAGGAAATACGTGATGCCGTTGATGCCCGCCATCAAGACGGCCGCATGACCCTTCCATCCGGCTGCCTCGAATACCAGTGGCGCATAGTACGAGATGACGTTGATGCCATTCAACTGGGCAAGGGCCTGGGCCGACATGGCAATGAAGACGCGCTTACCGTAGCGTTGAAACATATCGGTATAAGTCCTCTCACCTTCTTGTCGATGCATAAGTACGTTCATTTTGATGTCGCGGAACTCGTCACGGGCGCGCGGATCATGGATATCGCCGCCACCGTAAAGGTTAGCAATGACGACAATGCCCTCTTCGTCATGATCGTTGTCAAGCAGCCACCTGTGGAATTGCATGTTAGCTTTTGCCACAGAGCAAAAACCAGGAAGGTGTGGGCTGTACATACCTGGGTGACTCGACAATGATTAGGCTCCCCAGGCCCAGCAAAGCGCCCATCACGCACTGCATGAGCAGAGGGAGGCGCCAGGAGAGATTGCTCTCAATATAACCGCAGAAGTAGTCCACCCACACCGAGGTTGTATACCCAATGATGTTCCCCGAGAATTCGATACACGCGAGTTTGCCCCTATTGTGCGGCGGGGAGATCTCGGATTGATAGACGGGAACGATGGTCGAGAGCATGCCGACTCCTAGACCGGCCGTAATTCTGCCCAGCATCATCATGGGCATACTGAGGGCAAATGTTTGTAGAGCGCCGCCTACGAAGAAGATACAGGATCCGTAGAGAATGGTTTTTCTTCGTCCGATAATGTCACCTATATGGCCAACCATCAAAGACGAGACGAAAGCCCCGACTTCAAGGATGGCGACCATGGTCCCAATCTGGAAGTTTGTTGGCTCGTGGAAGTATTCTTTGAAATAGCCACCACTGCACAAGTGCCAGGTCAGCTATATCCATAGCTAGATTCTGGAGCAGGTATCTGCAATAATGGAGGCCGCAACAGGGGGGATGGGACGCACGTAATGATGCCCGACATGACGCCTTGGTCATAGCCGAAGAGAAAGACGCCGAGGGACACGAATATAGATGTGAAATAACTGTAGTTCCTATCAGTATATACAAGGCCAGCAGGCGGGACGCAGCTGAAGGGGGTCTAACATTAACGGCTTCCCGGTCAAGCCGTGGATGGAGCTCGTACCGCCCGTCATGATGGCGGCGAGGAGGCGCTCAGCTGCAGGGACGTTTCGAGGGTATACGTCAGGAATGTGAATGCCCTCTTTAGTAACGACGCCAGTGTGCCGAAACGCGGACCTGCTGCGTGAGGGGGAGAGCGGCTGGCGGTAGCGAACCCGGTTTGTACTGGTTTGGTGGTGATTGCGATGCCTCGGATGGCGCTTGACGACGCCAGCAAGAAGCTCGTCGTCGAGAGTTTCGGTGAGTCTTTGGCGCAGTGGATCCTCGCCAGCGAGCTGCTCGGAAATATCGCCCGTGTCGGTCCACGAGGAGTCGGATGAACGGCCGTCGTCGGATAGGGAGAAGCGTAGGTCTTCGTTCAGATGACTAGGCCGATGCGAGGCAAGCAACGAGGCTGACTGTCCGTGGTCGGGGTCGTAATCGTGGCCGTGGCCGTGGCCGTGACCGTGCCGGCGGTCTCGTAGGGAGCGGAGGGGGATGTTGGAAGGAAAACGGATCGGGGGTGGTGTTGGGGAAGAAATCTTGAAAGAATCGGGGCTGATGAGCAGCAACCCCGTTCTGCAGCGGCGAATGCACCGAGTCCGAGCCTGGGGTAATAATAGCGGGAGTTGGGCGAGTCTGGCCCGATTCAACTGGTGCCACGGCGAAGAACATCGGTCAGGTGGGAACAGCTCGGATGGTTTGCAAATTCTCAGCGCAGTGAAGCTTCGCGTGTCCACTTGGGTTTGCGGCGTCGGTCAAAGAAGGCTCAGTTGGCAGCTTCCATTCACAAGGATGCGAACGTGGTGGCGGCGGCACCTTAACGACCCCCCCAAGCCGCGCCAACTGCAGTCATGGCTGCGGGGCCCCTGTCCCGAAAAGGTGCCACCCCACCCCTGCGCGCTGACGTCTCAAACTGGGGCCCCATTTTATTCAGCCAGCACAAGCTACAACAGCCTACCAAGCAGCTGCCTGTTTCCTGGCTCTCTGCTATAAATCATGAAAATCACTGCGAATCACTACTAAACTCGGCAAGACGGCACTGATATCGGGTCATCTGCGAAATCACCCACACGCACGAAAATAGGGGTTCGCTTTCTTTCAGGGCTTGTATCGGTTGGCTGCTTGTGTTGCTGAGGGTTCTGCAACCAACCATCACAAGGCTGGAAAAGCGGGTTCTCTTTCAGCCCGGATCCATCGTGACTGAGTCAACAGCCGAGTTGACGGCCACCAGACCTCTTCAGAATACAGATACTACCATCATAAACATGTCGAAATCAACACTGTACAGTGCAAGGTATAGATGCGAAAGAGTCTCTCCTTTCAAGGGGTGAGAACGGCGACCACAACAAAAATATCCACTACAACCGACGACGGGATGTCTTTGGGGTCTGTGGCGTTCACGATGAATGCGGCGCGAGGCTGTCAGGGACATGGATCGGGGTGCATAAAATTCGGCTGTGGCACGACCGACATGTCAAGTCCCGATCGACTCGGTGCTCCGATTGCCTCCCCCACGAAACCCCCCTCACGTGGCGTCTTGGTGTCTTGCTCAAGAGCACCCCTCGACCATCATCTCGGTAGCCGAGACATGTTTACCAAACCGGAAAGGCGAAGGCATCTTTTCTGCGTCTTTCTTCGCATGTTTCAATTACCAATGTTGGGTCGAAGTCGAGGCCGAGGTCGAGGTCGAGGTCGTCTCACGTCACCCCACCCCATCCCCAACCGATTACATACGAAGTTTTCAGAAGGGAACGGCGGTTTGACATCACCGCATCTGGGCATCTCCTCACTGCGGAATACTTCGAGTGGTTTCTAAAACGCACTAACTGCCTTAGTACTTAACTACCCATTGTTTCCGCAACTGTGGACCGTTGGATGGCTTGCCAAACCTGAAATCTTACGGCAGACGGAAGATACGGATAGCTCCGACTGCGCCGCCATCAGCTTCTGAGCCAACACCGGGCACTGTCGTTAACATCGTTAACATCCATCAAACCAGCCCTCACATGGCTCAGTCTCTAGGTTCACTTAGTACACGTGTGCATGCGTATGGACGTGCATAGGTATTTATAAATAACAAAGCAGCTGCGCCATCGATCAAAGCGGAACCGTTGCTGTCCGGAGAGCCGCCACAATTTGGACGCACACCATCTTCCCACGCACTGCCACAGGCTGTCCTGGCTCGTTAGCTTGCCGAGCATTGAAACGGCTCTCTCTCTCATCATTCGCAAACAATTTGTTTCAACTCAATCCCATGGGTTGAGCAACCGTGTCCGTTGTGCCGCTCCCTTGCATCAGCCATCAACCCGCCCACTATGGTAGATTCATGCACAAGTGCCGTTCTGCGCTGGGCAACGTGGAACATCCCGGCGGAACAATACTAAGCATGAATCGATCCCCAGAGGGCCGAGAGGCTTTCGGCCGCGTGCCGCTACGAATCAGCTGCCTTCTACACGCGGAGCAGCAAGACACGCGTGCTGGAAAGGCCTTGACACTGGCCGCAGGGTCCCAGGCCTGGGTCGGGCGTTGGTTACATTTCTCGACCGCTTCACGAACGGCAACCAGGTTGAAATGGGGACGGATTGCATGCGCGGACCCGGACCGGAATAACTACTCCGGCTCTCGACAGTGTTTATTTATTCCTTGCCAAAGCACGACAAGTGCGAAGTACCGTATTCACCTTACCTTCGGCCTAGGCAGCACGCTTGATTCGCCCGCGAACCGACTTGCCTATCACGTACAGTATATTGTGCTGTGAACCGGGTGGAATTGAAGGAGGTTGTAGTGGCCGCAGAAGCTGGTGCCTCAGGACCAACAATCCATGGAGGCCAATCAAGGGGCCACCACGGTAAAGCTATTAATCTCACTCCATAGCTTACAAAGGTCGACGAAGCGAATCCATGGTTACGCCACGTTACAGGTCTAAAAAGGTAGCTTATTGTTTTGGGGCATATAGAGTCCGACGGGCGAGTCATTATTTTCTTTGGACCGATCGCTGTATTCCAAGCGCGGGCCAAGACGAGGAGATCAAATGGAAGAGGTGTTTGAAATTCAGATCTCACTTGGCACGTTCTGCGGGGGGGTAGGCGGGGACGGGCGGGCGGCGTTCTGTCTCTCTCCCGCTTCTGACGGCCTGATGCAGTGATGCGATGCAGGATTCTTCGCCTTGCATGCAAGTCACAGCTTTAGCTCCGGCCACACCTGAGCTGCGGCTTGGAAGGGGAGTGGTCGACTGCAGGTGGCTTGGATGTACAGTACTGTGCGGTCGGCGTCCGGGGTCGGGTTGGAGAGCACCGGTGCTGCACACTCTTTATTTGGGGCCAAAGGCAATCAATGGAGGTGTGAGAGGAGAGAGAGCTATGGGCGTCCAGCTCATCATGCATGAACGTCGCAGATTGCCTTCTTGATTAGGTACCAAGATACCCCGAGCTTCCCATCCGGTGTTTTCAGAGGAATCGGTCTGGCTACCTTACCTACCCCGCGAGCATGTTGCCGATTGCTATGCTTTCTGCTTCGATTTGACTTTATAGTTGCCGGCAACCAACGTCGCATTCCAGAGGGCGTGGAATTTGAAGCCACGTCTGACACCCATCACGCCGCGCCGTGCCCGTCGCCCAACACCTTTGGAATTACACACTGGGACACCACTGGCACATACGTTATCCGGCCTGTGGTTCTGTATGACTGCCGAAGTCCATGCGCTGCCTTCGCTGTTTCTGGCGCGAGTACAACACAACTTGAGTGAGCCGGCGAGCATCTCCGGGCCGAAATCGATCGCGAGAGTCCAGTCTCATCAGAACCCCATTCTCGTCATTTCGGAAAGGGCTGGACTTGTCCACAGCATCGGCCAATCGCGAGGCTGGGAGGGGTGTGTGGGTCCCGCAGCCTGCCAGCAAAACGGGGCCCCTCGCTGGGGCGGTTTCCTGTTCCTTGCTTGGTGTGGCAGTTCACACCCCAGCCTGCAATCCCAAGCATCGAGTTTTATATTACAGAGTCCCAGCCGACCCATTCTGTCTTCCCATCTCTCGGTCACCATAGCAATACCTAAGCACCACGCTCCCCACCGCGAAAAGACACCAACCTCGTCTCTCGCCAACGCAAAACTGGATCGCATGTGCCTCGCTACATACGAAAGCACCAATTGAGCAACACTGGAGAAAATTGGCGCGGAGGAAACGAAACCAATTGATCGAATCCGCAAAAGGGAGCTTGGGGGGGCTATTTCGGCCGTCACGCGTGAAAAGTTTCCGGCCGAGTCGCAACACAATCGATCCTCTGCATACGCCGCGCAACGCGGATGTCGCGCACAAATCACAGGAGAATTAAAAGAAAGAGGTTGTAGTCGACGAGAGAAGGCAGGGGGGCGAAAATTGGAAATTCGAGGTGGTAGGCGACGCCGATTGGAGAGAGTTTTACACAAGACGACGCCGTCTCGTCTCTTGTTCGCTTCGGGCCATCCCTCGATCGACAAAGTCGACCCACAGCGCTCAGGCGCCACGTCGCAAAATCACAATGGGGTCAACACAGTTTGGGAATTTCGATGTGAGCAAAGCGCGCTTCGATCCGAAGTCTGGCAATTAGGTTTTGCGCGAATTGGGGGGTTTAGACGCTGACCAGTCGCGCTGCAACAGAACTTCTGTCGAGATTCGACGCTTCCAGTCTGCAATGTACGTGCACCCACGTCCCTAACCGGAGCAAGCCTCTGTCGCACCGTATTTTTGGTACCTTGCAGTTACTGACTCTTCTGCAGGTGCTATCGGACTTCCATAACCAGACGGGGCCATGGGGGGGCTGCGAGTTGACTGGAATTCCGCTATCAGACGGAAGGTTCCTGGGAAATCTAGGTGGGTGACCACCTCAATGCTGGCGGCATGTCCGCACGCTTTAGGCAAGGGTTTACTGACCATCTGCAGGCTCCATCTTGTTGTCGGGTATTGCAATTGCCACCAGCATCTTCCTGCTTTTGCGGTCCGAGAGAAAAAGAGCAGCTGTCGGACGGAGGTGAGCAAACTCGAAAATCCTCGTCTGATGATTGGCGGGCTAACAAGCGCAAAAGGGAGATGCAAGCATTTCTCGCTGGCTACATCGTAATCTCGATATGTGAAATCTTTACCATCGGAGAATTCCCCTTGAGCAACAGGGTGCGAATTGTGAGTATATGGCAGGACGTGGCACAGAAAATCGTATATGTGCTGACCTGGTTGGCAGGCTTTCTCCGGCATCCATATTGGATTCATCATTGCGACAACATGGATCCTATTGCTCAACGCAGTGATAGGGTATCAACTAGTCGACGACGGAACGCCACTCTCTATGGGGATCTTGCTCGCCACGGCAGCTGCGCTACTCATCGGAACTGGCTACATCGCTCTGGACACGGGGTTTCAATGGACGGGATACTGGGGTTCCAGTTACCAGCTGCCGAACCGGAACATAGCGCTCTATGTGCTGTACCAGCTTGCGCCACTGGTATTCATCGTCGGCTTCTTCGTGCTTGAGACGATTCTGGTTCTCAGGGTCCTCAGAGAGACGATGCCCATGGTTTACCTGGCTGGAGCTGCCGTCCTTTTCGCGCTGGGCCAGATCTTCACTTACGTCGTCAGCCCCCACATCTGCACCGGCACGGTGGGAAAGATTGACGGTTCGCTATTCGAGACGCTATTCACGCTTTTGTCAGTCGTGACAATCTGGTTCTTTTGGTCCAGCATTACCGAGGACGATTGGCCGATGCCAGTCGGCAACACGTTCCCATGAACCCTATGATACCCTCATTTGACACGTTGTCAATAAAAACCGGAGTTTAGGTGCTTGCTTTATAACCATCATATTCACACAAACGACATTCAGATTTAGTTTGCGGCGCAGAGCCACACACACTCAGCTCCAGAACCTAAGCGACAGAAACAAACAAAAAAACAATGGAATCAACATCGATAACGAAATACGATATACGGCATCATTTTTTCTAGTTCGCGGCTGCAACGAGCACGGCTGGATTGTTTGAGATGCATCAATCCAACTTGTACAAGCCCGGAGAGAGACTCAGATCTTTGGACGAGCTTTTTTTTTTTTTGGACAATTCTGATCGAAACGGAATTGGCTTTTGACATGGGGAATGTATGGAGAAGGGGTGATGGAGAGCAAAGCGATTACGCGTTTGCGCAAGAGGGGAGGCGAGTGGATGTGGCAAATACCACACAGCCTTTGGAATTGCGGCCGGCCCCCGTACTGGGCGGGCCATGGCGGCTGCATATGTTGGGCGGTACCGTGTGTGATTTGTTTTAGAGAATATGGCTTCGAGTATACCCTTCGACAGACAGTGGATGCGACAGTAATGAGAGAGATAATTGTCAGGCTTATACGCCCTCGACTAGGTCCATATATCCCTTTGACATCTGTGATTCTGAAGTGATGATTTTTCCTGCTTCGTTGAATGGAGAGACAACACAACATGACTGAGAGCGCAAGCAACACGGATTATCATTGGTTCCTGTTTACCTATGTATACACGCCCGCACTCGGTTTCCAAGAAGGGAGTGCTAGACTTGGCTGAAAGTTCCCAACAGCTAACTAAACCAAAGCATTCACTGTTAAGAAAAGGGGTTTCCTGTTTTTTTCCTCCAAGCCTCGTTTTCGCTAGTATTTTCCCCCCTGTGCTTTCCTTTCCAGCCGGCACTACCGGGTGCCATGTACTTCATTTTCATTACATATCCCCGTTTCTCTTCACGTGCTTGCTTCGGTGCTGCAACAACAACGACGGAGATACATCTAGCAGACCAAACTCTCCCGCATGGCCCTCCCAAAAAGACCAAGAGCAATCGGTTGCCCCGACGAGGACAGCAACAGATTGTGGACACGAAATGACAGGAGATAGATGACCAGACAGATATAGCAGAGTCGTAACGTCGCAGGGGAGAAATCAGTCCAGTCCAGACTGCCCCCGTTCCTAGGCTGCCTATTGAGTATGATGGCGCTGGATGCCGAGCTTCTTGAGCTGGATCCTCGGGAAGGTGCCGATGAGGATGAGGGCGACGGCCAGGAGGATGGACCACAGCTTGATCTTGAGGATGCCCTTGTTGTAGGGGGTGGCGGCGGCGGCGGCGACGGTGGCGAGCACGAGCAGGAAGAGCGTGTAGCCCGTGTAGCGGTGGTACTTCCACAGGGCCTTGGCGGCGTCGACGCCGCCGAGGACCGCCGGGAACGCCCACATGAGCAGGCCGAAGACGTATTGGGCCAGCAGCAGCGCGGCCGTGACGGCGCCCAGCCAGCCGTGCGCGCTGTGCAGGTGCACGCCGTGGCTGACGACCTTGTTGGTCTCGATGACGCTGATGCCGGCCGCGAACAGCAGGAACGACAACAGCTGCAGCACGGCATGGCCGCGTTGGCCCAGCAGCTTTGTTTCGGGCTGGTCCGTTGGCTGGAGGAGCAGGATCGCCTGCGACAGCGTGAACACGCCCAGCGACTGCAGCAGCGGGTGCGGCGACACCAGCTTCATGGTCGGGTGCGTGAACACGCCCGCCCAGATCACCACCAGCAGCAGCAAGTTGCCGATCTGGGCAATCCAGCCGGTTCCTTTAGGTGGAGAAGCGGTTAGTTACACATACACACACACACGCACACACACACGGGTTTGGGATGATGATGGAGGAAGACTCTTACCGAGCCAGAGATTGTTAATCATTGGTGCGTTGGGCTTCTGAATAGCGTCGCCTGGGCCTCCAAGTAGCGGTTCGCTCTCGGTGGGAGGAATAGCATCGAGGCCATCCGACGTAGGCGCCGGTTCTGCTGCTGCCACGGAAGCCATGTTTTTTTTAAGTCTCAAGCCTCTCGGTTCAAGCTTTTTGGGGCTGTTGTCAAGGTTAAAGGTTTCCTTGGGCCTCGATGGTTCAATCAATGGGAGGCTGATTCTTTGCTCCTTTAGATTCTCGAAGAGAACCCTAAATATTTATAGTATGAAGATAGAAATAAGGTCGGGAATTAGCCTACACTGGAGGTGAGGAGGTGGGGGGAAAGAGGGCGGAAGGCCGGGTGTTGATGTCAACCCCAGGATCTAAGAGCCAAGGTCGATCGGGATGCGGGCAGCTGCCGGGTTTCGGGTGCCGAACAGCGTCACAGGGTATTCGCTACCTACAAACCATCGGCAGGATGGCCGAACACGTCCAGCCAGGGTATTATAAATCGGTCGGTATGTAGTTAAGGTCGCTGCTATAGTGTACGTAATGAAGGCAACTTGAACGCAACACCATCGAATGTTCATTCGGCCTAAGTCAGGTAGGTACCCGTCTCGCTTTCGCGGAGGTTTCGCTTTCTGGGCACGGTGCAACGCAACTCCTCTTGCGCTGCACTGCACTGCATTAGACACCTACAGAGTTCGCTGCGGTCATATCCGTACTGTACATGATGCCAAACAAGCCCCCGAAGTTGGAACTCGTATACATGCACGCGTCCTCGCCGGCCCCAGACGACTCAGGAATTGCGTGGCCCAGCCGGTCGATGACGGAAGCTGGAACGGCCACGCCAAGGAAGCTTCTTCGTCTGAACTGAAGCCCCGCTCCAGCGAATAGAGTCTCTCGAATTACCATTCCCCGGTTTTGCGGGTCAGTTCGCCCCGAATCACTAGCCCTCCACGAACAGGAGGCTTGCTTAGCTAATAAGGCATGTTACCAATCCCTAACTTATAGCAGCCGAGGCAGCCACTCACAGGCCATCATCCCCCCATCTTATCAGTTTGAACAGCCCCTCATGTTCAGTCAGATGGAAGAGCACAACTTCGCCCCACCAACCGACAGCTGCCTGCCAATGCGGCGTTCTCATCTCAAACTTAGTGGCATCTTGCACGTTGGCAGTGGACACCCCGTCGAACCCCCAGATGCAAACATGCTCTCTTGCCCATTGGCGTGCATAATTGGCCTGCATCCGCCCATGGAGCGAGACGAGCGACGTCGGACCCGCCCGACGTCTGGCGAGTGAGGGTGTCGCGGATGATGGAATGCTAATGCTGCTACACCTTTGCCATGTTAAGAGACACTCTCCCAACCCGTTTGCTGTGCCTCCCATGTCATCATTCCCTCATCGCTTGAAAATAAAATTTTAGGCTCGTGACAGCTTCTCTTTCCGTTTCTCACCTCACACCTGCAACCCATCAAGTGCCAGTGACCATCCCGGGATATATACACGTCGGATTCCGCCCTTAGGCCTAGTGACTCAACTTGCTCAACCATCATGGCTGAAATCGACTGCGGCTACGCTCTGGAGGCCGTCGAGGCAACTTCAGTCGCCTCGGGGGACATTGACAAGACCTTCCGCTCAAGCTGCATTGGTACGTTGTTCCTTCGGTAGGAAGCCCGCAGACATGAAACTATACTGACGGCGTCTTTTCGAGCACAGACTTGGTCTCTGCAGCGCTTGGTGGCAAGATTCTCGGCTTCTCGGACGAGTGGTTCGCCGAGGCCGCGAACCTCCTCAACCCTGCCGCGCCCATCCGGCTGCCCGGCAAGATGGTTTACACGGGCGCGTGGTACGACGGCTGGGAGACGCGGCGTCACAACACGGCCCCGTTCGACTGGGTCGTGGTGCGGCTCGGCGTGGCCTCGGGCACCGTCGAGGGCGTCGAGGTCGACACGGCCTTCTTCTCGGGCAACCACGCGCCCGCCATCTCGGTCGAGGGCTGCTTCAGCCAGAACGACGACGAGGTGCTCTCGTGGCAGGGCGGCCGCGGCGGCTGGGAGCCCGTGCTGGACATCAGGGAGTGCGGGCCCTCGCAGCGCTTCGCCTGGAAGCTCGCCACCGCGGCCACTGAGAAGAAGAAGCAGTACACGCACGTCCGCCTCAACATGTACCCCGACGGCGGCATCGCGCGGTTCCGCCTCTTCGGCCACGCCGTGCCCGTGTTCCCCGACGACGCCGGCGCCGTGTTCGACCTGGCCGCGGCGCAGAACGGCGGCGTCGCCGTCTCGTGCAGCGACCAGCACTTTGGCACCAAGGACAACCTGCTGCTGCCGGGCCGCGGCAAGGACATGGGCGACGGCTGGGAGACGGCGCGGTCGCGCGGCAAGGGCCACGTCGACTGGGCCATCGTGCGCCTGGGCGCCCCGGGCTACCTGCAGAACTTCGTCGTCGACACGGCCCACTTCCGCGGCAACTTCCCGCAGCAGGTCAGGCTCGAGGCCGTCGAGTGGAGGGGCGGCGGCGAGCCCGGGCCAGACGCCCCCGGCTGGACCGCCGTCGCCGAGCCCATCAAGTGCAAGCCCGACCACGAGCACCCGGCCGACAGCTCGGTGACCGACAGGCCGTTTACCCACGTCAAGCTCACCATCGTGCCCGACGGCGGCGTCAAGCGGCTGCGCGTCTTTGCCAAGAGGGCCGTCTGACAACGGACGGACGGGTGCATGTCTAGGAAGACCGACTAAAGAAAGAAAAAAAGATGTGGGGCTTACCGTGCTATTTGATGTGTAGTCAGTGTAGTGTAGCAGTGTATTGGCAAGCAACAAGACGATGCATAATCCCCACGGTGGCGATATTCCCCGTTCCCCCTCGTGAAAGTGAATATGTGGTGGCCATGACTTGCTGCGCGTTGGAAATGTCCTCGTATGTTACAGATACGTGCCTGCCTGGCCGCGCAACCTGCAGCAGCTGTCAAGAGGCGGTTGCCGACTACGCTTAACCGCGGGACGTGGTAGAATAAACAGCCTCGAAGCGAGAGCTGCTGCGGTTCGGTTCGGTTGTTCGATGCGGGTGGAGGTGGGTGGGTAGCAGCTTGGTCGAGTTTGTCTGTCTGTCTGTCCGTCTGTCCGTCTGTCCGTCTGTCCGTCTGTCCGTCTGTCCGTCTGTCTGTCTGTCTGTCTGCCTGGTCAGGAACAAGGAGAAGAAAAATAAGAGCAGTCTAAGAAAAGGGGTGTCTGGCTTTTCTGGAAAAAGAGAATCCCTTCCCGTCCTATTGTAATGTCAAATTATTCGAGCAGGGCGGAAATAGAGTAATTTATCATGACAGAGAATGGGTAATGGTAAGTGCGGTACATAAGTCAGTACGTCGGCGTGCGTTTGGAGAGTGTTGTGTGGTGGTGTCACGAGCGAGAGGCAGTGTGTGTGACGTGATGTGAGGGTGACGTGAGGGTGAAGTCGGGGTGGTGAATTCGGGGTCGGCTCGTCTTTTTGTCTCGTTCATGTTTATATAGATATATAAACTAGACGTGTGAAGACAGGGTCGATACCGCTAAAGAAAGGGGAAGCAAACCCGTGCTGGGCATTCCATGAATCTAACTACTACCGGTACTATATTTAATATCACGTGTGTACGAAGTAAACAAAGGAAGAACCACCTCACCACCAGGTCGACAGTCAGTCGGTCCCGCACGCTTGCTACTTGGGGAGAGACGACAACACGACATACACGCCCAAGCATTTAGATAGAGAGGGGGTTTGTCGGGGTGGTCTTGAGTTATATTCCCGTCCACTGATATGCCGTCGCGAGGTGAGGTTTGCGTATGGCAAGCAATCTGATACAGTCTGTACGAAGTTGCAGTACGCAGGCAACCGGCCCGAGCAAGCTGGGGGGGGGGGCTGATTCGGCGCGTCTCGTCTCGTCTTGTCTCGTCCTGTCCCAGCACGTCTCATGTGCTGTAAACAAATACAAATACGTGCAGAGAGGAAAACTCTCCTTTTCTAATCTGCGTCCTGTGGAAGATTATGGTGCAAGAGTGAGTCTATGGGGGAGTTATCAGGTTAAGTTTTCTAAGCAAGCAATGCGGTATTTTGTTAGGGCTGCGTTCTTTCTTTATGATAGACTTCCTCCCGCCGAGCAACACGGCGTGGGAATTTAAGCGAGGGGAGCCTCGACCCCCCTATCCATGTCGCGACATGTCGTCGACTCTGCTGCCGTGCACCACAGGAACAGGGAGAATGGCGACAGGTAGATATTCAAGCAAGCCTCTTTTTATTTCTCGATGTCGGTATCGTAAAGCAGACGGCGTGCCTCTCTAAGCCCATAGGTAGCACCACCATAAACAAACAAAGCGGTCGCTTCACGCTGGCAGGGCCCGAGGATGGATTGACTCGGGGGTTGCTGCTGCTCATTGACACAGCAGTGGTTGGGACGAGATACTCCGTAGGTTGGCAAACAAGCCCACGCACATGAATACTGGTAAAGGCCGGGACAGAGTAGGATGCGAAGAGGAGCTATAGATCTGTGTGTTTGGTGTACGTACAATCCAATCCCTGGATGTTTGTTGGCGTGGTACTTACGAAGGAAAAGAAAATAATAAATGAACCGGCCAGGAAGGGTCTTTAATAGGTATTTCTAGAGAAGGAATAGACCTCTAGGATTCCAGAATAGGGATTCAAATAGCTATTACCTCCCTTAGTGAAAAACCTTTACGGCGAGTCGTAAGATGCTAAGGCAAAACATTCAGGGATTGGATTGTATGATCAGGGGGTGAGATGGAGGTCTGGTCGGCGGCTATTTATTTGAACACATAACATGACCATGGCGCTGTTTACGCCGTTTGGCATAACATAGAAACCGACATCACCAAGAACAACGCTGTCATAGGTCTTTTGGCCTTCGACAATCTTGCCAGTCATTCGTCTGCATTGCTTGGACGAAATTGAGAGAGCTGTCGCCGGTGGCGAGCTGGTACGAATGTCAGGCCACCTTGCTGTATATTCCCCCACCCTGTGTAGCTTTGCTGTCGACAGAGGGATATTAGGTGCCGATATAGTTTAGGGGTAGAAACAAGCCCGTAGACCTCGAGCATATTACTGGGTGGTGATGGCTGAGAGAGCTCAGGGGACTGCACTGGGAGCAAACAGGGCAGGTTTCGTGTTTCTCCTCAAGCCTGTTTTCTTGCTTGCAGAATATAGTACAGACGACTCCGTTAATGCAGTAATTAGCGGTGAGGGAGCACTGGGGGAATTGGCACCGCCAGGCTGCCTATAGGACCCGAGAAGTGGGAAGTGGGAAATGGGAAGGGGAAAGGGCATTATCCTAGCGTAACACGATGGTGAACACAAAAATGTGGTTGCCCTTGTGCGATGCTTCCCATACACACTCGGTGCCTTTATCATTTTACCGTCCCTCAACGCAGCGTGATGGGCGATCGTGAGGGCGGAAGTCGGGGGTTGGGAGAAGTTCACGATGCAAATCTCACGACCAGCATTGGGGGATCGGGGTTAAAACCCATCTAGATCGCAGCTCAAAACTGCAAACTGTCTAGCGTAGAGCTCCGTTTCTTAGTATCTTCGTTATCTTTCCCTCTCTGGGCCGTCGTTGCTGGGCATCAAGCCGTCAACAGCAGCAGCAGCAGCAGCAGCAGCAGCAGGGCAGCGGTGAGCGGGAAGGAATTGGCAGCAGTGGGTGGCGTGAAGAGCCCGAATGCATTGCCGGCCACCTTGACGACCACCTGCGGCCGGTGGGACTCGGACTGATTGCTGACAGCTCGGGGCTTCTGTCGGCGGGGCAAAGAGAGGGATCGGTGGTCTAGCGCATGCAATTGAGCAATGGTCGCGAACAATGTCTCACAACGAGTGAGTAAAATAAAAAAAAGAGGGCGGCTGGCGCTAACGATGTCAATCGTCTTCCCTTTGTGCTACTAGCATCGTTTCTTGTTTTCCCGCTAGCCACCCCCAATCCCCATCGTGATCACAGAAGATCCTCCTTCGGAGTCAAATTTGGCAATCTCATCTTCTTCGCACCCAATGCGGTGAACGGGATGGAGCCTGAAACGAAATTATACCCATCCGTAATATGCGAATTCCGTAAAGTGTGGAGAAATCTTGATTGTCGGGTCGCCAGTTTTCTTCCCCAACAAGCGACGGGAATTGCCAGTGGTGTGCTGACGGGAATGACGCAGACGCAGTGACATCAATGCTCACCTGTGCAAGAAGTGCTTCCTTCCATCAAGCAAGGCAAGCGGAGGGCAAGGCAAGTGCGGTTGGGGAAAAGCGACAGGGGTCACATTTAAAGTGATGACGGGGCGAGGGGATTGCCCGTGTGCTTTCGGCATCCCCCGCCCCATGCCGCCTGCAATGAGGAGGCCCAGAAAAGGCCTGGTCCGGGACCTGATGGGCGCTGCAGGGCGCGTTCGGAAGACCACCTCACCTTGACCTTCCCACGTTCAGATGTCTTCCATTAATCTACGTCCCCATGGGCTGGGTGTCATTGCTGGGCTACTTCGCAAATAGATCAAGCGTGACACTAACTAGCAGGTCAGGCTCGCTGCTTTGGTCTCTGGCCTTGGAAGGGTTCGAGTCTTTTCCGTAGGATGTCGAGCTTGACATGCCCTTCAGCTGCGTCTGCCAGTCCGGCGTGGTCTCGATTGTCATCCAGCTGTTCCGGGGTTGTGGCTTGCAGGCGTACCCCTGCCGTGCCAAGATGATGTGTGCAGGAAATCAGCTAATTGGCCAATAGGAGGCTGCCAGCACCCACACCCAGACCACTTTTGACCTCATCAACCATCCAGGGCGCTGGAAGCTCGACAAGCAGGGAATGCAGGGCAAGGTGCCTGCTGTCGACGAAAAAAAAAAAAAAAAGCTTACGAAAACCTGCAGTAGCTCGGAATCAGGGAGCCCTGAACAAGTTCAAAGCTGCCCTGCTCGGTGTGGTGGAAGCGAGGTGCCCGCTCCAGATCTCGCTGTGCCATGCTTGCAGCTTGCTGGGTCTTGGCCCCGATCTTGGATCTTCCGGGTTCGGTAGTTTCCTTTCGGTTGCCCTGGCAGCCCCATCAGCCCACGTCCATGCCCCTTCCAGGTTCCAGGTCCTGCTGCACTCAGTTCCGTCATCGTCCCATGGCCGCAGACGAGCGATCAAAAGTTGCAATCCTGCGGGGTCAAGCAAACATAGCATACAAGCATCATGATTGCTTTGTCCAACGCTAAAACGCAAAACGAAATGTACATAGTAAACTGTGTGCCGCCGGGACTGGCCGGTCTTCGAAACACGGGAGGCTCCCCGCCCTGGAAATTCGGACAACTGGTGTGTACTTCCGCGAACGGCGTAGATTGACAAAGAGGGAGCTTCTGGCGTTGATCCCTGATTTCGTCCCGGCAGAAATGGTCCGTGATTTCGCAAGCCACCGCTCGCCAGCTACCATCGTGACCGATCCTAATGGGCTTTGCTCTGTACGTTTAATGCCCAGAAGAGCGCCAGCGCATTGCACAGATTACAGAAGTGCATTGGGAGGTTGAGGCGGCCCAACCTCCTCTCCACGCTGTTCGGGCCCGTGTGGCAGCAGGCGCCTCGTGGGGAGGCAGGTCGGATGGCAGCGTCAAGACCACACGACGAGCTGGGAAACCGGATGGATTTCTTGCCACAGTCCATGCATGCGGTGAGAGCAAGTGCAAGTGTTGCGTTTCCCCGTCACCAGCATGTGGCTTTGCCTTTGGTGACGACGCCTCTCCTCTCTTTTTCTCGCCAGGACGGCCTCCATCGCCAGTGGTCGTGGGGTGGCCGTGGCCAAGGCACGGCAGCAAGAAGCTGGACCGCACAGGACCCTGCCGCGGCAACCATGACTACGCTAGGCAATATGCAATCGATTATCGAGCAGGGTCCACGGGAGCCGCTCACGTCCACGATGGCCGAGCCGGGCACTCCCTACCGAGAGCTAGGACACTAGTTAGTACCTACAGCAACACCACGCTCCGGTGACTGGGAAATTTGGTGGCAGATGGGCTCCAAGGGAAGTCCCTGTCTAGTCATCCTCCTGCGCTGCCCGAGTCCTTTGCACTTCCGTCTGATGAGAGACAAATTATACCTGAGGGACCCACTCCACTTGACTTGTATTCCGTCTCCACGGTCTGAATTACACCCGAGAACTGAAGTGGAAAGCCTGCTACCTAACACAGGTGCTCCTGCTTTGCTGCCGTGCTCCTTCCTCCTTCCTCGTAATATAAGGCACGCGCCTTCCTCGCCAGTACTGTACGGCCTCTCTTCCCCCTACCTCACCTGCCCTGCCAAGTACCGTACCTGCCACTGGATCTAACTGTCCATCACCTGCCAGTACCGTACGGGATAATACCAGCCTAATCATTCGTCCTTTCCCTCCATCCCGTAACGGTCACAGCTACCTGCCTCCCGCGTTACTCAGGCCTGTGGTAAGGTAACCACCCCGTCTCCGTCCTCCACCCGCATCCATTTAAATCCCCACCACCTCGCAAGCACCCACCCGCCTGCCGCACCTACCCTCCCTACATCCCCGACCTCTTTTCTTCCTCACTCCTCTCTGACTCTGTCCTCGTCAACCTCATCTACCGCTCACCTACCTACTACCTAAGACACCTTGGCTAATCCGCGCCCGTCTCTCCTCCTCAGACATCTACACCTTTCTTGACAGCCACTTTGGAGTCTTGGACCTTCACGTCAACCCGACGCAAACCACTCCTACTCCTCTTGGACCCGATATATCACTAGTCTCGACATCATGAAGGCGACTACTCTGATCTGCGCCCTTGTCGGCGCTGTTGCCGTGTCGGCTCAGGCCAACTATCCCGCCGACATTCCCGCTTGCGGCGTAAGTAGCACTCTGCCCCTTCTTGCCGTCTTCTGCTCCCTCGGAGATACTGACGTTGTGCCCTGCAGAAAACCTGTGGTGACAACATGCTCGCCAAGGCGGGCGAGTTCAAGTGCGGAGCCGACGACATCGCCTGTCTGTGCAAGGTCCGGGAGTTCGGATACGGCATCCATGACTGCTCCATCCAGGCGTGCCAGAACGCCACTGCGGCCGATATCGCCATCAGCTGGGGCAACACTCTGTGTGCGAATGCCGGTGTCCCCATCGGTCTTCCTCTCGCCGGCGGTGCTGTAAGTATTTTTCTGGCTCGGCGTTCGTATAGACCAATGGCTAGGTCGCTAACAGTTGTCTTAGGGATTGGGCTCTGGATCGGGTGGCTCCACGGGTACTTCGGGTTCTTCCACCACTGGCGGCTCCGGCAGTGGTTCCGGTGCATCAGGCAGCGCTGGAGCGACTACCACCACCACCGCGGCAGGCGGCTCCGGAGAGTCAACCGTGACCAACTCAGCGATTACTACGGCCGATGTCGTCGCAACCATCACCAGCGGCTCCACGACCTACACGACCACGGGCTCGACTACCATCACCGGTGTCGGCCACGAGAGCAGCTCCAGCCTTAGCGCCATCACCACGAGCGGCTTCACCTCGGTCATCACGAGCGGCACGGAGACATCTACCGTCACGGGCGAGACGACCATCTATGCCACCCCTACCACGGTCACGTCGGCTCTTGTCACTACTAGCACTAGCGGCACCCTCACGACCGAGATTACCACGGGAGCTACGACATTCACCACCAGTGCCATTAGCAGTGGCGGCAGTGGCAGCGGCAGCGGCAGCGGCTCGAGCGGAGGTTCGAGCACTACGACTGCTGTCACCAGCAGATCCAGCGGTGGACAGGTACGCACTCCAGTCCGACCCACATCCATAACCGAAACCTGACTAACACTGAACAATAGGGCTCCCAGAAGACGGCTGCTCCTGTTGCTGGCTTGTTCGCCGCCGCCGGCCTTGCCGCGTTTCTTCTATAATGACGATATCTCATGATTCTTGGTGAGATATTTGATGATTTAGCTTTAATCGATGCTTAATGAATGCACAACGACATGGGAAAAGCAATGGCACGGTATTCCGAATCTTAATGACCGCGGTGGCGAGGGGTGCAAGACCTAATTTAATGGAAGGTGTTCTCCCATATCCTGTGGATATGTCCTGGTGTTTTGATCCTGGACATTGATTCTTGTACATATGTAACTTATGATTGGCACCTTGGCGGATATGAGATACCCGCGATGAGCTTACCCTCTTGTTGGGCGAATGGGGCTGCTTAATACTAGGCTCTAGAGAAAAGCCCGTATCTATCTTTTCAGTCTCGAGACAATGAAGAGAAGCACGGATAGTATCCATCCCTTTCTCGCCAGTTGATGTCCAAGCGCCACACTCTGTTTGAGTTTTGCTACTCTATAGCAAACGGTTGACGTTCAACGGCCAAGCCGACGCCAACACCGACGCCAACACCGACGCCAACACCAACGTCAACGCTAGCGGCGAACATGGTCTGGACGCTAGCACACGAGTTGCTATTCGCACCGACGGGCTGAAACAAGCCACAATCTCTGCTGAGAAAGGACGGCAGCTGTCTCCTTTATGTTTCGACTGTCGCGCTGTCTCGACGCCCTCGATCTTCGCAGCTTGGCTATATATCTAGGTCAGCGCTGCCAACAACTCAAATAAAGTCAACTCAAATAACTCAAATCAACTCAAATAGCCAACTCAAATAAGCCATTTTTGAACCCAACTCAACTCAAATCGACTGGTTATTTGAGTTGGGCTTAGCTCAAATATTTCCATCGCTTGGGCCCTTTTTGGGCCCAGTTTTCCCTGCATTCCTGGGCTCAGGGCAGCATTTGGCCATGGCCAACCTGGTAAGATCTGGGGTTTCCTGGCCGAGGGAAAAATTCGACTGGACTGACCTGGTTTTCTGCAGTGCCATCGACCTGCGTTGCAACGCTGTAACTATCGCCAAGTCAACAAGCTTCTTTTCCTGCCTTCTTACTACGAATTCGTTGCTTCCTCGCTTCCAATATGCGAGCCTCGACTGTCAATACCGCGGCCCTCTCGTCGAACAGCCCGCACGCAGAAAAACGACCGCTTGACGTTCAAGACCGTACTTCCCGAATTGCCCAGCAGTACCCTCGCCTGGCAGCGATCGACCCAGCGGACTTGGCCCACAAGGAAGTGAAGGACTGGCCTACGATAAAAACACCAGATGGTTCCTTTATACCAGAGTTTTGGGTGGGAAAAAGAATAGCAAGGTCGTCGCAAATTGGCGGGCATGGTGACTGGCTGGCTAAGGTCGTCAACAACGCAGTGGAAGAGGGCTTATACTGGTGGGCGTACTACTATTACAACAAGACCTTCAAAGTAGCAGCGACTTCGTCAGCGACTATACACCTCAAAAGTCAGCATCGTGAAAGGTTGAAGGCTGAAGAAGGTGGTGTTGAGCAAGGAAATAAGAGGCAGCGGCTACTGCAGTTAGTCCAACAACAACACAGGGCAGTATTACTGCCTCACAAGCTCACCCTGCGAGAGAGGCTGTTGGCGATGATCCTTCGCTTGAACCTACTATTTAATATCGTTCAACAACAAGAATTTCGCGATTTCTGTACTAACTTGAACCCTGACAGGGCAGCTGAGGCGCTTCCTAGCTCACACACGACGATTCGGACGTATTTTGGCGATCGGTTTGATGCCCAGAAGGAAGTCCTACGCCACAGGTTATTAGTATCGCCATACAAGAAGCACCTTTCCTTCGATATTTGGACCTCACCATCGACTGTTTCCTATATGGCGATCTTTGTGCACTACGCTGATCGCGACGGCGCCCTCCACCACGATTTGTTGGCGATACCGCACATTCACGGCTCATACAGTGGCGAGAATCAGGCTCTTTACCTCATAAAGGTAGCGAAGGAATACGGTATCGAGGATTCGCTTGGTTATTTCCAGTGCGATAACGTGGATTCGAACTCTTTGGCGGTTAAATTCACACTTGGCGCCCTGCAAATTGGCCTTAGCGATTAGGAAGTCGAAGAATTGGCCCTACAGCGTCGGCTACGCTGTTTTGGCCACGTTCTGAACCTCGCTGCTCAAGCCTTTATTCTAGGGAAGTCAACCCACCTTGATCGAGCCTTTGATGATGATTTTATTGGTCAGTTATCGCTTGAAGAAGAAGAGGCCTTGCTAGTAGGTTGGCGGAAGCAAGGGCCAGTTGGTAAGCTGTATAACGTGGTGCACTTCATTCGCAGGTCGCCACAACGCCGCGAGACCTTCCTTCAAATCGCGCGCGGCCAGTTGAGTGAAGAAGAGGCTCGCGAATTCGGCTCTGTTGTTTTTGATAGGAATATCGAGGGCTTACAGCTTTGTGGCGATAATTCGACGCGTTGGAACTCGGTGTTCTATATGATCCAGCGCGCAGTGCGAATGCGCGCCCAGGTCGATTTTTGGTGCCATCGTAACCAGGGCGAAAAAGACCCCAAAAAGCGCCTCCCCACTGCTGACCTATTGGAACCCTCTGACTGGCATCAACTTACGCTTGTTTTGACTATTCTTGAGCCCTTTAGAAGGATCACGAAGTGGTTTGAAGGCAGATCAGCGAGTTTTCCTGAAGTTATTGCTACAACAGAGTGGCTGACTAATCACCTTGCTGACCAGCAGCGAATTCTGCACCCAAATTCCGAGGCGCCAACAGAGTTCACGGGTGGGCCTGTCTACGCCCAGCCAGAGATCACAGTCGCTAGCCAACAGGCTCAATCAATCGCCCTTAACGACGACGACGATGCCGACGACGATGCCGAGCCTTTCTTCTCTGCCGCAGCGAATTCGCAGCGACCTCGGCGCAAACGGCGGCTTCCTAGCCGGCTAGCCGACTCGGTCATCGACCTGCCGCGGCGCCTGCCGACCGGCCAGGTTATCCTTCCAGTCTTTGAGTTGGCCGACGACCTACCTGCCCTGCCCTCCTCCCCTGATCCTGACGACGATCACGTTTCCTTCGTACGAACCAGTCTCCAACTGGCCATTCAGAAGCTTCAAGAATACATTGGGTTGATGGAAGAAAGCCCTGCTTATTGGGTCGCTATGCTCTTGCACCCTGGGCACAAGAAGAGGTGGATGGATAAATGCCTAAGCCCTGACAGGGCCAGGAAGGCATTCGCTGCCTGCCGTGATCTTTACCAAGCCGAATACGCCGACCTTCCTATACCTACAGCGCCGCAGCCACCAGCCCTATCAGGCCCAGGCAGTCATCTTCGCTCTTACGACTACTACGACCCGCCTGAGGACCTGGGCCAGAAAGACGAGCTAGCTGAGTACTTTGCAGAACCTGTTTGGCCGGTGGATGACATACAAACCTGGTGGTTGGCTCACAAGGAACGCTGGCCTCGATTGTCAAGGATGGCTTTGGACCTGTTGTCGATACCAGCGATGTCATCTGAGTGTGAGAGGGCCTTCAGCCAAGCCAAGCTAGTCATTGGCACGCAACGACATTCCTTAGTCGACGATACCATCAATATCCTCATGTGCCTGAAGAGCTGGGGCTTGTTTTGAGGGCGTTGGCTGGATTCAGCGCTCTTTTCTGGTCTAGGGAGTCAATTCGGGGCCAAATTTGGCCAGATTTTCGTGTTTTTTTGGTGGTGCGGCAAGTTCGGTCAAATAATGTCAAATAAAGCCAACTCAACTCAAATAGGGCCTCAACCCAACTCAAATACAGTATTTTGAGCTCAATTCAGCTCAAATATAGCTTCATATTTGAGTTATTTGAGTTGTTGGCAGCGCTGATCTAGGTAGTAACCAAGTGGTTGCAATTTGATAAAGAACGCAATCTTCCAGCCAGACGCTATTCCGACAGCAGTTGGTGATCATTATTCAGCTGAACAGAGCCACCGTAGGCGAGCTTGCGAGCCGGAGGTGGCGTAGAGAGGCTGTCTCTTCTCTTTTACCGTAAGGGTGCCGAATGTTTCTCGAATGGGGATTGGTTAGTTTACGTCCGTGTCAAAATGGGAGGTGGGAATTGGTCAATCGGATAAACCTCGGACGCCTTAAGCCGCGGAATACTGTGCCTTGCAAACGCCAGTTTACGATCCACTTTTGGCGCTAGAGGGCCAACATTCGCAACCGGGCCACGATTTTTGACACGCGCGCCATCCAATAATGGCACAATTACTATATTCGAGGCCATTTTCTTCGTCAAAACGCACTGCATAGAGCCAAAAAGTAGCTCATTCGAAAGCCCTGAGCTAGACGCACATTGCCCGTGTGTCTTTTACCATGGTGCGGTACTTGAACCGCGACCAACGCGCATCGGCGTATTGCATGCTCGTGGGTAACGAACATCCCCGGGCCATTGCAGCCGCCCTGTAAATCTCCCTCGTCTACGCATATAAGCTGAAGAGGCGGTATTTGGCCTCTGGTGATCCTTTTACTGAAGTAAGAAGCCGATTCAACGCCGTTGTACTGAAGGAATAGGCTATGGAGGTAAGTCTGGGACTCTCCATACAATTCCCGGCGTAACTGACCATGACAAGAAGCTCTTAGACTTACTAAAAGACAAGCCCGACCTATACCTCGATGAACTATAGTGGTTCCTAGTCCTCGAATGCGATATTTACGTACAACCTTGCACTATAAGCCGGCACCTCGCGCAGGCTCAGTGGACCAACAAGCGGTTGGAGCATAGGGCTGCCCAACGGAGCGAGCCTCTCAGGCTTGACTGGCTACGCAAGGTGTCTATGTTCACGGCGGAAATGTATGTCTTTTGTGACGAATCCGGTACTAATCGAAGGAATGGCGCTCGAAGGACTGGGTGGGCGCCGCGAGGCACGGCACCGTGGATGTCAACAATACTAAGGCGAGGAAATCGTCACCACTTATTACCGGCGATCACAATAGACGGCCTGTTGGAGTTGCTAGTATATAAGGGCACAATAGCCGCGGATGGCTTCGTTACGTGGCTTAAGAATAACCTATTGCCGAAGATGAATCCTTTCCCGGCGAAGAATAGTATACTTGTGATGGACAACGTATCCTTCTATCACGACCCGCGCGTACACCTAGCATGCCGCCGGCACGGTGTGTTATTGTGGTTCTTGCCTCCATACTCGCCGGATTTTAATCCTATCGAGGCATACTTCGGGGACGTCAAAAGCTTCATTCGCCGGTATTACCAATGGAGCGACGGCGATGCCCTCACGGAGGAAGAGTTCAAGGCATTCCTTGACAACGCCGCACGCGAAGTAGGGGACAGGGTTCATACGGTACGAGGGCACTTCAAGGCAGCGCATTTGGTATCGAGAGAGGAAGAGCATAGTGTTGACTATAGTATATTATATTCAGTACATTTGGCTAAGTATATACGGACCGGAGATATGGGTTAAGCCGTATATAATTAGGTATTAAACCCGACTTCTTTTCCTAACTTCTTCCTTATTTATTCAGTCTCGCTCCCTACTTCACTACCCGGCCCTGAAGTAAACTCTGGAGTACCGGTATCGCCGGCATCGAGGTTATCGAGGTCATCGCCGTCATCGTTATCGAGAAGAGGGTCCAAAGGAGGGTTCAAGGGCCGGTCGTTAAGAAGGGAGGCTCCTATAGGGACTTACATCCGTAATAGTGATGCTATTCGTACATAAATATTAGCTGGGTTTACCTAGGTAGTAGGAATGCAACTTACCCCGAGACGACATCAAGGAAAGGACCGATGCCGCATTACTCTCTCGATCCTCGAAAAGTTCGGCTTCAATCTTCAGGAATCCCTTTACAGACTACCTGAATAAGTTCACGTATTCTGAGGGCATTTCCAAACCCTGGAACCACAATGCCGGGAGCCGGGAAATATCGCCCGGTGCGCGACCTTCTTCGCCGAGCCGGCGTTCAATATTATATACGGACTGCCGCAGGGCAGGTCGCCCGGCACAATAAGTCCGAATAAAATGGCGGCACAAGTCGGTAATAAACTCACGAGGGTCCAGGTCGGCCGGCGGCGCAGGTGGCGATAACGACCTAATCGGCATACCGTACTACGTAGGGCGTAGGCTGGACCGGCTCATATATGACGGCGGCCCGGCGACCGAGGGTAACTGAGAGTCGTATTGTGAGCCGTAATAACTACCTTATGGTGATACGTAAGACGGAGGGTAAGAGGGTGCGTAAATAGAGGGCGCGTAAGCAGAGGGCGCGTAAGCAGAGGGTACGTAAGCAGAGGGCGCGTGAATAGAGGGTGCGTAAGTAGAGGGCATCGCCTGATTACCTGGCCACCGCGCCTCGCCGGCGTTGTTACTATTGTGATTCGCGTTGACATTCACAACGATTTGAGGCACCTACGGCATATAACTAGCTTTCGGTCGTCTTCCTAAGAGGTTCGGGTTCCATTCAGGATAACTGCCGGGTATGCCGGGCCCGGCTTGAGCCTCCCGGGCTGCCTGGCGTACGTTATCCGCCTCCTTCCACTTATTACGGAGGCACTACGGCGGCGCCGACGTTGTAGCCCGGTTGAGGGCGATCTCGTTAACCCACTTATAAATATCTTCAGCCGACACGTTGCGATATATAGTTGTACCATCGTCAACAAAACACCACTAGTAAGTCTGGTTCTATAGGTAATTCTTACATACCGAGCCGAGGTTGCACTTCCATAGCTTCTGGAGGGCAAGGTAGTTCAATATTGTTTTCGGTCCTTCGGCCGCCTTACGAACATGCCGGTTTTCGATGACCTTTTCTATCTCTATTATTATTGACTTGCGGGGAGTCTTCGGCTTCGAAGGAGTGGCGGGCGTAAAGTATCGATAAGCAGCCTGACTAGAGAGGTGATCGCCAAATAGGTTCTTTCGTACTAAGTATGCGGCAGTAGGAGTGTTCGAAATAGCTAGTATACCGGGCATACGGTTATTAAACATACTCGGCATAGATCGCGAAGGCGGTGTTATAGCGGGAGGTAGGTCGAGGGCATATAGGTGTATGAGGTTGAGGTAGAATGCAGTCGACTTGGAGGGCAAAAGACTTCGAATAATAGCTGTAGTATCAATTAGTCGAGCTGGAAAGGAAGCACTTCCTTTCGCCGGCGTATATATATAAGTAGAATATAACGCGGCTGCATTCGAGGTTGCACTTCTTACTCCAGCCGAGTAATCAAGGCGGTAGAATATTGTGATGAAGCCAGTTGCCTCTCTCTCGACTACCTTCGCTATAGCACATTGTACGGCATACACCTGATTAAGAAGGTCGTCGCCAACGAAAAGACTAAGGCCATCTTCATCTACAGGGTGATCCAGTATGCCGCCTCTTTCTATTATGATCTTCTTCATAAGGACTGTAGGTGGCGGTGCCAGCGGAGGTCCTTTGAGGCTCTAAAGGAATGGAGTTTTATGCCACTGCACCGTGCAGTTAATCCGAAGGTTGATCGATACCGGGAAGTTATATACAGGAAGAGTGTTACTACCGGTAAAGGTAATATCGTCATCGTCAGCCTGCTCGGCATCGGTGGCCTGCTCTATATCGGTAGCATGTTCGGCATCGGTGGCCTGCTCGGCATCGGTGGAATCGGCCACTTCGGGGGTGGGCTTCTTCTTCGCGGGCTTCTTCTTCGGGGCCGGGTTGGCCTTCGTCTTCTTGACGGCAGCAGCAGCGGCCTTTGCAGTAGGCTTCTTCGCTCGTGTTCTTCGAGGCTCCGTAACAGCGTCGTCAATACTGCTTTATGTAGGAGCCCGGCGCCGTTTGGTGGCTTTGGGAGGCATCGGAAGGTCGAATTTGACGGTGGTCCGGAGGACTCGGCGCTCGCAGTGCACGATTTTCGGGCGGCTTGGTATGCCTGGATGCTTCAAAATAGACTTGAGCACTGCCATGCATGAACAACAACAAATCTATTGTGTGTACAGCTATTTTGAACTATGGAAGGCTTCAAAATGCAACATGTTGGAATGTTGACATCGTGGCCCGGTGCAAATGTTGCCTCTCTAGCGCCAAAAGTGGATCGTAAACTGGCGTTTGCAAGGCACAGTACCGAGCGCAGCGAGCAGCCCGCCGCAGGCGCCCCCGGAGGGCCGCCGGAGGCACCGTTCAGCGACCCCTTCCTGACTTGCCAGGTAGCTTATTTTACTGTATCCCTACATAGCCTCTCGAGATGAGAACGTTAACTTGTGTACCCAACTGGGAAGCGCGCGCGGCTGCGAAGCGCGCGAGCACGCTCGACAAAATTCCCGCTGAATGGAACCTGTCTCCCGCCAGCCTTAGCAAGGCCAGAAATCAGCGAGATCTTACCGGTCCTTTTATTCAACAATTCCTGAACGGCGACGAAATATTCATTCTCTCAAAGGAGGCCACTGATATCGTCGACGATATCAAGCACGGGAAGCTCAGTGCCGTCCAAGTCACGACTACGTTCTGCAAAGCTGCTGCTATCGCCCACCAGATTGTAAGTCGCGTTTTCGACCCAAGTCCCCAAGTCCCCATGATCTAATATGCATATCTATCCACAGAACAACTGCCTCCATGAAGTGTTTTTCGACAAGGCTCTGGAGCGTGCAAGAGAACTTGACGCCTATTATGCCGACAAAGGAACCACCATTGGCCCTCTCCATGGCCTACCTATCAGCCTGAAGGACCAGTTCCATATCAAGGGTGTCGATACAACCATGGGCTATGTCGGATGGATCGGCAGTAATCTCGGAATCAAGGACCCAAACCTGTCACATCAAGTGGAGAGTCAGATCACAGCCGAGCTCCTCTCCCTCGGTGCTGTCCTCTTCTGCAAAACCAGTCTTCCGCAGACGCTGCTGTTTGGCGAGACGAAGAACAACATTATTGGGCAGACGCTCAACCCGCATAATCAGAACTTGTCCTGCGGTGGTTCATCTGGCGGGGAAGGGGCCCTTCAAGCGCTCCGCGGCAGTGTTCTCGGCGTCGGCACCGACATTGGCGGCTCAGTGCGTATCCCGGCTGCTTTCAACGGCATCTTCTCGCTCAAACCAACCCCAGAGCGTCTCTCGTACCGCGATGTGGCCAACACCAACCCTGGTCAGAACACATACCGCTCGGCCGTTGGTTTCCTGAGTACCTCTCTCGACGGACTGGAGTTGGCCTTACGGTCAGTTCTCTCCACCCAGCCATGGATCCGAGACCCAGCTGTAATCCCTATCCCTTTTCGTCAAGAGGTTGTGGATGAATACCGAGGCAGGGCCGGTGTTGATGGGATTGCAAAGCTGCCGCTAAAACTCGGCGTGTTGTGGTATGTGTTCCTGTATCCTAAAGTTAAGCGAACGCCAGAATAGAGGCTAATGGGATGATGACAGGACTGATCGCACGGTGGGCCCACATCCTCCCATCGTGAGGGGGCTTCACGAGGTAGTGGATTCTCTGAGACAGGCTGGGCATAAGGTATAGGAAAGCCAAGAGTCCCCCTGTCAAGATCGGGTCGTGCTAACCAACCATTGTTGCCAGGTCGTTGACTGGGAGCCGCCTTTGCAGGCTACCGCAAAGAGAGTCCATGTAAATGCAATATGCCTCCCATGCAGCCGGTTGTATTAGCTAACCGCCTACGATTTACTTAGGTCTCATTCCTATTCGCCGACGGCGCCCATGACATCCATAGCCACCTTGACCTCTCCGGCGAGCCCCTGATTCCAGATCTCCAGGAAGCATTCAAGCTCAGGCAACCAATGGATCTGCTAAAGTACCAAAGTTTGACCCTTGAAGGCCTCGAGTACGAAGCCGCCTACTCGGATTATTGGAACTCGACTGCCGAAAGGGGCGATGGCCAGATAGTGGATGCCGTCATCATGCCTGTGGCGCCGCACGCGGCTGTGATTCCGGGGAAGTATTATCACACTGGTACGTATGTTTCATTTTAACCCCTCTCACTCCTCGTTACCTTCCCTCCTTACACCAGGACAGCTGTTCGCTAGCTAACTACTCCGTTTCAAAAGCCTACACCGAAGTCATCAACTTGATAAACTACAGCTCGGCAGTCATTCCCGTCACCAAGGCAGACAAGTCAGTCGATATTGTCGACGAATCTTATCAGCCCCTGAATCCGATCGACGAACAAAATTGGGGTGCTTGTATGATAATAACCCTTGTCCCCTACCCCCTCTTTCCCTCCAACCCTATACCGAATGCTAAGACGGCAGACTTGTTCTAATAAATCCCTTTTGATGGGCGCGCTCTAGACGACCCTGAGATCTACGACGGTGCACCTGTTGGTGTTCAGCTCGTCGCACGCAAATTCGAAGAGGAAAAGATCCTGGCCATCGCGGGCGTTGTGACAGCAGCACTGCGGACATATCGTGATAAAGCCTGAACTTATCAGTGAATTACGTACTACAGAGACTTGGGGTTAAATTAGATATGAGGGCTCCCTTTTTAACTGCCTAGACAAGAGTGACTAGCCCGCCCCTTCTTATGTGGAAGTGGTATCACACTAATTCGACAGTCATTCATTGAATCATATTCATTCCCTTTTTATACCCGGAGTGACGGCCCCATCGCCGACGTGAGTTTCGGGCCTGTTTGGCGAATTATTGTGGCTGGATAATTTTGATAATATGTTAGGTGGCCCTTTCGGCGCGAGGCGCCAAGGCCAGCATATAATAGGGACTGTGGCCATGGAGCCGTAGAAGGGAAACTGGAATTGTCAGATTAGGGGCCATATAATGGGTTACACCACTTACTCGTAAAGATACCGAGAAAGAATAGACACCCAATCCCAACATGATCAACGTGAGAATCAACTGAATGGCGTATGCGAAGAGTCTCAATACCCTCTTCAAGCTTCCTCTCTTAAACCAATGGGATACCTCCAGCCGTTGGGGGCGTACGTCAACGGTCTCTTCCCCGCCCGACCAAAAAATCGTCACAAACATATCCCCCCAACAAAACGCAGCGTAGGACGGCATTCGGCTCGGGCCACAACGGAAGCTCTAGCGTAAATAAGAGACAAATGAGAGATCCAATAATAAAAAGCAGCAAAATACTAAACTTCCGCCGAATACGCTCCAGAACCCACGAACGTGCCCAGTGAATTCGCTATATAATATTAGCCTAAGACGAGGATATAGAAACCAGCCTGTGCTTACAATTGTAAAGTGAAGTGCAAATAACCCGAAGGGAAAAATGCATACCGTCCAATCCACATTACGCCACGGCGATTCGGGACCTGCCCCGATCCAAAGTAGGATGAGAAATAGTGCAGGCGACGCCCCCAATACGAGCTGTACGAGCCACGCCGTATATAATACCCTCTGGTAATCATGTTCTAATAGCACAGCAGCCGTTGGGGCGGCGGGAACTCGACCACATCCAACAGCTTGGTGATGACATGCTGAAAGTAGAACAGCAATCCATATCGATAGCTAGACAAGAGCGACTACGATTACCGCCTCGGTTTTTGTCACGTCTTACATGCTTGCTTCGAGAGCTATGTCAACGCGCGGCGTTGGCGCCCTGAATCGGGGAAATGGAAAACGCTCTATATATGCAGATGTTGGGGGCTTACACTTGGGAGTCGGGATTGCCGATCACGCCGACGGATCGGCCCAATAGTCAATCTTGGCTTTGAAAATTCCCAGGGACTAATACGAGAAGGGGAGATACAAGAAAATAGCGGGACATGAAGCGCGAAGACGGCGGGCGGGCCGTCGTCAGAGCGGAAAAGGGTTGGAGGGAAAAGGAGGGAAAATGAGGGAAAAGGAAGGAAAGGAACCTAATACAAATCAAGCTTGATGCGTTTGCTAGGGTCATTGTAATCGGGGATTATTTCCCGAACAGCCTCCTTATCTCGAACTCCTTGCGGCGGCCGTCACTATCAGTTCGTGATTTTCTTGGCCTTTTCTGCAATGGTTGCTGGGTGGCACACCTCACTACCCCCTTCTCTGCCGTGGTCCTCACAACGCTTAAGAAACGGACCAAGATCATCCGTCTCTACTTTGAAAGGGAATCCGAGTCCCCAAAATATATTCGTCCCCACCTTAACCAGCACAGCACAGGAGTTGATAAGACCCGTCGTAGATGCCGAATCCGAGACAGTGGAAAAGCGCGTCGTCTCGGCCACTTAACTCCAAGGATCGTTCGCTATATCACCTATCTTCTATATACAGCGGGGCCCCGATTGTTTTATGCTCACGGGGCAACCTCATTCCTTCCCCCCGCCTACTTTCCCATTCCAACCTGCCCTTTTGCCTTTACTCAACCTGCCTCGTAGGCTCAGGGGTAAAGTAAATAAAGGCAAGTAGGAACCACCGGGTAACTGATCTATATAAAGAAAGAATTCAGTGAAAGCGCGTTCATAGTCAACCCTTTACCCTTATCAAGAGGCCAACCTGGCGCACCATGATAGCGTCGGCCTCTGACGATACGTCCAAACTTTGGAACATCGAACGATGGGCTAGAATGAAGAGCCACCTACGGCCGGAATCGCCTACACTACCCATCCTATCTCGAATACCCCGACGGCCCCCAGACAGCGGTCACCCACGCACAGAAAGCGCAGACGCTCAGCGTGCGCTTCTTCCCCCCAAGGCCGAGACTGGCCACAATACACCTTCGACGAAACGGTCCCCATGGACTGGCACGTCACAACGAGCGAGGTAAGCAGCGTCCTCGCCGCTACCGCGCCTAACAAAGCACCCGGGATCGACATATTACCCGCAGGCTTCCTCAAGCTATACGAAGACAACGAAAAGGAGATCGGCTTCTTCAGCCGCGCGCTCGCCGTCATAGCGCAAGCTAGCCTCGACCTCTCCCACTTCCCGCGACCCTTCCGCGCAGCGCAGATCGTCGTTCTACGTAATCCGAACAAAACACCGAGACCAAAAGGAGGCGGGAGCCTACCGGCCCATCGCCCTCCTAAGCTTAGTGAAGCTAAATAGGCAGTATAGCTCACGGCCGCCGAGGAGCAGGACGACAACCCACCCGCCACCCCCCCCCCCTTGGACAGAACGCAGCGTCGATACCGCTACCATAAGGGACTGGAAGGCTAGGCGAGATCGAAGGCGGCTCCCACTGCTGGCGCTGCGCCCATAGCGCGCGCAAGCAGCGGACCACTTCGCGATGCTAATGGACCCGAAGCTCGAGACCATCCCTCTCAAACTACACAAAGACCTCAATAAGGGACGAAGCTCCCTGCTCACGCAGGCCCGCACCGGGGCCATAGGGCTTAACGCGTATCTACGCCTGCGACGCGTACCCGGTATCACCTCGGGGCTCCGTGAAGAGGGCTGCGGGGTGAAAACATTTGCACACATGGTCCTAAGATGTAAGGGGCACGATACGAAGCGCACCACCCTTCAAAAGCCGCGCATACGAGACGCACGAGCACTGCGCGAAGCGCTCAGTGACAAGAGAGATGTCGCCCACGTCATCGACTAGGCCTACGGGTTTGGAAGACTGCTGGAGTACCGCCTGGCCCTGGAGATCGAATTCTGGGAGTCAACACAACCACAACAAGAAGAGCAAGACTTACCAGAAGAGAGCGCGCCGCGGGCGCGCCGCCGCCGACGCGAAAGACAGCCAGGGCTGTAGATGTTACACACAAACGCACAACACGGCAGGCGCGGCCCACAGGCCGCGGCCAGCCATCCGAAGATTGGATCGAGGAACAACGGATGGAAAGTGCGGGCTACGGAGGAAGGAGCAGCGCAGGGAGGGCGCGGGAGCACGGAGTACGGACGAGAGAAAGCACCCACCAAAGAAAGGGGTAGGGGGCTGGGTTGCCGGGCAACGCCCGGGGCGACTGGGGGTAGCGGCGGGCGCACTGCGCGCGCAGCCGGGGCGCCCCAACTAACTTTCATGTGGCCCAATGGCTGTCACCGAGGTGGGTAGAAGAGACCCGCAAGTTGGATTGAAGAGTAACGGGAGGAATATTGGAAGGAGGATGCGCGCACGCTTCGCGGGCGCGCCCCCTACTGTATATTAGAGCCCGCGCGAGCGGATTGAGCTTAGTAGAGGGACCGCATACCCTTCTGGGTAGAGGCTACCGCCTTCGCGGTGTAAGATTAATAATAAGAGGCCAGCCGGCGATATTTTAGTGGCAGCGATGATATGCGTCTGTCTTGGGTGGAAGCTCCGATTACGCACAGGGCCCAGGGTTCGTTGAGGCCGTAAACTCAGTTGAGACATTCCGTCCGGTAGTGGCCACAAGCACGTCCTCGGATCGCCCAGACTTCCTCGCCTTCGGCGGCGCAATTCGGGCAGCGGATACCCGGGAGCATGTTTGATCGGTCCGCTTCTCCTTAATAGAGAATAATTTTGACGAACTTATAGTTGCTAAGAATGAGGAATGAGGTGGCCGGTATGGACTAGACGCAAACTTGCTGGTTATATAGAGAATGGTGAAGACAGGAGATGAATTGATCCCTCTCAGGCCTCGCAGAGCAGGAAGCATCACTTCGTAAGGTGTTCCTAGCAAGGACCATTAAATCAGGTGAATTAGCTGCATCTGGACCTTTTTGATGTCGTGTACGGCCCGGGCGGCGTTAGTAGAAGGCAGTCAAGTTCCCCCATGTTTTCTTCCGTTGGCGCCAGCAAGCAAAGAATCCACCCTGCCTTCGGTTTCCTGCCCTCCAACTGGTAGCGTAACACCTCACGGGGTATGCCGAATGTGGTGCCGCCTTCGAGACAGAGACTTTCGGAAACTCGGCCAAGTAGTCTGTTCAGGGTCCTCCACACCTTTCTGCATCCAGGGTTTCATTTTGCAGCCGATTTGACGAAGGTTTGGTGATGTTGTCGTATTTTTTGTTATTTTGGTCATTTGCTATATTGGTGTTTAGCACCCTCTTGTGGGGAGTGTCGAACTTGCGTGTAAGATATTGAGGATACCAAAGTATATCTGGAAGGCGCGTTACGAGATGCTGTCAAGATCCAGGTGATCACTACAAGCCAGGCCGACGGGAACCTTTCCAACCCGACCAATGGTCCGACGCTGTGACCAACCTATGATAATGTCATCGCGGCCTTCAAAAGCGCCACCTCCCTGGCAAGAGCTGGAGATTTTGCGTACATCCACTACTTCGGGTATGGCACCCGAAAGCCACCTAGCGGTCCCTTCACCAACACGTCGACAGGCGATCTGGCCCTGGTACTCCTTAGCGAAAGGGAGGAGAAGAGTGTGACCTATCTATGGGGTTACGAACTAGCGCAGCTACTGAAGGCCATGGTCGACAAGGGGTTGATCGTCACTCTCGCGCTCGACTGTTGCTTCTCCGCGAGTGTCTACCGCCACGATGATGACGCCAGTGTCCGCTTGTGGGGCTCTTGCATCCATCCAATCCGAAGCATTGGGAGGCGGGTGGTTTACTTCAGTGTCCCCGATTAGGAACCACAGACGGGGTTGCTGCCAGCCTGCAGTGAAATATTTGCAGTCTAGATGTTGTCGGTCCAGCGCGTCTTGCAGAGCACTAATGCAGCCTCTTCCATTTTATCAATTGTCGAGACTAACGGACCTATATCATTGATCCATGTTTTTCCCAAGTTGGAGGGCCGAAGGCCCAAAGCCCTGGGACGACCCCTCGTTACCATTAGGGTTAGGGTTTACCCCTCATTTGGGGTATGTTTACTTGCCCCTGCTGCGACTCCTGGGCCGTTGCGACTTCTGGGTCTGCTGCGACACTGCTGCAACTTCTAGGTCTCCGGCTGCTTGTCGACTTCCTAGCCGTCAGATTCCAGTGCCTGTTCTCGTAAATAAAAGTAACCTACTCTTAAAACGAACGCTTGACATAATGCCTGTTGAAGTTGTATCCGCCTGTGATTGTAAGTTGGTGTTTGTGGGTAGTTGATATTTGTGGCAAGATAGAAAAGACTACTTATTTTTACTTGTTTTTCTTAAGACTCTGCTCTTCTTGCCCTCGATTGAAGCTCTACCCTCCGCGGCCCCTCTCGTGAAAGCCTCGTTGGGTCACTTGAGTGGTCGCCTGAGTACTCGGTGAGAGAAAAATCGCAGTTCTGCGCCCTATTTAATTTGACACTGTTCTAGTTCTCTTCTTTTCCCTCCAGTTTCTCCTTCTCTTCTCCTGTACTCTCCACTCCCTTCTCCTATATCTCCTTCTTCTTCCCCGCTCTTGGAAAAAAATGCTTGAAACCCCCAATACTGCAAGAATCTGAGCAATCGTATGTCAAGGTTCTTCCTAGACCCTTACTTACCTCCCATGGCCAGAGTCGCCCAGTGTGTCTACTCTGGCAATAGTAGACTTTACTAGTTCTTGAAATGTACTCTGGATGATCTTGGACACTTCGGAATTTATCTCTAAAATTATCTCCAAGTTCAAAAACTAGGCCTTTATATTCCACTACTTCTCTGGCCATTTTGGGTCTGCAGATCCCGAGTCGGAGGCCAAGACGGATAACGTAGTCTATAATCTCACTCTATCAATTAAGGACGTGGATCTGTCGGATTCGTTAGTTGCCGCACACCCTAAGAGGCTGCACTCCCTTCCCCCCCACCTTGCCATCCCCCTGCTAGGAGGATGACCTCGTTTGGATCCTAATTCCCCAGCCAGTCACATCATCGCGAGGCATATTGGGGCGCTAGGCAGCGTCATTTTACAGGAGGAGCATGTGGACCAGTGTATTAATTAGGTGATCAAGATCTAACTGGTATTGATCGCGATCTTTCTTAGGATTCGGAGTGGGGAGAGCGCTAGGTAAACCTGAGAAAACGAGGCACGGATTGGAGTTTCCTGAGCAGACCATAGGGCGGCTTTGAAGCCATGATGCCTGGTAAGATTTAAAAATTACTAAACTACCCCCGTACTCGCGAACGGTGTACCTAAGGTTACGGCTTCAAAGTCTATGAAAGAACCGAATATATTATCAGAATTTCTGCCTCAACACCCCAACTCAGGAGTGTCTCAGCAATGTGCCGATTCTTAGTGCAACTATCTAACTGGCCTAGACAGCCGTATCCGATGGTTGTGAACCTCTTTGCCTCTCTGGACATACACAAATCCGTTGTCTTGTATCAATGTAGCCTTGAACGGGCAATTCTTGGTACGCACCAGTCGAGAGCATCGAAGTGTGCTAGATCCTATATCTTTCACTAACTACCGCTGCACAGAAGATCGCGATTGTGGGAAGGAACGCCGCCAAGGATATCAGGACAGAGACCGTGCAAGGGTCCACCTCAGCAATATATGGTCTTATTAGGCAGTAGTCTTAGACAGGAATCCCTCTTCTTACTCTGAAGTATAATACGAAATGTACCCCCTAACGCGACCCCCTTTCGAATCGCCATCGGTCAGATTGCCAACAATCTAGTTTTACAAGCAACTACTGACAACAATCGTCCTCCATTTTGCATTCTCAAAATGCCATCCGTACCGTAAGCCACTCAATTCAACAAGTCAGTCTATCTCCGAACGCTAATCGCTCACGCCCAGTTACCAGACTCGAACACCCACGGTGCCTGTCAGCATACTAACCAACGGACAAGCTCCCAAAGTCACTTCTCTCCAGCACCAAGCACCCGAAGTTGCGAGGCCTCTCATAAGCACCACATGACCATTAAACGAGGTCGCCCAGACACCTGGTGTTAACCATAACAAAGAGGGCTCCGCCCCTCCGTACGATCCCGACGCATCAAAGGTCATTCTCTTGGGTTGACTTTCTCTAGAACTACGGCTATCTAGATAAGTCGGAGCCCGCTTTATTAGAGGCATGTGAAAGACTCTTGTATATTATGTCAGTTACTCTCAGCAGACAAGAGAGGTCCAAAGCCCCTTGGATAATGCCTATAAGGTCTGCGTCTTAGACGTCGTCTCCCTCGTATCCACCTCCCCCATGGACACACTACAGTTAACAACGCAATAGTAACATATCACGTTAGACTATCTACCTAACACCTAACGATCCTTACAGGTTTTTATTGCCAGAGTGATCCTTTTCTCCAAAGTAAGGAATTGGGTTATTGCCACCACCTCAAGGATCCAAGGGCCGTTTATATTCTGCTTCGTGACGGCTTGTCACTGTCGCGGCGGGGTACTTGCTTGCTGTCGGGAAATATGTACGGCAAATATCTCGCTAAGCATCGCCTCGTCTTGACCACGTTAGTCCGCGACGTCCTAGATTTCTAGAATGGCTTGGATAGGTGTATCTGACAGCAATGCAGCAGGCTAATTCGTCAGTATCATCCTAAAAATCTGCTAAGTCCATCATCGCCCTCAACGGGGCGAGAGACGGCATTGTCGTTGTCGTTGTCGTTGTCGTTACCAGTGGCAGGCCGCCCCGCGGTAACGTGCTCGAGGCAGATGTAGAGTTCCGTGTTGGACCGGCTGGCGCTGCTGACGAGAATCAATACGGTGTGGTAGAGTGGTCTGCGTATATTGGGGACTCTTCCGACGAACGATGTTAGAGTAGCACCCGCGGGTCCCTCCCCAAGTCTACCTGCGTCTTGTTTACCGGTATACCGAGTCCTAAGAGTATCGCAATTGTCGTTTTAGCGCCCTATCCTGCAGGATTGGTGTGCTGGATTTGCGCGGAGCGCCACCAGTGGCCAACAGTAAAAGGAAATTAAAAAAAGCCCGATGTACCAGCTACTAGACCGTGAGATCAACTCTTGACGATAAGGGTAATATATTTTATCAAGACTCTTACATATTCTTTATATAGGAAACTAGTAGCTTTAGAATATTGTCCTACCCAAACTCCGTAGCTATAGATACAAGGGTCCCCGTTTTACTCTTGGACTTGGGATTGGCGCCTGCTGCCAATAGCATCTTCACAACCTCGGGATGACCGTATTGAACCGCCCATGATAATGCCGTTCGCCCACTGTGGTCCCCTTGCTCCAGGTTTATGGACTTACTTTCTAGTAGTGTTTTCACCGTATCCGGAGAGTTGTTTTGGACGGCCCATGCCAGAGGGCTCCACCCATCTATATCTCTATCGTCGGCTCCGGGATATCCGGATTTCAAAAGCACCCGTAAGGTATCTGTATATCCACCGGCACTAGCCCAGGATATTGAGTTCCTCTGGTCGCGGTCGGTGCTCGCCGTATCTGTCCTCTTGTCTTGTAAAAGTATCCGAACCACTGCGGTGCAGCCGTTGCCCGCCGCCCATAAGAGCGGCGATTTCCCTGAACAGTCCTTCAAGTTAATATCTATACCTTGCAACCCAAGCAGCGCCCTAGTTACATCCTCCATCCCATCTCCCGCAGCCCAGCTCAAGGTTGTACGGCCATTCTTATCGCCGTGATTCACGATAATAGTGGACTCCTGCGCTAATAGCAAGACGATCTGGGTATGGCCTCCTCTAGCAGCCCAGAATAACGCTGTAGCGTCGGAATCATCCTTTTCCCCAACCCTACAGTCCTGCTGATGGAGGAATTCCATAGTAATATCGATATACCCACCACCGCATGCAAATGATAGTGCCGTCCGTCCGCCTCTCCCCCGTATGTTCAAATCGGTTTGGCTACAAGCCATAAGGGCGATAACACAACCGAGATGGCCATTCGTAGACGCGACAAGCAGTGCGGTTTCCTTGTCAGAGTTTTGTATATTGGGATTTACACCTGCTCGGAGGAGTGTGTCCACAGCCCTACCATAACCTTTCTCGGAAGCCCAGAATAACGCGCGGGCCAGAGTCTCGCCCCAGTGTGAGGCTGAATAGCGAAAGAAGGTGTGTTTTGGAGCCAGAAGCTGGTGAGCATTTTCGATAAGACCTGTAAAAAGCATATCCGTATTCAGCTCCTCCACTTCCTCATCCCAAAATGGTCCGCTAGGGGCGGAGGTTGGGGTGCCAGAGGTTAAGTTCGTAAGAAAACGATCCGGGTTAAAGAGGTCGTCAGCGGAGTTGGCGCGTAGGAGGTAGCCTATACGAGCTGATGCGATAACTAACGCGGGGAGCACCACTCCGGGATCAGGCACTTCCACTGACGGCTCAAGTACCCGTTGTAGAGTATGTAGCATCGCAGTCTGTATTATTTCCCGATTCCGAAGGGGGATATCCGAGAAAATGTTTGAGAAGAAGTTGTTGCCTAATTGCTGATTGACCTCCTCGGACCTGGCGTTGTTCATAAGCTTGGTAGCTTCTTCCGAAAAAATCCGACGTATATCCTTAGACAAGGGCGAAGCGAGCTGGCAGTGCCAACAACCGACTCTGGTGCAAAGTTCCTCCGGGGGGAGAATGGTGAAGGCTAAGGTGGTGGTGTTTAGGTGTAAAGAGAGGGTGCGCATCTCGTTGGCGATTTGGCTGCAGACGTACATCAAGTTTCGATTTATTGGCTATAATAGGATTAAAGCACCTAGGTTAACGCTTTTGCCATAAACACGGGCGTAGTATTAATAAAGACTTACTTGGCCTTTGCGGTGGATACTCGTCAGCTTGTTGACCGGCCAAGTGCGAGTAGCTTGAAACGTGCCTCTATCGAAGTCCAAGACGTAACCACACTCGGCGTCTATGAGCAGATATTCGAGATAGATCCGGTCTCGTAGTTCACGAGGGAGCGTGAGGAGGTACGATTCTTGGGAAGGGGAAGACATGGTGTTGGGTAGTTGAGGGCGACCGTGACGTGCGGCAGTTGCTTCTGTATGTTATCATTAGACGAAGGCTAGGTATAGTCCAGGTTTGGGAAGGCCTGTAATAACCCAAGGGGTGAGGGGGGAAGTGAAGCGTAAGCCCCCCTCTTGCCCGCGCGTTCTGACACTAGACACGTGGGTCCCTCCTAGGTGCTCTCCTGAGAGCTCGACCGCTCCCGTGCTCCCTCCCTGTTGAGAGATCCGCGGCGGCCTTAACCGGTAACATTAATACTGCAAGGTTGTGTTATGGTAAGCTGCAGTACCCAAGTAATCTGTAATCACGCTAAGGAATGCCTTGATAAAAGCCTGTAAATAAAAATAAGCCACCTGACCAGTCAGGAAGGGGTCAGCTGAACGGATGCCTCTGGCGGCGCCAAAGGCGGGCTGTCTCGCGCTCATGTATCGCAAACTGGGTATTCTCTCTTCAGCTTCACCATCCTTCATGACAGTTGATGTAGCTTCGAGCGGAGCGATGGCGCCGTCTGTAGAGCTGGGTGTGCTGGGCTCCACTTCCTCCTCATCACTCTCCTCGGGCATCTCAAGTTCGGCCAGCCGCTTAATCTGCGCAACCTTGGCGGCCATCTTCGCTTTTCGCATCATTTTACGGCTGGCGCTGACGAACTTTACGAGATCCTCGAAGAAGAGCTGCACGTAGCTGTCGTAGTAAACAATGATCATGCTCCGCGTCTTGGGTGCGGCCCCCTCGCACTGATGACCGAACCGGAACGCTGTCGCTTGCGTAGCGTCGCGCGTGCCCGAGCCTGCCCAGCTGCGCGGGCCTGGCTTGTTTGGGCTGCCCGGCGCGGGCTGTCCGGCGACGGGAGCTGCGCTGGTAATGATCGGGGCTACCTCTGGTTGAGGAGTAGCTTTTCTCGGGTGTGCTTCCGCGATGTCCAGAGTGAGGCGCAGATTTACGGCCACCCCTCTGCAATCCCCAGGTTTTCCGCGAGGGAACTACACGTGTACTTACGCCTTGCAGAAGCAACAAGGTCAGGGTGGCAATCCTTGCCCAAGCGACAGCCATGCAGTGCACTCCTGTTGGATTTTTGAGGTCCAGGCCAAGCCCGGAAATCGCCGGCAGTCTGACCTGCAGGCGCATGCGGGCCAACCTTTTGGGTCTAGGCCATGACAACCCCTCTTTTTCAGGGTAAAATGGGGTCCCCGGCTGGGAGGTCCCCAGGACTTACCTTAATACTTGACACACAATAAGACGGTTGCATTGAACGGTATTTTGGGCCTACTTTGGTGCAAGCTTTCCAACAACTCCTTTCAGCGAGACCCGGTCCCCACCTGAACTGCCCGAACTCCTTGGCGCCTGCCTTACGTAAGGACAGTGCTTGGAAACGAGGTCATCACTAAAACTTTAGGTACTCTCCGCTATAAATTAGCGCCCTTCTCGCTAACGAATAGTGGCCTATACGCTAACGATCTCGTCATTTAGCGAGCTGCGTACACAGTACAATGAAGAGACTTAATATTGCGCACTGTTACTCAGCTCGGTGCCCCGGAGCTACAATTTCAAGCGCAACGATGGCCACTGGTCCCCCAACAGCATAAGCAACCGCCTCAACGGCGTCAGCGCCCAAAAGATTCCGTTGTCAAGAAGCAATGACCCCTAGAATACGGGTTTTGCTGGCGGCGTCGGTGGGTAGCGGTTGAAGGAGCACGGCTTTGAGTTTCTCTGCGCATTTAATCGCTTGTGGAGAGGGTGTGTACGTGGGATAACGTAGGTGCATGTATAACAGACATGCTCGGGTCAGCGCCTGGTTGGGGGGGGACGGGGGGTAGGGGGTGGGTATTGACGTGGAAAACGTCTATCCTATCAGCAAGTATGCTGATTTCAGGCATAACTAACGGACGTAAGAACAAAATATCACACTGCAGTGGTGGGAGAATATAGAGTGACTCTGGACACTTTGGCTTTTCCGTTGTCAGTGGAAAGCGAGGTTTCGTTTTTTGACTAGCGTTGTTTCTCGTCTGCCACCACTTCAAATTTGGCCATCTTTGAAGAGATCTTCTTCTCAGGTACCTCTAGCAACCCCTGAAGGACCCCGAAATATTGTTACAGTTATACCATCCGGAAGTTCAATCTGCCCATCGCCCTTTGCTTCCCATAACGGATGTGGGTCATCGAACGCGTTAAACACAACCCGCGCACAGCCCTTACAATATAGCGCGGTCGCTGTGGTCGCTGTAGTCGTTGTTGTCGTTGTGGTCGCTGTGGTCGCGGTGGTCGTCTACTAACTGCCGTTCCCCGCAGTAGGTCGACGACGTTGGCAACCAGGGAGAAAGTGTGCAGTGGAGGAGTGACGCTTGACCATCAAGATCCTGGATCTTAAGATCAACGCTGCCTTGCTCGCCATTAATCCCTTGGATCAGCTTGGTAAATTCTTGCAATTTCGTGTCGATCACCGACGTATTGTCGATGCTCAGTAGGTAGCTTGGGGCAGTGATACCCCAGGACTCAGCCGGTGAGCCGGGCTGGACCCTGCAGATATGGAGTCCCGTCGGTGACACTTTCATCAGGTTGCTATGCTCAAGGGGCACCGGCTGAAGTATCAAACCCTTCCATTGGAATGACCAGTGGCGCTCAAACTTGGAGTGCAGAATTGTGACCACACTGTGATCTATAATCTTGCCGCTGCGAATGGCCTTCACGGAAACGGAGTCGGCCTTGAATGACAGGGAACTTGGAACCGGCTTATTGTCGACTGCGACCACGACATCGCCGCTCTCTAGGCCGCAGCCGGCCTTTGCGGCCTTGACCCTCAGATAAGTGTCGGTACCGAAGCGGCCCGTTTTGAACCATGTCGTCAGAGGACCGACTTGGGTTGAAGAGACAGTCTCGAAAAGTACGGGGAGCAACCGCGATGTGGGGTCGACGAGCGTCAGAATATCTGCCGCCGAGATGCTTTCACCATCGATTGTGACCGCACGAACGCTCGTGAAGGTAGAGTTTAACCACAACGAGGACTCTGGAGTACTAGGATGCATGCTGACAATGTTGGCAAGCTGGCGGCCGGAGCATGCCGCCCCTAAGCTGTCGTTAACTACATGACGGGCGCTGGTGGTCCATAGGAAGCAGTAACCGGCTCCCTTGTCCCAATTCACCCATGTCAGCCATCCCGGGTTCAACTTGCTGATACGGGGGGGGGACAGGTCCTTGAGGTCTTCAGGGTCAAACTTCACGACAGCAAACCCTCGGATAGACACTTCGCTAACGATCCCTGGTACCCTCTGGCCTTTGTAGATGAGCGTTACCTCGTAGCCCATCATAGGCGCTACCGAGGTGCTTGTAACGAGGAACCCCTCTGCGAAAACGTAGCCGGTGCATGAGGCTTGGTCCATCGGTATCGGGGTAGGGCAATCCATAACCGAGGGTGGACTGGGTTGTACCTCCACCCTAGGGTCTCCTGGGAACCACTTTGGAAGCCCCCGGATCAATTGGCGAATCCAACCCGTAGGACCCGATGGCGAGATACTACCGGGTAACTTCAGGGAAATCGTGGAAGGTTTGAAGGCCCAGAACCCTGTATCCGTAGGCTCGCCGATCCAGAGTCGGGCCTTGGCCCCGAGTTCGAACCGACTGGTCATGTAATTGTTGGGACAACTGGCGCAGGCACATTTGGACCCGAAACTAACCTGCGGCGAATTGATTTGTGCCGCCACCTCGGCGAGTAGGGCTACGGGTTTGCCGTTGGCCTCGACGACGTGACGTCCCTCGAGCGTCTCGTCCGAGGAGCTCTCGATGTAGAGAGTCCTGGGCGGACAGAAGAAACCTGCCGTAGGAGGCGGCAAAAGCCCGTGCTCCACCAGGGTACAGACTGATTCGATATTGAGAACACTGGAAATCATCTCGCTGCCAAGGTCGATGGTCGTCACGACCACGGTCGCCTGCGTCGTGCTACGGCGGAGCACCAGTTTACGGTGTTCGGCGTCGGGCAGGTCATAGAGGCCCTCAAAGCTGTCCACGCGCACACCATCGGCGCTCTCGAGTACGTCTCCCGCTTCCACGCTGCATTCTGTGATGGCCCTTTCGGCGACAAGGAATCTGCACGGGCCCTTGGGGAGATCTGGATATTGTTGCCGAAGTCCTCCGGCCTCCCGCAAGACCCATATGACTCCGAGATCCAGGCGCCTCATGTTGCCCTCGGCGTTTCCATCAAACTTGGAGGCCAAGACAGCCCAGCAGCTGCCCCTGTCTGTGTCGGGGATCATGCAAAAGCCGATGCACTTGTTGTTACGTGTAAAGACGGGAGCTCCCCGGGGCATAGGGTACGGCGTAGCCAGTAAAAAGTACGTCTTGTTGTAGTCCAAGAGGTCTTTGTCGATACAGGGCGGGTTCTTGTTAGCTTGCGCTACGGTAGTCTGAACGGAGATCTTCGTTCCGTCCGTGTTGCGGCCGAGGACCCAGACGTCATCCCCTACTTTCACCTCGGGCGGAGTCACGACGGCTAGGTTGTCGACTTGATGATCGACCGTGAGCAATGAACCGCCGGTCATGCCGGGGAGAGGTTGCCTCCGCGTCACGAGCAGCTCCCGACCGTCGTCGAGACAAGCCATGATGCTCATGGGTGCCGATGAGCCAAAGGGGGCGAGAATTATCGACTTGCCGATGAAAACACCGTTTGCGTGGCAGATCTGCGCGGGGTTACCGGCGGCCGGGAACGGGTTGGTGCTCTTCAGCGAGACGACCGATTCAAAATAGGTCTCAATGTTCATGGTGGTGGAGGAAGTAAGTATAGCGTGGAGCGGTAGTCGAGTGGTGCTTGGTGCGAATGCAGTTGAGGAGATAGATGGCCTAGGGAGGACTTGGTAAGGTAAAGTAAGGTAGGTAGGTAGGTAGGTAGGTAGGTAGGTAGGTAGGCAGGTAGGTAGGTAATTTGCGCCCGCTCAAACAGCAGGTGTCATGGGGAGCGTGGCTTACTTGTGACAGCACCGCGGAGAGGAGGTAAGAGATGGATTTGATAATAAACCGCCGGATACGGCGGGGTCAAGACCGTAAGAGCGCTGGCACGAGGTTGGCAACCACGCCATGAGTTACATCTCGCCTTCTCAGCGTATATTCAACCAGGCCGGCTGGGCACCGCCGAGTTTCAAACTTGGTGGGTGAGTGTGAGTAGCATGGCATGATGGTTGCCCACTCCGCACGCCCGAGAGAGAGAAAAACGCCAGTGCAGGGATTTCTCGCCTGGTTTCCCTTACGCTCTCTGCTGTTTCCATTTACTTACCGCTATTTCCGCGCCTCGCCCTGTAATCCGGCCGTGTGTATGCGCGGGGCCTTGGATGTCATGGGCACTTTTCGACATTGGCCCAATGGCATCACGCCGACTCGGCACCAGAGCAGCTCGTGTCGGATTTCTGCAGGGCCCCTATTTGTACCGCTTGTCTTGTCATTGTGCGGTAGCTCGAGTACCTAAGTACCTACCTAGTTAGGTAGCTTGATATCGTCCAAAAGTGACGTGGCACCAACCTCCCCGGCACATTGCGCAGAAAGAAGCTGTGCGAGGAAGGGGCGACGGGGGCGTGTCTATAGACCCAAATTTCGAAGGAAATGGGAGGCAAATCCTTCCGGCAGCTTCACGGCAGAACCCCCCTACCTCTCAGCAAGCCTCTGTTCAGACTCTATCCTTACATTTGTCCCCTCTTCTCAGTACGGAGGCTCGGGCCAAAAAAAGGGTCACCGTCCGCAGTGCATGATCCAGAACGCCACGTCCTAAAAGGGGTTAGATTGGACTCGCCAGCTGCCTGGTCAAGAAGCCAATCTTTCACAGTGCGAGAAGATAACTATCTTCAGCGCTAGTACAGGGGTTTAACGAAGCTTGAACGCATCTGTGGGTGAAGAACGGCACCTGGCAAACGAGCTGGCACCGTATGAGTCCGAATCCTGGCCACTGGGCAGGGTGACCCTTTTTTTTGGCCCCAGCCTCCGTAGACCGAGTCTTACGTCCGCACATATCAGGGTTAGGGTTACAGCATTTGTTTACTTCGCCCCTGAGGTGCCACCTGAGGAGGCTCCTCGGCTCCGTTTTCCTCCCTCCTCAATCACCTTTAACCAAATTGCGCCACAGCGGTCATGGCCATCACAGTCACTCTCAGCAAGCCTTCAAGGCGCTCTTCATCGGACATTGACCAAAAGCATGTCTCGGTACGCGGCTCCCGCCGTGGTTTCCCAGTCTCCAGCTACCCTGCTTCCTTGCACCTGGATGGCTGGGCCCTGCCGTACATAGCACAGACAAAGGTACGCAGGTACATAGAATAGTGGGGCTTAGCCCTGGGCGCTCGGGCCACAACCACATTCACCAGCCGGCAGGCTTCACCTTCCTTTTCCTGCGTGTGACAGTTGGTGCAGCTTCGAGCAAAGCGATGGCGCCGTATGCTGGCTGTGATGGACAAGTTTGACGGCGACGAACCGGAGCTCGAAAACGTGAAGTGTAGCTCTGAATGGTAGTCTGCCACTTGGCCGTATCGATACCGGCGGGCAGGAGGGCCTGGACCTTGGATTCGGCGGAGCCGTTCATGTTGGCTATAGCGGTTGGGGGCTTCCCGCTATCGTGGAGGCGGATATGGGGGGTGCTAGTCGAGCAGAAGCGCAAGCGTGCTTCGGATAGAAGATGACGGAGATGGCGAGCAGGGAGCTGGTTGAAAATGGAGCGGAAGCGACGAACAGCGTAATTTTCGACCGAGAGACAGCGAAGCAGAATCACGCAGCAGGCCAAGGACCAAGGCAGTCTCGTGGCAAGACGATAGGGTTGAAGGGCTCGTCGGTGATAGATACTGTAGATCCGTGAAGAGGAGGGTTCTAGTAGGAGGGTGATGTGTAGGACTGAAAAAGATGCCGCTGCCGCAAAGGAATAGGCAATGGAGCCCCGACTCCGTGGTGGGGGGTTTTTTTTACCTCGACCATCCCGCATCTGCTTGGTAAAGAACCAAGGATTCCGAGTGCCACTGTCAACCCATGTCCGGTACAGACCACACCGAGACGCACCTCTCCCATCCCGGCCCCGGAAAATCTGCGAGATTGCAGAGGGGTGGCCGTAAACTTTGCGCTAGCGATGTACACTAAGAGCCTCATGCAGACACCCTTGTCCACCCCACGGCCCAGATACAACGAGCATGGCATTCCATTTCCCGACGCCATTCCAGAGCTTTCCTAGTCAGAAACTCGCGACTTTTGCGTAACCGCCGCTGGAAAGCTTAAAGCTTGTCCACATTATTTCAAAGCTCGGGCGCTCCCTCCGGACAGTCTCTTACTCCCGGTCCTCGTTTGGGATGAACGGGTACCACCTCATAGTGGCACGTACGCGCCAACCTCAACTCACGCCGGAGGGTTCAAGGGTCAAAAGCTTACGTCATCAAGTGACTGCGGGGTTCTTGGTTTGGTGCTTCCAGCCAAAATTACCACCCCCGTATATAAATGGGCTGACGAGAGGGGGTTCTGTATTATTACAAAAATATTGATACTATGAAGCTATAAATGAATAACGCGATATCAAATCCCAGTGGTTTGGTTCAATATCTACTTTATAGATTCCTAAGCTTCCAAAATAGGCCCTTATTCCGCCATCAGATCCCTCAAGGCAACGTGATCGCATCTCCTAACGGCCCGCCTTTTTAAGATGCTCATCCTCACTGATACTGCCCACCGCTGTTGTTACACTAGAGCGATCGAACGATGTCATTGTCGTTCTCGTCCATACCTTCAATCGTGTCCAAACTGGCCAGAATCCAATTGAAGCGATGCGAGATATGTTCGAGATTGGTGTATTCCCCGCTCAAATCCAGAGTCGCAGCGAGCTGAAGCTCGTCCATAATTTGTTCCATCTGAACGATGAGCTGGTCGCACTCTGTCTCGACTGATCCTAACGGGGGCGGTGGGGGTGTCCAAACCCCATTACTTGGGATCGTATCCACATCGCTTTCTTCCATACTCGCCATCCTACCGAGACGGCTTCGCATTCGGACTCTCTGTATCCTAGTGAGAATCGAAGTTCCAGATTTGACGTGGGCAAGGACTGCCTCCTTAACATCGTCATGGGCATTATAAGCGGCAGGCCCTACAGATGAGGTTGTCGGGATGGCTTTGGCAGGTAACATATCGGCCGTCCTAGTAGACAACTGTTAGCTTCTGAAGGTCGCCAATAAGAAAAAAACATTTACCTTATTCTGGCTTGAGGCGCGTTCACTTTGACTCCTCTTGTACATAGGGAAGTAAGATGGAAGCCAGAAAAAAAACCCGAAGGAACATCCGACCGCACTTGGAGATATCAACGAGAGAGAATATATGGAGGAGGGTGAAGGAAAGAGGTGTAAACTCAAATAGGGGCTAGGCTAGCCCAGAACGAATAGTTCGTTACGAGTAACGCGGGATGGTTGCCGAGCCTGAACAAGAAAAGCAGTGTTCGGAAACATGTGTACTCGCAAAAACACGGCCGCATTCAGCGGCAAAGACATCAGGTGATATAATAACAAGATTAGGGCAGGTAAGATCAACTCCAACACGAGTATGAAGGTATCAGGGTGATACGGAGATTCTGTGCACGGCATCTGAGAAGTGGCTTGAGAAATCAGGATACCTAGGTAACCGGGGGAAGCAACTAGAAAGGTTGATATCGTCGCCAATAGGTTAGTAGACTGGCAACTGCCTCCAAAAATGGGGTGTGCAAGTTAAGGCCCCTGTTACGGCTTGTTCACGGCTTACTTGCACCCCATTTTTGGAGGCAGTTCACTGGATAGGAAGGTGGAGACGGTAAAGCGTCCCATGAGGCGGGATCCACACACCCAAAACCGACAACTCGATGCCGGGAACTCGGGCATTCTGCTGATAGGGGAAAACCTGGGTCGGTTAGGACTACAATAGGGACGGCACCTTGTGGCCGCACGCCGGTGAACGGGTGGCATCAAGAGACCTCGGGGGTGGGCATCAAAAACAACAAGGGTGTCTCAGCGGCGGGGGTTATAAATGGTCCACCGTTTTGCCGCTTGTTGGCGGCTTCGTCTTGCTTTCGTATAGGTACTTAGGTACTTGGTTCCCTTAGCGTCTAAAGGATTTAGCTCGTCCGATGTTGGGCAAATGTTCTGAGATATGTAAATATGAAGCGAAGAAACAGAGACCGGGTTCAAATTGCTGCCGATTGACAACTGGGGGAAATCCCGAGTCCTGCCGTGGAATACGGATACTCGTCGGCCCCTAGTCCATGGTCAAAACCCCTGCCTTTTGTCTTTTGCAAAAACCCCTACCTTTTGCCAATTAGTCAACTGGACGCTCCCAGCCCAGAGACACGCGCGCTAATACTACTACAAGTATGGTCTAAGGGTAAGTTTTCCATCCCTGTTCGCCACGCCCCTGTTCTTTGTCTTTTGCAAAAACCCCTGTCTTTTGCAAAAACCCCTGTCTTTTGCAAAAACCCCTGTCTTTTGCAAAAACCCCTGTCTTTTGCAAAAACCCTTGTCTTTTGCAAAAACCCCTGTCTTTTGCAAAAACCCCTGCCTTTTGCCAACCACCCCCCTGTTCTTTGTCTTTTGCAAAAACCCCTACCTTTTGCCAATTAGTCAACTGGACGCTCCCAGCCCAGAGACACGCTAATACTACTACAGTATGGTCTAAGGGTAAGTTTTCCATCCCCTGTTCGGTATTTGGGTATATATTGGCCAGTGCGGTTCCTGCTAAGTCCCTGCTAGCGCTGTATTGCGATTGAAACGGCGCTGTAATTTTCAAATTGTGGCACGCCGGGGGTCTTGTCGGTACCTGAGCAGGGGGGGAAACTTTTGCTCCATACCGCAGTCTTGTCGGTACCCGGGCAGGGGGTAAAACTTATTGCACCATACCATACTGCGGTATGGAGCAAAAGTTTCCCCCCCTGCTCAGGTACCGACAAGACCCCCGGCGCGCCACAATTTGAAAATTACAGCGCCGTTTCAATCGCAATACAGCGCTAGCAAGGACTTAGCAGGGACTGCACTGGCCAACATACCTTTGCCAGTACGGTACAAGCCAAGGCTGGAAAACATAACCCCACAGTACGCTAGTAACCCTTGTCTCAGCGCGCCAGTCCCCACTCTTGACGACATGCATAATATACTTGCGCCTGCCGAATGTTATAAACATTTTGCAGCGGCCAAACTCTCCATTGCCCAATAGGATGCCTCCAACCTGAATGACCAAGCCGCGCTGGGGTCCGCACAGGATGGTCTGTTTTTTCTTGACGGGAGACCTTCCCCGGAGCAGAGCAACCCCGGCAAGAACGACGGCACCCTCCCCCACAGGAGAGCAGAAAGCATAGGAAGCAATGTGAAATCCGGGTTCGCAAACCATTGGAAACTCTAGCAGCTCTTTTTCTCCTACTCCGCAAATTGTAGAATTGTATCATACAGTTTGTCGCCTGCACTATTTCTCATCCCCCTTTGGAGAGGGATTGGAATCATCTCGCGTTGTTCGTAGCTCCTCCTATGTCTTAGTCATTGTCCACTTTTGCCCACGAGCGTGCCTTACTTGGGTTTCCTTCTGGCTGCTAAATGGGATCGAAGGAACTCGGGACGGCCGAGCTGTGCCCCCTAGCGCCTCCGAGGGCGCTAGGGGCCAGGTCTGCAATCTGGAGAAAACAATAATTCACCAGTCCTTCGCGGTGGCTTGACGTCGATCTACACGGTACTAAATTACTTGATCGTTTTGCCGTTTTGGCGTCGCGGCGACGGGCTCCGCCAACTGGATGTTGCCGAAGGCTGTTACGGGCTCGGCGAACCATCCCGCGTTACTTATGACGACCTGCTGGTTCTCTTTCTAATGCTGTCCAGCCTCGTATTCCCGGTACATCTCGTTTGGGCCGGCCTTCCTTCGAGTCTGCTATTCTGTTATGGGCGAGGCCGGTGTGAAGGAAAAGAGAGGGAATGGGTTTTCCGTACAATTGTAAAAGAAATGACTGCAAAACCAAAGAATAGGGGAAGGTTGACGCTCAAATTGCCACCCGCGCTGAAAGCGTTTTCCCCTTGCGGCCTTGGCAACTGCATGCAAAAATGGGGTGTACAAAGCAAGCCGTGAACAAGCCGCAACAGGGGCCTTAACCTGCACACCTTCCCCGGCATTAACATCCATGTTCGTGTTTGAAGGACACGTCCTGCTTCGGCCAACCGGGCGATCTACCTACATACTAGGGCTGACTGACTCGATGCTATCTAATCTCTTCCCCGGTATATGCAGGGATCCTCTCAGCTTTAACCCCATCCATGCATCTTCCCCCACAGTTTCCGCGATCATTTATGTGGCAAGGTCGAGGATGGCCTGGGTGGGCCAGCAGCTCCAGCAGCTGAACCATCCCCGTTACTCTTGGCAAAGCAGAAACAATGAATTGCAGCAGTGTCGGCGTCCCGCGGGTCCATATATAGCTGGCAGCCTAGCATGCTTGCGCGCGCAAAAATGCTCTTTCATGCAAGCCACGGCCACAGTTGACTTTGCCTTGCCTTGACTCCCCTGCACTCGCAAGATGGACAACACCACCACCGATCAACTCAACTTGGCTATTATCAGCTGGCTATTGTCCTCCCTCTTTCATGTTCAGTTTCTCGTAACCGAATGGAAGGTGGGCAGAGTGCAGACGATACGAAATGACAAGCTTTTCGTCTCACCTAACTGGCTTCAAGTCCCATTCGCTTGCTCGGCTATTCTCGCCATCTCCTTCGGTATCCTGGTGCTTCTTTTCATCCTCGCCTTGAATGCGGTTATTATTCGATATGAATATGCATACCCACTCTTTGTTACTTTGGAAGGTATATCACTTTTGTCCATACAAATAATAATGGTATTCGTTACTCAGCTCCCCCGTTCTCGAATACTGTTGCTAATATACTACAGCTCAAGGGCCCATATGACTTTTGCATCAAATCGGCATACGTAAAACCGATGTCGACGGTGGCCATTTTCGTTGGATGTCCGATTCTATACATCAGTCACATTGCTGTGGGGATCTGGCTACTTGTTGCCAAGCGACTTTCTAGCGTCCTGTGGGCTTCGGCGGCCTCTATCTACTTCTTTCGCATGATTTTACCTATTTCCCAGTTTTTTGTTACGAGAACCATCATTTGGAATGTTATTCCTATGGTAATTTTCTCGCTGCTGTTTCTGGTAGCGTCCATTACAGTTGCAGCTGTGGTATTGGATAATGGATGGCTGTATCTTGCTCAGCATTTCCTTTGTATGGCCTTTGTTATATGGCAGGAGATTTGGAAAATTATATGGGCGTCGGACGACCAGGGCGGGCAGGAAGAAGCATCGCGACCGGCCATGAGTCGCTTTTCCGTATCAGATGACGGACTTGAGTGGGGTATCACAGGGACTCTTCGAGCTGCGTGGGCAAGGCTTTACAGTCCACTACGGTAATTAGATACAGACCAACACGTCCTGATCTGTTTTTCACGGCCTATGGAGAATGATTGATTGACTGGATCCAGTTTTGGTTATAGCTTTCAGCAGCGCTCTCGAGAACAGTCCAGTAAGGGGGTACGGATGCCTCAGGTGTCGAAACACTGACAGGGGCAAAGAGCCCGCCCACCTTGACCATCCCCAGTCACCTGTGCTATTATGCTCTGCAAGTCCTACCTTCCATTCCGTATTACTTTGCAGCCATATCAGCCTCGGGTGGAATTATGAGGCCAGAGGACGTGCAACCGTGGAATGGACCTCCCAAGGTGGCGATGGGGGAATCGAAGTCAAGTCGGTTGAGGCGCGCAGGTCTGGTGGAACTGGACGGCGCTCGCAGGAAGATTCCCGCCGCAAAAATGGGATATGCGGGTTAAGTAACGCCCCTACTCCGATTTATTACATCCAATTGGTGCAGCAAGTATCGGCTGGAAAATATACGATGCGAACCCAACGTGGCTCAGACGGAGAAAAGGAATACCCAGAAGCAATTCCAAGATATCCATTAATACCCTGTGTAGAGTGGCAGTCTGTGGAGACTGCAAACCAAAGACCTCGCCTCCTTGGGAGAACATGATAAAGCGGCCCAAGAAGGGTGGAGAGTGGGAAGCCTTGTAATATAGCAGGATGCATCAAAGGTCTCGTTGCTTGGGTTGTAGTACTGGGGTGTAGTTTTGAAGCCACCTGGCTGCCTTTCCCGCCTTATCAATTGCCTTGCGTGACCTTTCTTGTTCGCGGAATTGGAAATGCTGGTAATGGCTCGCGGTCAATGGTGTTGAGATACTTAAAACTGGCATCCCGAGCATGTTTTCCCCCTTCCTGCTCTCTCCTTGGCCTTCTATATGTCCGACTGGCTCTCAACGATTGGACCCCGATTTAACCCTACGACGTCTCCTTCAGAGATTTACTATGGTGCTCTTCTGCTGTTCCCGGTCCCGGGAGAAAACGTCGCATTGGTTGGGCAAAGTCATAATCCCACATCCCCTCCTCCTGTCGCGGACTCATCCCGCGCTTCGCTGCGCTGCTCAACAGAACCTATTCGCTACAGCACCGCCGGCTTTCTCAGTCCCGCCCTCTCATCTCTCTGGTCCGTTTGTACTGGATATTTCTCCTCTGGACCGTCCCCTCGTCGCCTCCCCCTTCATGTTCGCCGGTCTCAGTAGCCCATGGAGCTGGTCTACACCTCTGCCGGGGAAATAAAGGTCAGCGCGACAAGGGGGTTCATACCTGACATTTGTGTGACTCCACAAACTCGCCACAAGTAACAGCCCCCCGGCCACGCTAACCTTTATTACCCCGGCGGAGGTGTAAGAGCTCTCCCGATGCACTTCACCTCCCCGCGGCATCTACAATCATCCATACCCATGTTGAAGGGGGAAGCTCCGGTGGTTCGAATTACTACCTATCTGCTGGTGACCAAAGGGGGCGCCCCACAGCCATGAGTGTCCACTAAAGCCATCTCCAAACTCACCACACTACCCAAGCCGTCTCTAAAACTTACCACACACACTAGGGCCGCTTCCAAAACTTACCACACCAGGGCCGCTTCCAAAACTTACCACACCAGGGCCGCTTCCAAAACTTAGCGTTGGCGAGCGTTGCTTGTCCGCACGGATTGGGCCAACCACCCCGTATTGCTCGTGGCGATCTATTCGCTGTCACGGTCGGGCCCGATGCTGTCCAATATCATACTCCCCAGCACGTTTCTCTCAAGTTTTGATCCATTCTAAGATATGGGTGGATGATCTTTCTAGCGTCTACAGGCTTTCCCCGTAATTCTCGCCCCTTATCCTTTACCTTCTGGCCGCCTGCCCCCACCCATGGAGCTGGATCCAAGGAGGCGCTGAGAGGCCTTGGTATTGGGTTAGTGCTCCCCAAGCAGATCAGTGCAAGGATACCCCTATGCCCTTCCCATTCATCTCCACGATTATCCATGAGGCAAGGTTTGGGTTGGGTCCGACAGCTGAGTACTGTTGATTGTTATCTACAAGATAGGATAACAAGTCCGCGTTTCTCGGCAAAGCCATGAATCCTGGTTCTCGGTCTGGTAGAGGCATATATATCTGCCCTGATACCTCGTCTCTCAATTCTGCAGTCCCCCAACCAATAGATTGGAAAGCCCAGCTCGCGGCCCCTAACACGACTTGGAGACACAGCTGCACATGTCCACCGCCACTCTGGTTACCCTTATTACCCCCTTATCATTTCGCATGGAGAAACGGCTCAATGATAATGGGCTGTCGGCCTTTATTTCCACCGTATTTCTGAGCCTTTTTAGCCTTGTGGTTGTGGTCCTGGCGAGACACCATGCTGACCGCAATGGCGGCATCTTTGCCTTGGTAGGAAAGAAAAAGGGGGGGGTTCCGGGCTTGAGCAGGAGTACCATGGGCTTCTACAAGCGATATCACAAACTTTTCGACGGCATCTGGATCGCCCATACCTTGGTATGCGTCCTTGCTATTACCATCCTATATTTACTCAAGATTCGGAGTTTTGCCCTCGTTCTTGGACTTTACCGTACTTTATCTCAGGTAAGTGCCAAGAAACGCGACCCGTGGAGATGTAGCTGACCGTTTTAGCGAATGCACTGGGCTCGTTTATGGCCGCTAGATGCACGAATTAGGCCGTTCCTTATCATTCTCGTCATACCCATAGTACTACTAGTGCTTATTTCAAGTGTCTTTCTATTATGGCATAACCTCCCGATCGCCGGCAAGGCCCTGGTGCTATCAGTCGTTTGTATCTTCTCTCTTTGGTCTATGGTCTTGTCCTTCAAGATACTTCGGGTTCTTGTGCCTACTGTGGCTATGCCTCCAGAACTGAAACAATGGTCATTGGCATGGGCCTGGGGCATTTTAGGGGCATCTATCATCTCGATCTCGGTGGGCAGTTGGTGGACGCTAGGAGTGCCGGAGGAAGACGTGGAGGAGTTTGTCGAGGTACGTCGTTAATGAGCTGGCTATATATAGGCCAATACTAACTACTTAGATTATGTGTCTTCTTTGTTCACTGGAAGAGCTTGTTTGGTTGGTGTATTTGTTCTCTCAGTGGTGTGATTGGATGAGAAAGGGCGAACCTGAGGTTTTGATCCATGTTATGGAGTTTAGGGAGATGCAGCGTGAGGGCCAACTTTGGAAGACGGAGTCTACGTGCCAACCTACGGATTCTACGACGACGTTGGAAAGTGAAAAGTCTCGCCGTCGTGCTGATTTGGAGCGTGCTGGTGTGGTACTGGTAGCTTTGTCTTAGGAAGGCAATCCTTGGAGGGGCATGGGATCGGGCATCTGAACTGGGTGGCCCAGACGGAGGTTCCGCAATGTATTGCAGCGAGCAAAAGCAACATATAAGGTGGCGGATCACAAGACGCTCGCTGAATTGTGTATAGATACCACCTAATATTATTGATATTGGGCAAGAGCTCATTTATCAATACAAACAAGAAGACTGGATACTGAGATACGTGGTATGGGAGGTGATGGGCCGTGTGGAGACGAGCGATTGTCGCGAGAGACGCTGGGCTGTAGTGCCGAAAATGATGATGCTGCTAGATGGCCAGTCTGATGGTCATAAACACTGAGTGGCAGCAGCGGCAGCGCCGGCGCCAGTGGCAGGACCTCAGCTGGCGTCTCCTGCTTGATCGTACAACGTGCTATAGCTGTGGTCGCCTTAGTAGCTGCCTCCGAGAAATCATGCGTGCGCTTACCGACGTTGCCCGGCGGAGAAAGTCTTTGAGGTACGGACCCAGCCGCCGTATAACCAGGCAGCATTTCCGGCAGGTAAATGCCGCCGCACGACAAGTTCTGGTTTCTGGGGTTGAGGGTCTGGCCAATGATGTTGTTCTTCGTCTCGCCCAGGAGGAGAGTTTGGGGCAGGCTGGTCTTGCAATAGAGCACCACGCCGAGGGCCAGCAGCTCGCTGGTAATCTGACTCTCCACCTTGTGTGTCCGGCTGGGATCCTTGATCCCAAGATTGCCCCTAATCCATCTAATGTACCCCATTGTTGTGTCGACACCCTTGACGTGGAACTGGTCTTTCAAGCTGATGGGAAGGCCGTGGAGTGGGCCGAGGACGGTTTTCTTATCGGCGAAGTGGGCGTCGAGGGACCGGGCGCGCTCGACGGCTTGGTCGAAGAAGATCTCGTGGAGACAATTGTTCTGTCCACGGCCCGCGCGTTAGTTACGCTTCCCTGTCGCGGACAGAGACAAGGCGCCCAGGCTTATAATCTGGTGGGCGATGGCCGCCGTCTTGCAAAATGCCGTCGTCACTTGGACTGCCGTGAGCTTCCCATAGCGGATGCTGTCGACGATGTCGACGCTCTCCATCGAAACAATAGATACCTCGTCGGGGAGGAGAAGGCTCTGGATGAAAGGCCCAGTAAGGTCGCGCTGCTCTCGCGCCCTCTCCAAGTCTCTGTCGCTGAGCCGCCATTCCGGGCGGATCTTGGCAAGCGTGTCGGCTCGCTTCTTCGCGGCCTGGGCCTCCCAGGATACGGCCCTGGCACCCGGCGCCATCGGTGAAGACATGTTCGTCGGGACAGGCTGTCTGCCGATGAGTCGCGTATAAGGTAGGAGAGGGGAGAATCAGAATCGAGGGAAACAAGGAGGGCGAGCAATGACTTGTATTGGTGTAAGACTTCAATCTGGCCCTCGAAAAGGAAAGGGGGATGCACCCAATTAAAGATGTGCGGAATATGCCGTGGAACACCCTTATTTTCAGGTCGTTACTCACCGCTTGCCGGAAAGCGGGTCGACCGATAATTCTGCCGCTAGGTTATCGGGCTCCCGACTGATCGCTCCAAAACCCATTACTCCACCTGGAAGAAGTCTACCAAGATTGGCATAGCCGCCTTTTCGATTAATTATGTCTTCCTCTCTACCTGAAGAAGACCACCTCGTCCGACCGAGCAGTCCTAGTTTTACTGTTGGGCTTATTGACCCGTCTACCGATGTTTGCTTGATAGCTCGATTGGCCCTCAGAGAGTTGAAAAACAAGCTCGAGCAACCAGAAAATGGCCTTGGTCAATCGCAGAAGGACCTCGGCCGGCGGGAATCCGACCTGACGGTCCAGTCAGAAGACTTCAATCTTCAGTTGGCCCAGTTAACCTCCACGATCCGAATACCCCCAATTTCGCCAGCAGCATCCAGACCCAACTCACCCCAAACAGTGGAACATATCCCCTACTCGCTGCCCCTCAACAAAAAGAGGCGGAGGAGGCAGAAGGTTGGGAGAGCTCCAAGCCAAGCAAAGAAGGCCCTTTCGGGTGAAAAAATTGTGGATTTAACTGTTAACAATATCATTATTGCGCTACGGGCCATCATTGGCGGAAAGGTCGATACGGATGCCGTTAATCAGTTTCTCGTATCTTGTCTCCATTATACGGCCTGGAAACCTCACACTAGAATGACGAAGATTTGGGGTAGTGAAAGGGCGGGAAAAAGCGAGACTAGAGACGTTAAATCAGCTGGCGTTGCTCTCAATATTACTAATATAGTCTGCCATTTGCTCCCACCCCTCGGGAAAGGGAAGGCCCTTATATTATTCACGGCAATTGCAGGTAAGATGGCCATCTAAAATCTTTTAAAACTACGCTAATCTTTAAAGTTGGGCGATGCAAGTTCCGTTCCTTATTAGAGTTCCCAGATAACCGGTGGGGAATAGTCACGAGTGCTGCGAAGAAGTTAGCAGTGGAACTTGAGAAAGAAGATATTCCAAACAATTGGCTTGCTATAAATCCTGCCGTCTTCGCTGCTAGGAAATATAGTATAGAGTAAGTTCTATTACTAATTTGAAGTTGTTTAAGATTTTAATACTCTTATAGTTATGACGAAGCATGTCGCTATTTAGATCTCTTAAACTTCATCCCGCTACGTTCTATTCCGGAACTACCTTTACTATTTCCCATCTCAGACGTCCCGCGGACCTGGTCAACCGAGTCACCATCAGCCCCATCGTGGCTAGAGTTCCCCAACGAGGTCAATAACGCACAGCTTTACGCATCTGGCATTACCACGCAGCAAGAACCAAATGATCCCGACACAAGGTTACAGATAATACAACCTAACTCTAGATCGACGATCAGTCAATATATAGCACCAATTACATCTGGGAAGGCCGTCGGGAATCACAGGCTACACCTGAAGTCGGATGGCTATATTACGGTCATATGGAGCGGCGGAATTACTCGACTCTCCCTTGGAAACTCAACCGAGCCCGCAGAAATGGGGTACGGCTGCGACGATCCCGACGTTAGACTTATTTCGCCCGTCGAACGTCGCATTACGGCTGTGGTGGCCGACGTATCCAAGCTGGAGACTGCCCTAGGAGATATGCTCTATCGGGGATTTCAGACAAGTTCAACGAGGAAGAAAGAAATAGGAAGTGCCTTGACCCAAGGCGCCCGTATGTTCATGGCTGTTAGAGAGTACGATGACTTCATGCTAGAAATACAGATTGGGCTCGAGGCCGGGAGGATGATAGCCCAGCTTATTCCCACCGGGAGTAATCTTTGTGAGGTTTTTGGTGACTATCTTTATTCTATTATGGAATCTAGTAAGACGAAGCCTCCCTTGCGGCTGACTATTAACGAGGAATATAAGCTGGAGCTGGCGTTGGGATATATTAAGGGCTTAGAAGTAGCGTGTTCTATTTTCCCATGTCTTTAGGTACTAATTTAATATGACTTTCGATAACTAATAGCTTATCACCCCCTGGAATAAGTATATCGTCTGCGTCTGTATCCGTCTTTTGGGGTCTGGCGTCTTGGATGCCAAAAAATACTCTCCCAGCTCCAGCCTTCCATGATAATAATCTATCAAACTCGACAGGATCAAAAAGGTGGTATGTGATATATTCGTAGTTTCCGTTGAAAGTCTGGTTACTCTATTTAATTCCTAATCAGCTAGACTCTAGTTCAAGAATAATGCGGCTTACTTCAGGCATTGGCTAGTACGTCGTTTCTGTAGAGCGTCTACGCGTTCAAAAATGGTAGGGAGCCGATATTGAAGATCGGTCTGGCGCTTGTTCAAGATCGATTGTGACACAGAACTTAGAGCTAAGGAACTGCATTGAGTAAAGAATGTAGATCGAAGGTAGCACAGAGGAAAGAATCTAGCCTATATATACAAAGAGAGAGCACAGGGGCATGTGGCTCAGGTGCTCTGGAGCCATACTATTGCGCCCTGACAGGGGTCTTTTTACCGTGTCACATCGAGGACCTTAAACAATAGCGATAGTCTCGGGCAGCGAACGAGTGTATAAGGTAGGCGGCCCGCAAGGGCTATGCCTAGATATTTTTTGCCAGCACTCAGTTATTATCGATATATCCAGCTTTTGCTTAGATATTCGCAAGTCTGTCCCTGGCCCGCCCCCTATATTGCCGGAGGGTACGGGGCATTTGGATAATTGGGTAAAAGTTCTTATCGACCAGCACGTCCTCTTATATTAATCACTACGGTTAAGTGGAGAGAGGGAGTTGCTTACCGATCTCAGCCGAGCACATAATTATGGAGAATTTGTAGGGGAAACGTCATGAATATTGCTGCCACATCTCTGGAGTCCTGAAGAGGACACCCTTCTCATCTATTTGAAGGACCAGGGGCTTAGGTGGAATCAGATTTGTGAGCGATTTACGCAGGACTTTCGAGAGAAAAACCGGAGTCAGGCGGCTTTGCAATTACGATATGGTAAACACTCGAGGACGGAGGGTGGGGAGTCAAGCAGTGGCAGCCGTTTGCCGGGAATCGGCAGTCGCCATGATTCCGGAGGATACCGATCCCAAAGCGAGACTGTGATTGCGATCGATCATGCCCTTCTCTCATGCTAAGGGAGGAATATTAGAGCGAAGGTAGTTCACTTAGATCCCATTAGTTACTTGCTGTTTCCAAATCCCGCTATTAAAGGCGGTCGAATACAAATCACTCGCGGCAACTTGGCCAGCGCGAGAGTATGGATCAATGCCATTGTCAATACCAGTCAGTGACTTGCCGCTGTTGGTGTGGTTCTTGCATCTTAGACTGGCGGTAGATATGTGTAGACCCTCTTTGCCCACCCTGCTTGCCTCACCTTCGCCTTTTGCCTGCGCCCCTGCATTTCCCTTTCTCGCATTTGTGAGCTTCGCGTAAGCCCCTTTCTCTCCCGACTCGTCTTCGTTTAGCGCCTCTCCCGACCGCCTTTGGGCAAGCCGGTTTGCCGCATCGAGGATCGAGCGGCGCATCGAGCGGCACATCGAGCAGACTGCCAAACTTCCTTCTCGAGCGTTGTCGCTTGGGGTTAGCACCGTAATAATCGGGTTGGACCGGAAAATAGCCGGGTTATAAAGCGGAATGCCTAACCTAAGAGAAAGAAGTGGTTCAACAACCCGATAACAATGGATCACCACACGAGCGACGTTCAGCCCGAAAGGTCTAGCAGTGTACGATCTGATAATAAGACTCTTATTAGTATTGTTATTTCCTTTCGTATAAATAAGCCTACGTGTCGATAGCCAGTGCGTCCATACCGGTGTAATTGGAAGGGATATAGAAAAGGATACGGTACTATCTACCATTTGAACGCCCACGTAACAAAGAAACATCACGGCGAGAGGCGATACCGCCGCGATCGGAAATCCATACCATCAACTCCTGCCACCTCTATCGACCCAGAACATCCTGCCGTCGCCAATGTCGAACCTGCCGCCTCTATCGAACCTCCCGTTGAACCCCTTATCGCCCCTTTCGAGCCTGCTGTCGCTTCTTTCGAGCCTGCTATCGCCTCTTTCGAGCCTACTATCTCCCCTTTCGAGTCTGCCGTCACCCCTTTCGAACTTATCTCCCCTTTAGATCTTGTCTCCTTCGAGCCTATGGCACTTTCGAGCCTATCGCTCCTTTCGAACCTATCACCCTTTTCGAGCCTCATATCGCCTTCGAACCCCACTTTGACGACCCTATTACCCTCTTTTTAGAACGAACTTCACCCCCTTACTACCCTAATACTCCCGTACTTCAGGACCCTATCTAGCAGAATCTCGAGTCTCTTAGTCCCCTACCTTTTAATATTTTATAAGGAAATGAGGAAATCTAGCTGTTACGGATCCCTGAAGAATGCACGATAGTGGGGCACACCCTGTTTGGTGTTGGCCAATCAGGAGTGTCCCAGAGTCCCGAGCAGTCCTGCTCGGGACTCCGGGACATGGAGCGAGCGGCCGAAGCCCGGCTTCGGGCCCTCGGGACCAAGGGACACCATTGACTGGTTCCCTTAGATAGATATATACGATGACCGCAGCCACGGTCTTAGATAGAGCTTGCTTGGTTCTTCAAGCAAGCAATACACATTCACTGCACTCATACACATTGAGTGGCAAACCCAGTTTGACTGTATTACACGTGCACCAGGAGCTTGCCCTTTGTTTATTCTTCACTATTACCAACCCACCAGACCTCATTGTGCCACTGCACGATACAGACCTTGACCCACACAGTCGAGTTGGTTTGTAATAATTCTCTCAAGGAGATTATCCGTCAAGAAAGAGAAAATAGGACGGTACGAAAACGTGGAAATAGTAATGATAGCGCTATAATCGATATCTACGAGAAGGCTTTAAAAGGTCAAGTAACACGTCATAAGATATTAGAACAGAGGAGAATCGGTAAGCGGTAGGTATCGACCTCTAAGCTATCGCCTCTTTTACTAGTTATTTACTCAAACGAAGTAGAGATAATAGTATAAGTTCTTTATTACTTAGACTAAGAACATAGCTAATTCAATAGCAAAAACTTCAAACGAATAAACAACACTTCATTAAATTTACTAGAACAGACAATCCAGCGAAACTATTCAGCGGAGTTTATTTGCTTATATACTCAATTAACGAACGAAGCGGAAGAAATTACAAAGAAACTGGCGGAGGCTTGTTGGTAGAGGTTTTAGCACAGAACCAGTCGAGCTAAATGTTTCCAAGCATTCGGCGCGGTATCGCGCTGCTCATATCTCGTCTAGGCCGGCCTCCTTCGTCCTTCACTCTATCTCTCTCGTTGATATCTCTCGATATCTCCAAGTACAGTCGTCTATTCCGGGTTTTCTCTCCCTGCCTTCAATCTTAATGTCCTGTGTACAAAGGGACTCGAAATGGATAGGTTAGTGCAAGTACTTGCTTTGTCTTATTAGTAACCAGTTAACAGCCGAAGGCAGACGTCGTCAGACTCGGCTTCGGGCCAGTTTCCAAAGCCAGGACATCAATCCTCACCTACAAGCGCTCAGTATAAAGGTGCGAAAGACCTTGAAGATGATAATGGAAACCAAACGCGCTGCCATTTCCCTCTACTTGCTGGACGCAAGTCCAGATTGGAGCTACTCAACACCGCCAGCGCCACCAGAGTCACTAGAGAAGCCAGAGTCACTATACGAGCTCTACTACAAGAAGCTCATCGCCAAAGATTGTGAGCGAGTTGCAGAGCTGGAATTACTTAACAAGCTCATCGCCGAGACCAAGAAATTGCCCAAGGATTGTGAGCGAGTTGCGAAGCTGGAATTGGTCAAGAAGCGCAAGCGAGAGCTGGAGCGCAAGCTGCCGGATCAGGCTTCGCACGGTCAATACACCAAGCTCCAGTCTAGACTGGATCAGATACAACGTCGGGCGCCTTGCCACAGATTGGTGTGGAACCTAAGAGGGAAGGACACTGTGTATTACAAGCTGTAATAGTAGATTTCAACCAAAACACCCACTTCCTACCCTGCCCCCTTCCAAATGTCTTGCCTTTTTCTCGGTTGAATTACGTGGTGGTGTTTCTATTATGTATCTCCAGAATCTCGAGGTATCTCTGGATCAGCTCGCAGTTACAACTGTGGTGCTCTTGTAGGTGCAGATATAACCAGCCCCGCTCAGCTTCTAGGCCTTTCTTTCGCTCCTTAAGCCGCCGATTTTCCTCCTCGATGGCTTTATACTGACGAGCCGTTTCTTCTTCTTTTTTGCCATCCCTCTGTCGCTGCCTCTGTGCCGCAAGCCGGTTGCGCTCGCGTAGATCGAGAGGCCCTTTTTTCTTCCCGTTACTGCCGTCGCCGGAGTCCGAGACCTCGTCGCCAGATTCCGAGACCTCATCGCCGTAATCCGATGGGCCCATGTCCCTGATGTTGGGGTGGTTACTTATACAAAACGATGGGCCTGCGTGCTGGATGTCGAACTGGTCGAGAGCTTGGGTAGTGAAGTTGTTGGTAGAAGATGGGCCCGTGTCCAAGACAACGAGCTCTCCCTGCGACCATGGAATGAAACCGGAGTTGTTAGAGGGGTGACCGCTGAAATTAATAGGCGTGTTGATTCGATGGTAGTACGGATGCAGGATGTGTTAGCCTGCGAGGGTCAGATGAATGGCTGGTAGGAATTGGAGAAATGTCAGTGCCTGTAGTGACTTTAGTTATATAGAAATTAAGCTTGCTAGTAAGTACTAACAGGTAGTGAGCCTCGATTTTTTTGGCAACCGCTTGGGTAGGTACCACCTCAGTTGACTGGGTACCTGGGGCGCACCTGAGCATCTACTCGGATTGGTTAGTCTCTGGAACTTGGGCGAATTGGCGAAAGGGGGAAGCTGGGCGGGGTTGATGCAACCCAAGTCGGAATTGGGTGTCAAAAGCTGTTACCAAAAGTGGGTCCTCAAGTCCTGGTGCCCCACCAGGGGTGAGCCTTAGCAGTAAAATAATCTTCCCCTCAGCTCCCCAACACTCTGCCCGGGCAATTTTGACAGCACTTTGCATCCTTACAACGATATCTTCCTACCTAACCACGACAAAAAGAGATCACGACTTTTTATTATTACTACATACCCGATTGCGCCGCCTTTCTATTTGCTTCACAAAATTTTCTACCCTCTTCGGCTTCAAGGAATCCTCTGTACTATTCCAAATAACCGCTGTTAACGGGTCCCGCAACAAATCCATCACATCCATCACCGCATCTGGCGACAATTCCCGTGCAAACTTGCCCTGGAAATTACCGATTGCCTTCTCGATATCCGCGGCGCCAATTAGCCTGTGCCTGGGTAAGTTTTCTCCGCAAAGGTGGCGGCAACCCTCCCTCATTGTCGGATGAAGCCGAAGATGCAGAGCTGTCGCTAATTAATGTATTTACGTCAGGGCTGCGCGTATTGTTTCGTCTTCCTTCCTCGCCGCCGCGAGTGCATTCTTTTCCTCTGGCGATTTCTTCTTTCGTTTTGTTGACCTTTGTTGAGATTCCTCAGCGGTACGCATCTGGGAACCAGTGGCTTTTTAGTCCCCGACTTTATCCACTTCACCTGCTTCGCTTTCTTCTTCTTCATCTTCATCCAACAATCCTGACATTACATGAATATCAGATGAAGAAGCCTCTACCCCTGGAGCTAGCCGTGAAGACTCATCTTTCGTCTCTCAGACACCCATGTTGGAAGCCCAGGAAAAGCTCGACACCCTTCCGCAAAGACCTACATCCGTCATCCGGGCTCCAGACGTCAGCTTCCAAGAGCCTGAAAACAAGCAATTGTGGGTGGTTACTCACCCAAAAACAGCTCCTCATACTGACGTTACTCGTAGTCCCCTCAACGTTCTTCCCGTACTCAGACCTGACATTGCGGGGCCCAAGTCTAGTATGGGAAGATGATATGGGTCTGATTTTGCATGAGTGCCAGTAGTGTCTCGAGGTTGGTTGCCCGGTCGGCGAGCGCGCGAGTTACACCGGGCAGCATAGCGGGAGGACTATTCCAGGCGTAACGGGCGGCCGGCAAAGACTAAGTAGTAACGTTCTGTTATATTGAAGCCTAGAATACAGTACAAAATCTCTGTGCCCCCCTTCCCCGGGCACCTTGGGCCGAATCACCCCCGCTGCCAACACCACCCTTCTCAAAGCCAGAGCCACCTTTCTCGCCAAAGCCATCCTTCTCGCCAAAGCCGTCATTCTCGCCAAAACCGCCCTTCTCACAATCAAAACCACCCTTCTCACAGTTAAAAACACCACTATTCAGCGCATCGCTGAGAACACCGTCACGCCCTGGAACATCTGGAAGGTCTCCAAACCCAATTCTCCCAGGCGCAACTGCGCTAGCATCGAGCTGGATGTCGAACTCCGGACTCTCGCTAAACCGATGTGTCTTGCTGTCGTACTGCAGCCACTTATTCTCCCGTGCAATGCGGCACCCAAGATACAGTACTCGGATCTTCCGCTCCTCTCTCATGGAAGCGGCTTCCAAGCCCTCCTCGTCGTCCTCGCTTATAGAAGGGGCCTCGAAATACTTCTCATCGTCGTCGATCCTCTTCTGCGACGAGAACCACTCATCGGGGAAGTACTTGTCTGCCCAGAGAAGACCCCGTATGGCGTAGTCCTCGGGTAGTGGCCGTTTGGGCGTATTCTCGGCTTGGGGGAAAGTCTCCCCTTCGATGCGAGAGTAAGTTTGGTATGAATCAAGCAGCGAGTTGAGCATATGAGCTGTTAGCTTCCACGGAAAACCGGGGCCCAAATATGACATGGCAGCCGGGGCAAATGTCAAATAGTGAACGAAGACAAGTATGACGTGAAGATACGGCAGGATATTTGGGTCACCGAATCTCCGCAGTATAACGTCGTGGGTCCCGTTGGCGAGTTTAAGAGAAGCTGCGAGCTCTTGCGGTGCAGAATCTTCTGCCCAGCCTCCTAGCATGTGCTGGTCGTGCGACTCGCTAGAACGGATTTGCTTGATGGCGCTGAATATGGGGTTTCTGTCACTTCCGTATCCAAGGATAGCGGCACAGTTTGAAATCCCAATATGATATCTAGCACGAGGTCAGAATCTACGAGGGGATACGAGCCAGGAGACTGTTACTTACGCAGGCTCAAGCCATGAACGCGTCGACCGGGCAATCGTGCCGTCTAGGGAACTCAAGAACTCGTCCATGGAAGACTCGAGTTTTTCTGGCATCTTCCCGCTAAACATAATACCATGAGTCTTTACGAAAGCAAGATTAGTTGGCCCCAGTCTCGACTGCTGGGTTGAATCTGGCGCCATGATGCGGTCGAATAGAGTCATGATGCTTTCGCGTGCCGATAAGAAGGGTACGGCTACGCATAGGGATTTGGTGTAGTAGTACAGCTGCTGTAGCGCATTCGGGTGAGCGAGAACGGCGAGATGGTGGTAGAGCCGTCCCGCTGTCGGGGCCTTATCCGAGGCCTTAGAGTACCAGTGCCTACTCACCGAGGTCCAAACTTCGCGGTCTCGGATATCTTCATCCTCGATCGCCATACGGTACCTACCCAAATCTCCCAGGCATTCAATCCACGTATCTTCAAAGGCTGGGACCGTTTCGTATAGCAGAGCCATCATGGAATACGCCAAGTAAATGAAACTTAGCATATGTTCCAGACTGGCTGGAAGTCGGTGTCTCAAAAGCTCGAGGAAGCTATGAATACCATACCTCCACATCCGGGCTGGCATAGCGTACTTGCTTACCAGTCTCCTCAACGCCGGACTGGCTAATGGATGCTGCGAGGCGAGGAAAAAGTCGTGATGCTTGTAAAGTAGAGTCCGGTGAAGTGCAACTAAAGATTGCCATTGCTCGTTATCGAGCTTGGTGGATGGATCATGCTTAGCGTTCTGAGTATCGACCTCGATACACTTGCCCTCGACTAAAACGAGGCCTGCGTAGATTCCCTTGACTTCGGTAACCAGCTGCTCTTGCGAGATGGGTCTCGTCTCAGGCTGTTTTATGAGCTCGGTCGAGTCCTCTTCGACGTTGGCCGGAGTTCGGAGACTCGAGGCTGGCGCAACCCCTGGAGGGGGGTCTACCGCCTGCCTCGGCTGCAACGGCAGGTCGGAAGACACCTGGCCGCCCTCACGAGCTGGCGCAGCCCTAACGGCTACCGGACCGTTCTCCAGGGTCACATCTTCGAATATACTATAATTAGTATTCTAAGTTAGCAATAAGATTTGGAAACCAAAAAAGGAAAGAGCCGAGTATGAGAACTCACATTTCGCCTGTTAGCAGTGCGTCCTTCCATAGAGATTGGATCCAAGCAGTTTTATCCTCGTCCGAGGCCTTTTCTTGGAGTAATTGCAAGTGGTCGGTTGCGACATGCTCCTCGAAATCCTGATCATCGGCTGGTTGCACGAGCTGGCTACATAGGGGACAGATAGGCTTTGGCTGAAGCCATTTGGCTTTGTCCAAGCGATTGCAGATGCCCATCTCTTGGCTTTCGGGTTGTGAAAGAGCGGGCGGCCGGTGGGTAACAAGAGTAATGGGGCTCTTTGAGAATCGCAAGCCCGATAGATCTCAAGAGGGCACGTTGGGAGTCTTGTAGGTCTGAAATGGTGCGCGCGCTGGCTCTGGCGGTTGCCTTATCTGCAGAAAGTGCTTCAAGTGGGCTCCAAAAAACGGGCTAGCATTTATGTCGCTAATATATTTGTAGGGGGCTAATTGGCCTCAGAACCCCCCACCACCTGCGTGGTTGCCTTTCTATGGTTCGCAAATTCGCAAATGCGAACCCTTCTAGAGATGAGGCTCTTCTCCTTGGAGTATCAACTCCTGCCCCCCCAAACTACGAGGCCCTTATGACGCATTTTCTGCGTGCAAGCCCAAGTGCGTGGAGTCTACTGATTTTTTGTACGAGATTTATGTGGTTTGGCGTTTAGTAGGAATTCAGGTGTAAGTAAACAAGGGGGTTTAGCTGAGATCAGTACTGGCAGTCGTTGACAGAGTGGCCCTCTGAAGTTGAGAGGATATTTCCACCCTTCGAGGGGGTCTCTATCAGTCTTTGCTTCTGTCACGCGGGGCGTTGCCTTCCTCTGCCTCGTTTTGGGGCTCTTACATCCTTCCAATCTAAAGCACTGGGAGGATCCACAGACGGGGAGAAGATCTTTTGTAATCCCGCCTTAAGTTCTCAGAAGTTCCACCGCCCAGAACCCCCTAGAAGGGAGCACAGACCTTTGTTGGTGGCACTCGAGACCGTCAATCAACCTTGGTATGCAGCCTTTCGTGTGGAGGTTGGCCAGGCTCGACGCCATTAGGCAAAGTCCCAGCGAGTTGTCATTCGAGGTTTGCCGAGTTTTTGATAGTGGTTTAGTTTGGACGGCGATCGGGATGAATACCGAGCGCAGCAAGCAGCGCCAGGCGCCCCTGGAGGAGCGCCGGGGCCGACTTGCCAGGTTGTCACTACCAGGGAGCGACCGCGGGCGGTGCTGACGGGCGGCAGGGAGCGTGCCGCGGAGTTGGCGACAATCACGGTGACGTTCTACCATGGAGGACGCTGCACGAGGCGAATACGCGCGCGGCCAAGACACAGACGAAGCTAACCTCGTGAAGCTCACAATCTCTAGGGTGTGGCAGTATGGTAGAAGTCGCGCAAACTTGTTTTTAGAAACGATTAAGGAATACTGACCCCCACAAAAGGGATTTTGTTATTAGCTTACAGGAGGTAAGCAGGCTACAGCGCGACCAGACATGGCAAGAGCTCGGCCAAGGAACGGATGATCATCCCATTTTCGACGCTAAAGTGCGTTCAGCTGTCCTCGTCCTCCCCTTCCTTGATCGTTCGCTTCTATTATCTAATCCCTTTTACGAAGAGGGAGAAATTGGCGGAAGCGCTACTCGATGCTTAAATAGATAGAAGTCATCTCCATATCAATTGGAAATGTATTCATTATAGAATGTATCCGCGAAAGTTTAACAAATTATTCGCTGATTCTTGGTTACATCTTAAGGGAGATACACCCATGGCTTGGAGTCGTTTGCACACCCAAAATTCTATGTGACTGCGGAACCATGGATGTAATCCTTGTCCTGAAGTCACTTATAATTAGACGCCCATGGCTTGGAGTCATTTGCACGCCCCGCCCCGCCACTTGAATCCTTGTCGGGACGTATGCACAGTACATTAGCCCCGGCTGCTGCACCGTACGCCAATATTCATTGGCGGAATTGTTCTCGGGGAGTCGGGCACAGTGTATTCCGCCTTTTCTATTTTAGTTACCACGGAGCGCTGGCGCTCGTGTCCACGTCTTGCAGTTCTACTCGAGTACTCTGCCGTCGCGATAGCTTGCCTGGCGGCCCGTGTAGCGTGCAAGAGATGCGAACTACTATCATTACTAACACTCTCAGCAGCCATAATCACTAAATAAAAAGGTTTATAGTGAAAGAACCTACTTTCTCAGGCCTGGGGCGTCAAGCTGTGCATGCACACACACGGAGCTGGCCCCTCTTCTGGCACCACCATGACAGATGACACAGACTCTCAGGCAGTCCGGAATCGCAGCCTGTAATTCTCTTCCCACCGCGGGTTACCATTTTCCCACCAGGGTGGTGGCTTTGAATCCCGAAGCTGCTGCTCTATCAGCCCCTGCACCGGACTCACCAAACGTGGGTGTTCCGACCATTAATATGGGTCCTAGCTTGATCGTTCCGACCGGGGAACATCTGGTCCACCTCAGTCGGCCACTGCCACCCAGCGATCCAGGTTTCCAGGTTCCTAGGTGCCTGCTTCAACACTCTAATTCAGAGGGTCTAGACGGTGCCAAATATTCGTGCAACTATGACACTATAAGACGGTCTCAAAGTTGTCCTCCCATATACCATCCCCCCCCCCCCCCCCCCCCCACCCGATCACCCAGGCCAGGCGATCACATTTTACACCAAAACACCATATCTTTGAACAACCGTAACATAGTCAATTGTGAAGCTATTCACAAGCAAAAAGTAGATTTGTTTAGGTAATTGCATGCAATTTAATTTTAGTATAGATTTATCAGCCCACAAGCCCTAGTTTTTACGCAATACCGTTGCAAATTGATTGAAAATTAGCTTCCTTTTAGCTTCCTTGACTTCTTTTCTCCCTACCTTTGAGTGTGTATTGTGTTGTACCACCACCATGTCTACCTATACCGAAGACGATATGCTTAATGCATACCTTGATATCACAGATAATAAGCTTTCGATTCGAAAATCTGCTTAAAAACACGGTATACCGTACACAATATTGAACGACAGACTCAAGGGAATACCCCCTAAAGATGAGGCTGATTAGCCGTATCGTCGCCTTACGGCTGAAGAAGAAAAGCGGCTCATTCAATGGATCCTTCGTCAAGAGAGCCTCGGCTATGCCCCTAGCCATTCGCAAGTGTGTAGTATTATCAGAACACTACTTATAAAAAAGGGGGATAAAGAAGTCCTAGGGAAAAAGTGGATTGAGGGCTTCAAAGCCCGTAATCCCGAGATCAAAGCCAAAGTAGGCAAGAGAATGGAAGCCGCTCGATTCAATGGCTTCACTCCCAAAACCATCAACTAGTATTTTGATATTAGGGAGAAAGAATACGGCTGGGTTAGGCCTGAGCTCACTTTTAACGTCGATAAGGCCGGCATTATGGCGGGCTTTGGTAAGAAAAGAGTCTCCATAATGTTTTCTACGGCTAATTCTATATAGGGCTTGACTCTTTAGTCCTGGGGAGCTCAGAGACTAGAAAAGCATACCTCAAAAGTGACCAGGGCCATACCTGGTCCACCATGATCGAATACATCAGTGTAGACGGCAAATTGCTTAATCCAGGCATCATTTTTAAAGGAAAAGACCTTCAAACGCAGTAGTTCAAGGAAGAAATGAACAAAATAGCCGAATGGAGCTTCGTTATAAGCGAAAACGGCTGGACTGACAACCAACTCGCGATTAGTTGGCTCAACGATATTTTTATTCCACAAACCAACGCCTTACTAGGCCATAATAGCGAGGCTCGCCTCCTTATTCTTGATAGCCATAATAGCCATATAACGGTAAGATATAAAGCCTACGCTTTCCTTGAGCCTACAGTCTCACATTATTATAAAAGGACGAGTTCATAACTACCTACTTCCACAACAACATATATCTCTACTTCCTACCGGCCCACACCTCTCACGGCTTACAGCCACTTGACAACGACCCATTCAATACCGTCAAAGCTTACTATAGACGTGAGCTGGCCAAATTGGCCAGTCTAACCGATACAGCACCAGTTGACAAAGTTAGCTTCATACGCTACTATAAGGTGGCTAGAGAGGAAGGTTTTACCTCAAGAACCATTAAATCATTATGGCGAACGACCGGTAATTGGCCTATAAGTAGGTAAAAGGCGTTAAACCATCCAGAGATTCAACAAGACAGAAAAAAGACCCCGGAACCCCCGGCCCTCCCTGAAGTCCCTGATACCCCCGTGTCAGGCCGCCAGATAATGGATATGAGCAAGGGGGCTAGTCCGGGCACAAGAATGAAGTTCAGAAAGGCCGCCCGAGCAGTTGACGGGCTTCAAGCCGAGTTGGTTTTGAAGCAGGCACGAATCGAAGCCCTAGAGGCCGAATTGGAACGCTTGAAGCCAAAGAAAAGGAGGAAAATTCCAAACCCGAATAAACGGTTCATAACTTTGGCTACCATACTAATGGGTGGCGAGGCTCCCGCAGAGCCTCAAGTTGAGGCTCAAAATGCGGCTCAAGCAGAGCCGCAAGAAAAAGAGGTGGATGAAGAAGACGATGAGGATGACGCTGCAGATGACGACATTCCAACTGCAAGAATGACCAGATCAGGGAGTGCAACCAGGGTGCCGGCACGATATATGGATTAAACGATCAATTAGCTACATTTTGCTATGTTTTATTTGTAAATATCTTCACAATTGACTATGCTACGGTTGTTCAAAGTTGTAGTGTTTTGGTGTAAAAAGTGATCGCCTAGCCTGGGTGATCGGGTGGGGGGGGGGATGGTATATAGCTTTAGGTTATGTTGTTTCCGTGTTATAACGTTATTATGGGCTTTCTGTCGAGTACTCCCGTTCCTGTTCTTGGGTTTAACCCTTGTATATAGATGCTACGATGAGAGGAAGCCGTTTGAAGATACTAAGGTTTTGATGAGGTTAGGGAATGTGCAACTGTGGGACAGACTTCCCACCTGCTATTAACTGTAGCTTCTATAGTCCAGACGGCAAGTAGTGTGTGTTATTCAGAAAAACGCCTGCCATTGCCGCCTCCTCTCCAGTCTTGTTGTTGAGTGTGATAGAAGCAACGTGTTGTTCCCTCCCCTTGTCGTTCCGTTGAAACTACTCCTTCTCCTTCTCCTTCTCTTTTTCTCCAAGTCTGTAAAGGGCAAGTCCCCTCATAAAATATTAAGCCCCATAGGTATATATAGGATCCGGGGATTGCTTATATGGTAAGATGATTGTCCATTTTGGTGATGGCAATGGGTAAGATGTTTACGGGGTACTCGTGCTCGGGATTTTAGCAGGAACGTTGGTGGGTAACTAAGCGTGGGTGATGGGAAGGCTGGACGCTAGGACGAAAGGCAGAAACGAGAAGAGCGGGATGAAATACACCTTTCTCCCAGGCTGGGAATGACGCTGGTTTCTTAACCTTCTTTGGGCTGCTGTGCTGTGATTTCGATATATTATCTGCGGCCAGACGCCTCCGCACAGTCCTAGTGAATCTTTGCATGGTGGCTTCCACCTATAGATGCTGGCAAGCCGGTTCTTACACCCAGCCATAAGAATGATGTTCTTCCCCCGCAAGAGACAACTTAACTTACCGGCCCTTAGACGATACACCTGCTTCTCCTCGGGTAAGAAAAAGTTTCCTCTGAAATCAGCCTCCTTGTCCTGCCGAACCTCGCTGTACCTTGTCGCAGGCTGGTTTAAAATAACGGGCCTGCCGCTCACACATAACTTAAACTAATATTAACCTTCCAAAGGGTCATTACATCAAATTCGTACCGTTAATCTGGTGGCCATGGATAACAACGGAAAAACGACAGACGGAAATGACAAGAAGTCGGCTCTGCCAACTCATCCCACCCTGGATCCGCCTGTGAGTTCCCTTGACAGCTGAAACAAGCTGCACTGACAAGAATGAGTGCTGCGGTATTACCGAAGGCAAGAAGCAAGGGGGTAGGTAAGGTAGTAAAGGCGCGGACGTGGAATTGAACCATAGCTAAACGGCAACCGTAACGACAAGGAGACAAAAGGCGGTTATCCATCCGGTCAAAGAGATGTCCTGACAGAGAGTGTTGGAAATCATACCTTGATTATATGAACATGACCTTGAGTTGGGGTGGATTTGGAGGGGTTTTCTTTATGGATGGGAGAGCGTGGTGCCAAAGCGGAGATGCGGGGTAATTGCGGGTTTGTGGACAGTCGCGCTGAACCAAGCGAGTCTGGCACCACCAACCTAAATGTTCCTGTACTTCTAAATATGGAGACGCTGTATGCCTTCCAGCCAATTAGAGTGTCTCCTGTGACACGGATTGTTCGGGGTTAACAATCCGTGTCACAGGAGACACTCTAATTGGCTGGAACTGATTGTCGAGGCACATTCTGCAAATTCCCACCAGCTTCCAACTTCGACCAACCACCCTCATGCGCCCGCGAAACAAGCTCCGTGGAAATTCTGTCACGATCTTGCACGCGATGGATTCCCTTATTGCGGACTTCAACAATCTCAAGTCGAACTTCAATGCCCTAATTCAAGAAACTCGAGCCGCCCTTGTCAAAGAGCATAGCCGTCCCGGGCGTGCAAAGCGCGACACCGCTCGGATCGCCACGACGCCCAAGGCTGACAGTTCGCCGGCCTTATCGTCTGAAGAACAAGGCCCTGGGACAGCATCGGCAATTGAAGAGATATGGTCAAGGTTTCAATCCTTCGCTGGAATGATGGATGGATTCTCGGAAAAGATCAGGGCCTTGGAAGCGCAAAGTCCTTTGGAGATGGCGTCAGAGTGGATGGAGGGTGAGGCAATCTCCTCAGCTATCCCGGGAGATCAACAGGCATCAGGCGAGAACGCCATGGATCTTCTGGCAACTAATCCTCACCCTGCGCCATGCAACACCCGTCAAGACACGCTTATGGGCGGTATCAGGCCTACCCAACAGCCTGTTCAGTCGTTGGGTACGCCGACGTGTAGTATTGTACACGCCATCGATGATGTTCATGGCGTGGAAGAGCTACCGCCGACACCCCCCTCGCCCGACAGCGCCGGGCATACGCTCATGATTGACGTTGTCGAGCCCACCCGACAGCCTACTCGGTCCCCGCCCGCCAGCACCGGGCAAGATACGCTCGTGGGCGGTGCCGAGCCTACCCGGCAATCTAATCAGTCGTTGGGTACGCCGACGTGTAGTGTTAATGGTGCCCTGTCTTCTGCACCTCTTGCTAGGCGACCTCAGCAAGTTGAAGGCGGCGCATCTCACGCCATAGATGTTGTGCATAGCATGGAAGAGCTCCCGGCCGACATCACCAGCGAGTCACCTTCAGCGGCACCCCAAACTGCACCAACATTTTCCTGCCTCCTCGACGATATTGGAGACGAATTATACCAAAAGATTTGCGACGATGACCGGGCGAAGAAATATGGTTATGCTAAGCTTAGTATCAACGGCTTGGAGCCTCTTGGAGAGCCTGAGATTCAGCAACCAGGGGAGCACGACGCTACATACTTCTCTTACGTGCCAGATGGTGCCTTCACCCGGGTAATACCGGCGCATCGGGACGAAGAGATTACGTTTCCCAAGTTTCCACTCCCCGAAACACAGAAAAAGGACTGGACGTTTGAGGAGCTAAAACGCTTCGTCGATAAGACGCTCCAAGACCGAGAGGATGCGCTTTACATTATCGGCGACCCACTCTTCCCAGATATCCAACTAAACTGCGGAGAAAAACTTATGCGGAGAGGTAACGACAAAATCAACGGGGTTAATACGACCTATTCATACTTCAACGCGTCCAATGGACCAAGCCTCACAATTCCACATATCGAAGATGCAAATCTCGGCTCAATCAATATCATTCGAGCAGGGGAGTTCAAAGTGCTCGTCGTTCTAGACCCAGGTTGTAACGACCTATTTGAGAGTAACATGCGCAAGGAGTTCGCTAGTTCGAAGACATGTCGGCAGTTTGTCCGTCATCTTGGACGTGCTGTTTCCTTAACCAAATTAGATGAGTGGGGTGTTGCGTATGATATTGCTTGCTTTGGCCCTGCAGAGGGTTTTGTAACCTTGCCAGGGCCGCGGGGCGTGTACCATATGGTCGTCAATATGGGAAGCAATCTGGCATACGCCATTAATTTTGAGCTCAAAGCATCGCCCGACGTTGTCCTCATTACCTTTTGCAGTAACTGGAGATGCGGTACCCAAGATGCCATCGAGGCGGTCCACCTTAAACTCCGCTCAACTAGGCAAAGCACAAAGCTACTTCGGAAAAAGACGAAGTCCGCCCCTCCAAAATCTCAAGCCAGAAGTCACATTTGCATCATGGATAGTCCGGATCAACCTCTGCCCCTGCCGCCAGTGGCAATGCCCTTAGTTCAATCCGGACAACCACCACAGAAGATCGAGGAACTGATTGAATTTGCCATTCAATATAAACTATTCACAGAGGATTACCTTAGTGTATTCCGTCCAAGGAAGTGGATAACTGGCAACGTTCTCCTACATCTCTTACGGATTGAGTGTTTTGGTTCTAGATTCTTTGTCGTGGATCCGACTATGCTTGATATCTCAAGCCCCAGTCATACTGGGGAATTGGTTTCGGATCGGCGAGAGATGATGGAACTATATGACGGACTCGTTCTGCCATTTCATGTGAAGGTCAATGATCAGCTCTCGGTATCTGGAAAGGACCATTGGATTGTTGCGGTTCTTGATTGGCGAAGTTCCGCGTTCACCGCTTATGGAATGCACAAGAAACCATTCGAGAGTTGGAAAGCTTCACTTGAAGCAGAAATACAAGGGGAGAAAGTAATGCGTTTCACGTCCAAAAAGGTAAGGAAAGATTATTTATCTAAATATATATAATATGCTAATTTGCTTTTAGCTTGGGGATTATATGTCAGATCACTGCTGCGGCTTCTTAGTTTGCTTTTGTATTGGCCTATATTTAGGGAATTACAATGAAGGCCAGATCGCCCCAGGCCCTCCATTGAGAGCCTGGTACCTCGAGCGATTACTGCAGCAAGCAGTCGCTCATGGTACTGCGCATCTATCAGATGTTAGTATCAGCTTGGTCGATCTACCCCAAACCGCCAGCACGCCACTATCAAGCACGGGGCTACGTTCTTGTCTACTCCAGGACTTGAAGGCGCACAGCAGCTCAGGGAGCATCTCTTTCAACCAACTTCAAGTAGCCCTAGGCGATGACGATGATTCTCTACTATCACGAGCTCGAATATTGCAGTTGGTTTTGCAATGCTCCATGCCAGGGACTTGCCCAACTGTGGATGAGTATTATGGAGTTCTCCCCGATGGAGAGATCAAGAATATCCTCCAGGAGATTATCCGAATAGACAGTGTATCTCGCCGATGCACAGTCGAGTCACGCATTCAATTGAGCCGACTTGGGTTTGTAGTCGACCGGGAATTGCAAGCCATAACGAAAGAGATGAAGCACGCACAGCGAATTCGAAGACGAGAAAAACCAGATCCTCTCCGAAGACAAGCCCAAAGCAAAGCTCAAGATCCTCACTCCGGGCGGAGTGCGATGTATCGGGTGCTACATCGCCTTCTTGGATACCGGCCAGAGCAAGAAATTGAAATGAACTCCTTGCGGAAACTCAACCGAGAGGTGAAGGTCGGCACAACGCTCTACCAAATATCATTTCATCTTGGAGAGAACATTCTCTATACCTTCCCAGGAAGCATAGTAAAGCAAGAGGACATGGTGCTGAAGTTTCCGAGTGCCACATTTAAGTCTCTCACGTCTCCCATTCAGCCATCTGACTACGATACGCTCAACGACGACGAGCTGAGGTACTTTATCAAGTGGGTGCGGATTCTACGCGAGGAGCTATCCAACCTCAAACTCGGTCCACAAGATATGCAATGCTTTCCATTAGCCCCAGGAAAGTTGGTGCCAGAGCATATAGAAGGGATATTAGGGCGAAAGCGGAAGGTAGAGGGTAGCCAAGATGGACGGCATTTAAGGCTTCGGGCTAGGTTGGCCTCCGGATTCAAGTGATAACTCGGATTTGGCTGGTGAATTCGTCACCTAGACCACAACCCGCGCGACAATGTACGGCTAACATCCTCCTTTGTTGATCCATATGGTGAGGCGGTTGCTTGGAAAGGTGGCGGCGAAGGTGAATTTGGAGAGATGTAGCATGATAGTAGTTCTCTAGACTAGTAACAGTCGAACCATTCTTTCCAGACCTCATATCCAGCGTAGGAGTTGCTTGCCGGGTTGTGGAGGTGGCGGTAGTCGTGGTTTAACTTCATCAACATAGAACGGTAGATAACCGTTAACAACACGGGAACTCCAATTATCGCTAGTAATTTCTTGATGGTCTTGCATTAGTTGTTTATTAACTGGACGAGTGGATACGGTAGTGATCTTCTTTCACTGTGAAAGATTAGCAGCTGGCGAGTCCAATGTAACCTCCTTTAGGACGTGGCGTTCTAGACCTTGCACTCGGGACTCTTCCAAAGGAACCCGACCGGGACTGGTTCTTAGGCCAGTCCACCTGGACAGCTCTCAATCTCGAGCCCGCTGCCGCTAGTGATAAAAAGAAAAATAACAAGCTCTCTTGCTAGACATGCAGGTTAAAGTAGACTAGGGTATGATATGACATACTAACAATTCCGTGTTTTTGGTTCTTTTAACAGTATAATGGCCAAAGCCCGACATGCGACACGTGTATATCAAACCAACGAACGTGTTCCTACATTGGAGAGCCCAGAAAGAGGCGGCGGGAAGGTTTGAGAGATGAAATCTTTCGTCTTAGACGAGAATTAGCAGAAAGCCTCCCGCGAGACGTTCATGCTCCACGCCCTGCGCTGTCCCGAGCCGACACACCTGATCGCGACGCACTAGTAAAGGCAAGGATGTATGGTTCACCGAAGGACTGCTTGGGGCATAACATGAAGGCACCTTCATGCCGAAGAAATACTTTAAACAAATATATTCCTTTCTTTTCTCTCTAGGCCATCAGCTAATCCCCTCTCAAGACCTCGCGCTCAATCCGTTGTTTATCTTTGGTCCTGTGTACGGTAGGGCTCAGTCATCTAGGTACATAGAATATTTCCATTAGCAGTACGGCGAGGAAGCTGAACTTGGGCAAGTGTGTGGTTCTGTCGTTCTGAACCCTCCGCCCCTTGCAAAAGTGCCTAAAAAATGCGTTGTATCTTTTCGACCGCAACCGAATCGTTCTCCGACAAACTGTTGCCTTCCAGCTCGAATTCGATTCCATCGGGCGGTAAGGTGCCAACCCAGTTTTCCCCAATTTCGACGCGAGCCTTAATAGTAGTTAGCCCTTATAGCGGCCGTGGTTATAAGTAATCATACCATCTTGGCCATTGTCTGTGGGTAGTGTACCTTCCCTGATCCACAAGCCGCGAAAATGAGCCCTTCTTTGCCCTTTACGTCGATTGCGTATCTCGCTCCTTGTTCAACAGCTATCACATTCACCGCCATAACTAGATTTCAGAAAGAACCTATAACGAAGAGCACAGGTGTTTCTTGGAGTTGATAGTGTTTGGGGTAAAAGCAGGAAGGGTAGATTGGTTGCAAGCCATGCCTTGGTTTTGCAATCAATGGCGCAGGCAAGTTACAGTAGAGTTACAGGCAGGACAGTCGTAACCTGCAGGACGGGCGTTTTGTTACCTGACAATTGTACGACGCCAAACCCCATCCCACTCCGCCGTACCGTACCAGCCTCGCCGCCCAAAATTGTGTCCAAACTCCGTCCTCTTCCTTCGGAGCCATTCGAAGGTTGGACCTACTCAGTCTTGTTAGTGCAGCTTCGCAGACGGATCTGGCGTGGGATGAGGAAGGTCGAGAGGTATTTTGATCGCGATACTAATGGTTTCTAGTAAGGAGCGCCGTGAAGCTGTCGAAGTGAACTTACTCACGTTCGTTACTTTATTACGATGGTGCCCCTGAGATACGCCGAGCGATGGGCCACTCGGAGCGCCGCTCGAATTCATGATGCGCTGCTCCTGATGCGCCTCACAATGATTTGCCGCCGCCTACTCTTGTGTGAGAATATATAAAACAGACAACCGATCGCGCCTAGCTTTAAAGATAATAAATAAAGGCACAGCAAAAATGACATTACAAACACCGTCATCACAACGCCCAATCCATCCTATTAAGCACCCATCGTATCGTCGTCCAGTCAATCAAGCTACTAAGACGAAGACTCGAAAGACTCAATTCGAAATAAATAGCAAATAGGGTTCGTATTTTAAGCGGGGATACTTCGGTGAGAAGCATCCTGTCAATAACACAGGGGATACACTCCAGACCAAAGCCCCCAGTCGGTCAGGAAGGGTAGTAAATCTATGACGGTGTCTCTTAAATAATTCCCAGCGCTTCGACTAGCCCAGGGAATGCTACTGAGATATCTCCCGGCCCATCCTATGCACTGCAAGCCAGTACTGCAGTCTGCAGTTTGTATTGGGTCCTACATACAAGTCCCACCTCATATTAGGAGGGGGATAGCAAGTTAGGAAGGCAGGTTATTTAACGCAATCTAATCCGTCACCTAGATCTGGCTCTGCAATTAGCAACAGGGCGAGATCCACGTCCTCGATTGCTAGAGAGCGGTTGTAGCCAGGAGTCCCAGGTACATCCACTGTCTTCATCCTCCTTCCATCCCCAGCGTCTCTCTCTCTACCTTCAGTCTATCGAGGTGTCAGTAAGGCATTAGCAGTACAAAGGAATATGATAAAACCTACCAAACACACTGCACAGGCAGCATAATTCACCCAAACCCAATTTTGACAGTTATTTGATAGAAAATATTTGCAGCGATATTTGTAGAAACCTCCTGAGCCTGACATTATAACGCTTCGAAGTTTGGAGAGCGATAGGTAAGTAAAGCGTTCAGATACTGTTTGTCGCGAGACCGGTAGCTTCTCTATTTGGAACGGTTGGGATTCTTAAAAGGTTTCCTTTGCCTTTTTGTCCCTCTTCTGGGGCTGTTGCATTCAAATAGTGAGACAAAGTGGCAAGGCACCAAGAAAAACTACAGTACTTCAAAGATACGTTATCCGGTCGGCTGATGCCCCTGCCCAGCGTCTCTTGCAGACACAGCCGCCTGTCTCTTAACCGAGGGTGTGTACCTAGGCAAGATCCGACGGGTCCGCGTCCTTGATCACTTGAAGACTCTCGAGCGCGGAAAGGTCTGTTTTCACTTGCATGCCCCAATATGCTCACGGTCTCCTGCAGTTTGCGCCCAGCCCTGCATGCAAGTTATGGTAATGGATTTCTCCCGACGGCACTTCGGAACCTGAGCACCCCTTCCACCCTGCTTCTTGCCGCATTACAAAATAATGGGTAAGCGGAAGGGAGACGGGCTAAGAGACCTCTACTCTTCGCTATCCACAGACGTCCTATCAGCTTCAGTACCAAATACACAGTACTGGATCTCTTGAGGAGAGCTCCTACATACTACTCAGTACGCACTAAATAGGGAAAGTTGGTCCCGTCCACGCTGAGGCCTACATAGTACAGTCCTGTCGCAATCTTTATTCAGCCGTGCAATGATGATAGACCGTCCCGGGCAGGTTCTTCCCCTTCGGGAGCTGCATGTCGTATTCTCGGTGATCACGCTCGAGTGGGATCGGTGGTGGGCAGAGCTGGGCGGCTCCCTGCCCGCAAATTAACTAGCACCGTAAAACCTCGAGGCTGACAGTCCTCCTCTCACTAAACATCAACTCCAACTCCCCCGAAAGACTGCCCACAACCAATACCGACTAGCGAACAGGCGGCGACTCGTCTATGTGCGATTAATCACGACAACGATTTTAGACAGATAACTCTATTTCTGTATATTTAGAGCCAATAAATGAGCGATATATCCTCGGAATTTTGCAGAGAATAGTTACATAAAGACAATAGAACCGCAGTTGAATGCGGTGTATAAAGACGGAAGGAAAGAGGAACTGGGGGCTCCAGATTAGGGCCATCGATGCGGTTGAGCGCAGGTAAACTCCAGCTGATGGGTTGGGAGGTCGTGTCCTTCTCTGGCCTGACACTGCCATGAATATCACCGCTATGGCCACCACCAGAATCGGAAGTTCCTGAAAGCCCCCCTTCTGCCGAGACCCCCTTCTGCCGAGACCCCCTTCTGCCTAGAATAGACCCACGCGTCTGTGTTCTCAACCGCTTGGGCTAAGTCATTCTTATTTTCTATCAAGAAGCCCTGGATATCGGCTATGGAGAACGCCCCATCTGGAATCTTCCCGCTGAACTCTTTCGCCAGTTCGTTAGACTCCTCGTTCTCGTTGCCGTAAATTCTTTGGAAGCACTGCATCGCTTGCTTGGACGTTGCGTTATTAAACTGAACCCTTTTATCGATTCGTCCGGGTCTGACTAGCGCATGGCCGAGTTCATCGGGTTTATTGGTAGTCATAATAAGGACATGGCCCTCGTGCGAGGACACGCCGTCAATGGCGGTTAGGAGGCCCGAGAGCGAGATACCATCTCTCCCGTTGACGGCCGTTCCTGCTGGTCTGCCGACACCGTCGATATCGTCAAGTATAATGATACACCGTTTATCAACCTTTTTGAAGAGAGCGCCGAGTTTATCGTCAGTGAGTCTCGAATCCCTGGCGTTAATGATGAAAATGGGGAGACCGAAACTTGCGGCAATGGCGGATACAAATGATGTCTTTCCGGTTCCGGGTGGGCCGTGGAATAGGTAACCTCTGCGAAAAGGTATACCTCTCTGATAATACCAGGGTTCTGATGTTAAAAAACCATTAATATCCTGTATGATCTCTTCTTTGCAGTTCAGGTCAATTGTTGACATGTGCCTAGGCCTTCTATGACATCGTTGATGGGTGTTTTGTCAGGCTTGTTGTTGCTCTCTTTGCACATCTGGAGGAAATTCTTAATAGGTTCTAAATAGTTATTAGTATTGGCTTTAACCACCTATTCTTAAGGGAACTAACTGACCTGGACTACCGAAGCAAGAGATGACAAGTTCTTCCCTCTCCAACGTTGTATCAGTCGCGCGAGCAACTCTCCTCTTTCGATCCACCCAGAATGTTTTTTTATTGAAAACAAAGCGATCTGGTGTACCAAAACCTGGGTCGAAACGAAGTGGCTATACCAAATTAGAGTGAGAAACGGCTGGCAATCTATTAGACGTTAAGTACCGCTAGGACGTACTGTCTTGTTTTTGGCCTCCCTGAAGTTAACCAGGCCATTAACCAACTGTGTCGGGTTCTCTAGGACCTTGTCCAAGGTCGCGTACGTCGAACAGGCAGAGAGCGATTTCGACTTTGTTACATTTTCAGATAGCCATATCGTTACGCTATAGTGGAGCGGATCACTGTCGGCAACGCAAATGGTGCTGTAGAGGTGGTTGCGATAGATGCGGTAGAGGAAGTTGTAGGCTTGATGGAAAGCCAAGACGAATAAGAAGAGGCGATTCAAGCCGGTTAGGTAGCCCTCGCCGATGACCCTCTCCCAGGTAGAGAGGACGGGGCCAGCCGGAGTTGAGCTTCGGCCAGACCAGCCATGATTCTTCGCCGTTGTGGCAAGCCATGACACAAATTGTCTCCAGTACATCCCGTTTTGGGTCATGGTGGTGATGTGTTAGTAGTCCGATAACTTTTCCCTGGAAGGACAACTTTCTAATTCTAGTCTGCGTCCTTATTTATGGGCGGTATATCTATAAAGCTCCCACTACAAGCAGCTCTTTGATAGCCCTAAAGCAGCAGAGCCTCATATTCTATTCTTCCCCGTAGAAAATACTGACTAAGACGCCCCCGGTCCGTCAAGAAGTGGAGAAAATGTATGGCAGCGTCTTTTGGACTCAGCCACAGCGCTTCGACTTGCTCAGGGAATGTTACAGGGTTCAAGCAGCTGTGGTAAACTATTTACCATGGAATGGTGTACTGCACTGCCCGGTCAGCACTGCAGTAGTTTATATTGGGTCCTGCATGCATGTCCCTAGCTATCTACGTATCGAAATATATTGAGCTGCAAGTTACCAATGCTCATACGGGCGGGGTTGTTTGCGGGAGGCGCGGCTGAGCAAAGCGAAGACTGGAATGGGCAATAATTCCCTCAAAAGAATGATCCCACCGCCGCATTTTAAGACTTCCCGTGATACTGCCCCTAACCTACAACCTTCCCCTCTACTCTGCCCCCCATATTTGAGCGAGGTGGCCTTAGATAGAGGGGGATTAAGTTAGGGGGATCAAGTTAGGGGGGCAGGTTAGAGGGGGCAGGTTAGGTAGCGAACTCCTTCGAGTGTAAGGCAAGAAAAAGCACATAGGGAAGGAGAGAGGCGGGGTGTATGGGTGCCTGGTACAGGTGTCATGGCCGCTGTGACAGGGGCCTTGACGACTTGGGTCCAGATTCACACGATGGTGCCCATATTGCGGCATCCCGTTTCCCTTATTCTTTCCGACAGTTAATGCAAGCATTCATGCATGAACCCATGGAATTCGTGCAAAAAAGCCAGACCTTGTAATCCTACTTCGTCCCTTGGCCATCTTTGCATGGCCTACTGTTCCGCTGCTCTAAGCGCTCGACCCGCAAGCTCTTGTCCTGCTACTGGAGCCAGCGACAGCGGAAGCCTCTCCCAAACACTATAGCCGCACCCACGGAGGGGGCCCCTGCTACCACACTTGTGACTCACAAGCAGACCAAGTTGCGGTCGAGGCTTCCCACATATGAACGGCCGACCAACCCAATGAGAAATTCCTTGTAATTTCATCCGGATAGGTAATTCGGGCGACTACCTAGCAGAGCCTCAATCAAGGCCAAGGAGAGCAGAGTCTTATGCAAACAAGTACGTATAAATAAGTTGCTTCTTAGAAAAGGCTACTTCATAAATGAATAGGACTAGGCTTCGAAGTCGGGCAGGCAGGTTAGGAAGGCAGGTTAGGGGGAAAGCAGGCAGGCGGACAGTTTGTTACGCTTTTGTTGGTTAGGGTACCTATTAAATGTCCCATCCGAGCTTAGCCGCACTTAACATCAGGGGTGCCATGCAGCTAAAGCATCTATCAGCCGCAAATGCACATTTCTCTAGATAGATTTGAGCAGATGCACATTTAGCGTAATTAGTGGGGGCCAATTTGAGTGGGCCGCGGCGTATGTACAAGGGTGTCTGTACAGTACATACAAGGATTCAGGTGGCGGGGCGGGGCGTGCAAATGACTCCAAGCCATGGGCGTCTAATTATAAAGTAACTTCAAGACTACTACACAGGCAAACGACTCCAAGCTATGGGCGCTTCTCCTGAGATATAACCAAGGGTATGCGTATAATTTATTAGACTTTCGCGGATGCTTTCTATAATAAATAATTTCTAATTAATATAGAGATAACTTCTACTTATTTCAGTATCGAGTAGCGCTTCCGCCAATTTCTCCCTCTTCGCAAAAGGGACAGTTTTGGTAAAGACACCTAGCGAATATGGAAGGCGTCGATAGACAATAGAAGCGTACTGTCGAGGAAGGGGAGGACGAGGACAGCTGGACGTACTTTACTGACGAAAATGGATGATTATCCGTTCCTTGGCCGAGCTCTTGCCATACATGGTCGCGCTGCCGCCTGCTTACCTCCTGCAAGCCAAAAACAGAATCCCTTTTGTGGGGGTCGGACCACGAACTTTCGCGTTACGCAGGACGATGGCCGACGCCCCTGCTCGGCCTTAGCCAAAGGCACCTATGTAGCAACCACCTACCTAACGAATGTCGCGGATCTACATTCTCCATCGCTGCCTTACAAGGAAATACGCAAACACACAAAACCTGAGTAACAAAGGCATCCACACCACTGCTATCATCAAGATGGACATTAATAAAGCTCTCAGGTAAGTAGCCCGCGAATCTTATATATATATACCTTACCTAGTAGTTAATAATTAATAAGCGATTGGGCGATTTCCAGATCACAGGAGTCTGAGAGGTTGAAGAAGAAGGAGGGGGAAAAGAAGAAGGAGGAGGAAAAGAAGGAGAAGGAGACGGAGAAGGAGAAGATGGAGGGGGTGAAGGAAAAGGAATAGATACACGGGGGAATAGTTTCAATGGAACGATGACAGTGCCCAGCGCTGGCAAATTTATACGTGCGGCCGCAGTCATTGCGCCTCAGGCTTAGGCGGAATTGTCTACTTCCCCTATTGAGCGCTTAGTTGGGCTCTCCGACCCGACCTAGAATCCCCCATATTCCTCAATCGTTTCCAAAAACAAGTTTGCGCGACTTCTCCCATACTGCCTCACTATAGATTGCGAGCTTCACGAGGTCAGCTTCCTCTCTGTCTTGGCCGCGCGCGTATTCGGCTCGTGCGGCGTCCTCTACATGGTAGAACGTTACCGTGATTGCCACCAATTCCGCAACCGCTCCATGCCGCTCTACCTCCTGGTCGTGACCTCACCGCCGCCGCCTGCCGCCCGTCAGCACCGTCCGCCGTCGCTCGCCCGTCCCACTTACCGGTTTCGAGCAAGCCGTCCTCGACGCCGCCTAACGGCGGTGGTTGTTCCGGAAGCTGGCCGCCGTCCCGCCAACCAGGCACCTGTACGCCACGTGGTGGCTGAGCTCTATCACGCCGACGTCGTCACGTAGACCTCGATCAGTTATTAAACAACCAGGCGACACACGTCCGCCGACACACATACATGGCAGTCACCAAAGGCGTCAAGGGCGTACTGTAGATGTGACAATCCAGGGGTTGTTGGAGATAGGTCAAAGAGGTAACGCGCAGCGGGGGCCACGGCCGACGAGACCTTTGACCGACGAAACATGCGAATGCATGGAGAGCGAAGGCTGTGGAAATGGTTGTCAAAATAGAGCAGCACGAATACGGTGCGACGAGTCAAACTGTGGGCTTGGAAGAAAGTGCCGTAACCACATCCCGGCGTTTCCACCACTAGAGGTTTTCGAAACGCTGGATAATGACGGTAAGGGTGGTCGAGGTCTTAGGCTTCTGAAGACTGTCCTCTAAATCCCGCCCAGTACGCAAAGCTCTGTCGCCCCTCCAGTTGCTTGCGAATGTGGTTGGACGGTCACAATCCGCTGCCCAACTCATGCACCCGCCGGTCGTGGTGTCTGCTAGTGACCCGGCAATGCCTGCGGCCACGGAGCCGGATACTTAACTTATCAATGGTTCTGGGAAAGCCACACAACACTCGTTGCCCGACAAGACACCGACCGGACCAGGCATGGAGGGACTTGGAGTCACGCGGCCGCAGGAGAGTAAATACGTAGAAAGGTACCTGGCGGTCCGAAATGCAAGATGATGGATTCGTGTTCGAATGCACTGGTATTGTGGAGAATGGTGTACTTGGACTAGCGAATCGTGGACTTGCCTTGGTGCAGAGAATCGCGCCCCTGAGAATTTCGCCCCTGCCGACTTTCCCTTTGGTGCAGAGAATCGTGCACCTGCTAATATGGATGCCCTTAAGTGCAGCGGATCGTGCACTCGCCTGCACCTTTGGTGCAGAGAATCGTGCACCTGCCAACTGGCCCTTTGGCGCAGAGAATCATGCACCTGCCAACTGGCCCTTTGGTGCAGAGAATTGGGCACTCGGCGCGCCTTTGATGCAGAGAGTCGTGAATCTGGTGTGGTGTGGTAAGTTTTGGAGGTGGGTCAAAGTGTCATTCAGGATTTTTCAAGTCGCTCTTTACTGTTCGTTCCAGCAAACATTATATGAACCTCAACTAGCAAAGCATCCCGTGTTTGACGGACGACCTTTACCAAGACTGCAGCCGCATATCTCTCAGGCTTTTACTTCGTAGCCAGCCTACAATGATTGGATATCCGGAATGGGGCCAGAAGCCTCGTTTCGACGACGCAATACAGGCTTTCCTTACACACGGGAAACCCCAGAAATGCTTTCCAAGCCCTGGCCCCTGACGGAATGGTATGTTGCTATGACGTGGGAGAACCCTCCGGGATTGACCAACGGTAACAGTTTGAGGCCCCTCAAGTAGAGGATGTTAGTCGTGAATCAGATATCCGAGGATGCTGCTCTTTTTCCATCTTAACATTTCTAGGCGGGGGTATCGTTTCTTAGATCATTCATAAACGAGGCCGGTGATAGGAACGTAACAAAAGCGAGACCGTGTCAAGAACGGTCCGCAGAAGTAGATGCATTTCTTTGCCAATGTTAATGGAGTGGAGTATCCTGATCCAATTCCGAGTTGGTTCGCGGAGATTGCTCCACGTTGGAAATATGGTTGAAGTAGCAATCATCCGGCGATGCATGTCCGCAGGAGTCTTTGGCCAGATTGGGATTTTGATGGGAAACATCCTACGTGGATAAGGCTTGTACATTGTGGTAAGTATACCATCCCGATCGATCCTACCCTTCTTCCATACTAAGAGAGGAAGGTAGTTTATTTAGATTCTATTAATTACTAAATAGTTTACCAGGAGTACAAAAAAAAACCCTATAAGATTCCCTGTCTGTGACATCTTTTCGTGATCGACAACAAGATACTTTGATGGAATAGACGAATTTACATACCCAACCGCCCATGTTTTCTCGAGACGGCGTCAGCTTACGCAGGATGATGAACCACTGGCTACCAGAGGCCTCTATCTAGACTGAATAACCCTGAATTCACCACAGGAGAAAGAACGCTCCACTAGGATCGCAAGCTGGGTGTTTTCTCTTCAGCTTCACCCCCATCCGCGGCTCTATCAGCTGGGCTAAATTCCTTTGGCGTTTTGCGATTTGGCCACCGAGCTCCCCGAGGCGCTTGAGCCAGTCGGGCATGTTGGTCGCGAGGTGTTTGAGTGCTTCCATTGTTGCCGAGCCTGGAGGTGAGACGCATTAGTGGATGCTCTATCTTGCCACGGATTCGACTTACCAAGCACGTAGGTTGAGCAGTTCCACTCCTGGTAGATTGCCGCCGAGACTGAGTAAGAGAGAGCTGATGAGCGAAAGAAAGGGGTACGGGTTAAAAGAGAGGATGCAGAAGAGACTAGCAAAAGCAAAAAGGAGGGAATTGAGAGGTCACATCGTCGCGCCTTGGTTTGGCAACGCACCGAAATTCACGATTGCATATCGCGCACCTTGTTACCCATCCCCAATCAAGGTTGTTCAATCTTCTTATTAGACTAACACACGTCTCTGTAGAACAAGAACCGGTGCCATTTCCGCCGCGTACAATGCCCGCGGATAGTTGGCAACATCGTGCCAACAGCGTGCAAAAAAAAACGATAAGAGCCCTTCCAGCTATTCGTCGAGATCTAATATCCCGCCGTCCAAAGAGCCGTCGTCCACTCACTCCATTCTTCCCAGCCTGGGGTGTGCAAGCGTCATTATCAGTAGCCTGGCGATGGTCTGCTCGACGGCATTCTCGACGGTGCAGGGAATGCCGGGGTGGGCTGCGAACATGTCGTAGGGGGGCCACCGATGTACTCAGGCTCGTCGTTCAGAGTGTTGGTTGGCCACAGGTTCGGCACAATGGGGACCTAGGAGCAGCTTCGCGGCTGTCTGATTGTACGAAAGTTAGTATAAAATAAATCTCCGTCGATGCTATCGCCTTGCGGGAACTGAAGTGAGAAACCATACTCATCCTGGCCATGTCCTCGTCCTCATCTTCAGAGCTCGTCGGAGTCTTGATCTCCTCTTCCTCTTCCTCTCCAGAGAGAAACTCTACCTCTACCGTGCCCGACAGAATCCTGGGAGGACGAGGACGAGGAGGGGGGGGAGGAGGCTCGGTGCTGGGATCCGAAAAAAAAGTGGGAGTAGGAGATGGGAAAAGGTAAAGCCCCGGGGCCTTTTTATTTGCCTCATTTGCCTGTGACTTCATTTCCTGCCATTTATCCCATCTCTGTTTTGCATCCAATGTGAGAGTTGCCATCACATATCTCACAGCTGGCATGGTCAGCAAGAGCGAGCCTCCACCAGATACATCGACAACATAGCCATCATCGTGGAATATCCCGAAAGTGTTGTCGCCTTTCACAAGGATCAAGCCAAACGCGGAGAACATGACGGTGCTCCCTTGCTCTATCTTGGGTAGCCATGCAAAAGCCGTTTTGGGAGGTATGTCAAAGGCAGTGAACTCCTCCAAGCATTGGCGAAGCTTCTGGAAGTCATAGAACATTGGGAGTTTTTCAATTTCCCGAGCCCCAAAATGCTTGGTCATTTTGGAAACCCACTCGACACCTAATATAGTTAGCTATACACGTGTGGCCCTCCGTTGATAAGGTTGTATGGCTCACGGGTGGAATTTTGGGGGCATAAGATGAAGGCGTTTTCATAAATTGCCGTGAACTCAAACAACTGTTCGGGAACGGGAGAAGAAGCTTCTGGCTGGGCTTTTGGGGCCTTTCCCCTCTCAATGGGTGAAGAAGTGGCCATGGCTTGGGGAAACAAACACCAACTTGCTCTGGTGGGAGGAGTACGTTAGGCTGTCTTATATTAAAATGGGGCTGTTGGGGATCGGAAACTGTCCTGTTAGACTCACTCATTGTATCTACCTTGCCCCTCCCAGGGTCTTCCCCAACCTTGTTTCAAAGTGGCGCAAGTAACGAGCGTCAGCACGGGGTCTGACACGATATCTCGCGGATGTTAGGCCACCTAACGCTTTCCCTATTATGGAACGTGATACTGTGCTGTTTCCACCTCGGTGGCGGCGCACATTATTCCCTGCCACCGTCGGCAAAGGTAGGCTAGGGTTGGCAAAGGCAGGTCTGCATCATGCAGAGTTTTAGCGCCGAGAAGCTCTGGTATGTCTGGGCAGGGAAGGAGTTGGGGTGCAAATAGACGTGCCCCGGCTCGCATGGCGTGACTGACTGTAGAGGGCGGCCATAAATTTGCGCTATTTTCCTCCTTAAATCAGTAGTGGCCATGAAGGTGTTACGTGAAAGCCCCCCAAGCGCCCCCGCCCCCGGGTCCGGCATCAGCTCGCTCTGGGCCCGCACCACAGCCCTCAAGCGGTATAACGGGTAATGTCTAGAGTGGTCAGGGCTCGGATAAGGGTAACTGCGTAAGGCTCTTACATACATTAGCAAGCGCTCGCCACTCGACCAGAGATAAATTCTGTTGAAGTGTACAAGACCATCAAGTACATCTCGTGAACTAGCAACTTGCTCTCTGCCATTGCCAGAATAAATACGATTATATTAGGTAACTATGGCTACGGAAGGTAAGTAAGGGCCCAAGAACCCTAATTTACTAGAGCTAAAATTCTTTTAGTGTTGGGAGTATCTGGGGACTTTTCCCATCGAAGAATGAAGAGAAAGAGAAGGAGAAAGGAGGAGAAGTAGAAAGTGGAGGAGAAGAAAGAGACCTAGAATAGTTAGTTAGCTGGGCGCATAACTGCGATTTTCCTCATTTATAGCGGAAGCGCTCTCCCAAACTCCAGCACTTGTAGCCGGGCGTCCAATGCCCCTGCTACCCCACCTATGATAACGAGAGTTGCCTGGTGACAAGTGACTCACAAGCAGACTAAGACGTGAATTGCCGGTCAACCCAGCGAGTAATTCATAGTAATTTCATCCGGACAGGTAAGCCGGGCGATGATCTAGCAGAGCCTCAACCGAGGACAAGAAGAGCCTCAATCGAGGGCAAGGATAGCAGAGCCTTATACAAACAAGTACGCATAAATAGGTAGCTTCTTTCTATCTTCTTGATCACAAATATCAACCACCCACAGACACCAATTCACAACCATAGGCGGATACAACTCAAAAGGCATTATGCCAAGCAGCCGTGTTAGGTGTAAGTGACCTCATATAGGAGAACTAGGCAATGGAGACTAACGTCTAGAAAGTCGACGACGGGGAGCAGATAAGGGAGCTGCAGAAGCTGCTCGCGAGAGAGCGGCAGGAGAACCAGACCTTAAAGCGGAATGCCTACAACCTAGACCGCGAGAACCAGACCTTAAAGCGGAATGCCGACGACCTAGACAGCGAGTGCGAAGAATTGTGTCGTTTGAACAAAAGATTGATGGTTGATCTCGAAATCTCGCGTCAGAATTATCTGAGTTTGAGAAAGTTGATGGCGAGCTTCAAGAGGGTAGCGAGAGAAGTTTTGGAATGTAAAGCTTAGCCTCATGAACGCAAGATAGTATACACTGAATGTAAGGAGGTTGTTGCAGCGATACTTGCAGAAGCCGCCCGGCCCAGCACCATGATCTCTCGTTCCAGGGTTCCAGGGTTCCAGGGTTCCAGGGGTGCACCAAGCCTCGACCCTACGCGGCGGAACCACGCGCCATCGCAGCCGGAGGCGGCGTCTGGGGTTCATTCACCGACGTAGGTGCCGAGCTTCTACTCGGTATTCTCTCTTGTCGATATCTCCAAGCAGAATCTTGTCTTCCTTCCAACCTGCCTTTCCAACTTGCCATCCCCCTCCCAACCTGAGATGGGACTTGCATGCAGGACCCAATACAAACGGTAGACAGCTGCCGGGATGTCGTTGCTAGCGTTTTTTATCTTTACCCCTCTGTTCATTTGTGGCAAAGTCTGTGGAGCTGCCATTGGGAGACCCGGTGAGAAATAGGGGCTTGGTTATTCAGGTTGGAGGCATCTTATCGGGTAATGGAGAGTTTGGCCGCTGCAAATGTTTACAACGTTCGGTAAGGCGCAAGTGTGTAAGTCGAGGCTATCATGCATGCCGTTAAGAGTGGGGACTGACGCGCTGAGACAAGGGTTACTAGCGTATTTTTAGGTTCTCCCACCGCCACCGTGGGACAATTAGGTCCAGTCTTTTTCTCCCACCGCCACCGTGGGACAATTTGGTCCAGTCATTTTCTCCCACCGCCACCGTGGGACAATTTGGTCCAGTCTTTTTCTCCCACCGCCACCGTGGGACAATTTGGTCCAGTCTTTTTCTCCCACCGCCACCGTGGGACAATTTGGTCTAGTCTTTTTCTCTCACCGCCACCGTGGGACAATTTGGTCCAGTCTTTTTCTCCCACCACCACCGTGGGACATTCCAGCAGTCTTTTCCCCCACCACTATCGTAGCCCAGAGGTGTAGCGGCCCTGTAAGAGTCGAGAATGGACCCTATGGTATGAACCGGGTAACGCCAGACGTTTCCCGCCCCATCCAAGTGATCGACATTCCAGCCTCATCAGAATCCCTGTCTCTTGCTGGCGTGGTCGAGGAAAGCGGTCGAGGAAAGCGGGGGCATGCGACGGCTCCTTCGCACGGGTCACCGCAACCAGAGTCGACGCCTGCTCTTGCACGTAGCCCCCCTTTTACTCTGGTTGCGCTGGCCCGTGTACTGCAATGTCTAGGTAGTGGAGCTACGAGCACTGTACCATGCCTCTAAGGGTGTGCGGCAACAATAGATAGCAACAGAAAAACGACAGGGGTTACGGCCGGTAATCCTTGTAAGGCTACCTAAGTGGGTCCGTCTAAACGGGTTCCTATTGGCCCCGGAGGAGATTCGAAGCAACCCGGTGGCCTTTAGTGTGCGTTACATCAATATATTCGCAGATGTAACTGTTTGAAGGACCATCCCAACACTTCCCTACCCAATGAATCCAGTTAAATTAGTGGACAGAAACTAGAACACGAGTCTTTATTCCAGTATGTTCGGGATATGGCTTTTTTTGGTAAGAGACCCACGGGGAAAAAGGGCACATCCGCTACTAGATCAGCAGCGCGAGCTACATGGTTCGTCACATTTTGGGGGATGGCGCCGAAAAGCTCGTGAACTAAGGGTGTGGTGGTCATACCAGAGCTGAAGCCGGCGGGCGGGCAGGCTAGGTCCCGGGAAGGACGGAGTCTAGCTACCAACCTTCTGCTTCACTAATCTGTTGTGCTATTAAACCAGAACTATAGTATTAAGCACTTCGCAAGTGGCGAGCGTGCGCCCACCACCAATGCCAATTGCTTCACGAGCGCTTCCTTAGCCTCAGATTCACCTCCTGACTAGATGACGGCTCACTTGACCTTTACGGAAACCTGGACTATGGCATTCGACGGGGACAACAACGGCCAGTACAATATCATAAGGGAGCAAGGCTTAGATAACGTCCTAATGTCTCTCAAGTCGGAGCCCCTTAACGACGATAACTTCTGTATAGACGACCTGGAGGAGGCCCCCCTTACTTCGGTCCCCACGTCGGCCCATAACTCTGCCACCGACCCGCCGAGAGTCAAGAGACCCCCAGGTAGACCGAGGAAGCACCCCGTCACGCCGGCCGTCGGTGCCTCCAGCAAGATCACCAATGTACGGTCCAAGACCGGATGCTTTACATGCCGGAAACGCAAAAAGAAGTGCGACGAGGCCAAACCGCGATGTGAGCCATCAGCTGCCAACGCAGTCAAGAAGCCTGCTAATCCTTCCGTAGGCATGAACTGCAAGAAGAATGCGTTGGTGTGCGAGGGATACCCGGAGAGGCGTATTTGGAAGGGTGCCAAAGAGAGGGCCGAAGAAGGTAATAGCAAGCTGCCCGTCTACATCTCGTCCCTATCTCTCTAATTGCAGAACAGAGCGTATGAAACACCAAAATTTGCCACCGACACCCTTGCAACCCATTCTCTACGGCCTGGAGACCTTGGAGGATATGATATTTTGGAAGCACTACAATGAGAAGCTCAGTACAGTGCTCACCGTGGAAGGAGAACTGAAAAACGCCTTCAAAGATATGATGGTCCCGATCGCTACGAAGCACCAAGGCCTTATGCATTCCATCCTCTCGCTCGCCAGCAAGCACATTGATTTCGACACCCCGTACGGTATCAACATACTGAGCAACAATCCCAACACAACGCTTGGTGCGCTACGTAACCGCTCCATCCACCATCAGAATAAGGCGGTACAGGAGTTCTATACCCAACCCAGTGGTGAAGAAGAACCCATAGAGGACAACGTGTTGATATCTGCTCGCTTCGGACAGATGCTTTGCTTCTTCCTCGAGGCGCAGGTAGAGGGGAAGTCACCCGGCTACCACCGCTGGTACTTTTTGGAATACCGGAGGCTTATTGTCACCTCAATTCCCAACGACTCTGCCTTTCTTTCATTCATCTCCGAGTTCTTCGAGTACCACATGTATGCTGATGAGCTAATCTATTCTGCCCTCGAACCTGGACGCCAAACGGTATCGGAAGGGACACACACACATTCGAATATCGACCAACCAAAATTGCTCGGCGTCACTGACGGTATGCTGGACTACCTTTCCCAGACCACTGCAATCCGGAACGCAATACGGAGAAATATGCTGGCTTATATTGACCCTATCGTCGATTATAAAAGCATATGCAAGGTGGTCGAGCTCATGAATGCCATCAACAAGTGGGTGCCCCACTGGCCTCCGGGAGACAGCCGCGAGTCAGTAGGGTACCTCTACCGGCAGATGGTTTATATCCACCTGCTTCGGACCGTGAACCCGCCATCTCAGATAGCCACGGCTATAATGCCCTCCCCTCACGCTGAGAACCTCTCCGAAGCTGTCGAAAGCTCCTTGGCACTACTAAAAAATCTACGGCCCAACGACCCCAGCCAAAGGCTACTTCTCCTGCCGTGCTTCATTATTGGGACTGCCAGCGTCGCCCAGGAACACCAAGGCGCGGTTCGCATCGCCATCAAGACCATCAAAGGATATACTGGTATGCGCAATGCCGACACAGTTATGGGTGTTCTCGAGAAAGTCTGGCAACTTATGAGCGCTGGAGAGTGGTTGGCCGTCTGGGACTGGCCAGAAGTCGCACATAAGATGGAGCTCGATTTCATTCCTGCATGACATGGGTGAGAAGCCTCTATCCTACTCACCTTGGGATGGAACTTTCTACTTCATCTACTAGAACCACTTATTCTGGTTTCGCTCAACGGAAAAGGACGCCCGCTATCGCAAGGAGGAGCTCAGCTCGTGCAGCGGTAGAGAAAGCGCAGCAGTGGATGGCTAGAACGAAAGAGGAAAGGAAGAAAACGAAGAGGGCGGATTCTTTTGTTACGGTTTCGGACTAGATTACGAGATTTGCTTGGGAGTCATTATCATTTTTGAGGTCAGATTGAGACGCTGCTGGGGGAGGCTCGTAGAGGCCAGAAGCGCTGAAGAAGTGACCAATGCTCGGGGGGGGGGGGAGGGGGGGCGCGGCATCGGATGTTCGAGGCGGCCGCCTCTACACGGAATACGGTAGCACATAGCACAGGCTGACTGTCCTTGGGACGGCTGATTGAGCGACTCCTGACTGGCTAGTTCTCTCTCCAGAATCCGGGTAGTCGCCCGAGGAGGTCGCCCGGATGTGTTTGCGGTACGAGAAAGCTGAATCAATTCAGGGGCAAAAGTAAATATCAGAACTGTGCGGGGATGTGCCAAGACTGCAACTCAGGCAACACCCCGCACTAGAAGTGGGGGCGAATTACTCACTGTGGAATCACGGTTCTGGTCCAGTCTTTTCTCTTACTACTACCGTAGGACATTTATTCTCCCACGCGCTACCGTGTGATATTTTGTTCTCCCATCCTTAGTTATGCCTGAAATCAGCATACTTGCTGATGGGATAGAGATTTTCCACGTCGATACCCACCCCCTTCCCCCCCCCGAACCGTCGCTGACCCGAGCATGTCTGTTATACATGCACCTACATTATCCCACGTACATACCCTCTCAACAAGCGATTAAATGCGCAGAGAAACTCAAAGCCGTGCTCCTTCAACCGCTACCCACCGACGCCGCCAGCAAAAACCGTATTCTAGGGGTCATTGCTTCTTGCCAACGGAATCTTTTGGGCGCTGACACCGTTGAGGCGGTTGCTTATGCTGTTGGGGGACCAGTGGCCATCGTTGCGCTTGAAGTTGTAGCTCCGGGGCACCGAGCTGAGCTCCTGAAGACATTGAGAGAGCTTGACAGCACTGAATCAAAAGGGCTGTTCCAAGCTTTGGCCGAAGTTCAACCGGACAACACCTTCACGGCGTACATCAATAAGGAGATCACCGAAGCCGCAGTGAATAGTTAGAATTAGCAAATCTACCATTCCCCCTAACTTTGCTAACAAGTTTTCTAGAGACCAAAGTGCCACCCAACGGAACTACCTTCTCGACCATCACTTTGAGCACACAGTTCCGGAAACGGAAACGGGGGGAGGTCAGAGTCCCCCGCGTCACTCGCGGCTCGGTCCCCCTCGATACATCTCTATACGATGGGTATATGAAGGTGCGGAAAGCGATCACAACAAACCCAGGCGTAGTAATATTGCCGGACAGCTACCGTGCCATGGGGACCAGAAGCAAAGTATTCGGTGCCCTTATTCGTCCACACATACCGGTGGTGGAGACGGAGACGCACTTGCCATTACGGATGCAGGTGGTGGAAGGGATCTATCCGGACCAGAGGGACCAATACATTCGGATCGTTCTGTATGTTTATGGGCGGGAGCAAAGCATCCACGACCTAGTCTCTAGACCATATGAGCAAGCACCGCTATGGATCTTCGACGACGCGCAGATTTCCTCAGAGGCGATACGAATGGAGGCTGCGAAATTTTTGGAGGGACAGGACGAGATCTACAAGATTACCGTGTACACTCAAAGGAATCTTGGCATATTTGAAAAGATCTTCCACGACAATACGCTCATTTCATAGCTAATACAACTAACTACCTTGCTGCACGTACCAGCGTACCGTCGCGAGCCTCCGGGAATTCAGCAGCTCAGGCGGGGAATACGTGCAGATGTCTCTGTCGCAATAACCGCTAGACACATCTCGCAACCCCCGGGCCTCGAAAAATTGTTACACTTATACCGCTTGGAAGTTGAATTTGTCCGTCGCCTCCTGTTTTCCATAATGGGGTAGGATCGTCCAATGCGTAAAACACCAACTGTGTGCAGCCTTTGCAATATAATATACCGCAACCTGCCGAGAATTCGTAGAACATGGGACGCTCGGCCGAATCGAAGAAGCCGTCTTGTAGAGCTGGTAGGCCCTTCCAAGCATCCTTCTGCAATTCTGTTAGTCAGACAATGACACAAAACCTGCTCCTCGCGGGCTCATACCAGTTCTTGTGTCAACTTGTCGCGGTTTGTGTCTGCCATTTAATCTCTTGTCGTCTCGGTTTATCCCTCAGCGTTTGTTCGCAATTTGCCGGGATGCCGTGGCGGACCATTGCGACCGCAAAATTCCCATTTTCAGCTGTGGTCACTGGGTGGATGGGTGGCGGGTGGAACCGTCATGTCATGTGACCATCGAGTCTCCCTGGAGGGGCGGAGTGCGGTCATTGAGGTTTGTTCGCCGTGGTGGATTGAGTGGACTGAGCGGAGGGGACCGCTGGAGGAGACCTGGGGCGGCCGCAACAGTACTTATCTTTGATGAGGGGCAGTCTTACCGGGATTACCGGAAGTTCCCGACGTTACTGCAGGCGCTGAGACTTCCGCCCGCCGTTCAGCACACAAAGTTAAGTTGACGCCACTGTGGACAAGCTAATGCAGCCAGGGGGGTCCAGCATCTGGGGGAAGCAAGGATTGTTATTCTTCCGCCGTGAGCTCTCGTTCCGCAGTCACTTGCAACCGGGCAACTCTGGACTGATGACGATAGACAACAACCGGAATGGCAGGACTGTCAGGGCAGTCAACGACTGCGTTGACTGCGTTCGTTACCTGACTGATCTAAGCGATCCACAACTCCGTTGGTAACCGAGCCACTGACAAAAACTGTATTGACAGTGCGCCAGGGTAGCGAAACCACCTTCAGATGCCGGGGAGGCCCTCTCCGTATATGCCGGTTGCGGAAAATAGTAGCCACGTCCTCGTGGTAATTAGTCCAGTCCGAAGGTATCGTCCAGCAAGATGTGAGAACATTCCAAACTGGAAGCGCCAGAGTGCGAACCACAATACCAGGCATGTGCGCTCCCCCTCTAGTCTAACATTCAGCTAACCAACGTAACCCTCAGGCGCCGAGGAAGCGACGACGCCAGAACCCCAGCCCTCTCTAATACGGCGCGTACCTGCCCAATTTTTGATGTTGCAGACCTCGAGTCAGCTCTCTCCGGAACATAACGTACTCTCAAGTGCCTCGAAGCGTTGAGAGAAAGCTGCGGCGGCCTAGCGCCCACGACGAGGAACTGTGAGATGCGATGGGCGAGAGTTGCTGACAACTACATATTTAGGTCCCCATCCGCAGCACGCGATAGCGACTGCCGGCGCGGACCCAATAGCCTCAATAGTCAATACCGCCCTCGCGGCGTCCAGCGATGGGCAGGGAGCCATACCGGCCGAATCGTTGCCAGGCGTGATCGGCAGCTCGTGCCCGCCTATTATTATCGCGTTTGAGAGATGACAAGGCGGTGGTAAGTGGCAGACCAGCCGGGCAGTTTTGCAACAGCAATTTGGAGTTCTTGAGGATCTACCACCGTGGAGCGAATCGCTTATTGCCGTTTCATTTGCTTTACAACGCACCAAAACTCACAATTAAATATTGCGCTCCTTGTTACCCATCCCCAATCAAGGTCATTCAATCCTCGTACACACGCTTCCGTAGAACAAGGACCCGGCACCATCTCCACTGCATACAATGCCTACGATAGTTGGCAACATCGTGTCAATAGCATACAAAGAACGATTAACCGGCTTAATGAGACCATTATCGCGGCGAACGTACACATCTTCGCTACAGGGCCCGATGGTCTCGGCCTAAGTGTTGCTAATGATTATCTTTTCCAACCCGTTGCTGCCGAGCTTGGCTCATTCCAATACTTGAACGGCAGACCTTTCGGGCTCAGCCCCGCCCTCGTCTCTCCTATCCTTCCCCTGTGTGTGCCTGGACGGACAGTAGCTGAATGCCGGCAAACATTGCTTTTTCTGCATAAACTGGAATCATCCTGCGTTGCTCGCGGCGGTCTGAATAATGGAGTTCGCCACCGGGCCAGTTGGTTCTTGAGTCAGATGCGCTAATCTCTCCTCCGATCCGTTTCTGCCAAACTCGGTCGATACATTGGGTGTTAGACCTTTCCTTGCTTGGACTGCGCATCTCGTATCGGCTCGTCTTCTCTCTTTCTTCTGTTCGCCCCTCTCCACGCTATGGAGCCGAACCCAAGGAGGCGTTTGAAGGCGCTGGTGTTGGCTTTTCCCCGAGCAGATGGGTGCAGGGATCCCGCCTCGACTTTAGCGGCACGTTTACGCGTTTACCATATTCTCCCCATGAATCCCCCTGCGGCATCCACCATCATCTATGCGATGGTTTATGTTGGGGGGATCGGGGTACGACGGACGGTTCTGGAGCCGAATGCCGGGAAGCATTGCTTTCTACGCAAACTGAGGGAACTATCCTCCGCTGCTCGTGGCAAAGCTGCCAGTCTTAATAATGCAAAAGCCGCCAGCCAGTTCCCTGTTATTCGGGTAGTACATATATATCTGGTGCCTGCTCCCATAATAAGTCGCCACGTACCGATAGGATGGAATGTAGATTTGCCCCCTAGTAAGACCCGCAAACACAAACGCACTTCTCTACAGCCACTCTAGTTGCCTTCTTTTTCTCCCCATGCACGAACCAGACGAGGATGAGCCGTCAACTGCAGCCGTCGTGGCTGTATTCGTTTCTATTACACTTTCTGTTATTAGCTTGGTGACCTGGGGCCTTACAAGGCACCTACCCAACACCAAGGCTTCGTGCGAGGGGCCCCGATCCCTCTTTGTCAGTAGTGGAACTTTCGACTTACTCTGGATTTTCAAAGTCATCCACAGGCTCCTAGTCAAGACTTAAGGCTCCTAGTCGGACTTAGCTTCCCGGTTAGGGCTCAGCCTCTTAGTCGGACTCAGGCCGGCTTTTGACGCGCTCTTGATTTTCCAACTCTTAACTGCCTTGCCTATCGGTTCCCTGTTCTACTATGTTGATTACGACTTCGCTCTCACTCTAGCGATCTACCTGAGTCTATTAGAAGTGAGTTGGGATACGTAATATATGGAATTAATCTAATAGTTACAGCGACTACACTTAGTTCGTAGGTGGATAGACATAATAGTAGGAATGAAGATATCCTTGGCAGTTTCCTACAGTATTTTGATACTAGGAGGAGGGCTCATCGGAAGCGTCTTCATAAGCCGCAAAAGCGATACAAACCCGAAGATCTTGGCGCTGCTAATCAGCTCTCTCGTTGCTGTGTAGTCGATATATGAGTGTTGTAATGTACTAAGGAGAAAAATTCACTGGGTAACGAAGATCTGGGCAGCGTGCACTCTCATGGCGTCTTTGCCGCAGCTGTTCTGCTGATTTGTATTACTAAGATAGAGGGACCGGTTTAATGACTTTCTTGTAGTATGTCCTTCTTGAACAAGCTCCTGAGTCAATACTAATAATGTATAGACTCTGTACTATATATGCTTGCTGGGGGAGACGATCTTGTTAATTAATATGGTGGTAAATTGGGCGAATAGGAGGTGGAAATGGGGGGAGTGGGTGGTAGGGAGGTGGGTGGAGTTGGTAAAGTGGGTGAAGCAGAAGTGGGTGAAGGTGAAGGAGAGGTGGAGACCATCGTCAGAAGGCAGGGGGGCTGCGGTGGTGGACCCGGAGACAGTCAATAACCATAGGAGAGCATGCATTCCGCCTCTCAGCTTGTCTACCCGGCGAATCGCGTATAAAGCAGCGGATCACAGGACGCTCGCTGAGTTGTAGCTGAACCTGCCTACCTACCTAGATACGGCATTATCTTGTGGCTCCTCTACTTATGACCTGATGAGATCTTCGCGTTTTTGAAGACTTGGTAGGAACCCTTGATGTTCCGAAAAGAGACTGGGGCCTAATTGGCCCGGATCTTAGCCACAGCTTCCAGCTGGTGTTCGTATTAGGAGCTATCCCAACGTACTTAAGGCCTAGTAGTGGAGGGGTGGCTTCGAGCCAGAGACCATAGCAGATCCCATACTATTCCCCGAGCCTCCCAATTTCAGAATGAGCGTGGCTGCATGTGTCGGTGTGATAAAGGCTGCAGAGTGGGCGGTAATGCAACTCCGCTTTTCGGGTGCGATAAGGATTAGGGGAGGAGCCGAGGCTGGACAAAGTCCTATGCTATTTAAAGAGTCGGACGATCTCTGACTTTTCTGAGCTTAGAGGAGCATATTCTCATTTTTACGTTTTAGTTACTCTATGGACAGATTTCGGGAGAACTTCCTTATTACAGGCATCTTCGCTGGCGGCGTCCTCGTTTCGACCATCCAAGCGTATTGGTCGGGAAACTCTATACTCGCCAAATACTTGTTCTCTTTAGCTTATTTGGTTTTTATTGTTACGCTCCGCCGCTAGGTGTTGGACAGACCTTTATAGGAGGATCCGTCTAACGTAAAGCATACCGAGCGGCCAATAAGCTCAGGCGGTTTCGAGTCCGTCTCCCCCTTTTATATTCCCCCCGATCTCCTACTTGTACTCTTCTCTAAACCGAGTTCTTAACCTGCGACCGTTACGTAGGTGCGGTACCAGATTGCCCCAATCTTACTCTCGATAAGCTTCTTACGACCGCCTCCCGCAAAACGACGTCTAAGTCGTACTCTCGCTCGTCTCTTTCATTCCTCCTTCACTTGATGCTACATTTCTACAACTTCTTCTTCTCCCATTCTCGCTTCGTTCTCTACATCTCTTTTCGCTCCCCGAAGCGGGGCCTTGCCCGTCCGCCCACCGCGCTACTGCTGCCAAGAACCGAAGGGATTACCTGCCTGCCTACCTAGCTATTTGTTTTTGCCAAGGAGGAGTCCAGGAAGCGGAGAGGACGGACATATTCGTGAGTTAACGACACCTGCCGCATGGTCAGCGGATGGAGTGCTGACTGATGATAGCCTGTATAGGAGTGGACGTGGACTGCTGCGACGCGCGCGCAATCAACAATCTAGGCAGGCCCGTTATATCCCTCGCCGTTCCTCCCACAAGCCATAGCTCGCATTCCTTTAATTCCCTCTAGCAAAAAGACGCTACCCGTCTCAGGCAGCAGAGCCTAGGTCGTCGCTGTTGCACCATACCCTACGCTACGAACCTCAAGGCCGGGTTGGGCGCCAGCCTCATCGCCACAAGCTCCCCTGCTTCCCACCTCGGCCGCCTCCACTTGTCGCGGCTACCCTATCCTAGCTTTCCCCCCAGACGTCTACTCCACGCGGGCCTTTCGATACTCCAGTAAGTTAGCGTCTCGAATCACAGGCGCCTCGAACCTGTCGAGCTCTCTGTTTCTTAGCTTGTCTTGTGTGAGGGCAAGAGCCGAGCTAAGCAAGTCTAGCCTGTTCGTTAGCTACCCGATCCCCCATCATGGGACGACTAAAGGTCTCCGACGATAAGCGCCAGCGCACCCCCAAGGCTTGCGATATGTGCAGGCATCGGAAGGTAAAGGTTAGTACTGTATATATCTACCCCCTTCCTCGTACGTCTACCTACTGCACGGTTCCTTTGTCCCGGCTGGCCACCATTAATCCGTCTCCATCTCTGTCTTGGGATTCTTACGTTGGCCTCGTTTATTCTTAATCTTCACCTCGTGCTCTCCCCATTCTATTCTTTCGTGGCTTCATGCCCCCCTTTACCCCTCCTTGACAACCCCCCCACCCTCCAAGAGATCTCGTTGAGCAAAGAGACGCCGTGTGTCGTGTTCGCTTGGTATGGGACACTACATATATGGAATTATGGTCCATCGGCCGCGCCCCTCGGGTCTGGGATTCGCCTGTGTGTATGGGTTCAGGAGGAACGCTGAGCCGAGGGGCGAGAGGGCGAGCCTTCTCTTGCTCGACATGGATTTCGAGTACTGTGCCACGCCTCCTCTGGCCCCTTGAAAAATGTTACCCGAAGTGGTGGCAACTTGCCGTGAGTTGCATTATTGCTGATGCTCGCTGCTCTCAGTGCGACGGCCAGACACCGTGCAATAAATGTGCTATGGGGGAGTTGGCATGCCTCTATACGCCCAGAAGCGCGGCCGGGTGTCCTAGTGCTGATGCCGGCGCGCCACCCATCAATACATCTCATCAGACACCCAGGAGGAAGCACACACCCAAGAAGTGCGCAGAAATTGGGCGTAGTAATATCTGTGGGTGGAATGGGTGCGAGAGCGCCTTCAAGCATTTGAAACATCTCAACTTGCACGTTACCCAGGAGGGTCATGGGCCAAGGCGGACAATTCCCGGGGGCAGTATTGCCCGCATATATGCCTGTGGGTGGGATGGGTGCGTTAAGCCCTACATGCATATACATCTCATTACCCACATGATCAGTCAGGAACATGGGCGAAATAGGACATTTGAAGGTACGACGAGATTTCTGCTAGGCACAGCTCATCTTCCCTTTTTCTCTTCGGTATGCTGCTGGTTCGCGTACTGAGGCCAACCAATCTCCTGGGACCCTCCACCGCCACTTCTATGTGCCCTATATATACGTTATTGGTCGACTGCTAATATCTCCGTCTTTTAGAACTCGGAGAAAGCCGAAAAATCTGGAAAGCACGCAAACAGCAAGAGGAGGATACACGAAAGGCAGATGAGGAACTCCAGTCAACTATCCAGAATGGTGGAGCCGATCTTTGGATCACTGACCAGGGATTTATACCGGTTCAATATCCTCTTCAGTCCCCTACGATGCTCTCAACCTATATGCATCAACATTTGACAGAGTTTGAGGGTAACCACGTCTACGACTCCTACCCGTCACAGAACCTAAGCTGGGTCGATACGGAGGTGATGTAGTTTTCCCCATATTCGTATTGCCTAGATAACTTTCAAGCGACTTGGAAATCTCAGACATGGAATTCACTGGCTTCTGCTGACCCTTTCTATAAGGAGGATGAGATATTACACTCGTGAGAGGTTACTGGAGAGATGGACTGGCGATAGCGAACGCCGATCAAGAGGGAAGGGGATGAGCGTCGAGGTGTCTCTTTATAATGCACTTTATAATACCGCTAGTCTTCAAATTATAAGGTTCTGTGACAATTTTTTTTCATCCTTCCACAGGCTCTATGCCAGGTCCCTCTCGAGTCATGATGAGACTGTCTAGAAAATAAGTTTAAAATTTTGGCGATACAGCGGCAACCTGCGGTCCTCAGCTGGGGCTTGTAGCCGATTGCAATTTCGGAGAGACGCCCGACATAAGGCAATTGATGTTTCACTAGTTCGCCCCGCCTAGACGCCTACTTGGACGCCTGGACGGTTCCTAGCCCAGCCTCTATTTAGTTTCGCCCGTTTTCTCTTTACCCAGGATATCCCTTCTACGATGAGGGAGAAATTAGCGAAAGGTCTACTCAATGCTTGACTACGTGGAAGTTATCCCTATTTTAATTAGAAGTGTATTCTTTATAGAACGTATCCGCGAAAGTCGAGACTGGCTGACCCCCCCACCTTCGCCGGCGCTCCGGATGGTCATCTTCTGGACGGTCTGTTTGCCTTCCTGGAGCCAATGGATGGATGTCCTAGAATGGGTGCTCATTTCAGAGGGAGGACACAACACGGCCCCGCATACGGACAGCCACGGCCTCGCAACGTGGATTACAATACAGGAAGGACACTTCGGCTTTGGGTGGCTATCATGCCCGACGCAAAAGGAAAGGGACGAGTGGATGGCGAACCCGCACTCCTTTACTGGCGGACAATGGAGATACGTCGTCCTCACTCGCGGCTAGACGGTATTCTTCAACTCTGGCACGATTCACTTCGTTTTCAGGATCGTAGGCGAGCCGACACTAGCACTTGGCGGTCACATCCTTCAATGGTCCGGGATTAAACAATGGGTAAGAGTGGTCATGGATCAAATGAAAAATCCCCAAATTACCAATGAGGATATGGCATGGAGCGCGCCCAGATATATTCGGGTTGTGGCAGAGCTTGTTGCGAATAGGGTGAAGAATGGTAGGGTGGAAGAGCTGGGCGGCAAACCAGCTGTTGATGGATTTTTCGCACGGTAAAGGTAAGACGACATATCCGTCACATTAGTAATATATAGCTAATGGTATTTAGGCGTTTTTAATCGTGGAAAAGTTAGAGAAATGAGGCAAGCGGCTTGATATTAGCTCGAAAGGGTTGGTTGACTCCTTCTTAGCCGTTCGTCGTCGGGGTTGCTGGCTCATCTGTATATTAAACTTAGCTTCGCTGTAGCTCCCCCGTCCACCACCACAACTAGACCCTAGCAAATGCTTTTTCCTTTTTCCCTCCTACAACCTTACCATCTCCCACACCTCCTATCCTACCAATATTGCTCGTCTTCCTGGGGCCCGGGCAACAAAGCCTCCCGCCCCCGGCTGGATAGGCCCTCGTTTTCCCAGCGCGCTTCGAAATTGTCGAGCTAGCGGGTCACGAAATGGAATAGGAAAAGGCACACGTACGCCTTGATGATGTTCGGCAGCCCTTCAGATGCCCAGAGGCCAAAAGTAGCCATCCAAATGAAAATTGTGGCCCTTATAAAGTGAATTGGCTTCCCCAAGACCTTCGGGGAGAAGGCAAAGGACTTATTAGGCCTTTAGAACTCAAGAGCCTCATGATTATCTAGTCCGGCAAGCTCCTCCAGGTCGTCCTTCCGGAAGCCCTTCAGGGAGACGACAGGGCCTGCTGGACCTGGAGGCGGAACTGAAGCGCTCGTGGGAAGCGGTGTTGAGCGGAGGTGTGTCCCACGAGGGCTACGGCGATCGCAACATCCTCTAGAATGAAGAGCGCCGCCGCGTCATGCGCGTCAACTTTGATCGCAGCTCTTCAGGGGATGTCAAGCCCAAACTAATTCAGAAGTACGGCATCCGATGCCGGCGGTCTTTTGGGATTAGGATGTAGTCAGCATATCTGTTGTAACTAGTATTGGGAATCAGTCAGTCATCATCACATATAAAGTGCTTTCCCTTGATCGCTGGGTCGATTCTTCCAGAGTTGCCGTGGCTAGACGGCTACGACACCGAATACTTCTACATCATCGACCTTAATCGCGAGGTTCTCGCGATGAACCACAGCATACATTGGCAGCTAGGAAACATCCCGCGACAGGACCACCTCTGGCTTCGCGCAATCGTAGATAGCATCTATCTTGATAAGCTCACCATCTCCCTCGAGCTTTGCCCGGATGAGTATACGGCGTCCCTAGCTTTAGAGCTCCCGAAACGGAATAAGGAGGTCGGCTATGAATTCGATGTCGTAACCCCGAAGAAGACAGGCATCGGAGAAGCACGAACGGTGTTCCTTAAATACGTCCGGCCAAGATGCCCATCGAATACGTTCGCCGGCATTCAGCTGTTAGCCCAGGTCATCCTCTCCATGGACCTTGCCACATACATAGTAAATGATTATGGGGAAAAAGCATGGGTCGACTAAACAAGATCCTTGTACTCATCTGATCGGAAAAAGAGCCTAACCCAATACCAGCGCCTTCAAGCGCCTCCTTGTGAAGGAAGGAGGGACGAGATAGCAGACTCGAAGGGGGACCGGCCTAAACGAGACGTACCTCGGACGAGGAGATGGGACAGCGCCGAACCGAGAACCAGATCGCCACGAGTAACGCGGGATGGTTCGCCGAGTCCGTGAAAAAAAAGCAACGTTCGTCAACAGTCAGCTGGTGAAGCTCGTCCCTCGCCCTCGTTCATATAAGCCCCGATATGGACCTGGGAACTAGTAAGTAGCCGTCATTCAACTACTGGTACCCGGCCTTTCAACACCCAGGGAAGTGCAAGGGTCAGATATCCAGACGGACGATGCCGGGGTTGGGTGGGTGCAGGACTGGGTGAGGGGTGGGATTGTAAACCGGAAAAGAACCTGTGGGTTGTCCCAAGAGTCCTCCAAGGGGCGACTTGTCATAATACAGAGTCAAACCTCCTCCACTTTCCCTAGCAACGGAACGGCAACCAAAACGTCAAACAAAGCGTGCACAGGGATACTGACCGGGAGCTAGTATGCGAAGCCATCCACAGGCTCCGTCCCGGCCGTGGGGTGGCGCGAACATAATCTTTTCGTTAATATATTAGCCCCTATCTGTGAGAGTGAGGGACTGTGTAGACTTATTGGTGTTGTTGCATATAGCTAGTTGTCAAACGATTAAGCAGAAATGTGACAACCAAACGCATTAAGTAAGATGGAAGCCAGAAAAAAAAGTCCGAAGGAACACAAGATTGCACTTGGAGATGTCAACGAGAGAGAAGATCGAGGAGAGGAGAGTGAAGGAAAGAGTGATGTATCACCGGCAGGCTCCTTTCTTGAGCGGCCGGGTCCGGCGGGTGGTCTTTACCGGCCGGCTCCCCTACAAGCGGGCGTTCTTTACCGGCCTGCAGTTGGTCCTGAGGGTCATCTTGAGCCCCGGGACCGCCAACGTAAATAACATCCTTAGCCTCATCATCACCGTGCACCTGTGCACTGGGCTTAGTGAGCTCTTCGTCTTCGCCTTGAGGGCTCTCTTCTTCCCCGTCTCGTGAGTGCGGCGCGCTCTCTATGCGCACGGTACGAAGCCATGCTTCAAATTCCTCCGTTGTTGTATGACGTGGTCCCTGACTCACGTCTCCAGCGCTTCTATGCCGTGTATGTATTTTTTCCAGTTCTTCGAATCAAGTTCGTAGCAGTAGTAATCGTCGTTGAACACGGCACGGGTCGCTACCGTGAGCTGGCGTGCGTGTTGAAGAGGCGGTACGGCATCGGAGACGATCGGGGCCACGGGCTTCACGGGCGGCGGCACCGGCGGTTGTTGAGCGTGGTTGACGTATTCCCAGATCATTAGGTGCCTAGCCTTGGACCTGAATGACGCGGACCAGTCTTGCCAGTCCCTGGGCTGGCGAAGGATGTGTCTGTTGACATCGTGAGGTTGTAGCGCTTGTTGCGTTGCGCGGGTCAATTCTGAATGTAACGGGGGCACGGGACGGTAGGGCACGGTCGGGTCGGTGCAGGTATGTGTGTGTATGTTGGAATGTGTATAGCTTCACTCTCGTAGTGCTGTGAGCGTTGTAGCGATTGAGAGCGCAATTCGGTTGCGTTGCGCGTATTCAGGCTGTCAATTGTCACATCCAACGGTATGCAAAATAAGGGCAAAAGAGTGCTTGTATTAGGAAGAAGAAAGAAAGGGCTATGTGCGGCTTACATAGTCTAGGCCGTAGGCGGTCTAGCATATACGCCACCTACCCGACAGGATGCACCATGTCACAAGTCCCCCCACACTGGGTGATTCTGTCTGGTGTGCAATTGCCAGGAAAATGTGGCGTGAAAGCAAGCTGTATGGTATCACGAATCCAGGCGCCTTTTACAGGCAGTTGCCCAGTGGTAAGTTTTGGGGATGGCTTTGGGGGCAGGTTGGCTCCATAGCTTGAGTCTCCGGCCTACCCCGCCTTGCCCGCGTTCTGACTCTGATCCTTTCTACATACCATTTTCGTGATGGCCCATAAGTACGTAGTCTTCAACCATGCATCGAAGCCGCCATAATCCGCTTTTCAGAGCCGTCTTGTGGAAAAAAAATCGCAGCTATGAAACCATGAAATAATAAGGTACGTAATTAAAATAAGCTACCTGACCAGTCAGGAAGGGGTCAGCTGAACGGATGCCTCCAGCGGCGCCAAAGGCGGGCTGTCCTCGCTTCGCTCGAAGGAATGGGTGGCTGAAGCATTTTACTAAGAAATTAGTAAGGACAGCCCCGCTTTGTACCATGACTCGAAGTGAAGGTCAACTGGCTCAAGGGCAACTGGGCAACTGTGTTAAAAGTAAACAACACGGCGTGATCACAGGATGAATAGCATGGTGTTGAGGCTGTCGATTCAGCTATCTAGGCGAGCATTTGGCCTGGAACTAAGACCTCCCTGGCGTCAATACGGCGTTTATAATCGGCCGCACGCAAGGCACCGGTAACGTCATTCTTGACCTGGATTTGGTCCAGTGCAAAACGAACGTCAAACATCAAGCCCTGTAGGCTTGTGACGCGTGAGACGGCTACGTAAGTAAGCCCGGAAGAGAAATCCCGCTTAGAGATGTCAAGCACGGCCCTCTCAAGCGTAGTACTCATCATGTAATCGCTCTGTGAAGAAGCAGTTGACTGCGAGGCTGACTGGCTTGATTGAAGGTCGGCGTAACGGGCTGGACATTGATCTCGGCCCTGGAACTCAGGCTCAGGGAAATACTGCCAATAACGAGAGCACATCTGGCGGTTATGTTCGATGAATGGATCACCGGGATCACCGGGATCACTGCCTGCGGAAGGTGGGCGGGCGAGAAGCTCCTGCGAGGGCGGCGTAGCGGAGGGAAGCTGTCCCTGACGACGTTCGGATTGGTGGCGCCGCTGTATATCAAGCCGATCGTCATGAGCTGCCTGTTGCTCAGGGGTATACCCTTCAACCTGACCGCGGCGATGGAATATCGAGGTGAGGCGTTGAAATCCACTGCGATGTTGAGGACTGCCGAGTGCAGGCCCCGGTGACTGCCCGCGAGGAAGGATCGGTATCAAGGCACGACTACCGAGATGAAGGCTTCCAAATCCAAGCGATGCTCGGGAACGAAGACCGGGCGGCTGCGGCGGAGGCGAACCGGAAGGCCGGCGAAGAGGACCGTGAGGTATTAAGGCGGATCGGGAGGTACGGCCTTCAGGCGAGGACAACACGTCGGCAGTACGCTTCGGCTGCGAGGGAAGGACCGGTATGTCCGAAAGGAGGTCTCGAATACTGGATCGCTCGTTACCAACTTTGGCATTAGACAGGCTCTGCAATTGACTGTCAATCGTGTACGGCGTTTAGGTATGAATTCACGATTATGCTTGACAAAACTGCAGCCACGGTAACGCCTATATTCGGGAGGAATATTGTTATCTGGGGTCTCGATAGGTAGGATCGGGCGGTCGGGAGGCAGGCCACCACCAGCACCTGGATTCGGCGTGGGCGGCGGGGGCTGCGGTTGAGGGAACCCGACGGTAGCCATCGCGGCGGCTCGAGAAACACGCGTTCCTGATGATATATTAGTAGTGATTAATAGCTGAAAGACCGTAAGGATTCTGCGTACCAGTTCATAGCTGGAAAGCGATAATTGAGCGTGCGATTGATTGAGGTTGTGTAGCGAGGAAGAAAGTGGTTTATTTTGGCGGGGGACCTGGCGAGAAAGTTGAAGGTACCGCACGGACCATCTATACTGGCTAAACTTCGGAAGCAAGGACTTTGCCCGGATAACGGATTTATAGCTATTCTACCCCCTCAATACCAAAACAAATTTTCGTGATAATTCGATGTTTCGATGTTCATGGTCTAATTGTTGGATTTCTAGGGGGCGAGCCCCCTAGGGCCCCCAGTGCCTACGGTGCTTTTGGTCTACTGCGCGCTCCTACAGCTTACAAGGCTGTCCCACTCCCAATCCAATCCCAATCACGAATCCCCTCCCAGGGCCAAGACGGAGGTGGGAGTAGCCCCTATAGGTAACTAAAGGGACAGAACGAGGAGCCTTACCTCAGGATCCTATTGCCATGGCCAAGTTCCCGTGCAAGGAGATTAGGTATATGAATAGTGCGCTGGAGTCACCATCTAGGAACGCGGAGTGAGAAAAGAGGGCAAAAGGCAAAAGAGGATAGATAGGAGGCCAAAGAGAGTGTAAGTGGGAAGTGACAGGGCAGGGCCGAGAGAGAGTGGGACGGGAGCGCCCGGCAGGAGCGTTGTCTCAGCGCTCCTAGCCTAACGCTCCCAGCCCAGCGTTCCTGTCGCTCCCATCATACTGCCCTATGAGCGGTGGGCAAGCAGCGATGGGGTCTCCCCAGGTCCAGAACCTCCACTATATGCGATTACGCTGTGAAGAAAGTTATTAACGGACTTGACGAACGAGTTCAATATAATAGCGAACCAGATGACGTCGACATCCCGCCAATAGCTAAAGGACCGGATCGTCCATTCCTGAGTCCACCGCGAGCGTGATCAGTTCATTACGTCCATCCCAGAGCACTAAGTCCTAGCGCTCGCGTTGCCCCACCGTAATGCAAGCGAGCAGCTTCAACATCTGCTACTTTGTGTAGTTCCCAGACAGCGTGAAATAGGTCGTGCACGTGCCTCTGGCGCCGTGTTTAGCGGAGGAGAAAACTCGAGACCGAGGTCGCGGCAAATGCATGTGCCAACCTCCCAATATGCACGCTGCGACGGGCACGAGCCATCCCACTTCCGTGACAAATCCAACCCCTCCCCGAGCAGAGCCCAATTGAGTAGACGACATAAAATATAAATATGATCCTGGCTTCCCTCATATTTTCTGGGTGTCCCCCGTTCAACTGATCCCAATACCTCAAAACTCAAAAATCGGCATCCACAACCTCGAGGCTTGGCTGAGCTAGTTACCGTCCATGACAGCCATGGCATCCGAGTCCAAGACACTGGCAGTCCTGGGCCAATCTGGCGCGGGCAAGACGACGCTGATGGGCAGACTGCTATACATTGTACGCCATCTGATTTACTTTGCTAATTCATTTCCATCTCACCGGGCCGTGAATTTCATCTTGTCTTACTAACCTTTGCTTGGCGGGTGGCTAGGGCGGCGGGATTGGGTTCCACACTTATGACCAGTTGACAAAGGCTGGTAGTAGCTATATCCATGTTGCTCCTCTCTTTGAGAAGTGCGGACTGGCCAAGACGTTCTATACCACGTCCGGCGCTGTCACTATTATCGATAGTAAGCCTATATCCCTCCCCAGTATGCTTAGCTTTGTTATCTACGAGGCCAGATTTTGATCATTTTACCTATTAGGCAAAGCACCTGACCTTCTCATTTGGGTTGTGGATGCGTCCGCCGTAGACGATGGCGCGACAAGCGCTAATGAATTGGCATTGTTGCTCTCTAACAAAAGCATTGAGCCCAAGGAGACATTGTTCATTGTTGTGAATAAGATGTATAAGTGGCCCCAGATCAAAGGCCATGTGCCGTACTAAATTTACGCCTATAGGGATAAACCCGAGTCGCCTGATGCTAAATTTGAAGCGATAGCGAGCTCCTTCCGAGGCGTCGATCTACACCCGTCGCGCGAGTAAGTATTCCTTACTATCCTCTTATGAAATGAAGTTAACGCCTAATCGGCTGCCAGGACCTACATTATCCCAGTCTCAAGTCTACACGGAGACGGCTTTCTGAATGCCCCAGTTGCGTGGGCCAGCACACGGCTAACCTTGAGGCCCCAATCCAAACCAAGCCGTGGGCTAGTAATGGGCAGACTGTGATGCAAGCACTTGGGTACCTAGATGTCTGATTCGCTTGGTCGACACCGCCATGGTATATTTGGAGTTAGCTACGACATAGCAGAGCTATCGAATTTAGTCTCGGTTATCTCGTCCTCTTTACCGAGTCCATTTAGGTCGTTATCTTGTTTTCTTTTCTGTTTTAGAAATGAGGTCTTCGCCTTCCAGTGAATGATTTCCTTTTCCAGCTCGGCTCTCCCTCGTGCGCTTGCGATTGTCCCTCATTTTGGGGTACTTGTGGCACTGCGGAACGGTCAGTATTGCAGCAATGAACCGCACTGTCTAACTGACCGTAGATGCGTGTCTGAACCAAGATACTACCCCTATCCTGCTGACCAGCGTAATCCACTTGTTACAGCTACCCCAAAGCCCTTCCCATGCAGCCGGCTTACCATCCTTGGGCCTCTGCTCTCGCGGCTCCTGGGAAGGCTTTCCAGTTGCTGGGTTGATACCATATCTGATTTCTCAATAACCCAACTGCGGTGCTCCCGCCGGCTCGGTGAGCAACGTAGTCGAAGGGGCGGTGCTTGGTAATATTTTCGTAGCTTGGATAGTGAGGGCTCCTTGTCTTCGTACAATGAAGTCTCGAGGCGATGTTCAGCATTAGGGTCGGAGCGAAGCGGTGCGGTGTATTGAACGCGTATCGATTTAGCTAACTAATACGGACGAGCACCAGCGTTACTACCGCCAATACACGAACTACTACTCCGTTCCGTTCACTCTTCCTCCTTAAAGGTACCTTTGCTATTTTAGCGTCTGGCCCTTTTGCTCGCTCAGTTCTTACCTCGGAGGACCCACTTAACCCGCACAGCCGTTCCCTTCTGCCACGGGAGCTGCTACTTATTTCTAGGCCGCTGACCAGCTTGGCCAACATCTAGGTGAAATGCCGTCCTCGTTAAAGCGTGGGCAGCCGAACGACGTTGGCACCGTCTACGTCAAATGTCAGCGAGCTCCTGCTGCGTAGCCTTCCAAATTCTGGGCGGCGTTAGCGTACAGGTACAAGGCCGCGGTAAAGATTCCTGATCAAACGCAAATCATCCCATAGCTTCTGACGGTCATCTGCCCATTGATCCGGGGCTCCTATCGAGACTTGAGCGCCATGACGCGCAGGATAGACCCACAGCTGTTATAGGGCGGTAGATTGTTCGCCGAAATATTGCATGTACAACAGTGAACAATGGTGTTAAGTTCAGATATATAGATGGGAGCTCATATGTCTACGTGCGTGCTTCCGTACTCATATCACCGCTTTGCCTTTTCTCGCCGTTCTTAACAAACACCATATCTTCCAGGTCGTCTGCGCGTGACTTGCAATTCTGAACAATAACTAAACACTCCTGTATAGCCAGCCGTTCCTGTTGCAGTTGAACTATTTCATTGAGCTTGTTTATCTTGTTGAAGCATGCCATCGCTGCGAGTTGCACTTTAGAACCCGCATCTTCTAACATAGTTTTGCTCGGATCTGCCAGGCTTGCGCGGTATTAGTCCTCTGCTCATTCATGTAAATGGTTTGGCTAGCTTACTGGTTGTCAATGGAGTCCTTCATCTGCTGCATAGCCTGTGTAACTTGAGGATCGAGGCGTTTTAATTCGCGGTTTCTGATTAAGCAAGCCACTTCCTCTAATAATGCCCCCACATCAGCCATTGTTGTTGTTTATCACCGCTCCTGTGTCTTGTTATGGGAATTGAAGAGAAAATGGAAGAAGAAAAATGAAAAATGCGGGGGCGGGGTCATTATATGCTACCGGGCCGTGCTCAGGTCGGGCTAGCCGCTGGAATGCCTAAATAGCATGGTCGAGGGAAGCGCCGGCTATTTTGCTGCCCTAGGTGCGGCGCAATGTCAACGAGGACCTCCAAAACTTTGCGAACTTCGTCCCCGCAGTCCGAAATACCCGTTGAGATCGTCGAACCGCCGCCACCGAATCCCGCACCCTTGAGGCAGGCGACGAAGCTGGAGAAGAGGCCCTGCTCGAATGTCTCATCCGGCACTCCTCCCGGTACCAATAGCAAGGGCGTTTTACGTCGCGTATTGGAATATAAAGAACAAGGGTTCAATATTGACAGAAGCGCTAGAAACGTGGAGCGATTATGACCTGATCGCGATCCACCCCCAAGAAGATATTCATAGGCACACCACGGTGAGGTTATCTCAGTAAACTCAGACGTCTTTTTCCAAGGGGGGTGCGGTGGCTTGCCAGGTGCAAATTGAATGGGCTCACTTCGTGGGCCCGATGGGGGGCCAGGACAAAAGCACCCAATTTATGTGTAAATCTGTCCCGCTAGCCCAATTGAGTATTTTAAATCACAGGTCCCACATTTCCGCCCAGAGCGCCTGGAAAAGACGTCTGAGAGCAATATCAGATTTTTGGCTCTTCGGTCGGGTCGACGCGCTCCCATACAAATCGCGATTTTCCAAAAACTTGAACTGCGAATAGCTTCAACAAAACAACCAATATTGTAAAGCTGAGATATGTCTGAGAACTCCAGCACTGCTTGGCTGGCTTCGCGTGCACCACCCTAATTTCTTTGCCGGCCTTCCATTTCACCCGCAAGCTGCCTTCTCCGGCCCCACGCTGCCAAGGCAGACGTAACAACGAGGCGATGCTCAAGATGATGGTTGGAGCACATCCCCCTTCCCCCCTCCCCTTTTCTCAACCACAAGGACTGACCACCCATTATCACGATTCAGCAGCCAACACCGCCTCTTGGTTCATGAAGTCATCGCGCGCGGCACGAGTGTTCGAGGGACGCGAAGACGACGGGCTATCCCAAGCATGCCGCGAGTGATGATGAACGAAGGAAAACTATACATGTTGATACGTACCAAATCAGCGGCATGGAAAGTGTCTCGCCAGATTGTAATGTGCTACTGCGACCCCTCCTCACTAGATGTGCTACCGCCAACCGTGCGGCATTCACGCCGTTCAACATAGGATCAGCCTCACCGTAGATGCAGCTAGCAGCCCGAGCGCGCGGCATATTCCGGTACATGGAGTCATTATTGTGACGAAGTCGCTCGGTCGTACACGTTGACCGGTCATTGTCTGTCAATTGCGGCGAGCACGAATCCGCCTGGTGATATTTAGGGACTAGAGCGGGGTAACTAGCACCCAGCATCGCGACAACAATGGGCAAAGGAACTAAGACTAGAATGGCGAGACCGTCTGCAATGCGGTCACCCTAGCGCGTCGCGCAACTTGTGGCGCATTAAGTGTTACCAATCGCGAAAGGGCTCAGAGGAAAAGGGAAGAGGTCTACTAGAAAATACGAGGCCGCCAGGAATACCTGCATTTCGGCATGCAGGCCTGCAGTGAAACCCCGCACCTAAGGTGGTTTTTGGGGTGAATCAACCAAATTGTCAAATCGTTGCCTACCTTCCTAACCTACCTTTACTAACCTGCCTTCGCAACCTGCCTTCTAACCTACCTCCCAACCTGCCTTCGCAACCTGCCTTCGCAACCTGCCTTCCAACCTACCTCCCAACCTGCCTTCGCAACCTGCCTTCACAACCTGCCTTCCAACCTACCTCCCAACCTGCCTTCGCAACCTGCCTTCGCAACCTACCCTACCTTCTGCTTCGTCACGATCTGGCTAGGTGAGCGGAACCTTTTCCTTTACCATGCGTTGCCCACCATGCCCGCTAACCGTGTGAGCAAGTGCTCGTCGTATCCTGAACGCAAGTTCAACGAATACTCCGCCGCTTACGTTGCCTCCGTGCTCAAAGGAACTCCTGCCGATATGCCATATTCGAATTACTTTACCGCTTCCCCTCCGAATGCTGTCCGGGAACCACTGGCCCACTGGCTCACTGGTTGACAAGGTCTGTGCCCTTCGTTTCCCCACGCGACGTCAACCTGGAACAGAATGCGGATGAAAGAGAACCGTAAATGAAAGATATTTCCCCTGATAGCGGCGGAATTCGATTGGCCTAGGGACTTTCGCAACAATAGAATTTTCCAACCGTGGTGGCGCAAGCTCTCTTAGCAAAACTTATCAGGCGGTGCGGCCCTACGAGAAGCATCTATTGAGGCTGTTAGGTCCTACTGGGGCATATAAACAGGGATATGGATACACCTGGCTCCTCGGCTCGTGGTCATGGACAAAACCCCTGCCTTTTGCCAATTAGTCAACTGGGCGCTCCCAGCCAGCCTCCTAGCCTGGCGCCACATAAGAAAGACCTGTACGAGGTGGGGGAAACTGTCAAAAATCTCACAAGGGGCCACCACAACCCACAAACAGTTCAAGAGGCGGGATAGTAGTGTTATTAGGGAGGAGTGGTCTAGTCATTAGGGGAACTGGGGAAAGAAGGAGTAGGAGAATAATTTGGGGCGCCATAGCAGCAGTGGGATCGTTTACACGGGTGCCGCGCAATCGCAGTCTCCTTTTTGAGAGAGTCTTGGAGGACTGTAGGTACATAGGCGTCCAAGCGTTATAGCTCACCGCCCAGGAAAATACCATATTTTACAGCCAAAATTACCACATTCGCTGGCCGCACCGCTCCAAGCGCTGGCGACGCAATTGCGCAGCAATTGCACCTCGCCGCTGTCGCCAACGTCAATACTTCCAAATGCGGTAATTGCGCAATTTCTCAGGAGTCTTTCGACTGCCCTAACTGACAACCTGCTGCAGGCAGTCCTGCCAGTCTGTTGCTTCTAGACGGCAACCGCGAGGACCTTCGAGTAAGGGCTTCGCAGGCAACAGACTGTATTCCACGTTGTTGACGGAGTCGTCAACGGCCCTTACAACGGCGCCGACGGGTTGCAGTCGGGTGGAAAGGTATTATGCTGTGGTAAAAAGTGGTGTACCGGGGTGGCTAGGGTTAGGGTTATATGTGGTGAATTACAGTGCACCGAGACGATTTAACAGTGCTCCAAGACTCTCTCCTTTTTAAAGTTAGAAGGTAGCCAGAGCAGCCGGGCTTCATCGTAAAGAGCCCAAGTCTCCCTGCTACAAGAACCATGCTTCGCTACAGATGAGCTCTAACTTCAACCAAATACGACGATAGCAGTCTCCATCAGCCAACAGATATGAGCAAATGCACATTTCTCCGAATAGGGATAAGTAAATATAGGAATAGCCCTCTCGTTCAGCTGAACGGAGCCACCGAAGCGAGCTTGCGAGCGTAGGTGGCGTAGAGAGGCTGTCTTCTCTACTCTACCGTGAGGGTGCCGAATGTTTCTCGTACAGGGATTGGCTAGTTTTCGTCCGTGTCAAAATACAGGACAGGGACTGGTCGATCGGACAATCCTCGGACCTATTAAGCCGTTAAATGCCGCTTTGCTGTGTCGGGGTTGTGTCAGGGGAAGGAGCAATTTCCCAATTGGTAGATGTCCTACGTAACGTGCATATGCTAGGGAGAAGAAGGAAGGCGCCGCAGGCACTGGGGGTCCTAGGGGGCTTGCCCCCTAGAAATCCAACAATTAGTAGACCATGAACATCGACAACTCAACTATCACGAGAATTTGTTTTGGTGTTGAGGGGGTAGAATGGCTGTAAATCGCTGTCCCGAGGTTCAGCCGGCCACTTCCGAAGTTTACCCGGGGTTCGTTGGTTCGTGCTCAAGCTTCGACTTTCTTACCGGCTCCCCCGCCAAAAGTTAACCTCTTTCCTCCTACAACCTCGCAACAGGTATGCCGAATGCTTCAAGATCATCGGGCTATTGATGCCTACTAATATACGACAGGAACGCGTTTTTTTCGAGCTGCCGCGATGGCTACGGTCGGGGTCCCTCCACAGCCCCCGCCGCCTCCGCCAAATCCAGGCGGAGGTGGTGGCCTTCCTCCCGACCGCCCGATCCTACCGATTGAGACCCCCGATGACGAGATTCCCGTCGATTACAAGAGATGCCGTGCTTGCAGGTTCGTCAAGCATCACCAGCACTTTGTTGCAAAGCCTGGTGGAAGAAGAGGAGGATTGACGGTTAATTGCGATACTTGCCGCGGTCTGAATGTTGGCGCGCACCGATCCAGTATTCGCGACCTCCTCTCGAACATGCCTGCCCTCGCCCCGCGGTCTAAGCGTACACCCGACGTGTTGTCCTCGCCTGAAGGCCGTGCCTCTCGAGCCGCCTCAATGGCATACGGTCCTCTTCGCCGACCTTCCGGCTCGCCCCCCCCCCGGGGCCAGCTCCCAGTCTTCGTCCCCGGCCTTCCCTCGGACTCGGAAGTCTTCGCCTAGGCCGCACCCGTGCCCCTACCCCCATTCTTCCCCGAGGTCAATCCCCCGCGCCGCCTGCCCTCGGAAGTCCTCAGCCTCGCAGCGGCTTTCAACGCCTTACCTCAATATTCCATCGGCGTGGTCAGGTTGAGGGTTATACACCCGAACAACAGGCGGCACATGACGACCGCCTTGACATACAGCGGCGTCACAGATCAGAGCGTCGGCAGGGACAAGTTCCGTCTGCAACACCGCCGTCACAAGAGCTTCTCGCTCGCCCGCCGGGCGGTGATCCCGGAGATCCTTTTGTGGAGGACAACAACCGCCAGATGTGCCCGCGTTGCTGGCAGTATTTCCCCGAGGCTGAATTCAGGGGCCGTGATCACTGCCGAGCCTGTGATGCAGAACTTCAATCAAGCATATCACCCTCGCAGTCAACTGCCTCACAAAGCGACTACATGAGTGGGCCTAGCACTCCTCGCCCTACGCCCCGCCGCCAACGTGGTCCTGCTTTTGGCAGCCAGTACCGTCCCCGTGCATCTCAATCTCCTGTCGCCGAAGCTGCCGTGCCTCTATTTCCAATAGAGGAAAACCCGGTCCTTGAAGACGACTTGGCGGTTGATTCCCTTCTCGCCACCGATCGTGAGCTTTTATACGGCTTCCAGGCTCGCATTGACGGCGAGTCTTCCTTACAGCATTGTCCCCGCTGCCGCCACTCGTAGTACAACCTTCGCATTACCGGTGGCATATGTGCAGCCTGTCACTACCGTGACGATAGAAAGCCTGACGACATGCCTAACTTCTTTTCTGCCGAGAACAACATGGACCTCGGTGACGTCCCGGATCACCTGCCGAAGCTTACACAAGTTGAGGAGCAGCTCATTGCACGCGTTCACGTCTTTCTAGATGTTCGATTAGTTCGAGGTCAACAATACCGGCACAGCAAGCACTGCGTTAGCTTCTTGCGTGATACTGGCTCCCTCTATAACCAGCTCCCTCGCCTCCCTCGGGAGCTCGACATCGTCATAGTGCGGCCTCGCCAGTCGGAAAACAACAACGCACATTTGATCAGGAGCTTTCGTGCCGACTTCAGGGTTCGCCGTGCTGCCATTGAGACTTGGTTGCGATATTTAATCGCAAACCACCGTGGTTACTCGGACCTTCAGGTCGATGTCGAGCGCCTCGCACAGTTGCCCGAGGACGGTAACGTCATAGACCAGGTCGCCGTTATTGAGGTTGAAGAGGAAGCCCCTGCCGTGCCGCAGGTCCCCGGTGACGATGAAGTTGAGGATGAGGACTTTATCGACTATGCCGCGGCACCTAACCTCATTCCTGCACAGGCTGATCTCGCTCGACTACGTGATCAGGTGCAGGGTAGGGAGCTGGCCCCCGAGCAGCCGCCCATTCGCAACTACATTGAGCTCCCCGGCGTTAGGTCAACGCCCCTAAATGACCTCAATAACCGCCTCGCGAGGTGGATTACAGGCGCCGTGTTGATGCCGGCGAGGTCTTAGTTCCGGGCCAAATACACGCCTAGATAGCTAAATCGACAGCCTTAACACCATGCTATTTATCCTGTGATGATCACGCCGTATTGTTTACTTTTGACATAGTTGCATAGTTGCCCTTGATCATGGCACAAAGCGGGGTTATCTTTACTAATCCTTCGAGCGAAGCGAGGACAGGCCGCCGCAGGCGCCGCCGGAGGCATCCGTTCAGCTGACCCCTTCCTGACTGGTCAGGTAGCTTATTTTATACAATTACCCAGCATCCTATTCCGTCTGGCACCAACCACAGTTACACAGCATCCGCCCATTCCCAAGATGCCGGCCACGTTCACCACGATGCCTTTTGAACTGTTCTGCATGATTGCGTTGAAAGTCCCCCTCGCAGACCTCCGCGCTCTGGGCAACACATGCAGAGAATTCCGGTACCTGTTTCTTAGCCATGAGTTTGCCATACGGATCTTGGTGGTAAGGGCCTTCATCTTCTTCCTCAGACAGGAGGGGGGCTGACTTTCTGTTTTACCATCAGGCAGCCCCAGCGTCGGTCGAGAACCGGACTACCGAGAAAGGAGCCGACCCATCAGGCAGCTACTCCGCCTCGTCAAACGGCACGAGGCCGTCGCGTCCGTGACGCCAGTCCACATCAGCACCTTCGCCGACGCAGAGCAGTGGATCTACAATGACCACACCCTCTGCTGCACCCACAAGGGGGGCCTGGTGTCGCTGTTCGACCCGTACAACAGCCGGCGCTGGATCGACATGGCCACGCTACTAAGCCTGAGCTACTCGAACGAGACCTACAAGCTGAAGCTGCAGCAGCTCCTCTACTACAACCAGCCGCTCCTGGTCCTCGCCTCCACCAAACGCATGCAACGGGCTCAGGGCAGCCCCAGCACCGTTTTCCACGTGTTCGACACGGTCCAGCAGACATTCCTCGCGGCAATGGAGCCGCCTACTTTCCTGAACATGTTCGCGCAAGACATGTTCGCGCGAGCCAGCAACGGCTTCGTCGTCATCGGCATGTCGCTGCCGGTCAGCGGGTGCTGCTGTCCGATCTGGTATGTGAGGGGGTACGACGTGGACGCCGACAGTTGGACCGAGCGGTGGATCAAGCTGCCCGACGCGATCGGGCCGCAGCTCGAAAGGACCACGGCGTTCGAGGCCTTTGACGGCTACTTTTACGCCCTGTCGACTAAGCCGCGGTGGCTCGGGCATTGTAACGAGATGGTTGGCGCCGCCGCCGAACAGTCCACCCACTACTCCGGGGTCCGGATCCCGCTGAGCCTGCAAGAATTTGACGCCGTGATGGAGTCCTTCACCGTGCCCCGGGCGCCTTGCCTTGACGCGAACGGGATTCGCACGTGCGGCTTCCATTTCCGCATCTTCCGGGACGACACCGGCCAGCTCAAGGCCGTCGAGGGCAGGCTGGTGCTCGACAACAGCAACGGGGGCACCAGATAGCGCGCCTACTACACCTCCGACATTATCTTTAAGGATAAGCACGGCAACCAGAACTCCAGCGAGCTAGTTTCCTGGATGCGCGAGCAGCTCAGCTCCAAAAACGCCGAGCAGCTAGGCGCCTGGGTGAGCCGCTGCCCGGCGCGCCAGCCCCGCCCCGAGGTCTACATCGACGGCTCCCTGGACGACCAGCAGGACACCTCGGACCTGCAGACCGTCCGCACGTGGTTCCCGGACGCGCAGACGTTCATCAACGTGCTGGACAATAGCATGACGTGCGGAACTAGCTGCTTCCAAGAAATTGAGGATGACGTGAAGGGCTCCTCCTACATCGTTGACTGCAACTGCCCTCTCGGGTATGTCCTCCAAGGAGGCTCGTTCCAGTTGGCGCATGGCGAGCAGCAGCAGCAGCAGCAGCAGCAGCAGCAGCAGCAACAGCAGCAGGAGGAGATAACAACAGGCGCCGCCACTACTACGGTAGCAGAGGGCAAGCGCCCTCTTCTCAACTTTGACGATCTGTGCAAGAAGTATCATGACCATCACCACCACCACCACCGGACCACCAGAACTACCACTTGGCCGCGGAGGCAGAACGCCGCGGGCAGGCCCGACCCGACCTACGACTCCTCCAACGCGGCCGTGAGCCCGGCGAGCTTGAGCGTGATCGAGCAGCACGGGTGGGACGAGCGCACCATCGTGTACAGCTTCGAACCCACGGGGCTCGATGAACACCGCAAGATCGTGTTTGTGAACTTTGACACGGGAAACAGCCAGCACCTGGAAGAGAAGTCTCAGTGCATCATGATTGATATCCGGAGGTGGGTCTTGTCGTGTTCAGAAACGCCGGCGACAGGCGAAGAGGGCGGCGGGGTTAGAGCCGCAGTCATCGAGGAGAGCGCTCAACCCTATTTCTAGAGTCTCTGCTTTCTCTTTTCATAGTAGCTTTTGATACGGAAGGCTAGAACTTGCCGGCTCTCTAGTGGCTACCGGCTGGTACTTAAGGATTAGAGACTCTAATACGTCTCTCCGCCCTCCAAGATAGCAAGTTTATTCTTAATTATAATATTACGAAACTTATACGCAATGTAGGTAATACCTGCCTTAAAAAGACTTTGTCTATTCTACTAGATAAAACACTTTCGAATACCAGTACTACCTTTCGCCTTATATCCCGCGCTCTCGTCTTTACTACTTCAAATTCGCTCTATTTCCCCCTGGGAGCGCTATACCGATATATACAGCAGGCTCGTAGATGTTGTTATTCTTATAGCTTTTAGGCGGGTGATTTGAGGTTAATTTAGATTGCTCAGCTTGTCTAGACGCGCGGTTACTTGCTGCATTGATCTAAAGAACGCGATGATGTTAGTAACAGCTTGTCGTAAATAATGAGGCTACTCGTGACCCGCCCCACCTTTTACACGTTCAGGGGAACCTGAACATGAAAAAAGGAGTTCAGGTTCCCCTGAACGTGTAAAAGGTGGGGCGGGTCACGAGTAGCCTCGCCGCCATCGAAGAAACCTGCGCGATTCCGTTCGGGGTGAGTCCCGATTATCTCAGCAGGCTCGGAGTGGCGCGTAGCGCCCGCGCCACCTACGGAAAAGAGGCTGTGCTTGCGGGGTAAGGTCCTGAGGATACTACTCGGACGACGGAATTAAGTTGGCCCTTTGCTTCATCTCTCCGGTCCTCAGCGCCGTTTGATACATCATGGCTACGACAAAAGCCAGGGCCGAGAAACACTTTCAGCAGGCAATCAACCTCCGTCCAGCTACATCCCCTCTTTGCAAAACCGATATTGTACGACTTTGCAAGTTCCTTCAAGACGTATTTACCGGTGCTGAAGATGAAAAGCGATTTTACTTTAGAGCCTTGGAACATTCCACGCTCCTTGTTTTCGGGGCCCTCTTTCCGGCTCGAGATATCAGGTCGTTTAACCTACCAATTATTGAAGCGCTTTGTGCTATGCCCGAGCTGCGACAGCATCCTTGGAAAAACGACCCAACGCTCTGGGAGGCCTGTCTCGCAATTCCGACTAGTGACGAGACGTACTTAAAGCTTCGTAAAGGTATATTTCCCCAGTGCACCTACTATGCGGTCCGGACTAATAATGGTTTAGCCGCTGTCGAAGTCATCAATCCATGCACGTCTCAGCCCAGAGTTGGAACACTACCCAGTTTCGATTCTATTCAGGGCTCAGCATGCCCTTCCTACAGCGCAGAACTAGGTAGCGAACAGTTAGGGGAGGAAGCGGGGAACGTAGGTCATTCGGGTGGTGAGCTTGCTGCTTGATACGTGTCCCCATATTTTTGCTATTTATTAATATAGCGACTTAGAAGTATTCGTTGTAACTCCCACCGGTGCACCTATAACGAGAAACCCCGGTGACACCGACGCCGCGTCGATGGCATTGCCCGGCACAAACGAAAACTCTCCTGGCGGCGCTTTTGAAGGTTCTCAAGAAAAACGGCGAAGTGAGACAGAAATTGCAGAACCCCTGGCAATCTATGGTCATCCTACGAAACGTGTCCGCAACGACCGACTCTATGAAGTCCCGACCACTGCTTCCGCTTCGGCTACCGTTGCCCATAGAAACATGGGGACAGGGTCCGCGGGAGCTCAGCATAGCAACTTGGCCGCGTCGTGGAGGTCCTCGAGCACTTCGCTTTCAGTCGCCAGCTCTACCTCTCCAGCTTTGACGCCAGCTTTCACTTTTTGCTCGTCTGAACTGTCGTCGAAGATCTTCAATACGTCCAGGAGCACCGTAAACGCTATCTTACTCCCCCCTCCTACTATCGAACCCTTTATTAGTTACGCAGATGCCTATACCAGTATCGCCGGTAGTGTCAACCACGTTTTTCTCCACATTGACTCCTACGATCCTCCACAATCTTCCGACCTCCCCGGTCTTACGGACGAGCATCTGAAGCAGGCATATGATCACAAGTTAGTTTGGGGAAGTGATGGCGGTTTAAGATCCTTACAGCCCGAACTCCCCATCATTACGAAGACACCCAGGACTCCGAGCGTTTGGAAATTCGAAGCTTTGAAGCTCGCCCTCCACATATTCCCCGAACATCGATATCTCCAACCTCTTTAGTAAGTGGTGTAATTAACCTTGATGGCAGGTTAGAACTAACGACATTACAGTTATGCCAAGGTCGGCAAGTCCAATCTTCGCCATCTTATATGTGTTCTGTCATATCTCGAAGACGAAACTGTTCGCAGCAAACTTGAGCCGTATCATATTGCTCGAGCTGTGAATGTGTTCTTGTCGGCGTCAAATTTCGGGGGACTTCAGTGGAAGGAGACAGTGCTCAACGTCGCTGAAAGCCTCTTAAATTCCATGGCCGAAAATCCCTTGACGTCCGAAATGGATTCCTTGGGCCAGAGTCATGCAAGAATCCGGCTGAGAAGAATCGCACTCGAACGAATATGGCAGGAGCCCGATGTTCACAAGCAAATTTGCAAACTAGGTGAATTATCTTTCCAACCTTCGAATTCGCGATCAAATTGCTACTTTGGAGAGATGATAATGCTCTGGGCCCGCCTCCTCATCGATATTGGAAATTACCACGAAGCGTCACTTGTACTGGAAAGGTTCTCGCCATTGAACTCCAATCAAATATCCGGGCTGGAACAGTCCGTTTTGAACGAGATCCAATTATTACGAGGTGAGATCTTCAGGTATGAGGGTAGATTCAACGAGGCCAGGGACTGCTTTTCAGATTTGCTTAAGCGGGTGCCGACGCCGCCGAAGTCAATCACCCAAATGACTGCCGTGGCCTGCGAGTTAGGCGATTTTGATCCAGCTATTGAGGTGCTTACCGACGAGCTCGCACGGATTAAAAATGAGCCAATCCGGGGTAAAAACTCAAAGCGTTTGCGACTTGCTCTAGCGGAGGTCTTTCTTATGAAAGCAGTCAAGCTAGAGTCTGCAAGACCGGAGAGCAAATCCTTAATGGAGGCCAAAGCGCTCTTGCAATGTCTTGAAGAAGAGTTTAAGGAAGCTCAATTGGCTAAGGTCGGGAGGATGAATTGGTTCAGGATCCGAGTTGCGCTCGCCATCGTCGAGCACATACAAGGCTTGGATCGCGCTTTCGATTCGTGGGATGAGGCACAGACGGCTTCGCGCAACAACTGGTCGGAACTTTACACGAAGATGGTCATCATATATTCACAGTGTGGGCTAAAGTACGCACTTGGAGATAGAGATTGCGCGGGCGAACTTGAAGAGAAGGCGATCCAGCTGTCCCGAGAGACCGGACAGCAATATACTTTCACATGCTTGGGTCCAATTTGGCTGGAATATGTAGGGAATCAAATTCGGTCTTGCGGAGGGAGATCACTGGTTTTGCAATAACTCTAACATATCCCCCACAAGATGTATGGAACCACATACCAAGACCTTTACCCCCATTTGTGTGCTCGCCTGTGTTGCCGCTAGAAAAGATTCGGACGCAGAGGCGGTACAAAGAATACTTGCCGAGTCTTGGATGTTTCGCCAAAAGGTTGCATGCTGCTCCGCTACAGGTATATCGTAAACCTTGGAACCTATATGAAAGTTAGGAGATAGTCTTGAACAAGTGGGGATCAACATACCGTAACGATCATAGGACGATAAAATAACTCTATCGAAAGGAAAATCGTGATTGTTGCAGTACTCAACAATTACCTTGATAAGATCATGCGTATCTCGCGTCGACTCATGTCCAAAAACGAGAACCCGAGGACAGAGATCAAGCGGAGACTGGGCCGTTGGTCGAACCATGGACTCAAACCATTCCAACGCTATCGGGATGCTCAGCGTGTTGTGTGCACAATCCAAAAACCAATGGTTTGTTCCTCGCTCTATCTTGTGAAATCGCCCCGGCCAATTGCACTTAGCAACCCCGGCTTGAATGTCTCTTGTGTTCAGCTCATAATGATTGAGCTTGAGGTATGTGTTCGCTAGACAAGTAGCAAGCGATGCGTTCATGTTTTGGGCTGTGAGTAGGCCAGGAGGCAAGGTTGGGGGTGGTCCGATAAACGTAAGCGAACATCCCAATTTTGTGGCCTCGCTCGTGAGAACTTCTCTCACGCTAGGCTCTTGAACAACCGAAAATGCCGGTGTATCGTGCTTCATGATTCCGCTCTTATGCCAGGCAATATCTTTGACTGTTTGCCCAAGTAGACCTATGTGATCCATGCCAATGGTTGTGAAGCCGCACGCAACGAGACGGTCGAATATGTTTGTTGCATCCTTCCTTCCGCCCGCGTGGACCTCGTATATCGCTACATCAACCTTCTCCTGCTCGAAGACGTGAAGAGACAGCAAACAAAGTAGTTGTAGGTATCCTGGTATGTCTTGCTCTCCGCTGCAGGCCCCGTCATATAATATGTCCCAAACCTCAAAGAAGTATCGAGTGAACGCATCTTCTGAAAGAGGCTGGAAATTGATCCGGATGCGTTCTCGTTCAGATATTAAATGGGGCGATGTATATAAGCCGACCTTGACCGGCTTCGAAATATGGTGGAAGTGCTCTCTGATGAGGGAATCTGTGAGGGCAGCTGTACTACCTTTGCCCTTTGTGCCTGTAATATGGATGACGTCAAGATTTGCAGTGCCCTAAATATGTTAGAATATACTAGTGAGTCGTCGCAAGCCGTCGTAAAGCCTCACCTGATATCCGAGTTTCGTGAGCCATTCACTCATACCAAAATTATTTGGTCGGTTTTTGACGGGCCCACTGAATAGCGGCCTGATGCGGGAGCGGAGGAGTTGAATAGCATCCTATACCAAGTTAGACAGTATTCTTCATATTTCGCTAGGCTAAGCGTACTTTATATGTTTTAGACATGGCGAAGAGAAGTCAGTCGGTGCTAGGGTGGCTGAGGGATTCAGGGAGTCAGGGAAATATCGGAGATACTCTCGATGGGAAACGACGAGAGTTGCCCGAGTATTACCGCACAGTTGGTCGAAGGAGATGCTGTAAATGACTGGGCTATATCCAAGATGTTAAAGCTGAAGAATAAATAAAGGAAATCGTGAGGAATATGGGGCACAACACAAAGTTTTGTTGTGGGAACTTGGGAATGTTCCGAACTACTCCGTACGGAGTTGGGCGGTGGGCCATGCCCTGCGCCTCGGGATCGGAAAAGATTTCGCCCAGAAGCTTACGTCATCAAGTGATTTCTTGGAACCGTCGGCTCCTTTTATTGAAGAGCCAACCAGAGATCAGATAGAAGAAAAAAAGTATCGTACGAAGGGTGGTGTTGGCAGCGGGGGTGATTCGGCCCAAGGTGCCCGGGAAAGGGGCGCACGGAGATTTTGTAACATTTTTTAGGCTTCAACATAACAGAACGTTACTACTTTAGTCTTTGCCGGCCGCCCGTCTCGCCTGGAATAGTCCTCCCGCCAGCTGCCCGGTGCAACTCGCGCGCTCGCTGACCGCGCGAACTGGCCCCACGCAACCTCGAGACACTACTGGCACTAATGCAAAATCAGACCTATATCTTCTTCCCATGGCAGACTTGGGCGCCCACGCCTTGCCGCCTAAAGTAGTGGATTTTCTTGTCGCCGAGTTCCAAATCACCTCCGACCAAACCAACTCTTTTGCGACTGCTTGTGACAAAACGAACTACCTTGCAGCGTGCAGTAGGCCTTTCCATCGCCAGCCTGAGCCCCCGATAAAATTTCCATCCCCATGCGCGCGTCAGCACATTCCTCGTCATAAACGGTGGAGTTTCCAAGGCCTAGACCCGCCGCTCTCGTGTGCAACTCTCCAAGGCCTTACAAGAAACGCTGCTGGACGCTGTTGCGGGTAACATTGCAGGTGCGCATGTCGATATCCCCAGAGACTGAAGACTTGCTAACAAATTAGGTACAGAGCTTCCGCGGAGCCACCGAGAGCAGTCTCCACAGAGCGGAGATTTCGCCGGGGCCGCGACACCCTTGCAAGCTCGGAAGAGGCGACTCGACGCGACAGAGAGCGATCCGTCGCCCGCGAAGAGAGCCCGATTGACACGGACAGACACGCAGCAGCCTGGAGTTGAGAAATCAGAGCAAGCGGGCAAGGTATGACAACTATCGCCCACCCACGTCCACAACTAATAAGGCAGCTTGTGCAGACGACTCTACAACAGCCAAAGCCCAACCAGCATCCATACGCCTCATTCCTCAAAGACTTTGTCGACCCCGTACATCCGGCCCCCGGCCCCGCGTCCGTCCACACCTTTATTTCCGATTGGCTCGAATTGGTCGGATCAGATCGAGATAAGCACTGCCGGTCGGACAGCGATTTGCACCATTCAGACGGCGATCACATTTCGAGACAGCTCACGAGATCGGCGCCGGAGATGGGTTACACACGGTATGTCGATGGGTTTGCGGTGCCGCCAACACCAGCTTCTACCGGGTCGCAGTCGTACCGAGCGTCACACTCCCCGGATCGGTCGCGCCCTCAGACCTGACCGGCGCTACTCCTGGCTCAGGTCGATCGTCTGGAAGGAGCCTCGCCGAGGATCCAGATTACAGGGATCTGAACTTGGCCGCAACTAATGTCTACATGCGCCATCCGTGCGACCCAATCCCGGAACACATTACCGACCTTGTTGATTATGTCCGCCAGGACCGTGATTCTCCAGGTCCGTCAGCAGATGAAGTCAGGCAAGACAGGGATCTGCATGATCTCTCGATGGGCGCCGGAAAACCTCAAGTGGAAGAGTATTTCCGTACCAATATTTACCCTTACCCTAAGTCGACAGAGAGCCTACAACGCAGCGACAGACAGCCGATGGCTAAGCACACTATCCCGAGTACCGGATCTATGCTCAAAGTCAGCAACCCAGTACCCGACATGCTCTACGGATATAACCGCCATGGAGCGTTTCCTCAGCAACAATCCCAACTTGTATCCATGGAGCGTGAACCGAGGGCGAATAATCAGGGCCTGATATACCCATTCTTCGTCATCGAGTTCAAGGGTGACGGCCCTACCGGCGTGGGGAGTATGTGGGTGGCGACGAATCAATGCCTGGGGTGCGGGATTCGGTAGCGGCAGTTCGACGATCTCAACGGGTATTTCGGACTGCGGGGAGGAAGTTTGTAAAGTTTTGGAGCTCCTTGTCAAGGTAGGTGCCAAAGACAGCAGGTTGAGAAGGCGCACCCTGATTGGCTGCACCACCAGGTGGCCCGCGCCAAGCCTCAACGCACCTTGGGGAGAGTAGCCCGTACCAAGCCCTACTACGTGACCCATAACTTGGCTTACTTCCCTACGTACCACTACCTAGCACGTCCGCTCCGGCGAGGAAGCTAAACCCGCAAAGGCGGTAGCCGTGAACGGTCGTCGTTGTTATCGGATTAGGCAGGAGGACATTTCGTAGAGGATATGAAAGCGTGCGAACTCGTGATTTGAAGAACGGTAACACGAAGGTTATGGGAGAAGGAAACAGGCACAGGCAGCGTAAACAAAGCGGGGTAATGGAAAGAGCGGTTAGACTTCGGCTCCTTGCGGCATCTGCCCGCAAGGGTGGCAAATTTGTTAGGGTGTTCCCCCTGCGGCCTGGTGAATGTCTGAGGCATCTCCAGTAACACCAACACGTCCTCTGCGACGAGCTGACCGCCGCCACTCCTAGCCAGAACAACAACGCCGCAGCTGGGTGCTCGCTGTTTCATAAACTGGCTCGCAGCGCGACGACCGCAGACGTGAGTATCGGGAGTTCTCGGCAGCCGCGCCGGGTTGAGTGCTAACGTGTGAGAGCAGGCTCGTCCACAGGCCAAGGTCCAGCGGCAACTCGCATCTCTGATCGACCACCTGCGAAAATTTGGCAATGACGTTGCTGCGTGCTCAACCAAGAACAGAGCCATCCTTCCCACTCACGCGACATGTCTCTTAAGGGCCCAACACGATGCTTTATCAGATGCTCCACGAAGAAACTTGAAGAAAAGGGCGACAAGGATATTATAGCCGAAGTGGCCAAATTCGCCGCGGGCGATCCGGAAAAGGCATTTCTGTTAATCACACTAAAAGCAGAACGCAGGGCTTATATCGTCTTCGACTACGGCAATCCGGACCACATAGAGTGTCCCGTCCTTGGATTTGCGGTAAAAGGGCATATAAAAATGGTTTTTGCCCCTCTGAGTATAGCCGACTATATTCACCGCGAAGTTAATGCATGGAAGGATATTAACAAAGGGAATAAATGCCCATTCCCATATCGTATGGAGGTAAATTATCTTTTTACTTATTGTCCTTACCGCGCTAATATCTAAAGCTTAAAAATGTGAGGGATGACCGCGGGACAGGCAACGCGCGGGTAAAGCAAGGCGATAATGGGACGGAGCAACATCTTGATGCGATAATTGGCGACATTGGCGATGTATGTAGCGCAAACGATGCCTAATGGCAATACCTTTTTGGTGTAATTATCCCCCCTCGTCACTCTTCTGAAGTGTCCGAAGCACTTGAATCGCTGCTTGTCGGTGGAGTTTCGTACATATGTACAGCACAACGCTCATCTTTTGTTACATCCCTTGCTTCATCGTATACAATATTTCCCCCAGCACATTTTCCATCACAGCCGTTACTTTTACCGCTTGCGGAAAAGTCGCATCCGCATTTAGAGTAGTGAATCGTCCACGTTACGCACATATCTAGCCAGGCAATCAGCATTTACCCAATCATATTGCGTAGTCACTTACCGAATAACGGTGGTTTTATATCGTACGGATAGCGGTAGAATTAGGCTTGTTTTTGAGAAATTGCAACTGGGGAATAAGCCATCACGGCCGCCTAGGAGAACCAGTGGACCATATTTATAAGAGATTTTGCGGCTCTGCTGTCTGCCTTCTTTGCTTCAATGCGTAGAGTGGGCCGCGTTGGCAACGCTGCACCCAACCCACAGCAACACACATGCCGGGCACCACTAGTGCCCGCCACAACGGGCACTATTAATGTCGAAAGTGTCAGATGGACCAGCAAATATCTGCATATCGGCGGATGCCATGGGCTGGGCTCGGAGGCTTATGAGCATTCAGGGTCCCATCGACTTCGCAGCCTCGCAAGGAACCTGTTCCTCAGCTGAGCGGCGCCTCGAACGGAGTGGGTTGGCCCGCCTAGAAAGATGTAGAACCGCCTTTTGGGAAACGCCATATTACCTAGTGCTTTTATCTGCTTCAATTCCTGTCCAGGATTTTATGGTAATAAGTATAGAGTAGGGGGTAATAATATACTCTTAGGAGGCCATCCGCATAGCCACAGCTCTAGTATGCTAACGCAATTGTGGCGGGCGCGCCGCATCGTGAGACGAGTACGGTCCCGACGTGATCTGGATTGACTGAGCATTGAATTGTCTGGTTAGATCGGTCTAAAATACAGGTAAAATAGCACCTTCTTATAGCCAACAGGATCACTGAATATCTCCACGGAAGTCCGTATTCAGGGTGGGCAAAAGAAGACCGTAGAATTGAAAGGAATCTCCGGTGCAAGGGATGTAGTCGGATTGAGGGCATTCCGAACGCAAGGGAGGGTGCAAAGGAGAGAAAAACAGGTGTTTGCATATGCAGGGGTAAAAGAGGGTCAATTTTGCAAGTAAGGGTCATTTCTTGGCGACACCTGCAGGGTCACTGGCCTACAGGCTGCAAACTGCGGGGTCCCGGTTACCTCTGGAGCAAGAATACGGGGCTCAGTGAAGGGCCTACCGAAAATACTCACGACTCCCCGCCACGCGTACACCGGTATTCCTCTTTCGCCATAGCGTAGACCCTCGAGTTGGCGAAAGCTCGAGCAACACTGGGAAGACGCACCGTGTCCAGTCCCCTCGTCCTGTGCACTATCCCGTTAAGTCGAGGCGCACAGCGCTGGTGCGGTGGGCGGTTGCGGGACGGATCGCCCTACTAATGCCGCCTGCTTTTGCGCCGTTGGTGGGCGCTGCGCTTCTCAATGCAGATTGTGGCGGACAAGCGCAGCATGTAATAAAACATCTCCCAGTAATATGAGAGACACATAGTCAATAAGCACGTAGCATTTTACTCGCCGGCTCAAGCTACGTGACGAGCCGCTTAAGGAGCAGACAGCATGGCCAACGGCCAGAGAAGAGCGCCTACACTACGTCCCTGCTAGTACTCCACATGTTGCCCACAACTCGGCCGCCATATCGCTCTAAACACTATGAAGCTGCCTCGAGGGGCTGCGCACTGCCGAGACCTAGTAGCGGAATGCTGTGACAGAGCGCTTGTAGCCGGCTCCGACTCGACGGCATCGACCATGCAGTCCTTCTTTTGGCACATCCTGGCGGCGCGGCCCGTGTACGAGAACATCGTACGGGAGATCGAGGCATCGACCTTACGTCCGGGGAGCCCGCCTCAACGACGATACGTGAGTTCCCTTTTTTCGATTTGCATTCAACAAATTCCCTCCTCTTCATTTGGCTTGGAAAATTCCGCCCCTTCCGCTTACCCGGGCTTATATTATCTGGTCGGGACTTGGCGGATTGGTGCGTCCAAAGTTGGGTAGTTTGTGCCTAAAGCGCCTCTTCTACCATTTTGCCTTTCCCTCGGCATTCACGATTGAAAGAGCTTGGATGCTGGCTCATGCTATCAAATGCTTCACGATGCCTAATATTTTACCTGAACAGCGCTCCCGCCTTGAGCCCTTCATTCGTAGCTCTCCTTCAACTTACATCTCCCTGATTTACAGCTCCCTCAATTTACAGCCCGGCTAGTCTCTAGTCCCGCTTCTCGTACCTGCTCTTCTCTAGTGCAAGACCGCTGTGGATCGGCCGCGGAACAAATGGTTCGTTACCACCATGCAATCGAGGTCTGCGCTGACGTTACCAAGCCATTTTGTAAAGAGGACCTCACCAAAGACGTCGAGTTTTTCAACGATGCCGAGACAGCCCCTTGGACGGTAGAAGGATCAGGTCAGAAGGTGTTCTGGAAACAGTGCTCGATTATAGAATACAACAAAGATGGGGAGGTAGTCAATAGATATGAGATATGCGACGGGGAAGGGAAGGTGGAAAGGGACACCAAGCTATGGTTCGGAAATGGGAAGGTGAAGGAAGAATAGAGGACCTACAGTGGGCGGCAAAGAGTTTGGATCCAGCACTAAGTATTTAAGCCGCTAGCCGTATACGCGGTACAAAATTTGGATTCAAACTTTTTGCCGCCCACTGTAGGTGTACAATCTCTTCTTAATCTCAGTTCCTTCCCATACCCCTAGTGATAGGTTTATCGTAGCCCCATCGCCTGCCCGGTGATGGATTAGTATCGATACGGCGCTAGCCCGAGGCGCTTTCCGCTTGACGTCGGCCAGAGATACTGGACTTGTTTCGATTGCACGCTGTACCTCGGGTCCAAAGAAGGAAATTTCCCCGAATGGACAACCCCGAATGACGAGATCTGGGTTTGGTAACACGTGAGGGCCGCCATCAGACATACGAATGTATCGAAGTCCTTCTGTCGTTTCTACTCGCAGATTGAACAACTTTCCAACTATCCATTCCACCTGATTTTCTGCGATCTCTATCGTCATCTGACACCCCATCCTGTCGGCATATTCACTTCTGGGAAACCCCATCGAAATGGCTGCTACCAGCTTGTTCACACCTCTGGGGTCGGGAATTCGCTTGATTGTGTCGGAGAAATCTGGTGGGAAAAGATCCACAGCGTCGAGAGATGTGTTGACCAAAACTTGCTTGGAGTCGGCGGGGTAGCCGGGGAAATCGCCAGTGTTCTCGTGGGTGGGGTGGCAATCCGCGCTTCCCGGCGCGGCAGACAGACTGGATATGGTGACAGGGGCTGCGTGACCACTATCGTCTACTATGCTGTATTAGTAAAATGTATTGAAGCATTCAGCAGCCTACTCACGTCGTCTTTTGTGTTGCGGCATGTCTATGCGCGTCTTGATCTCCTTAACCTTGACCTTGGTAGGGGCATCAATCTCTCTCTCCACCGCCGCTGCTAGTGATCTCAGGTACTCAAGGGGCTGCTTTCCGAGGTCGGCGACCAAATGACAGCAAGCAGCTTTGCCGTTAAATTTTTCCTTATTTTCAGTAGCACGTTTTGTGCAAGTGTACGCTAACCAAGCTCCAAACCCAGCTTCCAAGAAGACGTTCTCCGCCGAGTTCGCCGCAGCTTGTGGCGCCTTTTTCCATAAATCGGCCAACCCTTTCGGCCCACGGGCTGAAGCGCTCAGCCGTTTGAGAAGCAATGAAACCTGGGTATTGGTGGTTTGATCCATGTGGCGCAGGTTGAGAGCAAGTAAAGGAGGAGAGAAATGTCAGTCGGAAGGCAGGTTAAGAAGGTAGGTTGGGAGGCAGGTTGCGAAGGCAGGTTGGGAGGTAGGTTGGAAGGCAGGTTGCGAAGGCAGGCTTGGGAGGGTATGTTGCGCAGGCAGGTTGGGAGGGTAGGTTGCGAAGGCAGGTTGCGAAGGCAGGTTGGGAGGTAGGTTGGAAGGCAGGTTGCGAAGGCAGGTTTGGGAGGGTATGTTGCGCAGGCAGGTTGGGAGGGGTTGCCGGGGTCTGAGCCGCTGAGAATAATAAGGGAACCACTCATAGGGGACCCGAAGACCCGATGCCGGGTCCACGGTCGCCCGTATGCTAACCCGTTGACCCGTGTCAATTGCCCCTGGTCCATGGGTCCTTCCTGATTGGTCAACATCAAACTTCTAGGAGTCCCACCCCCGTGCATTCTTCAGGGATTCGTAACACAGCGGCCTAGCAGCGCAAAAATGACTTGGCAAGACGTCTCCTCTTCCACAAATGCGGCCCGGGGGTGAGTGCAGTAATGGAAACTGAGATCATGTACGGTGGCTGCAAGAATGGGATAACGGTTGTTGATTGATGTAACTACCTGGAAAACGCTGCTCAAATGGGGGGGGGGGAATATCTACCAAGGGTGTGACCCCATGACGCTTGGGCCCCTCCTTTTCCTGGGCTCACAACCCCCACAAGAGCCCTGTAAAATTGGCCGATGAAGAATGTCCTTCAGCTGTGTACACTAGTGTCCCCTTCAACCTTCGCCACTTGCTTTCCCATCCCAACCTGCACCTGCCCTTTCACCACCACTTTCTTCGCCGGGTGTTTTTCTCCCTTCCCTCACTACCAAACGTTTCCTTCTATACAAGCTTGTCACACATCGCGTTCAAGCCGCCCTTGAAGGCGAGCAAGAAGGGCTAGATTGGCAACTCTCCGCACCCAAGCGCATCCCAGACACAACAGCCAATATCACATCACCGTTAAGCCCAAACGATCCCTCCGTATTAAGGAAGCAAAAATACGCGGCACCAGTGTACGCTCAGCCTACGACTCCTTGAGGCGATCGAAGCACCTGAGCACGCAACCCCAGGATTATCAACACCCGCGAATATGGCGTCCCCCTCAAGCAATGCGACCCAGCCACTTCCACATGCTAATTCTTCCGCTCAGTTGAGGAAGCGACAATGTGTTGAAGAAGGGGAGCAAAGGTCCGGCCCCAAGCCTTCCTCTGATGCGACGGGTGCCCCTCCGAACCTCACCAATGTTGACGATCCACCCGGACAACAAAGTCTGAGTATTGATGACATCAAGTTACCTGTCTTCAACCTACGACCCTCGTTGCCGAGTGTGCAATGCGGCTCCCATATCCCCGTCCCCTTCGCCATCACAAATGCCGCTATTGGCAGCCATAGTACAAACAACACGTCTGCGCTCAGCCACGACAGTGTTCCTCTAGCTCGTGTCAAGGTTATCTCCTTCGACAAGAAGATACTGAGCCTGGAAGCGGACTCGGGAAAGACACGCATCTGCTACGTTTTCGACGGAAAGTTCCACGTCAAGTTGGGCGACAACATGCTCAGGACGCCACTTTTCGGGAAAGGCAACCAGATGGCTTCAGAACTGCACCCCAGTACTACAACCTAAGAATCGAGACCTTTGATGCATCCTGCTACATTACAAGGCGTCCCACTGTTCACCATCCTTGGGCCGCTTAATCATGTTCTCCCAAGGAGGGTAGGTCTAATGTAGGATTTGTCGAATCTGCTAAGAAATTGCTTCATAGCTGTCAACGTCGGCGGCACGATGCCTTCTAGGCCGGGGATGATCTCGCGAGCCAGTTTCTCGCCTCCAACCTCCACAAGCGTAGCATAAATACCTTCCCTCTTCCTCGAGAAGGAGTCCAAGCTGCTTAGGATAGTTTCCCATGCATTACGCTGTTCCCGTTGTGGCTTTTGGGCGGGGTCTGGGCTGGGCTTGGGCGCGTCGACTGAATGCTTGAGCTTACGGCCTCCGCTCTGGACAGGCGTTGGTTGATACTATTATATAGCTCAGTTTGTGATATATTGTAATACAAGTATAGAAGACATACTTGTCGGGGCGACTTCTTGATTGTAGATGGACGTCCGTTTTTGCGCAACTGGTTGCCGTGGGGTCGCTTTCCTACAATTTATAAGCGGAAGATGTCCCTTTGGCGCTACGAAGAATAAGTACCTTGATCTTCTAACGCCGGTGACGGGAGCCCCGCTGTCTGGGCTCGAGTGTGGGCGGGGAAGGTCCCTAACCTGCGCTTCTCGTTGTCTGATTCGAGGTCTCCTTCCATGATTCTGGGCTCAGTAAACAACGGTCTCTATGGTCGTAGCTTGAATTTCACGACGCTTTCCATTTCCCTTGCGTCCCTTGCGTCCCTTGACTATCGGCTTTCGTCTTAGCGGGCCGATACGGATCCTTTGACCAACCGGTGGGGTTGGGGTCAAAGGCGCGTATCTTACAGTCCCTGCAGACATCCTGAACCGGCTTGTCCTCGTGGTTGCCCCCGGCGCCGTAGCACGTCAGTCCAAAGTCGATGCAATTGTCGAACTTGGCGAAGCCTCGATGGCCGCAGGTGAAGAGGTAATCGATCTGGAGGCACATGGTGCGAGGCCGAGCCGAAACTGGGGACGCTGGTGACAGACTCATAACCTTGCAGTTGCCTCTGGCCATTAGTCCCGGGGATAGCGCAGCCTTTATTTTCGCGTATTGCTACGAGGGAATGACTGAAACGCTCGCGCAAAGGTTTAAATCATTCTGAACCAGTCATTTTCTAGATATGGACGCCGGGTGTAAGGATAGACTCCTACAGGGTGGGTTGGTTTTGCTTTGCTTTCAGGATCGCACTGGCGCCGCCGAGGCGTTCGATAGAGCTTATTGCTACCACTTGTGGAAGGCCGGCCAAAGGGACGTATAAAGTGAAGACCGAAATTAGTGTCCCAGGCCGATATATGGCGAGTTCGTAAGTTCCTTGCGTGCGTATTTGACGATATCGCATATGAGAAACGTAGAGAAAGGCTATTTTGCTTGAGAGACTTGAAACCTGCAACGCTTCTTATTTATATTAACATAGCCCTTAAAAGTACTCATGGCAACTCCTACCGTGTCCAGTAATTCGTCGAAGCAGCTCCCTACGACGAGAAAAGCCCCAGTCAATGGAAGCCACGCGTCAACCACCCACATGTGCGAGAACGCCCGCAGCCAGCTCGGCGAGAATGACAGCAAGCCGACGAGGAAGCAGCAGAGGATGAGTACTATCATAGTCGTGAAGTACTGGATCCAAGGAAATCTTTGGTCATCAACATGTTTCGTTTTCTCAATAATTTTCTCGTTTCGTCTCAAGCTGCCAGCTTTCACGTCATCGCCAAATTGTCCTTTCTATGCCAAAATGGGTGCTAAAATATACACCGTCCTTCACCATGGAAGCTAGGTACTTACAGTGCTCGTAGGCTCCGCTAGACATTGCGTGCGAAGGAGCCGCATTCCCTGCGAGCCGGCAAACCCACACTCCCCAGACCGACTGGGGAGGTCTACACCAGGATAATCTGCCAGATGGAGATCTCCGGGAGCCGGATTGCTTGGCGTGCAAGGTCAAGCTTCTAGTCTCCAACAACAGTACTCGCTATCCAAGGTGCTCCCGAGTCAGGGTCTGGTGCCCCCCGCGCTATGGGACTCCCTGCCCGTATCGTAAAAGTAGGAGAGCATTGGAGTGTATGGGGATGGGGATGGGACTGCTCAGGTGTGCGACCTGTGAGCGTTTAGTCGTGATGGGCATCTCTTCAAGCTCCCGCATTATTACTACCTTAACTACACACGGGCAAGCTGGCTCGCCGGAGAGACAAGAACAGAGCATGACCCTGCCGTCAAGGTCTTCACCTTGAACATCAACAAGGAAAGAGCAATCAAGGTACCGAGCACGGAGTACACCTCTAGTAATGGCGGGACGTGATTCAAGTGGTTCAGATACTGGATTAGATAATCAACATCTCCAAGAGAGCCGAGCCGAGGCCAAGGACAAGGGACGGGAGATTCTGCCCGAGCATAGACCAGCCCAGATCTCGACTTGAGCCTAGCTTGTCTGGAATCCTGGTTCGACCCCTGTCAGGGACCCATGATACCCAGTGACGTCGACCACGCCCTCCCAGCTCAGCTCCCAGCACAAAGCTGCCCGACTTTGGTGATAACACCGCACAACAGCACCAACAGTGCACCGAACCAACCAGCTTGCCAGTATTTTTGGCATTTTTTTGCTCTCTGGCAAAGGTAACACTTATTACTAGAGAAACACCAATCTCCAACGAGCGGAGTGTATATATTTGCACCAGGGGGCTTTTCTTTGGCACTTTGGTCCTGTTGTTATAGACATGCATTCTACGGAATACCCAAGTCAGTTTCCGCTGGTCTACAGAAAAAGAGCGAGCGAGTAGTTCGGCATTCACTTCATAACATGTCATGTTCATTACAATCCTATCCCTAGCCACCGTTCTGGTTGTCCCCGTCGAAAAGAAATAAATGTCCAGGGTATCTCTCTCCTTTTCTCTTTCTCTCTCTCTCTCTCTCTCTCATCGACTCCTAGATCGTAGGTTGGTAGGTTAAAAGTAAAACAAAGTACACGCAACCTCTCCGCCACTTCCCCAAGAACGGACGTCTCTGCCCTATCCTGCTGTGTGTAGGTAGCGATAAGATAGGGCCCTTCTGCGCCATTCAGTATGTACATGTACATATCGCACAGGCAGATCGCAAAGACCAGCTCTTCTTTCTCTTTTATTTTTTTCTTTGGTTACTGCTGCTGTTGCTGGCCACCGCCGCCGCCCCAGTCAATCTCCTGCTGCAGCACAATGCTGTACACGCTGGCCTTGAGCAGCGTGAAGACGAGGCTGGTCTTGCGCTCGAGCTCGCGCAGGCCGTCGAGGATCTCCGAGGTCGGCGCGCTGGCGAGGTGGTCGAGCATGGATGCCAGCTGTGACGGGGTTAGTGTTGGCGTGGGTCATGAGCCAGGTATGAATGTTATTGTGTGTGTGTATGTGTGTTTATGTGTATGTGATGGTGGTGGTGGTGGTGGTGGTAGTGAGAAGTGAGCGAGTGAGTCAGTGAGTGAGTGAGCAGAGATACAAATAAGTCCCAGCATTTAAACACACATAAAACTACATCGTGGCTTGGGAATGAGATTCACACCAAATTGAAAAAAAAAATGAAAAAGAGAAAGAAAGCAAACTAACCTTCTTCATGTTCTCAGCCAAGCGCTCATACTCGTCGAGCACCTCCTGCTCGGTAGGTGACAGTTCGGGCGGCGGGGCCAGCAGCGCGCTGGGCGGCCTTGGCGGCTCCATTTTATTTTTTTGCGTGGTCGTGTGTATCTCCCGCTCAGCTCGGCGCTCTACTTTCGGTAATCTAGGTGAATTCACGCAGTTGCTCGCGGCGATGGCGATGACGATGACGATGACGATGATCACAAACTGGCTCGAGGACGTGGTCGACGCGCTGCTTGTCTCGAGTGCGGGGGGGCATCAAACTCCCGTCCGTCACGGTGGGGGTGGTTCCCGCTCGCCTGGAAATACAGTGTCAATACGTAGGCAAAATGGGTAATTACACACTGTGCGAACGGCCTCGGCACGGCTTGCTTATTACCCCTGAATGGCGGCGACGAGTAAACAACCGACTGTATCAAAGCTGCCAGAGACGAATTTGCACGCTATTGGCGATGGAAATGCTCTTGACGCTCAATTCGCGCTGAATCACACTTGGCAGACTCCTACGGGGTATAATACATGCCGTCGCGTCCAGCACATCTAATATACCTACCTAATGTGTGAGAAATAAAAGGGGTTCCTTTTCACTATTGTTGCCCAGACAAGCGCCGCTCTCTTCCCTCTCCCCTCCACTCCACCTCAATATGTCCTCGTCTTCCGCCTGCCTGGCTTCTCACACGCGGCAATACCGCGAGGAACATCGTCGCCTCGCCTCGGCCTGGTACCGACCATGGACTTGACGGCGCCGACCCAGCCCAGCGACTGCCGCTTCCAGGCCCGGGGCTTCGACCCGTCCGACGGCCGCTCCAGGATCATCGGCGGCAGGGGTCGCAGCATCTCGTCAGTAGCTGCCCGGAGGAACGGAGGAGCCGCCGCGAGTTTCTCCGGTCGAGCTTCACCCTCGTCCTCGTCCTCGTCCGACGTGACTCCCGTGACGACGTTGGTCATAAAATAATCGACCGTCTCCGCGACCCTCCTCGACGGCATGTCGATGATGCGCTCTTCTATGTCGTAGTCCATGCGCAGCTCTGCCAGCGCCTCGGGGGCCATCCTCTCCGGGACAGGAGGTTCGTCGTCCGAAGGCGGCCGCTTGCTCTTTCTCGTCTGCCACGTCACTTTGCGGTGCTCCTTGAAATCGAACTTGGCCGGTTCACCGCCGCCATCATCGCTGCCGGGCGAAGAAGACGAAGAAGGCACGACGCGCTCGGCGGCGATCTCGACCCACACCTCAGCCTTGCGGATGGTATCGGCGTAGATGATGAGCACGGCCAGGACCGACAGCGGCAGCGCGGCGGCCCAGAACACGAAGAACTTGTCGCCGTACGGCCCGAACGTGTCGCCCATCGACAGGATCCCCGACACGATGGGCATCGGGATCAGGATCCCGCCCAGGTAGCTGACGCGGTCGAGCGCCCGCTGGTTCTCGTCGGCGCTGGGATGCGGTAGGAGCGATCTTCTGTCATTGTTGTTGTTATTATTGATAACGGCGCTGCCGCCGGTTTGCTGCTGCTGCGAGGAGTCCATCGTGTTGGCGCGGCCGATCTTCCGCGAGCTGGCTGGCGTCTTGCAGAATCGGGTTCTTGTCGTCGATCCTGCGAGCGAAGACGGGTCGGGTTTCAAGGGAGACGAGACGAGCAGAGCAATGCGCTGGTGTGCGCGAGAAGCGAGCTCTTTCCAGTCCGAAAATGTATGCAAACATCCAGTTCCTTGCTGAAGTTCTGCAACGTCAGCGACCCTTCCTCGACCGAGAGATGCCTGCAACTCCCTAGATCTCTGCTGCCGTTCCAGGAAGCCAGCCATGTCGGCATTCCGCTCGAGAGACTCGAGCATCCGCCAGCAGCACGCGGCCTGCTCGCGGCGTCTGTGAAACAGCGAAACAACACCCGGACCAAGAAACTCGAACAGCTCGAGCCAGTGGTCATATGCCAGTTCCGACAGGACGTGCTGCAGGCCCCCGGCTTCATCCCCAACAACCCCGCGTTCTACGACATCGAAGATGCCATGCTCCAGCGCGTCGACAAGAGTGTCCTCCAAGCTCGCCGTCTGGCACCCCTCGGACAGCAGCACGTCCCACTCCTCGTCGTCGCCACCTTTGGCCGTCTGCTTCCCTGGGGCGACAGCGGTGTCGCGGGGCGAGACCGAGAACGGCTTCGTCACGGCCCCGGTCGCACTCCGCGCCTTGCGCAGTCGCGACCCCGGATCGCTGCTCCACACGGGCCGGTCAAGAAACATCACTGCAACATTGGCCGTGGCCGTGGCCCAGAGCGACGCGCGGCAAAACACAGCAGCAGCAGCAGCAGCAGCAGCAGCAGCAGCAGCAGCAACATTGCTTGTGCCCGTCTCGGCCGCCGCCAGGGTTGCGACAACGGGCGGCGCGTCCATCAGGTCGACGAACCCTCTGCTGGCCGTCGTCTCCGTGGATTTGGCCGCGGCGCTGGCGCCCTGGACGAGCTCGGGGTATTCGTAGACGGCGAAGCGCGTCTCCGTCTCGTTGGTCTGGACCCGCCGCCGTCTCAGCGCCGGGCGGTAGCTGTAGCGGCCGGCGTGGGCTTCGACAAACGCCGGGTCGACGTCCAGGCAGGCGAGCACGGCGTCGAGGTGGCCTGCCGGCAGGCCGTGCAGCACAAACAGGCGCCATTGCTTGCTGCCGTCGGACCTGGCCGTGGCTGCTTCGAGCGCGGCGCGCCACTCCCCGGCCGTGGGCAGGGACGTCTTCCGACACCCGCCCCCGGGGGCGTCCCAGTCGAGCAGGTAGGCCGGAGGTGGCGCGTTTGTGGGTACGCCGGTGGCTTGTTGCGACGTCTCCTCCGGGTTTAGGTGCTTGATGTGGTAGATGCGCTGCTGTTCTTGTTGTTGTTGTTGTTGTTGTTGTTGTTGTTGTTGCTGTTGTTCCTGCCTGCGGTTCTGCTGCGCCGCGCGCGCACGCTGGATGACTTCTTCCAGACTGGACATGGTTCCTGAACCCTACCAAGGTCTATACCGAGGTTGAGAAGACGTGAGATGTTTTAGTGCGTCTATACCTTCTGAACTCTGTGAGAAAAAAGACAATGGATGCGAGTTCAACTGAGCTCAAGGCCGCCTCTCCCATCAATCAACAGACCCAGCCTGGCTCGTGGCTGCCTTGCCGTGTAGTACCTCCATAGCAAGGCAAGGCAAGGCAAAAAAGAAAAACCCGGTCGGTGCCGTCCAGGGCAGGCAGAGAGGCAAGCACGGCCGACCGACAAATTACATTACATCAGTGGAAGAGGAAGTAGGAACATCGCATCCCTTTTCGGGAAACGTCGCTCAGCCACACACGCGCAGCTTTGGGCCAATAAAGAGACCACGATCTGCCTTGCAGCATGCCGAATTTGATCACAAAAAGGGCGGGGGACTGTAAAAGCAATCCTTGTGACGATCATCAGTCCCAAAGATGGTCAGCCGCACAAAGCGTAACTCGAGCGGTTGTTCAAGTAGTGTAGCACATACCAGCATGGACTCGGTCCCAGCGACACAGCACAACAACATAAGAACCATCTCGCTCATACACACAGAGTAGACCGATTCACAATCCACACTTCACAGTTCGTAGAAGCAACCATCATGCATAATATTGAAGCTGTCTGTCCCGTTTTCTTCTTTCAAACGATGAGATAGATAAATGAGGCAAGGCAAGGCAAGGCAGGTAGCTTCTGTAAAAGAGACTCCAGCGCGGCTCATAGTAGCATGCAAAAAGGACAACGCGAGGACCAAAAAGAGCAAGGTAGGTAGGTACCTAGGTAGCGAAATCACCTTTGAGATAAATTTTCCTCCCATCCCGCCATGAAAAAAAGACGAAAATCTCGCAAGCAACCACACAGACAGAAAATAGAGAGAGCTCCGTTTCCTGCAGCAAAGGCAAAAGCAAAAGAATAAATTGAATTAAAAAAGTCAAAAGAGACAGTAGAAACGCCCGCCAGAGAGAGATTTGATTTGCCCCCCAAAAAACCAAGAAACCAAAAAAAGGAAGAAACTCCAGTTCAGATGAAGTAAGCTAGCTACCTTACCTACCTAGTTAGCATAACGATGAAGATATGGTAACAAGAGAGCCACACACACACACACAAAAAGAGAGAAAGAAAGAGAGAGAGAGAGAAAGAGCGCGAGAGACGATGGGAGTTTTTTTCTTTTCGTCAGAGAAAAAAAACAGCAGAGACCAGAGCCCACCGAGAACCCTGAATCTTGCCACGCCCTCCACACACACACACACACACACACACACACACACACTCGCGCACGCACGCGTCTCCCCCGGCCCGCCATAATGTGTCAGTCTAAAGTGAGCGAGAGTGACCATGAGATGATGACGAAGAACAAAAGGAGAGAGAATGACAGCCAACCAAGCCAGGAGAGATGGACGAGAGAAACCCAAAAGGGCATGGAAAAAAAGATGGCCCGGCTTTCCCCCCAAGTTTAAAAGAGAAAAAAAGAAGACCTCCATGTATAAATGCTCTCTCAGGCGACGGGCCGAGAGGGGTGTGTAGCAAAAAGAGAGAAATCGAGAATAGGGAGCATGTTCCAGTTCCAAGGGATCGCAGGAGCGGTTTGATTCATCTCTGAAGAAGAAAAAAACGACCCCGCCCAATCAAGGGAACCCTCTCCCCTCCCTCCTAGAGCACGGTGCAGAAGACGGCTCGCTGCCTCGGCCGGAGAAGACGGGCCCCCGCGGCTGGTGGGCAACTGCTTCCATGAGCTTCCTATGACTCGTATCCATTGGCATTGCCGCCTTTCTGGGCGGCGGCGGCGGCGGCGGCGGCGGCGGCGGCGTTTTTGGCCTTGTTGGCTTCTGCAGCGTAGTGCTGGTCCTCGCCTTCGTGGTGCAGCGTGACGCTGTTGAACTCCTCAAAGGGGTCAACCACGTCCACCCCCGGCGTCACCAGGCCGCTGTCGATGGGCAGGTGGCTCTTTAACCCCATCGGTCTTGAGCCGCTAATGTCGACGCTCTCGCTCTCCTTGACGTTGCGGAAGTTGATAGTATCGATGCCCCGCCCCTGGTTGGGCACAATGGGCGGCTTCATGTGGCGGATGAGCGCCCATTGCGTCGTCCTGAAGAACGGGTGGCTCTTGATGTCGGACGCACCAGCTCGGGCCCCGAGCCGGCGGTTCTCGTCCTTGATAAGCAGTTTCCGGATTAGGGATTTGCATAGACTACGCAAGCTCGTTAGTATAACGCCACACCAAATAGGCCGATCGTGAAACTGACTTTGATATTTGCGGTGCCCCCGCGTGGTCAGGGAAAGGAATATCTTCCCTGAGGATGTTCGCAAACGTCGCATTGCGGTTCTTCCCCTTGAACGGTGTCGTGCCGTACAACATCTCATAGACTAGGATTCCCAGCGTCCACCAGTCCACGGCGCTGGTGTGCCCGCTCCCCTTGATAACCTCGGGGGCGATGTACTCTTCGGTTCCCACGAACGAATTCGTCCGGAAGTTGGCGATGCACGACTTGGTGTCGATTGTCGGCAGCGACGACGTGCTCGTACCGTTCTTGCCGATAATCATCGTTGGCTTGCCGCCGGGATCCGACTGTTTGGAGAGATCAAAGTCCGAAAGCATTATGTGACCGGACTGGTGAAGCAAGATGTCTGGTACGGGCAGAGTCAGTAAAGCATCACGACACGGGAATGAAGTCGATTTCAACATACTCTCTGGCTTCAGATCCCTGTAAATAAAACCCATCAGATGTAGATACTCTAACGCCGCCGTGACTTCTGCCGCGTAAAACCGAGCATCGTCTTCTGGTATGCACTTGCCGGGCCGTGTCTGCAGCGCCCTGAAGAATTCGCCGCCGCTGCAGTATTCCATGCACAGGTAGAGGTAATCCTCGGACTGGAACGAGTGATAGAGCGTCACGATAAAGGGGTGGTTACTCGTGGCGAGAATCTCTTGTTCTGCCAGCGCCCGCTTGATCTTGTTGCGCTTGATCATCTCCTTTTTGCTCAAGACTGTGGGTATTTGTCAGCGGTTGTTGTCCGGTACCTCCGAGACCAAAAGGACTCCAGTACGGGGTAAGAGCAGCCTACCTTTCATGGCATACAGCCTCGAGCTCTTCTTTTCCCTCACTAGGTAAACCTTTCCCACGTCTCCCTTACCGATCAGCTTGATCTTGTCGAAGCTCTGCGGGCCGACCTCGACGTTCCGGACTTTGATCGAGTTGGAGCTGTAGGTGCGGCGGAAGGCGAGCGGCGAGCGGCCCGGCGGCGGGAGGGCCCCGAGGCCATCCGGGTCGGGTATAGACAGGCCGTTGGACGCGTCTTCGGTGGGTGTGGTCTGTTCGGCGAAGCCAAGCGTGTTGGAGTCCTTGTTGCGGACCAACGGCTCCTTTGCTAGCTCGGCCGTGGCGGGGCGCTCGGCGCTGCCCTTGCTCTTGGAAAACAGCCCCTGGACATTGGGGGCGCTGGCAACCCTCCGCAGCTTCCGCGCGAGCTCCTCCTTGGTGGTGGTGGTGGGCTGCTCGTCGATCGCGATGCCGTTAGGGCCGTCGATCTTGAGGATGGGGGTGTCGGGGGGGCTCGGGGGAACGGAGCCCTCGTTGTGATGGCGGAGGCCGGGCTGGCCCTGGTGAGCAAAGTAGGGGTTCGCATGCGCCGTAGGGCTCATGGACTCGTCGAGCGCATTGCCCTCGCTGGCGACCGTGGCACTGCGCAAGCGGCCGACGCTGAAGAAGCGGGACTGGCGGAATGGCGTCTTGGTCTCGGCTTTGAGGGCGGACCCATGACTGCTGCCGCTGCCACTGCCGCTGCCACTGCTGCCCTCACGGTCGCGCCCGCCCGAGTTGATGCGGAAGAAATTCCTCAGCCGCTGCGGAAAGTGGCTATCGCCATTCGTGCTCTTTGTTGACGGCATTCTTATAGTCGTACCGGATCATGAGGCGACGGCCATGTTGGGAGGGATGGGAATGGAAGTTTGTGATGGGGTGATGTGATGTGATGGTGGAGGATCCCAGGTGTGACGGCGCTGCCCTGAGAAGTGGAGGATGGATTGGCTAGGCGCTGCTAGCTAAAAGGCCCGCCCGCCCCAGAATTCTAGAATGCCGGCGGCCCTGCGCTGTACTGTACTGTACGTACGGGCCTTCACTGTAAAGTTGGTATGTGCTCCTTGGGAGGCCCCTAGTGGCCAGCCCCGTTGCCAATTAGCAAGCGGCGAGTCACGGGACTTTCCGCTGCCCAGCCTGCGCCCTCGACCTGCGCCGGTGGCCACACGGCCAACCCTCAGCCAGCCCGCCCCTGTCAATGCCCCTTCCCAAGAATCAAAATGCCCAGAATGTCAAATCGTTCCTGCCGCATGCAGAGGCGAGGCTTCCATCAGCCCAGCCCAGCGTTGAAGGTCCCTCTTCTCCATTCGCGGGCGCACAGTCCAGTTTGGGATGTTCAGGACCTACCGACCCCGGTTGGCAGGTGCTGACAGGGGCATGTAAATCGTACCTGGAAGGTGAGGAGTGGTATCCGTCCGTATCCGTAGCGTGAATACCAACCTGAACTGGAGTGCTCCGAAACTGATTTGGACCTTCTGGATCTTGACCTTTGCCACCTCGCCTGCTATCTTTTCTCCCCGCAGGACACACACCCAAATTGGCTCGCAACATATGCAACGTGCGGGTTTATTTCACGGACTTGCTTGTCTGCTCCTTTTCCGGGTACCTTTTTCTCCTGAGGGGGCGGGGCATACCTCATACCTACTTCAGCTGCAGGCGACACCGGGTCTCCTGATTGGCCCTCGCTCGCCCTTCCCTCGCCTTCTCCGGGCGCCTGGGTTGGAGAAAGAAGGCCTGTTGAGGATCTCAACCTGCTAGCCGGCGGCAATGCGAGTGCTGTGGGTAAATGGCTCGACGCAACCGCGTATCCGTCAGGTCGGGCTGGCGAAACCGGGGCTTAGGTTTGCTCTCCTGGCCTAGCAATGTATGCATGTACTTACACGCGGACGGGCTACCTTAGTTCTAGACCCGAACGATGAAAGAGAATGTGCATGCATACTTGCTCCCAAACAAGCACGTCTTTTTGCAGCCAAGCAGCATCACGGAGCAAACGGTGGGGGAAGGTGTACATGTACACCAACCAGGGAACTGCAATTGCATTACACCATTTCGCCGAGAACTTCACCCTTTACCATGCTAAACTTGGATACCTACCTTTCTCGGATGTCGAAATGCCCAGCCAGCGTTAGCTCCCCGGGAACTATCTTTACACAGCCACCTTGGAAGTATATGTTACTAAGTTTGGTCGTCGAGCCGTAAGGGCTGACATAATCAGGCGGCTTCTTGCCCGCCCCGTAGGTGGTCTGTGCTCATTCGATCGACCGAATGCTTGGCAGCAACGTCCCTTGAACGCGTCTGTTGGAACGATGTGCTGAACGACCTGTAAATGCCCTCCATTTCCACGTGCTTCCAGCCGCCACCAATCTCATCGATAAAACCAATGCCAAAACTGTTAGATCGATGATGGGACTAGAGAAGGAATTTTCGTAGCCGGAGTTTTCCCCTTCACATTTCACACTCATCTCGGCTGTGTTGGCGACTTCACTCTGCACACTTCACCACTCATCGACCTCTCGGCTTGCTACAGCAACCAGGGTGGCGGCGGACAAACACATCGCAGCCACACCACTCCCTCTGAGCCGGGGATCATGCCATACAGCCCCGACTTTGATTCGGCGGCGGGCTCCAATATCTACTCTGGCACCTCAAGCAGTGCTGGCGACAACCGCGGTCACCCACCGGATGAACAGCTTGGCCTCGCCCACGTTCCTCAACCCCGCGCGGGACAAAATGGCCTAACCAGGGACTCTGAGGATGATTCCGACCAGGAGATGTATCAGATGGGTGACGACGAAGACGAGTACGACCAAGCCGAGCTGCCTCGACCTAGCTATGCACCACCTCCTGTCACTCCCGCCATCGTTCAATCTCAAACAGGAATTCCGCCTACACCGAAGAATCCCCCGTTATCCCAGGTGGCTGTTATACTTCACTCTACTCCGCAAAAGGAAGCATATGCCAAAGTCGAGGATGAAGAAAGCTCGGGCCTTTTCGTAACCCCGAATCTTACCCCCAAGCCGAAGAAACGACACGCTGCCACAGATGCAGGACCACCGCGTGCTTCTTCCAAGGCTAGCAGCCCAGCAATCACCGATGCCGCCCCGCGACCAAAGAAACGAGGTCGGCCGGTAGGGTGGACGGCGGGGACCGGGCCGTACTCGGAAAACACAGGCCTGCCCGGCGCGAGGCCAAAGGTGAAGAAAGCTGCGGGCGACCTCAAGCGGAGAGCTCGCCCCCCCAGAAACCCCTCGCCCACGCCTCGTCGTGTATATCTGACCCTCAAGCCGAGATTTGTACCGTTCCTCTGTGACTGGGAGGGTTGCCCGGCCCAGCTGCAGAACCATGAGACGCTACGAAGGCACGTTATGAAGGTTCATGGGCACGCCGAAACTTGCAAATGGGGCAAGTGCGCAAAGCTCCAGCCAACACCACAACCAATGGCAAAGGATGAGCTTGCGGCCCACATGGACAAGGCACATCTCCTGCCCTGCGTCTGGAATGCTGGCGATGGGCCGCGCAACACCGAGCTGGGGATGCCCAATACGGCGTCTATGAGAGGGGATGCCGACCCGCTGCCTCCATATCTATTCAGCGAAGATGGTCATCAGGTGACGCCGTCCATCAAGGACCAGGATTACGAGAATGACGAGGATCGCAGGAACCGGCGGCATAGGCTAGATCGCCTAAAAAAGCGGCGAGACAACAACGCACCGGACGAGCCACAATACACGCAACAGGAGTTGAAAGAGGTGGCCCTCGCCCTCAACCAGAAGAAAGCCAAGCAGAAGATGTTCAAGGAGTATCACGACCGCGCTGTAGGAGCCCCCGGTGTACAGGGGACATTCGATCCGCAGTTCAGGGGGATATTGTCATGACATGGCACCCGGTGAAGAGAATTGAGAACAAGCATTACCCAATTCACCCGAATCAGGACGACCCGATAGTTGATATTCGAGAGCTTAGGCCTAGAACTAAAACAGCCGCATGTCCCTTTTCGACAGTACCACCCTAACAGAGAGGCTCAGTATTTTCGGTACTCGACCCTTTGCTTCCAAGTCTCTAACTTAGACTTGGTATGTTTAAGAGAGGAGATACGCAACGTCGTTTGTATTGTACAACAAAAAGATACCCGAAGAAGAATAACCTGGAAGTAGTCCGACATGCTGTCGAACTGTTGCGATGACCTGTACCATCTGTAGCAGTGCTCTACAGCTTTAACGGGCATCACATTGTCGCCGTCGTCAGGGATTTTGGCTCTTTGCCAAAGAACGGCGACGAGACGAGCATGCAGAGCAGAACAAGTTAACGTCACAAGCAGCGCCGGTTGGTTAGTGCTTGGAAGACTCATTCCAGCCGTTGCTGGGTAACTTCCTGGGTTGTGGAAAGCAAACGCTCGGCACAAAGACACTCTTGTAACATAGATGGTAAGGTAGTGCCAAGCGTTGGTTGCATTTTGTAATCCGGCGAAGAGCTACTAGCGGAGCGGTCATAAGGAGAGGGAGGGAAGCTTACCAAGGCCAGAAACATGAATTTTCTTCACAAAACTTTTATGGAGACTGTAAGCCCGCGAAATCCGGCGAACCACTCTGGGCTGACATAGAATTAGGGGGTGCATTCCTGAAGGAACTCAATTTGGAGTCCGAAGCAAGAATGGCGCCTTTGAACAAGTAAATAAAGGGGATTAAGTACACACATGTCTATGCATGGCGGTTCTCGGAAGTGGCCCTCAGCAACGCCACCAATTGCCTCAGCTCGCCTAGCTCGTCCAGCTCTTCTGCGCTCCATCCCACAATGTTCTGCGGGCCGCTCCAGCTCGTCACCAGCTTTCTGAAGTCGGCCAACAACGCCTCGCTTTCCTCGGCCATCTGATCCCTGTGCTCTTGGGTCACCTCGTGCGAATTCTGCATTCCGTAGATGCCAAGCTGGGTCTGGTACCTCCTGCGCAACAGCTCCGTGCCAGCTTCCACATCTTCTGGCTCCACATCATCGGTGCCCAGCTTCTTCTCATACATCTCTGGCTCGGGCCGCACGTCTTCGTAGTAGGTTTCCAGCTCGGCCTGGAACCTGCTCGCTGGGATAAACCCGTTCCCCATGGCGCCAAGCTCCAGCGTGCTGCCGTCGGCGGCGGCAGCCGTCTCCCTCCCGTCCAGGTAGGGGGTGCGGCCGAGGTCTGGTGATGAAAGTCTGGAGCCCCGCGGCGAGAGCAACGTGCCTTTCTTCCAGTGCCACACGAGCCAACAGATTGCCCACGCAATAACGAGCCCGCTTGTTGCGCTGAAAATGACCTTTTCGGTGTCGGCCGAACCGGCGCTGGCGTGGGAGGCGTTTTCGATGACGAGCGAGCCGGGTGGGAAGGAGTCAGAGCTCGCATTGAGCGGGCCGGGAATCGCGACCACATTGGGCGGAAGCAGGCCGATGTTCCACTCGGACGTGCTCAAGTTCATGAGCTCGACCCATTTTTGGGGGTTGGTGGTATAGTAGTTGTATCCTCTCCACGACTCCATTGTTGCGGCCGGGTACTCCTGGGCTGGGGGGTATCGAAACAAAACAGTGATGGCAGAGTTGGATGTTCGACAGACGGAGGAGGGCGGGTTGACCCAGCACGAACGACACTTGACAAAGGCCAACTGGCCGAGATTGGGGTTGTGGACTTGATGGTGCATCCCTGCCTGAGCAGGGTCGGCGACGGGAGAGGTGATTTGGTCAAGAAGAAGGTCGTGGCCAAGGGCGAGTTCGTGCCGCTGCGTTGATGTGTAGTTACTGACTCTGTTGGCAGCCCTTTTCTTGGTACCTACACAGAATATGGCTACAATTCTACCGCATTTACACCATTTACACCATTTAACAATATATTTTTTCTGTTTTTTATTCTTTGAAGATACCACGTAAGATAGCGGTGTCAATGTTCCAGACCCGCCTTGGGCTGCTCGCAGAGAGAGGCTCAGGCAACCCCTATTGCGAGGTCAGGGAGGGGAGGGCCGTGGCAAGGCTCCATCTCAGCAACGGCCTCTCACAGCAGCAGCCACTAATTTCAGCTCTCAATTTCAGCTCCTGAAGCCAAAAGCATGCCAAAAATGCCAAAAACAAAAAAAGATAAGATATCAGAAAGTTTGAGGGGTTAAGGATTCCAAATCCACAGCCTTGTCCACATTTTGGGGGGGGGGGGGGGGGGAAGGGGGAGAGATTCCAGGGCTTGCTTTGCTTTTCGCCGTTTCTCTTATCAGTGTCCATGCACATGGCCCTTGCCACACCTACCTGACTGACTGACTGATTGACCTGGGAGTTTCGCTGTTCTGTTGGCCGGTGTTGAAGATTGTGTTTCTCCTCGTCGTCACGTCACGTCCTCCCGTCTCAAAGATTGAGTTAAGTCCATTGGTTTTTTTTTTCCTTTCCTTGTCTGTTTGCGTGATCCTTCTATTGGTAAAAAAAAAGGGGGGGGAGTCAAATAAGAACTCAAACCAGGAGCTCGAAGTGGACTCTCTGGACGCTGCCGGCGTAGGCGGCGCCGGGATCCGCCGTCGTGTATCCGACGTTTGTGACGATATTGGCCTTTGTCTGCGTCGCGTTTGCCCTCTTCTTCCATATCAAGCTCTCAGGCTCGACTCGGGTGTGTGGCCCGAGTTCAAGAGCATCAGGGGCTTGACGATGCTACTTGCCGTGTAAGTTTTTGAAGTTCCAAAATATCCAATCTTCCCGCCGAACGAATCCTTTTTGTCTGTCGTCACCTTTGTCCTCTGACAGGCTGTGTTTTTTTGTTTTTTTGCGTAGCTGGTATACAGGAACGGTCGTCGATCGGTAGCTTCACTATGACCACCGCGCCTTGCCAAACGGCTACATTCTCTTCGAGCCGATGCTACAGAGCCTGCGGGTCATCTCGACCATCTGGTTCCTCTGGGGCACTTACTACATCGTGTGGGGGGGTCTGGAGCGGCGGTTCGAAGACAAGCGGTCGAAGGGCATGTGGTGGCTCGCCGCCAAGGCTGCCGTCTTCGTGGTCGGCCTGGTCTCGCTCTCCTACGTCGTGCTGGACGTGGCGACAGCCGTGGTGTGGCTGCAGTTTGAGCCTCAGCGTCGTCTCCGACGTTGCCACGAAGCGCAACAACTTCGAGCAGGCCATGACGGCTTTCTTCACCGTCTTTGGCGTCTTGACCATTTTCGCCGTCGTGACGACCTTCTTCTTCCGCGCCAGGACGAGGGAGGGATCCTGGGCAAAGGTGAGTTAGTACCTTAATCATGCTAAGAATCTCGGCTTACCAGATTTCAATACCTAACAACTCTGCGAGGACCGAGTATACCTTGTCATAGCCACCATAGTGCTCTTTATGCGCTCCTTTAGCGAGTGTATCATCGTGACCATGGTCCAAAACGGCTCAGTCCTCCGACGCGCTGCCCAGGGCCATACGATATCACATACGGCACCTTGACGTGCCCATACCTGGTCTTCATGGGCCTGCAAGCCTACCACCTAGACAAGGGCACCGCGGACACCGAAAACGTGCAGTCGGACGTGCGCGCCTGGATTCTCGACAGACTCGAAAACGTGACGCAGAATCATGTGCTCACGGCGCCGGCGTTCAGCAGCATCCTCGACGACGCCAGCGCGGAACTCGCTCTGATCCTGGAACACGGCCCGCTCTCGCTCACCTCGGGCCTGCCGGCGGATAAGAAGGCCGAGGTGGCCGAGGCCTATGTCAAGCTGCTCCGCCGCCAGTTCTCGCATCTCGCCCCTCAGCCCAAGACGATGCCCATTATCCCGCCTCAGCCTCCTTCCTCCCTCTCACCAAGTCCACCCAGACCATGTCCTGTCCCCAGCTTCCTTCCCGCTAGGTATCTGAAAGATCTGGTATGACCAGGAGGCTTTCGCAAATAAGTTCAGAGGAGGGTGGAGGCAGTGACGCTCTATGAAGAAGCAAATCGGCTCTTTGAAGGCTTACGGAAAGCCTGCGATAGCGATGAAATAAAAGACACTACGGGGTATTCCGTACTTGATGTGTAAAATCGCTTCTCGGGGAGCCAAGGCTATCTGGGCATTTCGACATCCCAGAAAGGTAGGCGTCCAAGTTTAGTACCTATGGTGAAGGATAAAGTTCTCGGCGGAATGGTGTAATACAATCGCAGTTCCCTGGTTGGCGTGCATACATGTACATACACCTTCCCCCACTGTTTGCGCCGTGATGCTGCTTGATGGAAAAAGACGTATACGATATGCTTAGATATACACATTAGAAGCTTTACCCCAGATCAGTAATCGGTACGCATGCACAGGCGGATCCTCAGCGTTCAAAGCCGATTTCCGACCCGCAAATGGAACTGAGGACCCACACATTATGTGATTGTACTGGTCAGCCAGGACATCCCTCACAAACCTTGGACCAAGCCTTGGAACTGCTGGGAATACACGTCCACCTCTTACTGACAGTTGGTAATCACTAGTTGCCCTGCATATGGTACCTTATTTCACCATTGCTGTCGAATCTTTGCCCATTGTCCCTAGGTGTATTATTAATCACCCGGGCCGTCCGCTGTCTTCCGCTAAAAGATTCCCCCACTGGGCGGGGTTCGATGGCTTTCGCTCGCCATTCCTGGATCGAGCTCGTGTGGTGATGCAGCTCTCGTCTCTTATATAAATGCAAGCCGTCGCTCCGTAACTTGGCGATATTCCATAAACCAACACAATTATTTTTTGCTTCTCAGTCTCTCCATCACAAGCCAGCTTTGCCAGATCCTTCGCCCTGCTCGTCGTGACTTTTGCTACCTACACACAAAACGCTCCAGCGCCGAGCCACCTGATATATCTTGCGTGAACAACTTAGCGTTACATCAGAATGGCCTCCAAGACCTTCTACGCCGTCGTCGCCGGAGTCGGCGCCGGCACGGGCCGGTCCGTGGCGCTGCGCTTCTCCAAGACGTACCCGGTGGTGCTGCTCGCGCGCAAGCCCGAGAGCTACAACGACGTCGTGGCCGAGATCAAGGCGGCCGGCGGCGAGGCCATTGGTATCAGCGCCGACACGGCCGACCCGGCCGCCGTGGCCGCGGCCTTTGCCGCCATCAAGAAGGAGTTCCCCGACAAGAAGCTGGCGGCCGCTATTTGTTTGTTGTTCCCATCCCCCCCCCCCCCCTCCTGCTTTTAGGGGTGGTCATCGTCATGATCAAATCTGTCAAAGAGAATGGCGTCCTGACATGCCAATCTGCTAGACAATGTTGGCGCCGGTCGAGCTATCAAGCCGTTCCTCGAGCTCGAGCCCAAGGATCTCGACGATAGTCTTGCCGGCAACGCGTAAGTGTTCCCCAGTCCTCCAAATCATCTGCAAGATTGAATTGCAGCCACACCCCCCAATATATATCCATGAGAAAACGCATGCCCTAACGCCCCTGGGGTCCAATACAGACGGGGCCTGTTCAACTTCGCGCAGAACACGCTGCCGCAGCTCGAAGCCTCGGTGGCCGACGCGCCGCATCCGCCGTCGCTGATCATCACGGGGGCGACGGCGTCGGTGCGGGGATCGGCGCGCTTCGCGGTATTCGCGGCGGGCAAGTTCGCCGTGCGAGCGCTGGGCCAGTCGCTGGCCCGCGAGTACGGCCCCAAGGGCGTCCATGTCAGCCACGTCATCGTCGACGGCGTCATCGATATCCCCCGGACCCAGGGCTACACTGTCAACGACGGCAAGCCCGACGGGAAGATCAGTCCGGATGCGGTACGTTTTCGTCGTGGATAACCTCCTACCCTGCTTACCTTCTCTCTCCTTCTCTCTCTGTCCTCCGCGAAACCCCCCCTAACGAAGCGTATCTGTAGATTGCCGATAGCTACTGGCACCTCCACACGCAACACCGTTCTGGGTTCACCCAAGAGCTCGACCTGCGACCGTATGTGGAGAAGTTCTGAGTAACGTGATATGTTTGTTATGGACAAATGCAGCATGGCCTGTTTTTTTGAATTTATGTACGATAGGCAAATCATTATGTTTGTATGTCATTCTCGTCATGTCCCCTGTCCCATAAATGTGATGATGATGATGATGATGATGATGATGAGGTCAACATACAACCATGCCTGAGGGTAAAGTAACATACAGGACACCTATGGCGGTGTTATGGCGGTGTGCTCTGTGAAGTACCCTCCTACTTAGAGTGGATGCTGCCCAAGCGCCGAAGAGGCTGTTACCAGCTTCAAGAACCTCATATTATCCACCCCTAAAAGGAGTCATGCGGATTTCTCTTTGCTTCCGAGGATTAAGTTGTTTCGGTATGCGTGGCGAGTGCAAAGCGCCTTCCCAAGGCTATCGACCAGCTTGATCAACCCTTTCTGGCACCCTGCCCAGGAAACGCTCTGCGTGGCTTGCCCCACCTCGCTCGTCTTGGTGTGGTATGGTGTCTGGTCAACAGCTTTCATGTGCCAGATGCGGGTTCGACGATTTTATCGTCATCTGCTTCGCCGTTCGCATCGTTGCTTGTGTTGACACTCGAGCTGCCACTCGCCTCACCGTTCGTCTCATCGTTTTCCTCGTCATCGCTCTGGTCGTCAGAACCGTCGTCGTCTGCCTCGTCATCCTGGTCGCCGTTCGTTTCGTCATCTGGGACGTGTGTCGAGATAGGAACGCCGTGCAGGGCTGCAAGCCGTTCTTCCTCTCTCTTGGATGCGAGTGCCTCTGTCTCCAGTCTCAGCTTCTCCAGATTCCAAACATCACCTGCATCTTCGTCGTCCGAGTCATCGCCGTCCATCTTCCAGTTGCCGCTCTCGAAGAGGGCACGGCCAGTTGCTTCCTTGGCGCGTCTCGCCTCCTCTTCGGCGGCCTTCTTCTCCAGACGATCCTTCTTCCATTTGGCAAAGCTCTCGGGTGTGACAGGTGTCAGTGTGCCAGTAAGCTTGTGTCTCTCCGACTCCAAGAAATCCTCAAGGGTTAGAGTCTTGAGAGGTGACTTGTCCATCAGGGCCTTCTCCGCCGCCCTCTGCTCCTTGGTCTTGAGGACGAATCTGTAGCGGGTTAGCTCATGTCTGGCAAATACATATATCCGCAAGTGCCGCTCACCCAGGTGGAAGAGCATGCTTGTACATGCACTTGTCGCCGCCGTTGGGGCAGATCCAGAACCAGCCGTATTTGCCGTCTTCGATAGCCTCGATGAAGAATTTGCAAACCTTTTCGGTCGTACTGCGTTGGTTTCCCTTCTTGGACAGGACAACAGAGCGTAGCTTCTCCTCGTCCCAGTCCGCTGACGTCTCCTGCTTTTTCTTTTCATCCTCGTCCTGCCTCGTGTCCTGGTACAAGTTCCTCTTCTCGACCCTGCGCTCGACCTCGAGGTCGTGCGAGAACTTGCATTTCTTGCCCTTCTCGCAGTTCCCCTTCTTGAAGAAGATGCACAGCACCGTCTTGGGGTCGACGCCGAAGGGCACCTTCTGGATCTGGGCCGGCTTGTTGAGCAGCAGGTCAGCCTCGCGCTTGGCATCTTCGGCCGCCTTCTTGTCCCGCTCGCGCTGTGCCTTCTCGGCCTCCTTGCGCTTCTGCTCGGCATTTCCGCCCGCCTTGATGGACGAAGCGAGGGCGGCAATCGTCTTCTGTGCGGCGGACCCCTTCTTGTTCTTCATACCAAAGGTTTTGTCCTCGACCGACTTGGCGGACTTCTTGGCGCCCGCCACCTTCTCGATCTTTTTGGGAGGCATGATGGGCAGATATTGAATGAGTGGCTTTTGTGACAATCGAATCCGCGCTCGGTGTGCTCTTGTTGTGTGCCTAACGCGGCCGGGAACTGGCGGTGGTGTCTCGACTCTGAGTTTTTTTGCAAGACCAAGTGTGCAACTCGAGGCGGGGCGGGGGATCTTGAACCTCAAATGTGAGAACTCCAGTGGCTCAGTGGGTGCTACAGGGCCGGGGCACGCTGGCGACTAGGCGACCCCATAACTGAGCCCCAGAGGAGAGAGCCCTGACGTCGGTTACCTCCCGATTTGGACTGGGGCTGGAAGGCACTGCCAAGTGCACGTGATCTAGAACATTTCCCCAGTCGCCTGTGCGGGAGGTACACGTATGGCAGTGCTCCCCAAGTACCGATACAAGCGGCAGCTAAAATACGGGCCAGACGATTGAAGCGCAACCGCTTTCCAAGGGGAAAGCTGTCCAGATCCAACCCACATCACGACCTCCCGTCGTTCCCATCCAGGTAGACCATAGAAACAAAAGACCGCGCGATTCTACCAGCATACAAGGTACTACCTGGAATTCCAGCTGTATGTGGTCAATGAACCATTGCGCATGTACTCACAGCATCTTTCCTAGACACTTTCGCCTTCGGGTCACTCGAAAGTCGCCCAGCGCATCCGCAATCAGCACCTGCCCCGTCACAACAGCAACCATGATATCAGACAACGAATTGTACCGCCTCGCCGTCTTTTTCGGCTCTGCAGCAATGGTCCTCATTGTCGTCTACCACTTCTTCGAGGTCAATGCGAAGGAGAGCGAGCAGGAGGTTGTCAAAGACAAGGCTCCCATCAAGTCCGGTGCCTCCTCAGCCCCGGCTTCCACCAAGACAAGGTGAAGACCTGCCAACTGGGTGTATGACTAGGAAGGACATAGAAAGCCGGGTTTCTTTGGTGTCAAAAATGGGGTTTCGCCAGTGCCGCGCGTGGGAAGCCTGCGGGCCGAGAGGTTGACAAACTGAAACGAGAACGGCGTGGGAAGCGGTCTACGAATGGCTTTGATACGGTTGACGGAGTGGCCCTGATCTAGCGGCCGGTCCGAGACTCGCGATACAAAAACACGACAGCCACGCACCTGTGAGCGACAGGCATGTCGCGATTTCATATGTATAATAAATGCGACGCCAGCTCACAGCTAGGATAGGCTTGATGAGCGTGTTATTACCAGAGGTAGAGACAAACAAGGTTCTATTTTAGATTTTTTGCCTCTTCTGTGCCCTTCAAATTAAATATTTAGGTTACTTACTCCTTCAAAAATCGTCTCGATGGAGGAATCAAGGCAACGCAGAATTTCCACATCAAGACTATCGACACCAAGCTCAAAGCAGCTGCTCCAAATGCCAAGTGGCACCACGTACCTTTGTTGGTGCACGTGCCCCTTCTGTACCAGTACAGTCCAGTGAGTTTGGCACAGTGTGGCTAGGCATTCGGAACTATTAGTCAGGGCCCCACTTTGACTCATCCAAAAAGAGGCTAGCCTGGCTGATCTGGAGCCTGCCCAACGCCACCTGACTGGTCCCTTCCTTCCCGCCTTAACAACCCGCACCTTGAGACGCCAAAAGCAAGGCGCAGTTCCTTCCTCCAACAAAGTGCCGCCCTCAATTTCTCGCGCAGCCTTTTCCACTTCCTCCATTTCCATTCCCCAGCACACCACGCAAAACATCTTCCTTCCTTCACTCGATCTGTTCATTTCATTCAGGCCTGCATCCAACTTGACAGCCTGACACAACTTCCTTCGCCTGCCGCGACAAATTAATACAAAGCCCTTTTCTTCTGCCCCGCCGCTTCGCGTTCTCGACGCGAATCCGCAGCAGTTTCCATATTCTCGGCCTGCAAGCCTTCATCTCCCCACCACCTTCTAAATCCGCCATTTGGTCATCGACCGACAATTCGACAGACCTTCGCGTCGTGCTACCACGGCAAAAAGTAAAAAGTCGCAACAGCACTTGTCGCCTCCTTGCCATCAATCACACCATCTCTTCACCTTTACGACTCCACCATCACCATGTCTGCCAAGTTGAACCAGTCTCTCGACGAGATTCTTTCCACCCGTGCGGCCGCCAGCCGCCGTGGCCGCCCTTCGGCTCGTCGCTCAACTGGAACTCGCCCCGCCAACTCGGCCCCTGCTGGCGGAATTCAAAAGAGCACCAAGCCAGCTCGTAACGCCGGAAAGCCCGCTGGAGGCAAGGGCGCTGGATTTACCGGCGAATCTAAAGTCATCGTCAGCAATTTGGTAAGCATTTCCCATCGACGTCGCTCAGTTCCAGTACTAATCTCGTGAAAGCCCAAGGATGTTTCCGAGGCCCAGATCAAGGTATGTTGTTACCGATGAGGCCATTCAGCCTTCGGACTTTTGTCGACATTCCTCTTCCGTGGCGTTTCCCAGGTCATGTCCTCGGTATAGGACAGTTGGGTAGATTCGCTTGCGTCCCAGCAAGCGAATGCCTGTGGCCAATGACTCCTTCCAAATGCGCATGCGAAGCAATGTCGTCATTTGGAAGTCGAGCAAAACCCTGTCGCGCTTCGTATTCTTATCATGGTAGCCTGGCAAGCACCTATGATTTGGATCGCTGCGCAGACGCTTAAGGGGGTGATTGCAATGCCCTTTTCGGGTGTTGCATGGCTAAGTGTTTCCGCATGGTCGCATCTGGATGGTGACCAGTATGTCGACTTGCAATCCACATCTCAGCGAGCTTAGCAGTGGGCAGAACTTGGCGTCCCTGATTACAGGGTGCTCAGCGGATCAATCGGGGGTTTGTCGGTTGTTGTGTTGAGGGGCACAACAACCGTTCTTTAGGGCATTCCATGTTGCGGGAGTAGTTTTGGATCTGCGTCATCGAACGGCACCATTGTCTTGACCGGCATATGGTATCACGCGGACCGATCCCATTACACGCTTTCGAAACGCTTTGTTAGGCTCGGTGCCTGTAACATCCCACTGGATAAGAGGCTCCAGTGGTCGTCGGATTTTGTTCATCAGCCAGTCGCCGGTGATGCTGGCATGAACGTGCTCGCTGCTCTGCTCGCTGCTTTTTGGAAGATTTCCACTATTCGAGGCGACTTTCTGCCATGCGATGGCTTTCATGGATTATGGAGTTCGAATCGCCCCTCCGGATGCGGATACTCAGTCTAGATCTCACATGACGCTAACCACGAATACCCATCGATAGGAATTTCTCCAGTCTTCAGTAGGCCAAGTCAAAAAGGTGGAGCTGTCTTACGGACAGGGCGGCACTAGCCGCGGCATTGCCAGTGTTACTTTCCATCATGCGGACGGAGCTAGCAAGGCATTTTCGAAGGTCAACGGCCTTCTCATCGACAACCGCCCGGTCAAGGTATGCATATCTCCTCTCTGACCGTGCTAGAAAACAGGCTAATGTTCCATAGGTTGAGGTAGTCGTGGCCTCTGCTGAGCTGATCCCTCAACCGAAGCCTCTCAACCAACGAGTCACACAGCCGAAGGTGCAGCCGAAGTCAGCCGCGAATATTAAGCATGGCGCAGGTGTTACGAAGGGCACCGCTGGTGCCACTCGCGGGGCCGTAAAGAAAGGGGTTCGCGGTCGCGGCGGCCGTAATGGTCGTCTCGCCAAGAAGACGACAGAGGAGTTGGACTCGGAAATGGCCGACTATTTTGTCGCCCCTGCCGCTGATAACACCACCAGTGTTGCTCAGCCGGCCACCAACGGCGATGCCCCGATGGAGGATGAGATTCTCTAAATGCAGGCCGCAATTGCATATGTTATGAAGGGAGTGGAGCAAGGCTCAGCGCATTTCACTGAGCGCATATTCAGTAGGGTTCGGTGGCTTGGGATTTGGTGTTGGGGGATATTTTCTTGTCTTTTTTCCAGCATGTTACTTGAGGCTGAGGTACTTCAACGGGACTGTCTTTACCTGGACAGTACTCTAGGCTTTGGCTTGTGTTAACTCCACGGACCTTTTGCTTTCCCACTATTGGCAGGGCAAGCTCCTCTGCAGATATGCGTGTCTCTAGTGATCCAAAGTGATTATGGATCTTGTGGTGTCTTAATTGTATATCTTGCCCAGAATTCTTCCAAGGCAGATTTGACATACCAGGCACAGGGCACCAAATGAATTCTTATGGAAGGGGGTTTCCCAGCCGCTGAAGGTGCGGAAAGGAGTGGCTTATACAGCGGTCGTTTTCTAGAAATGGTGGAGGCTCGTTCACTTGGACAGGCTCTTTGAAGAGGAATGAATCATTACACACATGTTGCTGTCGATTTATGTGATTGTGTGGAATAGGGGCAAGAGGTCAAGTGAAGGGCGTGGGGCTCCAGGAAATAATGTCCCCCCCCTCCCTAAATAAAAGAAGCCAGAATAAAGCACACGATGAACTATCTCCCCACCCCTTTCTCCTTCCTTCCTTCCTTACCTCTCCATCGCTCAAGGCAAATCTCCCAGTCTGTTCCCTGGCCTGTGTCTTTCTAACATGCTGGTCCCTTTGTGTCTATCTCTCTACCACGTGTATGTAAACATGAGGGATATGGGGAATATCTTTGGGTAGGTGGTTGGATCGGTGCTGATGTCTTAACGGGAAGGGTGTTAGTCTCGCTGTGTTTCTCGCCGCTGTAGATGGGAATAGGACCTGGCTGGACGGGTTGATGGGCAGACATACATACAGACCGGCGGGCCCTACTTGGACCCCTGGTTGCTCGAGTCGTCCAAGTTCGGCTCGCGGTACGGCTCGTCGGCGGGCCACGCCGTCGTGGCAGCGCCGCGGCGAGAGTCCGCCGCCGCGTCCGCCGCCGTGTACTGGTCCGGCGGGTTGGTGCTGGCGCTCGACGTCGAGCTAGTGTCGCTGGCGCCGCTGCTGCTGCTGCTGCTGTCGGAGATGCTGCCCGCGTCGGAGCCCTTGGAGGAAGACATTGTCGTCGGTTGTAGTGTAGTTGGTGGGCTGCTTGGGCGGGGGTTTGGATGTCTGTGATAGGGGGGGGTAGAGAAGGGTCGAGAGAGGAAGGTTCTTCGGGAGGACTGATGTGAGAATTTTAATTGTTGTCTGTCACAAAGCGTGAGAAACTAGCCTGGTTCGACTGGGTTTGGTGGGTTGATTGGTTGCTTGTGCGTTGCAGGATTCTGGCTCCGTGGATGTGAGGACAGGAGCTCTAGGTATTTATATACTTATACTACACTCTATTGCCGTCGTCGAGGACTAGAGAGACAGGCACAGGCTCGTTATAGAAGCCAAGAGACATTAGACGACGGGATTGAAAAGGCTTAGCTCAGCTAGCAGCATCCCGGTGACCGATGAAGACGAGGAGGAGCACGAAACTTCCGAGTAGACGGAAGGTATGAACAACAATACACCACAGCTCGCAGATTTGCTCATCAAAGTATAGAGGACTTCTTCCGAATCACGGTCGAACAAACAACACTCGTAGATAACATCACACATACCCAACTAGCCGCCCACCAGCTTACTCAAGGCCCTTTCCGGAAGACACACGACAGTAAGAGGATATGAAGTTGAGAGAGCAAGCAATGGAGCTACGCAGTATCTGGACCCCTGAATGAGCAGGCCGCCAGCTTAGTCTGCTAAGAGACGTCGAGCCCCTTCTCCCTCTCCATTTCCCTTGTAGGCTCGTTCCAAGTACTCTCAGCCCTTCGCACAGTTTGTCCGTCTCCCCGGGCACTATCCCTTGTTCTCCTAGAGACGACACCGTGATCTCTTCTTCCCGCGAGCGTGTCCCCTACTCGGTATGCATCAAACAACCAGGCCCACACCCCAAGTCCCGCCCAGTAACACACCTTTCCGCAGCTGTAACGAGCTCTCTTGTCCGCCTCCCCGATTCCTCGACTCCTGTGATGCCAGGAAGCAGTCAAATCGAGAGGCTCGAGGAATGAAAAGGGGGGGAAAGAGAAGGAAAGAAAAAAGAGGCGCGGATACTCTGATATCCGGCCGGGTCTATTCCATTCTCGGGACTCGGGCTCCCTCCCTTGTATTTTCTCCTTTTTCATCAGAAACAAACTGTGCTTTTCTCGTCGTGACTACGCAGACAAGGTAGAGTGCAGACCGGTGGGGCGGTTGAGCAGGCAAGCAGTGGCCTAGTCAGTCCTCATGACCGCGAAGCAAGTAGACAAGCAAGGATCAAGCAAGAGGGAGGCAGACAAGCAAATCATCAGAATAAGCCAGCAAGCCAGCAAGCGATACACGCAGAAGAAGAGGCTAACAAGCAACTTTGGCATAGACACAGACATGCCTATACTTGAAGTGTTTACTTCTCGGTACCAACAACCATGCCAAACATAACCTGACATGCTCTACCTACTCGAACATACACCAACCAAGCCGACAATCATCGGACAAGACAAGACAAGGCACCCACCCAACAAACAACAAAGAGCGGACATGACCGCCGGCAAGGCCCGGGCACGCATACATACCTTAACATATGTGTGTGTATGTGAAGAAAATCCGTGACGGTCGGCAAGAGGGCCAACAAGAAAAAACAAGAGAAGAAAAGGATGGAAGTTAGTTAGACCATCACCCCAAAGAAAGAGGAAAAAAACATGTTCAAGAAAAAAAGGGTTAGAAGGGACAAAGCAACGAGGCTCTCCAGTCTATCTGTGCGACGTGCCCTGGCGGATAGGCAAGATCCCGAAGCACAAGAACCAGCCACCGCGGGCTCGTCTCGCGTAGGACAAGCGATGACGAAACCAACACCGGTCTCCCTCTCCCCCTGGTCTCAATCCCCGAGAGGACTCCAAGCTGCTGCTATATTGGTTTGTGCCATTCCCGAGAACCGGGTTGAACACATCCCATCTACCGTCCGCGGCTAGTACCCGAGACTTATCCACGTAAACATTCCCCGTTCAGCATATCGGGAAATATTTGCCTTCCGCCCCGCAGCGTAGCCGATGAAGATGTCTCTTCAGGGTGGGGAGAGAGGGGTCACAAAGGGAGACGTTGCTTCTCTTTTGCCTTCTAACTCCGGGCTGCTAGTAACAAGTTCCATTCGCCTAAAAAAAGATCCTGTCTGTTGGGCCAAATAAGGTTGCTCAATCAGCCGAGACCACCTATCAAAATCGGTATTCTAAAGCGATTGATACTTTTCGTTCGTATTCGTAACCCCCCTACCTCGTGCCCAATAAAGCCGAGCATGCGGACTCTCATCGGTTTGCCATTACGGTCCTTTTACGCCTCCGCCTTCTTCTCGCCGGCCGGCTTCTCGTCAGCCTCCTCCTCTTCGCCCTCGAGAGCGGGCATGTCGTCATCCGAATCTTCATCATCCTCTTCCTCGCCCGTCGGCATACCAGCGCCGCCGCCGAGCTTGGAGAAGTCGATGCCGCCAAGGTCACCGCCACCTGTAAATCTCAAAGTTAGCGAGCTGTCGACGACAAGAAGGGGTACTCGAGCCGCTAGAGGCCTCAGCCCGCAGTGTCTCGGATCTGGTCTGTCTCCGCCTCCCCCCCAATTCAGTCTTGCATGTACGTACCCATACCGCCCATACCACCCATGCCCGGCATTCCTCCTATAACCACGTATTAGATTCCGAGAGAGGGTGGTGGTAAAAGGAGTGGGGGGGTAAAGCAAAGTAGCCAGCAGAGAGTACCAATGCGTCTCTTATCGTGCCTATCAGGGGGGTGCGGGGGGGGGGGGGGGAAAGAGGCAACTTACCCATACCGCCGAAGTTGGAGAAGTCTTCCTCAGCCGCCTCGTGCTGCTCGTCCTCGTCAACCCACTTGTCGAAGTCGGTCTTGAGGAAGTGGGACCTCTGGGTGCCCTTGAGCAGACGCGGCCAGTAGGCCTCGCTGAGCTCCTTCTTGCGCAGCTTCATCTCGACATCGCGAGCCGTGTGGTTGACCTTGCTCGCGGCCGGGTCGATCTCGGCGTAGAACTCGAGCTCGAGCGAGTACGACCGCTTGAGCGTGTCTGAGTGGCCCGAGAAGGTCAGGCCGGTGGGCTTGAGGTCCAGCTTCAGGTTGCTGGCCGGCACGTCGGGGACGCTGATGGTGAGGTAGATGAAGTTCTTCTCGGCATCGTCCTTGGAGGAGCGTTGCGCCCAGAGGACTAGAGTGCGCCAGCCATGGTTAGCGGTGGTGAGGAACGGATCTGAGATGGGCTCCTCTCCGAAGAAGAAAAAATGCGGTGAAGGTGCGGGGAGGGGAGCATATGCGGGGTGTCAGGGTGTCAAGAGTCGGGGCAATGGGGGCATCGAATCCTCGGCGTATCGAGGAGGTCTGGTAGGGCTAGTCAAGCTGGCTGCAATAGCAAGCCACGCAATTTGGTAGAGGAGCCGCTTCAGCAAGGCTATGGGAATTCTTACCCTCAGGTGTTACGGTCGCCGCCATTGCAATGGATGGAGTAGCTGTTGTGAGTGGTGCAAATCACGATTTTGGTGTGGAAGGAGGGGTAGCTCCGTGGAGGTCGCTTAGAAAACTGGCTTTGCTAGTCTCGGAGAGATAGCAGACAGCAAAAGGTCTGGTAATTGGGTTCGATGCAAAGTGCCGTCGGAATGCTGGAGTTGGGGCTGCTTCTTGGCGTGGTGGAAAATGTCTTCGGGAAAGAAATGGGGAAGAGAGAGGTGGGATGTTGATGAGGCTGCAGCGATTTGCGCTCTAGTCAAGTAGCAGCAAGCACGAAACGGTGGAATTCCTAAGAAGCCTAAAGATTCGAGCCACACGGACCACGGCAGGGCTGAGCAACAGCATCCCATTGAGTGGAAGCTGTGCACAAGTGGAGCAAGCAAGGTAGGCGAGGCAGGTAAGAGCAAGGCTTAGGTCCCAAACCCAACCAAAATTTATTGCCGAATTACTTATTCCACCAGAGACTTCGATATTCTAGAAGAAAAGAAGCCGTTGGTTTCAGTCCCAGGCCGGCCGTGTCAGACTCTTTGTTTCTTGCGCGAGCTACCCGTTAACGCCAATTAAGCGACTGCCAGGGCATGCAGCGCAGTCAAGGGCAATCCAAAACGAACATTGACCTCGTCCTGGCTTCGAACCCTCTTCAGCCCTATCGCCTAGGCACCTTGTGTCCTGAGGTACCCCGTACTCATCAACACCCGAGCGTAAATACCGTCCAGTCCCTGAATGATTTATTGGCGGGGGACTTTTCAAGATGTTAAAGGCCTTTCGCCTGGTTTTTCTCCAAGACAGGCGGTAGTTGTTGGGGTCTCTACTACAGAATCCCGGGGCTCTATCTCGATCCCACAAATGCCTCCCTAGCAAAGGCATTTTTCAGGCCGGTTTAAATTACCGGAATCCCTACAGATACCGCACCAACGAGTGGACAATATGGCCTGTCTAGGCCGGTTGAAAATGGTGGCAAGTACACGCCTACCTACCTAGGACGTACATACAGTACCGAGATAGATGCAGTAGAAATTGCGCTGAACTGGTAATTTACATACAGAAAGTGTCTTCACCACGGTCGACGAGCGGCGAGTGCGCAGTTTTGTGAAGCTTATGGTGAAGCTGTCGTTTCGCCTGACGACACACGACACAACAACGGCCAGGGCTGTCAGCCTGACTGACTGACTTACTTACGCCCAGGTCCATTGCGGGCCCCAGCATTTTGTGGAGGTGGGGCATAACTCAGGTCAAGGCGGGGGAGAGCCAAGCTCGGTTCTTTCAGGCGTTTGGGTGCAGCCTAACAGCGGGAGGCTCACTAGTCGCCTGCGGCACTAACGAGTAAGAACATCGACCGCTCGCAACCGCCATTGAGGACGACGACGACGACGTCAGCAGCTCGCATCCTCAACGAGCACCATCAACCCAAGCTAGAAGCAAGAAGGAAGAGCACAGTCGAAACAACCAGGGCACGCCGGCTTCTTCTCGTGTGTGCGTGCGTGTGCGCAGCCATGGAGACGCTCAGGGCTCTCTTCGTCGCGCCAGACCCCCAGGCCCAGGTAACAACCCCCCCACCTCCCGTGCATACCATCTCTTTATCTCTCTCTCGTGGAGAGGCAAGACTAGCAAGAAACTGTCTGGTTGACAGGTTTTCTCTTTGTAAAATAGTTCCGGAAATGCAACGCACTCATGCGCACCAACATGCGCAAGCTTGACCGCGAGATGGCGGCCTTCAAGGCGGCCGAGACCAAAACCAAGAACCTGATCCTGGCGGCGGACAAGCGCGGGCAGCGCAACCCGGCGCAGCGCAAGCAGGCGGAGCGCGACGTGCGGTCGTTCGCGCGCGAGCTGGTGCGCCAGCGCAAGGCCGCCGACCGCCTCGCCACGAGCAAGGCCCAGCTGGGCAGCGTGCAGCTGCAGGTCAACGAGGCGTTCGCGCTGCGCAAGATCGAGGGCAGCATCCGCGCCAGCGTCGGCGTCATGAAGGACGTCAACGCCCTAGTGCGCCTGCCCGAGCTGGCCGGCACCATGCGCGACCTGAGCATGGAGCTGATGAAGGCCGGCATCATCGAGGAGATGGTCGGCGAGACCCTGCCCGACGCCGACCTGCTGGAGGAGGACGAGGCCGAGGCCGACTCCGAGGTCGACAAGGTCCTCGGCGAGATCCTCAAGGACCGTATGGCCAACACCGGCCCCCTCCCCAGCGTGCCCCTGCCCCAGCAGCCCGTCGCCGCCCCCGCCAAGCCGCAGCAGCAGCAGCAGCAGCAGCAAGAGGAAGAGGAGGACGAGGACGACACCGAGGCCATGATGGACCAGATGCGGAACCGGCTGGAGGCTCTCAGAAGTTAGGCCGGTCTCTGGGTGTGTTGAAGCGAACGAACGAATGTCGATCTATCTATCTACCTGGACTGGTTGTGGGTATTGCATACACGGACGGGATAATTATTACGGACAGCGCCGGGACTAAGCTGGGATATACAACGGCGTTTAAGGGGGGTTGCTTTTGGGGGGAGGGTCATTTCCTCTGCGCAGCCTTGGTGTTTTTTTTTTTTCTCGTCACTTTTCTTGTTGACACAGATTTTGTCTCAGTCTGTTTCTTGTCGTGGTCCTATAGAGCTTACTTGACTGTTGAACTCGCCGCCCGCGTCCACCCTTGTCCTTTTCAGGCCCTGCTCCTCGTGCCAGAGCCTTCGATTGTTTCTGTGTGTGGCTGTTGCCCGCTTCAACAAAGATGGGCTTCTCTCCTTCCCCCTTTCTATGAGGACATCTCATTATCCGGCGGTAGCTCACCCGGAGCGGCCGGTCAGGTAGCCACCAACATACGACCCTTGTGCCGTGAGGAGAAAAGCTACTCGGGAACACTTTGAGAACGGGCCGGATTATCGAATGAGATACAAGACAGGAAGAGAGGAGGTGTTTGGTACCGCAGTCCATATCGGGATATCTGAAGCGGTGTCCGGGTCAGGGCTGAGTGTCTCTGGCTCGCGATGCCCTCCCCCGTTGAAAGGTGTACTTTATGGCGATGATGGCTATCGGACCCAAATATCACGCACTTGGTGCTGGGGCAAACATTACTCGAGTATTCTGTGCAATAACTCCCACGAGAGCTTTATACGCACGACCAGGCCTGGAAGGAGATCTCACCTGGCTCCCTCTTCGGTGTCCGGAACCTAGTGGGGAGGAGGTGGATATCTCCTAGCCGCCGAGGGCTCTGGAGTGGCTGTTCTTTGGTTTTCTAGGGGCTGGTGCGTTTGGTTTCTATCGACTAGTTGTGGTACAGGTGAGTCAACACGCCAAAGGAGAGATGCGTTGTTGTTTATATCAACCAGACGTGCGTTGGATGCCCACTTTTTAGGTTTATTATTGTTCTTCTTTGTATCCCTCGCCTCTTTGGGGTAGAATAGCGCCAGTGTGAATGTCGTAGAAGAGAGCCGCCTCTTCAAAGCATCTGGCTACAACCATGCTATACCCATTCTACTGCGCTCTCCCCCCAGTAAGCATGAAAAGGAGAAATGTTTCTGCGGGCCCTCATAGTGTGTCCGGATACCTCAGAGTAAATAAGCAATGCAATGACCCCAAAGACCAGGTAGGGATAAAGACGCGGTTTCGAATCAGCCCCGGCTGGTCCTTCGAGGACGGCATCCGGTATATATACATTCAACTAATCGACTCCCGCCTTGTCTTTTTTTGCCCTTCTTTATATCCTTTCCTCCAGCCCATAGAAGAGACTTGAGCCTGGGATGCATTATTCGGAATAACCTGTTTGACTTGTGTGATCCAACCGTGGTTCTTATCCGAGTCTTGCTTAAGGGCGCGAGTCTTCTGGAGGGTACCGCAACAACAGCATAGCCTCCCATTGTAACTAGCTTACCCTCACCCACTTATAAAAGTGTAACTTTTGCATCTTTGGAAACTAAAATCCGCTAGGGATCAAAGAGCACTGAGTTCCCCGTCACGCGTTGGACGTATCCGATAGCGAAGTCGAGAAGATTAAGTGCAGCGTACTCAGCATTCAACTTCCGTCAACTCGTGGAACATAGTATTTTACCCCGTCAAGTATAGTTGGCCTTCATGGAAACAGTACTCAAGTGCTACTGCTCCCTTCAAAGTAAGTTAAACTCATCTCTAGCCACGAGAGAAGAAACAGGGGATTTGCGAGCGGACCAGAAAGTTGACCGTTGGTCAGTGGGGCGAGATTATACCAGACTAATACTCTGTTCAGTCTCTCAGACTCATCCGTTCAAGTATCACTTAGCCTATGTCCCTATCGAAGCAAGCCGATGAAAGTGGCCGGCCAGGCACCACAATGACTATGGCTTCGTCTAAACTACAGAAGATGTGATGTTGGGTATATTGCTTGTTAGGCCCTTTCAGTTGTTGTGGCTGTTTTTGGCGTCTCCAAAGGCCACAGTACAAAATGAGAAATCTTAGGTGGACACGAGGAAGGGTTCCGGTCGAGGATAGTGCCACTTTCGCCGGCTTGATCAACAGTAGCCAACCTAGAAGTCCGTTGGAGATGAAACTTCAGCTTCGAGCTCGCCCTCCAGAGTCCCGTGGAGTTGAGAGTAAATGGATGTTTGCCCGTAAGGAATCACAACGGTAAACAAATAGTAGCAGCCTTGGAATGTATCGTTCATTGCATTTGGTTTCGTCTGCCCAAGGAGGGATTCCCATAGTTAGATGTACCACAGAAATGAAATGGCTCATACCCATCACCACGCACACACTAAAATGAACACGGTTAAGAATTTGCCGCGGTATAGCATATCGTTCACTGTATTTTTCGCCTCCCCGTGTTTTCTTTCCTTTGTCATGTCTCTCGACGGCCTTTCGGTTCAAGTCTCCCTCCCATCTTTCATGTTTTCTCAACAACTATTATCTGTCCACTTCTTCCTCCTATCCAGGAGTTTCCTGCACCAACAGTTAACAACAACACCAATGACCAGCCCGGCAGCAAGAGAGCTGTAGGTTGCACCGCAACCAAGCTCCCTGAACCAAGCAGCACACCTACCGGTCTTCAACTCCTGATCGACGCATTAGATCAGAGCCGCTTGCATATCGGGGGGCGGCAAGCCATACACTCGCTCTTTGGCCATCCCAGTCTATCCACCCAGGGGGCACGTATGAAAATCACCTGTCAACATCGCTTTAACGCTGCTCAGGCATGCATACCCACCCAGGGGCTCGCTCGCATGCATACGATGCCATGATGTGTATATGCACAGGAGGGGAAAACGGTTCGTGATGAAACGTGACCGGTCTGTGACAGCGAGGCTCCTCTTTCCTTTCTCGCCAGCAACAGAAGAGACCCATCACAGGGCAGGCAGGCAGGCAGCGAAGACGGGGTGTAGTCCCAGCAGTGTGATAAGCCAGCCAGCCAGCCAGCCAGCCATCCCCCGAGATCTCACGATCTGGTTGGGCTGCGTACTGGGGATACAAGGACGTGATGTAACACAGATATCCCCGAAGACGGCAGAGGACCCCGCCGTTGCCGCAGCCAGGCGTGGCCACATGTTCAGCACGCTTTCTTCGGCTTTTTTACTCCTATTTTCTTTTCTCGCAGCAGCCGAGGCTGGCCTCAGCTACGTGCCTATGCTACGCATAACAATCACATTGATGATACCTCAGTCGGGTAGCCGCACATAGCGCACACACACACACACACACACACACCGGGACAGGGATGGCAATGGGGGCTTAAGTGGAGGCGTGAAGTGAAAGGCAAAGTGGTGGTGACCCCTTGTCGAAGCGCCGTCGAAGAAAGTCAAGTTAGGCAAGTAAAGAAATGCGGGGGTCTGACAACGGTGGGGGATATAGCTACAATGTATTGTACAATGTGTGTTTCCTTCCTCATCGTCTATTGCATGTACATACATTACATGTTATTGCACACACATGTATGTATGCGTAGACAATAAAACCAACTCCTCTCTCCTTCGATATCCTGTCCGTTTCCTAGCTCACAGCCTACAACCAGTTTTTAGCTAACACACGCTTCAAGCGTGTGCACATCCGTCTGCACCTAGGTACTCCGTATGCGTGTTTAAAATCGTTAGCGTGGGCGTCCCGATTGGCCCGAGTCCGGCCGCAGCGTGCCGTCACACCTGTGATGCTCTGTGATATTGAGGGGAGGGGAGGGGGACACGAGCATCATCAGGTTTTATTTCTTCCTTCTCTCGTTTCTTGCTTGATCCAAAGGGGAAAAACCCCCCAAAAGAAGAAGAAAATGAATAAAAAACAACACTCATCGGAGAGATGCGGGGGAGTTTAGGTGACTGGTGTCTCGTGATCATTCTCCATCGTGATACACACCCAGGTATTGGAATATCACGTTCATACCTAGGTGACCACGAAACCGAGCAGATGCCCTCCCCCGGTTCCCACCACCTCATCGCGGGGCTTTCTCCCCGGCGAAAGAAGACACGGACAACGAAAAGAGGGCAATAGGTAGTAAAAAAACGTGATCGCTTCGAGGTGTGGCCTGCAAACAACGTTCTAACCCAGCAAGCAAGCAACTAACTTCGCCAGTGGGTGACAGTGACAGGCAAACTAGGGGTTATTAGTGGGGTGGGTTGGAGTAGGTTTCTAGTCAGAAAAAGCCGTCTCGCTAGCCGCCATCACTTATCAGATTCCACTTTGTTCTTCCTTCCCTTCCCGCTCCTTGCTTGTTTGATCACAGTCAAACAGACAAAGACACGGGATGGGAAGAAAGAAGAAGAAGAAAAAAAAGACTTGACTGGACAAGAAGTAAAACGACGAGCGAGAAAAAGAAACCGGGCATCTTGTTTGCTTGGATCCCCCCCCCTTCCCCTCACAGAAAGCATTTTCACAGCAACCTCACGCACATAAATCACATACACACCTATCAATTACAACACCTCAAAAGAAGCACATGCAACAAAACATGCAACGTAGCACACATTCGCTCCCACATGGCACTACAGCTGCACCCCATCGCCAGAAAAAAAAGCCAGGCCAGGGAGCAAAAAGATGCGGGGTGGGGGAACGTGATGCGTGATCCGTGATGAGAGAAAGTAGGAGATCTGAATATGTGTGCTGAGAAGGGGCCAGCACGGGCTTCGTGATTGGAGCCGCTCTCTGGCCGGACAGTCCGTGTGCGTGCTGCGTGGAGAAAAAGATCGCCATCCATGTTCTAGACGACTCTTTTTTGCCCATTTCCCCGCTTCCTTTCTTTCCCCTCGCGCTGCCTACAGGCAGGCTGCTAGCTGCCAGTTAGTGGTCGACCGCAAAAGAAACGTCGGATCTCGCGAGATATTGTCCAGGATAATAAATAACTCTTAGTCTCGGGAGTCAGACAGACAGACAGACAGACAGACAGACAGACAGACAGACAGACAGACAGACAGACAGACAGACGGACAGAGAGAGCATGGATCGGATCACGCCATATGTAGATGCGCGCGTGAATACCCGAATCACGGCCGTAGGGGCGAATGAAGGGCGTCCGGCCGACTGAGCACTGCGTGAATTCACCTTCCTTCTACAACAGTCAACGCTACCCACCTCCCACCGGCCCGGTCCCTGTTGCCGGGTGACAAGAGAAAAGCGATGCACTCTCTCTGTTTCGTCGACTAGTTAAAGCATGAACAATTCCTGCAAGTCATCCAATCAACCAACCAAGGCAGACAAGGGAACGGGGAGGAGGAAAGAGCCTATCGTATCGCCAAATTGGAACATGGCCATGTCTCTTAATCACTAACAAGAGAAACCTGCTCTGCCGCGACTCTTGTTTGTGCACGCGCTGACCATGCCGTGAGATGCAACGCTGGTTTGAACGCTGGATGGAAATACGTATGGCGAGAACGAACGCACTGGCAAAGAAACTGGGCTGCCGCCGCTGATGAAGGGGGGTTTGGTTTGTCGTAAACAGGCCGCATCGCCAACCGTGACGGCCGCACGCCGAGGTTGCATGGAGGGTTGGACGAGATCAGGCAGGACCCATATGCTGTTCCTTGGTGGCATCACTCCTTTTTTTGAGGCACGCATAATGAAAGGGTTGGGCACGTCCGACGGAAACACAGAACAGTGACAAATCATCGGGAGCGGCATCCATCCGGCCGTGTCTTTTGGTCTCACCAAGCAAAAAAAAGTGGATTTGGGCCTTCCGGTCCGGAGCCGGGTTTTGTGGCGCCGGAAGCCGGTTCTCGGAGGTCACCCCGGGGGATTTCTTTTGGGACAACAAATCGCTCCGCCGTTCGGTTCCGAATCGGCTGTGACCAAACTCGCCCGCCTGCAGGATTGCTCCGTATTGGCAGCTGTTTTATCTCGTGTCACAGCAGACTTCCAGCTGCCCTCCGTCTCTGGTTGGCACCGTCGGCCGCCAATCAGACCGCGAGTTCGCAACACGGCGAGGTGATTGGCGGTGCCGTTTTCAGTCTGTGGCGCGACTGCTTTTCAACCCGTGCTCGCCTGTGCTTCAAGCGAGTTTCCTTTGCCAATCGCGGGTTTCTCTCCTAATGATTGGAAACCCGAGAGGCAAATACAGCTGGAGAATCAGGTTTTCGCCATCCTCCTGCAAGTGGTGATTATCGAGTCACCAGGCGACCGAGGCAGACGAGAGTGACGACGACATTCCGCCATCCACCTGGAACAGACGTTGTCTGGTGACGTGACTGCGGCGCGGAGCACTCCTCCACGAAACGCGACCCAATGACCCTGCGACGTGTCGCGACTGTTGGAATCCGGGTTTCCTGAATTGCCTCTCACTTAGTGGGTGTCCCAGCGCCCAGGTCATGGGGAGACTTGAGCGGTAGCAGAGCATAGGAGCAAACGTGATGATGGGCTCGAAATTCTATTACACCAGTGCCATGTGATGGACCTCGCTGCAGCCTGCAACCAGCGCGCGTCCAAATTTATCTCGCAACAATCTCGAGTTAATATAAAGGCATCTCAACTCCGTCGTGGTGGAGGGAATTCCTGTCCAAGAATAGCGCAACGCGGGTAGTCTTTTTATGGCGCAAGTGGTTGGAACATCTTGGAGGGTGTGGGGAGGGCCCTTCCAGATTGAGGAGTGCAGGGAGCGTTTTACCGCGCTTTCCCATGTTTCGAGCCGGGGTGAAGGCGTGGAGGGTGTGGTTTGGGTCTGGGGATGGGATGAAATGGACCCCGTGTCCCCCACGGAGAGCCGAGGGGGCTTCACCTTGACAGTTAACAGTTGAGGTGACAAGCTGCAGCGCTGGCTGCGGTGGACTGAACCCCACGCCCCACGCTCTTGAGGCAGTTACCCCCGGTCTTCGGCAAGGCCCATTTCAAGAAGGTTTCCGACACCAGGACGTGACCGAAGCAACGATCCGTCTCTCGAGGGCTTTTGTCGTGATGGCAAAGAAAACGCGCAAAGGCACGAAGAAAGTACCCAAGGCGTTGCCGCTACAACGCTAGACACTGATGGAGTGTTCGTTTGACCGAAATTTGAGCTCTGTGTGCCGTACGCGTCCGTGCTCTTGGGTAGGAGCCACCGAACCGTTTGAACAAGCAGCTGGACGACGCGACATTTCGCCGCGTCTACTAGTGTCGAGAACAGCCCCTGTATTTTTTGCAAATGGACGCGGAAAGTGCGACGGACGCCAATTGGTCCGGCGCATGTTCCGGGCGACGGTCCCCCAGACCCTGGCTGGTGGAGGTTGACCAGATTCCCTTTCCGGATTTGGCACCGCGAGCCTAGTCCAGCATTCCCAGACGAGCAAGCAGTTTGGTAACTCTGGGCCGACGCTTGGACCTCAACCGCCTTCCAGAAGCTCACGGTGCTCCTGCTCCTGCCGTTCTCCACCTAGCGACTGTGGACACTTGTCAGTGCCCACGGCCCGGAACGGCAATGACGGGACGGGCGGGAGCTTTCCAAATTGTCAGATTGGCAATGTGAGGTTTTGTCGGTTTGCGCGGCTGCTCCCTCGTATTCCCCCTTTCTTTTGTTTATCGCCGCTGAGAAAAAGGGGACGAAAAAGAAAGCAACTGCACCTTGAAAATAATTATCGTTTTGTTTCTTTTTCTCAAGGCCTATCAAACGTTAGCGTGGGCGCCACACACATTCCGCCATTCTGGTCGGACCGGGGAGCGCCCCCATGTTTCAACCCCGGTTTGGCCCCCCAATCTCCTCCTGTTTGCCCTTGGCCCCTTTGGCGCTGGGATCGGACTTGGACGGGTCCGAGCTCGGGGCTTTCCAGACCTTCTTCCCCTCCCTTTCGGGGTGTCCATCCCTTCGTTCGGGTTCATTTGGGAGTTAGCGATGCGCGCCGCACACCAAAAGCCTAACAATAGTTCTGGAAACCTGTTGCCTGAGAACCAGAGACAAGATCGGTATATTTCTCTTCTCGGGGCAAGCCATGAATGCAGCATCCGTCGGTGCCTGGGCCGACCTCCCACAAGAAACGTGCTCTGACAGGAGAATCGGACCTCCGATCTGAAATCTGACTAAGAGCCGACGGATGTGGCGCCCTTTCCGTGTGTGCGTGGTGCTGGGGGAGGATGATGTGTGAATCTCCCGCTCCGCCAGTCTGCACTCTGCACACATCACAACTAGTTACCTTAACGTTAAAAGCTTGGCGCTAACAAGCATCGAGGACCGACAGACAAGCAAAAAGGCGGGATCTGCCTTCCGGCCCCCCCTTTAGCTCCCACGCGGGGACGACCGGATCCGCGACCGAGATCGCCCAGTTCCTCACTCTACTTTTCTTGTGAGGTGAAGTGAGGGGAAAAAAAGGTTGCCGGCCGGAGAGCTGGATGGTTGACCACTTTGGGGCTGGGCACCTTTCGGGCCACCACACCATCATTATCGCGAAAGGCGGTCAGAGAAAGGAAAAACAGATTCTGGACCAACGCATCCCGCATCGGATTGTTTGGACCGCTTTGCGCTGTCTCGGGACTGAGCGGTGGCCGCCTATTGTTTTGTCATGGAAACCGACAGAAACCTGTTTGGGCAAAGGTAAGGGAGCCATCTACACTAGCTAAGGTACCTACGTTACGTCAAAGACTCTCTCAGGTCCGAAGACGGTGAACAGCAAGCATCGCGGGGTATCGTCTAGGCGCTGCCAACCCATACATGCATACGGAGTATGTACTATCGTCCATCTTCCTGTTGGGCATATTTGCGTCTGTTTCTTGCGTTGTCCATGCACTCGTCCACCATCGGCTGCCAGCAAGCCATGTATTTGCGATGACGGGACGTTTGCGGAATCAAGAAGAAGCCTGGCAGAGGCAAACCCAAAGTGAAGGGCGAGAGGCGAGTGAGCCGAACGTTCGGACTCCGTGGTGTCTGTCTCTGTGTGTGTGCCTCGCGAAAGCACACCCGGAGACCGACGGGAGATGGACGGGAGAGGTCTTGCCGCGGTCCTGCTTAACGTTATCGATTGCGAGAGGTACGCGCGCGGAACTCGACATCCTTCTTGTGTTCCCACATCCGCGCCGCTCCTCCCTCCGTCCCCGTCCCACGTTACGCCAACCTATTGGCAAGTCTACAACAGCACCTACTAGTACTGAGTAAAGTGTGTGTCGCACAGAGACGTACGCAGTGAGCAAGTAGAATCTCTCTAGAAGGTCGGCGACTTTGGGGGCTTTGGAAAAGACCTTACATAAACGCACACACACGCAACACCAACGGTTCGTACTGTAGGGACCTACATACAGGACTGAGCCTCACAAGGACCGAACCAGCTTCCCCAGTCTGACTCAGGCGTGCGTCGCGCCCGGAGTAAAGGGTATCGCGCAATCGCAAGTCTACCGGCTGGCTTACGCAGTATTAGGTTTGTTGTAGGTCGGCATGTCAGTCAGTCGGTGACTGCACTGCACGTCTTTCGGGCCATTCCCGACGCTGCAGTCAGCCTCGCAATCGTGAGTTCTGATAGCCAGCCCTACACTATCGGGGGTGAGTGCCAGAGTATCAACAACCCTACGGATACCCGGACCCGAAGGGCAGGCGGTTGGATTCAATCTACACTTGCATTTCCGCCCGCGCCCTGCGCCATTGCAAATCCTTATGACATGCCCGATCAGGATGCTCCCGAGTGTCTTTATGACCCGGGCAGCAAAGGCGGTGCTGGACACAATCTGCTGGATCCTTGGGCGAGGCCGAGATTGCAGAGTATAAAAATAAAGCAAGATGCCCAGGGCGCCCGGAAGGGAAGGAAAAGGAAGGGAAAATAAAAGGGACTGGGCATGGTGGGGTCAGCATGACGTTGCAATATCGGCTAGGCTGCGATGGCATCAACAATAAACAGGAAGGCTGTTGGTTACTGCTGTCTCTCTACTGTGTACTGTGAGTGTTGCGCCGTGCGCTAATCCACAGCTTCCGTACAGAATACGTGAGTGAGACTGAGTAAGGTTGTCGTCGTAGTCGTAAGTAAAAAGTGTGTGTCGCGACTTGACTTGACGCCGACGAGTACCCGACATAGTACACTGTAGCGCATCGCAGCTTGAAATGGTCGCGACGCCAACGTCAGCAACCACACTCCATCCCTCTGGCCATGCAAGCCGGCGGTCTTTGAGATTTCCTGTTTCTGGGACGCTTTCCGAGTCCGAGCAGAGAGAGCCGAGAAAAGACATTATGTTTTTGGTTTGTTTGCGTCACGAAGAGGTTTCCGACATGTCAAACCAAACCAAATCAAATCATGTCAAGTCCATCCCTTGCCAGCCCAAACTTTTCAAGAGCTGAAGCAGGTTTTGGGGGGGGGGGGGGGGGGGGGAGGCGGCAGCCACGGAACAGCGATCTTGAATTTTTGTTTGCTTCCCGTCCATCCTGTGCCCCGATGTGTCAATTATATCAATTATATCAGTTTTTTCCACCATGACTTTTTCGGGCAACGGTACGGAGTACGGGCGTAGAGATGCAAAAAAAAAAAAAAAAAAAAAACCAAGATTGCACGTACGGGGGCAACAGTGCACAGCGAAGCAATCAAACAACACAAACTTACCTTACCGAACCAACACGACGCCGACGTTTGAGGGCGATGCTGTCCAACAACGAGATGCTGTTGGGCTGTATGTTGGAGGCGCACAGGTAGGCCGGTGTGTTTGACAAAAAAGACCCCAACTGCCGCTTGCCCTTCCGCCGCGACGGGTTGGCGGCGACATACAGACAGGCGGGCAGGCAGACAGCTGCTGCGCGTTGTTGGTTGCATTCCAAATCTCAAGGCGGTGAGGCGTATAGCTTTCCAGAGGTTGCGTACCCATGCAGGCGCGGATGAGGGAAGACAGGGGTCCGGCATCCATCTCGGGGGACAGGACCCGGGGAAGGGAGAGATGGAGATTCTGGAGAGAGTTGGGACGGTGGGGAATTTCCCGTGCTAAAGTTTTAGGCCCTAGGCGGGCCCTAGGCCTAGGCTAGGGGGGGCCCACGGAAGACCCCCCTCCCTCGCTCGGCGGCCAAGGCGGCGAATGGGGCCGGAATGGGGGCAGCTACCCAAGCCTGCCAAACTGGAGGCTGCGTTTGGCCGGCTGTCGCGCGGACCCTGCCCTTTGGCCTTTGCCCCGTGGGCGGACCACGGTACGACGTGCTAAGGAGCCTGTCGTCGTCGCCTGGGGACAAAGCGCGGAGCCACAACGCTCAGTTCCCCCGGGATTGGGAAAGGAAGAAGAAAGTCCCATGGAATCCAGTCTAATCTAATTCGGGCATCTTTCCATCGGCCATCCATCCACCCATTCTCCCAGGGCACTGGGCGGCGGGCACCCGGGCAAATCTCTCTCTCGTGTCGTGTCGTGTCGTGTCGTGTCGTGGACTCGTGTCGACTCATTTCCAGATATTGCCTCCCCCGACGGCCACGGGAGGGAGCTCAGCCCTGAGCAACCGTCCAGCCGGTTCTCGTTCATTTCTGGCCACTGGTCCGCCCGGTCGTGGCCCAATCACTATATCTCGGCCACCTTCGAATTCGGGGTTTGAGTCAACGATTCCTGGCTGTGTAAGCCAAGACGGCAATGGACGCCAGCAGCGGGCGGGAGGGAATGGAATGGCGACTGGCAGAAGCGATGGCGGAGGGCAGGAAGGCGGTCAGACACCGCAACTTGTCTTTCGGCGTGTCAGCGCAGCGGACGGTGTCTGTCTATGCGCGTGGGGGGGGACACCGGGTACCAATCCGAGTCATCGAATTTCAGGAAATGTGCCCCAGGTGCGGAACAGCGTCAGTGCCACGGCTACGGTTGGGCAGCCTGGCAGTTTGCTGCCTGCCTGCCTGTCAAGACTTTCAAGGGATGGAAGTACTCTCCAGACTGCGCAACACCCAAGAGTACCTCCAGGGATACCTCCAAGATCGCTAACCCAGCGTGTCCCTTCCAGCTGGCTCTCGGCCCCGTGTTCCCAACCGCAGCCCCATGGTAGGCTAGCACTACCCAAGTTAGCAGCGGTGGCAGCCAGCCTGGCCCCCCATCCCGCGCACACCACCCCGACGGGGAGCGGCGTCGGGACGCCTGGGACGCGAGAAATAAGAAAAAAAAAAGGACCAGGCCGAGGCGAATCCTCTTTGGTAATTTATATCGCTTGTGCCGCAACCCGCCTCCCCCGTCGCGACCCCCTTCCCACCCCCTTGCCGTTGTTTCTTTTCCCACATGCCCACTCTTCGAGACTTCCTCCGACTTGCCTGTTTGATCATAGCAGGGGCCAGAATTTAATCTGCCCCACGGATCCTGTCTCCTGGGTCACCCACCCCTGCCCTACCGCCGTGTTGTCACCGTCCCGACACTCGTGGGCATATAAGACTCTCGGCCTCCCACCCTTCGGCTTCACCCACCTCCCGACTCTGGTTTGCCTCGACAACCGAGATAATAATCACTACACAACTCCATACCTGGACGCCGGCCTCATCAACAAGCACATCTTCGGCCTTTCACCTGTGCTCCAGCCATATATACCCACTTCGCCGTCCCACACGAAGCAGGCACCACTACCACATCCGCAGCCATGTACGGCTCATACGGCTCTCAGAGCTCGTCCTACAGCTCCTTCAGCTCATACAGTTCCTACAGCAGCATGTCGTCACCGATGGACATTGCTCCGAGCCCGTTCTCCTCACGGGCGGCCGATGCGAGCTGCGCCTTCCCATCTTGGCCGCGCCGGTCTTCGCTCTCCGAGTATGACGCCGCCGAGGAACGGGCCAGCTCCTATATCCCGGACGAGGACTTCTTCCCCGAGGACGTTTTCGAGGACGATGCACGCAGTGTCTCGAGCAACGGCAGCAGCTCCCCGGTCCAGTCACCACCAGCGCAGGCCATGACCGAAGCCGACCTACTGGAGATGCAGCGCGAGCGGGCAGCCTACCAACGCGAGGTTATGCGGTTCCTTGTCACAGAGAAGGAGAGGCGACGACAAGCAGCCAAGCGCACACGGCGCAGCAGTTCCTCGGGCGCGACAACATCATCTTCCTCCAAAAAGAGTCCAAAGAGCAAGCTTTGCGCCATGACTCCCATTGCCGAGGCAGAGTGAGATGCCTAGTCGGTGCGTTTCATGCAGTGTGGCGTGGGTTATAAACCTGCTGATATCATTGGGTAAGCCAGAACCCGACCTTTTGGACGAGCCAACAACCACTAACAGAAATCCGGCTTATAGATCATTTGTGTCCATGACTCATTCAAACAATTCAAATACCGAGGTAGCCAACCCGCCGAGGCCTTTCTTTTCGCCATGTCCCGGCGCATGTAAGCACATGCGCTGCGCTGACGTACTCTGGACACCTCGGGCCGTTTTTACCGAGACCAAGGGCATTGCTTCCAGGTTTGAGAGCATCCGAAAGACTTGTGGGGAAAAGTTATCCATGTCCCCGAGCGAATGCGCCAGACCCGGTTTTTCCTCTGTTTTCGCTTTCACAAGATGAGCCGGAAATCTGCCCGTGGCCCGACCGGGGAGAACAGCCGACATCTGACTTACCAACGGATGTCCCAACCCCATCAAGCACTCGCAAAAAAGTCTCGCACCAACACCAGCCTTTTGGGTCCCACAGGGCTGCGACCTCGCGCTCACAGAGGCCAAATGCCGGCTGTGGTGCAGTGTGCACTAGTGCGACCCGGAAGCCCTCCCTTTTTCGTGCTTGCGGGTCGAAAGGGCAGCTGGCAAACCTTACGCTTGCTCGCGTCAGCCCCAATGAGACAGAAAACGGTTCTTTCCCGAAACAGAAGCTGCCCGCTCCGTCCCCTTCCGCTCTAGACCACCAACCCGCCCCCATCCGACTTCCCCCGCCTTCATCCTTTTGAACACAGCCTACCAACACTTGGTGCCAACAACCCTAATCAACATCATCCTCTTTTTCTTTTTTTGGCTTACACGCCCATAAAGCAACCCACGCCGTCGGATGGGATCATTAGCGTCAGCGCTTCCTAATTCTGCCTGGACGCCGAACTGGCACTTTGCCAGCGGCGAATCTTTTTTCTACTTCCAGCATTTTTTAATACCGGCTTATTTAATAATCTCTTGTCTTCGGGGACGCGGACGCGGACCCTGGATATTTGTTGTTTCTCATCCCGGCGAGTTGACGGGTGTTTGCGCCTGTATCTCGGGATTTTCCCCTTTTCTTATCTTCTCTCGGCAATTTCTCTGCCATACCCAAGTCCTGTGCGACTTTGGGATTTTCAAAGCCCATTTCCCTTTTATTGTCTTATTAGAAGCCGGCGTTCATCCCTTGTATCATCTGTTCTTTTTCCATTTGGGTCTGTCAAGGGAAAGAAAAAATGGGCCGGGCAAGATTGGGAAAAGACGGGCCACCTGCTTCAATGCACTTTTTCTTTCGGGTAATCAGTCGCGGGCGGGAGCATCAGCATCATTATCATTGGCAACAAGGCACGGAGTATCATTTGGCTTTGCTTTTTTTCTTGTTTTCTTTTTCTTAAGATGGGATACCCAGCGACATCTTGGTCAATGTGTTTCCCTGTTTCATCGTTTTTTTTTTGTTTCCGTCAATTGACAGCGAGTGCGGATACCCCTCGAGCAAAGCATGATACCCCGTGGTTTTTTCTTAGTTTCTTTCTGTCATTGGCATCATTAGCATATTTAGCATTAGCGTTAGCGATAGTTTGCTTTACCAACAATGAGTTTGTTTGCATTTACCACCAAAGTACTTCGTACCTCGTGCTGTGATGACTGGTGGGTGTTTCTCGCTGCTGATCTCAGGGCCTCGGCCTCATCCGATGTTGCAACACCAAACAACCCCGAGATTTGGATGTGACGATCGCCCGGTCTAGAGTGAGTCTATCTGGTGGAAAAGGTGGCTAAGCCGAATTCTGGCCCTGACCAGCGACGATCACTGAGGGACGTTTTCTGATCGAGACACCGAGGGCGGTGTGTGTCGAGCAAGTGATCAACACGACGGGAGCCCGGCTCGGCCCACACAATGGCCCACATTTAGGAAAATATGAGGCCAGAGAAAGTTGCGATCGCCGGCGGTTTTGTCTTGTTTGGGTGAAGACCGATTTCGTAAACCTTTTTCTCCCCGGTCCGGTCCGGCTTTCTCACCTTGTTTCAAGCCAGTCCCATCCATTCATTCGTCCCCCCACTCAGTCACTCCCTCCACAACCCCCGACAAACTTGACATACATATCCCCATTCTCCAGATCCCGTCTAATTAGCACCCGTCATCCGTCGTCCGTCACCCGCATCCGCATCCGTATCCCTCCACTCCCCGGATTTTCTCATCTCTCGGTCTGCTGCACTGGGGCATTGTCCAACTGGTGGTCCAAGTTTTCGTTTCCGTCTCCAGTTTTCTTTCCCCGCCGCAATGTCTATCGACAGGTCCGAAAGTTTGAAGCACGCCTTTTTTCGGTCACATCTCTTTGTCTCTGCCGACCCACCGATCCACCGACCCACCGAACGACCGGCCGACCGATCCCCACACCGGAGCCGTCGGGACCGCCGGCACATGCGAACGCTGCGGCCGTGCGCGAGACATGCCGACTAACCTCCTCTAACACTCGCGTATCAATTGGCCTTTTTTTTTTTAACCCCCGGGGGGGTTGTCTTGTGAACGTAACTGAGAAACATGCAATCCTGTCTTCTGTGTCGGAGTACCGCCGGGTACGGGACAGGAGCTCCCTGTCCACCCCACGGCCCCCCCTCCCCCCCGCGCGGCCCGCCGTTAGTTGACTTGACAGGACAAAAAAAAGCAAATATACCCGCTCCGCGAGTGGGGGGGGGCAAGTTTAGGTTTCGGGGTTTCGCGCTTCTTGCAAAATTCACATCCTGGCCCCCCTTCCCGTCTAACAACCTAGGGACCTTGTAAGGTGAGGAAGTCACTTACTCAGTCCCGTGCTCAAGCGTTTTGCGTCTTAGGGGAATCCTTTCCTTTCTTCCCCCTGTGAGTTATATATTTGTTCATATACATATACTCTAGGAGTGACTTTCACACGTTAGGTGTCTCCACAAAGTAAATTGGCTTATACCCATCGCCACACACACCGAGATGGTCCGTGAGTTACTGGTTGTCCTGCTAAGGAAGGAGACGAGTGGAACTTCAATAGACCTAGATCAGAAAACCACACTCTAGAGACAAGAAGAAAGAGAAGTCGGTGTGGGGTGTGAACGAACTGCAGGCAGTCAAGTGCGCAGTAAGTGGGTAAGTTTCAGCTCTACAGTCTGTATGCTTATCCCGTGATATTGCCTACACACCTACATACATACATACGATACCTCGTGAACCTACGGGGAGAAGCACCTCCGTTGTCGAATATAACGGCGGGGAACGCGTTTCCCACATGGCCGTGATCAGGCTCGCGAAACCTTTTCCGTCTTCTTTTGCATGTACGGGCGCAGACTGGCGCGCAGACCGGCGCGCGCGCGCGTGAAGAGAAAAGAAGCATGAAAAATCACCTTCGGTCGACAGAAGCGCTTTGATGCGTGAATATATGTGCGTGCGTGATGCGTTCTTTTTTCTTCTTTTTTTCCTTTTTTTTTTTTTTTTAAAAAAAAAAAAAAAAAAAAAGATTGGTCACACCACACATCACATTGTGGCTGGCATATGGCATATGGCATGGCTGGCATACATACACATGGCATGGATGGGGGTTTGAAGTGGAGGGTGTGACAATGGAACGCAACGTTCTCTCTTCATCCCTGGACATTTTTTTCATGACAGTCACCACAACTACATGCAGCCGACAATGCCAAAGAGAAGATAGCGAGAGAGCGGTCAGTGAGGTAGCCGCTTTTTGTCGAGAGAGAACCAGCTACAGTACAGCACATACATACAGACAGAGAGCAGCAAGACAGCCAAGAGCGGTCTCGAATTGCAATGTCTTACACACGGGGCAGGGAACCAGCGCCGTGTAAGCCAGACAGATATTTCCTACGTATGTATGTCTGTATGTACCATGAGGTTCGCGGCGCGGCGCGGCACGGCACATTACATTACACACATCACGGCTACACAAGAAAGAAGAAGGAAATTCTCTTTTCTCTTTTCACTTCCCGGGGGATATTAACTTGTGTGTGTTTCGGAAACGAATTCAAGACAATAGGCAGTTCCAAGACGACAATGGCGGCGAAAGGCGGTGAATCAGAGATATCTCAGACAATGTCTCAGTCGTCTCTCTCTTCCAGTTCATCCACATTTCATCTACATTTCTTGGCGGTCTTCTCGAATGCGGTTTGTGTCCGCCTGCCTGCCTGCCTGCCTGTGTGTGTTCCGAAGAGTGGACGGATACCGGTCGTAGCGTGGCTGCCGGCGGGCGTCATTCGGTTGGTTGCGCAACCGGGTTGGAACTATACAGGAGGTGCTATGTCTTTTGCGAGTATCTTAGGATACATTCATTGTTTTCTCTCTTCTCTCTCTCTCTCTCTCTCTCTCTCTCTCTCTCTCTCTCTCTCTCTCTCTCTCTCTCTCTCTCTCTTAGAGCTCGGGAGGATTCGTTATGTTCCTTCCCGAGAGGTGGCAGGCACGCTACATATGTGATAGCGTGGTATATCTAAGCAATGACTTTATTCGCGGAAACGGGACCCGTGAGGCTTCCGTGATATCCAAATCTGTGCCTGGGTGTGTGTGCGCATGTGTGTGAGTGGGTGGTAGCCTCGCTCCGTCCGCTTTCGGACGGCGTGCTGGGTCCATCACAAAGTCCATCACAGGAACCATTGTTGCCTTTCCACAATTGGAAGAGCTGGAGACGGGAAGCGATCCTTGGCGCGACCCTGTCCCCCCCCTTCCTTCCCGGAGCGAGCAATTATCTTATCAATTGGCATGTGCGGTATGCGGAGGAGGAGGAGGTGGTGGAGGTGTGATTGTGATGCGGGCGAGATTATATCGATCTGTTGGTCTGGGAAACAGAACAGAGAGAGATTGGCCGTTTTCTTTTGGTCGTCTTTCACTTCACACCTTCAAGGCCTCGAGGGACCGAGCGGGAGGTGGTTACACGGGGGCCGAAAGAAGGGGGTACCAAAACTCCCGCAGTCGGAGGGCTCGACGTCGACCCTTCCGATCATCCGATCACATCAAAGCGACAAATGCCTCGGCGAGGAAGGGTGCTGGATGAATTGCAGAAAAGGTACGAATAAAATATCATGTCTGCTAATGCTATCAATGCTTTGGTGGATCGCCCGCGAGGCATAAAGTGATTTATTGTCCAGCCGCAACCAGATGGCATCTCGACCTGGAATATGGGAAAAGTCCCGTTTGATGGAGACTCGGACAAGGATCTGCTTTGCTCTCCCGTCGTCGATCCCAGGCCCCCCCTGGTTGCTTGCCGGACATGACATGGGATAGTCGAGAAAAAGCAAATCATGGCGCGGTGCACTGTGTTGCTCCTTTTCCTGCCCCGCCTTTTTGCTTGTTAATTCGCCTGTTTGGCCTTTTGCTTTGCATGCTTTGCGTGCTCTTTTCCCCTTGCAGTCAGTCTTTCTTGGCTTCTCGTTGGTCTCGATTTCCCGCTTGCTTGCTTGCATGCCGGCGGATTTCAATGGCCGGGGGGGCGAGGGGAAAAGGAAAAAAAGCAAATAGGCCAAGGCGCGACGGAGCTATCTCCCCGCTCTTCGACGCCGCAGTCCCGCCGCCGCTGCCGCCGCCGCGGCGAGATGCTTGCATCGGGCCCACCCTTCCCCCGGTCCATCAAACCTCGATAGCGGGAGCTTAGGTTATCAAATCTGACATGTCAAGGGCCATTTGCCAGCAACGACACGTCTAGCTACAGATACAAGCTCCCAACTCCAGACATTGAAACAGAACAACAGCGACAATGCCCATCAATTCGAGGGTGAGGCGAGGGTGTTACCTTGGGCTTGGGCCAGGCAGTTGCAATGTGCACGTTGAGGCCGTGATGCGGAGTGCGGGCGGGATTGCGGGTGCGGACAAGTTCGTGATGTGATGCCCAATTCTCGATGCTGCGGTGCTGCCCTCTCTCTCCCTTGTGCGACGGGTCCGGTGGCCGCCGGGTCGCCCAGCAGCACCTAGCACTGGACTGCAAGCTCTCCACGTCTTCCAGAAAAGCGACAGTGACTCGAGCCGGTGTGTGTGGTGATGTGGTGATAGGTGTTCCTGAGCACTGCATTCGCCCGTCCTGATTTTTTATTCTTTTTCATCCTCCCATCTCCTCCCTCGATGTGAGACAGCATACGACGCAATGTCAGGCACGGAAGCCAAAGACTGGCTGGAAATCGATGCCCGCCGGGCGGTGACCGCTGCGAACGCTTTACCCACCTCGTGCTGCCTTGCGACAGGGCAAGCAATCAAGCAATTGGGTTTGGGCCGCCGAACGTGGCCTGCCTGCCTGCCCGCCATATGCCTGGCTAAGGTATCCGTATGTGCATTGTGCCCCGTACCTCCACTTGGGTTGCCCTTGTCTTGCCTTCCCCAGCCCAGCCCAGCCCAGCGTACCCAGACCCGACAGTTCAACGTTAGGCCTTGCATCCTGCGGCCCATGGGGAATACGGCCACGGTTGGCTGCTTACATGGAGCCTAAGGTAGGTACGGTAACTCCGTATTCTCCAATCGATAACACTTACACGGGGTTGAAAGACAGTTCTGCAGAGTGAGTTGGGAATAGATGCAGCACTTTCAACGACGGGCGAACCAACAAGACAATTTGGGGTCCGAGGGACTGCCAACTGGAAGACCTAGTTCTAGACTCGGACACCATCCACAACCAATTCAAGCTGCTTTTGCGGGAGGGTTTCATCGCTCAGGTTGGTGGTGTGGTTATGGTGTGCAAGTCTGTAAGTGTGTGTGTGTGTGCACCTGCAGGTAAAAGTGTTTTGAAATTTGTTCCCAGACAATCCAAACCCTCGGACTGCTTTGTGGCTTGCACTCGGTCGGGCACAGACGGGAGTAGACGGGAGGCGTATTGTTTCCTTTTAACATTCAAGGCTGAATATGCACTGCGGCGCAGGGAACAAAGGCATTCCAACGTCTAATGAGGCAGTTGCCTACATAAATACATACGCAGCAGTTAATGGTTAAGGGGGCGGCAAGGAGAAGAAACCTTTATACATTCCATTCACTGACAAATGGCGAATTGGCGAGTAGACTGTGCAGTGCAGCACTTTGGAAACCCGTGCCACCAGCAACCCGGCACTCGAAATTTGACAAAACGGTTGAAAGGAAATGCGGAGAAAATTCGGGACGGGAACGAATCGGAAACTTATTACAAACGCCCACAAGTAGTAGGTGCCTTACATAGCACGTAGGTACTCTGTACTTGGCAGGAAACCGTTGTTTGTCCAAGACTCACTTGCGTATCCGTAGGCCGGCGAGAATAACCCGATGCCATGCGAACCGACCAGACCACGCCATTCCCCTCGCACTTGGACTCTTGCAGAGGTTCCTGAGTCTTTATCAGTCAATGCGTGGCCTGATTTCCAATCATTAGCAAAGAGGCTCGCAGCCAACGAGCTCGCTGCTCACTGACACGACGCGGCGGCGACTTCCCACTAGGAAGGGCCTCGAGGCGGCGAGGTATGCGAGTTAATCTGAGCGTCTCTCCCTTCGAGTGACACCTGCAGTCGTGATGGTGGGGTGAAGAGCCCTTCTAAGCCCCAACACTCTTCGAGGTTGGGGGTTTCAGAAGCCTTAGGTGCCTGATTTCAAACATCGTGTTGGATGTTGGGAGCACCGGAACAGCATATCTGGGGCTTCACAGCATGACATCCCGTAGCGGAAGGCCCCAGGTACTGTAAGGTACATGGCCACACTCAACCCAGAGGTGACGTCGCCATTCGCAGTTGAGGCCCCCGTCCCTCTTAGTTGCATTGCGTTGCGGCACACAGCATCACGTACTGTACAGTACGGATTCTGCACAGCACATAGCTGCCCCGAGGAAGGTAAACTGTACTAGAGGCACTGGAGACAATAGCTTCACGCTGGTCTGTCCGTCCCTGTGACTGCGGCTCAGGCCGCCAGCCATCTTCCGCTGCAGAAAACTAAATCTCGGATATAGTTGAGTTTGCGGGAGAATGCTTGGCTAGGTAGTATGTACCTGATGCATTCCTTCCTTCGGCTTTGTTGGCGCTCAGTCAAGAAAGCTTTGTCTGCCAAACTGGCGGCCCGAAAACCCCCCTTTGAAGTTTTTGTTTGACATATCAATGCGAAGAGCTCCCAACGACACCAGCACCAAAGCACCAGCAGCAGCCACAGCCATAGCAGCCTCAACAGCTTTTATGGTCTGGCATGGCCTGGCCGTGTCCGTCCTCGGCACGAATGTGCTCTGCGCCGGGTCAGTCGAGTTGTCGACCCAGGGAGCCGGGGTTGGCCGACAGGCCCATTGTTAATAAAAGACGGGAAACAGTAAAGGGAGCGAACAATGAGGATAAAGACGGTGCGGAGACTGAGAGGGCCAGGCAGGACGGGATGGGCGATAAAACCCTTGCTCGCGAGGGTGATAGCAGCCGTGATTGGCGGTGCATTGCAGGGATGTACCTGCCAATCGAGAGCAAGGGCGCTTAGGACCCTTGGACCGTTGCTCCCCCGCCGCCGCCTTTCGTGCATCTCCCCACCCCACCGCCCAACCACACCTCGAGGACAGCTTTTTGGAAAGAGCACAGAGGCGACTGATTCAACTAGGGGACAGACGAGACCCGAAGCCAACAGGAAACCTCTGATTCTCCCTGACTCCACGCCGTGATGGAGAACCCGAAGAGAAGGGGGCAAATGGCGCACGAGATCGAAGCTCCCCGAGAAAATCAGGAACAGCAGACACGATAACCAGCAGTTTCCATTGGGTACATTTAAAGTACTCGAAACCCCGTCGATGGGGTCGTCCTGGCTGCGGGGCACGAACTGCGGTTGGGATGGGATGGATACGGGTCCGACTTTGCTGCCTCCCCCGTGTACATACACTGGACGTACCGTACTTACTGCGTTCTCACTGACTGGCATATGTCGGTAGGCATTGACATTGCGCGCAGCCAGCGAACGGCCAGCCCAAGACATTTGTAGTGGTTCGAGCGCGCCGCTCTGCAGATCGCTGCTGCAACGTTTTTCGAGAGATGCGATGCGATGCGCTCAGGCACCGCTTTTATTTGCAGACCCCCTCCCCGCCGCCGCCGCCCCCCCGAGCCGGGTATACAGTTCGGGCAGCATGTATGGAATATGGAGTTGGGGGAGTACTGTACGGTACGGAGCACATACAAGAACCCCCAAGCATCCCGTGCAGGGGAGGGCAACACAAGCTTCAGCCTATTCAGGCAGTGCCGGTGTGGTCAACTGGCTGGCTGCTCTGCTCTGCCCAAATCTCTCCTCTCGTTTTAAGTATGGAGTACATACCGAGTTTCCTATCTGGCCACGGTCCATTGCTTGCACAGAACCGTCCAGCGCAGCAGCACAGCACAGCTCAGGTTCGGCGCACATAACACTGGACTGCGCCCGCCCAGCACCCGAGAGACGCAGAGAACGCTCCCCGGGTTCCGCTGCTGGCAGAGAGCGGTCTGGCTGGTAGGATGCGGGACCATCTATAGCTTGGCTGCGCTGAGAGAGCGGTCACTCCCTCCCTCCCGGGGGCGAGGGCACCAAGTGGCGTTGCCGTCAACGCGCCGCGGCTGTCGTCGAGTTATACACACGCTAAAGTCGTCACGACGGGCCCCGCCGCGTCTGCTTGACTACTTCCTCTGTCCCTTCCCTGACCGCGTGATCATCCAGGCCTCGATGAGCGGTGTCCGTGGCTGACAGTGTTCTGCTGCTGTGCTGTGCTCTGCTCTGATGCTCCGCTCCTGGCCAGCTGAGAGGCGGAAGATTTCTTGCTGTCAGAGTGGCCAAGCTCTGGCAACGACACGCGGGCAGCGCAGCAGCAGACCCAGAGGCTAATTATGGCAAATATTGAATGTACCATGTACGCTGTCTGGTGTAGGCCAACCACGGTCCGTGGACCAGCATTGCAGCACTGCTCGAGTCGGGGCTACTGCGCGTCCCGCCATTGACACGGCGAGATGGAAGTCACTCTCTGCTCCTACAGACCAGGGCTGTGGGCGAGCCGGGGGCGTGTCTGGGCATGCCAGCTCTTGTGGCTTTTCCTACTCGACAGGCCCCAACCCTGGCCCGCTACTAGTGCCGGCTCGCTAGTCAATGCACATCTCGCCATCTCTTCGCTTTCCATGCAGCCCCGTCGCCTTCGACCCTCGAACCCGTCGATGCCCGCCTCGACTCGACCCTGGGGGGCCCTGGGCTGGGCCGCCAGCTTCGACCAGATGAGCCGGTACGCATCCGCACCCAGATTTGCACGCCCCTTCTGCGTTAGAGGCAGTGAAAGCAGAACTGAGGGCTCTAATTTTATATGTGCTTGCAGTGGCCGTCCAGTGACAGCCCGGCCTCGCGCGAGTTAAGCGCCTTGGAGGTTGGGTAGACTTTATTTGCTGGCACACACCCATCACGGCGCCTTTGCTTGTCACTGTCACTCGTTCTTCCTCCGTCTCTCTGCCTGCGTCCTGCAACTCGATCTCTTGTTTCTTCTTTTTCTTCCTCGCGTGTGCTGCATCCAACGTGATCAGGAGACTGGCGGTTCTGCACACAGAGATCGTGCTGCACGAGAAGCGCTAACATCCCCTTCCCCCTTCCGTGGGAATCCGACTTCTGCATCCCCATGAGGTGAGGCGGGTAGCTCTCGTTGCCGCCCCCATACAACCCGTCCCTTGTCTACCACCGGCACCCCCCCCCCCCTCTCCTGCGTCTACGGCGGCGTCTGTCTTCTGAACCTCGCGTGCGGCCGCCGTGCAACCGTGCTAGCTACTGTACCGACCCAAGGCACACACACACTCACACACACACTCACACACACATCTACACACACCCTCTTCTCTTCCCTCAACCTCCTCCTTCTCCACTTCAAAACTTCACGATCGCTCGTGGGTCCTGTTTGCGACACCAACGACGACGACGCCAAGACGAAGACGACGACGGCGAGAAGGCCGTCGAGAAGAGTACCGGGATCCCGAGGCACGACAGCCGTGGCAATCGCTTCAGATCCCCCCTCCCCCCCCCCAAACCCCGCCCTCGCTGCATGCCGGACAGCTTTGAGCTTCCCGCATCCTAGGCGCACCGAACGTGGAGGAACGTACTGGCCCCGGGAACGGACAGCGCATGTTCCATATGTAATGGTTGGGTTCCGGACTGTGTAGCCTTGCCGCTCGTCCTGGTTCGCTACGAAACATCCGGAGCGTGATAGTTCCCTCCCGCTCGGTATGTATTAGTTTCTCGTACGTCGTCCGCTGCCCGCACGCAATTCGAGCGCGCCGGGTTGGGCCATTGCAAACTGGGCACCGGACGGGCACAATCCTTGCATGCAGCCGCCCGACTAACAGCGCAATTGCCGGCCAGGTCTGCGATCCAGAGGGCATATCTAGACGGTCGCCATGTCTACCCATCTCGCCAGGAGCCGTGCTGGGTCCAAGAATTCGGCTCTCGAGGCGCCCTACAAGGGACGGACAATGAATGACTTCGCCATGCCGCCCACTACCAAAGATGCCACGCAGCTTCTGGAGCCGTGCGCCGCCACGGCCTCCATGTTTCTCTATGCCCAGGGCAGCTCCGTCGTGTGCAGCCACCACGACACGCTTACGATAGAAAGGAGGTTTGCCCGCCACTCCGAGGAGGTGCAATTGTTGGCCGTCGACAACCAGAGCGACGTGGGTGCGGGAAGGCTGGTTGTGAGTTATGACGCAGGACAAACCGCCATCGTCTGGGATCTCGTGACAGGAGACGAGGTTGCTCGGTTTGCGTCCTACGAGAACCTTACTTGCGCTGCGTGGATGCGTAACGGCAATGTCGCTTTCGGTGAGCACCCGGAAGCCCCTCCCTCCCCCATGCCTACCTGTTTCTCGCCCCTCGTCCCTCCCCACTGCGGAACTGATTAGGCGTCTTCTCTAGGAAACACACAAGGAGGTGTAATACTTTTTGAGCCCACCACATCAGAACACATTTCGGCGAGGACTATTGACCAAATATCCATCACGGCCATTGCGCCGGCAACCGACTGCAGGACATTCGCAATTGGGTGAGTTTAACGTTCTTAAAGATGAGTTGACGTTCATGTGAAGGCTAACTCCAGCGACTCAGTTATAAAAATGGCTCTCTTTTGATTGCAACCCTCCAGCCAAAATTCACAATTCTGCACAATCTCAGCACATCACGGGGGCCATCTCCTATTGTGACACTGGCGTGGCACGCCTCGTCGTCACGGCAAAAGTCGGACATGTTGGCAGTCCAGACGCACGACGGAGATCTCCGGGTCTGGAGCGTGTCGAAATCGTATAACAGCGATGATCCCGCCAAAGTGGTACGAATCCTCAAGAAGAGTGAAAACTACCTGCCGGGACCGAATTGGATGGGATGGTCCAAGAACGGCCGGATTATCCAGTATTCAGAATCGTGAGTCTGACTGACATAAACATGTCCTGCCATTTCTTTGGAAATATTCCTCGTCGACCGATTCTGACACAGCAGCTTTTATAGTGAGACGATATCGTGGGATGTGCGGACAAAACACGTTACCTACGATGGAATCCCGACTCTTGAGAACATCCGGGGTCTGGCGGTTTACGGTCCAGGGGCCAGCCTCTTCACTCTGGGCGCCAATAACACGGTTCAGCAATTCGATCTGAACTCACCAGCGATGATGGTTGCTAACGTGCAGCACCCCGCTAACCTACTCCCCCCGTCACCCCCTATCTCGCTCGAAGCAGAGGACAAGGGACAAACCAGTAGTACGAGCATGTCCGAATCTGAGACATCTTCCGTTCCAATTGCCATCCAGGCCGATTTATCTTCCGAGAGCGGCGAAGACCGCATGTCGCCCCTAGCTCGGCTTGTTCACAGCGAGAACGACTCGGACCAGGGAGATTATCGTGTTGGGAGTCCGATGTCGAGCCGGAGTCGGTCAAGCGTTTCCATCTCGTCTTCCACGTCACAAGTTCAGGCACGCAACTATACCCGGTCGGTGAAGACGGAGAACACGTACATCTCGGCTGGGTCGTCGCTGCGTTCTTCTACCATTCCGCACAATGACAGAAAGGGGAGGGAATCGTATTCAACGGCCAGTTCGCAGTCTCTAGCAAGCTCACAGCCACAACCACCGCCACAGTCACAACACCGCTCAAGGCACAACCGGCCTTCGAGACTGCGACACGAAGTCCCGCGGAGCCCGGCCGATTCGAAAGTCGTCGATCTCTTCAAATTCACCAAGAGCCGTCTTACTGATGTGCCGTTCAAGGCGCCGTTTACGAATGATAGCAGTCGCCTGACTAATGACGACTTGCGCCGTCAGATGCTGACCATGATCTTTGGGTGGAACCAGGATGCCGACGAGCTTGTCCGAGATGAAATGTCGCGACACCCACTCGGTTCTACGAACAGGATCCTCTTGGCTAAGTGGCTGGGCGACATCGGCACGGACATCATGGCTATGGGCTCCGAGAACATGACATCCTCCGACTGGATGCTTCTCGCACTGAGTGGAATTGGAGGGCAGGCTTCACAGCATAAGCTGGGTCGTGCATATGTACAGCGGCTTCTTGAAAGCGGCGACGTCCATGCGGCGGCGACCATTATGATCGGCCTCGGAGACCACAACGACGCCATAGAGATCTACATCTCCCACAAGAGGTATATGGAGGCGTTGCTGCTGACCTGCCTCTTCTTCCCATCTACCTGGGAGCGCCAGGAATCGATAATTAGGAAGTGGGGAGAGTGGGCTGTACAGCACGGCCAGCAACAGCTAGCGATCAGATGGTAAGTACCCAGACGCCTGTATCGTCCACTTGGAGACTGCTTGCTTACTTGTTCACAGTTTTGCGTGTACTGGTCGGGAATCGAGCGATCCGTGGACATCGCCGTCGGCTCAGCAGGTCACATTTCCGAACATCTCGCAGAATGTGCCTGAGCTTCTGAGTCCCCCAATGTCTCCTCCGCACGTGAACCATGGTCCGCAGCGAAGCATTGCCAAGTCGTCGGCACTCAAGCTCATCACCTCTTTCGGTGACCCCCATGCCAAGTCTAAGTTCTTCTCGGGCCAGGACGACGGCAAGACTCCAATTGCGGCCGGAGCTACCCCTATTGCCGAGTCGGCTCTCTCTCCTGGTGGGCTGGACCCGGCCACGGCCGTCCTGCGTGCTGGGAACCGAAGCCAGTTTGCCACGCCTTCCTCGGCCCGCCCAATCCATGGCTTTGGCCGGCAACGCCTCCCATCTATTGGAGAGACACCTGATACGACCCACCAGCGTGAGCTTTTAGCTACGGCAACCAAATCGCACAAGCTTTCCAACAATCCCTACGGCACGATCAAGACTAGAGAGTCGAACGAGAACACGACGAGAGGCCTGGAGCTGGCCCGAGCAGCTACTGCGAGTCCCAGATTGCAAATGAAAGAGGCACGCAGAGGCCAGCCCCCGCCGTCTCCCTCTCCGGCGGCGGTGGCCGCGTTGATGGAAGGCCCGAGAATGAGGAATGGATCGCGTCACCGCATCCCTGAAGGTCTCGATTTGTCGCTGCCTTCGTTCGACGACTCGCTCCCCGAGGACCTGACATCTCCCGATCAGTCAGGGGCGTCAAACCGCTACCACTGGCCTACTCGGCGCAGAGCGGGGCCGGGATCTGTGGCCAGCTCCGTGACTGCAAGTTCCGTGACTTCGGGAGCATCGAGCCTTGTTGTTCCCAGGAACGCTCGTGGAAATCAGCAGCAGGGTAAGAGCTTGGACGATTATATCCACAGCCTCGATGCCGTCCAAGGCAAGAGGGTTGGGCGCGGGACAAGCCGCGAAAGCCGGAGCCGAGGGCGCGATAGGAGCCGGTCTCGCAGGGCGGAGGGCGAGGATTCCAGAGATCACGGCCGAACCACATCCCGTGGATACACCCCCAGGGGCGGGAAGCGGTCTCCGAGATCGCCGGTTCCCATGTCGCCAGAGGATCTGATCAACCTGGCAACTCCAAAAGACGAGATTGATCAGGGCCAGGTGGATGGAAGCAGACTGATTGATATCTCTGACGAGCAAGAGCAGCCAAGCACGGTGAAGAAGATCTCGTCTCATGGGCCCCGCGATAATTCCCGTGCGAGGGCGTCCAGCCGCACTACCAGTCGCTCTGGCCGTGGTCAAAGCCGGGATCGTCGTGCTCACAGTCCCGAACGCAATGGCGGCCAGCCTCTAGTTGGACTCCGCGGGCGCTCGGAGACCCGTAATGGCTCTGCGGCTCGCTCGCCATCATCGCCCGTGCCAATGTCGGCAGGCCCGCAGGGCCAACACTTCTACGGCTCCGACGATGAGGAAGACTACCGACAGGCGCTGGAGGCTCGAGAGATGTTTCGGCGGAGGAACACTCGGAGCAGCAGCCGAGGCGGGCGAGACGACAGCCTCCTATCACCTGTATCGGCCCGCGGGAACAAGCCGATGTGGGGGCGGGAGACAGGAAAGCGAAGCAGCACGCGCGATGGTTCGGAACGCTCCAAGAAGCCGCTGCCTACTCCGATCCCGATGCAGCTCAGAATCAACAACGCTGGTGACTTGAAGGCTATCAAGGACGAAAGGCAGCTAAAGAAGGAAGCGGCAGCCCGTGAGCTCGAGGAGCGCCGAAAGTCGCTCGCGCAAAGGCCGTCGGCTCCTCCCATTCTGCATCCGAACGAGCTTTCTCCGGCCCCGACTCGGACAGACTTCAATGCTCGTCCGTCGCCGCCAGGGCACTTTGAGCTCCCAAACACCACCTTTGTTCCCACGTATCGGGAGAAAGACCTGCCGTCGCGCAGCGTGAGCGTAGACCCAAACGCCGGCAGGAGCATGTACGCACACCGCAACGGACCGCAGATTGGGCTTCCCGCGACGCCGAAAGCCATGCGCCTGGTCCTCGAAAGCGATTCCAACAGGCATAACGTGCCGGTGCCGCCGATTCCCATGAACTTTGCGCATAACTCGCCCCCGTTGGCCGCAAACCGCCACTCTCCGGAACGGACTTCTCCCAAGAAATCGGAGCCGGAGGCGGACACCGAGGCACCGACTCTACTGCTCCCATCGACTGTCTACACTCCTCCCCCGTCCCGACATGCGGCTCAGCTTGCGGCACAGCAGATTCCACGATCCATGTCGGCACCACCCCAAGACTTGCAGCCGCCTCAAGGTAGCAGCTTTGCACATCTGCGTGGAATGTCGATGAACAAGATCAACCCTCTCGAAGGAAACACAATGGTGGGTGGTCGTCGGCCTTCCTACGACAGCGGCGCTCCCCCAATGCCGACCCGGAGGCCATCTCATGATAGCGCCATGTCTCAGATGCCTGCCCGGAGGCCGTCACATGACGGGCAGATCCCCCCTCCCCCTCCGCCACCGCCCGCGCCGCCGATGCTTAAGGAGCTGCAGCACCTCGCGATGCCTCCGCCGCCACCGCCCGCACCCCTGCCCCACATGGGAGGAGCCAAACCCGTTGTCTATGGCGGAAAGTCGGGCACAATCGAGATTGTCATGGATGACGACGATCAGCCGACGATCCCCACTGCTTTGCCCATCAGCGAGAGCACCGTCCCCATAATTGCGCCTCCGGCACCGCCGTCTTCGCGTAACGGTCACAACCGAGGACGCAGCAGCATTGACAACAGCATCGGCGCCCGTATCTCACGAGCGACGGACAGGATGCGCTCGGTCAGCCGGAACCGCCGGGACACAATCAACCGTACCAAGTCGCCAGAGGTGTCGGCTCCTTACGAGAGCGTGCCGCCCCCGCCGACTCTGACGTACCAGATGCGGGCGGAAATGGCGAGGTCTCCGGTTTACCAGCAGATGACGGCGCAACAGGCACAGCAGGCCCAGGGCGACTACCGCACGGGCTTGCATCACAGCGAGATGATCTAGAAGCCGACAGACCCGAGTTTTGAACTCTCAGGTTTTACTTTCGCACGATATACCATTCGATTCTTTGCATGGCGACTGGCGTTTTATACTCCCCACCAACCGTCGGATAGGGGTTTTGTCCCCCCAATCCTTCCATTCTGGGGTTGTCTATTGCATTTGCTGTTTGGGTGATCGGGAACATCGAGGAGACTTTAGCTGCTATTTTGGGGGGAGAGATACTCACTTGGTGAGGAGATTTCGATTCGACCTTTTTTTACAACGCCATACCCAACTTCTTTTGCCCGCTGGCAGTTGCGGGAGGGGTGTTTTTCTTCAACAGGGTGAAAAAAGAGAGACAGAAAAAGAGCAAAAGCTGCCAAGAGGTGTATTGTGTGTTTCTTTTGGAGCGTTTGCCGATAATCTTTTCTTCCGTCTTTTTAGAATCATATTGTATAAAATATTCTGCTCTCATGTTCTTGCTGTCTCATCCCTATGCGATGGAAACAATTTTGTGTTTTTCTCTTTTGCCATTTCTTTCTATTTATATCGTCTGTTTGGTTTTTTTCTCTGATCTCCTTTTTTCTTTTACCGCGTCGTTGAGCATTGCAGTTTGTTTTTGGCTTATTTTCCTTCCTCGCCATTATACTTTCTAACGAGTTATGAACACATCTCCCCCCTCCACTTGCCCTGTCCTATCTATCTATCTACACTTTGAGGAGGACGTGTAGGTAGGTAGGTAATGTGCTCTGGGAGGGAGGGTTAAAAAAAAACCCCTGTATTTCTAAACCAGCCGATCGAGAGGAAGCAACCGAGCAAGAAAGAAAGCATCGTACCGAAAGATATCCCCACAGGAAGGGGGACAAGGCGAGGGCGATCATGATTGATTGGGTGGGGATGGTGGTTATATATATATATGTGTGTGTGTGTGTGTGTGTGTGCAAGGCAAGCAACGCAAATACACGCACACTCACAGACACGCGCATACGCATACGCACGTATATATACGCATGCGAAAGAGAAAAAAAGACGGGAGAAAATCATGAACGACTCAGAGAGAGAAAGAGTGAAGAGAAGAGAGGAGGGAAAGATGATGATGATGATGAAATTGTGAGCGGTAGTAGGGATGGATTAAGGATATATACATCCTGCCTCGCGGCACCCTGGATCTTGTCTCGTGTGTGTGCTTGTTTTCTTTTCTTCTCTCATATTTAGTTTTGGTTTTGGCTTGGCTTGGTATAGCGAAAGGAATGTTGAATGGAAGTTACCTACCTAGGTAGTCAATTGGCTTTTTTTGTTACTGAATGAGCCAACTACCCAAGGAGAGTGCGTGTTTTGCAAAGTCCTTTTTATTTGGGGGTTCTGCTTGGTTGGGTAACGGGACGAGGCAGTTTCTTCTTAGCTTTGCAAGCGGGTAATGAATCGAATTGTGATTGCATTATTTTCGTGGATTGTTGTTATTGCGGATGCTTTCCATCCAGGTTGGTGGTGCAAGCGTGACTGGGTGTCAACAATAAGAGGATGATGGATGGTGGTGCTGAGAACATCAATTGGCGTGGTGCGCGATGCTGCAACTATCGCGGCTGGCAAGAAGATGAGGATTAAACTGCGGGGGAAAAACTTGTCACAAGACTGCAAGCAATGGACCAAAGAAAAATAAGAGAGAAAAAGAATATAAAGTACACAGACAGGAATCGAACTGGCGGGCTCGAGTGAACTTGTGCAAAACTGCCGTAATAGGAATAATAGTGGGGGGGCAAAAAGATTGTGGAGTTGGCATCCCCATCTCAACTGTCTGTCCCAAATCCCTCAACGATCGTAATCCAACTCGCCATCTGACGGTGAAGATCTCTCTGCAGAGTGAAGCCTCCCTCAAGTGTTATCTTCATTGCTTAGGACCACGCGCAGCGTCGCAGGTTACCCATGCGAGTGGGTGGCCACCGCAAGATTCGTGCTGGGCGCCGTTGGGGGTTTCTCGGTAAGGAGAAAATCGGAGCAGAGCAAATCGAGAAATTCGAGTGCCTTCATAACCAGGTTGACCATTACAGCCGTTAGTCAATGGCAAGTAATGGGGGGTATATACCCCCCAGCACCCTCAGCGCCCGGCACAGCGCCAAATTTTAGAGTTGGAGTCTGTGCCCTTGGCTGGCTATCGATAAACTATGTTAATCGGTACGTACCACCACCTCCGACTGTCAACGACAGCTCGCCGGCAAGCTGCAACACAAATCCATTGTCAGTCGGCGAAGAGGAGGATGGCGGTCAACTCAACGCGCGCCGATTGCCCCCGACCAGAGAACAACATGTCTTGAGAGAATTGACCAACGCCCGCAGCTACAGCCTGCAATTGCGATTGATTATTCCGCGCGACAAGGTACCGCGAAACTGGGCGGTTGATCTCGCTCTTTCCGTCCGTCTCGCGCCGCCATCCACCGCGCATATCCGTCGGTCTATCTTGGCGCCTACATATTCAAACATCCCAACCCGGGGCAAGCACGGCCGTCACACCTGACTTCAAATTCACGCCGGCTTCAGGAAGCAGGCGGCGAAGGAGACCGAGTCGGGCTCAGACGGAATCGAAGCGCATGCTGAGAAGAGGGTCTAGAGGGCCCGCCAAACGAAAGCTCGCTCTCGTAGGAACACACTCACGGAGCCGAACCGACCAGACCACAAGGAAAAAGCAGACATTGAAGAGGGGAAAAGAGAAACCCAAACACACAAGACACAAGTCACCAACAGAAAAATGTTCTTCCTCACAACCCCCGCACACCTGTACATCCGGCGGCCGTCGCCCACGACAGCCGAGTTCACCGTGACGACGTGCCCGCCACTCACAGTACCGCTGCGCGTGGCGCTGTTTAGCGTGCTGTGCGTACGCGTGGCGCTGGTGGTGGGCGTGGTGCTGACGGCGTACGCGCGGCTGTCCCCCTCCCCCTCCTCAAACCCTAGCAGCCCATCATCAACACCATCATCATCATCATCATCATCATCATCGTCCCCCTTTTTGCCCTTCTCGTCGTGGGACGCCGTGGCGCTGCTCCTGCAGCGCTGGCTCGACTGGCTGCTGGCGTCGGCGGCGGGGCAGCAGTGCGCGGCGCTGGCGGCGGCGCAGGTGCTGCGGCCGTGGTGGGCGCTGGGTGGTGTGTGCGGGGCAGCGGGGTGGGCGGCGGCGGCGCTGGGGCGGATCCACACGACGGAGAGCCTGCTGGTTCTGCGGGGCTTGGGCATCCAGACGGCGAGTAGCTACGGCACGTTTAGCCACAGCGGCGGCAGTGACGGCGATTGTGATGTCGGCTACGGCGGGTGGTGGTGGTTTTTTGGATGGCTGCTGCAGCTGGCGCTGGGGACGCGGAGCGCGCAGGGCAGCCTGGGCGGCGGCGGGAGTGGCGGCAGCGCCATGGCGACGACGCGCGAGACGCGCTTCATCCCCACGGAGAAGATCCGCGACGTGCTGATCAACGAGGCCTTCCGCGGCTTGGAGGTGCGCTACTGCCTGGTCGTCGTGGTTGACGGCGAGGAGGACGTCGTGGTGGTGTTCCCGCGCCTGCTGCCGCCCCGGCGCATCGTCGAGGCCGTGTGGCGCGGCGTCAGAGGGTGTCTGTACGAGCCCGACGGCGGCGGGAGCGGTGGTGGCACGGGGATGCGACAGGCAGCGGCGGGCGAGAAGGGGTAGTCACGGTAGATGATACGTATATTTCATTTCGTTGTTTTTTTTTTGGATTAAAACTATATCCGTCTGCTCCTTGTCCGCTGTTTTCATCATTGTCTCGCCTTCCATCAACATCTATATATCCCTGACTTGTCGTAAAGATGAGACGTGACAGAGAGCGCTACCTGCTCCCCGCATCAGAGCCGCTCCGTATGCTGCCGGTTCTCTTCGCCTCGCGGATGGCGGTCCGCCAGTTGGTGGTCTTCAACAGCTCCTCCGAGTTGGCAAAGCCCTTGCTCTGCGCCCACTTGTCGTTGATGTCCTCGACCGTCAGCATCAGCGGCCGCTTGAGCACCGGCAGGTAACTGCCGCAAGGGTTGCCCTTGTTCCCGCCGGCAAAGATCTTCTGGCTGGTTGGCGCCTTCACAGGGGTACCCTCCAAGAGCTTGCTCGCGTCGTACTTGCCGGCCACGCACTCGAGCAGCCGGTTGGCCAAGAGCTCGTCCAGCTTCTTCTCACGCCAGTCCGACCACAGATGGCCCACCAGGCCGCCCGACGCCGGCGGGTCGTACGGGTTGTCCTCGCCCAGCCGCACCCAGTCGACCGAGTCGGTGAATTCCGTCTGGTCCGCCACCACGCGGTCGAGGTTCGGGAAGACGCAATCCCACAGCACCAGGGGCACTTCGTCGGCAAGCACGTAGTCGGGCCTCCGCGGGTTCTTTTGCACGTCCAAGAGATCCGAGACCACCGACGGCGACTCGAGCCCCTGGCCGACGCAGAAGACGATGGCCACCATGTGGCGGATCTGGTGCCAGAGGAAGGCCGACGCGCGGACGTGGAAGTAGTAGACCTTGGGGTACACTAGGTTTCCAGTGACATTGTCCCCATCCCCGCGGAGGACGTCGGGCTTGAAGCCGCGCTGGTCCAAGAATGGCAAGGCGGAGCCGACGTCGGGAACCTCGACAATGTCGGCCTCGAAGACGCGCCGCATGAAGTTGGTAATCTGCTTCCCGGCGTCGACCTTGCAGAAGTTGCGGAAGTCGTGCAGCCCCTCAAACTTCCTGGCGGCTGCCCGCATCGCCTCAATGTCCAGCCAGCCGCCCTTCATGGCCGTCTTTGGGGGCCCTGGCACCGCTTTCGGGTCGCAAGGTGTCGGGAGATAGCACGGCTGGGTGAAGTAGTACCGGTACTGGCGCTCCCGGCAGGAGAACCGGGCCGAGAAGTCTTCGGGCAGCGTCGGCGCCCACGCCAGCGCGCGGATGTCTGGGGGCAGGAGCCGGTTCAGCACCTTGCAGTATTGGATCTCGTCGGCGATGGGATCCCACTCGGGCTTGGGCACAGCAAGCGCTTCCTCGCTCGGCGGCACCCCAGACTCGCCCGTAGCCGCTGCTGCCGCGTCGACCATCTCTGCGTCGCCCGCCGCCGCTCCTTTACCGTCTGGGCCCGGTTCCGCGACAACAGGCTCATCCTGCACCGTCTCGGGCAGCGGCCGCGAACTGCGTAGCCTGATGCTGATGACCTGGCCAAAGGCGCTCACACCCCTATCGGTGCGACCGCACTTGGAATACTCAAAAGGGGCAAAGTCAACCTTGTCGGGGTTTTCGGGCGAGATGAGACAGCTCTTAACCATGGCCTTCCAGAGCTCCTCCTCGATGGACGGCACCGAGGCCGACGTCTGGAACTCGAAGCCATTGTAGTTCTTGCCAAGGTACGACAGCTTGATGGCGACGAGGCGGGTCGAGTACTTTGAAGGGTCGAGCACCTTGTCGGCTTTGCTTTTCTTTTTTGGCTTCCAGTTATTCTTGGCATTCATGTATTTGACGCGCGGCGGGCCGGCGGCAGGGACGGAGGGACGTGGTGGTTTTGCCGCGTTTTTTGAAGCTCCAGTAGTCGCACTCGCACTCGCCGTCGCAGTTGTCGCCGCCGCCGCCGCCGCCGCCGTCGAGGGCTGCTGCTTCATCAGCTGCGCCTCGAGCCACTGCACGCGCTTGACCAAGCTGTCTTTGGTCCATTTGAGGTACTCGGCCTCGTTCTCGGCGGCCATGGTGCGCGCAGATGCCCCAAAGGCACGGGACGAGCACTGTAGCGGCTGGTGCGCCTGGGGCTCGAGTTGACGCAGACACCAAGGAGGAGCAACTCCCGCGCGAACTCTAAAGACGCTAGGCAAAGGCAGTCGTGGAAGAAGCCTCCGGACCAGCCCAGCGTTACTCATATGGCAGATCTAAAAAAAAAATATAAAAATATACACACGCACCGTATGCACAGTACGATTGCCACCCTAAGGTATACAGGCGCCTGGAAAAGCTGCAGCCTACACACTACAGCAGCGGAAACAAACGAATGAATACCCAATGATGAATGAACTGGCTGGGTCAGGAGCCAGAACCAGAACCCAGCTTCTCTTCAAGGTTTTGTGGAGCACGGATTACACTAAAAATCAAACGCCAAACCCGATTTCCTTTGGTGGCGCTGGCGCTGGCAATGCGGGCTTATCGATAACGAGACTACCTAACCTAGACGGTTACACCAAGACACTAAGGAGGTAGGCGCCGCCGTTGTGGCTCGAGTTACCCCTCGGTTGCGGTTTGCGATTCGCGGTATTATATGCTTCATCTTCAGTTTTATGCCTGTTCAAGCCTCACCGACTTGGAGTGCTTTTATTCCCGCCCTCCGCGCCATGTCAAGTTGCATCCGCAATGGACGACAATACAATCACAATTCTATTCTTGGGGGATGAGGGATGTGGGAAGTCGACATTTCTATCGTTAGTACATGCATGCAACATGCACTAATAAAATGCCACCTGCCTCTGCCTTCTTAGACAAAATGTCCCTCATATAACCGCAATGTGCGACGTGACACGACGTGCTAACACTTCGCGCCAGGAGAATCAGCCAGGGCCGCCAGAACCTCGAGGGCAGTGTGCCCATCAGGCTCCTCAGGGATCTGAACCAGCCCTTCGTCTTTGATATCCGCTCTCGCAGGGGACAGTTCCGTTTCGAGTTCTACGACACATCTAGCCCCGAGAGCTGGAGGCTCATCCAGCCAGACCTCGTCGTCGTCTGCTTCGATATAAGCCAAAGACTCAGTCTTATCAACATGCAGCGCGTGGTACGTGCTAATTCGATCCGCTTGTGGAGTGAATTGCGCATGATAATAGTAGAGCCGTCCTTCTGACAGCACTGCACATAGTGGATAAAAGAAGTTCGGACCACGTTTCGATCCAACGATACAACTCCTCTTCTCGTCCTCGGCCTCAAGAGAGACCTGAGGTCCGAAGACGACCCCAACGGCATCATCTATCCGCAGGAGGCCTATCAGGTCGCCCAGGAGATGAGAGCAGACAAGTACATGGAATGCTCAGCCGTGACGGGCGAGCTGCTGGTCGAGGTCTTTGATGATATCTGCGCCAATGCCATCCGGAGCACCACTGAGGGGGGTGGGCAGAGCGAGGATGGATGTACCGCCATGTAGCAGCGTTGTAGCAGCCCTCAGACGCCGTTCTCAATCGACTGCATCGTGTCTCCGTCCTGCTCGTCGCCATCCTGTTCGTCAAGTGCTGCGGGCTCGTCACGGCCCAGTACCTCTATGATGATCTCGACAATCTTGTTCTGCTCGTCCTCGCTAAAGCGCTCTTCCATATCCTCGATTGCCGTACTCAACAGGGCACTAGACGTTGGACGGAGGTTGAGGATCGAGAGCACCTCGCCTTTGGCTAGCTCGCTCCGCAGGTTCGCGTCGTGGAGCTTCTCGAGCAATTGCAAAACCGACGATGGGCTGTATGCGTGCGTCTCCTCTTGCCTTTCTAGCGGACCCGGCTTCTCACGTAGATACGTTACGACCTATTCCTAGCGTGTCAGCCCGTCTTTTCCTTGCCTATTATAGCGCTCCCTCGGCGAGAGAGTTCCTACCTCGGTCATGAGTGTTGCGACATTGCCAGGGACCCGTCTCTTCTGGGCCTTGCTCCGCGTTTGCTGGTTGACAATGTGCTGGTAGACCTCGTAGTTGGAGAGGAGCCCATTCTGCGTTTCGAGGATCTTCATCCCGTCGGCCGGTCGTTGTTGAATACAAAATCGAGATAATTGGGTACAGGGTGCGAACGAAACTGGAGTCTAGAATTTTGGTTGTGTCGGAGTGCGTTTGCGAGTTGCGGTTTGCGGTTTGTAGCGCTCCAGCTAAGACCTAAGAGGCACAAGCACAAGCAAGCAGCAAGGAAGAAACCAAACCTAAACCAACCAGGACCGAGGAACCTGAAACTTTAGCGCAGGGCTGTCAATCTGACGTTTCTGTCTTCTGCTTCCCCCCTTCTCCCCACAGCGTGATTTGCGTTGTCTGGGCTGTGCACCTGCTTGAATCGGAGTCAGTTCTCCGGCCGGTCTAGGAGCTCGCTCGACTTGCAGGAGGAGAAACGTAGGCGGCGGCTTGGTTCGAGGTCGAGCCCCTCCAGCACCTCCGACGCGCGCCGCCAATTGAACGCTCATGGCCAATGAGCAGAGTCGGTTTCAACCCCACCATTTGAGACCAGCCTAATGCAAGCTTGTGGGTGAAAAAAATCTCGCACCATCCTACTCAAACGAACGCTTCAGGTACCTTGTACCATTTTATAGCACCGGGCGACATCCAAAGCTTGTGAGGCAACGTCCTTGAATCACAGGGTTGCCCGCAAAAGTTTTTTTTTTTGTTATTTTTTCAACCCTTCTCCTAGCTTGCCCCGCGGTGAGCCGCCAACCCACATATCCAGACATTTTACCTCGTCTGACGACTCAACCACCTGGGACCAGCTCAGACTCAAGATGGTTCCCTTGTAATTCTTTATCTCTTTTTTCCGCCCCATCCTCTTTTCTCTCCCTCTTCTTCCTTCTCTCTCCCTCAGCCGGCTCCCCCGCCTCCGTTTCACCGACTCCTCTTTTGGCAGCGTCTATCCTCGGCATTCTTTATTAGCACCCGCCCGGCTCCTCAAACTTCGCCGAGACGAGGAACCTTGCTGCCGGCTAATCGCAGTGTGCACCGCAGCGCCAGCCGACCAAACTGCCCACCCAATTGCCTCTGTCTATTGCGCGACCGCTGAGTAGTGGCGTTGGCAGAGCCTCAAGACTTTACTCGCCCCTCGTTGCGCGTCTTGGAGAAGAGCTCCCTTGCGAGCACTTCCGCGCGCCTCTCGTTGTTGACTGGGTTCCGATTCTCTGGGGCTTGCTTCCTCCCGCCTGGTACATACTCCGACAAAGTCTCTTCCCATCCCAGGTGTCACCACCAACCGGTCGCTCCCTCTCGGGCCTTGCACCTCTCTTTTTGACCTGCAACTCAGCTCGGTCAGTAAACCGAGCTACCCAGCATGGTCCGAAATATTGTCGTTCTTGGCGGCAACTCCCATCCGAGCCTAGTTGAGAGCGTATGCGGCGCTCTTGGCCTCCCACCTTGCAATCGCATTCTGGGCAAGTTCTCGTCGGGTGAGAGCCGGTGCGAGATACAGGACTCGGTGCGCGGCAAAGATGTCTACATCATCCAGACAGGCTTCGGCGGCAATGGCGCCAGGCTCAACGACCATTTTATGGATCTGTGCATTATGATATCTGCCTGCAAGACGGGCTCAGCACGCCGAGTTACCGCCGTTCTTCCCCTGTTTCCATACTCGAGGCAGCCCGATCTGCCCTACAAGAAGTCTGGAGCACCATTGTTCAAGGCGTCGTCAGAGGACAGCAAGAAGGACTACACGTTCGACAGCGTTCCACCCACGCCAGGCCCCGGCATGCCCAAGAGCGCCGGTCTCGCAGGCCTCGCAGGTCTCGCAAACGGTACCGATATCACAAATCGGCTGCTGAAGATGTCAGTGACCAATGGGAATGAGTCAGCTGCCAAACTGCCCAATGGCAACGCGAAGACGGATGGAGACGGATTCCCTTTCACCAACGGCACAAATGGTGTTAACGGCAGCCGCGAGCTCACACCCCCGACGCCCAAGCCCGCCAGCTACACGACCCACGACTATGTGAACCTTTCGCTGGTGAGTTCGTTCCAGGCAAAGCCGGGCTACAAACAGTGGGTGGCCCAGGCAGGAACGCTGGTGGCAAATTTGATGACTTGCGCTGGCGCCGATCACGGTACGTAATCTGAGAAGGGGCACTTTCCTGAAAATCCCGCCGCAACCCGATTGATTCGGTGGCGACTGCAGATTTCGTTTGAAACGCGGTGTGTGACGTGTAGCAGCCTACTGGGCATCTTCTCCACAATGCAAACGCTGACGGTTGGGGGCATTTAGTCATTACGATGGATTTGCACGACCCTCAAGGTATGCGGTTATCCAAGTTGTGGTTTATTCTACTTGGCTTGGGCATAAGATGAGAGCCGCTCAGGGACAGCAGCTCTCGAGCCAGCTGTCGCCCTGCCTTGGCTGTTACGGTGCTCGCGCTATTATCTGTCCATGCGTTGATGCTAGCGCATGGATGATGCTAACACATATGTCTGCTGTGTAGTCCAGGGGTTTTTTGATGTGCCCGTCGACAACCTGTATGGACGGCCGCTCCTGCAGCAGTATATCCAGCGGAATATCCCAAACTACAAGGACGCCGTGATCATCAGCCCCGATGCGGGAGGAGCCAAACGGGCAACGGCGATTGCGGACAGCATGCAAATCGATTTTGCACTCATCCACAAGGTAATATCTCTCTGCTTTTCCCTCTTGGTCACTACTCACGATTTTAGGAACGTCGTCCGACGAGAATCACCGATCGGCAAAACGCGAGCATGATACTAGTCGGCAATGTATCTGATCGCGTTTGCATTCTCATCGACGACATTGTAGACACGGGCAACACCATCACGAGAGCTGCCAAGCTTCTCAAGAAGGAAGGCGCCACCAAGATCTACGCACTCCTGACGCACGGCGTCTTCAGCGACGATGCCGTCAGCCGCATCAATGCTTCGGCTCTGGACAAAGTCGTGGTGACCAATTCGGTTCCGCAAGCCGAGCACAAGGCGCGTCTGGGAGCAAAGCTCGACGTGTTGGATATCGCGCCCATTTTTGCAGAGGCGATACGGCGCGTCCATCATGGTGAATCCATCAGCGTGCTCTTCAACCAGAACTAACAGCATATACCGGGCATACTAAGCATCTACCGATCATACACATCATCTGGCGTTTTCGAGTTTTTTCTCCCCGAGGTTTTTTCGATTTAAACCAGAAAAGAAGAAAGACATTTTGCATTGGCGGCCACGTTGTTACCATTTCTTTTTGCTCACGACATTCGGTCCCTACCGGCATTCGGAACTCGGATACGTTCTTTGTGAGCAGACCTGGGGTTAGATATTGCGAGACCTGAAAGACTTATGGGTGGTTTGTCGTCCTTCTTTTTAGACCCGCGCGACTCGACCTTGAAGCATGGGCAGTAATTGCGTTTGGCGGGCTCCAAGCCCAGGACCGACCGAGACCAGACGCGTAGCTGCAGACATGGCACGTCTTGTTCGTGCTGCTTGTTTGCTGATAAATTTCCGGAATAATCTCAATCCTTCAACGAGGCTTGCTTTGTCTTGCTTCTTCTGGGCAAGGAGAGGGATGTTTTATTCGGTTGTCTCGTAATCCAGTCTTTTGCGCGTGCGCACACCGAGACATTTGCTACACACACAGACGCATCTATATATATACTTGATTATATATATATATCTATACGCGTATAGAGAGAGAGAGAGAGAGAGAGAGAGAGAGACGCTTGCAGGCTGTCGCCAGCAGCGATGCCCCCCTCTCCGTCTCCGTTTTCCCACGTTGACAGATATTAACGAGAAAGGAAAGTTGACAAACTTTATAGAACAGAAATAGAGCTCACGCTGAAGTAATCCGTCTCTCTTGTGTTAGTTTGCGGTTTCTATTATTGGTATCTGTGCATGCTACCTAGGTAGGTTTGCTTGCGTGTCTGTCTATCGCATGCGTGACGGAGTAAGGGCGGCATACGAGTCATTTGGGGACCCTTCACTCCTAGGGGACCCATGACGTATATATACAGCGCAACTCCAAAGGAGTCGTGAACGTATATGACTAATAAATGTACTTATACTAGTACTATCGTCGGAATTTACTGTTATTGCCCTCGTTGAAAATGGCAAACAGAAATGATATTCTGACTCTCACTCTGCGTGCTGACCAGTCCAAACCCCAAATCCCTTTCCTCTCTCTGTCTCTCTCTCTCCACACCTTCTCCTTCTCGGCATCAGACATCCGGGAACGGGCTAGAACTAGCACAAGTCGTTTTGGCTAGTGTGTTTCGCCGTCGTAGCAGGGAAGAGTCTGGCTGGTCCTCTCGCTTGAAAATGATGATACTTTCCATTTTCCCCTTTTCCTTTTGTCCTTTTCCGCGGGGATGGTGGGGGGGAGCGGCCGCGACTTCCTTTGCGGGTAGGTTCGAGCTACGGAGTCAGTGTTTTAAGTGAGAAACACAAATTATGGGAAGGAACAGGCGAGTGCCTGTAACTAAACAGCAGACATAAGGTAGAACTTGCTGTTGTTCCTCAAACACAGACAGTGACACGATAGCCACCTCATATGACTCTCCCCTAAAGCACTTGCACCCGTGTCCCCATTTTCCTTGGCCATACCATCTCGGTGGTCCGGTCTCCTGGGAGTTTTACAGCGAATGAGTCCGCGCCGATCGTCGGAGAGGAGCAATCGGACTCGCTTGGTTGCATCATCGCTAGGGGACCCCGCAAGGTGGCCGGCGGCGCACTTCGAGAGTCGATCCATTGTCCATTGACAAAGCTGGAAACCAGCTGCCGCTAACCTAACGATACCTTATCAAACGCCTGCCCAATGTCAGGGTCCCGTGGACTCGGTACCTGGCTACTACTAATTAATTACCTTTGCATTATGCCTACTACCTATATAGCAGCCCCCCAACAGCGACCAGGAGCTATCTTAGCACCATGTCGACGGGTTTGCTGATGACAGCAGCAGACAGCTTGTCGAGCACAGTTGTCGAGCTCATCTCATTCATCACGACCCTGGCCAGTCTCTTGACCATCCTTGAGTGGCTCAACGCCGATCCCCGCGGCTCCTTCATCTTGTGCGCCTTCATGATCTGCCGCGCGCTTCCTCCCCATCAATGGCCCAAAGTGGCGGCGGATTAGACGCTGTAAGTCAACGTGTCAACGGCAGCGCCCGGTCATCGCCGCACTCACCGCCCTCGCCCCCGACGCCTCCTCCGGCTCGCTTAACACGGCCCCCACCACCGTCCCGGCCACAACGGTCCGCGACGAGTGGATACGAATCTCCTGAAGATGAGAGCAATAGTAGCCTGCCATCTTCGACGTCGTCAGGCTCCGGCAGTCCCGGTCGAGAGGGATCCGCAGAAAATCGTCGTACCGCAGCGCAAACAACAGCATGCGAACAGCACCCGTCTTCCCCAAACAGTATCGATGGACTCGTCTCCAGAGCCCGCCAAATGACCACGAGCGTCGGCATCCGTGATCGCATAGGATGTTATCGATGGACTTGGTTTACAATGACTATGGTATGCAGCTGTCCGATATGCCTCCAGAGGCCCCCATATTGACGTTCTTTCCCTACGGAAAAAAAGGCGACTGGCGGTGTTGCGAATGTCATGCATTCAAGTAAGTAAGCATGTGGCCCAGATCAAAACAGGCCCATAGAAGTGCGATTTCAAGTTACCTGTGTTTATGGCTTTTGCTCACCTCGGCCTCTCCTGCCGTCTGTATGCAGTCCCATACCAGTCCCGCTGGTTGACCGGCATCGGTCTCGGCTTCTTCTTCCTCAACCTCTGCCTCTTCGCCATGAACTGCATCCTGATCACGCTCCGCTTCTGCTGGCGGCCGGGCAGCTTCAGGAGCTCCTTCACCGACCAGATGGAGTCGCTTTTCGTACCAGCAGTGGTGAGTTTTAAGCATCTAGCATCTGCCCGCCCCCTTGCCTTTGAGAGCTGATATCAGAGGAGAAGTGAACTAACCGAGATCAAATTCCAAAATTACAGATTGTCTCGTAAGATCTTGCCCGCACACTGCTATCTGGAGATGATCATGTCCTGGAGCTGACGTCGCAAGAACTGCAACCATCTTCATCACCATATGCCAATACGGCATTCCCAACGTTGGCCCTTGGCTTCTCGAGACTATGGAAGCATTGTTCTGGATTTACGTCAGTGCAAGCACAGTAATCAGTGCCGGACTGTACTTGACTCTATGGTCAACTCAGTAGGTTTACAGAGTGCGATAGAGCCCAGCACCGGTTACTAACACGAATAGGGTCTTCCCCATTCATACAATGACTCCAGTATGGGTATTTCCTGCATACCCGCTCCTCCTAACGGCCCCCTTCGGCGCCAACCTGATTGCCGCCGCCAGCAGCTCTGGGCGGCTCAAGTCTATCAACCCTGTTGCCATTGCCATGGCTGCTGTGACGGCTCAGGGGACGGGCTTCTTGATAAGCTTCATGGTGTGCGCCGCCTTCCTGTATCGCCTCATGACGCAAAAACTACCGCGCGACAACCAGCGACCTGGTGTCTTCATCTCTATTGGTCCGCCTGGTTTCACAGCAGCCGGCTTAGGTGAGTTTGTTTGTTTTGTGTCACCACACCTCCTTACCCCTTTTTGGTACTTGGCTGATGTAATCGCGACACTCCAGTCCAGCTCGGCAGCCAGACAGCTGACATCTTGCCTGCTAACTTCATGGGAACTGAGCATGCCATCTACATCCTCAGGCTCATGTCGTACATGGCTGGCCTTTGGCTGTGTGAGTCAAGAATCTTTATGTGCTACTATTCATAACATTGGTTAATCAAATACATTCTGCAAAAGGGGGGCTCAGCATCTGGTTCTTCCTCGTCTCGGTGGGTTCGCTCTGGAAATACATCTTTGCAGAGCATAGAAAAAAGATTTCGTTCCAGATGACGTGGTTCTCGTTTGTCTTTCCCAACACGGCATTGGTGAGTACGCATCACTCGTCTGCGTGCACACGTTGAATCAGTAATTGGCTTTCCGTTGCCAGTGTTGCTGCGGCTTGATGCCATAAATTCGTACCAAGACTAACGATGATGTTTTCTATCGTTCAGATAACTGCCACGGAGCAGCTCGGCAAAGCATTCGACAGCAACGGCCTCAGGATATTTGGCTGCGTCCTCGCAGCTATCATCGTCGTGGTGTGGATCTTGATCTTTGCAAAGATGCTACGCTGTCTGTGGAATAAGGAGTTGTAAGTAACGCTCATGGCTCAAAGCAGAATCTCGATGTTACATGAATACTAACCCCGAGTCCTAAAGATTATGGCCCAAGGACAGAGACTAGGCGTCTTTCTTGAGCCGACACCTCGAGAAGAAGTCCGACAGGCTGGAGAGATTGTTCCTGCAGATGAAGGATTTGAGATGTGTCCCACCATGTCATGTGCATGCATGCCGAGGCGGGACGACACGACAGTAAGTAGCACCGCATAAGCGCGGAGAACAAGCCTAGTAAGACCGCGGGAACGAGTTGTGCACATGACATATGATGGACGACTTGATGCGTTATGTTGCATGGAGATTGATAGCACGTACTGCGGTGTAGCATAGCAGTTAGTCTGTGATACCAAGTCTTTTTGCTTTGTCTCGGCTGTCTGGCTCTCGCGTGGTATTGCTCGTTTGCTTGCTTAGGGAATATGAACTCGGTCATGTTAATACACACGCAGACATTTAGTAGTGAAAAGTCTGGACGTAAAATGCAGGCAATTTTAGTATGTGCATAATGCTTCGTATAAGCCATTTATTTCACCTTGGTAATCAATCTAGCCGTGTAAGTCGCTCCTGGGGTGGACGAAAGAAAACAAAACATTTTCCATATACATGTCTTCCTCCCCATCACGATTACCAAGTATAACCAACTACTTCCGCCTCAGGGGGCCAAGCCCAGTCCAGACTAGTCCAATCCCAGCCCGGTAACTTGTTGAAGAAAGCCTTCTTGATATTGTGAAATAATTATTGCTCTACTTCCATGCAAAAAAACAACAACAACAAGCCGTCAATAAAAATTACCGCCACTAGTTCAGATAGATCTCAGAGCCATTTTAAGAAAAAAAACCACCCTAAAAAAATAAGATAAAAAAAACCCGGGGGGAATATCTTTGGCTTTGCAAACCCATAGTATGTATGTATGCTCTCTTTCTCTGCCGCTCGCTAGCACGCACCGTATTGTAATATCCGTATCCCGCCCGCTTGCTCAATTCAAACCGCCCCCGGCCCCGACCCGGCCCCGACACCCGGAAAACAAAACGGCCAGCCACCGCCAACCGTACTTAGCTCCAATAATACCTGTTGTGAAACTAGATACAACATTAAAGAGAGAAGAAAGCCACGCAGCCACCGACGATGAATGTGAACGCCAATAGCAACAACAACGGTGACAGTGGACCACGAACCCAGAGCCGGGTATAAGAGACGGGGACGGGGGTTCGACACTTGACATCTGGCATGCCTTGTTCCAGTTCCCAGTCGCCAGTCCGCAGGCCCTTGCCACGGGTCATCACCTTGTATTCGGCAGCCACGGGAACTTTTTTTTCGACTCGGCGGCACTCCCCGAGCCCGACTCGACCTGGAGGCTGCGCTGGTATATGTCCTAGTAGCAGGAAAAAAAGGTTAGCATAAAAAAGGGGACAGACAGGCACACTCGTAGATGAAGACCAAAAAAAAAGGAGAGAAATAGACGCACCTCGTCGTCCGTCGACATACGACAATCCAGAATCAACTCACGGCTCGCCTCGTGCTTGTTCAGGTTCGGGTACGGCTGGCCCTGGCTTTTCATGATGGGCAGGAGCACCTCGCCCAAGACCTCAAACTTCTTCCAGTTGATGCGGTCGCCGTTGGGGCCGACAAAGGTCATGCTGCCCTCCTCGGCCGACACGAGGTCGCGGCGGTGCAGCGGCATGAAGGGGATGCGCGGCAGCGGCGAGTTCTCCCAGGCGAGGCGGTAGGCAAAGTGGCTCTTTTGCGTGCCCATCAGCAGCACGAGGCGAGCGAAGCGCTTCTGCACGTCGGCCGCCACGAGCGCCCGCGTCTGCGTCAGACGGTGCACGGCGGTGCCGTTAATGCCCGCCAGCACGGCGGCGAGGCCGTTGTAGTTGTTGAGCTGGCGTAGCTTGCTCGCAATCACCATGAACTTTTCGAGACATGGCGCCCGGTGCTTGGCCTTGTCGCGGATCAGAATCATGTTGGACACCCACTTGGCCACATGGTTGAAGTGCGCCACCATCCGGTTGATGTTCTTGAGGCTGCGGCACTTCTCCTTCTGGTCCAGGGGCAGGCTGACGTGCCGTACCATGTCCCGGATGCGGATCGAGCCGAACATGACCCAGTCTATGCGCGTGATCTCGTCGGCAATGTCGTCTGCATCAATGTCCATGAAGATGTGGTAGCGGAACTTGTTCAAGGGCAGCGTTGCGGTTGGCACCATTGTGGCAGCCTCGCGGTCGTAGTCCTCGAACGAGTGGAACTGGAACCGCGCTGGCGTGCGGCCCGAGTGCAAATCCGACAGTTCCGAGCCCTGCGAGGGACGTCGCTGGCTAACCGGGCCCAGTTCGTCCGGCTGAGACGAGCCCATCGACTCGGCGAATTCGCTTTGCTTCCGTCCCGCCGCCGCGTCCTTACCCAGGCCCGAAAGCCGATCGGCCGGACCGCTCCAGTTCTCATCGACGTCGTCGGATTTGGCCCACCCTGTATCGTCATCCTCAACCACCTTCTGCTCCAGATGGTCGCGCATTTGTTGTGCGGCAGCATAGAATATCGGCTCTCCCGAGAGATTCCTAATAAGCTCTTCGAGATTTTTCCTCGTCGCGGGTCGTGCAAAATCCCCCGGGTAGAGGGACACCCATTTTGCCACCACTTCAACCATTCGCATCTGGACGTCGATCCTGATCAGGGTATGCATGTTCCTGTCGTTCCTCACACGTTCCAGCCGCACAAGTATTGCGGCGAGAAGCTCGCACGGGGCGGCAAATTTGCGATATAGACAGAGGAAAATTTCGGCAAAATTGCTGTCGGACCTCGTCATCTTTTGCGAAAGAAGCCTGTCTACGAGATCGTCAAAGCTCACGCCTGCCGACTTGGCCGGCCTATCTATGAAGCTCTCATCGTTGCGCTGCAATATCGGTATGTCATCCGAATATCGATACGACTCGGAATCCGATTCTTCAATGTCCAGGAACGACTCTCCACCACCATCGAGCCGGATTCCCGGAGTCCTCAGCAGACTAGACACTGTCTGCGGGGCGCCTTCGTTGGGAGCGTCTGAGTTTGGGTTGGGGGTGCTGTAAGGAGCGTAGTTCTGATACTCCAGCCTCGGCGACCTCGAAGCCTGTCCTCGGTAGTAGCCCTCATTTGGGGGAGCCGGGAATCCCCGTAAAAGCGAGAAATCAGAGCTCGCCCTGCTGTGCTTGCTGTGTTGGCTTATTGGCCGACCATTGATCAGCTCTGGGGGGGCATCGAGGTTCGCCGTCGAGGCGGCCCGTCTCCTAGTACCGGGCCCATCTGCCTTTTCCGACGCCACTATCTCGGTTAGCCCGTGCCTCGGCGCAAAATAAAGACAAACTCGGAAGTAAGGCGACAAATGCAGCGCAGCCTTACCTCTCCGGGCAGCCACAGCCCTCAGCATGGCTTGGAGACATTCCCGGGCACTCCCGGGGACGTTTGAAGAAGTTCTGAAGTGGCCGGCACAGGACTGGAATGCGTGCGCGACGCCTACTGTGTCTAGCTGCCGCAAGTTTTCAGGCGTTTCGCACTTGGTAGCTACGAGAATGGTTGGGAGCGAGTCGTTTGCCAGCACAGCTACACACGCGATTAGAAACGCCGCAGCGAGAAATAGGCCGGCCCCGAGCAGAAAACTCACACATGGCCTGGGGAAGGTAGCGGATGCTGTCCTTGTTTATCACGTCGTATAGGACGAGGGCGCCGTCTATACGGGGCAACATGTGCCCACCTACTTGTTTCGGCCACTGTATTGGCTGCTCCGGGTCCACATCGAATACCTCGAGATCAAGCTCAACAAGGGTGACCTGGTAGGAGCTGCCATCGACCTCCTGGCGCACTGTTGTCACGAGGCTCGGCGGCCGCTGCGACCTTAAAGCTCGCTGTATGAGAGACGACTTCCCCACGCCGTCGGCGCCGATAACTGCGATGTTGATGGCATCCATGTCGTGTAAGGAAAGCTCAAACTGGGGTTCCAATGGTTAGCACTTCCACGTCTAGTACTACTCTCGAGTTTTCTCCTTCTCTGTCTTTTTGCGCGCGCGCTATATCTGCAATGGTTTAGGGGCGTCCCAGAATTGGTTCGCTATAATATGGAGACTAGATGTGCCTACCCACGGCGTTGGATTCTTCTCGCTCAGTGATTCTTTCCGAGGCGGCGGCCACGGCTGCCGTTCATCGTCGCGACGGAGGGCCGTCTGCAGAGAGCCTGGCTGGTCAGGGACGTGGAATGTGAGGAAGAAGGGGTCGTCGAGAATGGACAGAAACGAGTCCCGAAAGTTGGAAGTGGCGGCGGCGGTGGCGGCAGGGACCTTGGTAGGAAGAGGGGGGATAGGGTCGTCAACGAGCAAGAAAGTGCCTCCGGCCGTGACAAGGGATAGAGACGCCGGGCGAGCGGCAGCGGCAGAGGGCAGCGGCGGAGGACGGGGCTCGACTGGCGGGTCGCGAAGGTGCGGGCCAGGCGCGTAAGTGGCGGCGGAGGACGCAAGCAATTGCGCGCCGTAGCGGTCTGGAACGAAGCGATGAGTTTGTGCCCACATTGTTTGGTCATGACAGCACCGAGACGGGCAAAAGAGCCTACCGCTTCAGGCCCGATGCGAAGATCACAAAGATCTCGACAACGGAGAAGAAGCTGAACGGCGTGGCCCTGCTGCTCCTAGACTAACTAGTAGGCGGGCCAGACTTTTGAGGGAAAGATAGGAAGGGCATGGAAGGGGTTTGGGACCCAGTGGTATCCGTACCCAGGGAGCAGAGCAGGGTGGCGGCGGCGGCGGCAACACCAGCACCAGTCAGTCCCAGCACCGGCAGCAACAAGGCAAGGGTCGTTTCGCCGTCGTTATCAGGAAACGTGCTGGAAAGCTTGGGGATGCCAATGCACACCACGCTGGCGCGCCTCTTGTCTGCCGGTCGTCGATTAGTGACCCAGTGTAAGGCAGCTAATAAGCCACTTTGTACCTCTACTCCGTTTTCCTGCGTAAGGTATCCGTACGTAGTGTAGGTATCCGTAAGATAGGTAGCCCAAGTGATCAGTCAACTTTCAAGGCAGGCAGGCAGGCAGGCAGGCTGTGGCACAGCGGCGGGCAGTCCCGGGCAGCAAAGACTCTCGCGGTCGATTGGCGGGATCGGGCTTCGGTTGCATTCGACAAGCCAGGGGCAGCGAACGCCAGGAAGGGAGGTCGAGCAGATCGGGGATGGACTGAGACTGAAGTGGCTTCGTGGCTTTCCCTCAGGCAATCCGATGGATGCAATTTACTTGCTGTGCTGTGACTGAACCGCCCCTCTGCTGCCTCGTTGCTTGCTTGGCCCCGTCGTGGTCAGTGCTGTTCGCTCGTACACAGCGGACGCAGCCACACACCCCTGCCCTGCACAGGCAGTAGCGCAGCTTGAAGGAATGCCCCGCAGTGCACTTTCCCCCCGTCACGCCCACGTTAGGTAATTTTAGCGGGCAAGGCAAGCGAGAGCGAGGTGCCAGCAAGCCGTTCCACGTTTCCGCCTAACGTTGTGAGTGCAGGTACAGCATGCCCTGTCTTCTTCTATGCACGGACGCGAACACCTTTCATGCTGTTAGTACCGTATCGTGCCAGCTTAGGTTCAGTAGGGTTCGCAGGATGCGAGTGCGTTGGGGGCGACATGGGATTGAAGACGGGGTTCTGCACGTGTAATTGGGAGAGGGTTGTCTCAAATCGAAGTCTCAAATCCAGCAGAGTGGGACGAGTAAAACCTGCCTTCCCAACATTTGGAGACAAGCGACGCCGCCTACTGCTCCGGGACTTTTTAAACGTTTGAAGGAAGAACCTTAGCGCCTTCACGCACGGGAGAGACAAACAGGGGTCCGGAGTCAAGGCTCGTGGGAATAAGATACGTACTTATCCATTGATGTGACGGTGTGACCCCAAGTGCCATGAGTGATGAGTGCCCTGCAACTCAACCACCCGCGTTACCCCCACTGAAGCAACCGTCACGCAGCCGGCGGCTCAGATTGGGATTGAACTCTTCTGTGTTGTCGAACGTTCACTTTGTGCCCCCGACTACAGACGTCCATGTTGATTGTGGATTCTTCTTGGCAATACTGTTGCCATTGAATACTTGAAGCGGCCTGTACTGGGGATATGTAGCGTAATGTTTTCTGGGTCCGGCGCGGTTGAGCCAATTGCTTTGTCTCTGTTGAAGCCTCCGACACACCGAAGCTTGAAATGGACAACAGTCCGCAGTCTTCGGTGCCGGCCTTGCGATTCACCACGTGGGGTAAAGTAAGGCAATCGACTGGCAAAATCCCGATACTGAGAAACCACTGGGCTTCGAGGTATGTCTATGGTCGCACGCCAAAGAAGGCATTTTGCTACTACACGTGTAGATGCCTTGCGATGGACGTCCCAGGACTGAGAAGCCATTTGTGAAGGAAGGCTGCAGAGTGGAAAAAAGGAGAGGTTGTATCCGTACTTTGGGAACCTTGACCGATGGTGTAACAAAGCGAGCTCGCTTTTCGACGGCAGCCGCTCCAACCAGGATGGTCGGAATCGTGCCTAACTAGGCGGATGGTGCCGTGGGATCGAAAGATGGCGGTGAGCACTTGTTGCTGCCCTGGGCAATGAGCATGACATTTCTGGCCTGTCGGTGCATGAATGGATGACCTTTATAATCTTTTGGGAGAAAGAGCCACTCGAGCACGAAATAGGCAGATACGCAGTTTGGCTGGCGGCCGTAGGCGTCGAATTGATTGACTGAGACAATCTTGCTCCGGGACTTTTACGGAGTATTAGACCGTATACGGAGTATTCGTACTAGCGATGCGGAAGGACCCGTGAGACATCTCGGTGCAAACTGTAGTATGTACATACAGTACGTACTTAGGAGATGCCCGGCGATCTTATCTTGATAAACCCAAGCGGCCGAGGACCGGCTGAGTTTGTCAAGAAGCAGCCAGGGCAGGGCTTCAGCTGTTGCCCTGCCGCACCCCAGTGCGCAGCTGAAAGCCCGAAGTAAGCATCGGCTCGCGGCTCCTCATGACGCAGACGCGTGACGCCCGACAGCTCCAATGTCTCAGTTTCTCAAGCGTATACTACTACGTTCTCCGTAGCGAGCTGTAGTATTCGGCAGTCCGGGCTACTGGGTTTCTTGGCAGGCGGAGGTTTGCTGGCTGGCCGCGTCTCGCTTGCCTGACTCTATGTAGGTAGGAGGCATGAACAATACTACTTGGCATCGCCGCAACAGTAGGGAAAACTGTGGCTGTCACACGCTCTCGCACTCTCACACCTCGGATTCGATCCGGGGCCTCAGAGACTGACTGCTAGTGGCGGTCAATGTGCAGCTTGGCGGCATATGGCCATTGAACGCAGTCAGCAAGCATCCTCGCAGTTACGGCCGCTGACGGGCAGCCTTTCGCCTTTTTTCTTTTCAAGTTACACAGTCCTCGCAACTTGCTCTTCCGTCTTTTCGGTGGGGTTCGTGGGACGTTTGCGCCCGAGTGAAAAGAGTTGCACGAAGGAAAACGTGCCAAACCCCACCGCCCCGCCGCTCAAGAAAGATGGAGACCCCGGACAAACTCTAAAAACTAGGGCAGGCAAAGGCGGGGTTGCCCACACCACCCCGCGACTTGGGAATCCGAGTGGGCAACTTCGAGTGAGAAAAGAGCTGTCTGCGAAAAGTGTCATATACCGAAATGCAATATTGTGTTGTACGAAGCACTCCGCACATAGCCCCCCGCAACGTTCACATTTAGCAATATTCACGTTTCCCTGTTTTACTCCTGCACTTTTCTCTTGTTGGTCTGCCCGCTACTCTGATCCGATGCATGGTGACTCCTGTGTTCCACGGCCCTCGTCGTCTGCAGACAGACAGAAAAAGGGTCCTCGCTCACAGACATTTTGCGTCCGTAACGAGGCGTATTCAGTCGTCGCCCGGCCGGGCATTGCAACTGGATGGTACTCCCCTCTTCCTTCTCTCTACACGCCTACTCCGTTTGTATTCCGTGCGCAACGCCGGTCAACCACCTTCAATAGGTAGACAGGTAGGCATGCAGGCAGGCGGTCCTGAAGGCTGGAGGGGTGTGGCATGTAGGACTCACAGGCTTGCCTGCCAAGGAAGCAAGCCAGAGACATGCGTTCTGTCGTGTGTGCATGTGCCTTGCCTATGCATCGAGGCGGTCGAGGGAATCACTTTGCTTCTCGAGGGCGGCCCAAAAAAAAAAAAAAAAAAAAAACAGGCCCGCCGATCCCTTACCTTCCGATTTGTTTCGTTTCGTCTCGTGACAATATCAAGTGCGGCCGGCCGGCAGGCAAACTTGGTGAGGCAGTTACTGTTTAGGTCCAACGGCGCTTAGGGCGCGGGCAGCCTCCTGTAGCGATTCCAATTTGGATTCTCAAAGGGTGAATACGCCCATAAGAGTCTATGGTAGGTACGGAGAAGCACAAAACAAAACAAAAGGGTTTCAGTCAGCGGAAGCAAGCGGCCTTGGCCTCGCATGTCTCGCCGATGAGACAGCTAACTGCCTCTGGCCCTGCGTTAGTCTGTCTGGGAAAAAAGCCAAATGGACAAAGAGAGACAGGAACAGATTCTCAGGACACGCAGAGAGAGACATACAAATCCAATTGTCGGAGGTAGCGCCCGGCATTGCGAAGTGCTACTACTCAAGTGGGTTTATTGGCATTTTCCTAGGTTCTTCTTCCAATTCTCCTCTACGAGAGGTTCCCAAATCCGGACATCTGATCGGCTTCCCCGCTCTTTCGCCCCCCAATCCCCCCTTGCAAATCGAGTTTAGTTTGGAGGCCGTCTGCATAGATATTGTATTATATGCTGATTGCCATGAATTTCTTTTTTTCTCCCTTTCCGAATCAGCTGTAGAATCATGTACACTCCAATCTCTGAATGTTTGTTGGCGTGGTACATACTTGGGCAGAATAATTGCTACAGCATAGCAAATAAACTGGCTAGGGAAAGCCTTAGGTATTGTGGGGAAGAGATAGGCATCTAGGATTCCAAAATAGGGATTATAGTAGCTTTTGCCCCCATCGGCGGAAAACCTATAGGGCGAGCCGTAAGAAATTGAAGCCTTTCAAATATTGGAAAGTCCCCCGCCAACAAGCATTCAGGGATTGGATTGTACGTATACGCAGCGTCAATAGGCTCGCTTGTCCGCCTGTCCGCCGCGGCTCTCACTAATTGACGTGCTGATTTAAGGTGAAATTTCAACCTTGCGTTCTGGGACTAACGGGCCAGAGGAAAAGCCAAAATAAACCCGCAGGGACAAACAAGAGAAGAAAAAAAAGAAAACGGTCCTGAGCTTGGCCCGCCACGCTTCGCAAGTACGGCATCGGCCACTGCTACGTTGGCTTTTGCATTCCTGGTTAGCTCCCTAGCTTCCACTCTGGCAGGAGATCCAAGGTTAGTTAGAGTTGCCTAGGTAGATTGGCTAGTCCCGGGTGACAAGGGGGTGGGGGAGCTGTCTAGACTCTAGAGGAGGTCCCCAATTTAGGTGTTAGTGGAATTTGTAAGTATTGGCGAGCTTCGGAGCTTTGGCAGCTGGGCCAAATGGTCACATGTACAGTACAAAAATGCATTTCTGCGAGAGAGAGAATAAGGCATCCTGCAAAAAAAGCAAGGAACGTATCATTAATATCCCGTCCCTCTCCTTTTCCTACTCTCACACTACGAAGAAGGAGAAATCACGGATTGATCGCAGCTGGATTGTGAAAAGAGCAAAAAAGCCAGGGACACGACACACTCTCCTCGATCTTGCAAGTGGCGTTTCTCCAAGTCTCTCTCTCGCTGGTTTTATTTTTTTACTTCCTGACTTCCCCACCGCTCAAAGCCGAATACCACATTGGGCACTTTTTAGTCTGAGTCAACATCTCAGCTCAGGTCTACCTAGTGTATGTCGGTTGCTGGCTGCGCGTGTGGTGTGTACCGTATGTACAGTACTGCGCCTCCTCTGGTGAGTGGGAGAGAGTGAGAGAGAGAGTTGGGTTTGTGTCCAAGACAAAAACCCTCAGCCCGGAAAAGCAGGAAGCGCAAAAGACAAATACGACGCCAAAGTTGCAACGTGCGCCGAGTCGGAGCCAAAAAGGGACGGACTGCCACCCCCGCCGAACAGGAAGGGCGGGAGAGAGCAAACATATGCGGGCAAGCAAGAGAAGGGAGGGAGATACAAATTGAGTTTCAGCAAAAAAAAAAGAGAAAATCAAGGCGTCACCAGTTCCCCCTCTCGCTCCCATCTCCGCAGACCCGGACTTTGCTTCCTCCATCTTTCCTCTCTCTCTCTCTCTCTCTCTCTCTCTCTCTCTCTCTCTCTCTTTCTCACACACACACACACACACACGCACTCGCCCACTCTCCTCGGGATAGGGGGCTCAATTCACAGCCACGACCAAAGCCAACACCGTCCTCGCACAGCCGGTTTCCCCTCCTCCCTACTCGAAAGGGAAATCCCGCCGGGGGAAACAATCATTCCTTTCCCAGCAAGAGCCACCGAGGAATGCAATACATAATGGGCTCCGGCAGGGAACATGCCCCGGCCACTCAGCTGCTGCTGCCGCTGGGCGAAAAGCCGCGGACAGCAGCAGCCCCAGGACGAGGCGGAGGCCCGGCAACGACGTCGAAGCCGCAGGGGGGCCGGGCGGCGGCAGCGCAGGCCCACTTCGACGCCGACGAGCTGTTCCAGCGGCTGTACGTGGTGCTGGCCGAGCAGAAGGCACACGCCGAGCGGAAACGCCGGGCACGCGCCGAGGCAGCGGCATCGTCATCGCGGCGAGACGGGTCGGGAGGCACGACGAGACACGAGGCCGGACGGTCATCCGACGGAGCAACCGCCACGAAGAAGCAGCTAGCAGAAGCTCCGCTGCCAACCAACCTCATCTCCGATCTGAGGCAGTCTCAGGCCGCCAAGCGAAAATCACAGGTGGCTGATGTCGGCCAGTCCTCCGACGCCGCGGCTGCCGGCGAGACCCCCGAGTACCACCACGTGCCTCGAGAGGCGGCCAAGCAGTTCGCCCGGACGACGACGGTGGACGTGATGCGGGAGAACAGCGGCGTGCACCAGCTGTCGGGGCGGGCACTCAAATTCCACATGGACGGGCAGCGGACGATACGGGCAGTCGCCCCGGAGACGGCGGCAACCGGCGGCGGCGGCGACCCCCTGATGCCGTCCGAGCTGAACCGGGCCCTAAAGCACAGCCAGACGCAGCGCGACAGGGTGCTGGACCGGAACCAGTTCCAGCGCACGCGCACGCTCGAGGAGGCGGCGCAGCTGGTGCAGGAGCAGCGGCGGGACAAGGCGCTGCGCAACCGGCACACGTTCGAGGGGGAGCTGTCTCGGATCGCGCCCGAGGGCAGCAGCGGCAGGAAGCACCACCACCGCCACCAACACTCGCAGTCGCAGCCGCAGCCGCAGGCCGGCGGTGCCAACAACAACGCGAGGAGGAACAGCATGGGCGGCACGGCCGTGATCGAGCTGCTGGCCGACGGCGGCGACGGGGCCGGCACGGGGAACCGGCGGTCAGTGCTGATGCTTGACGCCACCGTGGTGGACGCCGTGTCAGACGAGACGCCGCCCGACGACGAGCCGCAGCTGGGGCAGTTTCCCGCGCACGAGCACCGCGTCGACTGGACGCAGAGCGACGAGGGGTCCAAGACGCGGCCGAAGCTGCTGCTGACGCCCCTGCTGCGCAAGGCCGACTCGCTGTGGGGGATGCGGGGACGCTTCGGAAGCGGCAGCGGCAAGGGGGGGCCGCAACCGCTGTCGCCGTCGGCGACAGCGACAGCGCCAACGACCGTGAGCCAAGTAAAGACACGGAGAGGGAGCCCGGCAAAATCATCGCCTGCACAAGAGAAGAACAGTGCCATTTCCGCTGCTACTACTGCCCTCGCCACGACAGCGATGACGACGACGACGACGACGACGACGAAGACGTCAACGACGCAACTGAGATCTCCGAAATCTGGCTTCTTTGCAAAGTTCAAACGTTAGCCGATAGACAGACCAACACACACACACACACACACACACACACACAAACGCACACATATCGACACTCGAATATCCATCCCCCACACAACTGTATATATAATAAACCAGTCCAAGATCGGGGGAAGAAGGGGGGGAGGGTGGGAAAGGCGTTTCGTACCTTGTTGGCATGCATACATAGACACACGTACAACTACTACCATAATCTCAAATGATAATGCCTCACGCTTTACTTTGCCCCTAATAACTGTGTCATCTACCATGTGTATCCACCACACCAGAGAAAGCACCTTTTCCTTCCTTTATATAAAGCCCGCCTTTCTTGTCCCTAGGTGGGTAGGGAACAGGCCAGCGGGATATATAATGTGCAAGTACCTTCAGGGGAGCCCTCCTGCGTTCAAATAGGAGCCGTGTTTGCTCAATGGCGGTATTGAGGGGGGGGGGTGGGTTGGGATGTGAAGGTTTATGGTGAATCAGGGGCGCCGTATTTCATCGAGGAGTTGTGTGAGTGCAAGGCCGAACATAGGCCATGTTGTGCGAGAGTGCTGGCGGGGGGTGGCTTGCTCTGAGGTGAGAGGGTCGCAGCGCGGCTACTCGTCTTCGCTATCGGTCTCGATATAAAGAAGCATACCGTGGCGGGTAGGTATGAGGATTTGAATGCGGTCGTCCTATCGATCTTTCTCCGTCTCCTCTCTTAGCAAGCGCTCGACTGTCTTGGCCTCCTCGGCGGCGACGTCCTGGCGGACCAGCTCCGTGGCGTCGGTCTCGCGTGCCTCGTTCGCGAGCGCAAACAGTATGAGGTCGCAGAACTCGCGGACCCCATCGCCGAGCTCGCTCGGGTTGCATCTCGCCTTGCGCAGCGCCTCAACGCCCCGCCGGAGACCTATGTCGCGCGACCACATCGGCTGCTGGCGCATCTTAAACGGCAGCAGTCCGCCGCCGCCGCCGCCGCCATTAGCGGTGGGGCTCGGCGGCAGGGTCGTGCGCTGGAGCCGATCGAGCTCCTCATCGAGGCCGGGGTACTTGTGGAAAAGCCGCTGCATATCGGCTTGGTACTTGAGTACCCCTCTGAGGGGGTGTTTGTCTTCCTCGTCACTGTTCTCGCAGCGGAGGCGGCCAGGCGACTCTGGCTCTGGTTTGATCTTTGGCTCGTCAGGCGGGTGGTTTTCTTTGTGGGTACGGTTGCAGGCGACCGAGCAGCTAAACAATTAGGTTCTCAAGTAAGACCTTTGCCTGTTCTGAACATGGACATTGTGAGGTGCAAGTGAAACCACGCGGGGGGTGCTTACTATGGCATGGTGCAGCGCGGGCATTTGTATTTGCCTGGCTCCTTCTCGCACACGCCGCACAGCCGGGCGGCAGCTGCTTTCGGCTCGCTGGGTGGCGGAGTAGCCATAGTGCTAAGCGGCTCTGGGGATGCGGAATCTGGGATAGTTACGCTGGACGCATAGGAGACGTTGTCAGGGGCGAGTGAGGATTGCGAAGACAGGATCTCAGCAAATAGCTGCGGCACGTCGCCGATGTGCGCCTGTGCAAGCACGGTGCCCATATCGCCCTCCTGTGTCAAGCTCATCATGATGATAATGTTGTACCTCGAATACCAAGAAAGCAGCAGTGACTTTTCGTCTTGCGATGTCCGGGGACGAGGTGAAGTTGAGAGACGGAGCCGGCGCCAATCAAATGCGACGACAGACTGCCGGTCCCCCGTTGGTCGGGGGGGGCTGCTGTAGGTTACGAAAAATGAGGAACTATTCGTATAGATTTTATGCCGATGATTTGATTGATTAGTGTGCTACTGACCGAGTTCTTGTCCAGTAAAAAGTGCGGAGTTGGCGATCGAGGTGTTGTGCAGTTTCCCTTTCTGTTTTTTTTAGTCTCCCACGCGGTTTGGGATGATAAAAAACTTATTGGAGGCGCGTCGCGGAGCTATGACGCAAACTTTTGGGGGGGGGGGGGGGGGGGGGCTGTTTAGCGCGAAGGAACATCTGCAAGTGCTGAACGAGGTCGTTTTGTCAGCCGCAGCCGCAAATGCGGCAATCCTCGGACCGGGAAGCTTGATTGCTTTTTTTTCTCTTTCCTTTTTCACTTTAACTTCGCCCCTTCCACAGGAGCCAAAAAGCTTAACCCGACAACCCCGACGAGGACGGCGCAGCGCAGTATCCTTTTTTGAATTATTAAACTCAGACCGTTAAAGCCGCAAATCATAACGGAAATGCCTTCAAATAGGCTGTTGCGAGGCCTCGCGCCTCTCGTCCCCAAAGCCTCTCGACCCATCCGTCCCGCCGCAACATGCCTCCGACTCCGGCAAGCGGCCGCTACACGGCAAGCCCACACCTCCAGCGCACGCCCGGCGCCCTTCACAACCGGCTCCGGCGCCCGACCACAACTTTCACGACCGGTGATTGAAACATGGGGCGCACTAAGCCCCGCGGCGGGTACGGGCCGGCGCACAATCTTCATCCAGACGGAGAACACGCCCAACGCGGACGCGCTCAAATTCCTACCGAACCACCGGGTGCTGCCCGAGGGCCTGGCGACGCCCTTCATCGAGTACATGAGCCCGCGGTCGACGATTGCGCCGCCGTACCCGTCGCCGCTGGCGGCGCAGCTGATGAACATCGACGGCGTGACGTCGGTGTTCTACGGCGCCGACTTCATCACGGTGACCAAGGCGGCCGACGCCAACTGGGCGCACATCCGGCCCGAGGTGTTTGCGGTCATCACCGAGGCCATCACGTCGGGCCAGACCATCGTCAATGTGACGGAGCGCAGGGAGGGCGATGAGGCCGAGGCCGAGGCCCACGGCCAGAACTCGTCCGTCGAGGACAGTCTCAGCTATAATGAGAACGACAGCGAGGTCGTGGGCATGATCAAGGAGCTCCTGGAGACGCGCATCCGCCCGGCCATCCAGGACGACGGCGGCGACATCGAATTCCGCGGCTTCGAGAACGGGCAGGTGCTGCTCAAGCTGCGCGGCGCTTGCCGGACCTGCGACTCGAGCACCGTCACACTAAAGAACGGCATCGAGGGCATGCTGATGCACTACGTAAGTCTTGCCCCCTCATTTCCCCCTTATTTTGTACTCGTTGGCTCCCCTTTTTTGTGTCACAGCGTCCCCTCCTCAGCCCCTTTTCTCAGGCAAATACGTCCAACATCCTCTTTATTGGTGACCGCAAGCTAAATAGCCCGCTTCCGCAGATCGAGGAGGTCCAAGGTGTCCAGCAGGTTCTGGACCAGGAAGAAGAAATTTCCCTGCAGGAGTTCGCAAAGTTTGAGGAGAAGCTCAAGGCCAAGAAAGGAGAAGCTCCTCCTTCTACTGTAGGAAAGGGGTCTCTCGACACTGTTCCCGGGTAAATTGATAGGGGGCGTGCTTAGACATAGATTCGATGTCTACGCATCTTTGGTGAGCCAAGTTTTGGACTCCCCCCTCTCACCATTCATTGCCGCCACTGCTTGGCTGTACTCTTTGTTTGGTGCTCAGACCTCGCCAGGCCAAAAATGGCAGTATCAGATAGATTGACTGGTGCGGGCAATTGGCAGTCTTTTCTCCGCAGCATGTTTCTCGCCTTGGAGAGGTGCGTGACAGGAGCTGCACATCTTGGCCGATGGATTCTGTATACAGAACCATTAGGGACGAGGGTATAAAGTTCTTTTGTTCTCCATCTGCGCTCCCAGCTGTTCAAATAGCTGAGTCCCCGAGTTGAATTGGACAGACACAAGAGCCCAATTGAATTCGCAACAGTTTGCAGTATCACTACCTGCTAGTCATATCGCGGCCAGCTACACGTAGTTGATTTTATTTTCGCCGTCCGCCGTGGAAATGATTACTGTTGCAGGAACGTGCGTCGTTGGTTTTCTCACCATACCCCTCGCCGCCAAGCTTTCGTTCCCGTGCGCGCCTGACGGCCAAAGAAACATTTTCGGCACGGCAATTCTCATTCATGCTAGGTTTCTGGTACGGCAGTATGGGAAGATCGTCGTTAGAAAAAAAGAAGAGAAAAGAGGGAGAGGGGGCATAATTGGTACGATATTAACACACGAAACACATAAAATTTAGCTAGCCGTCTAGACACAAGCAAGCGTTGTGCTTCCCCTTTTGAGATGGGTTGAGATCGCAAGAGGTGCCAAAACATCAAATTGGAATTGGGCATGGTGCCTTGGCAAGGTGCAACGTCAAATAACCTGCGTCTGTGTTGCATCCTTGAACCCTGAAGTCATACATTAAAGTTCGGAGAAGAAACCCCCCAAGGGCTTTGTCGGAGCTTGTCGAACATGGTTTGTCTCGCCAGCCGATGGACACGGGTGGGTCCAGCTGCCCCGAAGTCGAACGAGAATCCGGGGTAAAGCCCCTGGGCGAATCGCTTGTGCTGCGCCGCGACCTCGAAGGTAACAGCCAACCAGTGATAGCCCGCGGGGTACGGGCGATAAGACGGAACCCCTATGGCATCCATGGCGCGGAGCAGCATGGCGCTTCCCCTCATTTTTGAGCTCCAGGGCGGGGGGAGTGGCATGGGCCAGCTCGCACATTAAAATCTGGGGTTTCCTGATCTTTCCTGTGTGTGGACGGCGGGACTCTTTCGACTCCAGTTTAGGCTGATAGTAGGCCTAGGCCGTCCGTCCTGCGGGTTCCCTTAGTGTTCAACTCCCCTCAACAGGGCATATTATTTTATGCACGACACTGCGTGGCTGGTTTTGCTGCAATTGGTGCACACACATACAAACTCCGTACCGACAATGGATCTGCGTCTCCGCCTCTCGCTCTGGCCCAAAGAGTGACAGATGAATGACGATGAGTGCTCCAGTGGGGAAGGGAGGGATGACTAGGTGCGGGCGGAGCACTCGCATCGAGATTGCAAGGCTTCATCCATCCATCCATCCATGACCCATCCAACTCGAGCTACACTAGGCGAGGAGGTGGTCAGAGCTCTCTGTGGAGATGTGCGATATCATCGCGACGCAGGCTTGACTAACAGCTGTTAGTGGTGAGTTGAGCACGGTGGGAGGGTAGCCGAACACACATGCGACAGCGCAGCAGCAGCAGCAGCAGCAGCAAGCCATCATGACGGCCGCCATCAATGTTGGGGCGCGTGATGTGTTGCAGCCGTTGGCCTCCACGAGCCTTTTCCCTTTACCCCTCTCATCCGTCATTCTGTATGCGAGCGTCTCCTTATGGGACGGCCCAGAGAGAGTCGAGAGCATCGTCGTGGGTTTTGCCCACCAATTCCCCCTTGCGAGCAAAGCCAGCCACTCAGACAGCCGGCAACATCATTGGCCACAGGGGTTTCTAGGCTACAACGTCCATCAGCGTGCGGTTGCACGACATGACACGGCATTCCTGATCTCTTCTTGAATTTTGACCGGCCTGGCTTTTTTTGCGGAGGGTCGAGACTCGTCGAGCATCTGGTACTGGCACTAGCTAGAAGGGGCCAGAGCAGGGGACAATGCTTTGGGGGTCCTTCCAGCCAGGCATTCGGTCTTGTGAGCAAGAGGAGGAACGGGCATGGTCGCTCGAAGCTTGAGCTGGGGCACGGGGGCCGCATTTCCAATGCCTTTTTGGGCCGCCTGCATCTCCAGCAAATGTGTCCCCAAACGCGTATTTGTGTCATAAATTGTCTGCGGAGGCGTCCATTCTGCATGCTAAAGGCGGGATCAGCCACATCCAGGTCGTGGCAGGTTGGTTGTGGGTTCATCCAAGCCGGTGGTTGATGATTTTCAGGAGTCCCAATGGTGTAGAAACCGGCCTCCTTTCTTTCTAGTTATAATCAGGTGTTTGCATCGCGAATTTGTTGAGGCAAGATCACCGAGAGACGGTTGGAGCGTCCGTCTTTGAAACAAAGCACAGGATCGTCGGCGTTGCTGATAGTTGGATTTCGTTTCGCTCGAATTCGCGTCCCGGCCGGTGGTAGCATATCCCAGCCGGCCCAACTCCAGGTGAAAGAGCCTGGAGTCTCGTCGAGAAGGATATTGGTTCTCCGCAGGGACGGAACTGTTATGATGGCGTTGCGGTCTCCAGAGCCTCGAAATGGCAAGTTTATGGCCCTCTGCACCATAATCCATAGATTGGTCTAGCATTGCGGATGCAAGCTTGTAGTACTTGGACGCACATACCCTAACACTTTCGGCGCTGCATTACCGACCGACCGATATGCGGAAAACTGCTAAGCTGCTGTGAGGGGAATCCGTCATGCACCGAAGAGCTCCATCCTAGGATGTGGAGAAAGAAATTGCATATCGACAATAGGACGCCTTCCATTCTGGATTACTAAGTCAGGTATCTGTACTAGTAGTTAGGTCAGAACAATTCAACAACAAGACACCTACAATGTTGCAGAAAGTGATTGTGAGGAAAGCAGAATCGCTCACATTAACAACAGAAACGCCCGTCTGGCCTCGATGCGGATCACAGCGACACGGGTGGTGACATTGAACCCATCCCTGGGAGATGGAATGTCGACGGGATGGGATGGGGAGCCTAAACCTCATTGCAGTGGAGGCAGGCACGTCAACCAGGAACCGTGGCTTCCAGGTTGCAGCTTCCGCGTTCAGTGCCTCCCTCCATGCAAAGCAAACGGGAGCACTGAGGTGTGGGCTGGGAACCCGAGGCCCCACCGAGTGCTCGGAAGCCCTAAGCCGCTCCCCGCTGCCAAGCATCGTCAACCTCTGCCGCCTCGAATGTTCAAAGTAGGGAGGTGTCTAAAGGTAGAAGGCATTCGAGTCTCTCTAGTATCGGTGGATGGGATGCGAGTGTATGAGGAGAGGGTCTGGGATGGTAGGTAGTGGCTTGGAAAAGGGGCAGGTGGGATGGGAATGGGAATGGGTTGTTTGAGGCACATTCAATCAGAGATCCATCCATACGGGAAATACAACATAGTCAAGATGTGCATACACTCCATGCAATCCAAGAGAGTCCCGCGCTAGGATGTGCTGACGGGATTCTGGCATCGTCGTCAAATTTGCTTGACCGGGCTGGCAAGCCCGGTGACTGGGCAAGGCAGCGCAGCAGTTCACACCCCAGAAATGGCTACTTTGCGTCTGCTTGGCCTGAACAATCAATGGAAGCAAGCACACACACAACCACCACGAACGCCATCCTGATGACCACCTACCTCACCTCTCATCTAGCCGCAGACGTTGACCCTCTCCCGTCTTCCATGGTTGCAAGTTCCCGCCCATCGTCCTTTTTGCCAATTCGCCCCACCCTTAGACATGGGCTCCCAGTGTTCTTTCTCGTCTAAGGAAGCTCAGCAATCGAGTCTCGAAACATAAGGTGAGTACTGTGGAGGCCGTCTTTGTTCCCCGTCCATTGCCGCGCATTGGAGTTGCCCGCTGTCTCCACCGTCACCCATCGACCACTAACAAAAGACGGCAGCCCGCACGCGACCTCTACAGAATTCCATCCCAGGTCCGGCGGGGAGGCAGCACCTCACCTAGCACTTCGTAGTGGCAGGAGCAGCAGCAGCAGGAGGCGGGCAACCCAGCACTGAACCTTCCAGCGAGCGGGGAGCAAAACTGATTTAACTTTGCCACGGGGTCAACGTATTGAGTGACTTGGCCTGGCTTCGGCTAGCCTGGCGGCCGGGATCCAGCCGCTAACGAGTAACGTGCTACCAGCTTTCCCCGCTCACACCTCGACCCTATGCTGCTTACCTCTACCCTACCTACCTGCCCTGGACCTGACCTACCTACCTGCAACCTCGCCGCGCATCAATCCCTAAACTTCGAACGCATCTTTTCGCTTCCTTCCCGTCCGTCTCTTCCTCTCCCACCCTTTACCTTCTTCCTATCCCACGGCTCGACGGCGGCGAATGCCCGGTTTTCGCCCCTACTCCTGCCAGAAAGAAGCCTTCAGTCTGCCCGGTCGCCGACACAGCGTCGCCCGTCGCTTCTGCCCGAGCCTCCACTGTTGTGCGGTTCGCGACGGCAATGGGAGGTCGCGTTTAGAGCTGTCGCATCCAATATTCAACCGCCCAGCTGAGCCCCAGCGCGCTCAGTCGCCGATCCGCCCACCACCTCTAAGCCAACCTGCGTGCGAATAATTGGTCTTCACCCTTCCATTCCTAATTTCGTCTGTCTGGCTACTTCGCCCCAGCTAGGATCGGTCTTTTACTGCGTCTTCCCCTCGGCTCATTTGTCTGCAAGGCTTGCTGGAGAAGGGTGTGCGGTTTGGCGCGCCCTGGGCCAAGTGTTTCCCCGTTGACGGCGGCCCGAAACGACGGCTCGGCTCAACCTCGAGGCTCGTTGTGTGATTGGGAGAGAACGTTTCTTATCACGTTACGATCGGATCGGCCTGCCTTGAAAGAACTATAGTTTTGCGCGATACCCCGTCTATAGACCTAATATCACCTTGACTCCTGTAAGTTAGCCCCTCCCCTTCCCCCGCCACGTCACGGCGGTGGTCACGCATCACCTTTACTCTGAAAGAGCAACCCTGAAACCTCTGTCTGCCCTCGACATGGCACGAGACCGCTCTGTTCACTTCTCTTCAGTTCGAACTCTGGGTTCATTTCACGGGCTCCCGTGCCCCAGTGCCCCCGGCACATGCGTCACATTAACATTGCTCAAACTCGACGCTCCTCGCTATTTCTGATCTTAACTAACAAGACCACTTCTAGACTAGCTGTGATCAACATTTATCGCGGCTTTTACATAACGATATACCATTCTTGAACGGTGCTTCGGTTCTCATCCTATTTGTCGCTGCACCGACTTAAGGTCTTGTCTGTCGAGATCTAGGTCAGCGAAACTAATGGTATCCAAGCGTTGCCCTTCCTCGATTGTATAAATCAACCGAAGCGGATTTTGCACAGGCAAGCAGGCTTGGTGTGACCGAAACTATAGTTTTGTTCTAGATCATGAGCTCTGGCAACGTTAAGCCCGGCGCACAGTCAAAGCCCAGCCAAGGCAACTTCGCGGCGGTCGCGCCAAGCAGCCAGGCAATATTGCTGGACAAGCTGAATGCGCGAAGGTCTACTCCCGACTCGGAAGCATTGGCAAGCTCAGATGACGAGGCGGATCCTCATCGCCAAGAAACCTTACCAGCTTCTGTGCAGCCTCCTAAACCCGTTCGCCGAGCTTCGTGGCTAAACGATACGTCCCAGCCGCCGCTGCCACGCCCAAGAAAAGGATCTTTCGCAAGCAGCTCAATGTCGCCAACCACCTCCCACCCAAGCACTCCGTCGGCCGAGTCGGGAGCTGGGGCTTGGGGCGCACACCCTGCATCGTCTGCTGTTCTTGGCCGAGGCCATACTGGCCCCGCTTCTTTCCCATGGGGGACCGGCATCTGGAACAGCGAGAGAAAGGAGCCCCCATCGCGACTGGCCGAGGTCTTGCCTTCTCCGACGTCAACTATCCCCCCAGGAAGCTCGGGAAATTCTTTCTTCGGCGGTGAAGGTGGCCTGACGCAGACTTCGCCTGCTCCTCGAGAGGGTCCGAATTCCCAGATCCCATTCGCTATACCTCTTCATCCAACTCCCAAGACGTACCGCTCGCAGTCTTACTCGGTAGGACAGCTCGAACCAGAGACGACGGCCACGTCTATGGGGCCATCCACAGTTATAGGGGCTCGAGGTCGGCCCATTCCGCACTCCGGCCTACAGCATCGCCCTTCTCGACCTAGCATGTTGAGTGAAATGGCGAATGACGGCACGATGCTGGGCAAAGTGAACGAGGACGACGATGACGACAGCGTCGGTTCTTTGCAAGGAAGCCAGCATCAATCGGCTGAGGCGGCCAAGACCATCGAGATGCTCACGCGTGAAAACGCCATGCTGCGTCAGCAGCAGTACCAGAATGCCCGTCTCAGACCCCGGGCTTCAACTGCGGCCGCCTACGGGTTGGGAAACGGATACCTGCAGGAGGCTGTCCCCGAGGAATCAGACTATGCCATCGACGAACACGATGAAGCCAACGACGGTTCTGATTTGGCCGCCAAGAGAAACCTTGCGAGAAGGATGAGCGAATACGGTGCGGGTCCTTTCCGGTCGCCATTCCTTGTGGAGAACAGAAAGCTTGAGAATGTGAAGAAAGGCTTCTGGCAAAGCTCGCTTGGTTTCGGCGGATCGGGAGACCTCCCTCAGAGTAGACGACACTCGTTTGCCGATGTGCCAACTCGGCAAGGTTCCATCAGCTCGATTGGAGAGTCGGGTGTGTCACATGAGCCCGGTTCTCAGGATGGAGCTCACTCGCAGGAGTTTCCAGGCGCTTACCCCGATAGTCATGGCTATCCGGTATCCAGTCAAGGTAAGAACCACAGAACAACGTTGAGTTATTGCCACTTCTGACATTTTTGCTAGTTTCGGCGTACTTCAATGGCGGTGCCAACCTTGCCGGGCCCCAGCAGCCTCTTGGACAGCCAGGATATAGCAGTCAATATCCATCTCCATACGCTACACTCCACAACAGCTATTCCAACAGACCTACGTCACCGCATCGCAGTATGTATGGGATGTCACAGCCACGACATAATCAGTCCCTCTATGTCGTCCTCTTCAAATGTGCCAGAGCCGATGTGTTCTATATACAGGAAGGCACAGGACTGAACGTTAAGCCTGGCGACCTGGTGATAGTGGAGGCTGATCGTGGCACTGACCTGGGGACTGTTGCTAAGAGCAACATCGACTGGCAGACCGCCAAAGATTACAAGGAGCACTACGCCGAGGAGCATTATAGGTGGCTGATAATGTACTCGCAGAACGCTGCTGCTGCACAAGAGGGTTCCGGTGGTGGTGTCGCGACCACATCCAATGGGCTTCAAGCGAGTGCCGTTGGCGGCATGGGACCCCCGAGCCAGCATCATATGCAAGAGCCCGCATCAGGCGAGCTGAAGCCAAAGCTGATCAAGCGCCTTGCACAAAGCCATGAGATCCACGCCTTGCGGGACAAGGAGGGTAATGAGGCCAAGGCGAAGCGTGTTTGCATGCAGAAGGTTAAAGAGCACGGCCTCAACATGGAGATCTTGGACGCTGAGTTCCAGATGTAAGCTCCCTGGACATCTCTTATTGGAATGACTGGCTAACCGTAGATACAGGGACTGGAAGAAGTTGACATTTTACTACTTCGCGGATTCGTATATCAACTTCAACTCTCTTGTCACCGATCTCTTCAAGATCTACAAGACGCGAATTTGGATGTCAGCGATCAACCCGGCCTCGTTTGCCAGCCCGGCACTGGGGTTGCAGGCGCCGAGCGGCATTGGCCCCGGGGCAGTCGGGGTTGGCCGAGGGTCCGGTACAGCTGAGCGTCGGCAGAACACACAGCCAGAGCCACAAGCAGCCTATTCCGGATCGGCTCAACCAAGTCGCGGCGCTCCTTCGGCATTTCCTGTGGCATACGGTTCTGATCGAGCCGTCGTACCAGGCACGCCTGGTTACCCAGTGGGCAACTATCCATACAACCACTACAGCGCGTTCGGAAATACTGCTCGACCAGGCGCTTTGCCATTTGCTCCTGGCATGATGCAGAATCCAGACTCGTACACGGGTTCTTTCCCGAGCGGCGGGGACTACGCGGCGCGTATAGGCCGCTTCCCGACGCCTCAATCTGCAGCTGGTGCGCAACATGACCAGGCTGTCCCGGCCCTTGGACAGCAGAACGACTGGGTGGGGGCGTTCCATGGTCTTTCACTGAACTCACGTTGATGGGGTTCTTCGCTGGCACCGGCCTTTTTATTTAATGCCTTTATAATCGTATTTACTTGATGCATGTCGGTGTTTACATGCTCGGCAGGCAACATGGTTCGCTCATCTTGGACTTGCGATACAGAAAAGAAGAAAGACTACTACGGCACAAAAAGACAATGGATGGTCGATCCTTCCATATGAGGCAATGGGGAATGTCCAAGACTACAATACCGTTCCGCAGAGGCGGTCATCTCCTTGGAGGCGTTGGTCGACAGTTTTGGTTCGGGGTGGGACAGCCCCAAGATTGCTTTCAGTACTTGATCCCTTCAGCCACAGTCGGTTTGAGCGGTGGTTGGGAAAGACCGAACGGTTGGTTGTCAGACAAGACAACTAGAGAAAGAGACTTTATATATGCTCTGCGTTTCAGCCCTGGTTGGCCATGGTCCTCCTAGGGCGGTAGTCGTTCTCCCCTTTCTGCGGGCATCGATCCGAATTCTTTCGTTTCCTTTTTTTTTCCTTTCACGAATGGAAGACTTGCCATAGACAGAGAGGACTTTGCACGAGCGCGGTGTAATTTGATACTAAAAAGGGAACTTGTGCTTGGCTAGGGATCGGATATATGTAAAGGGCACTACAAGAAATTTCATCGCGTCTTTTTTCTAACTGCCGGTAGTATGTACATGTTTCCTGGCAGTTTATAATGTCTTGTGTTTAAGAATGCGTCAGGCCTGGTTGAATTATTGATTCCATTCGATGCCCGGGCTGCCATTCTTCTCGCCATGTCCCATTAGAATAACACCAACATAGTTGAAGTTTGTCGACCAACCTTTAAAATCGTACCCAACGTCTCCAATCCGGGGGTCTATCTATATCGCAGTTAATTTTAAAAATTTCATTGCCAAATCCCCGAGCATCGTTCGATGAAAGTGCCAATCTTGACCTGTTTTATTTTCATAATGATGGAAGGTGCCAGCCAGGTGGTTGCCTAACTTATGCTCATGCCCCACTTGGTACTCCCCAGCAGTATTGGAAAGTCCCACAGGCACACTTTCCTTGACGCTTCCTGGTGATGGAAAATGTAGAAGGTGCGACAGACGAACGATTGCCTATTTAGGTGGCGGTAGAGGTTGAGCGTCGGTTTTTGAAATAAATAACTGTGTGCTTCCTTTTACTGGCATGGACTCCAATTCGACATCGAAGCCTTGTTTCAAATTTTCACTGCACTCCTGCGAACACGATTTGTCTCGTCATATCCCCCGTTGTTAACCCGGAACACGAATACCTTCCTATGGCGGCAAAGCGAAAGCAAGAGGGCACTGGCTCGGGCAATACTAGTACTGCATTGCGTGAAAAAGGCTCTTGGGCCCCGAAGATACCACTGATCGTCATAGACGACGGCGACGAACTCCCAGATAATCAGGGGGGTCCCGTGAAAAGAGCACGAAATGCTAGAAAGCGTGCGAATAATACCGAAGAGGGCGAAGATAATGTCGATTTCCTAGGTGGTCGGTACGGAAGCGCTCTTTGGAGATGTTCCCACGTGCATTAATTTACTCACAGTTCGGCAATAGCACATCTAAGAACTCGGTCACAGTTGAACAGAACTTGATGGACCTAAACAGGAGTTCCAAGGAGTTCGTCCGGGAATTCAAGGCGAAGGTCGGGAAGGAAAGAGACAATGTCCTTACCGCGTTGGCACAATACAAGCAAGATCTGTAAGAGCCCCAATCCCATTTCCACTCAAAGCATTGCTGACACTGCCAAAGACACGGATTTCATGACGTTCACCATGATGAGTTGGCCGGCGTGTACAGCAGTCTGAAGACGGCGGCCGGAAACTCCAATATGAAAGATAATCCGCTATTCCAGCAGACGAAGCAGATTATTCATCTCAGCCGTGCCATCCTGAAGCTCTACCAGATTGTAGATAAAGAGTCACAGCAACCTAAGCTGACTGTTCCTCGAGAAGCATGGAGGCAAGACCAGAAGAAGATGGACCAGCTGCTCAATTACGGAAAGCAGCACGGAGAGAGGCTCGCAGAGAGCATCATCAGTCCCGCAGAAGAGCATTCCAACGACCGCATCCTAGCACAGGCCGACATGTCAGAGGCCGAGGATATCGCAATGGGCCTTTTTGGCAATACTAGGAAGGAGGCCGGGGAAGGGACCTGGGGCCGAACAGCTCACGCTCAGCTGAAGGCTCTCATGAGCGTGGTGAGAACGCTGCCCCTTTCTCGAGACGCCGACTCTCAGAGCCAGCGGAGCTGAAGACAAGAAAGTGGCTTCTTGGGCCACGTATGGGAGATGCTTTTCATCTGTTACTTGTTACAGCAGATGTCTGGATTGCCGCTTTGCATTTATTCTGGTATGAGGAAGAAAGAAGGTGCCATGTGCGAGAAGTCATGTACAAGATACAACTTGCTTCTGTTTAATTCATAGGCTGCACTTGTCAGATAGACCAAGGAGCTTCACTTCCAAGAGGTTGCTTGCCATGACGAGAAAAATGCCTGCGAGTTAAAGTCCAAGTCCGCTGTGGTGATAGACTGCCCCGGGTTGTAATCGCGTGATCGCGCTGGGGCAAGTCTAGGTCAGTATGGAGTTCAAGCTCCGGCTGAAAGCCTTGGCGGTTCGTGGGGCTGAACTGTGAAGAAAGTGGTGAACACACGGACCACCTTGCGCTTGGCTAAAGTGGGGCTAGCTTCTCCACCCAGTCGTTAGGGCTTGCTCCTTTCTCCCTCACAATTGTCGAAATTCCCGAAATTTTCGAACCTCGTCTCCCGATCCCGATCACGAACATCGTCGGATTCTCGCCACCGTACTAACGACAGGAACTCAGCTCCGGGGCTCTGGTCAGTAAATCTCCATTCATCAAGCTATCTGAATAGCATCTGTCTCTCTCGAACCAATTCCCGAATTGCACAAAGGGCAGCACTTTTCGCTCTGACAGAAAGCTAATCCCCCCGCCATCGCAGATACAAGATGGGCGCCTTAAAATATCTCGAGGAGCTTCAGAAGAAGAAGCAGAGCGATGTCATTCGCTTTCTTCTTCGCGTTCGCTGCTGGGAGGTCAGTCGGAACAAATACCTGTGGACGGTGCCGGCTTGATTGTCTCCATCGACGAATTCTTTTCGTTGATGAGCAAACATGCCTAACCCGTTCTTGCTATACACTCGTTGAACATTTGCTGAGAGTGCATCAATATAGCTTCGTCAGCTGAACGTCATCCACCGTGCGTCCAAGCCGAGCCGCCCCGATAAGGCCCGCCGCCTAGGATACAAGGCTAAGCAGGGCTATGTCATCTACCGCGTGCGCGTTCGCCGTGGTGGCCGCAAGAAGCCCGTGTCCAAGGGTGCCACATTCGGTAAGAATATTCTGGCCCTTTCTCTGATTCCGGAGGCTTCAATTGCTTTGAAATTGAGCAGATTTCGACTTCTGGGAATGGACCGCTGACCGCATTCCCTCTGCACAGGCAAGCCCACCAACCAGGGTGTGAACCAGCTCAAGTACCAGCGCTCGCTGAAGGCCACCGCCGAGGAGCGTGTCGGCCGCCGCTGCGCCAACTTGCGCGTGCTCAACTCGTACTGGATCAACCAGGACTCGACCTACAAGTACTACGAGGTCATCCTCGTCGACCCCCAGCACAAGGCCATCCGCAAGGATCCCCGCATCAACTGGATCGTCGCCCCCGTCCACAAGCATCGCGAGGCTCGTGGCCTTACCGCTACTGGCAAGGCTTCGCGCGGTCTCAACAAGGGCCATCGCTACAACAAGACCAAGGCTGGCCGCAGAAAGACCTGGAAGCGCCACAACACCCTGTCTCTCTGGAGATACCGTTAGATAGGGATGCGTGGGGCCTGATGAAAGAAGCGGCGGTATTTCGATACTGGGTGTTCTGCTGTTTCTTGCAGTTGAGTGGTCTATCGGGCATGCTGGCTTCTTTCCTGGCCGTGGAGGAATGGCATAGCATTGCGCTGACATTCGGGAGCATTGGGGTGGGACTTACGACTTAGCCCAACAAAAATGGACAGGTGCCTTTAGCGGCGCTTATGATGCCTTGTCCTCAGGACGCGCTCACACTTTCCCATGTGATTTTCTGACTTGTTTATGGAGTAACGGGGGGGTTAATGATATCTCGCCAAGCCACAAGAGCTTGGTCATCTTTTATTTCCACATGCCCGTGTACTGTGTATACGGTTTGATCTCTGTCTGTTAGTGCAGTCGTCGTGAGGTTTGTCGAACTAGTATTGCTCGTGTTCCGTTTCTGCTCTATCGTAGATCTTGGCTCGTAAGTGGTTACACTCCTTGCTTGCCCTTAGCATCCCCGGACAACCTCGCGGTATCGACGTTGTATTCCCTATCTTCACTCCCGAGAGACCCTCTTCATAGACCCTGGCCTGTCTCCGTGAAGACTCACAAGTTTAAACTCTTTGCCGATTGTTCACGACGCAAGGCGGTTTTTGGGCGAGTAACATCCAAGCAGCATGGAATATGATCTTACCAGAAGCAAGTAGGGGAGGTGTTGAATATACACACCTTGCAGTTGATATATGAGAGGGCTTGGCACATGCTGGGAAACGACAAGGTAAACGACATTGCCCAGTCTGCCCAGTACACCGCTTCGATTTGAAGCCAGGGGTGGGAGGATGAGAGGTTGAGGATAATAACATCTAGACATATTTTGTGTTCGTTCCCTTGTATGTTTGTACGAGGCCCGTTTATAGTGCCTAAGTATGTGCTGGCGACCGCCTCCCCCATATTCTCTCGAACGATCAATAGACATGATCTGCCTACTCCCATTGTAGATACTCATAGCCGGCTGAGATTTAGTATTGGCGGACAACACGAGGGAGAGAAAGACAAAGTATTTTCACGTTCCTCTTACATAAAAATAATCACGAATAAAACCAAAGCAGTTCCAAGTGAACCAAAACACGGCATAATTGCAATTAATAACCTTTGCCATTTTAATTTCTGTCGTGCCATAATCACCCCGAGAGAGTTGAAATACTCTGAGATAGGGAAAAAAAAGCAAGTAGGAGAAGGCACGCGCGCTTTGCTACGCAAGTCAAGCAAAAAACTACAAGTCAACAGTCGAAACAACTTCTGCCAACCGTCACCGCAGCCACACTAATTACCACAAATCACCACAAATCACCACAACCAACGCCAACATCGCAGCCAGAGAAATCCGGGAATAGTAGTAGAAATAGTAGCAGCCATACGGCCCTATGGGAAGAACCGAAGAACCGATGGCCCCAAACTAAAATAACAGCGCAGCACGAAGCAGGCGAGCCGAGCCATTAAGAAGAAGAAGAAGAGGACGGGAGGAAAAAGAAACACCCCGTATAAAATACCTGCCGAACCAAATCCCCCATTTGGCTTTCTCGAAAAGAAATCAAGAGAGACTCAAGATGGAGAACAAGGTCCGGCTGGATCAAGATAGCAGATTTTTGCTTTTCCTTCCCCATCACCCCCTTTCGCACACCACCATCACCAGTTTCTAACCCCCGTTTTCCCGTCTGTCTCCGCCAACTGTCTCCCCCTCCATTTCTTATCCACACCCATATCTTAAAAAGTCCATCGCCTCCATATTGTACGGGGTGTCCAATGAGAGACACCAAGAGGAAGAAGGAAAAATAAACGGACCAAGTGATGCCGGGGAGAACAACAAAGGAGCCTAAAAGTATCCATGGGGCCCAGTCCTTTTCGAAGACAAAAAGAGATCTGTGATTGCCATGCAGGAAAATGCGCGAAAACTGGTGTCCGGGAGGATCGAAAATCTGCGAAGTGGCCGAGAAGATGACGAGGAAAGTAGAAAAAGAGAAAAAGAAAATCCCGAAACGACAAAGGAAAAGAGGTCGGGCAAAAAAAGGCTCTATGTCCATCGCGACATTTTTTCGTACCCATCGAGCGGATAGTGTACAACAAAGCAAGGTTCTCAAATCCTCCAAGAAACAGAGTCATCATGAGTCTCTTGGAGGAAACCCGCTTAAGCTCGATAGGGCTGTTCTCGTCGTCGCCATTGAGTGCTGGTTCGTATCATAAAAATGGATATGCCATGCCCATCATCGCTACTGGTAACGGTGCAAAGAAAAATGTTCGTGACTGTCGTTGCAGCGTAGGCGATGCTTCGTGACTAGTGTAGCAGGGAAAAAGAGACGTAAGAAAGTAGCGAGGCCCGGAATGAATCCCAAAGAAATCCAGGTTGGCCGAGTCTCGTCGTACCGTTTACACAGGCGAGGTGCCGTCGCGAACGCATCTCCTAGAACCACTGAGTCTCGCCATTCTCAGCTGGAGCGCCTGGAGCACCGGGGGCACCGGGGGCACCAGAGGAGCCCATAGACGTGAACTGCGGGGGGAACTGCTGAACACGAGGAGGCTGAGGGGGGGCCTGAATCTGAGCCTGGGCCTGAGCCTGGGCCTGAACCTGAGCCTGACCATGAGCTTGAGCCTCAATTTGAGGCTGCGTCAAGGCCGGAGCCTGAAACTGAGCTTGACTATTACCCTGAGCTAGGATCTGAGCCTGACCTTGACCTTGGCCTTGAACCTGCCCCTGCTGCTTGACGGCGGGAGCAAGATGAAGAGTCTTGCTGTTCGGGTACTGCGACAGCACGGAAACGAAGTTGTTGTTGTTGTTCACTCCATTAGTGCCGCTCCCGAGGATTGACGAGGCGTTCGACATGGTGCGAGGATGATTCGAACGCGTGCTAATCTGGCCGCCAGACGCATCGACAGGCACCATCTGACCGGGGGGTTGAGTGTTGCTTCGAGCGTCGTAGGCCTGGATCTTGGCCTGGATACGACGACCATAGGGGGTTGCACGAATGCTGGGCAGGTGCGGGCGGATCGTCTCGACAAGGTGGTGCTTCATGCTCGGGGTCGCATACTCAAGAGCGGTCTGGACGACGTAGTTGGCAAACGAATCCCGGAGCAGGCGTTCAATATCGGTCGGAGACAGCAGCTCCTGCACAATCATGTCCTTGGCCACATCGGAGGCGCAGCGGAGGCACTTCTCAACCACGTTGGAGCTGAACTTGTGCTTGGATAGGTAGGCAATACGGCCCTTGAACTGATAGACAAGGGGCTCCGTGAACGACTCCTCGTTGAGATCGATGATGTACTGAACCACATAGTTGCCGAATGGATCCTGGACAAGGGCAACAGCATGGGCCGTGATGCATTCTATGAGCCACTGCTTCTGAGTGCCGTTGGCGTGATCGATGCAGCGTTGGAGGACGCAGCAACCATGACGGTGAGTGCCGACATCGATGCAGTTGTGGCCAACTGCCTCGAAGATAAAGTGAGCGTCCTTAGGGCTCAGCTTATTCAGGCACTTCTGGATAACATGGTTTCCATTGAGGTCCTGAATCAGCTCAACGACCTGATAGCGGAGGGCTTCAATGATTGTGTTGATTTGAACTGACGTGGTCACATGCTCGATCATCTTCTGGAGGGCTCGAGTACCATGTTGGTTCAACGCAATACGGACCATTTCCGGGGCCGCATTTTGGATGAGAACGGTGCGTTCGTCGTCGCTGCAATACTCGAGCAGCTTCTGGCACAGATAGTTACCGAAGGGGTCCGTCATCAGCTCCACGACGTGCTGGTTGGTCTCGAGCCAGATCATATGGATCTGCTCGGGGATGCGGTTCTCCAGCTGCTTCTGTAGGTATCGGCAGCCGTGCTGGTCCTTGCACAGTGTGTAGATGGTACCACCAACTTGCTCCAATGTCATGCCATTGAAGCGAGCCATGGCCTCACTGTCCAACTGACGACGGTTCGCGATAACTCGAGCCTGACTGTCCTGCGGCGGCCGAGAGGGCGTGTTGTTATTGGCGTAAAGAGGTCCATAGCCGGTATAGTTCTGCGGGGAGTACATAGACGAAGGCGGAGGGGCCGAAGGGCCGACCGACAGGCCCTGCATGCCCTGCACAAGCATCGGAAGAGACGTGTAGGCGGGGGGAGGGCCATTGGCAAGGCCATTGTAGTTGGCTCCGTTGTAGTATTGCTGATATTGCAGGCTCGAAGCCGGCGAAGTCATGCCCGGGGTGCTCGGGGCAGAAGACTGCGTCTGGGTTGACGGCGGGCCAAAGGGAGCAGCATTGGCATGCAGAGTTGACGTGATCGAAGGGTAGCCGTTGTTGTCGCGACCGTTGGCCAAGGCGGCGTCATTCGAGAGCTCACGGCTATGGCGGTGAGGCATGGCACCGGCAGGAATACGGCCGAGACTAGCGTTGTGGTTGTGGAAATGCTGCTGGGCGTGGTTGTTGGCATTGGCACCCAAGCCAGACGAGTTGTTCGCAGTCTTGAGAGTCGTCACGTCGTTGGCGGAATACGACTGCTGAAGCTTAGGCGGGGAAGCCAAGATGTGGTTGGTGGGTGGCGACACGACAGAGGGGGGATTCGCGTCCGATGCGCCCGGCGCGCCATCCTGGAAGAACTTCATGCTGCCGTCCATTGAGAGTCGCATGCTGTTCGGGCGGCTGCCAATGGCGCTGACCTCAGAGGGCGAGCTGACCGCTCCTCCTCCGTTGAGCTGGGTTGAGCCGATAGTAGAGACGCTCTGCTGGGAGCGATGCTTGTTCATATTGGCCCAGCCGTTCGTCGCGGTGGACTCCTGTCCCGAGGACTGCGCCTGGGCAAGATCCAGGGCGGATGACGAAGTGGATAACTTGGGAGACTTCATGTTAATAGACGAACGAGATACGTGAATCGAGGCTGAGTCGGCGGATGGAAAGAGCTACTCAGATGCGGATTGATATGATGGAAATTCTCGAAATATGTGAAGATTCTTTGGGTTTTTGATTTGGTGGGGGGATAGATTGAGAAAACAAATGTGAAATAGTAAAATGGAATGATCCAGTCGCCTGACACCCTAACGAAAGAGGGAGGGGGAGAAGAGGGAAGAGGAAAGAAGGAGAGGAGTGAAGGAATTTTGAAAGTATTCCGACCCCGCCCGCAAGTTTGGCTTTAAAGGAGAAATAGGGAAGAAGGCAGTAAATCTGGCAGCAAAAAGGCAAGGGCACGGGGAACTGCACCAGCAATTTCCGAGCAAACAGATCAGCAAACTCACCATATTGGCAGTATATCCTTGCTGACGAAACAATGTAGGGAATGCGTCGGTGCCGTTGGCCTGCGCGGTCGGGGTGGTTCTGGTTTCGCCAGAGTTCGAATCCTCGTCACCGAAGAGGAATCCGGTGGTGTTATTGCTGTCTTCGAGGCCGATGTCTGTGATATACGGGCGCGAACGGGTAACGGGCATCGAATATCGGTTGAGCCTAATGAAGCGTTTCGTAAGTGGCTAGCTCTAGAACTGCGTTCAAAGGAAGTGGAAAGCGCTACTTCGCCAAGGGCAGCTCCGCGAAAGATCACGGAAAGTCCCGAGACCTCAACACTGGTGAGGGTGTGGTGGCAACAAGAGATGTGCGAAGATAGAAAACTGCTGCTGCGAGAAAAAAGGGAAAAAAGAACAGCGCCTCGGGGTTTGTTGGTGCGAGACGATGAAGTAAAATGACGATTCAGAGGGGGAAAGCGCAGGTAGAAGGTGCGAATTTTATAACCTGCTACACCTCCTGCGAAAAGGCAAAAAAGAACAATGGAGGGGGTAGGGCTATTGTCTGCGACCAAGAAAGAAAGAACGGTCACGTTGGTTGGTATTGTGCCGAACTCTTCATGAATACGGGGACGGGGACAGGTGCAGGTGCGCAGTGAAGAGACGGGGAGCAGCACGCAAAAAAAAAAAATGAGGTAATAACCCTTCCGAGAGGGGAGGGGGGCTCAGCAGTTGATCCCGTTCACACTTGGGATGAAAACCAGCTCAGGTCCCCCTCAGGCTGGGCAAGTAGAGAGGTGAAAGGTCGTTGTCGAGTTACCAGAGCAACACACACAGTCTTGTCTCATCAGATTCGATCGAGCTCTCCGCCACCATGTCACGCCCACTCGCCTTCTTTCACGCTTCTCAAGGCATACACGGGCTACGGGTATTTGCAGAAAGCAAGCCACACACCAGACAACAATTTCGAAAGAAAGTACAAAGAGAAAGAAGGAATAACGGTTGGCACTTACGCATTTGTCGAGCGATGGCTGGTCGGGTCCTGTCGAACAGCCTCTTCTTTCTCGTCCTCGTCGCTGTTTCTCCGCGAGCCCGGAACCGATCGCGAGGGTAGCTGGTCATCAAAAGCAAACCGAGACTGGACGAGACCAGCCTGGGGAGAGGTCAGTTGGGAGCCAGATCGTCCAGGGCGATTGAATATGCCTGGCGGAGACGTCAGGCTCGACGTCGAGTACCGATTGGGGCGAGAAAACATTGTCGGGAACCCTGAAGAGGTCTCGCGATATTCGGGAGGCGTCGTCGGCTCTGATTGATGCCCGGCAAACCGACCACTGGCAAGATCCTGCTGCATCATTTGAAGTTCTCTCTCTTCCTGACGCTGCTGGGCGTCGAGCTTGTGAATCTCGGCCTCGAAGCGCCGCTTGTGCTCCCGAAGGCGCTCGTATTCCAACCTCTTCTTTTCCAACTGTATTGTTCGCAGGCCGAAGACGCCTCAGTGTTAGCCACAGCTCCACGGCGGTTCCACGTCTCGAAATAACCAAAACACAAGCCCAGTGCAGAGTGCTGTACGTGTACGGCAGAATGCCAACACCCAAAACGAGCCCCCAACGGATCTCGACGACCAATGCCAAGACCAAGTTCGAGGCCACACGCGACCAAGGAAGCTAGCTACATACCAATTGGACTTTATGCAGAGTCTAGATGGCCCCAGTTAGCACGGCTCAACCGTATTCGTGAGACAACGAGCGTGCGGGGGGGCAGTTTGAGAGCTTTGGAACGCCTCTTCCTCGCCGAGCGGGGAGGGGAGGGGAGGGTGCGCGACACATACCGTGGCGGGAGCAATCTCCTGCGGCTCGGGGCCGCGCTGGACGGTCGTAATGGTTGACAGTGTTGGTACACGGCCGGAGTCGGTGGTGAACCGGCGCGGCAGCATTGGGCCGTTTCGCGGAGTCGAAACAAACGCCGCATTCATTTGCGGCTCGCCTCGCGGGCTCTGCTGGGATCGGTAAAAGTCGTCCATCGCGATTGCTCGCTCGCTCCGTCTCGCCTGTTGCTACAACCACACTTTTTCGTACACACACGGCGAATTGGGCGGCGGGTTTCGTCCTCTATACGTCTGCACACATGTTGTGGTCAGCAAAAGTCGTGCTGTCAGCGTCGGCGAAGCCAAGGTGGATAGAGCGCGGACTCGAGAGCCGAGGCGAGGGGGGGGCTGGCGGGCAGCAACAGCAATCTATAGCAACAGGGGCACCAGAGCGCGCCAGGGGTTATCCATCCTCATCGTCGCCCCCATTGCTTGCCATTACCGCCTCCGCCGCCGCCGCATTCACCATCGACTCTCGGCCGCAATATGGGGTGCTGTGGTCGCGAATAGAGCGGAACGAGAGGCTGCATCGGCTTAGGTCGCGGGCGGCTCGAATCGAAAATTTGGGTGCTTGCGGGTGGCGGGTCACAAACGACAAGCAGACGTGAATCACTAACCTTAAGCAAGAAAACAGAAAACAAGTCTGTTGCCACACAGTTGCACCCTGGAGACCAGGAGCAGCAGCAAAGGGTGAAGGCAGTACTACAAAAAGAGCGTGGGTGAGGAAGGGAGCGGACGGGGCCTCTTGGGTGGAGGTTTGGTTTATGGTCTGAGAGCCCCCTGGGCAGCGGAGCGTCGTCGAGCCCACCGCACCGCACGCACCGACGGCAGAAACCCAGAAACGCACGTCTGCGTGCGCCCTCGGCCAATGCTGGCCAGCGAAGGGCCCCCTAGTCAAGCTCGACCGCGCTAAAACGTTCCCCACCCTCGCCATTGGGCTGCCCTGGGCTTTTTTCTCCTCCCTTCCCTATTGCAATTGCGGGCTGCACGAGAATCGGATCCCACACATCGAAATACAAAGAACGGCCAGAACGTCTGGACGACTCAAGCCACCGAGTAGACGAGCCCTGCCTACCTACCTACAGGTGCCTACCTACCTAACTATCTCCCCGATCTGCATCGACAGTGGGTAGGTAGAGCGGAAACGAAACGAACAACCGGAAAGTCCTTCAGTTAGACTCTCCCAGACTGCCGCTCTGTACGAAGTATTGTACAGGATACACTTCGTACCTGCAACGAAAAGATTTGAGTGAGGTACTCGCTCCCGCCCCAACCCAAACACAGCAGGTAAGGTAAGGTAGGTACAGTACTGTCCTGTACCTCGAGCTCCGTTTTGAGATGGATGCACCTCTTCCTTCTTTGGGACATTTCATCATTCGTCCCCCTCTGGCAAGCACAGATTTAAATGGCAGCCTCTAGCACAACCAGCGAGTACTGTAGGTAACATACTGTACATATGGACATTAGTACCTTCCAGTGCCTGCCCTCCCACCTGCCGAGCTGTCACGATGGGTGTGGGCAATACACACGCTTCGGGAAGTATTTAACTACCAGAACTACTGTATGTATAGTGCAGAGCTTCCCTGCATGCATGGCTGCAGTAGGAGGAGTGTGCCAATGATCGCGAGGGTGAACCCCTATCTCACCGTCCACGTCTTGCAAGTCCCCATGCCAATGTCTGTCCACGTCGATGGCAGCAGCAGCAGCAGCAGCAGCAGACGACTCGCCTTTTTTGCCTCCCTGGCGGTGGGAAAACGATCGAGCAAGGAAGCCGGCGATTGGAGAAGCAGCGGTGTGTGCAGAGGCCCGGACAAGGCAACCTGGACCCCAAAGGTGGTGAAGCGAAGCGGACGCGGGAACCTGTGCCGCCGATACCTAGCAAGGGCTCTGCACCACCTTACCGTCGAACCAGGAAGTGTTCCCCAGGTTTAGTCCCAATCGCTGTGCCCACAAACTGTGCCTTTCGAAGTCCACCTGAACCGTCAGGCTTTGCATTGTGACTGGTGGCCTTTCTGGTTGTACGGCGGGGGTCGATTCATGAGGGGCTGGAGCATGTGTGTGTGAAAAAACATTCAACGAGGGGCACGCATCTCAACAATTCAAAGACCGCTTGAGATTGAGATTTCTTTTCTCGCTCTCCATATTTTCTTCTACCCAAGCTCCCAGACCGTTCTTTGACTGAGTCGCGGAGGGTAGTTGATTCCCCACTAACGGGTGACATGGCTGGTGCGTAAGTATCATGGATGCCGTGCTGAGGTTCGGGAAGACGGCGCACGCCAACCTGTTGCCAACGATCTGCTCGGTGGCGGCGTCTAAGCATGCATCGCAGAGGATGCATGTCGACATTTTCCTCCAGCGACTTGCAGCAGGGCAACGCCCCAACCGGATCTTCCCAGTGCGAAACGGAGCTTGCCCTCAACAGCTTGAAGCAACTTCCAGCCTCGGGTTTACTAATGTGCATACATATCTACTAGCTAAAAGAAGGGACGCTACAGTGCCTAACGTCGACACATGTGTTGAGTCGTTGCCCTCCGGTCCGGCCACGCAGCACAGCTCATCCCGCATCCGGCCCGCGGCGCCCCCTCCCTTGTGGACATCTAGACTAGACTGCCTAAGCAGTCGCAAAGATGGACCGTACTAGGGATCTGCAGTCCAAGAGAGTACTCCGTACATAAAGAATACTGGACTCGAGTTCCCCCTACCTTTAGGCGGCTCCCCGATTTCTCTCTGGCCCGGGCCAGGGATGGATGGCATCTGCGGGAGGTGAATCAAAGACTTCGGGACTGCATTTAACCGGCCGTTTTCCATACGGCGAGACCGCCGTGATGGGATTTCGGTTCTCAAACATGAATGCCATGCAGCTTTGATACCCAACAGTTTGGAGGTCACGTCTTCTTCAGCCCGTAGGGCGATCTCACTAGAGGCAGAATTGGCTGCTACAGTAGATGGCGGGCAATGATTTGGTAGTGTTTCGTTTCCCCTCTGCCCTCAAGTGTCCTTTTTATTCGTCATTGTCCCCACCATTTAGGTCAAGAGAAACAACACAATGGAAACGGGTCTCCCCTAGCTAGAACGGAAAGGGCGACGTTAAAAGTATTCGCCCAACCCCTTTCGTGTAAGGGCACCCCGTCAACGGCGGGAGGGCTTAGCGCGCTAATTGAAGCTTCCCGTTCGACCCTCGTCCTCGCACAGTCCACACAAAACCAGGAAGCTTGAGTCTGGTGGCAGATCGGTGCGGCCCCGCGACTTTTGAGAGCTGCCCGACGGGACAGCACGGGGCAACAAATGCGCACGGAGTCCTGTCAACCTCTGTGCGATAGTGGACACGGCGGATTTTAAGCAGCGAATGTCTCGATCTCCTCGCCAGGTCAATGTACTGTATACATGGGGTACAAGGGTGAGGGCAATCTCTGTCGGGTACGGCGAGACTGAGAACCTAGAAACAAAAGCACTACGGAATACAGAAAGCACTTACAATAGTGAGTGGCGATCAGACGTCAACTTAAAAATTTGGTTTGCCTCTGCAGACTGCTGCCCGCCCGCTGTCTGAGACGCAGACATGGCAGAGTTTAATCCGCTCCCGCCTCCTTCCGTGTGAGCTGTAAGGAGGGAGGGGAGGGGGTCAGCCTCACCCCAACCCACCCCACAACTTACCCTGGCAAGCTGCAAGCACGACTCTTGCTAAAAGTCGGTGAGGTGAACCCTCAGAGACGGAAGCTCGACACAAACATGGAACCTTGCGCATTCCATTCTTACACTTGAGAAGGGGAGTAGTAGCAGCCTCTAGCCAAGGGAAACAGATGCACGGAAACACCTCCACTTCGAGCCACAAAACACTGAGCAGAATTTGATTGACTATGGGATGCCAAATACTCTTACGCAAACCGTGTCGCCTGCGGGATGATAGCTTGACCCTTGCCGGAGCCGGGTTAAGCACCGATCGTCGGTCGAGGGGTCATCGTCTCCAGACTTCACACTACCAACCTTCTATCGAAGGCTACAGTCCAATCCCTGAATGTTTGTTGACGCAGTACTTGGAGAGACTAAATATTGTAGCACAAACCGGTCAGAAAAAGTATACTGGAAGACGTGTTTCTAGGGGAGAGATAAACCTCTAAGATTCAATAATAGGGATTCAAATTGCTATTACCTCCATCGGCAAACCCCCCCCCCCCCCCCCCCCCAAAAAAAACCTTTAGGACAAGGAGGTACTGAGGCCATTCGGATGTTGAAAAGTCTCCCGCTAACAATTATCAGGGATCGACTGTACATTTCATCGCTCGCTCGCCTCCCCGTATCCGTCTGCGCGACATCACATCCCCTCAGACAATTCCGCACGCCGCTAATAGGCCAGGTACTCCGTAGCCTTTGGTCTCGATTTCGAAAAGGGGACCGCCTTCTCTCTTTAACTTCTTGCCACCCCGATTCGCGGGTACAACCCTGGTGATTCCCACAAAACCGGGCAACGCACGCCGTTGGAAGAAGGAAAACAGACGAGGTAGACTCTCTCTTTTTTCTGTTTCCCCCCCCCCCCCCGCCACCGCTTGGCTGGTGTTGCGCTCATCGGGTTTCGTGAAACGCACGAAAAGGATCCACAACCGCCGCCAAAACAGACCCCGTCAAGGTCGGCCAAGTGCCGTCCCTCTTCCAGCCAAGTTACCCGGAGTTTGCTCGCGTACCTTGCTGAAACGGCCGAGCTGCTTTTCACCGTGTATCCTGTACGTGTAGGTACGGGGTATCGTAGTAGTGGGGGGTTGGTGAGAGAGGGGAGGTGGAGGTGGAGGGGCAGGGTACAGGGATGGTACTATTTCGGGCGCCCCTTTTCGGCTTTCCTCTTTGCTCTTCTCGTCGACACCACTGATTTGATTCACTTCTTCCCATTCATTGCCAACACATCAATGCGCCGGATGCAATTGCATCTTTGCGCGGGACGAGGGGCAGATCCCGGAGGCTGCTTGCTTGCGCATCCAGAACCAGGTGCTTGTGCCAAAAGGGAGGGCCCTATTTGTTCGCGGCAACCCGTATCATCCATCACCTGCATAGGCAGGTAGGTAGGTTGTACCTTATGTACGTGCATCTGCAAGTCTGGCTGAACCTTGTCCACCTCACTCACCCTGGGAGTGAGGAGTCTGGAGTAGTACCGTGGCGGGCGGACAGACCGCAGTGCAGCACAGAAAGGTACATATGAGAAAACTAACAGAATTAACTGATAATTGCCCAGGGCACAGTGTCTCGAGGACAATACGGGCAATCAGGGTGACCGCTCTCTCGTCGTTAGATAATTGCTTCCTAAAAGACGTAGTATCCCTCAACGCTACTTTGATATCTCTCTTTTTTGTCTTTGGGATGAGGATAATACATCGAAACACCTTACCCACACTTTAATATGAGTTTGGCCACAAGTTGCGGCCGCCGATAATCGACCAACAAAGGTGGGTATCACGTCATGGGACACGGCCGCAGAGACCTGACAGTTGTCCTAACTCAATTCCTAGAAAAGAACTGTAAAACTAGTACTCAAGGGTTCAAGTCGTCTACAAGGCACCGAAATTTGCCTTATCGTATCATAAATCGGAGAGTGTGTGAGTTTAGGACATGATTTTATTCTTGCGTAAACTCAAGGTCAATAGAGGCCACGCTACACCAAAACGCTAAGGTACCTTTACAGATACCTAGCTAGGTACCAAGATGAAATATCCGTAACATGAAACCTATGTAGGCTACACTGAAAATTTCCATCTAAAAACTTGAACGCGGCTTCGAAACAGGACTACAATTGGACGAGTTTTGGGTTTACTTGAGAGCTTTGGCGGATTAGTTTGTCGTCTGATATCACCCGAGACCTTCAAGGTGCCTGCGGCCCTGCGCCGCGCGACCCGAAAGGTGTCTCTGACCGCCCAGACTTGAAGGGTCGTCCCCCACCATTTGCAGGGTTCACTTATCGCGATAAGGAAAGAGAAACCGCGGCGTCGCGGGGCAGAAAATAATAATTTGGAGCTGCTGGACCGACTCTTGGCCAGTTACTCATCCAAAAAGACGTTACTCGCTGCAGGACTCGCCACGATGGTGGCCATCGACGACGGTTTCGAGGCCCTCTTGGAGCCCTTCTATAATGGGAAGAAGCTCACAGATCCCATCTCGACCCCAGAGGACAAATACCAGCTGCTGCCGGCGTTCCTCAAGGTCAAAGGTACGTTTAGCTGTCCCGAACCAGAGCTCTAATTCGCGTGTTATACGCACATGCACAGCTTGAGGCTCGCTCGATTGGGCGTGAAAGGAGTCAACGTCGCAGGGAGCTCTCTCTAACATGTCTCGCCAGGTCTGGTCAAGCAGCACATCGACTCGTACAACTTCTTTATCAATCAAGAGCTCAAGGAGATTGTCAAAGCCAATCGCCTCATCAAGAGCGACCAAGAGGAGAACTTTTGGCTCGAATTTACCGACATCCGCGTCGGCACCCCATCCCGCAATGACTTTAGCGACATCAAGACGCGCAACGATGTCACCCCCATGGAGTGCCGCCTCCGCGACCTGACATACGCCGCCCCCGTCGTCGTCGACATCACCTATTCCCGCGACCGCAAGAAGATCATACGCAAGGACATCCAGTTGTGCCGCATCCCCGTCATGCTCAAGAGCGCAAAGTGCTACCTCAATGGCGCCACCAATGCCCAGATGGAAATCATGAACGAGTGCCCTCTCGACCCTGGCGGTTACTTCATTATCGGCGGTACCGAAAAGGTCATCCTCATCCAGGAACAGCTCAGCAAGAATCGCGTCATCGTTGAGGCAGACGAGAAGACAGGCGGCGTCTCGGCTTCCGTCACCAGTTCCACCCATGAGCGCAAGTCCAAGACATATGTCGTGCTCAAGAAGGAGCGTATCATGCTGCAGCACAACGTCCTTGTCGAAGCCATCCCTATCGTTATTGTTCTCAAGGCTCTAGGTGGTATGTCTGACTACGAGATTCTGAAGCTGGTAGCGGGCGAGAACGCGCGATACCAAGACGACTTCCTCATCAACTTCGAGGAGGCAGCAAAAGCCGGTGTCCACACTCAGCAGCAAGCCCTGGAATTCATCGGCGTCAGAGTCAAGATGGGCGGTCCCAAGAACAAGCCGTTTTCCATGTCGGCCCGGCGGAGCCCTGTCGAGGAAGGCCTGGACGCTCTCGCCAATATCATCATTGCCCATGTCACCATCCAAGGCCTTGACTTCTACCCCAAGGCCATCTACATCGCCATGATGGTGCGCCGTGTATTGATGGCTGCGCAGAATCCAAAGCTTGTCGACGATCGCGACTTTGTCGGAAATAAGCGGCTGGAACTGGCTGGGCAGCTTCTGTCGCTTCTGTTTGAGGACTTGTTCAAGATGTTTGTCAACAGTCTGAAAGGCAACATGGAGCATTTCTTCAAGAAGCCCAATAGAACTTCCACCTACGACCCCGTCGGCCCCATCAGCAGTCAGGGAAATTACATCACTATGGGCCTGAACCGGGCTATCCAGAGCGGCAACTGGACCGTGAAGCGTTTCAATATGAACCGCGCTGGTGTTACCCATGTTCTGAGCCGGCTCAGCTACATCGCCGCTCTGGGTATGATGACTCGTATCAGTAGTCAGTTCGAAAAGACGCGGAAAGTTAGTGGACCTAGAGCCCTGCAGCCCTCGCAATGGGGCATGCTGTGTACCTCTGATACGCCCGAAGGAGAGGCCTGTGGTCTGGTGAAGAACTTGGCTTTGATGACCCACATCACCACAAACGTTGAGGAGGAGCCAGTCAAGAACTGGATATTCAGTGTCGACGCCGGCGTCGAGCCAGTCCGAAAGTTCACCGGAGCGGAAATGCACAGCCCCGGCTCCTACATTATACACCTTAATGGCACGCCGTATGCCTTGACTCGGTACCCGAAACGGTTTGCCCGCAAGTTCAGGACCATGCGCAGGCGTGGCTACATATCCCCCTTTGTCAGCATCAACCTCAACGAACACTTCGCCGCAGTGCATATTGCGACAGATGAGGGGCGCATCTGCCGACCATACATTATTGTCAAGAACGGCAAGTCCAAGTTGAAGGCGGAACACCTGAAACTCCTGCAACTTGGAAAGGCGGGGTTTGACGATTTCCTAACTCACGGCGTTGTCGAGTACCTCGACGTCAATGAGGAACAAGACACCCTCATAGCGCTGTACGAGAAGGATATCACCCTGAGCACGACCCATCTGGAGATTGAGCCGTTTACCATCCTCGGCGCGGTTGCAGGGCTCATTCCGTTCCCCCACCACAACCAGTCGCCCCGTAATACCTACCAATGTGCTATGGGTAAGCAAGCTGTCGGAGCCATCGCGTACAACCAGTTCAACAGAATCGACACCCTTCTCTACACTCTTGTATACCCTCAGCGGCCCATGGTCATCACCAAGACGATCCAACTTGTCCATTACGACAAACTTCCAGCAGGACAAAACGCAACCGTTGCCGTCATGTCCTACTCGGGCTATGATATTGAAGACGCCCTCGTCTTGAACAAGGCATCTTGCGATAGAGGGTTCGGACGCTGCCAAGTTTTCCGCAAGTATACGGCCGAGCTCCAGAAGTACCCCAATGGACGTCGAGATAGGATGGGCGGCAGGGATAAGTTGGATGATGGCCAAATCATATCTAAACATGCCGCTCTAGACGATGATGGTCTCGCCATTGTAGGCTATCGGGTCCAGTCTGGTGAAACCATGATCAAGAAGGAGACACCTCTGGATCAAGCGTCTACTGGTATCGGCACCGACCGTGGGCCTGATGAATTCCGCGACGTCTCAGTTAACTACCGCATCTCGGATCCGGCCTACATTGACAAGGTCCTCATTACCAACAATGAAAAAGACTCGGCCATAGTGAAGGTCCAGACAAGGCAAACGCGTCGACCGGAGCTGGGTGACAAATTCTCGTCTCGTCACGGGCAGAAAGGTGTGGTTGGTATTATTGTCGATCAAGAAGACTTGCCTTTCTCGGACATGGGTGTTGTCCCTGATATTATAATGAATCCTCATGGTTTCCCCTCCCGAATGACGGTCGGCAAGCTGTTTGAGTGCCTCACTGGCAAGGCGTCCATCATCCATGGTCGCCCGGAATACGGCTTTGGCGATGCCTTCAGGTCCCACCCGGCCGAGTCCATGGGCCAGGCCCTTATCGACCACGGGTTTTCGTGGCAGGGCAAGGACTACTTCACCTCTGGTATCACGGGAGAGCCTCACTTGGCTTACATCTACAACGGCCCCATCTACTACCAGCGGCTCAAGCACATGGTGCAGGACAAGATGCACTCGCGATCCCGCGGCCCACGCGCCATCCTGACGCGCCAGCCGACAGAAGGTCGTTCCCGAGACGGTGGTCTCCGTCTCGGTGAAATGGAGCGCGATTGTCTCATTGCCTATGGCGCCTCGCAGCTCCTGCTAGAGCGCCTGATGATAAGCTCTGACGGCACCGAGGTCGACATCTGCCAGCAGTGCGGCCTGTTCGGCTACAAGGGGTACTGCCAGACATGCAAGAGCACCAGCCAGGTGACGCAGATGACGATGCCCTACGCCGCCAAGCTTCTCGTGCAGGAGCTTATCAGCATGAACGTGGGCGTCAGGCTGCAACTGGAGGACGAGTTCCCGCATCCTAAGTGAGATGTAGAAGAAGGCCTTGTGTGTTCATCCCCGCTCGAAGAGATGTTTTGTTTTCGCTCTACCGGGGTTCCCATTTTCTTTTGTCTTGGTGGCTTTTTGGGGACACAAGAAAGGATAGCGATTGTAGAACTTTACTGGAACTGGATGGGTGGCAGGTGGTTTATATGGCGTCCGTCTGTGCTATTCAACGGGTTTGGTTTTTTTGGGTGGGGGTGCATGGGCGGAGAGAGACAAAAGCAGACTATATAAAAAGAAGAGAGTATCGCGAGGCTCATGCCCTCGCGGGCTTGCAACGAGAGACTGTTGCCATTTTCGCCTTTGTTTCTTTTTTTGCATCTTCCCCAGTGTTTTCCTTGTGGTTTACGCCTAGTCTAACTGGTAACCACCTCGGTACCTACCTAGTGTACCTATGCCTTGGATTGTCATCGCATTCGTCTGTCTGTCTCGTTTTGGGGCGGAAGGAATTGTGAGGAACGCAGGTCTGAAAGGGGTCGGGGCAGGTAGAACTCATTCCGATCTAAACTTGATAAAACACTTGGTCGTCAAAACACCAATTACGTATCAGGGTATCGTATGCGTATTTTGCGTCAGAAAATAAAACCTATATAAAAAAAACCACCCCCGTATCGAATTGCTATGTCATGTGTATACCAACCTCGGAAGAGCACGTCCTTCTCTCTCCCTCTCCTAACAGTTTCTCTCCGCTACCAACGCCATATTCACATACAAGCCCAAGTCAAGACCTTAGTCTGTTCTTTTTCTTTCCCTTTGTTTCCCCGCAACCTCCTCTCAACTCAGTCCTTCGCCACGGCTTTGACGCCGGCCATGGTCACCTGGAACTCGACGGCGCCGTCCAGGCCCGGGGCCGAGGCGGGCGCGTGCGGGGCGAAGACGACCTTCATCCAGCGGCGCCAGGTGTGCAGCGCGGGCATGCCGAGCCTGCTCCTGTCGTCTTCTTTGTCTTCGTCGTCGTCGTCGTTGTCGCCGTCGTCGTCGCTGCCGTCTAGGCGTTGGCGGCTGTGATGCCGGAGGCGGTTGCCGTAGGCCGGGCGCTTGTACAGGGCGATGCGGGCGGCGATCTGCGTCGACCACACCAGCCCCAGCGACGGCGTCTTGAGCGCCGCCTGGTCGTCCGGGTCGTCGCCCCACCCCGTGAACCACCGCTGCTGGTGGTCGAGCAGGAGAGCCGGCGGCGCCGGTGCCCCGCTGCTGTCATCATCGCCGTAGGGGTACGGCGGCGGCGGCGGCGGCGGCGGCGGCGGCGGCGGCATGGTCGACGGCGGTCGGGGTTCGGGTATGCTCGAGCGCGGGACTATGTCTGCAAGCGACGATGAGGGCTCGACGGCTGGTATGGCCGGGCCGGCGCCCCCTGGCATGTTTCTTTTGCTGCGTGTGGCGAGAGGACTTTCCTGGGTGCTTGAGCCGACGCCGGCGAATTGGTGGTGGGGGTGGTTCTGCGGCGGCTGGCTCTGGCTTTGGTGCCGGAAGGAGGAGACGGGCGTCTTAGACCCGCCGCCAAACCTGTCGGCCACCTGGTTGGCTACGACGACGGCAAGGTTGTACTTGCGGGCCAGGTCGCGCAGCTGCATGCCCAGGCGCACCAGCTCGGTGCTGCGGGCGCCCATGTTGGAGCCGTGCTGCTGGTGGGTGCCGGCGGAGCGCTCGAACTCGGCGCGGAAGTTGGCAGCCACGCTGTCGAGCACCAGCAGGCCGATATTGCGGCGCTCGATCTCGACGGGGACCTGGAAGGTGAGGATGTGGTCCTGGCTCTCGAGGTCCGGGGTGGCGGTGCTAATGATGTTGTCCAGCGACGGGCGGGGGGCCGGGGGCTCGACGGACCGCAGCAGCGGGTGGGCGGCCAGCATCTGCGACAGGCGGCGCGTCGACAGGGGCGCCTCGGTGCTGATGTAGAGGGCCGGGCGGCCGAGCCCGTGCGGGGGAGGCAGCTGCACGGCCAGGAGCAGGGTGAGCAGGAACTGGGTCTTGCCGGCGCCCGACTCGCCCGTAATCTCGGTGACGTAGCCAGCGGGGATGCCGCCGCCGAGGGCGCTGTCAAGCGTCGCATCGAGCGTGCTGATGGTCTGCCACTGGGCGGCGAGCGATGCGGCTGTTTGCTTCAGGGCACCGCTCGAGGGAGCTGCTGCCGCCGGCGCGGGGGGTGGCCGGCCAAGGTGTCCGACATGGCGCAGTGGTTCCTGATCCTGATCCTGACCCTGACCCTGACCCTGACCCTGACCAGACTGTCCACTGGGGCCCAAGACGCCGAGGTCGGCGTGGAGGGCATTCAGAACGGTGGCGCAGAGACGCTTGAGGTCAAGCAGGGGCAGGTGGGTGCGCTTGCCAATGTCGACGGGGTCGAGAGTGAGCAGGTCGCTAGTGGTCAGGGCGTGCTTCTCAAGGACGGGGAGTAGGCTCGCATACTGGCCCACGGCAAAGTGCGGCAGCACCCGAAGAAGATCCGTCATGGAGCCGCATCCAAACTACCTGGGTCATGTCATGTCAAGACACGGAGGTCCGTCACCGTGTCCGTCTCCCAGTGCACGAGCGGTGGGTGTGGGGTGAGATGTGGAGGGAGCGTCCTATGAGGTGAAGAAGGTGTGGTGTGAGGTGAGAGGTGACTAAAGTAGGCACTGTACCGTGCCAATCCGCACTGTATTGCGCCGACTTGCTTCGGTGGGGACGAGGATGCACAGCCAGCCAGGCAGCCGTGCGACCCGATATGCCTGCGGCCGTCACTGACCCGCTTTCCCGAACAAGGCAGACAGACTCTCAGACACTGTGCAACCAAAACCCGCCAAGTGCGAACAACGAACGACATGCATTGCCGTCTTTCCCAAACAACGAACGCAGCCTCGTCGTTGCCCTTTTTTCTGGTGTTGTTGGCCTATCCCGTCCCTTTCTGTTTTGGAAACTGAAAATACAAATTTCTCATTGCAAAACTCCAAAGATATCAAACCCTCCATGACACTATCATGTCCATCACTGAGACCAAACTTGAAGTCAAGTTGGAGCCAGCCCCTCGCCAGCTCGGGAAGCGGAAGCCGGCTCGGGCACGCCTTGGTGGACATGGCGATTGTCTCGCTTGCCTCGTCGCCCTTTGATCTTTTGGTATTACACCGCATCATGGCTGTAATGGGCCACGGACGGGACAGGTGCATGCTCACCGTGTACAGGCCCGACCGTCGCAAAACAGGTCAAGCCAGTCAGTCAGTCAGTCAGTCAGTCAGGTCAGGTTAGCCAAGGCTCGCGCCCTTGAGACAGCTCACCTCGAAATACACAAGCGATTTGGCCTGGGAACGCACGCACGCACGCACGCACGCACGCACGCGGAGCCGTGTAACTTGAAGGCAGACGGGACGAGAATCAGCTGGGAAGTGTTTCCCGTAGCTCATAAGAAACCTCCGCTGTCCTGTCCTCTTCTGGCCATAGCCCACGGTCTTCCCCTTCTCTGTCGTGTGTCTGAGGGCCGTCAAGCTGGCTTCTCTATGACACCCTCCTCATCTTGTTTTTCATCGTCTTTTGTTGTCAACTCTCCCATCATGGCTCGCTCAATCCTGTTAGGGGTTGCCATCATCATCATCATCATCATCATCGAAGCTGTTGCTCATGCCCTGATGTTTCCCGTCCCCAGGACATCAAGCGTCACAGCCGCCTCCCTGGGACATGGCTGGAGTCCACGGCCAACAGCTCCTCCACCCAATCTGGAGCTTCTGAAGCGGCAAGCTTCCAATGAGGAGACCTATTACATAGCTAGCGACAACACTTGCGGCTTCATTGAAGCAAGTAAAGGTTCGTTCCGCCTCATACGCCGTTGGACGTCGTGCCATGCCTGCCTGCTGCTGACCTCCGCTCAAAGATACTCCCTTTGACTGCTATGGGGAATCAAATACGTGCTATATGGTTGTACGGCCAGGCTTCTACGCTGGTTGGGGCTGCATCTCACAACTCAGAAAGGGGGTTGCAACACGGTGTTATGACAATGATACCATGTCCGCCTGCGATACTGAGTGCATGTTGAACGGAGACAATCTTTTCTGGTACGTACATATCCCACACCATAACCGTGCTAGAGGCGATGGGGATGTGCCTCTCTAATGCCCGAAACCACCTACCTAGTACCGAGACTGTGTTATTTGGCGACCACTGCAACACCTATCAGATGTACCCGTCATTTACCCACTACCAATGCGCGTCGAGCGACCATGCACTTATCTCTGTCTACATGACTTATAGCGGAATGGCTAGTGATCTCTCCTTCTCTACCCTCGTCAGCACTTTAGTAGATCCGGCCCCGACAAGCCAGTCATCCAGCCTCGAGTCTTCTCAAATTTTACACGAATCATCAGCACAGGCTACTCAGCCCTCTCCCGAATCATCAACACGACCTGCCCAGACGTCATCCGAGACATCCAACACCTCTCCAGTATCCGACACGTCCCAAACATCCAGCACGTCCCAGACACCCACCACATCTCAGACATCACTTACATCTCAAACGCACCACACATCACAGTCCCATACATCCCCGCCCCATACGTCCCAGCCGCATACGCCTCAGGAGTCGTATGGGTCCCAAACAAATAGTTCGACAGCTGGTGGCACTTCTCCAGCACCCTCTCCGCCCAGTGCGACTGGGGCCGGTTCAGGGTCAACCACCCCGACTGGTCCTATTGTTGGAGGCGCTGTGGGTGGCACTGCCTTCCTCTTCTTTGTGGGCTTTGGCATATTCTTCTTCCACAGACAGAAAAAGACTCAACCGCCTCCCATGCGACAAAAGCCTTCCGATGGTGCTCTTGAGATCGTAGCCTACCCAGATACGTCAGCCCCGCCTCTAACTGATCAATCGTATCCCACGCCGCCTCCCGGCCCTAGCTACCCAACCCCCCCTCCAAGCCAGCTTCAGGAGCTTCCCTCGAGGCAGCTTCAAGTGTCCCCTTCACAGAATTTTCATGAACTCCCCCCAACACATCTTCAGATGTCGCCTCCCCAACAGTTTCAGGAACTTTCCTCGCAGCAATTCCAAGAATTTCCCCCACATCAGCTTCAGGAACTTGCCTCACAACAATATCCTAACCTTGCTCCCCAGCAGCTGCATGAGTTATCCCCGCAGCAACAGTATAGCCAGCTTCACTCTCAGCCCATCAACTACAGGGGTGCACCGCCGATCATGACAGCTGCCGGTCAGTCAGTACACAGACAATCCACGAGCAGCCCCGTCTCCAGCCCAATAGCCCACTCCCACACCGACAGTCGCACGGGCAATTTCTCGCCGCTGTCCTCGAGCCCATTGTCGACCGCAACCTCCCAGGTTTACCCTCAAAACCAGCAGCAATATCAACAGCAGCAGTATCAACAGCAACATCAGCAGCATGGTTATCACCACCATCCGACACAGAGCTCCGGCAGCACTTACCCCTATAACAGCACCTCACTCCCACTTTATCCCAGCCCGGGACCGCCGAATCACCCACGCCCCGGGCACGAAGCAGACGGCAGCCATATGCATGAAATAGGGTCGCAGTGACGGCGGTCTATTCAAAATATTGGGGGGGGGGGGTGGTTTCATTTCTCTTCCGGGTCTTCGCCCGTTCCCAAAAAACGAAAGATTAAGCAAATTCGATTGGTCCATGCCTATCTACTTGTTGTAATAATAGCACCGGTGTGGCAGTATTTCTTCTCGTTATCATCACGGATTACCTGGAGGGTATATGTGTATATACCTCTGTTGCAGTTTAAACAGAAGCCAATCATTGGCTCTAGCAAGGGCGTCTCGATGATCTTGATAAAGGATCCATTCCTCTAGGAGTATATTTACACACCATCTTCAAACAACGAAACCGGACTCGGTGGTAATCGTGCGAGTCTTGTCGCAAGAGTAATCGCCAATAAGCCGCAGTTCAAGAGGCTACCTAGGTAAATACCAGTAGGAGAATGCACAGTTAGCGTTAAGTGTGACAAGTATTAGCAGCTCGTAAGAGGCTACTCTGGGATCGGTTACGCCTTGGTTAGAGCCAGGTTAGGGCATGGCTAAAACACGCTTGCCGCGTGGTTTGGGCTGAGAAGCGGTTGGCTGGCAATACGAGGGTCGGTTGTTATATGCCTCTTGAGACGTAGTTTAAGCGTGGTTGAAGCCTGGTTCCGACGTAGTTAAATCCCGGTCCTGGCGTGGTTATGTCCTAGCTGGAGTGTAGTTTGGTTTAAGTCCAGTTTGAGGACACTATGAGAACCTGTTTAGAGTTCCGTATTAAGTGACTTTTATAGCCTAATTAAAATATAGTTGCCTAGGTGGTTAGGTTAAGATTAAGAAGTAGTTAGCTAGTAATACCAGAGTTGGTTATTATATATGCCTCTCAAGACGTAGTTTAAGCGTAGTTGAAGTCTGGTTTCAACGTGGTTGAGTCCGGGTTAGAACGCAGTTTAAGTGCGGTTCAGTAATGGCTTAGGTCGACTTCGGGGACACTATGAGAACCTGTTCAGAGTTTAACGTGTTAACTGACTGTTATAACGAGATTGAAATACGGTTAGGTGACGGTTTAGAGACTGTTATGAGATAGTTACGAGATGGAAAAATGGGAAAGGTGATCGACTTGAGAAATAACACACGGAACCAATACCAAAGCAGCCACGGCACGTCAGATCAAAGCAGGGAGTAAGCAAAGTAAGTGCCTCCTAAAGATGAAGGAGAGAACCAAACCAGTAGAGTACAACACCATCCCCATAAACAAGCAAACAAACAAATATCAATCACAACCAAGGCACTGAGAGACTTCTGTCCCATCCCGTTTCCCAGGGGCATTTACCTGCTTACTCAAGTAAAGGTTGATTGCATTACGGCACTCGGCAAAGAGGAACATGTACGAGTTCATCCAGATATCGAAAGCGAAAGAACAAATCCAGTTCATCATACAGACATACAGCTATTGTTGTCCGCCACCTGGAATATAATTATCCCCCGCCGATATATCCATCCTAAATTTCCTCGGTTTTGACACCGCTTTCCAAAAAGTACCTAAACAACCCAAAATAGATACATACGCACAAACCACAAATATTCGCGTCTCAACATCCAAAAAAGTACTTCGACAAGGAAAACCATATAAACCACATTTCTGTCAAGGCTTCAGGGTCGATACCAAAGCCATTCCCCCTTCAAAAAAAAGGTAGTTGAGTTCAGTAATCGATCAGCCGCAGCTTCTTGCCAACGTCTCGGCGACGGGCCTGGACGGCGGCGCGCTCCGAAGGCTTGGTCTCGCCGTTGTCGAGGTTTTCGCCGCGGGCTTTGAGAGCCTGGAGGAGCATACCGGCATCGAAGAAGCCATCTACATGGAGAAGACAATCAGCATTAAAATATGCAACGCATGAGGATAGACAGGAGAGAAAGACTTACACCCTCCCAATTCGTCGTCCTCGCTCATGGCCAAGCTCTCCTCGGTCGGTGACATGCTCCCTGTAAGACTCTTCTGCGACTTGATAACCTCGTTTCCCGTGATGAGGCGGCCGCGGAGCCGTGGCCGGTGGACCGCCCTGGGGCGGCTGGTGTCGATCTCTCGGGCACGCGTCTGTTTGCTCGGTACGACGGACTGGCGGCTCGCGATGCGCAGGATGCGGCGGATCTCGAGGAGGTAGCTCTCGAGCGTGTCGATGAAGCGGCGTGTCTGGCGATGGCGTGACGACACGCAGATGGAGATGCCGTCGTCTTTGATGATGTAGCCAATGCCGAAGCCGTCACCCGAGACGGGGCCGAAGCCGAACTGGCGAAGCGACGGATTACCACAGTTAGAAGTCGACAAAATGGTCGTATTTAGCTTATCCCAGCCCGAATCGGCAAAGATTAGAGGCAGGGGATTGTGGTTGTGGTCTCTGCTGCTCCGCGTGTTGGTGCTGTCACCGCGCTCTCGCGAAACCAAGCGCGGCTCTCCATCAACAACTGGAAAGTGCGACTCCTTAGACGGAGGGCTACCGGCGAGGGAGCCACGGTCCGAGAGTCCGTCTATGGGGCTCGAGTACCCGTTGCTGCTCATGCCGCTGCTCATATCCTCGTCCACCGTGCGCTGCCACAGGCAAAACAAGGCATAAAGATGCCTATCGCAGCCCTGTCCCTTCGCGCAGTCCTTGGTTGTGCTTACATGCCGCTGGCACGCTTTGCGAAGTGCTTCGATCTTCTGTTCGGCCGGGTTATCAGCCCAAAAGGTTTGCACAAAATTGATCGACTCCTCTGAGACAGTGCGGATTGCCTCGGTCCTCCCGTGCAAGTACGTCTTTGTCATCGCCGGCTCGTAGGTGCATTCGATACGGCCGTAGAGGCCGTAATAGGCTGCCTGGAATGCCATCTGCACAAAGGCATCTGGGGAGAATCCCATTGAAGTGATGAAATTCTTCCCGTAAGGGGCAAAATCGAGGCACTCAAACTCGTTTTGCTGGATCAGATCGGCAAGCCTGGTCTCTGCAAAACGCACTGCAATGCTAAGCTCGGGGACCATATCCCACTCAAGCTTGTATGGAGTCGTGTTCACATCGCCAAAACTCTCGGGGTCGCGTTTGGACGGATCCGGACTCGTCGAAGCCCACAGTGTTGGAGCCTGGCCGTTGATGGTCCTCGCGAAGCGTAGAATGGTATCCGTGTAGACGTCGCTGGCAAAACGCAGCACAGTGTGGCCGTCGACGCCAGTGTGCTCGAAGTTGATCCCAGCGCTTCCATTCTTGCATACGATGATCTGCAGCTTGTCGTACCAGCGATTAGTGCAGGTGCCAATCTGTACGCCCTTCTCAATCTCGCTGGTGCCACAGAGCACGTTCTGACAGAGCGCGGCAGCGCTGGCAGGCTCGGTGTAATCCAGGCAGACGACAAAGAGTGCAGTGTCGACGATGTTGAGACAGTCGGCATTGTTCGAACCCGCTTCTCTGGTCAAGAGATCTCTTAGTCCCGACCAGACTTTCCTGTTTTCCGTGCTGAGGACCCCAAGTGCGCCCTTGGCAGCCTCCTGGATCGGGGTTTGTGTGGCGTCGTCAACAACAGTCTGCAGGTTAATAGCAATGTCCTTTTCCGTCATGATCAAGTCCGAGTTGTCGTCCAGTACGTCAAACCAGTAGAACTGGCCGTGGCACATGACAATAATATGCTTGGAGTCTGGGTCCTGTTCGATCTGGCAGCCGGCATCCGTTGGGACTCGAGCGGTTCCAAACAGCCGTGAGTACTGGTACATGTCGAGAGGAGTGCCTCTGACCGTGTCAGGGGGTAGCTCCTCCTTGCGTACGGCCCTCACAAACTCCAATGCCGACACCACCAACGACGCAGCTCGTGTGACTTGATTGTTGCGGGCAGGGGTGGGGTCATCTTCGAGGAGGAAGAAGGGGTTCAGGTTCAGGACAACCGGGTTGTCGAAGTTGAGGTATGAGTCATACCCTCTTGGGGAATTAGCTGAACTGCAACACATTTTTGAGACAGAGGTATGAGTGAAGGTAACGTACAAAACTGCTCGATATAGCTGGTCTTCCCTTCCGCATACCTCCTCAACTTCTCGTTCATTTCGGGCCCCTCGCCCCTCAAGAAATCGTCGACGGCGTGGCGGGTCTCAGCATGCTCTCTAGAAGACTGGAGCGGCTTGAGGGCAGCCAGGTACTTCTGACAAGTGCGGTCCAGGTCGGGGATAGGCAGCTTGGGAAGCTTGTCCTGGTGGGCGAAGGTTACGCCCCCCTTGGGCTTGTCTTCGTGGGCCGACATGGAGATGGAGTACTTGCGGGCCCTCAACCCGGGGCTGGTGGTGGGCCTGGGTATCTCTGGGTACTCTGGGATGGAGCGAGGAGCTGCCACCGTATGTTCTGGGGCGGAAAGAGTCTCGCCAAGAGACTTCGGCATGGTAAAAATGCGGACTTGTGTAGGCATTCTCGTCAGTTTTCAGCTCCGGCGTGGGAGGTGTCAAGCGTAGAGAGGGGAGACGAGGGTGCTGATGTTCAAGCCGCGCAGAGCTGTGCGGTAGAAATAGTGACAGTCTTGGAGACAGTAGGATGGCATTCCACTTGAAGTGCTAGGGGGGCCTCTTTCTAGAAACAAAAGGGGCGTCTGAGACAGAAAGAAGAGGCGAGGGAAGAGGCCGGCGCTCGGCCGGGCGAGGTTGGGGATATAAGGCGGGCGGCATTCTCGGAGATGTCAAGAATCCAACGACGAGGCGGACGGGATGTGGAGACTAGTAGTGTCAAAAAAGGGAGCGACCCGCCGAGACCCGCGGGTGCTACAGTGAGCGTCTCTGCGAACCTGGACCGGCTTGTCTGGGCTATCTGGGAGGCCATGCGCATGTGGGATGTGGGAGTGGAAACTATGTCCATCCTATCCTCACTTGCACAAACGTGCTCTCGCATGTGGCCGCTTTAGGCGCAAAAAGGGGGAAAGGACAGGAGTGATTGGACATGGCAGCGAGAGTGGATTTGTGAAACTCCTCCGCAGGACCGAACACTCAATATGGATGCACCCGTCTGATAATCTGCCGAGACAGCTCGAGTGCTGGCTGGATAAACAAAAGCAAACCAAGTGCAACATACCCAGAAAAGCGAGGACCGGCAGCTGCCTGCCGCGCTCTGGCCGAGTGCCGTCACGCTCTGGAGGAGCAGGTAGCAGCAGCGCGGGTCCGAGTCGATGGCAGTCAGTCGTTCGAGACCCGACCCGATGGCGTGGGTGACGAGGGAGGAGGGAGGCGGGAGGCGGGAGACGGTAGACGGGGCGCGCAGTAAACTAGGCGAAGTCTATTGTTGCTCTTTGCTGGTAGGTATGCTTTGCGTAGGTAGATTTGGTATTCTCTCTCTCTTCTTATTTCATCGTAAATCTTCTTGCCTTCCCCCGGTTAGCGACGCCCGCGTCAACCTGGAAAGAAGTCATCTGGTCGCTATACCGGATCACTGGTAGTCAGGCAAATGGCTCGCAGCGCTAGCCCGAGAGACCAGACCAGCTACAGCCCGGGCTGACGGGGCCAAGCAGTTGTTCCTGTGACCCGCGTCACCGGTGTCACCAAAAAATGACGTTTGGCTCCCGCACCAACACCTAGGCCTAGACCCAGACCGGAAGGCTTGGTCTATCAGCAGCAACAGTGGTAGTGACCTAGACGGTATCACTCGTATGTCCAGCGGCCACAGCATACACGCCTTCTGCTGCTGCTTGAATCGAGACTTCCTGGTTGGTGTCGGTATCGCACAGTGGATTGGGAATGTGGAGAGCCGCCTAGACGGTAAGGTACTAGCGAGGGCGGGGATGGACGTGGAGGTCGACGAGTGCGCAGATGTGAAGAAAATGTGCGGATGGACAAAGAGCGTGCTGCCGGTGACCGAGTTGTCCTCGTCCCTTGCGGATGACGGGAGAGGCAAGTGGCCTGAGGTGGTCTCTCGGACAAGAGGATGTCTGTGGTTGGGCGGGGTTGATCAAGGACCATGGCGGCACCACGCGGCTTAGGTTCCCCAGATGCAAGCCTGGAGCATGGAAGCTTCCCAGAACGGCAGGGGCGTGGCAGGGGCTTCCACCACTAGTAGCAACTGTTCTGTATGTACTGCACGATAACCTGGAACTCGAGCCTTCACTTAAAGAGAGGCGGGATTTATGTAGAACATAATTATCATTGGCTAATTCAACTTCAGCTTCAATGTTAGCATGGGGTTGGTCCCTAGGGGTATTGGGAGAAATGGAAGTCCGAAGTCTCTTTCTTTCGATGGGAGGCGTCCGTCATCCAACGATGGAAACTGGGATGATGGAATCTGGGGGTGGGGTTAATTGGTGGGCTGGGCCTGCCTGCCTGGGAGTCGCACCACCACGCGCCGTTAGCTCAGCATGCAGTCATTGGTCACAGGGACGGTTACTGCCGCACGCGCTTGCTAGGATGAAAGACGGATTCTTCGTCTGCGGTCTATCAGGTTGCAGAAGCATGTGAAGACTCTACCTGTTGGGAGGATGCACAATTGCTTGCCAATTCCTAGGCAAAGACGGCAGGCCGCAGACACTAACAGAATTTCCCGGTCGAACGGATATGTACATACATACTTGTATCCCAACCGCTACGCACCCGAGTCACTTAAAAAGTTTCCTGACGGAATACTCCGTAATACAGCTGAAACCCCCGAATCCGTATAATGCGTTAACCGACAACCTGTAAATATTGGAGACACTCGTGGTAGCTATTCATTCGTGTTGTACTGTCCTGCCATTCACAAACCGGGTAGCTAGATAAATGATAGAAGCTGAGCATTTGGACTTAATTTTCCTCCAGGCTGTGCATCAAAGAAACATGGGGATGGTACGGAGTACCTAGAGCAGAGCACACTTGGTGGTACGGTTGGAGAGATCGGGCCGCTGAGTCCAGCGGCTCGGATCAAAGGACGAACGGTAGGTACCTAAACGGACGGCTAGACCGGGGCCACCAATCGCTCCGTACCTTGCCGGGATCTAACGACCACTTCTCCAGAAGGTCTACACAGTACGCTTCAAGCAAGCAATGCCAGTGCGGGGGTGTTTTTTTTTTTTTTTTTGGAATAAGTTCGAAGTTAGCTGAAATGTTGAACGTGCATTTAAGTAGTTCGATGACCAGAGATGCCCCTGGAAGTAATAAACCGGAAGAAGCCGAGAATATACTCTTCACACCAACCTGGAAGCCAAGGAAATTATATGAAGAACAGAGTACGACCGCCAACCCAGACCATTGCGCGAATATCAGAGACAGCCTTTGTTGAGAACACAAGGCTCGGCGTGATAACCAGCGCAGGCCCCGTGCTTCTATAAAATACCGTACTTGGTACTGATTTGGTTGAGAAACTGGATTTGTTAGTCTGTCCTTCACTGAACCCTGCTCCTCGAACGGATGTCTTTCTCGATTCGGCGGAAAGCGGGTCCAAGCTTGATCGGCGAGGTTGACGGGAGGCATGGGGGAAAAGCTTAAAAAAATTAAATGAAGAATCGCGACTTCCATCTTTTCCAACCACCCTCGCTCAAAATCTTTCCGTTCTCCCTCCTTCCCTCCATTTACTCGACCCATCCTATCTACAATCTCTGTGGAACACATGTGCCCACTTCGTTCACTGGCTACCCATACCTCAGACAAACGATGAAGGAGTATTGCTCCGTATACTGCCCATGTCACCAAGAGCGTCTTTCTGAGCCTGCGAGATGAGAGCAGATCCCCATATCCATCCGGCGGATGTGTAAAGGCCGTGGCTATGTCCCAAACTTTCTAGCACCGGCGGATCGCGGAACATGCAAACATAAAAAAGTATACTTACACTACCCAGTTAGCGCACCCTTGTTCGCCCGAGCTCCTGGCTTTCGGCTTTGAGAGACCACGGTAGGGAGGCTCAATAAGACAGCCTCTAATTAACATCCAATTACACGCCCTGTTTCGACGCCGGTTATTTAACAAATCTGGTGGATGGCCTGGCTCGAGATGCTTACCAGATTTAGTCAGCTCTGCTCCCATCAAATGGTCCGGAATATTGTATTATCGACATTGACAACTCAATGAGCCTGGTCTCTACCCCGTTCGTCCTAAAGAATTCGGCTGCTTGTCTCGCCATTGTCCTTCGACACTCTTGACTCTAGGATCTGTCAAAGAGATCAAGTTTCCCAGAATTACCTACCCAACGTCAACGACTAATTCAACCCCCTCATTGGCTAGCGCAGAGAGAACGAACAATACTTTGACCACAACCGCCAAGATGCAATCAAATCTTCGACGTCCTTCGCAAGACGATATTTTTTGTTGACAGCAAAATCTCCAGCCTGCAGTTGTTTGAACTCACGACGTCCCCTTGACCAATTGAATTCGGCAAGACCTCAAAGAGATATACACTTATTTTGTCTCACCATTGGCTACTTCTCGGATGCTATCAGTCCCGTCGGCAAGCACCGGGGCGCTCACGCGACTGTTCATCTACCCACAATTGAGACGACTATCAATCCTAGACTGAGGTGAACAATGATATTGAGTTACATTGAGGTCGGATGGCATCTCGCCCAGAAATCGATCGATCGCACATCCGCCAATTTGTGGAGAAGCGTGGCCTACCCCAAGACTTGGCTGAATACGGTATCCCATTTGACCAGCTATCTCGATAAGTCTAAGGTACCTAAGGTACCTACAGCAGCTGAACTCCGCTTTGCCACCCCCAACCTGACCGCTGGTTGTCATTGAGCAGTCTGTTGCGTCGAGCAACAACCTTTGTTTGTTTCACGACTGGGCAAATTATGAGAAGAGAATCTCGCCAATTGCGACGACGCAGTCATGTTCGAATCTTGGTACGATCGGCACGACGAGAAGACAAAGTTCTGGCTTGAGTTTCAAGTTGTCAGCGACGGGTTTGAGGAGGGTAGCACAACATCAACCACCACGGCGACGACAACAACGACAACAGCAGGAACACTCCAGCCTGCTACGGGTCTCAATGACAGCACGTTCAGCAATTTTGGGGCACTCCCTGCTGAGCTTCGGCTGAGCATCTGGGAGACCCTCGTCCAGCCGCGTATCGTGCTCGCAGCGTGCTTCGACTCCCGGTTCAAAGATCAGAAACGCGCCCAGCTTGAACAGCGGCCCCGAAAAAGGCCCGTACCAGTGCTTCTGCATGTCTGCAACGAGTCCCGAGCGCTTGCGTTGCGCCATTACGAGCTTGCCTTCGCTTGGAAGATCCCCCATCGACTTGCATCGCCGGAGGCTGGTGCACTGCCAGCCCGTGCCGAGGCTCGTGTCTGGTTCAACTTCCGCCTCGATGCACTATTGCTGCTCGGTGAGCTGGAGCCTTTCGACCAATACGGGTTCAACTCGCCCATGGTTTACTTCCTTCGAAAGGACGACACGAGCCGTGTACGTCACATTGCCTGCGCCTTTGAAGAGATGCATCTAGGCATCTACGAGTCGGAACAGATATTTGGTTCGCTCTTCCACATCGTCGACAGGTTTCCCGCCGCCAAGCGGCTTTTGATCACAAGCACGCCCCGGGACTTGGAGGTTCGCAGCCTTGTGCTCCCGTCGGCGGACAATGTCATTCAAAAACTATGGTGGGCCTGGATCAACGGTACTTCTATCGCATCGCCGCTAGCAAATACTCAGGTTTTGATGATCAGGGAAGATGATCTAGCGTCATTCATCGCCGAGCACAGCTAGCGTCATGGTATTTCTTATAAGATGCATAAAACCCCGATCATGTTGCCGTTTTTTCTAGTCTCGTCTATAGCTGGAACACTACCCTCCCAATCATGGAGAAAAAGGCAGACGTGAAACCGCGGAACAACTTATTCATGAATACTACATCATAATCTACCATCCGACTCCGGGCTCTCTGCATAGCACCCGCATGGCGACTGGTTATCGTTGCCTATAAAGCCCAGTCATCAAAACTTTTGTCTATGTCATCGCGCCAGGCTGTCTCACACTACCGCAATTGCGCCATTGGCGGGCCGACCCGTCGTCGATCAGGAGGATCAGTCCACCCGCAAAGGACAAAGACGGTCAGACATCCAAACTCAATGCCCCCAATGCCTTGGCCATCCAGAAATTCCTAGGCTTTGCATGCTGGCGAGGGAGGATAGGGGGTAGGTGGCTCAGGCTGCGGTGGCGGCTGCGGCTTTCCCTGCCGCACGCAGATCTCGTTTGGGTTTCTTCTGTGCGCCATTCTGGAAAACCGTTAGCACGCCGCTGCTCACACAACCCGGCTCATGCAAGGCCTACCTGAGTAAAGACTTGCCCGCGATCTTGAGGGAGAGCCACGGATGAAACGGCTTAAGATGGGTTCTGGTCTTGGGTGATTCGTCTATCTTGACAGGGGCTCTAGTCGAAATCGGGATGTGAACGACGTCTGCTGTGAGAAGTCCCAGGCCCAGAGCTCTCCTTGTCTGGGTATTGTCATCTATTTATCGACAATGGCCGCGGTGCCCCCCACTCATGGTATGTCCTGAAAGAGGTCTGAGCAAACCGCCTCCGGAGGGGTAGGAGTCAAACGGTTCTCCTCGCTGACAGATTTCCGTAGTGAGACGACTCCCCTTCTCTCTGATAGAGTACGTGGAAAGTCGCACGTGGTGTGCCATCTCTTTGCCCGTTTGATCGCCGGACATGATGGTGGGTGGCCCCGGGGCCGTGTCTGCTCTTTGAGAGGCTGCTGCCTTTCCGAATCTTCTAATGGAGGATATATGGGACGGCGACGCACGGGTAAACCCAGAATCTGATGATTGCGGAACCATTCTGGACCTCTATCACCCTTGAACGACAGACGCCTTGATCAGCCTGACAGGGGTGCAAACCCTGCTTCTTCTGCTCAGGTGACAGACTGTGGGAACGTGGGAGTCGAGGGGAGCCCTAGATTAAAAGGACGGCCTATGCCCACCCTCGCGCTATGTCTAAGGTACAGAGGTGCAAGGTGGCATCCCGGGGCTGCAGAATGCGCCGTGTGCCCGAGCTCGTCTTCTGATATGGCGCTCTCGGGTCTGCGCCAAGAATGGCGGCCGCCACGGCAGCCTGCCGTTTCCCGTGCTCGTCATCGCTCGACACGCAAGAGCCAGGGTGGCCATCGCTCCAGGCAAATATAGGGCCAGGAAGCAGGCCAGGCTTCTTCTGGGGAACTCGTTTCCTCTGTCCCGCCTCGTGCCCAGTCTCGGAATTTTTCCTATCGGCGTTCTTCCCTTCCGGCCATGCAGGCCGTCGGCCACGACTTCTCGACAGCTCAGAATGTCAAAGCGTTCTGTTTAAATCGGCCCGCAACTTACACGAACCCGGATGACCCCAGAAATATGAGGATGAGGCAGCATGTTATCGAGACCCTATAGGTTGGCAGGTTCAAGGCGGCAGGCTGAGCATCTGACGGCATTGAGTGAGAACGCGAGAACCTACTCCGTGGTAGCCACAGCTCGGCACGGAATTGTTTGAGACTACCGGCCACGAATCGCTATCCAGTCAGATGTCCTACCTTGCTATTATTCTCTTGTTGTCCTCCCGTCCTTGATCTGCTTTTGCTTGTCAGATGATGCAGTGTATGATCTGATCGCCCTAGCCGGGCCTAACAACGTAGAGATTATATTCAGGACCGACCTCCATGTTTTTTTCTTGGTGATCTCGGTACCAGGGAAAGACTCTTTTTCCCCTTTCTCCCCACAGGAAGGCCCTAATTCCGCGTTGTTTCACAGTTCGTCCGTGGGAGCCCACGTGCCGCCGGTGCGGTGGAAACCAAGGCAAGAGAAGATAGGTGGGAGAAGCATAATATTCGGTCGAGGATTGTTTTCTGTGGTTCGGCTGGCACACCAGTCATAGCAACAAAGCGCCTTTTCTGAGTAAGGACCACTAAGCACCCGAGAGCCCTAGCATGATAACACCCCTGGTTTCTGGGTGACAGGTCAGATTTGGCATGCTTTGAGCAGACGTCCATTTTTGGAACCTTTTTTTCTCTCTCTCTTTTCACAACTTTGTCCATTTGAGGCAAGACCTGACCCCCCCTGCAAGTCTGTCTACCAAGCACACTGAAAACTGGGGCCCAGGGTTACGTATGTCGCTGGCTGAGGTGGTGCCGCTAGTACAAGACTAGTTTGTGGCATTGTCGCCACTTTTGCCGCACCTGCCTTAGTTGGGTCCGTCGGGGTCTTGTGTGTCTGAGCGGCTGTTTCTAGAATATTTCTCTCCCTTGCTTGGCGTCTTCGTCTCGAGACGGGATCCGTAACCGCCCATGCTGCGCACAAGCAATCGACGGCAACGGATGGAGGCGTTTTCGCTCGACGCTCAGACGACAGAAGTGGATAGAGAAGCTCGGTGGCATGCCAAGTAGGCCCTTGCAGCTCTTAGCTGAGAGGGCTGGTCCTTGGTGCCATGCGTTGCGCTGTGTGTGCTGCAATGGAATGGCGTGCAGGAGACACCAGCAGGAGCTGGGAGATTCCCGAACGGGGTGGGGGGGGGGGAGCAAGTTTCCTTGCAGTGCTTGCACAGCACAGCTCTCCAAGTCTTGTTGTTTGACCTTTTGCCTGCTTTGGCAGTGTCAGCAGCTCTGATAGGTCCGCCGACTCGAACCCCTTTCTGCCGGGGCGCCCGATCTCCGGAGGCCCGGCCCCCACTCACCCCCGGCAAGATTTCAAACAAATACCCTCAACCCCGCCATTCTCTGGCTGGCACATGCCACTGACTACCACGCACCTACCGGATGTGATCTAAGTGGGTTGCTCTCTTGAACGCGGGCGTTCACCAGAACAAAGCTTCTGGGTGGGGCCTGCCTACAAGCGAGAGGAGAAAGACGGGCGCGACAATGAGACTACCTAGGCTTTGTGGTGTGAAATCGATGCCATAGGCTTTTCCTTCACCCGGTACTCCGTCTCCACTGCCGAGAGATGCCGAGAGAAAGACGGAGTAGGTCGTCCTTAAGATGGTGCCCGATCAGAGCAGCCATCTCGGGAATGCTTGGAGCCAAGGTCACAGGAAAGCAGACGCCGTAAATCAGGATCACTCCTTTGCTGGCTTCTCATTTGCTCGACGAGACCGGCTGCACCGCCTGGTCCATGTCCATCTCATTCTCTTTGTTTACTACCCCTAAGACGGTAGCAACTATGGGCGCCCCTATCAAGCCCCATTGGCAGCAACCATCTCACCCAGCGGTGCAGCGCGTCATCATCAACGAAGCCGAGTTCTCGTCCAAGAGCATCTCCAAGGTGGCCGTGCCGGCGTTTGGCCACTTCGCCGCCCTAGAATTTCCACCGTGTACGGCGGCCGACGAGGCCACATATGCCACCGTGCAGTACGGGATTAAGAAGCACCTGAACCTCAACAGCGACCTTCTCTACATCAATCACTCATGCGAGCCGTCTCTTGTCAGTCTATCAGCCTCAGTCCCGGTGCCATGCAGGGCGGAAAGAAACGCGTAGTGGAGAGTGCAAGGAGCAAGTGAAATTTAGGCCAGACGTGTATGCCATGAGCCTGAACCTGGACGAGGGTGAGGCTGTCGATGGACAGAGATACTTACACTTACGTGGATGCCCGTCTACAGATCTTTGACATGGCCAACCGCGCCATCATTGCTGGCCCCAAAGGTTTACAGCCGGGCGATGAGCTGACCGTTCGTGTTCCCCCCCTCCCCTTATTCCTCTTTCACTCTCGAGCCGGCATGGCACGGATCCCATCCACCACCCCGCAACCTATTTTCCATCCCCTTTCACACCCCGTCTCTGACCAACCTCCCGCAACACACAGTTCTTCTACCCGTCGACCGAATGGACCATGGCGCAGCCGTTCGACTGCCTCTGCGGGACGCCGACCTGCCGCGGGCGCATCAGCGGCGCCGACGACATGACGGACCCGCAGCTGCAAGGGCTGTGGTTGAACGGGCACATTCGGCAGCTGGTCGCGGCCAAGAAGAGCGCCTCTGCTGGTAACAAGCAGGAGGAACCTCTCCACAAGAACGGCAACGGTATCTGCCAGAAGCCGGCGCAGGCGCCGGGTGCAGTCCCCCGGGAAACCGGAGCTGAGACAGACTACGTCGAGCACGCGCTGCGGGACGCGCTGCAGCGCGCCGAGGAGGACGCCGAAGCGGCGCGGAGAGATCTCGAGTCGCACGTGCAGCAGGGCCATCGGACCCGGGTCCAAAACGGCAACAAGAACGGCTTGCCGCCGACCAACGGCAGCGGCAGCGGCAGCGGCAGCCACAGTAACGGCGTTGCCGTCGAGGACGCCGCCGCCGGCTCCGCGGGGCCCTCTGCTCCGCGCCGCGGGCTCACGTCTCGCGAGCTGGGGGGCGAGATGGGCGGAGATACGGTTCCGTCTGCTTGATCTGGTGCAAACGTTGCATGATTACCTAGACGTATGGGGTTATCATTTGGGGCGGGGGGGTAATCTGCTAGAAATACATATATGCATACAGTACAGGAGGGGTGATAGATATAGAGTAGAGGTAGAGATGAAGAGAGATAAACAGAGGGGAGTGTTTGTAGCCCCGGCACCAAGCTATTTGTTGCTTCACACGAGTCTTGAAAATTTTTTTTTTCGCATCTCTCGCGCCGCACGCTCCCGTTGAACGCCGTCCCAACTTCCCTCCGGATAGGCAGGCATCAATCAGATGATAGAGAAACCTCCCGAAAAATGAAAATAAGCACCGTTCCCATGCCGCAAAAAAGGTCATGCTGCTCCCTCCCCCATGATCCAACACCGCCAGCCTGTTCGCAGTAGTGAAGCACAAATTGGGTTTGTACAGTACCGGTCCAACTCTAGTTTTGGGGGATTCTACTTTCTTTATCCGCTTTGCCAACTTCCTTGATTACTCACATACTCTCTCGTCGCTTTGCATCGTCAAGACGCACGGTCCCCTGGCTTGTAAGGTCACCTCCTCCGATCCTTGGCCTCGGCGGCAGCAGAGGAAGAATTCGACGTCGACACGGCGGCAAAGGCCGGGCACGGCTCGGAGGCGCCTCCGCCCTTGATGCCGCCCAGCAGCCAGTCGGTGAGGCCGACCACCTTTGCGCCGACGCCGCGCTCCCACTGGCCGCTCTCCTGGACGTGCTCGATGGTGTGGCTGAGGATGCGGCCTTCGCGGTCAAAGTCGAAGATGAACAGGCCCGTGAACTCCTTGTTGCTGGCGCCGACGGGCTGCGCGTTGCCGACGGGGCGCCCATTCCCGTTGTTGGTCGTTGGCGGTGGTGGTGGTGGTGGTGCCGTCGCACCCCCTGCTGGCCTTTCGGCGTCGTCTCCTTTTACTGATTCAGACCCGCCGTCGCCCTCGCCCATACTACTACTCCTCCCTTCTCCCGGAGCCGCAGCACTTTCCCTTGCTTGCTGTTGCGGCGACGGCGTATTACCACTGCTGCTGCTGTTGCCGTTTGTGCGCGCCGTCTTGCCCACGGTGCGCCACCGCACAATCAGCTGTTCGCCGTAGGCGCCGCGGGGCCGCCGGCCGCCGGGCAGTGGGGCGTGGGCGTGGTTCTGGTCGACCATGCGCTCCGACAGTATCTCGAGGCGCACGTTGCCGACTAGCGGCACGCGGTTCCAGGCGATGGGGCTCGACCACAGCGCGGCGATGTAGGCGACGCGGCCCGTCACGACGGGCAGGTGCGGGTGCGTCGACGGGAACAGGTGCAGCGAGATGTTGGGGCTCAGCACCTCCTGCGGCAGCGGCGACTGGAGGAGCGTGGGCAGCCGCTCTTGGAGGATGCGGAGGGCTGTTGTTTTGGGAGGCATGTTAGTGGCTTTGTTCCTTGTGGGTGTGGGTGTGAGTGTGAGTGTGTACTCACTCTTTCCCAGCTTTACCTTCCTGTCGTTGTCGCCGCCGGGCGGCTGGTGTTCTGGGTCCGCCCCCGAGGGCTGCCGTTGTGAGAGTGACGTATTTTGAGAGGAGGCGGAGTAGATGGACGACGGCGAGCTTGGAATGTGGCTGTCGAACCAGGAGTGGGGGAGGTCGCGCGGGCGTTGAGGTGGCGGGATGCTCGTGGCATCTTGCGCTAGCAGTATTGTTGGTGCTGGTTTTGTTGACAAGCTCTGCGCAGCGGCGTATCTTGGGGCCAACGAGGAAAACAGGCGCGATGGTGCGGTTATTGGTGATGGTGATGGTGATGAGTGTTCGGGAAAGGCCCGGCGCAGTTCATACTTGGCTGCGTTTGTCCCCCATAGCGACGACGATAATCTCGAGCACGACCTCGCTGCGCAATCCCCGCGCGAGGCAGATCCCAGTATCCTCCTTGTCGGGGCCGACATCTGTGGCAGGCACTCGGATGTCTTTCTTCTCGTCGGCTTTTTTGGTCTTTTTTGACGGCGATCGTTGGGAGAGGAAGCACGGATTGCAGATGATGTCAGCGACAGAGTGCCGGGTCTCGCCCAACCTGCGGAGAGTCTCCACTTTTAAATGCAGGTTGGAGCGTCGTGGGGGCTTTCTTCAGCGGAAAGCATGGATGAGGTACAGATATCGCCCGATAATTGATTGATTAGTTCTATATAGGTAGGTACGTATATGAGTTCCTGTGTATCAGTTGTGAAGTTGGTGAGTTTGAAAGACCAGATCCGTTTGAGTTAATTCCGACAACCTGACCTAACTTAGGTACCTACCTACCTCGGTACATGCCACATAGCAACCTAAGCTGCGGCAAGTCTAACCAGGGCGGTTCCAGAGTGTGGTTCTGGACTCGATAGCTTGGCACTTTTCTAAATTGATGCTCCGTTCTCGTAAACGACCCCTTTTACTCAGAGGTTCGTCTCAAAAATTTCCCATCTTCTCGCCTAATGGTTTCACGCCTCCGTGTAAGCCTGGAGCAGTCAAACATCAGCTACTCCCAAGTGGCGCAAACAGAGGCGCGGGAAGGCGCTAGCTCCCACCCGGATACCTAGGTAGATAACAGGTATAGGTGGTTAGTTTGTGCTTCTGTATGGCATAATCTGCCTAGCTTCGATGTCCAGATTCAAGACATACACAATGACCTGCAGCAAGAAGAATAGAATGGAACTGGAATTGTATTGTGTAGGTAGGTAGGTACACTATTCACACGTGTGTATAAGCCAGGCGTCGTCATGTGCTGAGTTGCTGTGACTGCAAAGGCAAATGACATCGCGCAGTACACGTGGTTGGTTGATCTTTCTCTTTTCGATCAGTTCCGTAGTTTCCTCCGCAAGCTTCCTCGGAAGGCGAGACATGACAGGCAGCACGGGGCTTCCAAGGTTTGGGCAAGCATATCGAGTCACGTGCCAGTGCGTCTGATGCTTTAGCTACCTGCCTTACCTTATCGCGTCTAAGCACGCTGGGTTTTGGGGCACTGTGGGCACTGGCCGGCAGCCCCAGGCTGGCGCTGGAGGAGAGAGACAGGCGGCCGCAGCGAAAGCCCCTGCGTTTGTCGCTCCAATCAAGACGGACCCACTCGCCGGGGGTTCTGACGCCCTGACGCCCTGACGCAGCCGCCTTTCCAGCGCCGACCTGCCTTGCCTGCTGGACCTTCTGCTGCCTTCCACATCATCACAACCTACACCTCTTTTGACCTCATCGACCTCGCAACAGATCCCGACGCCAACCGCCTCCCGCACTCTCCATCAACAACTCGGTTAACTTACAGACTGCGATAACGCCTAGCTGCCACAGCCACTTTACCGCCCACGATGAATCCTGAGTAGTATGTGCCCGCCTCGGAATCTCCGTCCTGCCCGCCGCCGCCGCCCACGGGCCTTTGTCTCCATCGATTTCTTGCTGTTGCTAACGCTTGTCGCCCTCCTCCAGAGTTCTCCACGCATCGCCTCGGCGGCCTCTCTGCCACGGCGCATCTAGCCGGTCCGTGTCTCCTGCGTGCGCTCTGCTGACCCCACCAACCAGATACGACTACCTCTTCAAGCTCCTCCTCATCGGTGACTCCGGTGTTGGAAAGTCTTGCCTGCTTTTGCGATTCGCTGACGACACATACACCGAGTCCTACATCTCCACCATCGGCGTCGACTTTGTACGTCACCTCCCAAATTACTGAAACCAGGGGCATGGCCTGTATGCCAATAAAACACGGCGACTAACTTTGCCTAGAAAATCCGGACGATTGAGCTCGATGGCAAGACTGTGAAGCTACAGATTGTAGGTTTCGCCCGCCCTTTCCTCTGCTCTATTTCTCGTCGCCGACGGAAAAATTGCGACGAAATTTCGAATAGCTCAACTAACTTGACTCTTTTTGCCCTATAGTGGGATACTGCGGGCCAAGAACGGTTCCGCACCATCACGTCGTCCTACTACCGGGGTGCCCACGGCATCTGCGTTGTGTACGATGTCACCGACATGGACAGCTTCAACAACGTCAAGCAATGGCTGCAAGAAATCGACAGATATGCCACCGAGGGCGTCAACAAGCTGCTCGTAGGCAACAAGAGCGATATGGCGGACAAGAAGGTGGTCGAGTACACAGTTGCCAAGGTGAGCCCATGTCTTTTTCTCCATGAAAAGAGAAAAGAATTAGGGCACTAAACTAACATTTCGACAGGAATTCGCTGACAGCCTCGGGATCCCGTTCCTCGAGACGTCGGCTAAGAACGCGAGCAATGTCGAGCAAGCCTTCCTGACAATGGCCCGCCAAATCAAGGAGCGGATGGGCAGCAGCATCACCACTAACACGAAAGAGAGGGTCAACGTCGCCCAGGGCCAGGGTGTCTCGGACGGCCAGTCAGGCGGCTGCTGCTAGAGGACCCCGGGCAAAGCGCCGTAGGCGTACGCGCGCGAGCTCTCTCAAATAACGCACACTGGCTAAGCCCCGTCCCCATCCCCATACGCTGGGTGTGCACTCTCTTCGGTGTTTTATGGTTTTTTCTGCATCGGACGGTTTCTGAACATTAGGCGTGCTTGGCGCGGATATACGGGGGCTGGTGCGAAGGTGTACCTGGGAAGGGATGTGAGAGTGCGTGTGGGTGTGTGGCTATGTGCACGCGCTTGGGAAAGGTGGGCCGGCTACAATTGCTGCCGTCGCTCGCTCTCTCTGGGTGGGAGGATTTTTTCCCCTGACCGGCCCCTTTCTTCCTTTTATTTGCTGCTGCCGTAGCGCGTTGGTGTGTATTTGTGTGGGTTTGTGTGTGTGTCCGTTCTTGGTTCTTCATCAAAGACCGACCCCCCCATATACATGCAAACCAAGTTTTTTCTCTCTCTCCGTGGGTTTAATTTGGGGTGCTTCTTCTTTTTTGTTGTCTGATCTCGTCCTTGTCGTGTTTGTTGCTTTTCTCTTGTTTGCCCCAGCCAGCAGCAGACTGAGAGAGAGAGACGGGCTTACTGTCTACCTACCTAACTAGCAAGCAACACATTCTCCAACCAACGCAGCGAGGTCAGGTCCATGTGGTTGGGTTCTTTCTTCTGATGACGGGCGCGCAATAGACAAGACGAGGAGAGGACGCTTGTCTCCATGTGAGGGAGACGCAATCGAAGGAATAATATGAGAATAGCCGGACCTGTTTTTGGGGGGTCGATGGATTTCTTTTTCATTTTCTTCTCTTTTGTGTTTCTACACTCTACATTTTCTCAGGTTTACGTACTAGCCGCCTTGCCTTATCTTGCCTTATGGACGAAGATTTCTTTTTGAAAACAGAACCCTCACCATTACTGCGACGTGCTGGATTGCTGTCTCTGTGGTTTGCTTAACTTGAACCTAACCTGACTTGAGTTGACTCCACGCATGGTACTTACCTAGTTCACGGTTCACCCGTTGACTTGAATCATTTGTTGAGGCTGTGTTTTTAACTTCGGCGACTTGCCTCGACAAGGCAGGGCTATCTACCATAGTTATTTTGACTTGTTCATCTTTGAGGTTCTCATTCTTGTTTCCACCGCCATCGCGCACTGCCTTTTTAGCCCCAAGAGGATGGATACCTACCTACACAGAGACACATACAGAAAGGCCCGCTGCTTGGGTACCATTAGCTTTACATAGAAAGCGTAGATCCCAGCTTGATACAGTTCACCGAAAAAGCGATTTAACGAAAGCCGATTCCATAAAGAGCAAAAGCAACCCATCAACCTGAGCGTTCGCAGTCAAAATAAAACGGCAGAGCAAAACAAATCAAAACTCAGTCTCATTTTTAATCGCTTTACACTAAACCTTTTAAACCAGCGTCTTTTTTTCATAAAAAGAAAAGAAAAAAGAACAAGAGAGCACCGTGTGATTGCCCCCTTTCCGCACGGCGGGTATGTCGCTAAGTAGCCCAAATAGGCGGCCAAAACACATCGCGCCCGAATGGTCATTATCGTCACCAGACCCGGTCGGCCAAATCGTACACGGCGGAATTCTCATTACCGCTGAAGGGTCGACAGGAAAAGAGGACATATCAACCCATCCGTCCACCACCCGAGAGCTTTTTCCATCTGAAAGGAATCATAAGTAAACCATCCGTTTCTCGTGATGGCGGGTCTTAAGACGGCGCTGAGATTCCGACGAAAGGAAGTAATGGAGGAAAGAAAGCAACGCAAAGGAAAACTTTTATAGCGCCAAGGCACCCCATACCACACCACCACCACCCGGGGGTATTGATCGACTCGCCTGCTCAACACCTACTCGAGGCCCAGCCACTTGAGCGCCTTCTGGCTGTTGCCCTTGTCGGCCTGGCGGCGGAGAAAGAGGGGCATGAGTCGGCGCTCCTCGGCGTCGGATTCGCCAAATCCGTACTCCTCTTCCATGATCAGCAGGTGCTCAAGCTGCGAGCTCCTGCCGGCAGCGGCGGCGGCCTCCTTTGGAGAGGCGGCGCCACTACCCTTTATGAGCCGCGGTCGGTCCCTTGAGAACGAGGGACCAGCGACGGAGAAAGCAGCAATGTCCAGTTCATCGCCACCGCCGCCGTTACCGCCGCCCGCAGACGGCGCAAGTGACGTGCGGCTCTTTATCGACAGGGTAGGGGATAGCGGGCGGGAGGCAGACCGTGGCCTCGTCGCGTAGTACTCAAGCGGAGATGATGGTGGCGTGTCCAGCAGGGACAAGGTGGGCGAGACCTTGGGGTGGAAAGTCGGCGAGCTGTGGCTGATTCGCACGGCCTTGCCCTTGGCATTATTGTTGCCGTTGTTGTTGGTGGTGGTGTTAATGTCCGTCGCGAAATGGGGGTGGAGTTGATGCATCAAAGAACCCTTCCTAGGAGGAACCTCAGGGACGTAGAAATCCGAGATGGAGACAAGCGTCTCGCGAATCGAGGCGACAAAGGAGGCAGTCTCGGAGCCGGCCGCCAGGTGCGTGAGGAGGTAGTTGGCCTTTGAGAATTGGCGCGTCCCGGAGAAGGGTCCTTGAGGCCCCGCGGGACTTTCGTCGTACTCGCTCGCGTCCCCAAAGCCGGGGGGCGCGGACGAGGGTCTCTGAAATGCCGCTGGGTTGTCGCCATTCAGGATGCAAGCAACCTTCAAGAGGTCTGCGCCTATGAGCTGCTGCAACGCCAGGACCGTAGACAGATGTTCGGCCGGGTACTCGATAATGAGGAAGCGGATGTTGGGGTGGGAACAGATATAAGTCTCCAGATGTGGGATGACGAGGCTTGCAAGCAAGGCGCTGTCGGTGAAGGGGTTCTCTCGGGCTTGTCTGGTCAACGGCTGGCACGTGAATGCCTGCATGGCATTGGCAATGAGATATCTTGCAGCCTTTGTTAGCACGAGGTACAAGCTTGTAACGTATCATCATCAGGGCACTTACCTCAGGTCCAGGTGCCCACTTCTAGAGCGCCCGCTTGACTTGGATCCCAGTTTCTCGATCTGGCCAACGACTAGCGAGACGTAGTCCCTCTTCACGCCATTCTCGGCGCCAATGGCTAGAATCAGATCTGTCCTCCTACCGGCGTTCGAGGCGTTCCGGGGGCCTGCGTCGGAGAATATCGGCTTCCACATACTCTGCATCTCCAGATTCGCGGCTGAGTGGGACGGACGGTATCCCCACCCATCTAGAGGGAAGACGGAGCCGAAGATTGACCGCAGCGTGTTCTGGATAGAGGCTGCCGTTTGCCCACCAACATTCAGAGTGTGAAATTTCTGATGCAGGTCAATTGGCGACCTGGTGGATGCGCGAGATGGCGTTGGTGAATGCCGCGGTGAACGCCTGCTCTCAGCGAAGCCCTTCTGCATCGACGGTATCACTCGATCGCCGTAATACTCGCTAGAAGTGATAGACCCTAGCTCGCTCGGAGCCGCGGCTGTGTGAGGAAAATCACGAGAAGCCCCTGGGCTAATAGGCGAGGGCGTGAAGGTAGAAAGCGCAAGAGCCTTGTCAGGGATAGTCAACTCTGGAACAGGAGTGCTGACAGAGTAGCCGCCTTTTCTGAACCTCTTTAGTACTAGTTCATAGACGTCGTCTTGCACGCCGCCGGCAAAATGTATCACGAGGTCTTCGAGAAGGGGCAGGATGGGCTCGAAGGGTTGCTCAACCGACGATTCAGTCTCCAGCGATGATCTGCGGCCACGGTCCGGCACGGAAGCTTCATCGCCAGCATCAGCCCCTGAGAGCCCCGATCCTTCCTTGCTTCGCTGAAGTGAGGTTCGGGCCGAAGAAGCCTCGCTGGACTTGTCGAGGCCTGTCTGTCGGGCTTCTTCCGATTCGGCCGGCTTTTGCGGTGGATCGCTCTGCATTGTAGCAATGCTCGAGCCACTTGAGGATTGTTTTCCATTCTGGTTGCCGACCCTGGACGGCTGTCTTCTTGGGAGCGGTGAGACCATGTCCGCCAAGCTCCTGTCGTCTTCACTGTCGAGGAAGCTGCGCTCCAACGATCTTGATCTTTTCCCTTGTTTTTGCTTCGGGAGCAGGCGGATGCTGGCAACTCGGATCCGTCTATGCCCAAGGCGGTCGGGCGAGGAAGGACGAGAGCTTGGGTAATCTGACGACGGCGAAACCAGAGAGCTTGCTCCATCGGACGCTTCGTCGACCCAGCTTAGCGAGGCCAACGGGACCCTCGCCTCTAGGCCTTGGACACCGGCCGACACTTGAAGTATCGCAGCCAAGCATTGGTCGGCGAAACCCACAGGATAACTCTGTGTTAGCCTCGAGCGCGAAGATGACCTGGAGGGCTGCATGATATCGGCAAAGTGGAGAGCAGATAAGCTCAGACTCCGTCTCGACCGCATACTCGGCATGCGACCCGACCTGGCAGAGAGGTCCATGTCGTTGGTGGGTGGCTGCAAGCTGTCTGTCTCCATGTAGAGGGCATCTGCAGCTCTCATTGCTCGTGTGATTGGGTCCTCGTTTCTGTCGCTCTCGCCTCCGCGTACAGCCTGCTCCCTGGTTCTTGGGTCTCCGCTCGTCTTCCCGCTGCTTCCTGCAACGGGAGACGCACCGGGTGCCAGGCTATGATGGCTCGAAACTTCGCGTGAGAGGCGCGAGACATCCGTGACGTTGGAGGCCCGCTTGCTCTTCAGCAGGCCAGCAACGCCCTTGCTCGCGAGTCTGTTGAACATAGACTCTGCTTTCTTGATGTCTCCGTCTGTTTGGTTCTTGCTGATGGCCGAGAGACACGAGACCTGGGCCCCGACAGTTCCCCCATCCATGAAGACGATCCGTCTCTTGTCCACTGTCGAGTGCCGTAGAAACTCGACAGCAACCGCATGCCGTGCTTTGGCAGCATCGTGGACTTGGCGAATGACGTGTTTGCCGGCAAACGGCTGTTCGCCATGGTCTGCCGACAAGTAATGCCGAAGGCTGGGAAGCACCAGGATCTGGGGTGACGTGGGCAGAAGGCGCAACTGGGTTGAAACCAGCTCCAAAGGGCCCTCGAAGGCAACGATATTCCCCTGTAGCTGGGACTGCTCGGGAGACTTTGCCATTTTTAGAAGCAAGCTGCCAGTGGCAATGAGAGATGACTTTCTCGTAAAAGAGTAGACGGCAGACGGCAGGCGTATACGAGTGCAAAGATGCAGATGCCACGGAGTCTCGTTGCGATGTGATGTTGGAGATGAGCCAGCAGGTAGGTCGTGGGGGACGGGTGTTTGCTTGGATTATACAAACCGGGGCCCGCAAACAGACCAGACTTCCTCCTCCCGCGTATCGCCGATTCGGACGACGACAACGTGGGAAACGAAATAGAGTGGCTTGCAAAAAGAAAGAAACCAAGACTAGTGGCGGCCCCGGGCTGAGCGGTCCGGGGTAGAATGTTCGAGGGAGAGGGGGTGGCTTGCCGTGAGACCGGAGCTGATATCTAAAAGGACAAGGAGCAGAGAGACGAGGGCAGGGGAGGCACGAGGTGATAATGCAGCCAGGTCAACAAATTGCGTTCATCTCAAAAGCCGGCGCATAAGTCACGCCATGCCGTACAGACAATCAGAGATTCAGACGAAAGATAAAAAGTGGTTGGGGGGACTTGAACGGCAGGAAAGGAAGAAAAGAAGGGGAAAAATGGGGCAGCACAAGCTTGACTGAGTGAGGATAGCTTCACTCTTGTGCCTCAGTGTGAACCACAACAAGTCCGACCTACGGCTCCTTGACGGAAAGCGGCATAGCAGACCCGAGCTTCGGGGGGGCCAGGCCAGGCTCAATTGCTCGCTGCTTTGCCAGGCAGGCCAGGCCAGGACCCGAGATGCCCAGTCCTACACAAGATCGATCCCCCGACCTACTGCGTAGACGTAGTGGCCCTTGCCTTGCTTGGCCTCGCATGCATGTATGTCATGGAGGAGCCCTGTCAAACATGACATGTTGACCGACTGTGCCCCCAGCAGAACCCAATAGCGCGCTGTGTATGTAAGGTAGTAGGCTTGTGTATTTGACAATACGTTATGTCGGCCTTCACGTATTCACCTGGATCGGCATGTGCACCCGGACGGGACTGCTCCTCCCGTGTCATGTTGGGAGGCCAGCACGCGAGGGAGCCGATGTCGACCTATTCTATCCGATGGTTCAAGACGATCAAAAGGCAAGCGCTGACTGTTGACAGCGACTGATGTGTGTCACGGTCAGGAAACGCCCCGTGTGGGTGTGGGTGTGGGACCAAAACGACCTCCTACTGTAGGTCGTCCCGCTCACGGACGCGTGAGGCAGGGGCCGACAGCTGAAAAAGGAGGGAGGGCTTCCACGCCTACTGCGCAGGTATTCTGTTGAAGGGTCACCCCACCGGTCGCCAGAGCAGAGGCCACAGGGCTGCTGGGTCCCTGGAGCGGAGAATTCCATGCGGTTGCTGTTACCTGGCTAGTGCTGCACCCAGCCGTCGATCCTTTCGGGAGCTACTAAGCCAGCCAGTAGGCGGGGGAGATTCAGATAACTGCAGCAGGTGCACGGTACGGATAACGCAGTGGTGCACTGTGTCCATGTGTATGTAATGTCCCTCCCCCATGTTCCATCTAGAGCCTGACGACGTGCGTGAACATATTAATAGGCAAGGTACTCCGTACCTGAGCCCGCACAGCTCGTCCGCCCAATCAGAGGCCGACGCTAACACCATAGAACGGCCAGTGCCTCGTGTTTGCGTTTGGGGAAGGCTGCGCTTCACTGGGTCGAGCAGACGACGCCGTCTAGTCCAAGTTGCAATGGGACAATAATGCTACTACGGAACTCGACCGCCTGGCACCACTGATAAGGCGCGTGCCGCGTCTGTTACACTTGGCCGTCAGGCGCGCCGCAGGAATGCAGTCAGCTGCAGCTTTGGTTGACTTTGCGCCGTCAAACTCTGCTCCATGCCTTGCTTTTTGACAGACGGCGCCGAGCTTGAGGCGGCGCGGGCGGGCTGGTATCCTGTGCCGACGGGGCGGGATGTTACACCAAACGGGTTGGACCAGTGCCTTTGTCGATGTTCGGGTTGCTGTTGGGAGTCTGTCGCCTACCTTAGCCCTTTTGGGTCTTGGAGAGAGGAGGGATGGCGACAATGCCTCGTTGGTGCAGGCAGGTCTCGGTGGATGTCATGTTGTGTATGTACGCACTGTCCGTACTCCGTTCTGTACAACACTGTACTATCCGCATGTGAGAACAGAATGTGTCTGTCTGGGGTCCACGAGCTCGTGGCTGCCGGGGTTCGCTAAGAATGAAACAAACTCGTCTAACTCCCCTCAAGCAAAGCAAAGAAAGCACTCTCGGGGTTCCAGCCTCGTCGTCGAATTTTCTTTGGTTGTCCTAAGTTCTGGCGGGGTCTCTGACCACCCTCGAAGAGCATCGGTGCAATAACCGTGCCCCCCCTGCATGAGCTATCGGCGGCTTAGTGAACGTGGAGAAGACGAAACACCCTAGTAATAACTCCCTAAGCTTTCTTGCGGTCTGCAAGCCACGAATGCAGAGCCAGCTTGTTCCGGACTTGTTCCCCGTGGGGGTGCTCTCCACAGTCCAATCAGTTCGCACTCGCACTTTCTGTAACTGCGACTTCCGTGACTTGGAGCATCACACAAGACCTTCAGTCATGCTGCTTCGCTAGCTGCACAGATTTGAGCTCCCAAAGCCGGCGGCTCACCTGCGTCACTGTTGAGTAGAATAACTTCATAAGGTTGGGAGCAAACGATTACATGCGTAGCTGTACCTGGGTTTCAAAATCTGCGAGAACCATATGCTCTCTCGTCCTTTGGTTCAAGTTGGCCCGGTTTGTTTGTGGGATCACCGTGCGACAGGCACCCCTGAGGACTGCGCGGGAAGTCAATCTGGACCATGCCTTGCAATCTCGACTGGCCCGCTCCAGCCAACAAGGATACCACGTGTGACGCGACGGAATGCCGAAACAAACATGGTTGTCACCCGCGTGGTCCAAAGCCTTTAGCGACATGCACAATTTCGAATTCGGGATAGGCTGTTGAGATGCAGTACGTTTATTCTTTTCGTCATCGTTTCACGTCTAATCATCATCTTCCATGAGTGCAGCGAGTTCGGCTTCCTCGTCCGCCGTCATCAAGTCGCCGCCCTTGGCCTCGTCTTCATCTTCCTTATCAGTGGCTTCGACGGGGGCCTCTTGCTCCTTGACAAGGGCACCGAGGGCGGCCTTTTCCAGTGGCCACGTCCTGACGGTGCCGTCAATACTCACGCTGCACACCTTTGCGGCCCCGCTGGGGCTTTTGACAATGATCAGGTCGGTCACCTCGTCGTAGTGGCCCTCGAGAGAGCAGTGGAGCTGTCCCGACGAGCGATCCCAGAACTTGACGTCTTCGTCTCTCCCCGCCGTGATGACCCACTGGTCCGTGACGGCCACGGCACGGACATGGCCGCCGTGGTTAAATGTATCGTCGCAGCCAGCAAAGTCTGTTATCCGCGACAGGCATTTTGCCGTGCCGTCGCCGCTCGCCGTCCACAGGTCGACCTCGTCTGTATCGTGGTCGAACACAAGTTTGTAGACGGTTGTCTCGTGTTCGAGAATTGTGTGGCGTTCGGTGCCCGGCGTATCAGAGGAAGAGTCGACAATCTTCTCCCAGCCGTCGCTCCGGATCTTCCAGCGACGGATGTGGGGGTCACTGCTGGCGCTGAGCAGATGAATTTCGTCCGTCGTCGACGAGACATGGTCAACGACAAGGTCCTGTAGGCTCATCATGTTCACGATGCCATCCTGCAGCGTGTGCAGCCGCTCGCCTGAAGCAATATCCCAGACGATGATCCGTTTGTCCGCGCCACCGCTAATGAGGACGTGCTTGTCTCCTAACCGTGCGCAGACGACTGCCTTGACAAAGTCAGAGTGGCCCAGATACTTGCGTCCGGGTGCCTTGGTGGCGAGGTCCCAGGACCACACGGCCTTGTCCCAAGAACCAGCGAAGAGAGTGCCGAACCCCGGGCCCCCGACGGCGATGGAGCAGACTGGGGCACCAGGGCCACGGTAGACGACTGGCTTGGCGTTTTCGGCGTCCTGCAGGCGGCCGAAGACGAAAACGCCAGGCAATTAGATGATATCCCTTTCATTTGCATCGAGTAATAACAAAAGCGGCAGCGGCAGCAGCAGCGGTAGCAGCGGGAGCAGCAGCAATCTCATCACACACGTACATCCAGCTTGACTTGGCGCACTGATCCCGTCGACTCGGCCACGAGGATGGCAGACGAGGGAGACCTTGGGTCTGCTACAGCGGCCAGGATCTTTGACTTGAGCACGATGGGATTGCCATGCCGATTGCCGGCTTTGGCCGCGCGTCTCTTCCTCAGCTCCTGCTCAGCGCTGGGAACAATTTGGAATCGTCGATTAGCAGTGCCCTCATGTTAGGTTGTGCGTTCGGGCAAAGGGATGGATGATAGATGGTGCGCTCACTCGGTCTCGAAAAAGTGTCTGGGGTCTGAAGACTGCATCTCGGGTGTCTGTGGGTTGGGCAAATAGGAATTACTCCCGTGCAATTGAAAGGCGACGGGAACTGTGGTCGGAGTCTGGGGGATTGCTCCTTCCTTCCTCTGATTTAAGGGCGAATAAAGCTTCGAGTTCCAGCGACGAGAGGTCGGTGCTGCCTGCCCGACGAGCACGGCTCTTGTCCAAATCGGAGCCTGAACTGGGTCACCGCCTGTGCTGGGCCGAGCGGAGCCCATCCGTCGTCCGTTCCATACCGGTAGTTACCTGGTTCTTAGGTAAGGAAGGGGCGAATGCACAGGGCTTTCTGCCTTCTGGGCGAGCCCCGACGGCCACGTGCCTGTGGCCTTCAGCGGGTGTCCTTCAACACCGTGCATGTCGTCAAAGTACGGGTACTAAGCTAATGAAGACGTGTGATTTCATAAAAATCATCTGTAATTGATTTTATACATACCTACCGATTGAGGGGAGCCAGGCAATCATGAAAGGCATCTAGACACATAGTACGGAGGTACAGATCCGTATGAACATAACATACGGAGTGGAGTTAGTACGGTGCAAGTGGGATGGAAGTGGGAAGTGGGGCAGCAAACGCGTCCCCTGAAAGTGCAGAGGGCCCAGTGTAAATTGCGACGCGGTTTTGACGCGTCTTCTGCGCGAGCAGCTCAGCACCACGCTCCACGTCTCCAACAGCCAAACTTCCAAAGCCTTGGCCAAACAGACATTCACCCCCAAAAGGCTCGCCTCGGCATGGTAACTCGGCAATTGCAACTCTTGTAACCTCCAAACACCCGGATTCTGGAATCTGCGCATCTTGAGCTTAAGTCGAGAGTCGAGAGTCGAGAGTCGAGAGTCGAGAGTCGAATTGACAGGCGACGAGGATGACGTCTCTCGTCTCTCGGCCGCGGCCACGCCCTGCCCACACTCAGGGGCCCACGCACTGCGCCTACACGCCGGACGGTTCCAAGCTCGTGACGGTCGGGTCCAACAACACAATCCGCCTCTACAAGACGGGCTTTGACGGCGAGCCCGCAAACATTGACGAGTGCCAAGAGCAGAACCTCGCCGTGTCTACTGGCAACGACTTTTTTGTCGCTGGCTCCGAAGACGGCACCGTCAGCCTCTACTCGCTCGACACGAACCAATTCGACCGCTTCCTGCTGCGCACTTCGTTGCCTGTCCGCGATGTTGCCCTCTCACCCGATAACCAATGGTGTGCTGTAGCTAGTGACGAGCTCACCGTCAGGCTGGTCAACGTCAAAGACAACACACACTTGCGCACGTTGAAGGAACATGGGAAGCCCACAAAGCATCTCGCGTTTGATCCTCGCGGGTCCTTGCTTGCGCTCTCGTGCACAGACGGCGTCATTTATATCTACTCCCTGACTGCGGATCATCCCGAGCTAATTCGCACAGTCGACGGCGTCATTGGCAGGGTCGAGACCGAGGCCGACGCCTCGTCAAAGGTCGCCTGGCACCCTGATGGACGTGCCTTTGCTGTGCCCACGCCCATGAGAGATATCCAAGTCGTGTCCAAGAATGACTGGGAGAAGCAGCGCGTTTTCTCAAACGGGCACGACGGGGATATCACTGCACTTGCCTGGTCTCCAAACGGCGCGTTGCTCGCCTCGGCCGCCAAGGATAAGCGACTGCTGATCTGGTCCACCAGCGACCAGACGGTCGTTGCCAGGTACGAATACCCCAATGTCATCGACATTGCCTGGCATCCGACCAGGAATCTGCTCTCTTTTACCACATCAGACGGCGAGGTCTTCATCTGCCCCAACTTCATCTCCGAACAGTTTTCGTCCCTCCTTCGTCTTCCCAAGCAGCCCGCCCCTTTCATCCACGACCCTTTGGCAGAGATATCTGCCAATGGCCGAAAGCCCGACGCCAATGGTCATAAGCCCGCGCCAAACGCGCGGCGGAACTCGCTGGAGAGCTTAGACAACCTGCTCGACGAGAACTACGGCGACTTGGATGACGACTTCGTCGTTGACGACGACGGGGCTGGCTACACGCTCAATGTCGGCCGAAAGCGCCCGGCCGAGGATGATGGCATCTTTGCGGACCACCCCCAGAAGCGCGGAAATTTCCTCCAACCGCAGCACCACGAGCCTTTTCAGCCTGGCTCAACTCCGTGGCGCGGCAACCGCAAGTACCTTTGTCTGAACCTGATCGGGTTTGTGTGGACCGTGGACCAGGACTCGCACCACACGGTGACCATCGAGTTTTACGATCACGAATTCCACAGGGATCTCCACTTTACCGATACCTTTCTCTATGACAAGGCCTGTCTGAACGACAAGGGTGCTCTCTTTTCCTGTCCTCCCAAGGACGACGCCCCTGCTGTTGTATTTTACCGCCCCCATGAAACCTGGACGCAGCGGAGCGACTGGAGAACGCAGCTCCCCCAAGGCGAAGCTGTGCTGGCGATGTCACTCAGTGACTCCTTTGTGACCGTTGTGACAGCCCAGTATGTGAGGGTGTACACGCTGTTTGGCATTCCCTATCGGGTGTACCGGCCCAAAAGCATGCCTGTTGTGACGTGCGCCAGTTGGCGAGACTATGTCCTTACCATGGGTAACGGCCCAGTCGGCGCCGATGGCATGTCTAAGCTCCTCTACAGCATTCAGAACATCAAGCGAGATGAGATCTGCCAGAACGAGGATATAGTAGCTTTACCAGAAGGCGCTACGGTCCAAAGCGTTTTCTTCTCAGACAGCGGCGTAAGTTCTTTTCTGGTATCGGGGTTAAACAATAACTCTCCCTTTTGCTTCCAATATCCTAGCTAACGCAGATATTCTTGCTCAGGACCCGTGTATATATGACTCGACAGGAACGCTGCTGACGCTCCTGCACTGGCGCCATCCGTCCCGTGCATCGTGGATTCCGCTGCTTGACACAAAGCTGCTGCCGCGCCTGGCCTCGGGGCGGAAACACGAATCATACTTTCCTGTTGCTGTTGCTGACAACAAGTTCCACTGCATCATTCTCAAGGGCGGAGACAAATATCCGTACTTCCCGAGACCACTCTTGTCCGATTTTGAGTTTTCCATCCCGCTCAGCTCTGCTCCGACTCGGAAAGGCAAGAAGAAGGAGAAGAAGAAGCACAGAAATGGGCTTGACGACGAAGACCTAGAAATGATCAATGGCAGCGACGGCGGCGAGGGATCGTCAGACGACGAAGAGGAAGAAGACGAGACCCAAGGCGACGAATCCGCCTCGGAGCCCAAAAAGCTCGAGCAGGCTTTCCTGCTCAGGGGCGTGCAGGCCACGCAGCTCGCCGACCTTATCGATGCCACCACCAGCTCAGCCGGCCAGCGCAACGCCCTCGTAAAGCTTGAGCTTGAAATCGACAAGGCCCTCCTGCAGCTCCTCGCAGTCGAGTGCCGCGAGGGTGAGGACCGCGGCATGCGTGCCCTCGAGGTTGTTCAGCTCATGCGCGACCGCTCCGGCCGCATGATTGAGGCGGCCGGCAAGGTTGCCGACCGCTACGGCAGGACCGTTCTTGGCGAAAAGATTCGCGAGGTTGGCGAGCAGCGTGTCAGTGGCCGCGGCGGCGCATTTGGAGAAGACGACGACGGCGATGACTTCCCCTGAATCACTCGAAGGATGAGAGAGCCGAGCGTCGGTTGAAATGGTGTGCGTGCGAAATTACGTGGCCGCCTACTGAATTGCACAGCGCCCGACTTTCTTTTTGCTTTCTCATATTTATAGAATCGCGGTCTGGGGCATCACTTGGAAAGTTTTGTAGCAGCTTTTGTTTCTTCTATTGTATGTATGTACAATGGTGAAAGGTTCACTCACCCTTGTATCTACTCTACCTACAAACACCAAACGCACACACACAAAAGAGGAAACACACGCACATGGCACGACAACCGGGTCGAGTCGTAATGATGATGAACACGCGAGCAATGCAAAACGGGGGGAACAAAAAAGGGAATACAAAACAGAAAAAAGTACCCCTATACAAAGTCGATACTTGTCTCCCCCCCCCTTGTCCGATTTTAATGGCATAATGCAGTTAACCACTCCCCCCGCCCCGTCTTCCCAACCTCTTTTTGTTTGGTTTAGTTTTGATCTGCAAGGTACGGTACCTTGCGGTAGGTCGGGTCGGGTCGGGTTCAGTTTTAGGCATGCCTTTTTCATTTGTGTCTTGTTTCCTTGTTTGGTCGACAATGCCATGAATGATGTACATACATACATGGGACATGCCGTCCAAGCCCTCACCCCCCCACGCATCATTATGTGTTTGTGTATGTGTGGGTGTGTGTTACACAAAGGCATGAATGAAGCAAGGTCGGTCTATATATAGCATCCGGGATGCTATTTATTATTTATTGTTGTTGTTTGCGGTCTGGCTGGTGCATATACATACATGCTGTGCGGAGCGGAGCGGATGGGATTAGTAGGTAGACTACATGTTGTTGAAATTTGCTCCGATGGAGAAAGACCAATGGACACGATGTGCGTAGCGTACGGAGAATTACTACGACCCTTTTTTTTTTTGGTTCGCCCTTTTGTCGGAGGCAAAAGGGGGTCATGTTTTGTTGTGCAAGTTGTTGCATTTCGTCGCCGGCAGTTGGGGACAGGGGGGTGGGGGTTGATTAGTTGATCCCATGCGAATGGGATGCTCTTCCCCTTGCTCGCCGAGACTGGCTACCTAACGACCGGCGATGGTTTTGCAGCATGGTATGTAGGTACAGCATGTATCTTAACCCATCTAACCGACAAACTGCCGTAGGAGGCAAACCGGCAAAGTTCCGCCATGGCCAGCCAACCTAGGTTGTGCCGCCTTGCAGCAGCAAACTTATTGCCCTTTCCTTGACTTGCTTTGCACGTGCATGCAGGTTAGATGCACGGCAATCTTCACTTTCGTAGGGTGTGTAATCACCTCAAGCTAGAACTAATGTACGGGCCTGCTTCGGTAGCTTTAGTGTTGATGTTGCTGACGAAGTTGCCTGCACTACCTTCGGTAGGTAGTGCAGTAGTATACATACATACATGGCCGGGTTATTAGTAGTAGTACTTTATGTGTACCAGCTACTAAATGGTATTGATTCTCACCGAGGACTCAAAGCCCCCAAAGGAGGCCAAGATGTTACAGACAAAGAAACAAGAAACAGAGAGCTAACTGTTTCGGTTGGCCGGTATGCCCAATGGCTGATTCTCTTCTGTCCCTCCGTGCTGGTGCAGGGTAAGCAGAGCCGACGTTGTATGTGTGGATGAGGCGTTGGTGTCGAGGGTTGATTGAGCTGACCGGCCTGTACATGTACAGTAAGTACTCGGACTCGGGACTTTTGCTGGTTTGAGGCATCGACTACTAAGCCGAGCCGGGACTTCAGCTAGATAGGTGCGTATCTCTCTTTGGACATGGCCACATCAGTGCGTCCGGTTTGCGGATCGGGGGCCATCACGCTTAAACAAAGCCTTAGACTGCTTAGACGGATATCCCGGCCGCTCCGCCTTGCCCTGGTTCTCCTGCCGCCCCGGACGAAGCCCAGCCAGAGCACGGCGCAGCTTCCCCAGCTGGAGCGTGCAGAACTGACGGGCTGGAGCACGATGGAGGAAAATAGACACAGCACATGCCGACCCCATATTCTCCACATGAAACTAAAGCAGAAGAAAAGGGAAAGAAATCTAAATTAAGAATAACTTAAAGAAGCTGCTTAGGCTGTTGCTCGCTGTTAGGTGTTCGCAAGCCACACCCAGCACTTCAACCAGCTAGCAGGAGGACTAGATCGGGTAAAAGTCGTCTAAGAGCCGGGTGGCGGCGGACCGTGGTCGAACTGGAGGGGTCACTCATCAGCGGTGTCTTGCTTTTCGTTGGGGCGGGTTTGCATGAAGATTCGGTGTTCCTTTGCCGTTGACAAGTAGAATAGTGGTTCTGGCAAGGCATTGTGTTTCCGGCTTCCCCAGAATGTCGATCCAACAAGCTTGACAGGTCGAGATGGATCGGCCGCGGAAACCAATGGGAAGGCATCCCAGCAAAGCCCGGACTGCCTGGTTTAGACAACTGCAAGATATTAACCAGATATTGCGAGAGACATGATGTCGTTGTTCGACACGAACCAAGACAAGAGTCCCCGTCGCGGAAAAGTGCAGCCAAGCCTTTGTCGGCCCACGCCCGAGTGCCTGGTTTAGGCAGGTGGGCGCTTTTCCAGGCGACAACCCCAAGAGACATGTTGCATCACAGCCGCCGAACTGCCAAAACCGACGAACAGAATTGTGGCGGTCAGACAGACAAACCCAGGCCAAGTCACAGCACGCAGACACGAGATACAGATGGTGGCGCCGCTAATATCCCCAAGGGGCGTCTCTCGGCTCGACAGCTTCTCTCAGCGCAGTGCCAAGAGGGAAAATTCACACACATCGGTGATGAGAAGGGGACATGGATTTGCGTGCAGTCAGCCAGCGTGCCATTGCCCGACCTATCACAGCTGCGACAGTCGTCCAGTCGTCTGTCATCGAGATTCAACAAAGGCGAGGTGATGCAGGAGTACGGATACCTGAGGTACCTAGCTTCCCGTCTCGGGCCCTAAATCTTCGAGAAAAGGCTCGGGACCTCGGAAAGGGGTACCTTAGGTATGGGAATGGAACTGCGACAGAAGCGAGAAGAACGGAGATTCGGCAGCCGGAAATTTTCCCATGGTTCGGATAGAGTAGCATCGGGAAGGCGCGAGGTGGGATGGAGGACGTGGAGCGGCCGCTTCTAAACTCGTTCCTTCCTGTGGTTCTACGCATGTACATACAGTACAGCACTGCACGCCCGTGAGTTCCGACCTGACTCGGTCGTGGGCTATGGAATCTTCAGCCTGGAGCACTGGAAGCCGCCAAAGAAAGAATCTTCAGGTCCCATCTGCCGCCTGTAAGATCGGCAATCCGACGAAAATATTTGGGCGAGATCTGAAGAAGTCTGAGGCACAGGAGCCCCGCGGCAGGTTCCGGCCCACAGCCATCGTCCTATGTGACGGTGCCCGTGCAGAGCCCGCCTGGCAGGGAAGGGGGGTCGAAGGGTCCTACCGCATGGGAAAAGAGACAGCAGGTGATCAAGCGTTTCGGGTCCCAAGGGTGTCGAGAGCAGATGGGTGAAACATAGGCTTTTAGTGGTTGGGAACCCGTTCTCACCGGGCTCAGACCGTGACGTTACCTGGAGCCCCGCTGGCTCGACGTATTGCGCGCCGCGCTCGCGCTGGGGAACCGATTATCGTAATCCTGCGGTTGAGGGTTCGCGTCGCCATCCAGAGGCCCATCCAGTGTCTGTCTGTCTGTCTGTCTGTATGCATGTATGTACCTGCCTTGTCTTGTGTGTCCGGCAGGCAGGCTGGCAGGCTGGCAGGCAGACATGTGCCAGTGCGGCCGGCCAGAGAAGGCAAAGCGGCGCAGATGCGGCATCGAGAAGGCGGCGGGCTTGCTGCTGTTGTCGTCTCAAGAATGCGCGATGCAAGGGAGGAGGCCATCAATCTGCTGTTCAGCTGAACTCTGAACTCTGAAGGGGCTGTGGGATGACGACATGCCCAACGGCAACGGCTGAAAGACCAGGCGAGTTGCGCCAATCGGTAATCCGTAGCAGATCCTGTCCTCGATCCACAAGGGGGGCCGGGTATTTCTGGCGACGGACGCATCGGAGCTGACCCCAGGTGCAGGCGAGCTGAGAGTTGACGAGCCCGTCCAGTCCATCCATCCCAGCAGGTGAGAGTGAGTGAGTGCACCAGAGATTGGCGCATGCAAATGTACCAGATTGCATCGACCAAACCAATGGCGCCGTCAAAGACAAGCACCCGGAGATGTGGACGGTCTGGGTCCCGCAGAAACTGACGCAGGTGTAAAGTGCTGGAAAAGAGGTTCCAAAAAACCAGTCCAGTCCGGCTCTATACCGGTACAGGTACATGTACATACAATAGCAATTGTGCCTGAGGCCAGTTAAGGGCCGCTCAGACGATGCATGCCCCGGGGCTATAGTGTTTGCCGATATATCGGGCCCAGACAAAAGAAGGGATGCAGGTTAAAATTTCAGGAGCTTTACTGGGGTTTATGAATCGTGGAATTTTGACTAATACGGGTCACAGTAGTAGTCCAAAGCTGCAGGAGACGGGAGTCTAGCGAGAGCCGCCTACCTAGAACGACAGAGGCGGCATGCTATGCCAGCGCAGATCGGGCTAGAGAGGTTGAGGTGAGCAGGGCAGTTGGAGCGAAGGCGGCGATGTCTACCGTCCCGTAGCACGAGGCGGCGGTATAAGGGACGCGATACTAAGTAAAAGAGATCTTGGATACCTAGGTTGGGTTCTCGGTTCCCACCGTGCAAGGGGCCATCGCGACGACTAGACAACCCAGGGCAGTTCACCGTCTCAACCAACCTGGTTCTGTGCGCCGTGATCGCGTTGCAACCCACAGAAGTATGTCCATACTGACCAAGCCTAGGAGGAGGAGGCACTCACCTCGCCAGTCTGTCCGTCCTACCCTCGTCGGTCGGTAGGAAGCTGGATTCGAGAACAGCACTCCTGCCACCCGACGGCGTGGACACGGCTTGCGTCGCGTGTTGAATGCTCTTCACTACAACGCAGTATGCCCGTCAGGGGCGGCTCCGTCGTGATTTGTCGACCCGGCCTGCGAATTCTAGGTTGCTCAGTATGTTGGTCATGCTCAAGTCTTCCAACGGGCGATCTGCAAACTCCATTGCTCTCAAAGGTACCCGCTTTTGTTGCAAGGATAACCCAGGCGGCTTGTCCCCAGCTGGCGAGGATGATTCCCTTCTCAAGTTCAATTATTGGGGTCCGAATGCCAATTGATCCCAGCCCCGGGCCAAGCAACAAACCGATCTGGGTACGGATCAGATACCCGCAAAAAAGCACTTGTCATCGGTTTGCTACTAACCCTACCTGCGGTGTCAAATGTATAGCTGCCATATGGAGATATCCATCGCTTGTCTGGTTCTGACAGCGTCTTACTTTCTCTGTACCTACGTTGTCATATATCCGTGAGACGTTACAGTCTATATGAATTAACCATAACAGGAATCAGAGTTGCCCTGAGCATGCCTTTTGGTAACGAGTGCACGCAGTACGACGATAGACCCCATGTTACCCTTTTTCGTCCGAGTGTAGAATTGTGCGTACGTAACGACTATTGCAGTGCTTCGATATGACCTTGAATGGCAGGAAGTCAAGAATACCTCCCTACCTACTCCCTAGTTGCTGAACAATTGCGAAACATTGCACATTAGAGGCGGCGACTGTCTCCAGCTTCTTGATTCGGATTCCAGAAGCAGAACCACCTTGCCTTACCTATCTGAATCGAGTTTCGAGTGCCGATCTGAATAACCCCCTGGAGGATCTGACATCTGCACGACTGCCCGCAGTGGTGGCTTTCGTTTGCGTGCGCCGAGCGGAAAATACCTATCGAGTCACCGCCCTGGTAAAGGTATGTGTCTCTGTCGCCCTCGTCTCAGCCACAGCTCGGGCCGCACACGTCGATGCCTTCCGGCTTCCAGATTTTCCAGAGCTTCTCTGCTCCCTTCTATCTCCCACCATCGGCCACGAGCGTGTAGCGTGGCAATTGTGTCCACGATGTTCCGTCCTCGTCTCCGGCCACTCAGATATCGACGGGGTCTGGGGAAGTCATCACAAGCGGCCAAACCCATCGAGGGGACAACGACTCTCTGCCCAGACCCGGCGACGAGCAGTGCCCGCATTCCGCCATGGCCGTTGAGTTGGGTACAGTACGTATTTAAATTGAACTCTGTACTCCGTACGGAATACAGATGAGCTCCGGGCGTTCCAAACGGGATCTTGCTGCTGTTGCTGTTTGTGGCATCTTCTGTGGTTGGCCGAGGTCTCAACGCCGCTCTCCCACCCCCACCAATTTCCACCCTCCGTGCGCCAAAAGGGATCCACCCCATTCTTTGTTCGCTGTTGGCCGTCGCTCCAAAGGCGTCGACGGAGGTCGATTGGCCTTTCCGGCAGTCCTGCGCGACATCTCCGAGTGGCCCCACGCCGTGCTCACCCACTGAGCGGTCATGTCTAATTTTGCGCAGCCGTGTGGGTTTGATGTGAGGCCGGAGCTTTCTGAAGAACAACACGAGTTAGGATTGGAAGCGTCCATGACACACGATCCATGCAAGCATTCCCGATTCGGTAAGCTACCGACACTAATAACGCTGAACCCTCGATCCTTCCCTCGCGACCAGCTTTCCCTGCCGGACGGTCCTGCTCCTGCCTCTTCCTAACTGGCCCTTGCCTTGTATTACTTGTTAGCCGATGTGTGGTGGTTGCTTGTCGTTGAGGGGATCTTTTTTCGTTCCTCCAAGTTCTCCGGCAAGCTTCTTTCCCACGCTCCTCTCTTCACGGAGCATACCTGGCAACCCAAAGGTCCCTTTGAGAGCCTAGGATAGTTGTTTTGCCATCAGCCTAATTCGCTTCTCGGGGCGTGGTGCAGAAAGTGAGCGTGATGCGTGCTAGTCTGGAAACGGGCTTCTGGAAGACTGCCAGATCTCGGATTGGCAAGAAGTCTAAAACGCCGGGGCCGCCCTGTGGTTGTTACTCTGAGGTACCACCCGCAAATCCGCCCTCGACGCCGCGTCCCTCATCCCTGCCCTCCATGTATACCCACACCTTCCCCTTACTGTACCTGTACCTGTACCTGTACATACCCCTCACACTCGCATTGCTCCCGGCTCGCGCACAAGCACGAACGTTAGCTGCGACCTCCAGCACCTGAACAAGCCCCGTGTCAAGCCTTCCGGCACGGATACAACCCATCCATCTCCTTCATGTCCCTTCGCGTCCACTGGGCTTGACATTTCGCACCGAGCGTACACCAGAGGGCCCCCTTGGATTGGAGCCCCCGGATCGCCTTTGCGGAATATTATAATGTGCAGCACATGAGTAACATCACTTAGTGCGTGTAGTCCACCTCCTTAACCAACTAGTCGAGCCCCGCAACAACCTGGAACCTCCACTACCTAATGTAAGTTAGGTAGCCACCTGGGTTCCAGGGTATTAGGTCGTGAACGGCCGCTTTACACAGTAGCCCCAGCACTTCAAGTTCCATCCCGGTCCCCTTTGCGCCACCGGGCCAGAGACAAAAAGAACACCTACGCTCCACTTCCGTTCGCAACCTCCCCCCTCTCTCCTCGGCTTCCCCCCTTGGAATTGTTTAAGAGCTCGAGACGGGAACCCCGTCTATCGCCACCTCGCCGGCTCCGTCAACGGTTATCGCCGCGAACATCGTGCCGTCGCCCGCAAGACTATCGGCCCCGTCTATCAGCCGTTTCGCTAGAGGGAAGCGGGCCCATGCCACGAGCCTTGAGACGACGCAGGAATCGACACCGCCGCCAGCGCATGCAGGTCCAGTAACCGTCGGCTCGTCACCTGGCTGGCCCCTACGCAATCGACTAGGCCTTCATTGGGAGCGATGAGGTAGGTTGGGCGCGTCTTCTGGGTGGTGCTGGACTGGATGCGCGCATGCGCCAGTCCAGTTGCTGGGGTCTCGCACCTTGCTTTACGGGTGTCGCGGGGTTTTCGCCGGGGAAAATTTACGTCGCCGTTGTTTCCAGTGCCGAGTGTGCTGACCGTGTTCGTGTGCGCCTCCAGGGCTGATGGCTAGTGTCGCTGAGAGTGCGCCGAGGAACCATCTGGTCGATGGGCCAGAGGACCCAATGGGTGCCAGAACCGTCCCAATCATAACCCCGACGATCCAGATGTCTGCGCCGTCCCCGGGCGAACCCATGGAAATCACGACTCCCACCAGCTCGTCGGCCCCCGCCTCGGCTACCAAGAGTCCGGATAGCGACGTCAATGTGAACGGCTACAGCGAACGCTCCAACTCGGTCATGCAAAATGACCAGCTTCCCATGGACAACATTATTATGCCGGCGCCAGTCGCAGCCGCCGCAGCTGTTCACCAGCCCAAGATAGTTCAGACTGCTTTCATCCATAAGCTATACAAGTGCGCCCACCTTACCCGGAGAGTGGAGGGAAGAGTCGCAGTGTGGAGGAAGGCTAACCCCGTGGCAGTATGCTGGAAGACAAGACGATTCAACACCTCATAGCTTGGACAACCAGTAGTGAGAGCTTCGTTGTGCAGCCTTCTCAGGAGTTCTCCAAAGTACTAGCGTATGCTTTCGTCCGCCCCTTGCCCTTTCCCAGACCCTGTCGCTGACGAGGGCAGCCAATACTTCAAACACACCAATATCTCGTCCTTCGTGAGGCAGCTCAACATGTATGGATTTCACAAAGGTGAGGACTCCCATGGCGAACACGGCGCGTGGGTGCCGCTAACGTGACGAAGTGAGCGACGTGTTCCATCACGGAGTGCCAGACACTACCTTGTGGGAGTTCAAGCACGGCAACGGAAATTTTAAGCGCGGAGATCTAATTGGGCTTCGGGAGATCAAACGCCGGGCCTCTCGCCATGCACTTGTGCACCGAGAATACAATGGCGGCCAGAAGCCACCGCCATCGCAGCCAGGGACGCCCGCCGAGCCCATGCCTCCCATGCAAGATGGAGGTGATCCGCGACTCAACAACGTGGAGCATACTCTTTTCGACATGAACATTCGCCTCCAGCGCAACGAGGAGTACACGCAATTCATGCACGTCAAGCACCAGACCCTCATGGACACAGTGTCTCGCTTGCTCCAATTCAATCACGACCTGTCGCGCGCGGTCCTTGCCCTTGCGCCGAGCCCAGACCACCCGATACACCGGGAAGGTAAAGTGGCGCACTCCTGGGTGTGTTTTGTTTGTGACCAGTATAGCCTAATATTTTGCCCTCTTAGTTTCGAACTTGCAAGGAGAAGTCCAGCGGCAAATGGAGACGGTCCGTTCGCTTGAGGAACCCCACGAGCCGCTCTTCGCGAGTAGCCGTCAGTACTTCTCGAGTCTGGAGAATGCTCCCGTGTCACCGCGGCAATTGCCCCAAGACGATCCCCGGAGGTCCAATCTCGCGGTTCCCCAATCTCGGCAACTAAACTACTACCGCCCCTCTGTACCCTCTAGTCTGTCAATTAGCACCCGCCGGCCGTATGGATCAATAGGCGCGAACACGACACAGTCGTCGCCGTCTTCTCTACGTGCACAGCCACCGCCGCCACCCCCTGGACCCCATCCCTTGGCAAACGTCGAGCTGCCCAACAACCTGGCCCGACGCCACACGTCAGCCGACATTCGCGAGCATGGCTGGCAACCGAACCCCCCTCCGTTCGCATCCGGCCCCCCTTCTTCCCAATGGCCATCTTCTCCAAACCGCGTATCCATCGCAGAAGACCAGCGCATCCGAGACTCGTTCTCTCATTACTCCCTCCAAGCCGCCTCGCAACCCCACTCGAGACCAGCAACACCCCCGCCACCCCCATTCGTGAACGGAGGAGGAGGAGGCGGTGGCGGCGGCGGCGGTCCTGATTTTGGGAGCTGGTCATGGAATTCTGCCAACAGAGGTGACAATAAGAATCTCTCTGTGAGGGACAGCTCGGGGCCGCCCACAAGGAGGGGCAGCATGGCCCATATACTCAACCCGACAGACATGGCAGAACGAGACGACGAAGATGACTTGGATCCACGTGGTGATGATGATCGCAAGCGCAAAAGGCTGCTGTGACAGACACTACCGGATACGCCATCCATCCAACGCTTTCTAGCCCCTGAACCTCGCATGTCCTGCCTTGCACATAGCTCTCTGCTCCGCGAAGTCTCGCGTGTGTTTGTATAGAGACGTACGATATGACTTTTTTTTTTTTTTTTTGGATATTTCCTTTTTGGCTATGCATTTCTTTCATCTACCCTAGGCTGAGGCGGCACTGTGGAAGGAGAATTCATCTAACGGCCGAAAACATTTTGTTTGGTTTTTACGATATCCAAACCGTTGGGAGGTTGACGTATTTAACGACATATATTCCCCCTTATCTATCTAATCAGGGCGAGGCGTGGCCCCCCACCGTTTCTCCCTTCCTATCTCGTCGACATATAACTTATCTACCTATTTTCGTTCCAAAAAGAAATTCCTGTCTGGGCGGGTGGTTTGTCTTTCCTTGTCCATGTCGGTTGGCAGGGGATGGTTGTGTTTTCGAACGAGGGAGGCAAATTCCTGTTTTAGGGGGATTTTCTTTTTTTGGTGAGGAGCTAAAAAATGAGTTGGCCCTTTCTCCCCTTTGTTAAATAAGGGTGTGCCATTTGGGGTTTGGCGGTGATTATCTGTCAGTTTTATTGTCTTGTATCTGTGTTTTCCCCCCTCGAGTAAGTACCTACCTACCTAGTCGAGTTAGGTCTTGTGTTTTACTATTTGACTGCAACACAGTCCAAAGGAAATGTATTATGTTATGCACATTTTTACCAAACCCTTTCTATATTGCGAGGCTTCTTGGTGTCGTTTTGTGTGGGGCTTTGGGTATACGGACGGTCGTTGTGTCGTTGAGTGCCCGGTTGGTTAGTTGGTTATTGGGGCTTTTTTCGTGTCCTTTTTCTCATTCGTATGCGTGGAGATGACACATGTCGGTTCGAAGATATCTTAGGTACGGTCGTATGGTTCTGGAGGGCATTCGCATCTGTTTGAGAGGGAGGCAATAATAAAGTGGTGAATTTGTTTTACTATTTATTTGTTGTGAATGAAATGGGAACCGGCCGGAGGCTAACTAAGTATCCGGCCGAGATTCTGCTGTGTCAAAGGACTGGGTGGTGACGATGACTGATGATAATAAAGCCTTTGTTTTCTTCTTCTCTCTCCTTTTTTCTTGTTTTGTCTTCTCCATGCCTTCAACAACCAAGACTACTACTTGCTTGCAAAGCTCTCTCATGACTTAATTAGATTAGCTTAGCCAGGGTGTCTGTCTGTTTAGCTGCCTTCCTAAGGTGCCTAGGGGACATATTTGTCTGTCACAGCTTCTATTCCTACCGTGTAGCACTTCCATTGACTACTTGCGCGTGGGTGGTCGTGGTGTCTCGCGTTATGGTGTTGGTGTTTTTGGTCTAAATTTGGTTTGGGTGTTGCACAGGTATAAGAGAAGCTGGACGGCGCGTGCTATATGTAGGTGCCTGGGACGTAGTCTGAGTGGGAAAGGGGCTGAGAAACGCGTGAATGAGGCAGACGGCCAGTCGGTTCATTACAGAGCCAAAGGTAGATAGGTACCTAGCTTTTGCTTCCCCTCTTTCTATCTTCGTAAACAGATATTTATTTACATACACAACTAGGGAGCAGCAGCAGCAGCAGCAGCCGTGGTGCCCTTCTTCTTGCTCTTCTTTTTCTTCTTCTTCTTCTTCTTCGTCTTCGTCTTCGCGTTTAGCGTTCCTTCGTCTCCTAGAACCGGAGGCGCTGCTCCATCTTCCCCCTCCGCTGCCGTCTCATCCTCTTTTTCCTCCTCCTTCTTCTCCGGAGACGGCTGAGCAGCGTCCCCTCCCGCCGCCTCCTTCGCCACACTACCACCACTGCCAGTCTCCGGCGCAGTCACCGCGTTCCCGCCGCGTCCCCGCCCCCCCCCATCCACCTCCCCATTGGCGTCGCCCGCCGTCAAAGTCGTCGTGCGCGGCCTCTTGGGCACCCTGGCCTTGGACCGCCCCACGGCGCTGCGGCCGAGCTCCTCGTCCTCCTCGTCGCTGTCGTGGTTCCCGGCGGCGCCGTGGCCGCGCTTCTTGCCGCGCTGCTCCGCCTTCTGCGCGGCCGCAGACCGGCCCTCCACGCGCCGCCCGAGCTGCAGCCGCGCCCGCAGCAGCCGATCGTCGCCGCCGCTCCCTGCAACTGCCGCTGTCGACGACGACGACAGCCCCGACGGCGCCCATCCGATGCCAGCGTTAGGTGGCGCCGCGTAGAACGGGTTGAGATCCATGTCTTCGGCTGCGGCTGCGGCGGTCGTGGACAATGACGGCTTGGCCGACCGCTGCTGCTGCTGCGGGCCAAGTGAAGAAGAAGCCTTGGCGGCGAGCGACGAGAAGCCCCGTTTCTGCTCTTTCTCATTCTCGTCGCTGGCGACGATAGGCGGTGCTGTTGCTGCTGCGGCGGGCGAAGCGGTGCTGCGGCCCTTGTGCAGCGTCTCGAGGATGCGCTGGTGCTTGGCCATGCCCATCGAGATGCGGTTAAAGATTTGGTCCAGGTCCGGCGCCACGGGGAGCTTGCCCCCCGCTGGCGGCGGCGAGCCGGCGGAGCGCAGTGGTGGCATTTTTTTTCGTGGGTTTTATTTTTGTCCTTTTGGAAATAGGGGCGTAGTATTTGTTCAGGTTCTTTAAGTTGAGAGAGCGAGAAAGGAATGAGAGCCAAGTCAAAAGACGGTCGCCTTCTCGTGTTCCGATTGGCGATGAGGCGTGATCAGATCGTTTTAGAGACAAGAACCAAGGCTACTGAAATTTATGATGACGGATATCATCTCAATCTGTAATCCTCGGCACCTCCAACTCCAGACTCATGTTCATGTTGCGGCGAGTTTTGGGGCGGGCCACCCTGTGAACTTTGATGTTTGAATGGCTCGTCTTTTTCTTATCTGAGCTTAGTGCTTGATTCGCTGAGTCGCCCTTTAGCGCGCGACTCGGTATCGCATTGCCTAGGGATATTCAGCTATAGAGAGCACATATGCAGCAATCCGATATAAACATAGGTACATACCCATACTTTGTCCCCCTTCTCATTGCTAGATTCGTCGCTGTACATCATATCAGGGCTATTATCCATAAGCTGCTTTCCAATTCCGTGCCTAGAGAGGACGCCACAGTGCCATGCATGCTTGCACTCGTCTGGCTCAGAGCTGCAGTTGCTGCCGGCTGTTGACGGGCAAAGTCTCACCCCTTTTCACCTCCCACCCCAACAAGGAGATTCCTCAGGCGTCATCTCCATAGGCCGCCTCAAATAAGGCGACAGGCACGCCATGGCCGGGAGCGCCGATGATCTCGGCTTTGTAAATCTGCGCCTTCCAGTCCCCGCGGTATTCCAGCCGGTCGTATTTTTGCAGCAGGCGGACAACTAAACCAAACGTGAAGTCAGAAAAGACGCAGTGATGCACGGCCAAGAGCAGGGGGCAAAAGGGGGACCCACGGGTAAAGGCCATTTCGGTCATGGCAAAGTTCTGCCCCACGCAGATGCGCGGCCCGCCGTTGAAGGGCAAGTACTGCCACGGCTTTGGGGTCCAATGGTTCCACCGGTCCGGACTGAAAGTGGCCGGGTTGGCGAACTTGTCGGATATCTCTGGGTAGAGTTCTGGGCGGCGCTGCATGGCGATGGCAGAGTAAATGACGGCGTCGCCCTTGAGGACAGCAATAGGGGGCTGGCCGGGCTCCGCGGGCGGGAGGCTCGTGTCCTGTAGCGCGGCTCGTATGTTGAAGGGGACGGCCGGGTATAGGCGGAGCACCTCGTGCATGGTGTGGGTGAGGTAGGTCATGCTCTTCAGGTCGTCGTACGTCGGGGCGCGGCTGGTGCCCACCGTGGCCAGGACCTCGTTTCGCAGCTTGCCGTAGACGGCCGGGTAGTTGGCCAGCTCGTAGATGGCCCAGCTCAGCGTGGCTGCCGTGGTGTCGCGGCCAGCGAGAAGCACCGACATGAGGTGGTCCCGGATCATCTTCGGATCCCGCGTGTAGCGCGCAATGTTGTGCAGCAGCGTCGAGTCCCTGTCGGACTTGGACAGCTTGTCGAGCTCCTCCGGGTCGAGCGCTAGCGTGCGCGCAACGAAAGGGTCGATGAAGCGGTTGAGAACGCGGATGCCGCTGAAGTAGCTATGCTTGGGGATGAAATGCTTGAACGGCCTGCCATCTCATCAGCTTTGTGTGCTCGAGACCAGCTGGCAGCTAGGGTGTCAACGGGAAATCACCCACGCCATAATTGTCAGGATCATCTGGACCTTCTGCACTTCATGGAAGGCTTGGGCAAACTCGTGCGTGGGACTAAACGTTGTGATCAGCATGTTTCTCATCGAGGAGGGGAAAAGGGACGCCTTTGGCACGGTCTACTTTTCCAAGCTGTTTACGCCATGTCCAAGCAGGAAGTCGGTGGTTACATCTAGCGTCATTCGGTAGAATAGAGCGCTCACGTCGACAGTCTGGCCGGAGCTGGGCAGCTTGCTGATCAGGGCGTTGGTCCACTTGTCGAAGATTTCTATGTCTCGAACCCTCTCGCGGACGAAGATGGGTCGAAGCAGGGCTCTGCTATCCGACCATAGCTGGCCGTCAACGTTGAAGATCCCGTCTCCAAGAAACGGGCCCCAGCTCTCATGGAACGCCGGGCCTTTGCCATATTCCTTGAACTTTGTGGTGAGAACCGTCTTGATATGCTCGGGCTCTTGCGTGATCAGCCAGCGCGAGGCGCCAGTGAGGCTGATTTCGACACAGTTTGGGCTTTCTGGTGCGTAGAGAGACTGGAAGAACTCCAGGAACCTGTTGTTACTTTGGAAGTAGCCGGCCTTGACGAAAAAGGGAAGACCTGTCGATGGATTATTAGACGTAAACCTTTGTCTGAGGTCACGTCGAGACACATTACCCCATAGAGGATTGGTTGCAATAACCCGAGCCCTCACACCACCCGTCTTCCTGATTTTGTAGTCGATGTAGACTCTCCGGGCTGCGAAGTAGAAAGCAGCGCAGCTGAAGACAAGCACAATGGTGTAGAAGGGGCCTAGAGACAAAAGAGCCGAAGGCATGGCGACCTCAGGTTGGGTCAATTCATTTACATGAACCAAGAGATGTGGGTAGTGGATAATTGGAGGCTGGCAAACATTGGGTTCTTTCACCTCACGATATTTCCTCCAGAAACAGAGAATACGGTGTTCTGGCCGCCGAGTTTGGCTGGCGCGTGTCGCCATTTTCGGCGGCTTCAATACCAAGTACATAAGTCTCTTACAAGTACCGTGTGGGAACCTGTGTATTGGGCCATCAATACTGATTTCTAATTGGCTAGTCTGATCTCGGCAGCTCAGCCCAGACATTCTCAGCATATAGCTGCAGGTCCTGAATGCTAAGTACAAAATCTCCCTCTTGCGGGCCTGGATCGCGAAGAAAAAGAAGTCGAAATCCTAGTACCAATGCCCCCCTAGTAACATTGTACGATACTGGATTTGTTGTCTCATCGCGGGTGATGGTGATTGACTGCCGTTTCACTGGGTTGAGAACACCATTCTGCTGCGATACAGCAGCAGCCCGACTCCGCGTAATCCTTCCTTGTGGACTCGAGATTTCTTCCTCCCATTTCTCTAGTAAAATGTGGTGTTGCTGGTCGTCAAATTTCGCCAGAATGACAATCTTAACCTGGTGGTTTGATGCCTGAAACCACCACTCCATATCCTTGTGAAGCTCAGGTAATGTTTCGGAATATCCAGACTCAATGACTAGTGTTGGCCATTTACCTGCTCCTACACGTTCCGGCCGTGGACCGCCTGCCGAATCGCCTTGACTGCCACCTCCTCCAGGATGACCTTGTACTGCTCGAAATAAAGCTGACCCAATATCTTTCCAACTTTGCTTCGTACTATTTAGGACAAGCTGGTCACGGTACCCCATATAAAGTCCTAGGTGAAGGGCCTCGTGTATATCAGTTAGGATCGTGATGATCAAGATCTGGGAATTACTATCGTAGCGGCGAAAACGGAACTTGGGGCGTCGCGTCTCTTGCTCACGCTCGATTTCGGTGAATTGATTAGGAGAGACATCTAAATAATTAGTATATTATATAGAAATAAGAGGGTAATATCATACTTGTGACGGCAAGGAAATCCCCAGTAGTGGAATTAATGGTATTGAAGAGATCTTGCGTATTAGTGAATCGCACGGTCGGGGGATCGCTATCTTTCGGGGGATCGCGATCCTTTGTCGACGTAACTGAAGAAAGTATGGTAGACGCCGACGAGACTGCCGATGAGGCCGATACCGACGAAGCAGACACCGACGGAGATGTCGTCGACCTCGATATGATTGCCGCCATGGCGAAGCGTTGAAGTTTGAAGTTGGGATCTGTGAGATGCTGGAAGAAGCCACTGGAGGGGTACGTGCTCAAGAAAATGGCGGGGCCATACTAGTCACGGGGAATGGCCGCGCTAATAAACCAAATGAGGAGAGTTGGGGGAGGGCGCCTTTCCCGGAACGTGCAGCACCGTGTTCTATAATACTTTATTAATATTCACCTAGTGGAATGCCACATGCAACAGAAATGCAACAGAGCAAGAAAGGGCCGCGGTTGGTCGACATTACCTAGTACACAGCTCAGGTTCCCCGCAGTCAAGGTGAGGAAGGATGACGACGTGCGGTACTGAATTGGGGGAGGGCGGGAACCAGTGATGCAAGAGATAATGGAGAACCTGTAGATAGACACACCGGCGAGGAAACCCCTTTAAGAGGTGTTTTTTGGAGAAGAGACAGGCCAGTAACAAGTTCTAATGTCTTAGCGGAAATCTTGAAGATCTTATCGGCGACAACAAGAATCATTTGCGTCTGTGAACTCAAAGGCAATTTGTATCAAAGGTCAAAACTTCGCATTGTATCATGAGTGACCAACAGTCACGAGAAGTCACTGGCGTAAACCCATCGGAACGCTAAATATCCATCATGGTAGACGACGACGGATAATTGGGCTTGCGCTTCGGTGCTCGCCCGGCGATACGGTCGGGTTGAGTCTGTGCTGCGCTTCTGCAAACACCATTCCAAATCCACGGCAATTAGTATCGTGGTGCAGCCTTGAAAGACTCTTAGAAAGACTTGACAGCGAGTCGAAGTCGCTGAAAAGAATCCAAAGCCGCCGCCCTGGGTCAACTGCTATTAGGTATGCGTACTGTACTAATTAAGCGCGAAGAGAAATAGAAACGTCAAGCATGAGAAATACGCAGAGAGCAACATGCTTATCACTCAGCTCGCCGCGTGGGGATACCAGCCGGCAACAAATAAAACAAAGATGAAATTTGCGGGTTATCATTCATGAAAGGCGACGATGCTGGGCAGATGCTGCCCACAAACTAAGCCGACTGCTCTTTCGGGAGAGCTTAGCCCCTGTCGGCGCGCAACGATTGGCTCGGGCGTTTCCGGGCAGCTGCCAACACTGGGGCGATGCAGCCGGCTGGGCGTTAGGTGGTTCCTCCCCCAATTGAGCGAAGCAGCACTTGGATCGAGCGTCATTTCGCGAGCGAAAAGTGAGACAGCAAGCAGAGCAGGTACAGCCGGCCAACACAACCTGAACTTTTTGCTCACCTCCGACCGCCTCGCATCGCTCTCGCGCCCAGTATCCCGAGAGCCATCCGCCCGTCATGTTTAAGCTCGGCCGCAATCGCGCATTGGCTTCGGCCTTTGCTGCCCCTAGGGTTCGTTCGTTCGTTCTGCCGTTGGGCCTGTCCCCATCCCATCAGGACGCCACGTTTCTCTCCTGCCGTGCGCGACAAATGCGAAACTAACCTCTTCCTTTTTCTCTACAGCTCACACCTCCCATCAGAGTGCCGGGGTTTGCGCAACAACGGAGAGCCCTGAGCATCCACGAGTACCTCTCGGCCGATCTTCTCACCCGGGTAGGTTTGGACGCTGGCTTTGCGTACTCCTCCCCCTTGTCCCGTTCGCCCGCGCTGACCTATGTTCGAAACCCTACAGTATGGCATCGACGTCCCCAAGGGCTCCGTCGCCCACACTGCCGCCGAGGCCGAGGCCGTTGCGAGGAGTATCGGCACCGATGATATGGTGATCAAGGCTCAGGTCCTGGCCGGCGGCCGTGGAAAGGGCTCGTTCGATAACGGCCTCAAGGGCGGCGTCCGTGTCATCTACTCTCCCACCGAGGCCAAGATGTTTGCCGACCAGATGATTGGCCACAAGCTCGTCACCAAGCAGACTGGCGCTGGTGGCCGCCTCTGCAACGCCGTCTACATCGTCGAGCGCAAGTTTGCCCGTCGCGAGTTCTACCTCGCGATCCTTATGGACCGCGGCTCGCAGGGCCCCGTCATCGTCTCGTCGTCGCAGGGCGGTATGGACATTGAGGGTGTCGCCAAGGAGAACCCCGAGGCCATCACGACCACCTACATTGACATCAACGTGGGCGTGACCGACGAGGTTGCGCGCTCCATTGCCACCAACCTGGGCTTCAGCGAGCAGTGCATCGAGGAGGCCAAGGACACGATCCAGAAGCTGTACAAGATCTTCCTCGACAAGGATGCCACCCAGATCGAAATCAACCCGCTCTCCGAGACGTCGGACCACAAGGTCATGTGCATGGACGCCAAGTTCGGGTTCGACGACAATGCCGATTTCCGCCAGAAGGAGGTGTTTGAGTGGCGCGACACAACACAGGAGGATGCCGAGGAGGTGCGCGCCGCCCAGTCGGGGCTTAACTTCATCAAGCTCGACGGCGATATTGGCTGCCTGGTCAACGGCGCCGGACTTGCCATGGCCACCATGGACATTATCAAGCTCAACGGCGGCCAGCCGGCCAACTTCCTCGACGTTGGTGGCGGTGCCACGCCGGCGGCCATCAAGGAGGCTTTCGAGCTCATCACGAGCGACCAAAAGGTGACGGCCATCTTCGTCAACATCTTTGGCGGCATTGTGCGGTGCGACGCCATTGCCAACGGCCTAATCCAGACGGTCAAGACGCTCAACCTCAAGATTCCCATCATCGCCCGTCTGCAGGGCACCAACATGGAGCAGGCCCACCAGATTATCAACGACTCGGGCTTGAAGATCTTCTCCATCGATGACTTGCAGAACGCGGCCGAGAAGGCCGTGCAACTGTCCAAGGTCGTCAAGATGGGTAAGTCTATATCTCTCTACACACTTCACAGAGCATCCGTAAACTAACATGTGACTTTCCAGCTCGCGATATTGATGTTGGCGTCGAGTTTACTCTCGGGATCTAATGGGGATGTCTGTCTTTTATTTTGGTCTAGAAGGGAGGGAAAGAAAGGGGACATGTAATAGACTGGCGGGCTCTCTGGGGGACTGACACTCGGGACGGGGGGGTGCATTCTTTCCTCCCCCATTGTACTACCTTTTTTTTTTTACAAAGCAAGCGACGACACATTACATACCAAATACCTGCCTGTCTGTTTTGCTTGTATGTATGGCATGTCTTGTAGTCGGGCCCCCTGCCTCCGCTTCCTTTTTTTCATGGGTGTCATTTTTTCTGGCAAAGCCTGCGTGCTTTCTCTCTCTCTATCTCTGCATTGCGTGTGTATAATCAAAGCGAGCTGCGCTACTAGTACCTAGATAGATAGACCGTTGGATGGGCAAATTGCACAAATGTTTCCTTTTTTCAGTCTGTCTTTTGCTGTGTGGACTTGGATATGGATGTCCTTTTCTGGACCTACTTTTACATCCGAGCTGTCTTCCAAGTTTTGGGCCGCCCACCGAAGTTGAAGTCAGAAGGACGCCTTCATGAGTCAGCTGGAGCTGCGTTTGAGGTTGTCTACGGAATATTGTTTTGGCTTTTTTTGTAAATAAGGTAAGGTAGGTTATCCGGTTGTCCGCGTGATCCGGCGACGTTGCTGCATAGGCCGTAGGGGATCCAGTTAACTATTTAATGGGTCTTGGAATACGCCCTTCTCGCGACATTCACTCGTGTCGCGGGATTATCATACATGCAACATGTAACATGTTCTCGCGGCTTTTGTCGTGCCGCGAAGCATGTTGCTAATCTTTTCGCAACTTTTAGATTCTGTAATCTCGGTGGGATGGGAGGAGATATCATTGTCCGCGGCTCCGCGCAGAGTGTGCGGGTTTATGTCGGTATTCAAACTCCTTCTCGTGCCTACAAGGCGACGCCCATCCATCCCGTCACGGGACTCGAGACCGAGGAAGTTGACTGAGGTGTGCACGACGTCCAAGTCGCGGTTGCTGTTGGGGGCCCGTTGTGCAACGGCGGGCCGATATTATATAGAGAACCTTACGCATCTGGGGGCCCCAACGCAACCCGCCCAGTTGGGAAAGTTACGTTTTTGGGCATGTACAGAGTACTACTTGCATTACACGAATGCCAGTAAGCGGAAGGTGGGATATTTTTGGAGAAGGATGGAGGAGGTGAGGTGGGGTTGGGAAGATCTTCGGAAACGGCATGCTACTTACGTACCTTCTGTAAATTGCATGTAGGTTTCTACATAGCGTATAGGCATTTTATATTAACACCATCTTGTATCTGGACCCCGTCAGACCTTCGGATCCCGAGGCAAATCCTGACTTCCTGGCTTCCCGTGGGATCACACGCCCTGGCTTGACCGCCAAGCCAGCCAGCCCTACGGTGCTACACTACCCTTTACTCACGCCACACGCACCGCAACTTGGATCGGTCATACGACTGAACGCTTGTCATAGGTACCCGCGCTCGTTGGTTATGGAAACAGTGCCTAGCCAATCCAAGCCGGCAAGCACGAGCGAGCGCGATGTCTGTCGAGATAAGGCGGGCAATGGAGGCTTGGCTCGATGCAGAAGCCGTTCAGCTAGCTGTGCCTGCCTGACACCATTTGGCCAGACGCATGAAAAGGGCTGGCCTTGGCGCCGCTTGTTGGCCGATAGCTGGAGGGGGATATAAAGTGTAAGTGGCTGCCATTCGCAGCGTGACCAGTCGCTCCTGCCCTCGGTGTACTTGCAGTTTTGTCTTTCTGCTCCTCGTTCGGTCCTTCTACATACATACCCTCTCACTTACAAATTCCGGGCGGGATACATATACCTATACGTATCGTATCGTGAGCGTCGTCATACCCACACCGCCCACTCACCGGACAGAGCTGCCAAGCCATCTCGCCTCCTCCTTCCGAGGGAGAAAGAAAGCCAAGACATCTAGATCTCGCCAGCAGAATTGGGCCAAAAACAGACATGGCCCACTCAGCCATCTGCCCCTGCTCGACCTGCTTCCAGGCCACTGCGCAGACATATTATCTCCAGCAGCCGGCGACGCCGCTACAGCTCGTGCCAAAGAACAGAAAGGGCCTCCGTACCGGCGAGAGTAGCGTGCAGAGCAGGCTCCGGCGCATCGACAGCATGGCTTCCGACTTGGTGCCCCTCTACTCGGCAACAACGCAGCAAGACTCGCATGTTTCTGGGCAGGCTAAATAGGGGCAGCTCAATCGCCGCGGTGCCTACTATCGTGTCTCTGTTTTTTCTTCCTCCCGGTGGGCTGCTCGGGGGCGGGAGGGGAGTACCTAATGGACTGCAGCGAGAAACGGGGATTTTGGGTTCTGGGCTACTCGAGTTTCTCGAACTAGGTAGCCTCGACTTGGCCGGAGGAGAGTGCTCTTGCTTGTCTGGGTTCTGGAGGCAGCGTCGGGAGTTGGTTTCTTATTCTGGAGCCTCTGGGGTCACGGCCTACCCAGGTAGTTGGAGAGTCTAGACACAACTGGGCATGTTTTGCTTTCCTCTAGTTTGCCACAATTGCCATTTTCTGTGACCGCGATAGCATGTTGTCAAGTTAGATGCCCATTTTGGTTTGCGCAACGGCAGGATAGCTTACATCGAGAAAGCAAGCGGTCACTTCAAGCCTGGAAGACAATCATTATGTGGCAACACTATAGGTATAAATAATAAGAAATATCGCAAGTAAAGACCAAGGAGTAAACTTTCCCATGTCAACGGGTCTTCTAGATGTTGATTTTATTCCATTGGACAGTATCAGGTACATGTCTATTATCTCATGTGAGAAACCTCCGGTCAACCACATATTCTATTTTCTCGCCGCTATAGTCAACTCTGGCTTCTTGTGTCTCGTGAGAGCAGGAGATTGCTGGGTTTGGTATTTTGGTCTACTACTCCGTGGTTGTGGGCATGATATATATCGACGTGACTATGATATATTATTCATGTCTCCTATAATCGTGAGTGTCATCGACTCGACTCGCGGAGTAACCATCTGGCCAGAAGCAACTGAACAAGAGCCACGGCCGTGTCCAATTGGTAGTAATTGGTTAACAATAGAGATGTGTCTTGGGCGTGAGTTAGTCGTCACGGGGTCATTTCAGGGGCATATATACAACGCCTTTGTTCTTGAACAGCCTGGCTCAGGGTTGAACTTCAATTACCAGCACAACATCAAACCAGTTCCTAGCACACACCTCCACTACCACACCTCGAAACATTTATGCTATTCCAGGGCGACTCCGAGCCCACAAATTACGTGTCAGACAACTTTCATATCTGAGACTAAAGCTTACTGGTGCGTTTGCTGCACTTTGTTCTGCAAAACGTGAGTAACAAAACTCCCGACACATTCAACTCGCTACATCCTCAATTAAGAGCCAGCACGGCTGTTCACGCGACATAGTTTGCCGCAACTATTATACCGGGGCTGAATCAAAACAGTAGCAGAGAATAGGACAGTAGTTAAGTTAAGACTGACATACGACCCAAATCTCCTCCGGTATAAAAGCGCGCTGCCCGACCGACCAAGCTGAATCGAGCAGCTTCCGGCTTATTCGCAAAGCGACAACTTGCAAAGGTTTACGACCAGAGAGTAAGTTTTCCGTGCTCAAGCAAAGCTTGCAATTTCTATTTGCCTTCCCCAAAGCTTCAGTTAGTCACGCTCGACTAACAAGCCTGACCACAGACACCTCCTTTTCCCGAAGAAGAGGAATCCGACAAGATGGCGCCGGGAGAGCCCAGATGGCTGAGAGCGCCGAGACAGGTGACGTTGGGGGATTATTTCCCGCCAGAGTTTCGCAATGATCCCACTCCCGCCGCGGCCACGTCCCGAGCGGAGGAGCCTGCCGCTGAGCGCGGCCCTGAGGAGAAAGCCGGCGCGGCAACTGAGCCCGGCCCGGAGAATGTCAATGACACTGATGAACTTCAGATAACCTTCGACCAGATTTTCGCGAACGGCACTCGCCTCGGACTGGCCTCCTCGCCGTTCTTTCCCAATACCGCAGCCGACTTCGCCAAACTCCAAGTCGAGACTATGGAGGCTGAGGCAACAAAACTCAAGGCCAAGCTGGCCAACATGGAAGCCAACATCGCGGCGAAGAAAGATGCCGCCTCCTCTCTCGATGACGTCCCGGCCGACACGAAGCTTACGTCATGCATGAACAGCCAACTCCCTCAGGACGGACGGTCGGCCGTTCTGAGCATCCCACTCTTGATCTGGTCGCGGCCCGACAGCATGGCCGCGTCCGAGCTCATTGACTGGCCGCCGCTCTCGCAGCTTGGCGGCGGCGTTAATGTTCGCGAGCCGGTCGAGAAGATTGAGTGGAGCCAGATCCCCCCGGCCATCCGAGACTTTCTGGAGAGCATCGACGAAGAGCTCAACTAAACGTTAGTGGCTGTGATAGAGACGACGACAACAGTCAAGTCTTTATCGATGAGTAGACCGCTTTGCTTCCGCCCTCGGGTCACTTGACCAAGGTTCATCAAGAATCTTTTTTTCTTTTTTCTCCCGTCCTTTCTCTTCACCGCCCCCCCCCCCTCCCCTTCCCTTAACCCCCTCTGTCCCCACTTACGGGAAAACAAAACATAGGGGCTCGAGTGAACTTTACATTCATGCATCCATAACAGACCACCCACAATCCCCCGATAATCACAATTACTATAGGAATAGCGAATTTGTAATTTTCACCAGACCAATGAATCCATTCTGACGAACCCGAAGTGAAGTATCGCCCACGTCAGCAAGTACCTTGTATTTGCTGGGGCGGAAGTAAATGTCACACCAACATGACAGGAAGGACAGAGGACCTCCTTCAGCCATAGCATAGCTAGCCTTTCCCCCCTTTTTTAGTCTTTAAATATGATTTATTTCGCTCTTGAGTGACTCCATAGGTGACATGATCGGATAGGAGGGCTGGCTAGGTAGCTTGTAACGAGGTCTCCTAGAAAAGGCAAACAAAGTGAACTCATTCGGGGTTCATCTCATCCAAGAGCTTTTCTTCTGCTTATTTATCCCCGTTTGGATGGTTGCGTGCCTTGGCATCTGCGGCACGTCGCCGTCTTGAACCAAGCCAAGGTCAGACGATCAGTGACCAACAGCATGAATAAGCTGTATTTTGCCAGGTAGGTAGTTAGGTAGTTGCACTCAGTGACAAGATAATAGCTGTTGCCTAGCAAGCGTGCGAAAAGGTGGTATCGAGGGTTGTGACTTTCTTCCTCACGACTTCGCGAGTTGGCTGAAAAGTGAAAGGCGAAAGTAGACTCGATCTTGAAAGCAGACTCGAGAGGATAAGAAAAAAGTTTCTATCGTTTCGCCAAACCTCATTTCCGGCATTGTATGCTCGGGACCAGGCACGCAGTCTTATTACCTCTTAAAGGCTTTGGCTTGGCCGGCACAAAAGAGCATGAAACCCATCTCACTATTTGTCTCTGCTCGCAAGAGGCTAAATGGAGGTTGCGGCTAGCCTCAACAAAGTTGGGTGGCTTTCGGGAGTCTGTGAGTCTGCGAATGGCAGATCATGGCATGCACATCTCGAGGATCCCGCGCCTCTGGGCAGGTGCACTCTCCCTGCACCGTCCTCCTTCATCTTGTTGCGGAACCTAAGGTAGACCGGAAAGGCGGAGTCGGGAAGCCGGCAGCAGCCCCTCAGCTGGGCCTTCACTGTCGGCCTGAATGGCCGCTGGAGTCGCGAGCAAGGCCGCGTTTTGCCGCAGAAAAAGAAGCATAAAACAGAATCGGATGCAAAAGGCGGTCGGTCGCCAGCCCAAGACAGATGTTTCTTGACAGAGGGAGAGCCAGTGAGAGGGATGCAGGGTAGGATGAGGAGGGGGAGGGGATGATGGGTGGTGTGCAGACGACTGCAGAGCCGCAGGCACAGGCCGCGGCCGTTTGTCACAGGCCGGGAGGCAGGGCCGGGCACGGGGGCGGGGCAGGAATAACGTTACCTGCGAGGTACTTGCACATAGCCGAATCTCGGCGGCAGCTCGCCGCTGAAACCGCCTCGCGGTAAAGGTACCGCCGGGGTCGCGCTGGCCAACCCCTGCAACGTTTCGTTTCAAAAGTGAGCGCCGGTCGGTTCTTTGCTAAGTGGTGGCTTCCTTCTTTTTTTTATTTCATGTTTTTGAGCTCCATTCCCCCTCGCTCGGGTTGTGCCTGCGAGCCAACCCTCTTGCATCCCAGTCAAAGGCAAAGGTGCAGCGGTGTCCAATTGATTGTTGGTGGTGGCGGCTGCTCCGGGTTCGAGAAGTAAGACATGAGAGGTGCGTAAGGTAATTACGAGAAAGGAGAGAACAATGGGATGCATCGAGGGGGATGCATGTTTTTCCTCTGGGCTGTCCTCGAGCCCCAAGTAAAAAAAAAAAGCCAAGCCCCCATTACTGTCCGTGGTTGGTCCGTTCAGGAGGGAATAGGGAAACATAAACCAGGGAAAAAAGGAGAGGGCCGCGACGGCTCGAAATTGGATTCTAATTTCTGTGATCCATGCCGTGGAACCCCCTTGTGCTTGGTAACTATTTTGAGTCCAGGTATTCGTTATGGGTACTAAATAGTAGGAACGGCCCGGGATACTCGTACGCGAGCGGGACTTTACGACGAGGCTGCCTCTCGATATCTGCTTGGAGTTGAGTTGAGTACTTGGGTAGTCCGCGCCTTAGTTACAGAAGGCGCAGTCTGACGACATTCCTCCATTGCGCTCGGTTCCCATACAACCACGGATTACGTCTGGTGAGGTGGTGCAGAGGTGGTCGGTATTATACTCCTAAACATAAGGCGGCCGCTACGGGTGGGTCTTGCTGCTGGCCCCAGGCCCACAATCCATCTCACTGCCCGTCAAGAAGCGGAAACGCACACGCTGACAGCCACCTTTCAGGAGCTTCCCAGGTCCCATTCACAGCCCGGCCCCCGTTTTCAGCGGACCTATCCCGTACCTTGGTCGTTTCGTGAAGGGAAGCGCAAACGAACGACGTTATCTACTACGAACATTTCCTTTGCCCGGCTATACCAGCACCACCCGACGATTTACACGAACACCACGACTTCCAGAGGTTTTACGACTGACACAAGTAGTTCTACGACGCCAGTCGACGCATGCCCGATTGCCTTGCACCTAAACTTCCACTACCCCCGCGGCCAAACGCGTAGACGTACAAAATAAAATAGCCCGCCGTCACACGCAAGCCAGTGCGCCTGCATACGCATCTCATCCATCACCCAAACTGCCCAATCCAGACGGTGCGCCCAGTCTTTCGCTGCACTTGGTCGGATCCCCGTTCCATGGCACTGTAGCTGCTCGTCTGTGAGCATCACAAGCCAACTCGTCTCGCGACCACATTTCCCGGCAGCTTAAACGGGCGAGGGCGGGCCCTGGGGGCGAAATTATGTCTGCACTCGACGAGCCACTCTCGCCGGACGCACAGGAGCAGAGGCGGCCGTCGAGCACTGCTTCTGACAAGCAAAGTGTACGTCTGCGTGTTCTCCCTGGACGGACGCACAAGTCGCACTACTGCCATGTATTGTGCGTTCGGCTACACGCAGAGCCAGCCCCCTTGCTGACCGTGACAGCCGCTCTCTCAGGACACTTTTGAAGATGCCGTCGACACAGGCTCGCTGCGGTCACTGACCAAACGGCAGCTGTCAATCCAGCGCCGACTCGCCGAGGAGCCAGTCGGCTCCGACATCGACGACGAAGGCTCGCAGTCACCGCCGGCCGCACAGTCGCCATCAACTGACGACAAACCGGACACTGACGAGCAGGCCCTCGAGAAGTCACCGCTGCGTCCTCTCTCGCCAGCTTCGATCGTCTCGCTGGACAACGTGAATCTCGATGACGACTCGGCGGTTGTGCCTCCGATTGGCAGCCCGCCTCAACCCCTCCTTCACACCATATCCACTCCGAAAGTGGCTCAAAAGGAGCCGTCAAAGCCCATGTCGTTTAGCAGCATAACTAACGCGCTGCCGACAATGCCTTGGGGGCCCCCCGCCAGCGATGTCCCGAAAAGCCCCCCGGCATCCAGTGCGGCAGCATCGACGACAGTGGCGCCGGCGATTCCCCCCCCGCCGGCCCCTGTGTCAACAGGTCGAAAGCTCACTAGTCCTTTTTCTTGGCTCTCGAGAAGCGCGTCCAAAGATCAAACTGCCCCACCCCCCGTACCATCGCCCAGGAGGAATACTGCAAGCTCGGTTGCCACTATGACTAGCAACCCCGACATGATGCTTGGAAAGCTGGAGGAGGAAAACGAGGGCGAAGGGCGTAAGGCGATCAACGGGACACGGAACAGTCTCAAAGACCGCTTCAAGCAGCTGCGGATGAGAGAGGAGGTAGTTGCCCCCTCGGCCACCGGAGAAGACACCAAGAGCAAGACCAGCGAAGAGAGGGAAAGTGGGAAATCCATGCAGCCTCCCACGTCACCCATGCCGCCAAGTCCAAACAGGACTCTTGCCCCGGGCACGGCATCGGGCGTCACGGCCGGGCCTTCAGCCATCTCGGATGTGCCCGTTGACTGGGAACTTTGGCAGTCGGTTGTCAACGAAGGCCCTGCCGTCGTAGCCAGGACAAGCGCCGAAGAGCTCAACAAGGCGATTGCAACGGGCATTCCGAGCGCCATCCGCGGCGTCATCTGGCAGGTCATGGCTCAAAGCAAGAATGAGGAGCTGGAAGCTGTCTATCGAGACCTTGTCGTGAGGGGAACGGACAAGGACAAGGACCGGCGGAGTAACGGGACGTCAATCAGCGCAGCCAGCAATGGCAATCCGAGCACCAAAGAGTCGGTGTCGTCTGCCTCATCGGTACACTCCGGGGACTCGGGAGCCAATACGAATGGCGCCCCCTCCCCGACAGACAAGGACCCGGAGACGTCCCTTAAAGTGCAGGCCATGACTGGAGCGGAGCGCAAGAAGAAGGATAAAGAGGACGCGGCCATGCTCCAGAAGCTGGAGAAGACGATAAGGAGGGATCTCGGCGCCAGGACGAGCTATTCCAAATTTGCCGCTGCCCAGGGGCTTCAAGAGGGCCTGTTTGGCGTCTGCAAGGCTTACGCTCTGTTTGACGAGGGTGTGGGCTACGCCCAGGGCATGAACTTTCTTGTCATGCCCCTTCTTTTCAACGTGAGTCTTTGTACTGCTCTCTTGTCTTTTCGTGGCAGCCAGCTAACATATGGACAGATGCCCGAAGAAGAAGCCTTCTGCCTGCTTTTGAGGTTAATGAACCAGTACCACCTACGAGATCTATTCGTCCAGGACATGCCCGGTCTCCATTTACGTCTCTACCAGTTCGAGCGGTTGATGGAGGATCTCGAGCCGGCCCTATACTGCCACCTGCACAGGCGCGGCATCTCTCCGCACCTTTATGCCACACAATGGTTCCTCACCCTATTTGCCTATAGGTTCCCGCTCCAACTCGTCCTCCGTATCTACGACCTCATATTCTCAGAAGGCCTTTCAGCCATCCTCAAATTCGGCATCGCTCTCATGCAGAAAAATGCGGCAACCCTTGTTGCCATTTCCGACATGTCGCAATTGACGACCTTCTTAAAAGACCGTCTTTTCGATGTGTATATCGATGCTACTCCGTCTTCCAACTCGATTCTCGAAAGCGGCTTCTTTGGCAGCAGCTCTAGCGGCATAGACAAGGCTGTGTACCGCGCGGACCAGCTGGTGCGGGATGCGTGCGAGGTCAAGATCACCCCCGAGTTGCTCAAGTTGTACCAGACCGAGTGGGAAGAGAAGACTCGTGCTGAGAAGGAGCGCGAGGCGGAGCTCGAGGGCCTCAAGGCTGTCAATGCCAACTACGCCGTCAAGGTGCGGCGGCTCGAGGAGCGCATTGAGGCCGTGGACCACGAGCAAGCTGCGCTGGCCACAGACCTCGTGCGTACCAAAGTTGACAATGAGGAGCTCAAGGACGAAAACGAGAGCCTCAAAGGCCAGGTCAGGGAGCTTCGGCTTGTCATTGAGCAGCAGCCTCTGGAGATTGAGGCCGCGTGGAAGCTTGAGCGAGACGACCTCATGAAACGCAATGAAAAAGTTCACGAGGAAAACCAGAAACTGGAAAAGGAGCTCTCTGAGCTGGAGGAGGAATTGGTGGCCACAAAGATGCGGTATGCCGAGGTAAGTCAACTTCACCGACTCTTAGGGGTCTATCTATTGCCATGGTTGTCCTATTCTGACTCTTGTATCTACAGATCAACTCTCAGCACGAAACGCTTACTCGGAAATGGACGGACCTCAAGCGGCAGTTTGCATGAAGGAGCATACATATCCGATCCACCGGTTGCTATGTTGTCATCCGTGTTGCATTGGGAAGGGGCTGCTGGCTGATCCCCGAGGTTTTTTTTTTTTTCGTCTTCGTTTTCTGGAACAGAACCATATTTTCTTTTTGGTAATGAAAACAGAGCAGACGTGTCAAGATATGGTAGGAGGCGCGGAATGCATTCTTTCTCTCTCTTGCAAAAAAAGAAAACTGAAAAGTTTACCAAAAACAATACCCCCCGAGGTGTATTTTCCCTCCTCCCCACCACCTCCGGAACCATCCACCTATCCATTTTCTTGCGCGGGCGTCAGTTTGTACAGGTACAGTGCGGTTGCGGATGCAAATTTTTGCGGGTACGGATGGGTTGCATTAGAGAATGTGAGACGACCAGAAAAGGGAACCGCCGAGGGAGCACTGGAAAGGGATTAAGAAAAAAGATACCGAGTGTTTTTTGATAGGGGGGGGGGAGGAGGACAATATAAATCATGAGCAATCTGGATATTCCACCCGCCTCCTTTTTTCCCCTTCCTTGTCTTCCTTGCGTCACTGTCCCTGTGTAAAATGAAACCCCCCTTTTCCTTCTCTTTCTTTTTTTCTTCTTCTTCTTTTCTTTCTCTTCTGGTTTCTAGCTGTTGGCCTGTCACGAGAATGGAATGGAACGGATAGATGTAATCTTAGAGCCCCTATCTCTGTTATCTGTACGTGTGCGTAGTCACGAATCTATATATTTGACACACATATTAAGCAGTTAGTTGCTCGCTCGTAAATGTCGTCGGATTGCCACTATTGAATCGACGACGATCACCCTTGTCTATCACTCATCCCAATCTCGCGCGCCGATCGCATTTCTTGCCATCGCGGACGCGAGCATACGGACCTTCGGGAGCACGAGACCTTCGTAGGGGGTATGTACCAACGAGAGGGTGCCTACACTTCGGCCGCTCTCCTGGAGCGTGAATAAGCCCTGCTTTCTTTGCTTTTCTATGATGGGATACTGAGATGAACCATACAATGCGTTGGTCTATCAAAGAACAGGATAAGTATATGGCGTCTTGTAACTCGATCCTAGAGCTCAACTGCCCTTACCAGCGAGTTCATCTCCACGCAATACTGGCTTGTATCACACAAAGTAGGCCAAGACATTATAACTTGCCTTGTATAAAGTATACAATCACCGACGTGTAGACATAGCTACATGTTACTAGCACAAATCGCAAAGAACGGTGACGACTAGGTCTGCTGCATTGACTCGGCTCGGATGGCTGCTTTTGTGGTAGTGGTAGTATTCGTTTTTCCATTCCATATATCCCGCCATTCCTGTTTTACCGGTGAAGCAACTGGAAATAAATTGCCAATGGCTGCATTCTTCACCCCGCAAAGCCAGACTCAACGAGACGGCAGCAAGCAAAAAAAGACCTTGAACACCCTGGCACAAAGAGCCGATGCATGCCCATGCCCAATCCACACTTTCCCAGTCATCATGACACTAGTTCCTTCCGCATCTACTTGTGGTGGAGCTTGCGCTGGTAGAAAGCCAGCTCCTCGCCCTCCAGGATGTATCCGTCGCAACGGCCAGACTGGCCGGGACGGCTGGAGACGACGGCGTACAGACGACCGGCCTCGAACTGCTTCTCAAGGGCACCCTCAACCTTGCCAGTGGCGGCAAAGCGGGCCGCCTGCTTCTTCTCAACGCTCTTGCTCTTCTTCACCTCCTCAGTGGTCTGTCCCTGCTTAACCTGGCGACGGCGACCGAGGGCCTGGCCATAGTGGGCCTCATACCACTGCCTGAAGGGAGCGGCATCGATCTGGACAACGGCAGACTTGGTGAGGGTGTTGGTGCGGACAAGCTCGTTGTTGGAAGGGTGGTCTAGTAGAGGAAGACAAAAAAGTCAGCAAGGGAAAGCCTCCCTAAATCGGGGCCTCTCGGGCTCTCAGAACCCTAGCAAAGAAGGTTTTCCCGCCACAGCAATAAAAATGGAAGACACGTACATGCGACCACGATTACACGGGTCTTGCGCGTGCAGCCCTCGGAGGCCCAGGCGAAATTGCCGGAGTCGAGACGCAGGGCACGGTACTTGTGGTTACCGCCGCGGGTGCGCACAACGTGGATACGCTTGCCGCCGATGCGGGTGTTTGCAGGCTGGCGCCCTGCCTCGAAGGCTCTCTTCTTCCCTGCCGCGCTGTCAGAACAAAATATTCTTTCAATGCGTATATCACAGGATCAGAACGCAATGGGTTTGAGTCGAGCCTCTCCCCCCTCCGTTCCTCCGCCCCTTCTCAGGGAAATGGAGGATCGGAAGAGAAAGTAGCAAGACCTCCCAAGCGGACCTTCGAGTATTTCATGTGTTCCTCAAATCGGTGAGGAGGACAGGGTACGTACGGTAATAGCTGCATGCGCACACATAAGTTAGCAACCACCACTAGCTAGGACAATCGGGGCGACAGGAACTTTGGGGGGAGATAGGAAGGAGAAGACTTGCGCGCGCTTGGCGCCCGTGTGGGAGCGCTTGTGCCGAGAGTCGCGTGAGATACCCATGTTGCCGGACTCTAGAGGAGTAAAAGATTAGCTCGCCGTCGATTACTTTCTTTTCGAGGTTGGAGATGTCCGAAAAAAGGCGTTGGGGACAAGGGTCGTCGGGCGGCGACGGGAATCTGTGGGAAAGAACTGACGCTCTTAAATCCCCCAGGCGACAGGAGGACTTGAAGTGTGTTGGGGCGTGGGGTTGGGGATATCAAATTTCGATGTACTTACCTCGATGGTCGTTGTCGTTGACTGAGCGGTTGCTGCTGCGATATTGAACAGGGCTTCCTCCAAGTCGATTTGGGAAAATGTGGGCGAAAAAAATCGGGAGCACGTAGCACCGGCACCGAGCCCTACGAAGCACGGACCAAGCGCGGCTTGGCCATGTGTTGGGGCTTGGTGGGGCATTCCCCCTTCCAAAATCTTCACCGAGGTGAGGGACGCTGCTTGGCTTGCACTTTCACCCCATCCAGATATACCGGTAACGTGGAGCAAGTTCCAGCGGTTCCAGCAGTTCCATCCATCCACAGTGTACAATGGGTAAAATGGCATGAACTTGTGCTGGAACGTAAGCTTGGAAGATTGATAACCATTTTTGTTCCTTTTTCTTTTTGAGGTTTCCACTCCTTTAGGCATTCTGAAGTGTTTACACCCTCCTCCATGCAGGTTGTTCAGATCACAAATATGTACGGTTGGGATATGGCATATTGCAATGGCTATACCTTGATAAACATGCGAGAAGGAAAAGGGGAGCAGAGACATGGCTTCGAATACAATAAAAATATATTACAGGTTGAACAATTCCTGTATTTTTATTTTCTTATTTTTCTAGAAAAAAGCAAGTGGCAGAGCCCCTGATATGTCGAGTTTCTCACGGCGCCGAGTTGTTTTCCGAGTCGTCATTGATATGTCAGAGTACCTGACATAGGCAAGGTAATTATCACAGCAAGACTACATAGATATAAAAACTTCAAGTACAGTTCAATTGTTCAACTGGTTGCTGTCCCGCGGCAAATGTTAAATTGTGTTCATCTAATTGGGTGCGTGGTGATTGGCATAAGACATTTCAATATCGTGATAAATCTAACTTGTGGAAGTCACCCACTCACCGATGGGGTTGACGAATAAATAAATAACTACAAATTCCGAAGTCGTCTCCCAGGATACCGTAGAACTATGATGGATCGAATTTCACATTAATAACAAGTCAAACAAATCCCCAGACCGAGAACAATGAGGGTTGTCTAAAGCCCACAGCAGAATTTCAATGGAGACATGCGAGACAAGAGGCAGGGGTAGTCACAAACTTAGGCAGAATATCTAGTAAAGCATTCCGACTATGCCATCTTCAATATAGACATGACAACCTACTACTAGGCCGTAAAGGGGATTTTAAAGGGGATTTTTAAAAAAGCAATGTCGTTCTACCAAACCCGCTGCCCAGGGGTAAGAAGCAGGATCGGCGACCTGCACTTCGCCTTTCCATGCCCTTCCACCTTCAAGCCCGAGAATGGCAATGCTGCAGAAAAGACCAATATACAATACAATACGCCTCCAACCAGCCGGCCAGTGCCGCCACCGGTATTCCTACCCCCGTCCGCTCAGGGCAAATCCCAAATACCTATACACTGCCGCACTCTCCACGACAAATCCACGACAAATCGGGACATTTTGTCCCCTTCCTCCACCAATACCCATCCCAAGGGCACACGCTACCTCGAGACCGAAAATTAGGGACTCGCCGAGCCCAGGTCTTTAGTGCGCTTCAAAATGCCAACGCGACACCTCTGCTAATTGATGTATATGATCCAGCCGTCGAGGCTTCATTTGTCTAGGCAAAGCCGAAGTAGTCGCTACCAGCTGTGATGGCCTTCAGCAACTGGCTACGGAGGGTCTCGTAGCTCTCGTACTCGGGAAGGTCAAGTTCTGCGCGCCAAGTTAGTGTTTTGTCATACAAAGCATAATACAAACGGAAAGGAATAGACTCACGATTAAAGCAAGTGTGCGAGCTGGGAAGCCGCTCCTTGTTGCCGTAGTCCCGATGTATGTTGAACCGGCTGACGCCGTTCATACCCTCAAGTTCCTTGAAGCCGTTGAGAGGGACCTTGGAGGTTCCAGTCACAAACTGGAGAAGCTTCGCCCGCTCTTCCTTGTCGAAGGAACGGATGGCTCGCCAGAACCACTGGATTTGTTGCGAGGCTGCCGAGTAGTTGTGGTACTCGGTGTTGCTCTTCCAGTCGTCAACGTCAATGTCTGGCAGGCCAGAGATGAGAAGCTCGAGCTCCTGTTCGTTGAAGATGGCGATGAGCTCCTCGGGGATAATGTCATGGAAGCCCTTCAAGAAGTGCTCCATCTGGTCCTTGACCGAGGCTAGAAGCTTGTGCTCCACGATGAGGCGAACATATTCGTGCTTGTTCTCATCCGTGACCGGAATGTTGCGCCCGTTTTCGATCAGATCAACCACCTTGGTGACGCCAAACTCATCGTCCTCGACCGAGAAGGTCTCAACGATAATGTCTGTAATGTCGTTCTCGAGCATCCAAACAAGCGACTTGTAGTAGTCGGGGTCGAACGATTCCATGTCCTTTACAGACACAGGCTTGCCAAGTATGCGCTTGTAGACGGCACGGCTGAAGTAGCAGTCGAGGACACGACCCTCGTACAGCGCCTTTCCGATGATGCGCCCGATGAACTTGAAGAACATCAGGTGCTCGTCGTTGATGCCGCTGAGCTTGTTGGGGTGGAACGTGGTGCGGTCTGACGAGACGGGGATGAAAAGCGCATAGTTGGGGTCGAACATTTGTCTGGCTAAGACCTGGAACCACTCGCGCGTAACACCGCCAGCGTCCACACCTTCCTCGCCATGGAAGCGAATGTTGAGCTTGCCAAACTTCATCTCGGCGCCCGACTTGAAGTAGAGAGACCGGAACGAGTCGTGGAACACTTGCTCGCGGCGGACAGCAAGCTGCAGCGGTTGGTATGACGGGCGCGTTTGCTGGTTGCCAGTCTTGGAGTGCACGCTGCGGTTGAAGTAGTTGCGCTTGTTGTCAAACTCGAGCACCTTGGGGTTCTTCACGAGAAGCGAGAAGGTGCCAGACATGAGCTTGGGATTGTGTCGCACCAACTCATTGAGAATCCGGCGGTGCTCCTCGGTGAAGGTAAAGAACAAACCAGCAATGCGGTTCTCGGGGGGCGGACTAGACAGGAGCATATCCTTGCTTGTCACGCTCTGCGAGAGAGGGACATCTCCCAAAGTGGTGTTCTTGCACACGACCATCAGCGACTCGATAAGCGGCAAGAGTATGGTAGCCACGTTGAGCATATTCTCTCGCTGCCGAATCGCGCTCAGGCAGTTGCTCAGCTTGTCCCACATGGTGCCGAATGTCGGGTTCCAGTACAAGGATCCCAGGAGGTCCTCTTTAGTATGGGCATCGCCTTCTGTGGTGCTGTCCGACTTCTTGCCCTTGTTGTCGAAGAGGTGATCAAGCGCAGTCAGGACACGAAGAAGCTTGTTTTGCTCCGACGCCCCAGGTGAGAACTTAGCCAGCGCAACGCCCTGGATTTCCGTTCCAGACTCGGCCTTGAGGATATGCGGAAGGAGATCATCGAGATCGGACAAGATGTTCTTGCTAAGGACCCTAGCCTGGCGTACCAACTCGTCTCCGAACGTCTTCTTGGCTCCAGGGATGTTGGAGAGGTTCTTGATGGTCGAGATGGTGTTCTGGAATGTCTTGGAACTGCATTCTCGGGCCACAAAGATGTTGATAACGAGCTTCAAGTTGTGTTCCGGGACCGTGGGCGGCGTAAGTTGCCGCACCTTCTTTTCCTCTTCGGGCTCGGACTCCTTCACTGTCGAGCTCTCGCCTTCGGTCTGGGCTGTCTCTTGTGCCGGATTCTCTGCCGTGCTCTCTTCAGTCGAGGTCGCGGTAGCCACCTCTGGAGCCTGCTGGGCGGGAAGCTGGTCATCGTCCGCGTTGGCATTGTCAGCAATTAAGTCGGCCTTCTCCCCTTCGGTTTCCTTCTTCTTGGCCTCCTCTTCGGCCTCCTTACGCCGGCGCTCAAGTGCCTGTAGAGGGTACGTGACCTTGTTAAGCAACTCTGCAAGCAGCTGCATGACATCCGAGCTCTCCATGACGAGGTTTCGGTCCAACAGTCCAAGGAGGGAATTGATCGCATATTTCTGGGCCTTGGGGTTGATGTCTTTGCCTTTGCCCTTTCGGCTCAGGCTTCGCTTGAGGGTTGAGGCGACGGTTTCGTGCTCTGTCAAGAAGAGAGAGGGCACATGGGGGTTCTTGGAGGCAAGGTACACCAAAAGGTCGAGGCATTGCTGGACAACCAGAAGAGGCGAGATCTCGGAGCTACCTGAGATCTGGCTGCTGTTTGTGCTCATATTTGTGAATGTCCTCTTGAGGCTGTTTGGCGTCTTGGCGTCCTTCTCTCTCGGCTGCCTGGCCTTGAGCGACAACTGACTGAAGCTGCGCTCGACAGCGTCCATATCTGTGCTCCCGTCCTGGAGAACTTGCAAGAGGGTGGAAATGACCTCGAGACGGTTCTGGCGGTTCTCGCAGACGTGAATGAAGACCTCGAAAAGGTGGCTGCGGATGGAGCCCTGCTGGGTTACAAACATGAGCCTGAGGAGTGTAGCCACGCCTGCCTTGTCGAGCATCTGCACAGTAGACCGCCGCTGAGATTTGGTATCAACCGCACCCCTTGCTTCAGCAGCTTGGCGAACAACGTCCCGGGCACGGGCTACTATTGCACGAGGTGCTCGGTGGAGGTTACGTTGTTGCTGAGCGATGGCGCGAGCTTCTGCCGCCAGCTCAGGTGGCAAGTGTTCCATGATTTCATCACCTTGCTCCATAAGGACCTGCGTCCTGAGCTCCTCAGGGAACGTCAACAGGATACTGGCTGTATCCATCTCCGCAGGACCAAGGTCTTGTCCACTAGCGGCAGCTTCCCGACGCTGCGCATCACGTTCGCGACGGCGACGGTCTTGCCGTTCCTGCTGGACGATTTCCATCCGCAGCTCATCGGGAAGGGCTTCTAGGAACTCCTGGAAGACCTCGGTGTTCTCTCCTTCGTTCTCACGCTGCTCTCGAGCCTCAGATCGCCGGCTGCTAATAGTTTGTGCGATGACTTCTTCTCGAAACTCCTCCGGAAGGGCAGCAAGGTATTCGGGATCGATACCAAGCTCGGTGACATCGATCTCCTCACCGCGGATAGTGGTAAGGACACGCGGTACTGGAGCCGCGGCCTGCTCGGGTTCGTTTTGGCCCACTGGGTGGGATTCAACGCCTTCCATATCTTGAGGACCGCCATGCCCGCTGTCTGAAGCTGCAGCCTGCGCATCTTGGCCTGCGGCTTGCTCCGCTGCCTGTTCGGCAGCTTGCACAGCAGCCAGCGCTGCTGCTTCGGCCTGCTCACGCTCTATACGAGCGCGCTCAAGTTGACGTTCGCGTTCCTCTGCTTCCTGCTTCTCTCTCACCGCTTTCTCCTCGGCCTCTTTGGCCTCTCGCTTCTTCCGCTCTTCTTCTTCGCGCTTCTTGCGCTCCTCTTCCTGCTTCTTCTTCTCTTTCGCTTCACGATCCTTGACTTCCCTCTCGTGTTGCATGGCGGGTGGCGTGAGCTTAGCGATAATAGCGCTGAAGAGCTTGGCAGACTTGTCAGTGTGGTTGTTGCCGAAGACCATCTTGGCTTCCTCCTGCCATCGGTCAACCGTCTGCTCAGGAGTAAAAGACACGGCATGGTGTGGTTCTTGGTAGACATCGCGTCGGGAGTCGGAGCGACTCTCGCGGCCGGAATGGGTATGGTTCAACGGAATGTTGAACTGGCGGACCTCCCCTCGCGGGCCTTCGGATGTTATTTGAAAGCTTAGAGCGTGGGGACCACGTGCAGTCATAGGCAATGACTGAACCAAGTTGTTAATAAAAGCCATGGTCCCATCAGCCGCATTTCCGATCATGTTATGGGGGATTCCGAAGCGGATCATATTGGCATTGCTAGCCCGGGGCGCTGAGTCTTGACCAAATCGGGTGGCAGAGAGCAGAAGAGGATTAACACCGTCATCCGTGTTATTTGCCGCTTGGCGAGGGTTGGAGCGAATGTAGCTTCGGAAGTCTGCAAGCCTGTCAGTCTCTTGTTCTGCGACACCACTACCCTCTCTCGACATGTCTCCGGCCAAAGGAGAGGGCATGTTCCAAAGATCAATAGCCCTCGAATCCAGGTCCCAAAAAAGAGGCTGGGTTGGCAACTCTGGAAACGTACCGCCAAGAGGGTCACGTCCTCCGATCATGAACGGCGTTGTGGGGAACGGGCTTCGTACACCCCCGGGGCGGAATCGATGGTTGGGGTCGAGAGCAATGTCCCACCCAAGCCCCACGGGCATAGCGGGAGGCGCCGGGTCGTCACCTGGATGTCGAGTCAGCAAGGGAAAAGGTGTCATGGGGGAACGGAGCCTACGTGGATAGCCCTGATCAAAGTACAGCTCATCGTCGTCTGCCTCATCCTCTTCTTCCTCGTCTACTCTCGTTAGCATGATTCGTGAAAACATACGGTCGGTGGGGCTTACCATCTTCTTCGCCATCATCTGCGTAGTGATCCTCAAAATCGGGAATTTCGACTTCATCGAGATCATCGGCATCCATTGCGGAGCGGATGATGGGGGGGAATCGGTGGTTTTCGTGGATACCGTGCATCTGTGCCTCGTGGAGGTCTTGAGCCTCGGCCTCGTAGTCAACTTCCGCTTCATCCTCTTCATCCCCTTCATCGGTGTCGCTCTCCCAGCCCGAGGCACCGTCGTCGTGAATGGCATTGCCCTCTTCGTCAACGATTTCGATCTGGTCCTCCATGTCCTCCATGTCTTCGGAATCGAGGTCATCATCGTTATCTTCGTCGCTGGGTTCCTCATCATCCTCGTCCATGTCATCATCGTCGTCACCATCATCGTCGTCGTCTCCCATGATGACTTCCACGACGTTAGGATCGCCAGGCAGGCCCTCGATTTCGCCCATCTCCCCAAGCTCTTCGTCTTCATCGCTGGGATTATCTTCCCCATCTTGAGACATTTCATCCCCATAGTCCACTTCATCGTCATATGGCTCGTCGTCATACATTTCATCGTCTACTTGACCTGTTAGTATCTCGGGACTGGAAGGATAATAATCGGGAGAGCCATAAATACCCTCTTCCGAGTTTTCTGAAAAGTCTTCCTCGCGTCCAGGCTCAAGCATGCCCAGAGTCGAGTTGCGGTAGAGATCCGGAGTTTCCTCGCGATCATCATCGAGATCGGAAAGAGATGACGACGAAACGACGTCGTCCTCAACTTGATCTGTAGAGGTTGCCGGAATAACATCAGACTGGCTGAGTAGGTAGGCAGTCTTGGTCAACGATCGTAGGACACGAAGAATGTACTTGATGGTACGCTTGACATTTGGAAAGGTGAGGTCAATCTCAGCGATAGAGGCCGTTAGAGCGGCGAGATAGCCCTTCTCATACATGAGACGCTTGAGTTGCCACTGAGACCTGGTGAGAGCTGGGTCTGTGCTGCGGGGATTGCTAGGGGCCGACTCCTTGTCCTTTTCACCAATCATTTGGCTCATCAGCTCAGCGAGGCAGATCATCTTCCCATAGCGGATATCAAAAGGCTCTCCCGGAATAGACGTATCCTTGTAGGCGCGGAGGATTGTATCAAGCACAAACCGGCGGACAAAGAGCAGATCGGGCTCGTCATCGTACTCGAAATTGTCGCGGTTGCGATCGATTGGCTTTTCGCCAGGTCTCGTCACGAGAGCCACGAGGACAGACTGAGCCTGGTTGGAGGTTGCTGCCTTCTTCTTGATCGCGATCGAGTCAAGTGTTGTGTTGGTTTGACCCAGGCAGAGCAAATCATTGATCAGGTAGTTCAGGACGCTAGAACGAGGCTTGACGGGCGTGTGGTTCTGGATCGGTGCACTGCGCTTAAAGTTGATGAACTCTACCTTCGCCCGGTTGAAGTTCTGCAGCAGTTCTGCCAGGCAGTTAAGCAAAAAGCATCGATACACAAAGATGGGGTGGTCTTCGGCCTTGAACGAGGGCTTGCTAGGCTTCTTGTCCTTATCCTTGGCTTCGATCGCGACTGCCTGCTCCTCTACAGGAGACTGGGGAGTTTCGCCACTGGGGCCAGGTGATTCGCTCGCCGGCTTAGAGTCCTTGGGCTGGCTGTTCGAAAGCTCCTTGTCGTCGACTTCTCTATAGTTGAGCAATTCACAGAGAAGAAAATGAACAACACCATCTGGATTCTCAAGTACCGGCCTCTTGAGTTCATTAGCTGGCGTCTTTGGCGGTTCCAAAACCTCCTTGTCCTTGTTCTCGGACTCTGTCGACGGCTTCACATCGTTGATGGTCAGGTCCTCTGTTGCCTGAACTGTGGGTTCGACTGAGCTATCCTTCTGGGGTGCTGTTGCGTCAGTCGCCGGCTCTTTCAGAACTAGATTGAAAGGACGCGCAGGGCCGTCTGCCGATTGCGGCGACCAGCGGTGAAGCTTGACCAAGTCCGACGTGGCCTCGATGAAGATGCTTGGCGCTCGGAGAGCGACATGGGAGAGGTGCCTCAGATATGTGTGCAGATCAAGGGCTCGAGCGTTCCGTTGAACTGCCGAGCTCATGTACTGACGAATATAAGACTCCATCATCTGGCGGATTGTGTCCTCATCCTCCACTATGTGGCGAAGTACGAGCATTATGTTGTCTGAAATGTGAGACTGCTTGAGACGACCAGAGCCGGCATTGCAGGATTGCTTTGCCATAACAAACAAACGTTGCAAGTTCTTCCTCTCGCCGATGGACTTGGCCATAGCGTGATCTCTGGTGAGGATAACAAGAATCCGCAGCACTGAAATGGCGAGAGACTCTTCCTTGCCGACTCGTGGAAGTATTTCCAGAATGGTGACCAAAAGGGTAGAACGGTCGTCATGGGACAGGTTGGATTCCCTCTCCGCCATCACCGGCAACTCAATGGTATCTTGCTCGCTCGTAGGGGCCTTCCACTGGACCTCTATCGGTTGGGAGTCATCCGACAGAAGAATCTCAAAAATAAGGAGAATGTATGGCATCCAAGGGGGCAACTCGTCTGAACTAGCAGGAGGAAGTTTGAGGAAGCCAAGATAATCGCCAATGTTCTGCTTCAGGGTTGGCAAAGTGGCCTTGAAGAATGCCTGGTTCTGAAGAAGCAGGGACAGGAGATGGGCATAAGCTGCGATGCTCTGGCCTGCAGCCTTCTTCTCCTCGTCGTCATTCATTGCAAAAGACATGAGAGCATTAGCCAAGACCTCTCCGACTTCTGTGCGCTTAGCGTCCCCATCCGTCTTCAGGAGAGTGCTGTTGATCAGGTCGGAAACTTCAAACACCGAGTCGGGATGGGCCCTAACGACATCAAGGCAGCGATCGATCAGGTCATCGTGGAGTTTCGCCCGCTCCTCGTTCAGGTCTTCCCTGGTCACTGCAGGAGGGGACGGAGTCTCCGAGGTCTCAGCTGACGGAGCTGCTGAGGTCTGGTCAGGCACTGAAGCCTCCCCGCTTGCCTCGGCACTGGCAGAATGCTGGCTTGACGTGTCGTTGCTATTGTCATCGGATTCATCCGACGACTGCTCGATACGGTCGAGGATAGAGTCGTCCATCGTATCCCGAAGAAAGTTATTGATCGCTGCAGGCACGGGGTCTAGTGCCATTGGGTCCGCCGCCAGCAGGCTCGCGGCAGAAAATGGCGTGTTCTGCTGATCGGCCTCATCTGGTTTGGGTGTTGATGGGGCTTTATACGCGTCTTCTTCAGGAACAGGATTGCGCTTGCCAGCCAAACCCTCCGAATGGTTTCGGCAGTAATCCAAAGCATCGTCCGACTTTCCATTAGCACGATAGACAGCTTCCCGGACCAACTCTTCGTCATCAAACTTCCGATCTAGGGTCTTAATTTGCTCCGTATGCGCAGACCAATTGAATGGAACCGACTCGCGTGCCTTGAAGATCGAGGGCGGTCGGGCCTTGTCAGACCTACGATAGGCAGATGTCTCTTGGTCGGCAGCCGTGATTGTCTTGAGAATGTCGATAATCTTGCTCAGAAGCGGCGTAGTCGCCTTCTCAACAAGCTCTGACTCCCACAGCCTGCGAACGACTGGCAGAATAGACATCCGCAACTCTACCACGAGCTGGTGCCCGTACTCCTTACCCCTGTCCGTTCGGGGACCCAGGTGAAGTTGGGCAAGGGCATCGGATACGTTTTTGCCGTTCACAATGAGAGAATAGATTTCCAGTATCTTCCTCATCCCGACAGCCGCCAGCCCCGACTTGGATTGATCCTCGCCTTCGACAGGAGCCTTGAAAACTTCGTCGGCAAACTTTTGGAGCATACCATTCAAAACATCAATTCCGCCATGCTCTTTGAAGGCAACAAGCACAGGTATGATGAGCTGGAAGTTACGCTCGGTTGACGTCCGGATTGGATCAATCAGCATCTCATGAACCGTGTGGAACATTATAATCCAGTAACGAGATGCCTTGGTCGACAGCTCTTTAAAAGGTAGCTTCAGTTGCTCCAGAACTACCTCCGCCAAAGCTTCAGCAATCGTTAGATGGTGTGCGCGGCTATAGGGATCCGCGAAACGCCGGGGACAAAGAGCCTTGCCGATAGTTTGGAAAAACGGGATCGTGGATGGCAAGATCGAGTGCAGAATACCGTGAAGGGTTTGGCAGTTTTGGAATGTGACAGCCGACTGCTCTTCCTGTGTCGGCCGCTTGATCACGGACGATTCCGCGTCCAGACTCTGCAAGGCGCCAGGGAAAACATCTGCAAGAGACAGGTCTTCACCGACCCTACCATTCGAAATGGAGAGATCGCCGGGGCCATGCCCTGACGGCTTCGGGGACCAGTGTGGAGGGACGAGATTCTCAAGAGATATTTCCTCTATGACGACGTCACGCAATAGCGGCCCTAGGCGCTTGATCAACCGGGTGTAGTAGTCAAAAACGTTGGCCGACGGCAGATTGGTCGCGCCCTGTCTGGAGGAGTACGGGAAGCACTGGAAGAGAATCTTGATGAGGCTCTGAAGATTGACCAACGCCTTAACGACTTGTGTCCCGTTGGCGACCTTGCGGACCAACGACTGGTCCCATTCTCCACTCTGGTCCAAAAGTGACAGATCAGGGATGAGAAAGGGCGCAAAGTATGGATGGGCGCCTTCCCGTGTGGCCAGTGGCTGCAGCTCATCGACCGCGTCTTGGATGCGATTGAGGAGAGACGGTAGCCCCACCACATAGGATCCCTCAATAAGAAGCGCAACAACTTGCGCAAGCAGACGCGATGCCTGTGTCTCGCCGAAATTGGAAGGGAGACTAGGAGCCTCTGAGAGTTCCAAAAGGAATTCAATCCCGCCTTGCTGGGCGAAGGTCGTCTTCAAGTAGGAATTTCCCATGACGCTGTTGAAAAACGTCGAGACAGCCAGGATATACGGCGTAATCTCAGTATAGACAGTCGGCAAGGTTGCAGCCGGCGCTGGTCTAGTACCTGAGCTGGCATCAGACGACTCCACGGTCGGCAGGGCGGCGTCTACCATTTCTACATCAGTATCCACGGAATCAACTGCGGTGGCCTTCTCTTTCCCCTTTACCGACGCTACTGCACTTGTCGACTTCTCCAGCAAGCTGCTGTCTGCAGGAATCGAGTCTCCGTTGGGATCGGTGACATGCAGCTTGGCTCCCCATCCTGCATCTGTGGACTTGACCTTAGCCAAGTGCACAACCCTGGCAACCATGTCCATGATCGCGTCCGAAATCGCAGGCCGCAACGCTGGATGGTGTCGGGCGAGTTCATCAAAACTATTGCCAACGTTTTGGGTCAGTTCAGAGTCCATTTCCAGGCAGTGAACATGCTGCGGGCTCTCAAAGATCTCGAGAAAGGCCTCCAGAGCGCGAGACTGCACAACCATCTTCATTCCGCGGCTATTCAGCGAGATAGAGTTCAGAACGGTAGGGATGACATTGATGGCGTCGGAAGAAGGAAGGATTCCGTGGGCCAGACCGTGTCCTCGGGGTGCCTCGAGCATCTCCTGAGTAGGTGGATGCGGTCGGTCGTCCGAGTCGTCCGAGTATGCTGGAGAGTTAGGTTCCTGGTCCTCATTGGACTCGGGGTTCTGGGACTCGTCTGGTTGCCCCAAAGCGACAGGCTGGCCAGTGAGGGCCTCGAGAAAGGTCTGGACCAGGCCCGACTCCGAGATTGCGGCAAAGCTGGTTGGATCGTTATTGATAAAGTCGCCAAGCAGAGTCACAGCATTCGTCCAGACCACGGATCCGAAAAAACGTGTCTCCTTAATTATGGAGCGGAGGCTGGCCAGCAAGGTCGAGTTGTCCACCAGATTTCTCAGTAGGCGATCGGTGTTACCCCCAAATGTATAAACATTCGTCATGACGTGGTGGATAAACTTGAGAAGCCATTTGAGGGTTTGCTGCTGATGAAATGGGATTTCGTAATCCACCAGGTGAGCATGGAACTCGGGCTTGGTTCCTTCGCCAGCCGCGGTGGGAGTCTGGGAGAGAGAGACGGTGTGTATTATGAGGTTGGCAATGCTATCCAGGCCCGAAGCGTTGCTGAATGTACCGAAAGCTCCTTGGAACCCGTAGATGAGGCTGTCAAGGAATGCCAGAACCATGCTGTAATTGCGGCTTGCAACCCTCGAGCGGAGATTGAGAATCTCGACCAAGATATCCATCAGACCGGCGGACACCATCTCTTGTCCAATCCTAAACGACATGGCCATGTGAAGAGTGAGGCCAAACAGGTTATTTCGCCACTCGTCCAGCTCGGTCTTCTTGCCATCATCCGCACCAGGCGGATCGTCCTTCATAGTAGCCACTGCCTTTCTAATGACATATAATAGTACACCGTGATTAACGTTGGCGTTGAGGGACGACAACACGTCTGGATACTTGGACTGGAAGTTGGAGATGGCCTCAAGCAGTGCCAGCGCGATGGCCTGGAGCCAGAGAGGAGTATCGGCGGCGCCATCAACAGACGGGTGGATTAGTTCAGCGAGCTGGTACACTAGCTGATATCTTCGGGGCTCATCGTTATCCTGCTTCAGTGCCTTCTCCAGGAAAGTGGTCTCGGGGTGAATGTAGGCGAGGTTCGTGATGGCCAATAGGCGCACAGCCAAAGCTTCTTGCCGAACCTCTAACGACCCGAGAAGTGCTTTGCAGATTCTCAACCGGCTGAGGAACTCGTATCGATAGCTCTTTGGCATATCAGAGGGACACTGCCGCAGAAGGTCATAGATAGATGTCGACTGAACCGTAGACTGACGAATCTCAACAGATTTCGGACCCGAGTTGCTATGGTCGTCGAAGGCCGTCCCTTGGCCCCGGTTAGTCGGGCTATCCTCGGATCCCGGGAGCCGGTTTGCGCGGGGCGTCTGAGACGTGCTGGTTGTGCTCCGTCGCAGGGGTGTTGGTGTTGCGGGAACCGACGAAGGGCCTCGATCGACTGCTGCAGTAGCCTCCGGGGCCGGGATTTCTGTTTTCTCCGTCTTGGGATAGTAGACGAACTTGAAATCTCCCCATCCGTTCCAGCGGCTCTCGTCGGCCTGGCCAGGCGCAACGATGGACACCAGATCATTGGCGTACATGGAAGCCACGTTCTTGTGGGCCGCGCCAGGAGCCTTCTCCTTGGCCTTGCTCGCTGAAGCACTCGGAGTAACCGGCGGCGCATCCGAAAGTTTGATGATGGGTGTCTTCACAAAGGGCTGGGCCAGCGTGTGCACGCGGTCGAGCTCGATGTTGTAATGGTTTCCCAGCAAGGCCATGTTCATCTGGCGTGAAGACGAGTGGAGGCGCTTTACTGAAGCCTGGTAGCGCTGGGCCAGTTCCAGTCCGACTCCGAGTGTTGCACGGACAACGCTGAGAGATGATGTATTGAGAAGATCATTAAGATGAGGACTGCTGGCGTAAATGCTTCTATTGCCGCAATGCTCCAAAAGCATACGGGTGAACTTGAGAATTGCTATCACAAGCTGACAGTCTCCATCATCGTGGTATCCCAGCTCAAGCAAACGCTCCTTGTCCCACGGGTGCTCATCGCCGTAGAGGACCGGTGCACCGCTGTTCAGAAGGACATCGCAGCCAAAGTCTCGCATCTGGAACTCCTCGTGCAGCCCGTAGGTCGCCGTGATGGACTCGAGGATATTGTCGAAGCGGTTGAGTAGCGGTATCCAGTGATATAGATCGCCGCGCGGGAACGGCCATCTCGACGGGAACTCATTGAGCTTCTGGGGGATAAGCGGCAGGGGCGCAGACGAGGCAGCAACGACGTATTCCTTGAGCCACGGGGACTAGAGGGGCACACGGACATTAGCTCGAGACACTTCAAACATGACACACGATGCGACAACTTACCAAAGTCTCCCGGTGCTTGAGCTGCATAGGCTTAGTGATCTTACCCATCTTGACGATGCAGCCGCGCCGCTAGGGCGAAAGAAAAAGGTAGAAGCTCCCCCTCCACAGCCGGCTCGTCCAGGTCGCGGACGCAGCCTTATTCGTTGAGGCGCAGCCTCGCCCAAATCGAGAGTGGAAATCGAAGCACAGTCGGCAGAAGCAGAATGGGTCGCAGAATGTGCAGGGCGAGAATAAAAGTGGTGGGGGTCCGACGCTGGTTTCGTGGTGAGGTCCGGAAGCGCCTTTTGGGGAGGGGGGGGGGGTGTTAAGGAAGGTGGGTGGATCGAGAGGGAAACGCAGCCGAAGGCCCGAGAGGCTTCGCCGAACCGACAGTTCTAAGGCAGGTGCAGGCTACCTTTGAATGTCTGGGGGGGCAGTGAGGCTACTCGGAGTGCAGGGCAAGCGAGGGGGAAAGAACGACGACGATCTTCCTCGCGAACGATGAACAGGTGCAGGTGCTGAGAAATCGTGGTGTTGGAGAGGTTTGGTTTAAGATCCCGAAAGTAGCACCAGACCTTTTTTGGCGAGAGGAAGGGTAAGGAAGGTAAATGACGGCAGCAGCTGTTGGTCAGGTACAAACACCTTAAAAAAAGTTCGGTCGCGGTAAATGCCGCCTAATGGTGCCTTTTAGTCCGGCGGCGTCATAAAGTGGGGCCCAAGCTCCCCAGGCCGTCCCCTCACTGGTGGCGAGCACTGATCTCAGGCTCTGCTCGCCAGCCTGCCCGGGCACCTTCCTTACCTAAGTTAAGTTGTCGATTCCACTTCACAACCCATTCTTTTCGTGGACAACTATGGAGTTTTTCACAACCTATATTTCGGACGTCTATCTGGAATCTTCACCGCCTTTCTGGTTCACCTGAAGTCTTTTGTTGATAACGATATGTATCCGTACCTGTGTGAAAAAAGGCTGTTTCTTAAGGGGCTCATTGCTATCGCAAATATGACAGAAACAGTTTTACGACACGGCACCTCTGCAGAATGAAGCGGAGGCGGCTTCGAGCCACATTTCAGTCATTGTACGAAACGGCCGGGATCTTACCTGCATCGGTATGACTAGGACATGGTGATCATTCTGGACATGAACAACTTAGTGGTGACAATGGCATCTTTACTTGCCAGTTGGCTTATTTCAGATACTAGGGACGCTTCAAGCTCACTGTTATTATCCGCAGATTCGAGCTCAATGTCGTGACTGAAAGACATTTCTACACATGCCAGCTTTTGGGGATTGTATAAACCTGCCGACCAACCCTCTTGGAAAAAAGAAAAACTCAAATCGAACTCTGTAGCCGCAACGGTTGTATGGAAGTTAAAACCAGAACGCCCCTAATCAAAAGTTCAAGGCCTAATTTTGCTCTACACTCCAATCCCACTTAGGAACAAGGGAAAAGCCACCGTAAATAATCCGGCTAGGAAGGCTTTTGATACCTAGATGTTTTTAGAGGAGAGACGGGCCTCTAGGATTGTAAAATACCGATTCCAATAGCCATTGCCGCTCTCGGCGAAAACCCCTTAGGGTGAACCGTAAAGTGGTAGGGCCTTAGAGCACTTCAGATCTTGGAAACTCCTCCGCCAATAAAGGATTGGGCTGTATCTAGGCACACACAGCCGTTCTCGCCACCTCGCCGTACGTGTGTACAGAGGCAAGCAACTCTCCACAAAGCTGAATGGACTTCTAGTCCTGGACGGTTACGGCCGGGTATGGGCACAACTATCCGCCTTGGGTAGCTAGGTAGGAGCCTGCAAGGACCACTTTGGTTAATGACGGCGTAGGAAAAATGGCCGCAATAGCCACTGACCTGTAGACGAAACGTGGCAGCGTCTCTCGTAACATGAGCTGCCGGTGAAGTGTCTCCTGAGTCTGGACAGGTAGGCAGGCAGGTACCTAGCCCATAATAAAGAACTTAAAGCTTGGATTTGGTGATAGAAAAGTTAATTGTCGAATGAGTATCTTATGAAAGAACACCTATACGGAAAGGCACGCAATCACCGTGGCTGCTTTGATTCTTTTTTCCAGTCGCACGGCAGTTGGATCAAGGTTATACGTGATGACTTCCTCGTGAACCCCCGGGTTGCTTCATGCTGTCCTCTTCAAAACCTCATGATCACGCGAGATCATCTGCAGTTCTGGGACTTCGCACCAGCGGAACCTTCTGCTTTCTAGCTGGATTTGTTCCTATGAATGGAATGCCGCCTGTCGATAAAGGTTATTTGGTGTCTTGAACAGCTCCTAAAGAAAGGTCAAAGATTCATGCTCTCCAACCCTGACGCCCAGAAAGAAACCCATGGCACGTAAGGTAGTTGTTTACTTGGTCATGTACGGCGAAGCACCCAATGCAGATTTATGAGGTAGTCTGGTATATTGGCAATACTCCCCTTTTGCTAGGGTCCATGGTCAATAAACGCTACAGCGACTAGCGGACGAAATCTGCAACCGGCAACGATACCTGGACGGCGCCTTCGCAGGGTTAATCACAGGCTCCGCGAGTTTCACTGCTCACTGCCACCACCCCGAAGTGTCCCAAACAAGATCTGCGAGATGAAGGAGAAGCCATGGATATCATTTATGACACCAACTCTCATTCCCAATATCTCGTGTAAGGTGTCTATGCCATGTACACGTCCGAAGTGAGTTGGCAAGTAACCACGCCATGACCATTTTCCCAAAGCAACCGGAGACCCATTATCCCATCACACGCTCCACGCCTACTTGCGCATGGAGCTCGCCCGTCGCTTGCGGATGTCGGCCTTCTGGGCCTTGGCCTCGGCAACACGCTTGGACAGAACGGCAGCGTACTCGCTCTGGAAGTTGGTTAGCAATTGACGGAGTTCCTTGCAGGGTTAGATGTAACATACAGCCTCATCCTTCACCTTCTCGGCCTGGCGGCGCTTCAGGGCAATGCGGTGGCGCTTGTGCTGGAGACGCTGGGGGGTAACCAGGCGCTGGATGCGAGGAGCCTTGGTGTAAGGCTTCTTGCCCTCGCCCTTGGGCTGGATCTCACGTCTAATGACGTACTTGCGGACCTAAGTACCGAAGAAAAATTCCAATATTAGCCTCCAGTTTTCCTCTCAGACTCTACCCGAACTGCGCGATAAAAATCGACGCAGTTCTAGGGCAGGCGATGACGGGGTAGGCCAGGAATGTGGCACGTACATCGTCATCCTTGCTGAGGCTGAAGAACTTCCGGATCTTGGTAGCGCGCTTGGGGCCGAGACGCTTGGGGTGGACGGTGTCGGTGAGGCCGGGGATATCCTGCTCGCCCTGCTTGACAACAGCCAGAGCAAGGACGGAGAGGTCGGCGCCGACGATGCAGCCGCGGACGGACTTGCGCTTACGCTCGCCAGTGCGGCGGGGGCGATAGCACGAGTGGCCCTCGGAGAGTAGGAGGCGGACACGGTGGGGGGAGATGACACCCTGCTTCATCGGGAAGCCCTGCTTGTCATTACCGCCGGTGATGCGGAGGACGTAGCCCTTCCACTCATCGCCAAGGGGCTCGGCCGAGACCTCAGCGCCCATCTATTCGAGGTCAGCATTTCCGTGACGTCGCTGCGGTTTGTAGTTTCTCGATTCGAACTTACGCGCTTCCTAAAATGTCGTGTTAGCAATTAGCCGCAAGAGGAACAGATTGGGGAAGCCATACTCGTAGAAGTGTCTGAGCTTGCGCTCATCCTCCACCTCAATAAGCTTCTGCGAGCCGTTCGCTGGGTGCGAGATGTTCAGCTAAAGACCGGGGTTAGCCTTATTTCGAACGTCCGGAAGCCGTCAGCGACCAAACATCTGCTGCAAACATGCAGAGACATCTCGATTTGTGCTGAGAGCGCGGCGGGCTTGGCTCACCTTCATCGTGGCGGTGGGTGCTGAACGACCGTACTTGGTGGATTGAGACTCGGAAGAAATCCAAGAGAAGTTTTTGTGTGCAAGTCGCCAGCCAAAGAGACATGTTAGGGCTCAATTTCGTGCGGGTCCTGATTGGCTGCCAAATTTCATAGCCCCACTATTATCACGGGTGCCGTGCAGTGTCGCGCTTGCGGGGGTCGGCGACCAATCGCCGCTAGTGTTAAGTTTTCCAAGCCTTGGGACATCGACAAAGTGCACTTGCAAGAACGGTCTTGTTAACGTGAGAGCGCGTTTGATAAATCGGGGGAAATACTCCTTGGCCTTGTGACGCTTTTGTACCTGATGGCCTTTGTCCCATTTTCTAGATATTTTTGAGGAAACATTCGAACTTTATCTCGAGCGATAGCCTTCCAAATACATCCTCGCTCAATTCCTCAAGGTTACTTATTCAGCCATCTTTCAACACCTTAATTGGTCAGTCTGTGGCTCAGTTCCCCAAGTCGAGGCCTTGAAGTTATCAACTTCCCATATAACCGTCACGTATCTGCAAACCGACCCCAGGCTCTTCGGAACCCATATCATATTTCGAGCTCTTTCTCAAAGGTCCTAGAATTCAGTTTTGGTTACTTTCTCAAAGCCCAGCCTTGAAATCCGTGATTCAGCAGAGTGAGCTCCACAACTCTTGCGCCAAGCACCGCGAACCGTCAGGCTCATATTGGGGGGTGAGAAAGGGGTGAGAAAGAAAGCAAAAAAGACAGAGCCGAACAGGACAAGTCTGTTCCTGCATCGACCTGGGGTCTGTATTCTCGTCAAAAAAAAAAAAAAGACAGACATAATGGAGGACGATCGTGCTCTGGTCGATCTCGGCATCGCTGCAGACCTCGAAGAGAACCAAACGCCCCAAAATGTGGTGAGGCAGCCCAAGAAGCGGTTCGTGGGCAGGAGAACGGCGGCCGAGAGTGCAGCAAAGTCCAGTACGGGCAACAACGCCTCGATCGAGGACAGTGGCGCTATTCAAGGTACACGATATTTTTATTTTGCATGACAAAACTTAGAGACGGAGAGTGGAGGCTGATATCGATCTCATCTCACAGTTGCCCAGCCGAGGAGAGCGCCTCGGCTGCTAAACCAGGTGCCGCCCGAGATCCTGAACGACCCAGCGCTCAAGGAGGCCATGGCTCTCCTCCCGGCCAACTACTCGTTTGAGATACCCAAGACGATCCACCGCATCCGGTCGCTTGGGTCCAAGCGGGTGGCGCTGCAGATGCCCGAGGGCCTGCTGCTGTTCGCCACGACCATCTCGGACATCCTCACGCAGTTCTGCCCGGGCATCGAGACGCTGATCATGGGCGACGTCACGTACGGCGCGTGCTGCATCGACGACTACACGGCGCGGGCCATGGGCTGTGACCTGCTGGTGCACTACGCGCACAGCTGCCTGATCCCGGTCGACGTTACCAAGATCAAGACGCTGTACGTCTTTGTCGACATCAGCATCGACACGACGCACCTGCTGGCTAGCCTCGAGCGCAACTTTGCGCCCGGCAAGACCATCGCCATGGTCGGCACCATCCAGTTCAACGCCACCATCCACGGCGTGCGGGCGACGCTCGAGAAGGCCGGCTTCCGCGTCATCGTGCCGCAGATCGCGCCGCTCTCGCGCGGCGAGATCCTCGGCTGCACGTCGCCGGACCTGTCGGCCTACGCGGCGGGCGGCGATGATGCAACGCCCGTGGACTTGATCCTGTACCTGGGCGACGGGCGCTTCCACCTCGAGAGCATCATGATCCACAACCCGGGGGTGCCGGCGTACCGGTACGACCCGTACTCGCGGCGGCTGACGCACGAGACGTACGCGCACGACGAGATGCAGGACCTGCGGCGGCAGGCCATCCGCACGGCTAAGGGCGCGCGCAAGTGGGGGCTGATCCTCGGGTCGCTGGGCCGCCAGGGCAACCCGCACACCATGGCGCTCATCGAGCGCCGCCTGGCCCAGCTGGGCACCCCCTTTGTCAACCTGCTCCTCAGCGAGATCTTCCCCGGCAAGCTGGCCCTAATGGACGACGTCGAGTGCTGGGTCCAGGTGGCCTGCCCGCGCCTGAGCATCGACTGGGGCTACGCCTTCCCGCGCCCGCTGCTGAGCCCCTACGAGGCCCTCATCGCCCTCGAGGAGAAGGAGGACTGGGGCAAGGGCGCGTACCCGATGGACTACTACGGGAAAGACGGGCTGGGCAGGACGAAGCCCGCCGCGCTGGCAACGACTGCCTAGGAGTGCATGGCAAGCAGGCCACAGTGAAATAAAAGTAAAAATAAAAACAAGTGCTCTTCGGACCTATTTCTCGCCTTACTCAGTAGTTGCTTGTAGGTATTTCTAATTATGCGTACCAGTAACTCCACCGCCACGGGTTGTATCAGTAGATACATCCCCCCCCCAAATGCTTTCTTATAGGAGCACCTTATTCCCATCCTCAACAGACTCGGAGACGAGCTTTCAGGACCTAACCCGTCGACGCTAGGCTCACAAAACGTACATGATAAGATTTCTCGAGAGATGGCCGTAATCCTTCACAATAATCGCGAGCAGTACCGTGTTAGGTAGCCGTACCCGTAAAGTTCGTAGACATGTCCCATCTCACCACCTAATGGCAGCAGCATGACACAAACGGAGCACCTCAAACCTCCCTTCTCCCATTACGGCTCGGGAATCGCATCGCATCGCATCGCAGTGATGTCGCATCTAGTACCCTAGGCCACGATCTTCCCACGATCTTCCCACCCCATCCCCTCCCCCTTCAATAAATCACTCACTCACTCAAAAACCTTCGTCACGGGCTCAGGCCGCTGCGAAAAGACGAGCTTATACTTGACGATATCAACGACCTCGAGATCCGCATCTTCCCCCTCATTCTCCTCACCCTCCTGCTGCAGTCCCCGCCGCCGCCTCCTCAGCACGGCCACGGGGCGGGGCAGTTTCTTGACCTCGCCCGTGAGGCGCTGGTGCAGGCCGACGCTCATGTGGACGCGCTTCATCCAGGCGGGGTCGCTGGCGGCGGGGTCGTCGGGGCGGTAGTCGGGGAACTCGAGGCGGCCGATGGCGAGGGCGTTGTTGCCGCTAGTTTCATCTGCTTCGTTTTCTTGGTGGCTGTTGAGATGCTCGTCATCGTCGCCGTCGCCGTGGCTGTGCTCGTGCTTGGGCGGCACGTTGATGGTGCCCTGCAGCTCGAGGATGGCGAGGCCGGCGGGCGTCTGCAGTAGCCCCGGCAGCGGGGTTTTGTTTTGTCGTTGTGATTGTTGTTGCGATGCCTGGTTCCTGGGGTAGAGTTTGACGGATGATGATGATGGCTGTGACGAGTCCATTGTTTTGTTGTCGAGTGCCCTCCTGCTTATTACAGGCCGGGGATATTCACTTTTCTTGGCCCCAGTTTGTATTGTACATGTACAATACTTTGTAAGATGCTGTTTTTACCACGGCCCGCAGTGGAAGGCTGTGGCGCGCGTTGCGGTGCGGTTAATACTCCGAAGCCCGGCACACTTGAACAATAACCTTGGCGATGGTTCACTATTCTGTCAATTCCTTCACGTCTATTGTGCTGCGTATGTTCGGGTCAGAACTGATGAGAAATTCATGAATGATGCATTATGACACGCTTACGTAATTTATCGCCGTCACTTCCTCAAACCCAACATGGTATCAACAGGCAGTGGATAATCAATTTTATCATAATTAGGCAACTGTATTTTGTTGCCCATTTGTCACTTTTACTATCGTTAATTTTGAGTAGTCGTAGGAGTTGTTGATGTGGTGGCGGTGGTTATTATTATCTAGCGTCGTGTTTAATTGGGGAATGAATGGACTCTGACGGCGAAAAGCCCCAACTACAGTGTGATTGATAGCTTCATCCCAACGGTTGTCCGTGCCCAGAGGCTGTACCAATAAGAGAACGCCACAAAGTTTATTGAACAACGAATTATTTGTATTGAAATACACTGGCTTGCAACCACGCTCCAAAACCAGTCCCATACGCCCCCGTAAGACCAAGGAACAAATGCACTTCTTTTCCATTTTACATGCCGGCTTGAATAGCGAGTTATATTGCCTCCCCCCACAGCGCTACTAGCGAAGCTGGCATTGCACACAACTATCTTATAACGGCGTCGCTGTCGAGTTGATGCTGAACCGGTAGCTGGCCTGAAGAACGTATGGGTCGCCACCCGGCTCAAATATCTGCTTGCTGCTGCGCTGCCATTCCGGCTGGTTGATTCCATCGATCCAGTCCTCCACCTCGAGGACGACGCACCCATACTGGGGGATCGTTCGCGGAAATTCCGGGTTGTCAAACAAACCCTGTGTCTTCTTTAGCGCCATCGACCCATTTTGGCCGTTGCACGAGTACATCTGGAAGGCTTCCTGATCCGAGTACACGTCGAGCTGAATACCTGACCATGCGGACTGTAGGCGGGCCACAAAACCGTCCTTGCGCCAGTCATAGGGGCCATCTTGGTTGCGGTTAACTAGCCAGCAGTTGTCTTGTGTCACACAACAGTTAGCCTCCTATCGCAACCCTAGAAAGACCAGAAAAAGAGATATATCCCATGTCTTACCATATCCAGTGCAGTTGAAGCCGCAATTACCCTCGAGCTCAGGATCCGGGAAGCTGTGCCCTATTTGCTTTGGCGCGCTCCAAAAGTCGTTTACCGATCCCTCTTTGTTGGCAACAATGTCGCCGGTTGGGATGAGAATGTTATCTACGGCCACGCGTTGGCCGCTATATGGTAGGTAGAAAGTGTGGTTCAGAACACTCTGCGTCTCGTTGTTGGCAAAGCCATCCAGGTTCCAGTATGTGTGGCTGCTTAACATGATGGGGGTCTTCTTGGTCGTGGGGATGGCAACCATCTTAAAATCCCACGTCATGTTGCCAAGCGTGTAGGTAATGAAAGAGATCACCTCTCCGGGAAACCCCTCCTTGCCGTCTGGGTCGACAATGGAAAAGGTAATGCTGGTGTTGCTGTGCGCAACGACGGTGAAGTTTCGCCAATCCCAACCATCCGGCCCACCATGAAGCGTATCAAGCCCAGCTGGGTGCTCGGGGGTGGGATTCTCGTTGGCTGTGATCTGATAGGACTGTCCGTCTAATTCAAAGGAGCTGTTCTTGATACGGTTTGCGTAGCGGCCAGGGACTCCTCCAAAGTGGGGGTGCTGTCGGTCAAGGGTATAGTAAGTGGCGTTGTCAAAGCCTGTCACAACATCTCGTTGTATACCGTACTGGTCCTTGATGAGAAGGTTTGAGACCGAAGCCCCATAAGGGACGAACGCTGCCGAAATGCCTTGTCCGTGGATCCAGTATTTCCCGTCCTTGTCAGGCTTTAGGACTGGTTTCTGGACTGTCTTCTGGCTCCTTGAGGCCGCAACGTTGACGCAGACTCCACTTAGGAGCAGAGTTGCTCCGGAGAGCCAGTCCAGACGCATGTTGAGTGAGATGGCGAGATTTCGCCTTTACCCGCTAGAACCAGACTCCCAAGTAGAGACAATGTCAGGAGAGAGAGAGAAGAGAAGAGAGGCAGAGGCAGAGGCGGCGGTGGGCTGCCTTTATATGAGGAGAAAGGGTCTTAATATGCGTCTATAACGGAGCTCCCCCGGCGCATGCGGGACGGGCGTATATAAGCCGTGGCAGGTGAGTGGTGGAGATGGAGGGAGCTTGATTCCCGCTGTGGACGGGACGGGCTTGGGACCAACTCTAATTCATCTGGTTCGCCTAGACGGGAAGAGGGTAAAAGTTGGGGTAGAGGCAGAGCGAGTGTGGGTAGCCATGAACCTGCGTTGAAGAGCTTGGATGGAGACTTGACCGTCGGGAATCCGTCCGCCGTTTCCACCTTCAGCTGAGCAACTCGGGCGAGTGAATGCAGGCCCGTCGAGAAACAGCAGGTCGGTGAGCGAAAACCTGGAAACGGGGCTCTGTGCAGCTGCTGTGCAACGGTGGTAATTAGTTCTCGTGACCGGTTTTCATCCCAGTGCCATCACATGGGTACCCAGAACGACGACTACCTTCCTACTCGGCTCCGCGTTAAGGGTGCCGGACGACAAGGGTCTGCTCACCGTGATAGTGTCGTGCAGCTACGATCGATTGTGTGGGGAATTCAAGCCACGGATCCCTCCCTGCAGATCGGATCACGGCGGGCTGTCTTCTTCTTCTTCTTCCACTTCTAGCGCAATGCTAGGGGCTGCACTGAGTGCTCGTGGCGTGGGAAACCTGATTGACTCAACATTAGTCGACGCGCTTCTCCCAAGGTAACTTTTTTTTTCATCTCAAGAGCCCGCCCAACATTCGCTGTGAAGTATGAAACGGGTCGCCATACCGGTATTGCCAACCGAACAGGGAAGCATGGGCTGCATGGCTCTCGCAACAAGCAGCGGCGGGCTCTCGTACCCAGACTTGACAGAATCACTCACCGATCAGCACCCCTACAAGTAATAAGTCATGGGAAGCAAATCATCTGCCCCGGAGGAAACCGTGGATGAAATTCCCATATGACGTTGCAATAAGGGCCGGAACTGCAACCAATGGATGGCCTTGTCATTGGCGCGGCTGTGGTGCCGGGGTCACCTTTTGGAGGCGTTCAGGGGTGATGCAAGCAACTGGCGGCACCTGAACTGCGGGGTTGGCCTCCACTTTCCGTACCCCCACCCGACCAGATCGTCGAGTGCCTGCCGAGACGGGTATCTGCCTTTATCATCCATGGATTGGAAGTTGCCGTTGACGCGAAAGAAATAATATTGTACCAATTGTCTAATTCTTTGTACTTTGTGAAAGGTTCACCGTTTTTTAAAGGTAGATAGATAGTTATAATATTCAATAACCTTAGCTTGCGCCTTAACGATGAATCGAATCATGAGTTTACATTGAAGTTGCTGGCCATTCAACTCACATTACTCCATCATTCCCATGTATGCATGTCTGTACATACCCAAGTTACCCACAGCATCAAGCATAGAGGCAACTAGCCCTCCCGCCCGCTCCCGTGAAAGATCATGCTAGCGGGCGAGTTTCGGGGTATTCCGCGCAGATATAACCTATACCCCGTAACCTAGCTTGTCCCGTCTACTCGAGCTGCTATCCCGTCTCCCCCGAACCGGCCGCTCCTATGCGCTCCAATGACGAGAAGAAGACTGCGCGTTTAGTTGTACACTGTGCTCGTTATATAATAGGCTGAGAAGAAATACATAACCCGGCCTCCTCATGACGACGGGATTGAATTGCGCCAACGCTTTGTAACCAGACAAACAGCACGGCAAGCCACGGCAAACGACCGAGACGACAAGCAGCTTTGTTTTGAATACCAATGAATCCATAATACTGGTTCAATTCCAATCTACACCACCGCGACCAAACAACGTCCTATCAGATACAAAGTCTTGCGCCAGCCATACAGAATGCAAGTTCCACAACAGGGCCTTGGAAGGGAGGAAACAATAAAAGCCACTGCTACCGCGTGAGAGGGCAAAACACAACGTCGCTATAGTCTCTAACTAGCGAACGACCAGAATTATGCATCGATCAGGTTCTCCTCGCCATTGTCTCTGGTATCCTTGGTCGGCGCGGGCTGGTTCCCGGCCTTGGCTTTGTTCGCGCTCGTTCTCTGGTAGTACTCGGCGATGATATCGGCGGGGATACGGTTCAGCATACCCTTTTTGTAGATACGCAGCAGGCTCCACGCAAGATCCAGGGACTCGAAGATCGTTCGCGACTCGTACGGCTGCTGGGTGATAAAGGTGCGCTCAAACTTGTCGAGGAACTCGAGCGACAGCTTGTCTTCGGCAGAAAGCGCTTCCTCGCCGACGACCGCCTTCATTGCAGCCGCATCACGGCCAATGGCGTACTTTGCATAAAGCTGGTTCGATACGTCGCCGTGGTCCTTTCTGGTCATGCCCTCACCAATGGCCGACTTCATGAGACGCGAGAGCGACGGCAGCACATTGATGGGGGGGTAGATACCACGGTTGTGCAAGCTTCGGTCGACGAAAATCTGGCCCTCCGTGATGTAGCCTGTCAAATCAGGAATCGGGTGGGTAATGTCGTCGTTGGGCATAGTGAGGATAGGAATTTGCGTGATGGAGCCATTCCGGCCAGCGACACGACCAGCTCGCTCGTAGATGGTCGACAAATCGGTATACATGTAACCGGGGAAACCGCGGCGGCCGGGAACTTCTTCTCGGGCGGCCGACACTTCACGTAGGGCGTCGCAGTAGGCCGAAAGATCTGTGAGAATAACCAGGACGTGCTTCTCGAGTTGGTAGGCATAGTACTCGGCGGTTGTCAGAGCCAGACGGGGAGTGATGATACGTTCGATTCTACCATCTCGTTAGCAGGCTTCCGGGGACCTTGACCGGCATGGGCTCTTACGTTGGGTCGTTGGCAAGGTTGAGGAACAACGTTACGCGCTCCAAGCTTCCGTTCTCCTCGAAGTCGCGGGTGAAGAACCGGGCGGTTTCCAAGTTAACACCCATGGCGGCAAACACGATAGAGAAGTTTTCCTCGTGCCCATCGTGAGTACCCTTGTTTGTCAAGCCCTGCTTCTGAACCAAGCTCGCCTGCCGGCAGATCTGGGCGGCAATCTCGTTGTGTGGCAGACCAGCGGCGGAGAAAATAGGAATCTTTTGCCCACGGGCAATCGAGTTCATCGTGTCGATGGCGGAGATACCAGTCGAGATCATCTCCTCGGGGTACACCTGTCTCGTCTTTAGCAACTTGCGCTGCCGGGCTGTGTCCGCAATCGAGCTTATCGGACTTACTCTTGAATAGGGGTTAATGGGGCTTCCGTTGATGTCCAAGTACTCCTCGGCCAAGACCTTGGGTCCCTTGTCGATGGCTCGCCCTGAACCGTCGAAGATGCGCCCCAGCATGTCTTCCGACACGCCGAGCTTCAAGCTCTCGCCCGTGAATTTGACTCGAGTCTTGCCCTATAGTCAGCCGCTGTCCCTAGGTCCCATGCCAGTATTTGCCTCACCTTCTTCACATCGATGCCCGAGGTGCCCTCAAAGACCTGTATACTGGATCAGCACGTAGTTCCGGAGCTGGTCAGATCAGTCCCATATAGTACCTGAACAATTGCTCGGTTTCCTGCGAGAGAGCTGTCAGCGGGGGCTGGAATCGGTTCGGAGGGGTGCACCTACCTCGAGCCTCAAGGACCTGGCCAGACCGCTCTGTTCCATCGGGGAGGGTCAGGGTCACGATCTCGTTGTACCGCGGGTATTTCACCTAGCCTGGCAGTTAGAGAGCACACGGAAATGAGAAGGGGCTGGGCCGCCAACATTGTCTAGGATGACGAGAGGGCCATTGACGCCGCCGACGGTGTTGTAGCGGAGCCGGGGCGTCACCGAGTACGATGAGGATTCCCGCGGGTCGCTCATGGTGAATGGCGGGCGTGTAGGCTTTTCTCTGGCAGACTATCGATGCGAGTCTCGTGTCCAACTCAGGGAAAACAATTTGGGGATCAAAAGAGTTGCTAGGTGGTTTGCGGTGTGATTGTCGACGCTGCGTAACCGGACCAGGAGCTGGCGTTTTTTCCACTGGCAAGCTCCCCCCAACCTGAATGGCGACCAGCTTGGCTCACGCTAGGGTATCCGTCCGTAGTGCAGGTGCCTGTAGCCACAGATGGCCCCGCATCCTGTTGGCGGCACAGCCACAGCCCAGACCAACTGATTGAAGAGGCAGTTGCGCCTCAGTCCTGCTCGAGTGATCGACAACGATCGATGAAGAGTAGATATTATGGATGTTGCATTGGCAGCCAAAATTTCATTATTAATTAGGTTTCCATGCACAGCGGGGAAAGCAAGGTAAATGCTTCTATAGAGGCTATAAGTCGCCAATCTGAACTTGATCCATACTCAGATGTTTGCCCGGCCCATTCGCAGTTGCCGGTTATCTAATTCAGGTCGGGGCTGCACCCGTGGCTGGAAACTGGGTCCTGTGTTGACCAGGTCCCCCCCCTGAAGCTTGGGAACCTTGCCGACCCGAGCAGGTGCCCTGGGCTTGCGATTTTGGAGGTCGATTTTCTGTCGCCTCTCAAGCACGCCACCAAACAACAATCGGATCGGATGCTAGTCGTGCACTTGACGCCGCGTATTGTCGCCTGACAGTATTTACGCATTGAATTCGAAGGAGCGACGATGTCGACCATCTATGATCTCGAGCCGCAGCCGACGGCATCCGTCATTATCCACACGACAGAAGGCGAGCTGTCTGTACAGCTCTTTGCGAAACAAACCCCGTTGACTTGCCGCAACTTCCTGCAGCTAAGCTTGGACGGATACTATGACAACACCATCTTCCACCGCCTGGTACCAGGGTTCATTCTCCAGGGCGGAGACCCAACCGGCACCGGCCACGGGGGCGAGTCCATCTACGATGGCGGCGCACTCAGCGGAGATCTGGATCCATGGCCGATGGACCAGAGGAGAGGGAAAAATGCCGGCGAAATGGGCGTCAACTTCAAAGACGAGTTCCACTCGCGCTTAAAATTCAACCGACGCGGCCTCTTGGGCATGGCGAACGAGGGGGCGCCCAACACCAACAGCAGCCAGATCTTCTTCACCCTCGGCAAAGCAGAGGAGTTGACAGGCAAAAACACCGTATTTGGCCGGGTAGCTGGAGACACCATATACAACCTGGCTAGAATGGCAGAGGCAGAAGTTGCCGAGGGGAGCGAGCGGCCGCTTTACCCTGTTAAGATCACCCATATTGAGATCCTGACCAACCCCTTTGACGATATGAAGAAGCGGGAAAAGAAGTCGCGGGAGCTGCCGCAAAGAGCGGCGCCAGTAGACAAGAAGCAGAAGAAGAGAAAAGGAGGCAAGCAGCTCCTGAGCTTTGCGGATGAGGAGGGCGAGGGGGTCGACCTCCCTGTTATCAAAAAGGCCAAGTTCGATACAAGAATCGTGATAGATGTCGACGAGGAACCAGCTCAACAGAGCAGGCCCAAGACTACGTCTACCACCAAGAAAGAACCAAACCCTTCAAGTAAGGGGGACCGCGGACGAGAAAAGCCGGCAAAGGAAGCGCGGAGGAGCCCGAGCCCGAGCCCGCCACGCCCCGCCCCGGCGAGGAAGGAGCCGCCATTACCGGAGACCAGGGTATCTTCAAGCCCTGAGCCGGAACCTCGGCAGAAGAAGTCTCTTCTGGAGCGGACGAACGAAGAGATTACGGCAATCAAGGCATCGATGAAACGGACAATCCACACGGAGCCGGTTAAAGAAAAGAAAAAGTCGGCCCTAGAACAGCTCATACCGGATACATCGATACGTGGGAGGAAGCGGCGGCCAGGGGCTGCTCAAGTGGGTACCAGGGAGGAACAGGAGGCTCTTGAAATTCTAAAGTCGTTCAAGTCAAAGCTGCTGCAAGCCCCTTCAGAAAAGACTGTGGCTCAGCCGCTGGCGCCTGAGGAGAAGGAGAAGCCTGGCGAAGAAGCTCCGCCCGAAGAAGGGGAAGTCTGCGACCTGCATTTCATCTCCAATTGCCAAAGCTGCCTTGCCTGGGACAAGCTCGAAGAAAAGGAAGAGAGTGACGACGAGGGGTGGATGTCGCACAAGCTGAGCTTTGTCGCCGACAAGCTGGGCAAAGATCTCAGCTACCGCAAAAAGGCCGAGGAGGAGCTGGTCGTGATTGACCCGCTGGAGAAAGCCAGAACTCTCAAGGAGGAAAAGAAGGCATCCCGAGACGCCCGGTCTGGTGCAACGTCCAGAGCGTGGGACCGTGGGCGTTGAAGACCATAGCCTCTGGAGAGAGAGTAAAGACTGTCATGATTAATTTAACGCTATAATATACCCCCGTTTGCTTTGTATTCTGGTCGCTGCGTGACTGGATGTTTCTGATATTCTGCTTCGATTGGGCTACCAGGTGGACAGTTGCCGAGCTAGGAGAGGCGACCACGGCTAGGCTATCCGTACTTGGGCTGTGTTCCTGGGGACGAACCATGGAACCCATTTTCTACCGATGGCGTCGGTGAAATTGCTCCGTTAGTGACACAACGTTGGAAAATTGGCATCTTATTTTCTTCAACTTGTTTAATTTTTTGTAGGTTTGTTGCAAGCCTTTCATTATCGTGGGAGATTTAATTGTGATTCTACCCTTGATTCTTTGGGGCCATCCACTTGACAGAATAGTACAAAGTACGGATAGGTAACTAGGTAGACAAACAGACAGAAATAGGCTGTTCTGATCTAATAAAATATTGTAATCGCTCCTAGCCTTGGGACCAAACTCCCTGTCCCTATCCTGATTATTTGTTCTTCGCCCTTTGAGGAGCGAAGTTCCATAATGTTAAACATTGTGAGGTAGCGTATACCTAAGGTATCCGTATTGGTCTTTGCCTAGCACCCTGTATAATAAGAAAGAAACACAATCAAGTTGTCCCGGTCATTGTTGTTAGGCCGCCATAAAATTATCACGAATAGCAAGAAATTATGCATAGCCCATTATACCAAGGTAGGTCCTATGTTCCTATGTTTTGGAGGCATTTGTTGCTAACTTGGTATCCTTCTTAGCGGAGTCCCAAGCCTCTTGGAGGTTGCTGCGATTTCATGAAGTCCTGTGCAACCAGCCGCTCAACCAACAGCAAGGCGCGGTTATTGTTTCCATGCAGGCGTTATGTGCAAGGTTCCCATCACCAATGCGGATATCTCGGCTCTTGGTAACTTTCAGGAAATCACCGGGATTCATTACCCAATTTGCCCATTTTCAGCCCAAAATTAAACTGTGGCCTTTAAACTCGCGTCGCTGGCAGGTGTCTTGTTCTTTGCACGGGCTTCAGAGTCTATGACCTCAAGGCTCAAGCGTTGTCAACCCCACACGGTTGACTCTGACCACTGCGGGAACAGGCCCGCGTTAGTGACTACCGTGGTTCGTGATTGGCTCGGCAAGCGAGAAAATCGCTGCTAGGTATTGATTGATCTCGATTGCATCGCCGGCTGAGCTAACACCCACCGCCGCCAAATGTCAGTCCAGTTGTTCGCTGGAACCTCAGCGTCTGACCACTCGCCTCGACTCGCTTCTTCGCCGCGGGTTGCCATCGTCGCTCTTCATCGCGCCCTGTACCAGTGTTGTCGCAAATCCCGATCTTCGCTCCTTTCTTCGTCAGACTCGCACAAGGACTAAGCTGAGGCAGCAGCGGCGGCGGGCGAAAGACACACCGAACAAGGCTCCCTCAAACCTTACATCCCGCATCGCTGGCTTCGAGGCCCAAGCAGGAGCCCGCGGCATTGAGCACCCGCACCACCGCCGAGACACCTGCCTACCCTAACCGCCCCAGCTATCTCACCATCTTCAAAGACGGCGCCCTGTTCTGCGACAGACCACCCCTTCGCCCTTGTCGTCCCGCAGCCGACAATACCGGCGCCCTCGGCCGTGCTAGACCATCCTGAGACGACCTGATGCAAGGCTTAGGCAATCTCCAACGGAAAGCGACAGGAATTTGAGCCCGGCCATATAACTATATAAGGTGGACGAAGGTGTTGACAGTCACTGCTGGAACCGCCTATACGTCTTGGCGTACGATCGAGAATCCGCGAACGCGCCCCCGTTGTCATCATCACAAACCCAACCGCGAGTGCGATAGACTGCCGCCGAAACCTTTTTGAGGAAGCCCCGTGGGTCCACGATACAGAATTCCACTCCGGTGTGGCGTGCTGCAAAAACGGCCCATCTCGAGACTGAGTCTGGAAAAGGATACTCGCATCTACCTCTAGCGACCGGGAACTCTTGAGTCGCTTGCGTGAGTCGCTGCTGGCTGTGCCGGGCTTATCGAGTCCGACGTCGTCTGGCTGAACGCATGCTCGCGCCTGTTATGTCGTCGCCAAATCCTAGAAAACGACCAGCCCCCGGCACTGCTCCTATGGTGCCTCTGACACAGATGCAGCAACAATTTTCTCCCGTGCAGCCGGACCAGTTATTCAGGTGGAACGGTGCCGCAGATAGCAGCGGCTTTGTCGAGTCAACGTCGCCAACAGTAAACTCATTCCCCATGATGTCACAGTCCGGCCAATACGGACAAGCAGTTCCGGCGCCTTCAACGGCACTTGCGCGCCGGCAGAACAACCGTGCTCTTGTGCCCTCCGCCAGCAGGCTGCCTTTCGACAATGTCCCTGAAGTCTGGAACGGCTTTACCGAGGACCCAGCGTTCCTCCCGGGCTCAAACGGGGCGCCAGGGGAGCATGATAGTGTCGAGCACCTCGAGGAGCTGGCCCAGCGAGCGAAGAGAGAGGCGCAGACGAAAAGGAAACAAATCCCTCCTTTCGTGCAGAAACTAAGCAGGTTTGTCAGACCCGTGAAAATCACTGCGAGATGCATACTCATTGTCACATAGCTTCCTTGACGAATCACGGAACACGGAGCTCATTCGGTGGTCCGACAAGGGGGATTCCTTCGTTGTTCTAGACGAAGATGAATTTGCAAAGACGCTGATTCCAGAGCTCTTCAAGCACAACAATTACGCCTCGTTCGTGCGGCAGTTGAACATGTACGGGTTCCATAAACGAGTGGGCCTCTCAGACAACTCTATGAAGGCAAGCGAGAGGAAAAACAAGAGCCCAAGCGAGTACTACAACCCGTACTTCCGGCGTGGTCACCCGAACCTGTTGTGGCTCATAAACAAGCCAAAAAGCGGCAACAACAAGAAGAAGGGGAAGAAGGACGACGGCGATGTGGAGAGCGACGAAGACGGTATGGTCGAGGAGACGTACGTAAGTCAGAGCGTGCCAGTGGTTCCCATGGCCAGAGGCGCCTCGGTTGTCAATGAGGTTGGGCCGCTGCAAAAGAAAGACCTTGTGCAGGTCAGGACCCAGCTGGATAGACTCCAGCAACAGCAGACGGCGATATCTTCCATGCTTTCCAAATTACGGCAAGAGCACACCCAGCTCTACCAACAAGCCGTCATGTTCGAAAACATGCACGAACGGCACGAGAATTCGATCAATGCAATATTGAACTTTCTGGCCAACGTTTTTAGGAAATCGTTGGAAGAGCAGGGTGGTGCGCAGAGTGTGCAGGATCTCCTGGCGAGCATCATCCCAAACGCGCAGGGGCATGCTTCGGCCCAGATGCCCCGGGGCGGCGTCGTTGAGATAAACGACTTCATCCCACAGTCCCAAAAGGTCACGGCAATGAACACACCGAAGCGCCAGCAACGCTTGCTGCCGCCAATACCGCATCAAGCGGGCAAGGCCAGCACCATCTCTCCCTCCCCAACGCCCGCCGCCACCACCCCCCAACCGTCATACCAAAGGCCTCAAATGGGGTCTGTGACGGAGGTTTTTGACACCTCTCCCGGCGACAGTTCCTCGCCAGCCTACATTAAGAATGAGCTGCAAAACAATCCCCAGGAGGGCATGATGAAGATCATCCAGGACACCAACGCGGTCAACACCAACTCCTCGGGGATTGACCTGCCAAATGTCGCTGCTAAGACATCAACGAATATGAGCAACGACCAGCGCAGCAAGATGCTCAGTATCATGGCTGGCCAGATGCCAAGCCGCGCTACCACCTCGACCCCTAGCTCGCACATCCCGACTCCGGCCCCACCGGCACCAACTCCAGTAGCCTTCCAAAACTCCAACGTGTCTCTCTCCCCGATCTTGTCTTCCATGGCTCCTCCGTCTTTGCATGATCTCCAGGCCACACAAGCGGAGCTCGACGTCTTGCAGCAGCTGCAAAGCGACCAAGCCAACCAGATCAACCACCTGTCCAGCCTGCTCGGCCCCCTGAGCCCGTCCGGCCAGATCCCCGGCATCGACGACAGCGGGAACCCGAGCTTCTTTGACAACGTCGACTACGAGCAGTTCATCAACTCGAACGCCTTTTCGGACCAGCACTATGACACGAGCTTCGCGGGTCTGAACGGCACGGGGGATGCCAGCGACTTTGATTTCAGCCTCGACGGGGTCGGCGCCGGCGGCGTCGGCTTGTTCCCTGCGCCCGCCGATCAGGCGACGGCCACTTCCGGTGGTGTTGGCGATCACAATTCTGCTGCTGCTAATGCAGCCGCCACGTTCGAGCCGGGCCGCATCTTTGAGACGCACTCCACCGCAGATACGCCCAGTCCGTCGGGCACCGAGGAGATCTTCCGCAATGACCTGGGCAGCCCGGAACGCGATGCTAAGCGCCGCCGGAAGGGTTGAGACCGAAGAGTTGCGACAATTATGATATCTCTCCCGATTGTGAACCAGACGGGTGGCGGCAGCGATGGCGGCGGTGGCGGCGGTGGCGGCGGTGGCGTACACTTGCTTATTTCTGGGGATTGCGCTTCGGAGTTTTCTTCTTGCCCTGCTCTGACTTCCTCTCCTTTCTACCTTTTTATCTTGGGGCGGCGGCGTCATGGGCCGGCAGGCAGGAGGGCACGGGGACTGGTGCAAGGCTGGTGCAACATGGGCTGGGCTGGGCTGGGCTGGGGTTAGGTTGTGCTTGGGATCTCGGGATCTGTGGGCATGGGCAAGTTTACTCACTCACTCACTCACACACAAACACATATATGCACATATGGGACAGGTACAGCGAGAAGAAGAGCAAGAGAGGCCGAGGTCTTACCGATGCATTTTGGAAGATTTTCCCCCTTAGCTTTAGACATCCCTGAACAAAAATTTAGATTCATGGGCTTTTTCTTTCTCATCTTTTTTCTCTTGTCGGTTTTTTTCTTCTCTTGTTTTTATTTACATATCTGGCGGGGGAGGGGTTGGGGGGGGAGAGACAGGCGATATGGACGAGGTATGGATGAGATGGATGGGATGGGATGGGATGTTTGATGAACTTTTGGGTGGTGGCTTTTTGTCATTTTCGTCTTTTTTTTATTTATCGGTGGTAGTTGTCCCTGGACTTTTACTTTTCTTGTTCAATTTTGATTGATCGTTCGCGGGGAACAGAAGCACGCGGTTTTTTTTGGGGTGATGGGGGTTTCACACGATTTGGAAAGGTCATTAATAAAGAGATAAGAAATACATGACTTGATGACTCTTGCTCTTATTTGTTTACCTGTCTAGAGTGTTAGTTGTGTGCTGTTTTAGATTGATTTTAGTGATTTATGAGTGAATCAGGTAATGAACGGGTGGCACGGGGCAGGTGGCTTTTTGAGACTTGGGCTCCGTTCGAGACAAGGTGGATGGTTTCTGCGCCACTGTGGTTTGATTCCCAAGGTACGTATCGGACACAGGTACAAACACAGCAATTCTGTTGAGCAGTCATTACTTTGGAATGCTTTGTTTGCATTGTTATTCATAGTTCTTTTATCTGTGCCTGGCTCTTGGAGTGGCCCTCTACTGTCTTCAGTTTCATCCAAGGTGAGGTTTCCTAAAGGAGTTACAAGACTAACGTCCTGTCTCTGCTTTGATTGGCTTCTGCCCAATCCGTCTGGTATTCTTAGACGAGCTGGCCTTCGACTTCAGAAAGTCCAGAGGCGCAATACGAGAGATCAGGCAGGCGGGTTTGCTCACCTGGTTATGGAAGCGTTCAATGAGAAGCGGCCGTGGCTATCGAAGTCGCTTTATAGTCCGAATGCCTCTCTGATCACGCATGTGCATGCCTAGCTTCTTATTCTGAGTTGTTGACGAGCTCAGCCTATGACATCGGAACGAGCTATCCTTCTCTGAGTCAATAGCTCTCAACGCTGCCCGGATACGATAACCCCTAGAACGATCCCAGCACAAGTTTATTTGCCACTTTGGATGCAATAGATGAGCGCGCAGAGAAGCCTACAAAAGTGGACAGCCTGACAGCCCTGTCGTGTGTCTCGCTTCACGCTGCCAGCGGGTTTGCGTGTATCGTGACGTTGATTATGTAGATTGGTTCCTTGGGGCGGTTCTTCTTGTCGATCTCGACCTGCTCGATCTTGGCCAGCGTGTCGAGGCTGTCGTCGCCCAGCAGCTTCCCAAAGACGGTGTTGAGCCCATCCAGATGTGGCGCGCGGTCAAACAAGACAAAAAACTGGCTGCCGTTGGTCCCGGGGCCCTTGTTGGCCATGCTGAGCACTCCGCGGCCGTGGTGCTGCAGCGCCGGCCGGATTTCGTCCTCGAAGCCCTCGGTGGCGCTAAAGATGGAGCGCCCGCCCTTTGGGTTTTCCGGGGGAGACGGATGCGCCGGCGCGCCAGTCTGTGCCATGAAGCCGGGTATCACCCGATGGAAGGGAGATTCGTCATAGTAATTGGACGCGCAGAGGGCGAGGAAGTTCTGAGGGTTAAGTGTTGGCTTAGCTGTAAATCGAATAGAGACGTATCTTGTTCAGGGTGGGCTTACCTCAGCCGTCTTAGGGACGCTCTCACAGAACACCTCGATTTTGAGGTTTCCGAGATTTGTGTGTAGAGTTACAGACATGGCTGGCGGGAGTGTCAAAAGTCGCGATCGCGCCGTCGTCCTTACCCCAATGGTTTAATTCGGTACGCGATGGGGAAAACGGCTCTGGGCAGAAAATGGCCCCGCCCCCTGCCCCAGTTGACGTCGAACGCCAAGCAAAGATCCACGTGGGGAAGCTATGGCCACATTTCTACCCAGGTACTTTCTGCCGCGAGGTACCGTTTGTTAGCGGCCAGCAGCCGAACTGTGTTGGCGACCCTGACGCACACTAGAAATGCAGGAATGCACCTAATAATGTGACTTGGGGGGCCGCTTCGATGGTTCTGGCCCGCACCGACTGGAGACCGGGGAAGGTCGCGCAGATCCGCCCATCAAAATCCAAACACCCAAAGCTCAATCTGGACTTCACCCATTGACGGCTTCAACCTCGGATTTGTTTTGGATAAAATCCAACATCCATGAGTAATCCGTTCCACCCAACCTCGAGACACATGAGGGCAGACTCCCAGCCTTGGGATAGCTCGGGACAAACGTGGCACATACATGCTTCTGTATGCCCTGGTATTGGCAAGATGGAACTGTACCCGAAAAAGATCCACAAATCACCTCGACTCTACGGAGTAGAGGTCAATAAGTCACCAGCGGCTAGGTATGTAAGTTTCGTGTCATATTGCAAGAGGCTGGAGAGGAAGAAACAATCAAAGCGTTCAAGCTGCCTGCCTGGTGTACCATGACGAGAAAGGCGATCAAGCGGTCAGTCATTTAGGGCTTCTCGCATTTGGATGGAGTCGGTTCTTTTTCGTACGGGTACTGTGCATGATGTAGGTGGTCAACCGTTCCAATGTTGATACCGAAATCCGGAGACTGGGCCGAGGCCGATCATTAGGGGACTCAACTGTTGAAATAGGGCCCGACTGATGCAGGAACGGTACAATATATTATCATAACTTGGTTGTTTGACGTTGGATTCCCTGCGACGGGAGGGCGGTCGTCTATTCAGCCCGTAGTCTCCAGGGGAGGCATTCCATGGCATCCATCCTGATTGCGATGCACAACCGACCCTGCTGGGCCATCTCACTCACGTCCTCCGCATCCGCCTACCCACCCACCCACACCCACCCACATTCTCTTCGATGCGACCCGCGCTGGGAAACTTCGTGGGACGGCAGGATGACAGGTCATTGGGCCAATTGCCAATTGCTGCAGCTCAGGTCTCGCAACGGGCACCCACTCAGGGCGTGGTGTGTGGACTGCACTGTGCTGTAATTGTAATGTACACGTCCGTAGGTGGTATGCCTGACTTTGACGTTGTCAGCGCAAGGCTGCCTCTGCCTCATCCGATTCACTTGCAGTTGGCATTTCGGGACTGTTCATCGCAATTGCATTTGACCCAAGAGCGTTTTGTATTTATATTTACATCAATCAGGACGGTCGCGAGACATCAGACCAAAATACATATGTAGATTGATTGGACCCAGTGACTTTGAACCAAGTCAACCTGCTCTCGCGAAGTCGACGTTCCAGTCACAGCGGCTTGCCGCACCCAGAGGTACCTCATTCTGTGTGTGTCGTCAGGTCATACGTAGGTACCGCGTACTCCGAACTCCGAACTCGACAAGACAATCGCCCTGTTCGCGTGCGACTGTGGCCCGGCGAGGGGCACGAACAAGAAGGCGGTTCCCCCGGTGCGGCACGGCCCAAACGATCAAAGAACGGGGTTTAGGGCCTGGTTCTGACACAGAGAGCTCCAACAAGGACGGCTCCCAGAGGCAAAGCGAAGGCGACGGCGAAGACGACAGGGCGGCGAGAGATACCGTGCAGTTGAGAAGCCGATGGAAGTCTGAACCGAACAAGGAACGAGACAACCTACCTCACTATCTAACCACAAACCCAAGCCAAATATACCCCGACCACGGCGGCTCGAGGTGTCTTTCCATTTGAGGTGGCCCCTTGTCGTCCTGCGACCCAACAACAGCTCCGAAAAAATAAGCCTGGCCTGCAGCTGGCGCCTCAGCAGTAACCTAGGTTCCCTAGTACGTAGCACTGTGGGCTGCAAGCGACTGCCGCGTGCTTTATTAGTGAAGTGACGGTACATCCGCGCGCAGCGTCTCACCACCTTCCCAAGGTAAATCCGCACACAGTCCGAACTGGGCCAGCCAAAGCCATACCTTCCTTACCTAGGCGACAACATTGACCACGCAACTTGCACGGCAGCCACGATATCAATCGCGAAGCACCGGTGCTCTCTCTCGGTCTGGCGGCGGCAGCGATCCCATCCGCCTCAGTGATGCTCAAAGCTCCCTTATCCTTATCGACAGCAAGTCCCTGCGACGTCCAAAGCCAGAGCCGGGTACCCCTCACCTCGAATCCCACTGCCCTGCCTGCAGTCTGCACCACAGCAGCTCGAGGTCCGCCGGCCAACTCCACCACAACGCATCACACCCGCCCGATCCCCAGCCAAGTCTCAGCCGCCCCGAGTCGCGGCGAGGCCCGCCTCTGGTGACAGCTTCATGAACGGCGACGGCCGCCGCGCCCGCGCTTCTCCTCCTCCTCTTCCTCCCTCTTCTCAACGACGACGGCGACACCGTCCACTCCCGACGCAGCACCCCGCCCTCGCCAACCGCGGGCGCTGACGCCAGGATGAATGCGTTAAATGCCCCTGCCACGGTTCGCATCTCGGGCCCGCCCAACAGCAGCTTCCTGGTCGGCTACCCGGGCATATCCGCGACACTGGTGAGTCCCTGTCCGCGTACTGCATTTCCTTTCTTGCCCGTCGCATGCCCCCCTGCAGCCCATTCGCCGCGCACAAAGCGGCGCCGGCCTTGGATTGCGAACTGGCATATGCGCCCGTCTATCGCGGCCCGCTCCGTGCTGACAGCGCTCGTGTGCGCAATCGTAGCCTAGGATCGTGGGCAAGGTCGAGATTCGGCCAGGCGCAGGTTATTCGGCCCCCGTCAGTGTGTCGATGGTGCGCATCTGCCTCCAGCGGCGAGAGACGATACACCCCGCGGCCGAGAATGTCGCCAAGCGCCACCTCGGAACCCCGCGGCGCGAGACCATGGACCTGGTCGGCAAGGAGGTCCTGCTCTTTCGCTGCGTGTCGGGCAAGGAGGCGGAAAGCGTGATCGCCATGGACTTGCCCTTTCAGATATTCATCCCGTTTGGGCGCGGCGGCGAGGAGATCAACCGCCGCATCCCACCAGCGAGTTTACAGCTACCCAGCCGGACCGCCGAGACCTTCTACGAGCTGGTCGTCACGGTGCAACAGGGACAGAGTATACAGAACCGATACACATTCCCAATCCCGCTCCAGCGGTACGACACCCTGTCGACCTTCGGCATGTACAATCGCCCAGAGAGCAAGGCCGTCACGGCAGACAACATCGTGACACTAGGCATATCCCTCCCCAAGTGGAGCTACGGCCCCCTAGACCCCATTACCGTCTACATCAAGCTGGCGCCTAACCCGGATTGGCTAAGTAAGGCGAGGAGGGTGACGATACAGAAGATCACCCTGGCCATCGAGGAGGAGATAACCTACAACCCCGAGGGAGATGAGCCGACCAAGAAGATCAACAAAATTGCAAAGCACACGCAACCGGTAGGGACTAAGATGCCCGAGACCGGATACGTGACCAACCTGGGGTTGGTGTTCCCTGCGCGCGATCTCAGAGACCCGGACGGCATCATCAAGCGAGGGAAGCCTCAGTTCCCCATGTACGAGGTGACAAGCTTCACAACAACATCGACGCTGTACAAGATCGAGTTCTTCTTGACTATCAAGGTATGTTTGCGCGCTGTAGCGTGTCGCTTTCTGAACCAATGGCTCACTGTTTTCCCTAGGCGCACATGACTTCGGCGCGCGACATTACGCTCCGCCAGCCGATTGTAATATGTCCAATGGACCAACAGGCCTGCAAGGAAGAGATGAATGCGATCGAACAAGCGGCGAAGGACGCCTCACATGTCGACCCCAACAACCCGCTCCTGCCGGACCGCACCATCATCCTCGCGAGCGAGAGGGAAGCGATACGACACCTCGGGCTGTGCGAGGTCGCAGGCGTCAAGAAGATGCTCATCGAATGACAGGGCATGCAAATTGCGTGTCTGAGACATTTGGCTGGGGGACCGGCCAGGGACGCCAGATACGTCTGTCTCTGCACTATCTGTCACTCGAGACGGGTCTGCCCCGAAATCTTTCGCGCGAAGCTGAGCCGAGATATGCTCACACGACCGGAGGACTAGGACCTAGAGCACTCGACTACTTTTGGATGTTACTTGCCGTCGCAAAACACTGTTCAGATGAATCTTGTGTGTTGGCAGACGGAAATACGGCTCCAACGTCATGTTTGAGGTCTGGCTCGTCTCGACTGGTCTCGACTTAGTCCGTCTTTTACGACAGAGGGTGAGCAAACCGCCCCCGCCCACGGCATGGTTGTGGCTGTCGAGTTACACATGAGCGAAGCCTTTTATTCGAACATGGATATGGAACTAGACCAAGGCTCTCGAAAAAGGAGGGCTGGATATGTTTGGAGCTTTTATCCGGCCACAACCCAACAGTCCTTTGGGAAGGGGAACTGTGGCGTACCTACTTCATGTTGATGATTAATTTAAGGGAAGCAGATGAATTTTTTTCTTCTTTGAAAAGAAAAAATCCCATCTATCGGCGCGGGTTTTGCTTCGGCGCTCTCGCTCGAGTTTTCTTCCGTGCTGGTTTCGTTTTGGCTAGGGGTTGGTTGGTTCTGGGAGTGGCTTCTGGTGTTTACTGGAGACTTGGCTGGAACACCTGGAAAGGGGGAGGAACGGGATGGAATGGAATGGAATGGGCGGCTTTGTTGTCATGAGTTCTTGCTTGCTTTTGGTCATGTTTTTTTTTGGCCTGGATGCCATGTCCAGTGCAGGACGATGGCTTAGGGGGTCTTGTGGTGAAGATGGAGTTTTGTGTGTGTGAGGGAGAGACGGTGGTAGCCTTGTCGATAAGGGTGATGGGGTTCTGTCTTTGCCACTCATGATGAGATGATGATGACGATGGGGAGGTGTTTCGTGTATATATTGTTCTTGCATTTATTTAGCGAAAGCAAAGCAAACCGGCGAGCCCAGGAGACGGAAATTCGAGTGCCGGCGCCATGCATGGATGGCGGCGACTCTGGTTTCTGCTTGGATCTGGGCAACTGGGCTTTTGTTGCGGATCGTTCTTATCAGGCAGAGACATGTTGAGGAATGAAATGAAAACTGCCTACCTCTACCTTGCTTGAACTAGATATTTTACCTAGTGGGTGTTATCTGCTGGAAGGAATACTCCTTACTATGTATTCGTACATCAAAGTCAATACGCACCCATTGTATTTACCTGGTCTGTTCCAGTGTTATGTGTACAGGGCCATACGTCCCAGACACCTTAAATTCAACTTCCTTCCAGCCGGCCTCACCTAAAACCAAAATGGGTCATCAATGATCTCGTTTTCGAAACAACGTTTTAATCTCGATACAGACAATTCCCGCTTTGCAGCTTTCTCGTAAGTGATGGAAGTCGAAATGGGAATGCTTGCAGTTACGCGCGCGTGCTTAGCGGGACCGGGCTCTGAGACCAACGTTCCGGACTGTCACGGGATAAAATCATTGCGGCCACTTTGCGAAATAGAGACTTACAATCTCAAAATAAAAAGGTATCAATAATATCGCCCGATGCCTCTTCACAAGGCAGTTGCAAAGCCCTCAGTCTTGGGTATAGATCCCATGACCAGAAACCGACACTAACAGACAGGCCGCCAAGGCTGGATTGTCAATCTGAAAGAGAGGCAAGGCGACCAATGAAGAGAGGCGTCCGTCTATGGCTGCCACAGCCCTCGACACAATGTCTATTACTATCTACTGTCACACAGAAAAGCGCGCGTCGAGCTAGGGCCACCAGGCCTTGTTGCCACCGCATCGTCGTCAACGCGCACCACTGACTAGGCATACCAACGGGCCGGCCTGCCCATCTAAGTAGATAGTCCAGGACATCGCGGCAGTGACGGACGGCTATGTCGACTGTACCCGTACATCGCATCGGCTTCACTCAGCTCGTCGGTAATGGAGGGCCACGGAACGACTCGAACGAGCGTTACCAAGTCAAGTATGTATTGTACCAACCAGATCGTACATCTAATCGGCGCCTAGCTAGATCTAACTCGTGTGTATCAGCATCGTGTTGGTTCATGGCTTGAGGGGCCATCCCAAGCGCACTTGGGAGCAAGACAGCCAAGATACAGCCGACGAGGGCCTGACGCCCTCCCCCCCGCCCAAGAGGGCAACGAATCTCTTCTGGCGACGAGCGCAGCCTACATCCGACATGCAGACTAGCGAAGCAGCCTCGGCTTCCTCGCCCAAGGTTTTCTGGCCCAACGAGTTCCTCGTCGACGACATGCCCGAGGCGAGAGTCTGGACGTACGGGTACGACGCCGATGTCATTGGCGGCATGTTCAAAGCAGCCAGCAAGAACAGCATCTCGCAGCATGGCCGAGACCTCGCCGCGCGTGTCGAGCGCGAGATTGACAACCCAGACCCCATCATATTTGTGGCACACAGCCTCGGCGGGATAATCGTCAAAGACGTATGTCTCTGGTGATGTTATGGGTGTGTGTTTGGTCAACAACATGCTTACAGTGAGATGCAGGCAATTCACCGATCAGAGGAATGTCGAACGCGATCCAAATACGTCGTCTTCCTGGGGACCCCCCATAGGGGCAGCGAATCTGCTCGCTGGGGAGATATCGCCTCAAACCTTGCGTCCCTGGCTCTGCAGGACTCCAACAGCAAGATTATTGGCGCACTAGAGGTGGACAGCGAGGTGCTCAACATGATTCACGAAGAGTTCGTCAAGACCATAGTGTCGGATAAAATCCACGTGTACTCGTTCCAGGAGGCCCAGGGGATCTCGGGGATTAGAGGACTCGGTGGCAAGGTATAGATGCACATTTACCCCGTCTTGTCCATGTACATCCTGCGGCTAATCACGCACTGGTGCGGTTAGGTTGTCGATGACTACTCTTCGAAGCTTGACATGCCTCGCCCACTCGAGACAGTGGAGAGCATTGACGCGAACCATGTGCAGATGGTGAAATGCAGCTCTCGGGCAGACCCCCAATATCGCGCCATTGTTGGCGTTCTCAAGAAGTTCGTTCGAAGCCTGCCCGGAGCTACGATAAGCAATGCCCTCCCCTCATCATCTCATGGTCAGTACGATATATCAGTGGGAAGTAATTCCTCGTATCCCTCTTCGAATTTTGGCGCGAATTACCTGTAGGCGGTTGGGTAGTGTGGAGGTTATACCTCATAATGTCATTCAGTCGATATGTGCCCTGAGCCAAGGACTTGCTTGTATCTTGTATTTAAACACTCTCCTTCTATAACTCTCCGACTGCAGATTTAGACCTGGCTATATCAGTTTAAAAATGCTAATGTATGTGATGATAGGCCCTGCCACCCAACCTCGTTTCTACCTCCCGATGATGCCGAATTCACGCTTTGTCGGACGCGAGTCAACGCTGGAATCGCTCAAGCAAAAGCTCTTTCTGGATGGCGAGTGTCAAACCGTCGCGCTGCACGGACTGGGCGGCATGGGAAAAACGCAGGTGGCTCTGCAGATGGCGCACTGGGTCAAGAGGAACAAGCCCGGGTACTCGGTCTTCTGGGTGCCCGCAATGAGTGAAGCGAGTTTCGATCGAGCTTATGCCGAGATTGCCACAGAGCTTTCTGTTACCAAGGCCAGTGATAAAGAAGACATCAAGGAATCAGTTAGGCGACACTTGAGCTCGAAAGGCTCTGGGCAATGGTTCCTCGTCGTCGACAACGCAGACGACAACACCATTGTGCTCGGAGACTCTAGCAGCGACCAGTCAACAGGCATGTACGACTACTTGCCCAAGAGCGAAGCCGGCCTGACATTGTTTACGACACGCTCCATGGAGGTGGCTGTCGGCGTTGCGAGCTCCGACGTGGTCGAGCTGGGCGAGATGAGCCCGGAAGACGCGACCGACCTCCTGGAGAAGTCTCTCATAGGGAAGGACTCAGTCCGGAGCGGAACTGAAGTAGCCGAATTACTGGCCGAGCTCGAATACCTCCCCCTGGCAATCGCCCAAGCTGCAGCGTACCTGAACGTGAACATGGTGCGCGCCGCCCAGTATCTTAAACTGCTCCGGGGTACCGAACAGGATTTAGTTGGCTTGATGAGCAGAGAGTTCCGCGACAATACGCGATACAAGGAGTCGCATAACGCCGTCGCGACTACGTGGCTAGTGTCTTTTGAACAAATTCGAAAGTCTAATACTATTGCTGCTGACTTGCTATCCTTCATCGCCCATATCGAGCCAAAAGCGATTCCGATGTCTCTCTTGCCCGGCCCCGAGTCAGACGTGCAAATGGTCGATGCTATCGGCACACTCTGCGGGTACGCTTTCCTCACCCGACGGAGAGGCGACAGTGACGTGTACGACATGCACAGCCTGGTGCACCTGGCGACGCGGATATGGGCGCAGGACCGCAAAGCCTGTGATCAAGAGGCACGCAAGGCAATTCGCCATATCGAAGAGGTCTTCCCCTGGGTCAACTACGAGAATCAACACTCATGGAGAGAGTACCTACCACATTCTATCAGGATACTGAAGGGGACCGAAGGGCTGGACATGCGAAAGAGGGCTGAGCTGCTTTCATCGGTTGGGAGTTGTCTCTATTATGACGGCCGGATCAAGGAAGCCCTGAGGTATTTTGAGGAGTGTCAACAATGGTGTAGAGCCCACCTTTCGGAAGATGACCCCTTTCTACTGACAACACAACACGATCTCGCATTAACATACCTAAATAACGGGCAAGTCGAACAAGCGGTTAAGTTGCTCCAGCACGTAGTACAAGTAAGAAGCTCGCTCGCCGAGGACCACCCTGACCGACTAGTATCGCAACAGAATCTCGCATCGGCGTACCTACATAACGGGCAAGTCAAACAAGCGGTTAAGTTGCTCGAGCACGCAGTAAAAGTCGAGCGCGCGCTCGCCGAGGACCACCCTGGCCGACTAGCATCGCAACATAATCTAGCATCGGCATACCGACAAAACGGGCAATTAAAACAAGCGGTCGAGTTGCTCGAGCACGTAGTACAAGTAAGAAGCTCGCTCGCCGAGGACCACCCTGACCGACTAGTATCGCAACATAATCTCGCATCGGCGTACCGAAAAAACGGGAAATCCAAACAAGCGGTCGAGTTGCTCGAGCACGTAGTACAAGTAAGAAGCGCGCTCGCCGAGGACCACCCTGACCGACTAGTATCGCAACATAATCTCGCATCAGCGTACGGAAAAAACGGGAATTCCAAACAAGCGGTCGAGTTGCTCGAGCACGTAGTACAAGTAAGAAGCGCGCTCGCCGAGGACCACCCTAGCCGACTAGCATCGCAAAATAATCTCGCATTGGCGTACCGAGATAGCGGGCAAGTCAAACAAGCGGTTAAGTTGCTCGGGCACGTAGTACAAGTAAGAAGCGCGCTCGCCGAGGACCACCCTGACCGACTAGCATCGCAAAATAATCTCGCATTGGCGTACCAAGATAACGGGCAAGTCAAACAAGCGGTCAAGTTGCTCGAGCACGTAGTACAAGTAAGAAGTGCGCTCGCCGAGGACCACCCTGACCGACTAGCATCGCAACATAATCTAGCATCGGCATACCGACAAAACGGGCAATTAAAACAAGCGGTCGAGTTGCTCGAGTACGTAGTAAAAGTAAGAAGCGCGCTCGCCGAGGACCACCCTGGCCGACTAGCATCGCAACACGAACTTACATTGGCGTACCGAGATAACGGGCAATTAAAACAAGCGGTCGAGTTGCTCGAGTACGTAGTACAAGTAAGAAGCGCGCTCGCCGAGGACCACCCTGACCGACTAGCATCGCAACACGAACTTGCATCGGCGTACCGAGATAACGGGAAATTAAAACAATCGGTCGACTTGATCGAGCACGTAGTACAAGTAAGAAGCGCGCTCGCCGAGGACCACCCTAGCCGACTAGCATCACAGCACCTGCTCACGCTCGCATATAGAGACGACGGGCAGGTCGGAAAGGCCCTCGAGTTACTCGAGTACGTCGTGGACGTACAGAGCAAGTCGCTCGCCCACGACCACCCTGGCCGACTAGTATCACAGCACGAGCTCGCGCTCGTATATAGAGACGTCGGGCGGGTCGGAAAGGCCCTCGAGTTACTCGAGTACGTCGTGGACGTACAGAGTAAGTCGCTCGCCCACGACCACCCTGGCCGACTAGCATCACAGTACGAGCTCGCGCTCGGATATAGAGACGTCGGGCGGGTCGAAGAGGCGCTCAAGTTGCTCGAGCACGTCGTGGACGTGGAGAGCAAGACGCTCGCTCGCGACGACCCCAGCCGGTTGGTTTCAGAACGCGAACTTGCCAAAACTCGGTCTCCGATTTCGAATGGTGACCACCACGCCAGTCCGACCGTTTCATTGGCGCCGCTTCCTTCATCTTCCGCCGTCTCGACAAAGCGAAATGCTCAACCGGAGCCTGATCCTGCCAACTGCAAGCGCCAGAGACGGTAGATTGAGTGCAAGTATTGGACCTGATATGTGTTGATGGAGGGTATTGCTGGAAGGCATCACCGATGGGTCAACCGATTGCGCAGGGCCGGCGGGAGTAAGATGGAGAGTTGGGTAGGTAGACATCTCAGTCTCCGTCGGTTGAAAGGGCGGGGATCTTCGTCAGTGCTAAAATCATGTACCATTATTAGAGAATCGACAAGCAAGCCCCAAGATCACGCCAGAGCCGGTAATGACAAATCTCGGTTCGTGGTTTTGCCCAGTCAGGAACAATTACGAGCGAGGTCATCCAGGGTCTCGTGGACAGACCGTGGCTTCTGTTGTCTTGTCTTGCCGCAGAGATAGTAAGCTGTCCATTACGACAGAAGAGAAGAGGAACTGGCTTCAACACCACGGTGAGCTCGAAATGTGCGTTTTGTACTAGCAAGGTAGTCTACGAAACTAACGACTACTACGTAGTGGCTAGGACGAGACGAAAAAAAAAGGGAAATCAGACGGTCAGGCCGCCGCTGTTGCGCTGCCTCGGCTCGCTGGCAGCGTCAAAGGAGCCGTTCCACAGGCGCATGACGGCCTGGGCGGAGCTGGCGCCGGGGCCCATCCACGTGGCGTTGTGGCGGCGGGCGGCGAGGGCGGCGAAGACGGCGCGGTCGAAGCCGTCCTCGACGAGCAGCACGTCGGGCATGAGCTGGTCGTGCAGGCGCGGGGCCGCCACGGCGGCCCGCATGCCCATGCCCGCGTGTAGCACGTTCCACGCGATCAGCGTCGTCGCGCTGATGATGCGCGACCCGCCCGCCGCGCCCGCCGCGAACAGCAGCGTGCCGTTGCCCGCGAACTCGGCCATCAGCGGCGTGATGGACGACAGCGGCCGCTTGCCCGCCGCGATGAAGTTGGCCGGCGACGGCTCGAAGCCGAACGAGTTGCGCCGCCCCGGCTGCGAGAAGTCGTCCATTTCGTTGTTGCTGTTCGGGATCGAGGATGAGTGGCAGGGTCCTCAGCGGCATGTCAGTTGGGAGGGAGATACGCACAGGATTATGCCAGTGTCAGGGGTCATGATCTGCGCGCCAAACAGCAGGTTGATGGTGGTCGTGGACGAGACGGTCAGGCCCGAGATGTCGGCCGTGACAATATGCGACGTGCCCGAGCTCTCGGCCGCGTAGAGCTCCTGCGGGTTGTAGGCGTTTATAGGCTGTGTCTGGTTGTCTTGGATACGGCCGCGGACCTCCCTAGCCTTTGCGTCGCTCGTCATCAGCTTCTGGTATTGCTCAATGTTGCTGATGAAGTCTGGGTCGCCGAGCTCCTGCCGCGCCCCGTAGGCAAACTTCATCGCCTCGACGAAGCGGTGCGTGGTCAGGTTGCTGTCCGTCAGATCCTCGAGCGGATATTGCTCCATGGTCTTGAGGATGCTGAGCGTCACGGCCCCGCTGCTCGGCGCCTCGGTCGTGAAGAGCCGGTAATCGCGATAGTTGATGCTGAGAGGCTTTTTAATGCTGACGGTATAGTTCTTGAGGTCGCCGGGCGTTATTATTCCGTTGGATGACGACAGAAGCTGGATCATGGACTGGGCTTTTGAGGTTTAGAATTATGCCGAATATTATGATGGTGTATGAGAGACATTACCAAGCTCGCCCTCGTAAAAGATATCCGCGCCGTGTTTGGCAATCTTCTCAAGAGAGCTTCGAGACAAGAAGAGTCTATTAGCATTGCAACCCTCAGTGAGAATTCAGCGGCTGACTCACTCTGCGTAGCGTTTCCTAGTGATGATATCCCCAAGCTTAACCAGCGTTCCTATCAAATGTTAGTAAGCCAAGACTTAAAGACGACAAAGCGCAAGTAAATATCCCAGCCACCTACCATTAGGAGCAAAGTCCTCGGCCCAGACAGGGTCGTCAGTCAGGAAGGTGTTATTATTGCTGGCTCCCTTCATATACCGAACCAAGTCCTCGTTGACTGCCAATTTCAGGTCGTCTTAGCAAGGCTGCTGTACGCTAAGGAGTTTCTTTAGAGCTATAGTGTGAGCTCACCCTGAAAACCGTCTCGCGCAATCCGCACTGCTGGCGTGACGACTGTACTCCAAGGCAAGACCTATAGTGTTGCCGTCAGCAACAAGACAGGGACATGTGGCCCAGCAGGCGAAGCGTTGGAGGCCTAACCACTTACGCCGTATTTGGTGTGCAGATACTCGAGCCCACGCAGCTCGCCGGGGATGGCGACGGCGAGGCCGCCAAGAACGCTGGCGTCGGGGTTGTTCTTGTACATGTTCTTATGGGCCGCAGCCGGCGCGGTCTCCCGGTAGTCGATGACCTCGTATCTGCCGTGCTTGTCACGGACGAGCATGAAGCCTCCTCCCCCAATGCCAGAGTGGTACATGCCGATAACGCCCACACACAGCTCCGTTGCCACCATGGCATCGGCCGCAGAGCCCTAAGTAGCAAGTCAGTCATCAAGCGAGCCAAACAGGGAGCATAACGGCGAGCGACGTATGACTGTCTTTCCTCCCGTCGTTTCGTTCCATCCTACTCAGACAACCAAAAGAGACTAGGGGTAGACAAATGGAGCGTTACTCACACCCATGCCAATCATGTCAACGCCAATCTGAGAGCATATGATGTTCTCGCTGGCAACGGCACCCCTGGTGCCCCTGAGGCCCGGCTTGAGCACGGCTTGGACAGGGCCCGCCGAGCTCGGGCCGAGTATCGACAGCCAGGAGCAACATGTCAGCAGCGTTGAGTGACCTGTTGTTTCGGGGTTTCCTTAGCATGAAGTAACAAAATCCCACACGGGGGTTTTCAAAGTCTTGCTGCTTAGTTATAAGATGATCACACTCACGCATTGCAGATATTCAAGACGCTGTGAACTGGAAGAGAGAGGAAGGAGGCGGCGACAAAGAGTCTCTTCAGGTTTCCTTATCTTGGCGCGTGACGATCCCTGTCGAGGTCCGCGAGGCAGTCCACGAGAGAGACACTCAACCCACCCGTCGCAAAATATCCCAGCCCAAGCAAAAAAAGAAAGGGAAAAAAGTCAAATTACTTGTGCAAACCATCGAGGCACATTCCAGAGATAGCCTTTCAAACTATCGAGGAAGCATGAGCAAGAAAGAGGAGTTACCCTCGTCGCAAGTGGTTGAATGTTGGTTACCTCACCTATTGAGTATTAACCCAATCTGGCAGTTGAAGCGAACCAAGGAAGAAGCCGCTAAACGTTAAAGCGACAAACCGGCAATGACACCACTTCAAGTTCCAGATAGCAAACCCTAACCCTCGGCCTGCCCAACTCAGACTCGGGTTGCCAATTGGGCAGGCCCCCTCTTCTGCAACTCTCTCAACAGCGAGTTCGGGATAGGAATTCTTCTTCGGGGCGCGTCTTGGAACCTACCGAAATGTGGTTGAAACCCGGCATCGCTCTGAGGCGCATTGGCTTTGAGGTTCTTGACGCGTGCCAGCTAGACATAATGCAATTGCGGCCCGGTGCAAAGCATCATTCCCGGGCTGTTTCTCCTTCTCTCTTGCCCTGTTGCTAGCCAAGGAAGGTAGCAAGTTCGTTTCTACTTCGCCCCTCTTTATCCTTTGCAGAAGGCGATCATCGCTCACGCCAAACAGACGGGATCTGCTTAGGGGGAGGGGGGGCTTGTTTCGCGTGCACGTAGATCCGCCTGCCTCGTCGGCGCGGTTGAACGGACACCTGCGCCCAGGAACATCACCGGGCTATAAGAAGTGGAGACGTAGGTATTTACCCTGGGCCGCCGCCAGTGCAAGAAACAAAAGCCCCATAAACTCCGGGCTGGAGAAGCAAGCTGCCGGACGTCGGTACATATGCACCTCGAATATAGTATTGGCTGGACAAAGCCACGCAGAGAAACAGAGGAGAGATGAAGAATGCAAGTTCAAGCCTGGTTCTATCTATTATTGCTTGCTCGTGTCCGTGTGTACCACACGACGTATGTAGTGGACAGGCACACTTCAGACGACGGAAATGAGAGCAGGAATAAGACGAGGCACAGCTTAGATCCTACTGGTAAGGCAGGCAACGAAGAGAAAAGCTCAGGTACCTCGTTGGGGGTGGGGGAGGGGAAGCAGGAGGATGTTCTTCTTCTGCGCGCGGGTCCGAACCCAGGCCGTCGAAAATCCCTTCATCTCGTCTCAAACAACCACACAACAGGTATTCATTCCCCTGCGAGACATTCCGTTTCGCCTCGGATTCGCCAGGCGCTGGGGCGGACCCATCCCGAGGGGGTGGTGGTGGTATTCAAGCTCAACCGATGTTTGGGAAGACATCTTTTTTCTCTCCAAAAATAACATGATCATAATCGTGTTATGATGCATTTTGCCCTAATGTTTCGGTGTTATTCATCTTCTGCGAGCTCGTTTCGCATGCTAAATACCCACAGCTAGCGAGCCTTTTCGTTCCCTTTCGTTTCTGCCCCCGAGTCAACTTCTCTCGACTCCGCAGACTCCGTTCGGATTTTCTCCGCCTGCCGTGTTTGGCACTGTTTGTCCAGAGAGCGGGGCCAGGGCGGACTCTTCCGTCGAATCACGGCTGGTGCCGAGAGCGGGGGCTGCAGCTTTCAAGACCAAGCGGGTCGGCTGGTGAAACGGTCTCCTTTTTTTCTTCTTCCTAGCCCCCCTTGCAAACTCTTCGTTAGCCCTCCTCCGATTTCCCCTGGCACCGTGGGGTATCCACGGGAGAGGTCTTGGTATTGTGGCTTGCGACTGATCATTCATGCTCGCCGGCCCCCAGAGGGCAACAAAGAGAGAAACGATCAGTTCACTCCACGACCACTGAAGCTCAGCGGAATAGCCAAGACACGGGGCTTCGAGACTGAGGCGTCGCACACCGATGTCCTCTCGCTAGTTTGGTGTCACGATTGCAAGAAGGTGACGCAGAGGAGCTCGCGGTCGATGTGTTGTTTATTTCGGGAAACTGCTCCGCAGGGTAATCGAACCAGCAGCTCGAGCCCGCAAGAGTCTCTCTGATGAAAGAATATTCTCCGAGACAGATTTCTGCGCGAAAATGTTCGACATTGATTGCCATGCAAGATTTCCGTCTGTGCATGGACAGGCTAGCGTGACGTACCTGACGGAGACCCATGGCACGCACACGTACGGACGGCAGTGGCTGAGGCCCGTTAAAAAGCCAAAAGCTTAAAGCCGTGCGCACGGCAGGCAGCATTTAGCTATGAGGGGACCGGCATTCCGTTCATACTTACGTATAAGTCCGGAGATTTTCTTCAACCGCTTGCTGCTTGCTTGCCTGTTTGCCTGCCTGCCTGCCTGCCTGCCTGCCTCCCGACATCAAGAACTCGGACATGAGACAGGATCTGAGATACTGGCTGAACGAAACCAAAACGACACGGCTTTGGCCGACAATCCCCGCATAAACAGACGGAGGGGGAGGATGGCTGCTGGAAGCAAATAGAAAAGGCCAACACCGGCGGTAGCGAGGAGAACAGCCACTTCAGGGCGATCATCTGTCTCGCTTGAGAGCTATATTCCCGGTCGACAGAACCGTCTGGATTTACTATGCTTTGCCGCGGGGAGATCACATAGGTGACCTGTCGATCGTCGAATCCGACAAGAGCACTGAGTAACACGGGGCATTGTTGCACTCCTCCTTATAGCTTGTACGCATGAAGAGGCAGTGGCCCGTGGCCCGTGGGCAGGCCAGGCCACCGCCACACCGTCCAATGTCGGCTCAAGGCTCAAGCAGCCAGGGCCCAGGGCAGCTTCACCGCGCGCAAGCATTCCTGTCCGCCTCTTGGCAATCGCGTAATTGCAATTGGAACCTCGCCGGTTGCGCCTCCTGTCCCGGCAAGCGGGCGAGCTTGGTGGGCTGGCCGGGGGCTCCTTCCTTGCCCTGGCGCTTTGCCCTAATTGGGATGCCACACCCCACTCCAATTGGCTGAGGGGCTGTCTCAGATTCCCGGTTCCTGCATCTGCCCCTTGCCCCGTGCGACGACGACTCCTGGATCTTGTCGAAAACCACTGCCACTGCCGACACTGGCCCTGACTCTTTGTCTGTATTTTGCAGCAGCACCAGCAGCAAGACCCGCCTGTCCTGCCATGCCCGCCCACCCTGGCCTGCCTGACTGATGGCGAGTCGCGGCCCCAGCTAGGCCCTTTGGTGATTACGCGGTACGTACTGGAAAGAGACATAGTCCATGTTCCCCAGGCGGCTGTGCTCGCTTCTCCCGTTCGTCGTTCCATGCCTTGGATTTCTTAATCCCTATGCTCCGTGCTAGCGTGGCGTGCAGGACTGCAAACTCGACCGATTACGACGGCCCCTCCCCGGGCCAATGTCTGCGATGCGTGGATAGGACAGGACAGGGTACGGCCCCGACGGGAGGGGTATGCTCTATCCTATCCCCGCGCAGCACCACGGCACCGCTATATGGGTTGCGAACACGCTGCCCAGGCCGAGAGGGGCTGGAAATAGTTAAAGGCCGTGGATGCCACCGCCAGCCCTCTTATCTACCCCCTCTTGATTCTCTCTCTCCTCACCCTCATCTTTTTCCACTTCCTTCTCTTCGCCTTCTTTACACAGTCAAGCATCATTCCTTTTGCTTTTCTGGTTACCTGCCAAGTCTGCAGCTTCACTTCTCTTGTTTCCAACTGTATCTTCACTCTCTTCTTCTGCGAAGTCGATTTTCGCTCCTTTACGTCTTCAAAGAAAAAACAAGCTTGAGTCTTTGCGAACACTACCAGACAGACCGCCAACTTCGGATCTGCCAAACTCACTACCAAATCCAAAACCAAAACATCCAGGGGGAGAAAACTACAACTCAGAGTCAAGATGAAGGCCACCACAGTTGCTCTTGGCCTCTTTGCCACTCTCACTGCCGCATACTCCCACCCGCGCCATCTGCACTTCCGCCGCCAGAACTCGACCGCTCTTGTCACCAGCTCCGAGGTCCCGGCCGCAGTGGCCGCGGCGGCTTCCGTTGCCAGCAGCTCAAGTGTCTTGTCGACAGCCCTGTCGGCAACAATCCCGCTTGTCACCGGTGTCTCCTCCGCGGCGGAGCTTGCCGCAGCCCCCACCAATGGCACCGTCCCCGCCGGCGGACTTACAACACTGACTGTGAAGACCACGTTGATCCACACCATCACCTCGTGTGCTGCCACCATCACCAACTGCCCTACCAACACCAAGGATCTCGCAAGCTTGCCTGCCGAGGCTCTCTCTACAATCATTGTCACTGACGTGGTCGTGCTCACTTCCACCGTGTGCCCCGTTACTGCCGTCGCCTCCATCTCGTCCAGCGTTGTTGCTGCCCACTCGTCCGGTCTCATCAAGGGGAGCACTCTGCCTCAGTCTACTGTGAAGGCCACAACGGCCGTAGCGCACGTCGCCAGCACCGTGACTGTGGTCTCGACGACTGTCGCTACCTTGACCACCGCCAAGACCATCACCATAACCCTGGGAGGAGGAGGCGGCAATGGCAACGGCAACGGCACCCCGCGCGTTGTCACCAGCACCATCAAGTCCACTTTCAAATCCACCATAGAGCAGCTTGTAACTGTCACCATTTCTGCTGATGCAACCTCGGCCCCCGCTCCTGCCGCTACCACCGCCGTCGCTGCTGTCGGCGTCGAGAAGGACTCCACCACCACCAAGACTACAACCTCGTATGGAACCCGGACAGTTACCGTGAAGACTGGCGCTACTACCTCGGTCATTAGCGGTGGTTCCGGATCGGGCTCTGGGTCGGGATCGGGATCGGGATCGGGATCGGGATCGGGATCGGGTGGCTCGTTCGTCGAGTGCGCCAACAGCGTTGTCACTGTCACACAGGCCGTTGTTACCGTCACCGAGAAGGCTTCGACCGTCACCGAGAAGGCGTCGACCGTCTTCGTGACCGTGACGGCCCCTCAAGAGGCCTTTAGTGCTGTCTTCTCCACGTTCCCGGCCAAGGACGTCGTGGGCTCGGTTACTACCTCGGCCGCGACTCTTGCTACTGGCTCCAGCTCTAGCGGCGCCGACGAGGCGTGCAGCACTGAGGAGGTCGTGACCATCACTCTGTCATCCGCAACCGGCCGATTCGCCGTCCCCGGCAACGGTACAGTGGCGTTCCCTACAGGCACTGCTGCCGCTAAGCTGCGCTAAGTCAATGGGATAAAAAAGCGATACCCCGTCGGGCACCTTGATGATGCCCACGAAGCCGCCTACGGGCAAAAGTAAAGAGCACGCCGAGGAAGGGGCGATACCCGCGAGGGGTGGAGAGAAAGAAAGAAAGAGATTCTGCTTCTTGAACACTTTTTTGACGTGTCATTTTATTGGCTGGAGGCTTCGTCCCATATGCTACAGCTACAGCAAGTCTTGGCTTTGGGCATACGGGAGGGGCGAAGCGCATTGTACAAATTTTCTGTTTCTACCTCCCGTTCCTGCCAGTCACGGAATGGGGGTTTTTCTGCGAACCAGGCCTAGTAGCCTTTTTGTGTTTTTGGGGGATGGTCGTTTGATTGCGAAAACACATCTTGCTGTTTTTTACCGAGACCTTTACTTTCTCTCTTCCTCCTTGCGAGAAGAAGATGCTGATGCATCTGCTTGTTCCCGCCAGTTGGGCTCTGGTTGGCGGTGGCAACATACATAGACCAGCCGCACTTTTGCCACGTCCTCGGATGGGGACTGGCAGTATGTATATACCTGTCTATACAGGAAGCCATATATATATACTTACTCCATGAACAGAGAAAGCGGTGTTCTGGCCGCCGAATTTGGCTGGCGCATGCTGCCATTTTCGGCGGCTTCGACACCAAGCGCACAAGAACTCGGATCCGCGTGAATAGTTCTATAAGCTCTATCTTCGCCACTTGCAAGATATAATCCTACTCTGGGACATAGTCTTCGTCCTGATCGCAGGGCAGTGAGGGTAGGCAGTGAGGGCAGGCAGTAAGGGCAGGGCAGTCGAAGACTCCTGGGAAAATGCGCAATTACCATATTTGGAAGTATATTGACGTTGGCGACGGCGGCGAGGTGCAGTTGCGGTACAACTACGTTGCCAGCGCTTGGAGCGGTGCAGCAAGCGAATGCGGTAATTTTGGTTGTACTGAATAAAATGTGGCATTTTCATGGGCGGTGAGCTGTAACGCTTAGACGCCGATGTATGTACTGTACCTACAGTAGCCGAGGACGTTTTAACAGTCGGAGGAGACGCACTCTATGTAAAAAACAACGCTCTTTCAACCTCTTCCACAACCCCCTATGGGGGCCTTATTTTCCGTGTGTTACATTATCCTTCTTCTGCTGCTTGCGCCAACTGACCAAGACGTCGTCGCACAAGCGCGACATGGGGAACGTGTCCGACATGAGCTTGATCACCGATACGTCGACGCCTACCTCGCGCAGTATCCACTCGCGGATCCGGATCGCCACCAGCGAGTCGACGCCCAGGCTGGCGACCGGCCGCGCCGGGTCGATCGTAGCCGGGTCCATCTCGAGCAGCTTGCCCAGAGCGATGGCGAAGGCCTTCTCCAACACGGCTCTTTGCTGGCCCGCGTCGTCGTCGGCGGCGACCTCGGTTAGCTGTGCCTGTACGCTCATCGCCGCCGCACCACGCTCTGCGCTGGCGTCTAAATTATCACCCTCGTCGTCCCGGAGATAGCGCGCAAGACGCGGGTCTTGCGGCTGCTGCTTCTCGCCCTCGAACACGGTGCGCAGACCCGTGATGAGCTCACCACCGGCCGTGCTGTCACTGTCACTGTCACTGTCGCCGTCGCGGACACGGCCGCTGACAACGGCCTCGGCCAGCATCGCGTGCAGATCCGGCTCCGCCTGATTGTGGTAGCGCGTCCGGAGGGACCTGTTCATGGTCTCGGCGTGCGCGGCGTCGCTGCGATGAATGTAGCCGAAGCCCGTCAGGATGGCGATGTGCAGCACCGACGCGGCCAGGCCGCGCCGGCGCCGCTGCCGCACTAGGCCCGTCATGTACTGGTTCGCGGCCGCGTAGGCCGACTGCCCTACGTTCCCGGCGATGGACGTGATGGACGAGAGGCAGATGAAGAAGTCGAGCGGCTCCTTCTTTTCGTCCTCGCACAAGACGGCGTCTAGGTTCCGAGATCCGGCGACCTTGGGTGCCAGCACGGCCGCGAAGTCGTCCCACGGCATATTCTGGAAGAGCCGGTCTCGCAGGATCATGGCCCCGTTCATCACCCCGCCGATGGGAGGCATGTCGGCCCCGATGGCGGTGACGGCGGCGCGCAGGCTGGCGAGGTTCGTGATGTCGACGGCCATGGGACGCACGTCGGCGCCGAATTTCCCGGCCATGTGGCCCAGGATGCGAGACGAAATGTTTGGGTTCCGACTCGTCAGCACCACGTGGCGGGCGCCGTGTTCGACCATCCAGAGGCACACCGAGATGCCCATGTCGCCCGTCATACCGCAGAGGAGATAGGTCTTGTCGGGTGCGAACAGCCCGCCGTGCTCTAGTGGGGAGACGTCAGCGGTGACGGTCTCGGCCGCGCACCAGTCCACCACGGCTGTGGGGGAGAGCTGCTGCTCCACGGGCAGCAGTCCGGCCGGAGCCTGCTCAAGCGTCACGACGCTCTCGCCGATGCCACCGCTGCCCATGACGACGTCATGGTTCTTGGCTAGTTGGTCCAGTCCGCGGACCTCGGAGCCGGCCTGGGCCGTCAGCTCAGCCAAGTCGATTTCATTGATCACGATCGACGGGGCGGAGACCTCGAAGCCGGCCGCCAGGTCAGCCCAGTCAACTTGCTTGATCTCGATCGACCGGGCAGAGCACATAGCCTTGGCGGCAGCACCACTTTGACTTGTTGAGAGATTGACAAAGGTCCGCAGGCCCTCGGGAAGCGGAAGATTCAGCAAATCATCCTCCCGCGCGTAGGGATGCACAAACGTCGTCACGCCTGCTGCGCCTGCGGTCGACGTGGTTTGGAAGATGGCGATGCCCTTCTCGCGGGCCACCACGTCGAGAGCTTCGCCGAGCTGCGCCTGAGCGCCGTGAATCCACGCAGGCCCCTGGACGCCGAGGAGCAGGCGACTGGCACACGCCCGCGCCAGGAATGTTTGCAGCCATGTCAGGTCGTCGTCGTCGTTGTCCTCGTCCTCGTCCCCTTTGTCGGACCGCGGCCAGCGCCGCAAGACGTGGTGTTCTTGGGCTATGGAGACAAGGGAGCCGTTTACTCCCGACAGAGCGACGACTTTTTCGCCGGATGCCACGTCTCGGCCGATGCACACATGCAATGCCTGTGCTGCTGAAGGCGAGCCGCCGTCGCTGCAGGTGAATCGCTGCAGGGAAGATGCAGTAACCTGCACGCGCACCACTCCTTTGCCCCCACCCGGACTGGTTCCCAGCGGCTCGGCTGTCTTCAGCTCCCATGACGCCTCCCGACCACGCTCTAGCACGACAGCCGCCCCTGGAGACCGAGAAGGCAAGACGACCTGTTGCGTGACTCTGCGTCGCCGTGCGGCGTTCCTCCGATTTGGCGCGTCGAGTGCCAGCACGCGGGGGATGTAGAGCGCGCCGCCCTCGCCCAGGGCCAGCTCGGGCTCCTGCGTCCAAAGCAAGTCATCTCCGCTTGCCGGGTCGAAGATGGCGAGGCGAAGGAGCATCGTGGCCAGCAAGGCGGGGCCCCCATCCGGCGACTCCAGCAGCGCCGAGGGTTTGTCGACGTCGAGGAACTGCAGCCGGAGCGACGCGCCGCGTTCGGCCCGCAGCGTGCTGCCCATGCCGACCACCATGTTGGCGCAAGGATCGTGGCCGGAGCGCGCGCCCGTCGTCACCCAGAGGACGGACCCGGCGGTGGCCATCATGTCCTGCAGCCCGCGGAAACGCTGCGCCAGATCGCCTTCGTCGCTCTGGAAGACGGGATGGTCCAGCTCGGCCAGGCACAGCACGGCCGAGCCCGGGGTAATGTTGTGGGCCGTACTCACGGCATCGAGGCCGGGGACGATGGTGACTGTCTTGGGAGACGTGGCGGCTTGCAAGAGACTCTGACACTGGGATGCGAGATTGGAAGTGATAGCACCGCCCCCAGCCACGATGAAGACGTCGCCAAGCGATGGTGCCAACGTCTCGGGCGTGGCTGCAAGCGGCTCCCGCAGGAGCCGGATCGTGTCGTCGACCGCGTGCGCCACTATGACGGAGCAGTACGACACCGTCCTCGTGCTCGTCTTGTCCGCGCCCGCGAAGCCGGTGGCCCGGAGGAGCTGGTCCCAGCGGTCGAGGTCGACGGTAGGACCGTTGACGCGGCCGTCCTCGAGGCCGACAAAGAAGTCGGGCAGCGCCAGCTTGACAATCTGAGACATGAGGAAGTCGTCGGTGGGCTCGAGCAGGATCAGCTGGCCGCCCGGACGCAGCATCTGCCGGCAGCGGCGCAGCGAGTCCGGCAGGCTCTTGAGCTTGTGGAGGATCTTGGACGCGATGACCACGTCGAAGGTTGCGTCCGGAAAGCCCTGGCTGGCCGGGTCCTTGTCGATGTCCAGCTTCTTGAAGGTCACGTTCTTGTGGTGGCCGTGCAGGACGCCGGCTCGGTCGAGGACGTCGGTCGATTTGTCGGTGTAGTTGTACGACGCGTACTGCAACTGCTGCTCCTGCAGCGCCTTGAGCACGGCCCCCGAGGTGCCGCCGGTGCCGGCGCCCACGTCGACAATGTTCATGCGCGGGTACCGGTGCGCGAGCTGCGCGATGAGCGTGGCCGCGTCGCGGTTGGCGGCACTGTAGCCGATCCCGTCGGCGTACACCCACTCGAGTTGATGGGGAGTCCAGATACGCACCCACGGCGTCATGCTGCGGACGACGGAGATGAGCTTGTCGCCCACGGAACGCAGAAAGTCCCAGTGCATCTCGCAGTGGTACCTTTCCTCGTCACTCTTCTGGCTGCTGATGCTCTCCTGCCTCAGAGCCTGTATCATCTCGGGCGTGTCGTCTCTCCACTCGGGCTTGAATCCCGGCAAGCCCGAGTGTGCGCCGGCCTCGATTTCCGGCAGCAGATGCTCCAGCGCCCACGTCACGTTGCGCTTGTACGACTTGCTCATGATGAGCATCTCCTGCGGCAGGATGGTGCGGAACTGCCGGAGATAGAAGTAGGACGCGCGAGACAGCACCTCGTACTGCACGTTCAATTCGTCGGACAGCGTCGCCGCACGCTCCGGTTCGATGCCCGAGTCTGCATCTCGCACCCACCTCGTTCCGGCGTATAGCCAAGCATCACGCTGCTGCTGGCCTACGGCTGTCAGGCAAATGCCACGGATCTGGACTTTGACCTCGTCGGCCGCACTGAACAGGTCAATGTCACCCACAATGGTGGAGCCGGCTGTCGAGGTCACCATTGCGTCGGCAGTGAGCTGCTGCTGACTGAGCTTCTCATTTCTGCTCGCGCTCGCAGACAGTCGGCTGTCTGGGGGGATGATCCGGACGCAGTCGACCCGTGTTGGCAGGTAGAGAGTCGACAGGCGGTCATCGCCCGGGAACGAGAAGGCGGCGAGCAGGCCCTGGGCAGCCGTGTCGACAGGCACAGGATGCATGCAGGCGTGGAGCGCAGAGGACTCGGGCGGCGAGGACAGGGTCACCGTGGCTCGATGGAGTCGGCGCAGCATGGCTTTGGCCTTGAAGGGGCTGGCGTACTGCAGGCCAACTTCAGCCAGGCTGGAGTAGAGCTGCTCCATGTCCAGTGCGTCCATCGGCAGGGGCCTGGCACTCTCCCCAGCCCGGCGCGGCAGGACCTCGTTCTCCTCCTCTTGGCCGAGCCATAGCCGTACCCCTCCCGTGAAGTGGGCAGAAAGTGCCGTCTGCGGCGCGTCCAGCGGCAGCGGCGCGTCCACGGGTCCGCTGTAGCATGCCACCTGGGCGGTGATGCAGTCGTCCGACTGGCTCGTCACGCGAACGGTAAGCACCACTTCCAGACCGGAATCTTGCTCGAGGCGCATTGCGCGCACAATGTCGACATCATGGAGCTCGACAAGCCGGACCGGTTTCTGCTTCTTCTCGTCATCGTCGACAGCAAGTTGAAGAGCGGCCTCGTACGCCATGGACAGGTAGCCCGACGCCGGAAACAAGACTTCTCCCTGGATCACATGTCCCGCCAGCCAAGGAAGCTCCTGCAGCCTGAGCACCTGCTTCCAGTGCACTTCTCGCTTGCTGTCGCGCGCGCCACCGCCATACACGACAGGATGGCCCAGGAGCTCGTGCCGGCCGTAGCCACGGCGGCCGCCGACGCGGAAGAGACGAGAGGTCCGCGACTCCTTCCAGATGGGACTGGCATGATTCCACGAGTAGGGCGGCAGACCTTTCAGGACTCTAAGGTCTTCAATTTCCATGTTGTCGGCGGTATCCTGTTGCAAGGCCCGACGCACGCCGTCAAAGGTGACAATGGGGCGTCCGGTGGGCGGCGACGGGAACAGCGACCAGACAGTACCCAGGGCTTCCGTGAGGGACTCGACCGCATCCTGCCCTCGCTTCAGGGCGCTGGCGTAGGGCAGCGAGACAAGACCGCCAGTCGACGTCTTGACCGTCTCCTGTGCCGGTCCCTTGAGCGCGGGGTGCGGTCCGACCTCGAGCGCCAGATCAAAGACGTGGTCTTGGTCCAGCGCCCGCGCCAACGCCTGGCTGAACTTCACCGGCCGCGTCAGGTTGTCGACCCAGTATTGGCCCTCAAGAAGCCTGCCGTCAGCCTCGTGGTCGTCGTTGTCCCAAACGCTCGAGTACCATCGGCATTGCTGCTGCTGCTGGCCGCGGCGTTTCTGCGGCGCCTGCAGCTTCACGCCGCATTCCTTCATCGACTCGAGGTACGGGCCGGCGCACGGCTTCATGTGATGCGAGTGATAGGCCGTGTCGACCTGCAGCACCCGCGCAAACGTGCCCTCCTGCTGCAGGCGCGTAAAGGCCTTGTCGACGGCGTCAGCATCGCCCGCGAGCGTGCAGCTCGTGTGCGAATTGCTCGCCGCCGCGACCAGGGCGCCGTCGAACTCGGCGCAAAAGGCCGTCGCCTGCTCCCAGCCCATCCCGACGGCCATCATCTTGCCGCGCTTCCCGAGGCCGGCGCCGGGTCCCTGTGCGCGGTGGGCGTGCAGGCCGCGGTAGTACGCCACGCGGATCGCATCTGCGGCGTCGAGGTAGCCCGCCGCGTACGCCGCCGCGATCTCGCCCGAGGAGTGTCCGACCACGGCGGCGAACTCGATCCCTGCGGCCCTCAGCGTGTCGACTAGGGCGACCTGGAGCGCCGTGCACAGGGGCTGCGAGACGGCTGCTTCGGCGACGCGCGAAGTCCCGCCGCCGGCGAGCAGCTGGTCGGCCAGCCGCCAAGTCGGGCGATCCTCGGCGGCGGGCAGGGCATCGAGGCTCCGCTGCATGCCGTCGATGGCAGCTCGGAACGGCCCCGAGGCGGAGGCGCCGTGGTAGAGCTCCCGGCCCATAGTCGCCCACTGCGCGCCCTGGCCGGTGAAGATGCCCAAGATCCGTGGCGGCAGGGCCTCGGGAAAGACCGATTTGACGCCCGCTCGGCGCTCGAGAGACTTGGCTGCTTCCTCGAGCTTGGAAGCGAGCTGCGCGGCCGTCGAGCAGGCGGAGAAGGAGGCGCGGAAGGCAAATGGGGTGCGCCGGAACAGCGTGTGTGCCAGGGCCGTGAGGTCGATCTTGTCCGGGTGGGCGCGAAGATGGCTGGCAAGGGCGCTGGCATTTGCGGCCAGAGCGGCACTCGAGTGGGCCGACAGGACGAACGGCCCGACCGCAGCCTCCTGGGCTTCTTTGACTTTGGGTCCATGGTCACCGTCACCGTCACCGTCACCGTCACCGTCACCGTCACCGTCACCGTCGTCGTCACCGGCTTCGGCCTGAGAGGAGGTCGAGGACGAGTCAAAGCCCGAGTCGGAACCATCGGCTCCGGCAGGTCCGGTACCGCCGCCCTCGAAACTCTCGAGGATGGCGTGGGCATTCGTGCCGCCAAAGCCGAAGCTGTTGACACTGACTCGTCGCACGCTTCCCTGTGGGACGCTGGGCCAGGGAACCGTCTCGGTCGGGATGCGTAGGTTGGTGTAGTACGGCTGGATCTTGGGGTTCAGCTCCTGGAAGTGGAGGTTCGCCGGGATGCGGCCGTGCTGCAGAGCCAACGACGCCTTGAGCACCCCCGCGACACCGGCCGTGCCCTCGGTGTGGCCGATTATCGTCTTGATGCTGCCCACCACGAGCTCAGGGTGCTCACATTTGTCGACGTCAGTGTCGCCGCCATTGGGGAAGAAGACGCTCTGGATCGCTCGGGCTTCGATGGCTAAGGCAGAGAGATGGGAAGATGGTTTGTCAGTGCAGGCCGACCACCAGAGCTGAACAAGGAACTTGGTTACTTACGGTCGCCCGCCGGCGTGCCGGTGCCGTGAGCCTCAAAGTACTGTGGACGGTCGGATTCTCGCGACGGATCGAGCCCGCACCTGGCGTACGTGTCCCGGATGAGCCGCGCCTGCGACTCGTAGCTCGGCATCGTGATGCCCGGCGTCTTTCCGTCCGAATTGACGCCCGTCTCGCGGATGACGCACTCGATGTGGTCCCCGTCGGCGATGGCCTGGCTCAGCGTCTTGAGGAAGACGACGCCGAAGCCTTCGCCGCGCGTGTATCCGTCTGCCTGCGAATCCCACATAAATGATCTCCCATTCGGCGACAGCATGTTGAGCTAAGGTAAGAGAGGCGTCATTTTCTTCGCGTCAGTAGGTATTATCAAAAAGACGTCTAGTGGGTGGGTGCAGGTGACAGGTTGGTACGGCTACAAACCTTGGACTCGCTGATGAAGGGCTCGGGACCCAGGATGAGATTCGAGCCGGCCGCAACAGCCATGCTAGCCTCGCCATTCCGGAGGGCACAGACTGCCTGGTGCAGGGCGACCAGACTCGACGAACAGGCCGTGTCGAGGGTCACTGACGGACCGCGCCAGTCGTAAAAGTACGACACCCGATTGGACAAGATCGATGACCCGGTTCCTGTCGCGTGGTACTGAGGCAGGCTATCGATGCCCCGGACCGCTGTATACTGGTAATCGTAGAACATGCAGCCGACAAACACAGCTGTAGACGATCCCCGGAGCTGCTGCATCGAGTACCCGGCCGATTCTATGCCCTCGTATACCGTCTCGAGGAGCAGTCGTTGCTGGGGATCCATGGCCTCGGCTTCCTTGGGGTTGATGGAGAAGAAGTCGCGATCGAAGCCACGGGGATCTTCATCGAGGAGGTAGGCGTGCTTGACGTTGGTACTCTGGGCTTTTGGTAAGAGACTTCCTCCATTCGCATACCTACGTAAGGGGAAGGGCGGGAGCTTACTCCATGGTGCTGGCTGTCTGTATGGTAGAATGCCTCGGTGCTGAAGCGGCTCGCTGGTATCTGCTGCACCACATCGCGGGGCGTCTCCAGGAGGTCCCACAGCCGGGACGGCGAGGTCGCGCCGCCCGGGAGACGGCAGCTGCTGCCTACAATGGCAATGGGCTTGCTTGCGAACATCTCGGGCCGACTACCCATGGTGACGCGGGATCGGGATCAGGGAGGAGATAGACGACAGGCGGGCGAGTCTCGAGACTCTGGGGACCGAGTCTCTTGCTTTGATTCAGGTGATGAAGCGCTGTATATGAGTTGGTCTGGTCCGAGACTGTTTCCTCGGTCCTCGAACAATCTATAATAATGATACCGCGACGGCGTCGAGCTCGAGAATTGAGGTAGACTATATCAAGCCGGAGGAGTGGATTCTTGGCCGATCGGGTTAGAAACAAGACGCGTAGTGGACCTTGGCTCCTCCGCCTGGTCGGCCTTCATTTGCAACTGTGGCGACGACATGACAGTGACGGCTCCGATTCCGGTCCGACAAGATTGAAGAGACACAGGAAGCCTCAAGACGGAACACGGGAGCGGTCGCTGTTCGGATTGCAACCGGTACGTACCGTACAGCTAACGAGACTTGTCTTGGCCAATGTGGCGTCTACCGCTCCTGATTGGTGCCGATGTGCACTTTACATCGGCATTACCGCTCCGGCCCGATCGGAAATTCCGGCCACTCTTATGTAAGTAAGATCGAGATCGGGACTATTTTGCATCGGCCCGATCGGAAATTCCGGCCGCTCTTATGTAAGATCGGGACTACACAGTATACACGCACGACGGAACGGGCCTGTTTCTGCGCCGTTCGATTCGTTACTCTTGTGGTTGAGCTGCGTTCTACGAGTCCAGAACACGGACAAGGAATCTAGAGCAAAGCTGGGTTCAAGTTATGAGAGTGTGATAATGATAATGATATATCCATGAACTCAGAGATTCTCGGGTCTTTTTTTTTTTTTTTTTTTTTTTTTTTTTGAAAACTTCCGCGAGCCTAAGCCTCCCTATCAATCCCAATGCCAGACACCATGAGAGCTCTTGTAGGCGCCGACTCGGGCAGCGGCTACCGCCTCGCCCAAGACGCCCCAATTCCCGTCCCTCCACGCGGCATGTTGCTTGTCCGCGTCCACTCCGTCGCTTTCAACCCACGCGATGCCAACAAGACGGTCGACTACTCCTCCAACGCTGCTGCGCCCGCTCCCGGGTCAGTCGGCGGCGGCTGCGACTTCGCCGGCACCGTCGCCCGGCTGGGCGAGGGCGTGACGCGGTTCCAGGTGGGCGACCGCGTCCTCGCGTACTCCTTCGGCCCAGACGCCACGGACAAGAGCAAAGGAGGCGCCTTTGCCGAGTTCGCGCTGGCCGAGCAAGATAGCAGCTGCCGCGTGCCCGACGCCGTGGACTTCGCCGAGGCGTGTTCGATCGGCATGGGGCTCGCCGCCGTCGGCCAGCTGTCGATGATGCACGGCGGCGGCGAGGGCGGCACGAGAGGCGACGACGGCGACAACAACAACACCACTGTGCTCGTCTCCGGCGGCGCGACGCCCACCGGCACCATGGCCACGCAGCTCCTCAAGATGGCCGGCTACACCCCGATCGTGACCTGCTCGCCCGCCGACAACGCCCTGTGCCGGGAATACGGCGCCGCCGCGTGCTTCGACAGCCACTCGCCGGCCTGCGGCGCCGACATCCGCGTGCACACCGACAATGGCCTCCTTTACGCGCTGGACTGCATCGCCGATGACGTCTCCATGAAGATGTGCTACGAGGCCATCGGCGCCGGCTCCGGCTCCGGCTCCGGCTCCGGCTCCGGCTCCGGCTCGTCGTATTACTTCGGCCTCGAGAAACCCGCTAATGCCATCGCCGTCAAGTACACGCGGCGGGACGTGAAGGCCGACTGGACGCTCGCCGACGGCGCTCAAGTGTTGGGCGGCGGCCTTGACAATTTACCCGCGGCCTTGGAGGGCTTGGAGACGGGGAGGGTGCATAATACGAGGAAGCTGATTGTGCCGCTCACGGCGTAGTACGAGGTACCTAGGTAGTCAGTAGATGATGGGCTGTAGGCTTTATACAGGCATCACTCGAGATGATTAGGCCGAATTAGATCTTGGCTCGAACTTTTGGTTGCACGAGTATTGTGTTTATTTGCCTAGAATACTGTTAAACAAGAGTACTCAATCCGAAGAAAAGTTCAACTTCATACATGATGCTGCCATGTTTCCACCTTTGGTATAATAATAAGCTGAGTCCGCCCGAACTCCGTGATTCCTGAGGTTCGTCTCGCTTTTCAGGCGTCCGGAGCAGAATGCGACGGTAAGGTAGCCAGCCTACCTTTCGTCCGGCGCTCGAGACTACCTAACGATCGCTGTATTTCCGAGTCGGAGAGCGTCTAATAACGTAAGCCGGAATCTTCGATCACCGACGACCCAGCCGTACAGTTGCAGGCAGGGCCGACGCGGCTCAACCCCGACGACGCCTGATTTCCAGGTTCCACCATGAACTGGTCGGACCCGATCGGTCACCTAGAGGGGCGGCTCAGTCAGCAGCAGTTTCCTTCCAGGTTACGCGTCAGACCGTGCTCTCGGACGCCGACTTACATCGTTGGTTGATTGCCCCTGAAGTCGGCACAGGTTAGTCTCCGTCTTCAAGTTCAAATTGATTCTTCCGTCTCGGTCGTTTCCACCCATGACTACCACCTACATTCTCAATTTCATCCAGCCGGCTGCAGGTCTTTCAGTGGGTAGGTAGTCAGCACTGCCCTGCACTCATCTCCGTCGTCTTCCCAAGCCATCTTGCTCTCTCCTCCCGTGGCACCGAACACGCAAAATGGCCGACTCGGCCGCACCTCGCCTCGATGCCGATATCAAAACTCTTGACGGCACTACGCTGCGCGGATGGCTGTTTCCCGCCGCCTCGCGTGGCCCGGCCATGATAATGACGCCAGGGGTAACAACTACCTACCTACCTAACTTTCGTCTATTTTCTTGCTATTTCCCGCTCCTGAGACCTGTTCACGAAGAAGACGGCGGGAAACTGACGCGTGGGGTGTGTGCCTGGCCCTTTCTGTAGTTCAACTTCCCCAAGGATGCCAACCTGCCCGACATTGCAAGGTGGTTCCAGGAGCAAGGCATCACCACCCTCCTCTATGATCCGCGCGGTATAGGCGCGAGCGAAGGAGAGCCCAGAAATGAGGTAATCAAGTGTTCTTTGCTGGAGTTGGTGGTTCTTCTTCTCCACGAAACCCCGCAACCTTTTAACGTTCTCATGTCCGCTGACCTTTTCGATTTTTTTTTTCCTGACGCGAGCAGGTCGACCCTCTTCAGCAGATCGAGGACCTCCACGACGCCGTGACCTGGATCAGGCAACATGCTCTGGTCGACGAGACCAAGATCGCACTGTGGGGCCTATGTTGGGGAGGGAACGTCACCCTTGCGGCGACCGCGTTTGAGTACGTGTGGGCTAGCCGTCTTCCGGTTTTTGCGCAACGATTCGCCCAGACGTGCCCGTGCCCTTCCCCCCCCTCCCCCCCCCCCCCCTTCGGAAGCTGATTCGGACTTTTTTCATTTTTTTTAGCAAGCGTGTGGCGGCCACCATAGCCATGGCGCCCATGATCAGCACGGACGGCAGCCCCGAGAGGCGCAAGCCTCTGCTGGAGCTCGCCATGCACGACCGGGTGAGCCAGCTGCTGGCGGGCCAGAGCGCCATGTACCTGCCCTACATCGACGAGGACGGCAACATGCCCAACGGGCAGGAGATGGCGCCCGAGATCGTCCCCGCGCTCGACCGGCTCGGCATCGTCCTCGAGAACCGCATATCGGTGCAGACGTACTACAAGTGCCTGGCGTGGAACCTGCTCCACGTCGTCAAGTACGTCGCCCCCACGCCCGCCATGATGGTCTCGCCCGAGCTCGACGAGACGAGTCCCCTGGACAGTCAGCTTCATTGCTTCACGCAGATGGGGTACCCCAAGGAGTTGGATATCTTGAGGGGAAGCGGTCATCTGGACTGGATGTTCAAGGATCTAGAGCAGATTTTGCGCAGGCAGTTTGACTTTCTGAAGAAGTACATGGAGTTCTGAGGGGGGTGACAATTGGTAGATTCAGGGGCCAAGTAAACAAAGATGCACCAACACGTTTTTCATCCCGAGTATAGAATAGGGGGCGCCGTCTATTCGGTTCTTAAACTTTATTGTTTGAATTGAATCTCTATAGCCGCAGGTCTAGAACGGGGGTGTATGACGTAGACATCTCGCTACCTACCTTTAATATATTTCCGCATGGTCCATTTCCGCCTGCAGTTCCTGAATGATGAGCCTCAGTCTCTCACGCTCACTGGGTATGTTTCCGACAATCTCTTGCACATGCTCAAGCAGGCTACTGCGGCGCGTCGAGTGGTGGGCTGGTGTGGCTGACGATGTAGTAGACTGGCCGGGGACGACAATGTCAATAGCACAGTCGTCGGTGGCCATGGTACTGTAGTCGAGCATGGCCGAGGGTGCCATAAAACGGCTCCCCTGCTCGGTCGTTGTGTGCGATATCACCAAGAAGCGGCCCATGCGACTGATGAGATGCATCAGCAATTGCAGCACCATGACGAACTGGGCGACATTGAGAGGTCCCACGCCGCTGTTGTCTCGGGCGGCGTGTTGTTGTTGTTGTTGTTGTTGTTGCTGCTGCTGCTGCTGCTGCTGCTGCTGCTGCTGTTGTTGTTGTTGTTGTTGTTGTTGTTGTTGTTGTTGTTGTTGTTGTTGTTGCTGTTGTTGTTGTTGTTGTTGTTGCTGTTCCCGCTCTTCTTTCTTGGCCTGCAGTCTACCCTGTATGGCATCGCAAATGGCCCGGAAGAGCGTCATGAGGTTTTGGTGACAAGCGAGAGCCGCGAAGGCCAGTCCGGCGCAGTCGGCCGTGGTCATTGAGTCGTCGCGTCCTGCTGTCGCCGCCGCTGTCATGATGTCGTTGACGGTGCTTATCAGCGTATTCGTGTACTCCAGAGCCTCGTTCACTTCGGGCGACGACACCATTAGGGCGGTTGCACCTGCACCTGTGCCGGAGCGGGCGAGACGGCGGGCTGTCCGCATGGCCCTTTGGCTCACGGCCGTCAGCTGTGAGAACAGGAAGCTCGTTGTGTCTTCGTGGTCGGTGTCGATCTCCATCAGTGGAGCTAGGGCGGTGGCGTCGTAAAAGGGCACCGCAGGCATGGATGAGGCAGATACAGCCTCTGCTAGCAAGGCGGCGAGTGACTCGAGCGAAGTTTGGGGAATTTGAAGTGGCAGCAGGTGGTGGTGCTCTGCGTCCGGTGCGCCGAAGCCGCCGGCAGCCGTCTCGCCTTCGTCAACATGCAGGTCGGAAGAAGGGTGGCCCATCAAGGCGGTAATGCCGTGGGAGGGACCAGTCGACGACCTGGGCGTCCCATCAACATTACCAAAGGCCGGCCCGAGGTCGAAGAGATCTGTGCCCTCAATTTCGCCAGAAGTTGGGGGAATTTGAAGTGGTAGCAGGTGGTGCTCCGCGTCCGGTGTACCGAAGCCGCCGGCAGCCGTCTCGCTTTCGTTGACATGTAGGTCGGAAGAAGGGTGACCCATCAAGGCGGTAACGACGTGGGAGGGACCAGTCGACGACCTGGGCGTCCCATCAACATTACTAAAGGCCGGCCCGAGGTCGAAGAGATCCGTGCCTTTGATTTCGCTAGGAGGCGAGCGAGCAGAATAGCGACGGCGATGGCCTCGTTGTTTCTCTGTGAAAGATTGGTCAGCTTGCTGGGTTCCACCGTCTGTTCGTCCGCTCTGGCACCCGTACCACGGTCCGCACCACCCCCTTCTTTCCCGTCAAGTAATGTTACTGGACGACGAGAAGGTTGTGCGGTTGTATCACGGAGGAGAAAGCATTGAAACATACCACTGTACACGCAGTCCGCCCCTGCTTTCGTACAACGGTCGCACAATAGGGAAGCGGAAACCCGGCCTGGGCCTGGGACAGAAGTATTGTTGTCTCGTAAGCACCTCACTTTCTGCTGACGACAGCGGTCGCAGGACTGGCGATGTGCAGGTGACATGGTACGCCGAAGAGAGGCGACCGGAGATGGAGATTGAGGAAATTGAGAATTGGCTAAAAAAGAAGCAATTCATTCAGATGAAGAGTAGCGATGGGACAAGAGGGCCTATTTGGTGAAGCTGGTTGCACGGGGAGCAGATTTAACCACGGAATCTGCTTCGCTTTCACTCGGGGCCACCGATGATGCATTCTTCCTGCAGTGCGAGGCTCACAGTTTCCTACCGCGCCCTGGGGGCCTGGCTCGCGGCGAGCCTCAGTTCTCCTCGCACACTCGCTGCCGACTCACGGTGCAGGGTGTCGGTGATGATTTGGTCTTGTTCGCACCAGGCCGTGATCACACCTCGCCATGATACGCGGTCAGCAAATCGTCTGCCACGTTGAGTAAGATAAAGGTGCATAGATAGGTATTGCGACATGCGTACTATGGTGCGCTGGAGAAACGTTCCTTGCCTCACTGGTTTGATGTACGAGAATACCCTTTCTTGCTGTTGCGTTGCTGTATCTCGCCGATTCGGGCCGGAATTTCCCTTCAACGCATCATATTACGCAAATCACCGACCCAGCCGTACAGGTGCAGGGCCGACGGAGAATTGAACCAGCCGCGGCTTACACGAAGCAGCGTGATAAGCGGTTCCAGGTTGCAGTGAATGTTGGGTAGGATTGTGCTGTCGACGAAGTCGGCCGGTCCGAGCCGCGTCTATCTGCGATCCCCAAGACGCCTCCAGATCCGGGCTGTTTCTGTGCCGATCCATTTGCTTCTCCAAAGTGCCCATGATTATTACCCTTTCCAGCGCAAGCTGGTTTTTTTCCGAATTTGTAAGCGAGCGAGGTCGCGGGGGTAGGTCGCGGGGGTAGGTCGCGGGGGTAGGCCGCGGAGCCGCGGAGCCGCCGCGGATATTCCGTCAAACGAAAACAAGCAAGCGAAACTGAGAAATTGAGGAAGGGCTTCCAGCTACTTTACAAGGCCGTCACCAACTTGTCCCTCGTTTCCTTTTCTCAAGATCCTTTGCCTCTGACTCGCAGCAGTGATCAATTCTCATCCGCCAAAGTGGTCTTCGCAAGCAGGAAAACATGTCTTCAGAAAAGACTGTGCCAACCGACAGCGATGCCGGGGAGGGGGTGTTCCAAACACCCGACGAATCACAGCTGTCTCACGGCCCCAACAACAAGTCAGATAACGAGGTGGTGGTACAGCTGCAAGCCGACGGCCCCCCAGATGGCGGCACCGGCGCCTGGCTCGCTGTTCTCGGCGCCTGGTGCTGCTCCTTCACTAGCTTCGGCTGGATGAACAGTAAGCTTCGCCGGCCCGTCCCGAAGCTGACATGGAACACATACCCGGCAGCGACTTCTTCTTGGCGCTCAGGCGCTAACTCCCCTTGGCAGGCGTGGGCGTCTTTCAAAGCTATTACGAATTTGGTCCTCTCAAGGACTACGACAGCAGCACCATTTCGTGGATCCCGTCGCTCGAGATCTTTTTCCTCTTTTTCCTAGGGCCTGCCGTCGGCTTCTTGTTTGACAAGTATGGCCCGACGCCGCTCATTCTGGTCGGCACCTTCTTGCATGTTTTTGGGCTCATGATGGCATCCCTGGCAACCGAGTACTACCAGTTCCTCTTGGCCCAGGGCGTCTGCAGCGCCATCGGCCTCAGCTTCCTGTACTCGCCCGGTAGGTTTCTTCCAGGTCCCACGACCTCGTGGTCCATTCCTCGACCGAGTCCGGGAAAGAAAATCTCATCTCGATCTCCTTGCTGACAGCACACCCACCCACAACAGCCATTGCGACTATCGCAACCTGGTTTCATAAAAAGAGAGGCCTTGCGATGGGCGTCATGGTGACCGGCTCGTCTCTCGGCGGCGTCGTCTTCCCCATCATGATCAATCGCCTGATCGAGAATCCGAACACCGGGTATCCCTGGGCCATGCGGATCTCCGCCTTTCTCATCTTGGCCTTGCAAATCGTCGCGATATTCACCCTCCGGCCGAGAACGGCGCCAGCGCCCAAGAAGACGCCGGCCGCAACCCTGGCCGCCCCCTTCAAGGAGTTCCCTTTCGTCGTCATGTTGCTGGGAATGTTCATCCTAATGTACGGCATCTTCATTCCGGTCAACTACTTGGCCTTGCAGGCTTTGGAGCAGGCTCACGTGTCCGAATCCATGTCGCTCTACCTGGTGTCCATCTTCAACGGCGCGAGGTGAGTTTTTAACCCCAACCCTCAAGGTTTACCTACCTGACCTTACCGTACCCACCCGCCTCGGGCTGGAAACGCTGGGATTTGCTTGGCAGGTAGCTGACCTGGCCTACATTACAAAGTCTTTTCGGCCGTCTGGGCTCTGGATACTGGTCTGATATCGCCGGCCGATGGAACGTGTTCGTCATCGCCGGTGCCACCTCGGGGATCATCGAGCTGGCCCTCTGGATCCCGGCCACATACCAGTCCGCCACCATCGGCTTCGCCGTCACGTTCGGCTTCCTCTCGGGCGCCTTCGTCAGCCTCCTCGCGGCCCTGCCGGCGTCCGTGTCCCCTCTGCCCCAGATCGGCTACCGGATCGGCATCGTCATGCTCGTCCTCTCGCTTCCCGCCCTCACCATGGCGCCCATCGGCGGGCGCATCTTGCAGAGCGCGAGTTCGGTTGACGATGGCTGGCTGCACGTCAAGATCTTTGGAGGTGTCTTGTCCCTCGCCGGGTCGGCCGTTGTCTTCTACGCCAGGACTCTCTACTCCAAGAAGTTTTGGTCGGTTTTTTAAAAAGACAGTGGAGGCGATGCACACACACGCGCCCACAACTCAAATTCACAGGGGAGCGTCGAGAAGGCGTAACATTAGTCTAATACCTATATAGTGCTTTATCACAGCAGTGGGGGATGAATTGTTGATGCTGGTGAAGGGCGTCAGGCGTCAGGCGTCAGGTGTCAGGCAATATGGGATAGAAATGTCTTGTCACAGCATACTCGATCGTGCAAATTGCTTTGTCTCTTCCAGACACGAGCCTGTAGTGCTACGGCTTTGTTCAAGAACCTTAGAATCAAGAGAATACCGAAGCTTGCAACCAGATTCCCTTCTTCCTCCTTCCAGCCAGGGCCTAGGGAGCTGGATAACCCCCGGTAGATGTGCCACCCCCGTGAGATAGAGGCAAGGCTTCTAGCATGGACGTAAGGAAGCCAGGTTCTACATGGACGACCATGGTTCACTTTGCCCCCCGGCGGCTTCCGGCTTATCACACTGATACACGAATTTGATCGACACAGGACGCAGGTCGTCCGTGGCCTGCTCCCTATCTGACCACCGAGAACTCAAAATAATACCTTCCTAGGTAGTCTTAGTCGACGCATGCCAAGGCGTGGGTGGCCATGAACCTCGGAGGCTCCAATGCGACCCGCTTCTTAGAAGCCGTTAATAAGTCTCTGGCCGACTAAGGACCGACAACTCCGACCGACTTGAGAGGCAAAACACCGACTGACCAACTTGAGAGACAAAACACCGACCGGGAGGAATTCAGCCCGAGCTGACGACCGGCATTCTACAGGTACCGAGCTGTACCGCCGTCTGTCGATCTGCCGTCCGGGGAATCGGTAATCACGCCGGCCAACACGCCGATTCCGAGCACATCAAGACATTGCTTTCTCTAGAGGCAATTTGTCAGCTAGCAGTCCGGTTCGGAGCCTTGCCAAATGTTTGAGAAACTTGAGTCGGGGCCCGATGGTCTAGTCCGCCATGAGCCACAGTCTATATTACGCTTTGGACAGGCATTGTGCGTCTCACAATACCGCTCTCCCTAGCATCCTCAGCAAGCCCTTCCCCCCCCCCCCCCCCCAAACCTTCCAAGTCAGCATCTCCAATATGATTTCAACGAGTTCGAGTGCCATGACGGACATAACTGCACTCATCCTTTCTCCGAGATTCCTCATCTCGGTTGCCCTTCTTGTCGCCGGTAATGCCGTCTTCTTTCTGCTTTCTTACACTCGCCGCCCGAGGGACTTCCCCCCGGGCCCGCTCGGTCTCCCGGGCCTCGGCAACCTCTTCCAGATCAACAAATCGATTCCTGCTTTGACCTACAGCGCCTGGGCGCACAAGTACGGCCAAGACAGGCCTCTGGGCGTCAAGCTGGGCGCCACCAACATCGTGGTGCTGAACAGCGCGCGGATGGTGCGCGATCTGTTCGAGCGGCGCGGCGCCATCTACAGCGACCGGCCGCGGCCGAACGGCGAGGACGAGAAATGGAAGTTCCAGACGCACGAAGTGCCCGCCTCCCTCTTCCACGACAGCGGGCCCTGGCTGACGCGGTGGCGCCGCGAGTTCAACGGCGCCCTCGGCAGCGCGGCCGCCGTCGCGCGCCTGCACCCGATGAACGACGCCGAGACGGCCCGTGCGCTGGTTGCGCTGCTCGACGCGGGTCCGACCACCCGGCGCGCCGAGCTCGAGGACATCATCCTGAGCTGGGTCACGAGCGTGCCGTGCATCGCCGTATGCGGGCGGCGGCCGGACGCCATGGCCCACCACGGCTTTGACATGGACACCTTCCGACGCCGGACCGCCGGCTACATGATGCTCCACAAGCCCAGCCTGATGGACTCGATCCCGGTGCTCCGGTACCTCCCCGGCAGATTTGGCATGGCCGGGTGGAGGGCGAAGTCACGCGCCGTCGCGACAGACGTGTTCGAGATCGCAGGCCAGTTCCTCAGCGCCGCAAAGGAGCACCGTGCGGCGCTGGACGACGCCGACGCAGCGGCGGGAAAGAGTACCAACAACAAAACCGAAGGGTACTACGAGAGCTTGGGGGCCAGGATGCTGCGGGAGCAGCGGGAGAACAGAGACAAGGACATATGGACGGACCTGGGCCTCTCGGCGTGGAACATCGTGGCCGCCGCCATGTACACGTCGCTTGCCACCTTTTCCACCATGCTGATGGTCGTGGCCAAGTACCCAGATGTGCAGCAACGCATCAGGGACGAGGTGTTGCAAGTGTCGGGCGGGGACGGGGCGCCGTTGAAGTCTGCTGACGTTGCTCGCCTGGCCTACACAGAGGCATTTTGGCACGAGGTAAGTAACTCTCATCAAAAGATGCTGACAAAAGAGAGATTGGGCATTTGCGTTAACAAATGACAATACACAGGTTAATCGGTGGCGGCCTGTAGCCCCGCAGGGCATTCCTCACGCTCCCGCTCAGGACGATGTGTACGACGGATACCAGATTCCCAAGCACACCGCCGTGTACGCCAACGTGTGGCACATACACCACTCTCCGGAGGACTACGAGTCGCCCGACAAGTTCGAGCCGGAACGGTTCCTGCGCCACCCCTTCGGCATGCGGCCGGGCGCGGCGCACGACCCGGCCACCATGGAGGCATCGACGAGCTCTGCATCGGCGAGCGCGAGGGCCACGTACTCGTTTGGATTCGGGCGCCGGGTCTGTCCCGGAATGCTGCTGGCCAAGCAGAGCCTGATACTGGGGCTGGCCAAGATGCTGTGGGCATTTGATGTGCTGCCGGCTCAAGAAGGGGAGGAGCTCGATCTGAGCGTCGACACGGGCTTTGTCCAGGGACTCATCACTTTCCACCCGAAACACCTCGATGTCTCGCTGAAACTGAGACCTGGACGCAGCAAGCAGGATATTCTGGACCACTACTCTGAGGCCTACAAAGTCGAGGCGGAGGTTATGGGCTGGTAGGATGCTCCAGGGCCTGAGACGACGCAGGGCTCCATTCAGAGTCACTTGCGGTCTTTATCTCACTCTGAGTCCTTGGCGAAGACATCCTGGCGTCCTCTGCGAGCCGTTCTTATTTCTCATTCTTTTTCCAACTTGCTTTTGGGCAAAGTATTGGACTTTTGGTGCAGCACCTGCCGACGATCGCTAAGGTACATGGCCACCTGAACGTCGAGCGAGCCACTCGAAGGCGCATTGTCTTCCAGAATGCATTTACTGCAAATTGAAAGTTCTGTCAGAAGTCAGTGCTTTCTCCTGAATCTCCTGAGAAAATATAAAACATAGTCTTGGATTGTGGGGTCGGCAACGAAGCCAGGTGCTGTTACGTTCAGCGAGGTCAAAAAGAGGGTAGAAAAATGATGTGATGTGGGAGGAAGAAAGAAGGGCGGAATGCCCCGCCTATGACAGTTAAATGCCTGCTTTCTAGCATGTAAGCACTAGGCCATTGTTGGCGTACGTAAACGCGCCATTCCAAAGCGGCCCTGTTATGTAACAGGTGCCAGGTGCCAGGTGCCCGGTGCCAGGTCGACCATCGACCGGACCGAGTCCTGAGAGATTGGCCAGCGGGGAAAAGCGGTCGCGGAGAGACGCGGGTGTTAGAACCACCGGCCCCAAGTTGGACAACGTCGATAGAACTTGAGTCAAAAATCGTTCCGCGCCTCTATTTCGTGTGACCTGTTTATTTCTGCAGAGCAAATTTCGTGATTTGGTACAAATCCCAAGTTGCATAACTCTTTGAGATTCGTTTGCCTCGTGTGAATGAAATTCAAGAACACTCAACACTCAAAGGAACATGTATGTATAAGAGAGCTTACCTATACGTATCACAACCAGTACCTGGCTTACACCTGCGCCCCTTGTCTTGGCTAAACCAAGTCTGGGTAGACAAACAGTAACCGATAAGGAGGATCCTCGTTACAAGGACGCATATAACTACCATGACAAACAGAACACAGGAGGTGTAGAAAGAGATAAAAGGTTTAGGAGACAGTTGGCAAGAAACCTCGTGAAGTCTGAAAATCGTAAGAATATGTAAACAAGGATGCATGCCATAACCGCCTCTAGTTCTCAACTACGTTTCCTCTCTCTAATTATGTACAAGCAAAACTGTTCGTGGTTCTCAAACCACGTAGGGATCCTACAGGTCTAAGGGTGGTAGATCTACCGTTGGGGGGGTGCAATGTTGGTTCTATTCTGTCTGTCTAAGGAACTAAACTGGGTTCTAGGGCGACCGGGGTTTTGTGTGTACGGGCGGGAGGTCTGCGCGCGGCACGTGCCTTCACACGTGCGCGGTCACGCGACCTCCGCTAGTGTGCGGTCACCAATATCGCTATTCCAACAAAAACCAAACTCTTATCCCGGTTGGTAGGGGACCTTCTCTTCAAGTAATGAAGTCCTATGTCTTCCAGTTTCATTTTATCTTTATTTTTAATTTCATCTCATCCCTAATTTCTTCAACTTCTCCAACCCCAGCTGTAACAACCTGCCTTACCGCGCGAAAAAAAGCAGGGAAGCACATCCGGGTAGAGATTTGTATCCGTGTCTATCTAATAGGCGCCCTATCTAGACGACTTGCGCATGCATATTTATTTACATGGGGGGGTTTTTTTTTTCATAAATCGACATTGAGATGTTTTTTCAAAAGTAGAAAAAAGAAAACGAAAATAAGAAATGATTCCGCCCAAGAAAAAGGCTATAACAAAAATGACCAAAGCCAGCCCTCCCCACCCCCCAAAAAAGCAGACAGACAACCTCTCGCTCTACCTCTCCTCTCTAGGTACCCAGCCACTAGAATGCAGAAACTATGATGATAATAATAATAACGACTGCCGCAAGAAATCACAGAGCAGTCAGCTCCTCGATCCTCCTCTCGAGCTCGGGGACCTGGCGCAGCAGGACGTCGAGGTCCTCCTTCTCGTCCTCGAGGGCGAGGCGCTTCTCGGCGTCGAGGCCGGTGAAGACGTAGTTGCCCTGGCCGTCGAACTGGAGGATGCGGGAGTGGTACTTCCAGAGGGAGCGGCGGTGGCTGACGGTCATGAGGGTGATGCCGAGGGCTTTTGCGTTCTCGTACATGGCCTTCTCCGTGTCGAGGGTGACGGAGCTGGTGCACTCGTCGAGGATGGCGTAGCGGGGGCGGTGGTAGAAGAGGCGGGCCATGGCGACGCGCTGCTGCAGGCCGCCCGAGAGCACGTCGCGCCACTCGGCCTCGGCGTCCCAGCCCTCGGGGTACAGCTCGACGAGGTGCTCGAGCCCGAGCATGCGCAGCACCGCCATCAGGTCCGCGTCCGACACGCCCTTGGCTCGCATCGTGCGCAGCCCGTCCGGGTAGATGATCTGCTGCCGCAGCGACCCGCGCGACAGGTACGGCCGCTGCGGGATGTAGAAGATGTCGGTGAAGGGCGGCTTGTGCACCGTGCCGCCGTAGACGGGCCATAGCCCTCCGAGGATGCGGAACAGCGACGATTTGCCGCAGCCGTTGGGCCCCACTACTAGTAGGTGGTCGCCCTGCTTGAGAGAAAAGGATAGCGCCTTGACTAGCACGTCGCCGTTGGGGGAGATGATGGGGCTGCAACCTCGCGAGTCAGTGCAAGAACATGGCTGTGGGGGGGGGGGGGGGGGGAGGGTGTTTTGACATACACGTCGATGAATTCGATATCTGTACTCTCAACCACCTTACCCCTGCCCCGGAGCACGGCCTCGTTGTTCTCGGTGCCCGAGCTCGAGACAAGCTTCTTCTCGAAATGCCCCGACTGGATGTCGTCCATAACATCGAGAAGCGAGGCGACGCGCGACGTGTAGCCGGCCAGCTCCATGATCTCGCGGTACGAGAACATGACACGCCCAAAGGCGTCAGACGCTCCCAGGAGCATCCTCCGGTTCGTCACGAAGCTTTCTGTCCGGTCACCCATATTCAGTACGGCCTGGCCCGGCAGCTTGACGAAAACGGGGACGCTGCAGAGCAACAAGCCTAGAGCGCCCCAAAAGTACTTGATGACAAAGTCCTCCATGAAGCCGTGGTAGAAGCGCCGCCGCAGAATGTAGTTGACGTGCTTGATCAGGGTAAAGTAGCCCTTGTCTAGTGTGTCCTTCTCGGCCTCGTGGCCGGCATACAGCGCCACTTCCTCGGCGTGGTCGATTAGTCTCGAGTGCTGGAAGCGGAACTCGCCCTCCAGCCTCGCCTCGTCTGCCACATATTTGCCAAACGGCGGAGTTAGCACGCGCATCACGTTTGCCGAGAGTTGTACTAATAGGGCCATGAACACGACCCCCTCGCCGCCGACGCTCTTTGAGAGAGAAAGGGTATAGATGGTCTGATGCTGTTAGCTTAGGAGGCCCAAGGACGGAATGACACTCGAGGACACGCACCATGTCGAGCATTGGCTTGGCCAAATTACTATACAATTCAGCCAGGCTGTTGGAGAACTTGGCCACGTCAACGGCGATGAGCTGATCTGGGTTCTTAATCCTGTCGTCAAGCGCCGAGATGCCGTAGAAGGTCAACTGCGACAGATACTTGTCGTGGATGAACTGCGTCAAGCGCGTCCGGTACCTCAACGAGAGCTCGGCTTGGTGATATGAAAGCTGCACATAAGCGGTTTAGCAACATGCGATGCGCCGGTCCGGAGGGAGGCGGGGGGGGGGGGGATTGCATACCATAGAGTTTGTAAATGTGGCCGGGACAGCGATCAACATCCACCAGACGATGCGCATCAGGAACTCGCGGCCGTTTCCCTTGACCAGGGCCTTGACGATGGCGCCGTCCATGGCAGCGACCTTGAGACTGATGAGGGTGCGCACGACGAGGAAGAAGCTGTGGCTGATGAGGAGGCGGGTTTCCTTGCTGCGCCAGCCGGGCACAACGATGCGGAGCAGGCGGAGCAGGGAGCGGAAGAACTCGCGGTTGAGCTCGACCTTCTTCTTCTTCTTCTTTGCGGCGGCGGCGGCGTCTTGGTCGTCGGCGGCCGTTGAGAAGGAAGACGTGGTGCCCTTGCGCTCGGCACGCTTGGCGGCGTCATGGGCCGAGGCGGCCTTTTGCTCGGCGATGGCATTGCGCACGCGGTTGATGAGGGCGACGAAGAGCGTAATGTAGACGGCCCGCGAGATGCGGGTGCGATTGGAGAGGTAGAGCTGCGTAAGTTGCGACACAACAGCGCGGATGGTGCTCTCGCGCAGCAAGATGGGCGTGGCCAGCTTCGACTGTGCCGGCGCCATTGTCCGCGAGAGGCGTGATTAACAAGGGCGGGGAGGGGGAGAGATCACGCCGACTGGTTGGCGGCGGTCATCGAGGACGATCTTGTTTCTCGGTGTCTCGTAGGCAATATTCTGGGGTTTGTATTCCGTTCGGCCCCGAGGATGAGGATGGACGTCGTTAGCCTCGAGTCATCGATGGCTCGTTCCAGGGCGAGGGCGTCCAGTGTCAGTGCGTTCCAGTTGCTGCGGCTAACAGGCACAACGCACTGGCGGCATGTCGATCACTGACGCAAGCAAAGCAGGCGGAGGTCCAGCAAGTCCCGGAACTCTCGTCTAATGGTAGTGAAGCAATAATCCGAACTGTTGCGATTGTGTACTGTACAGTCGGGAGGTTGTCGTGGTTCGTCGCAATGCGTGAGGTGAGGTGCCGCGCTCCATCCCTCGGCTTTGCGTCACCCACCACTTGGTAGCCTATAGGATGCTAGGATGCTGGAAGATGCACAGCAGGTCCGCCCCGGCCTGCGCCCTCCACGGCGCCCTTGCTCCAAGGCAAGCATGTGATCGATCCCGTCTGGGCCGCTCAACCGCTGTAGGCCGCTTCCCCAGTCCCAGTTCCCAAATTGGTACCGAACCCGGGGAAAGCAGTGGGGCCTGATACTTCCATACACAGTACAACACTCCACGTAATTACGTACCTTACGTAGTAGTGTGCGGTCCAGTCTCCACTGTTACTGAACCGACCTCCAACTCTCACCAAGACGTTAACGCCGAGCCGCCGCCGCCGCCGCTACCAGCACTTCAGTCCAATGCTGAGGTAACTCGGCTTATACCCGACCGGAACCACGCCGAAATGCTGCCACTATCGCGGTCCTCCCTGGCGGTCTGCCTGCAGGCCGTTCTGGCGGTCGCCAACACCGAGAAAGCGATATTCCTCGGCCCGGCCAGCATCGCTGTCCCGCTCGAGCACCCGACGCTCGACGGCCTCGGCCTCGACGTCCTGAGCCCGGCCGCCGCGTCCTCTCCGTCTATACGAACGCACCTAGAGGCCCAGTTCCCAACAGCCTCGCACCCGCACGGAGCAGCCACATGGCTTCTGCTGGACGGGCTCGAGGAGGGCCGGCGCTACGAAGTGCGCGTCTGCTGGGCCGCCACGGTATGTACCTACCTACCCCCTTCCCCTATTATTCGCCATTCATCCCATGTAAAGCAAAGCAACACAAAACAAACAAAGCCGGGCTGACCAAATCCCCCCATCCAGCAACCCACCGCATTCAGAGTCATCACGCACGAGGTCGAGGACGTCTGGGCGACGCCCGAGCTGATCACATCGCTCTGGGCGTACTCGACGTCGCGGCTGCAGGCGCAGGCAGCGTCCGACGACGACAACAACACCAAAAACCACGCCACGCCCCCTCCATCCCCAATCATCACACCGCAGAGCAGTGGCAACAACCAGCCACAAGCGCAGAAACAGCGCGAAGCATCCGTGCTGCTGCTGCAGATCCTCGCGGCGGCAGACTACGTCTCGGCGAACGCGACGGTGATGCGCGACGTGGCGCGCGTCGACGCGGACGTGATCCTCGACCCGTTCGTGCTGCTCAACGCCGTGCCGCGGTCGCTGCTGCCGACGGCCGGGTACATCGTAGCCGTGGCCGCCGCGGCGTTCTACGTGGCGCGGTATGTCGTGGCGCGGCTGCGGGCTTTTGTCGCTGCTGCTGCTGCCGATGGTGGTGATGATGGCGCGGGGCGAACGCAGAAGCAACTCCATCAAAAGACGAAGAAGAAGAAGAAGACGCAGTGAAACTAAACTACCCCTATCTCGCTTCCCCTTCTTCCTCTAGTCCGCTTCTGCGGATATATCCTTGTTTCTTTTGTGTATTCCCATCCATACCTATTTATTATTCTGGCGTATATCCCCGTGTCGGTATTTAATAGCTGGCGCACGTCCGCTCGGGGACAGGCACGGCACTGCATGGCATGCTATTAACAAACAGACAAACAAAGAGGAGAAAAACGCCCTAATAAAAAGACGAGGTAGAAAAGGGGGCAAGTATCCCAACTAGCAGCATGAAAAGGTAGCTATCTGTTGAGGCTTTCAATGTTTGCCATTTTAAAAAGTAGTCGAAGATGAGAAGAAGAGCTATCTATTTTCCGCGCACGCGGGATAGAGGAGGGAGGGCCCGGGCAATACGAAGCTAAACGACGGGGGAGAGCAAACTGGATGGATGCAGATTTGTTCCAGACAAGATAAAGAACAAAAAAGCATGGCCGATTCTACATGCACACAGGCGCAAACATATCTAACGGCCCCACTTGGGCCCAACTACGTACCTCCTCCGACATCCGGCTTGGGACTTCCCCTTCTGCCCAGCTCAACAATGTACGACCCCCGATTTTCCTCGGCCGAAGGATATGTCCAAAGGATATAGATGTCTTCTGAAAAAATCTCGCTCTCCCGCCTGCTCTCCGCTCTCTGTTCTACGCTCAAAGCTTCACAATCTACGCCGCCGAGCTTCTCGCTCCGCTCCCAGCACCGACAGCCGACAGCCGCAGCCGCGGCCGCAGCCGGCCGCACACGCACCGCTTAGTACTGAGAACCGCCGTAGTGGTGCTGCTGCTGGCCGCCGTACTGGGGCGGGTATGGCGAGGAGCCAGGCGGCGGGGGTGGCTGGCCGCCATATGACGGGTTATAGGACCCCGGCGTCCCGTACTGCTGCGGCTGGCCGTACGCCTGCTGGGGAGGAGCCCCGTAGCTGGGCTGTGGCGGGCTCTGCACGCTGCCGTACGAGTGCGGCACGGTACCGCCGGGCGGAGGAGGATAGCTCTGAGTGTGCGACTGCGGACTCGCGTAGGACGACGCCGCTCCTTGGCCGTAGCCGCCGTGCTGGGGCTGGCCCGTCGGGTTGTAGGGCTGGCTGGGAGGGGAGGCGTAGGATGGCGCGCCCGTGTTCTGGTACGACGGGGCGCTGGGGCTGCTCTGGTAGGATTGGGCGCCGCTCTGGTGCGATGGCTGCTGCTGTGCGGGCGGCTGGTACGACGAGCCTGAAGCGGAGGGCGACTGGTACGTCGCAGGTGGTGCTTGGCCGGTGTATCCTCCGGCCTGCCCAGAATTAGAGTAGCCAAAGTTCTGGCCGCTCTGCATAGATAACTATAGTCAGCCTCGGAACTCTGCAAGTGAAGCCTTTGTTAGCCATCCCGAGTGTCTGGTCCAACGTACCGAGCTGCCGTGCGGTTTGCCCCCAAACAGGCCGGCGACGCCTCCCATCATGCCCGAAAGGCCTCCGGAGCTGGCAGGCGCCGACGACTGGCTGCCGTGGTAGTTCTGTGACGACTGAGCTGGCTTGTTGCTGCCAGACGAGAACAGCCCCGAAACCACCTGCCCCGCCAGCTTGCCACCGATGCCGCCGCCGCCGCTACTGTGCCCGCCGCCGCCGCCGCCGCCCGAGTGTGTGAGGCCGCTGAGAATCGAGCCGGCTAGTCCACCACCACCGCCGCCGCCGCCGTGTGATTGCTTTCCGCCACTAAGGTTGCTCATGAGGGTGTTTCCGAGGAAGGACTGTCACGAAAATGCGGTGGTTAGCGCCATGAACCCTCTTTCTCTCCTCGATTCCGATATATGGACAACCCATAACCTCTTCCCCGAAACCAGAACAAAGGTGCAGAGAGAAACAACTCACCCCAAGGCTCCTATCCCCCGTCGGCCCGTCCATGCCGCCGCGCGTGCCGTCCTCGCGCGGCAGCACGGGCTCGAGCCGGCCGTCGGGGTAGCGCGCCGTCTGCGACCCGTCCGGGTGCACGATTATCTGGGCGTCGCTGTCGCCGCCACCGTTACTGGTGTAGCTGTTGCTCGCGCCGCTATTGCTGTTGCTGCCCGCGGCATACTGCGCCACCGCTCCTCCTCCTCCTCCTCCTCCTCCTCCTCCTCTGTTGCTGCCATCGGGCACCCCGTACGGGTGCTCGCTGGCGGCACCCGGCGTGCCGTCGCCGCCCACGGGTGCCGCCTCCTCGGGCGTCTCCCACTGCGTCACCCCCGTCGACAGCTGCACAAAGTAGTACTTACGACTTGTGCTGTCCCACTGCGCGATCCACCCCGCCGGCAGCGGCGGCGGCGCGTACGTGGGCCCGTTGCTGCCGGGCGATGCGGTGCCGGACATGGTCTTGGTTGCTGGTGTGTTCTGCTTTTGTTGGATGTGATGTGATGTCGGACGTGGTGTTAGTGAAGAGCTTTTTTTTTTTCTCCCTTTACTCTATTTGTCGTCCTGGGGAAAATGGCCAAGGCCTAGGGTATGTATGGTATGGCGGGATCTTGAGATGACGAGGTGGTGGGGTTCGCTTAATTATTTGTTTGCGTAATAAAAGAAAGCTTCCGATACCCAATGGTTTCTCTTTCTGTTTTATTATTTCGGGTACCGTTATTGACAAGCTAGTCCGCCCCCCGGACTGCTGCTGCTATTTCCTTGCCGAGTTAGTCAAAGCTGGGCGGGATGGTCGTCTTGTCCTGTTCGGGATCCCGTCGACTGCCTGACTCAGGTAGGTCGTAAGAAAATGGGTAACAGGTTTGCGGGGCAGGTTGGTGAGAACTGCCGTTGCGATTGTCGAACTCGAGAAATAAATAATTGAGGGGGGGGAAAAAAAAGAGGGAGCCCTTTAAGAGAACCCAAAGCGGCCAGCAGCAGAAGCCAGCTGAAAGTTCGGGTTTGATATGGGTGGGTGAGGTGGGCTTGGCTTGCCAAGTTGGGTTGGCTACAAGCTGGGGCGCGGGTCGTAGAGTAGGTAGTGAGTGGCGCGGGGGAGGGACGGGCGAGACCCGCCCGGGAGCGTGTTTGATTCAGCCCGGGAACCTGATTGCTTTTTGGCCTCGTCGATCAGCGGCGAAGGTGGGGGAGGGCGTGTCGAGCTGCCTTGTAGAGATTGTCCACTATAACCAAGGGGCACGTTTGCATTTCACAGCGATAACCTTTTTATCTATTTTTATTATTGCGTTATATAACACAGGTTGACTTATTATATCAGCAGGAGAAGGACAGAAATAACCCAGTAAGGAATCATGTAAGCAGCCAAGCAAGGTATCTTACAATGGAACCCAAGGACACCTTCAATTCAGTGGAAGCTTGGGAGGCCGCGGGCTTGCCTCTTTCCAGCGACTCGACGCACGCCGCGAAGACGGCCGAAATGGGGGATGCACACGACCTAATAATGGGACTCACCCGCAGCCACGCGGTTTTCAATATTAAAAACGAAATACTAGGCTAGCATCGGCAAAGAAAGCCTCAGCAAAAGAAAGCTATCAAGGGTACATGCACTCCGTAACACCACATCGCATCGTTTCGCAAGGGAGTGAGTGAGGCGGTGCAGCTCCCGTCAACGCTCTTCCCCCCCGCCGTCATCAACTGCTTCCATGTCGTGCTTCACTCCATCAGGCAACCTGCACGGCAAAGATAAGTACCTAGCCAAGATACGTAGTTTATTTAATCCGCGGATATTGTCTTCGAAGGGTGGGTGTTTCCCCATCAAGACAAGAAGAACGGCCATGGGATGAAAAAAAAAAAGCCCAAGCCACAGCGGCTGGCGCGTCCGGTGTCGTAACTCATTGGCCACCTACTTCCGCACCAACATCAGACACACCCAATTGTGCCATGTTAAAGTGTCCCATGTTCATATGGTTAGTTCATATGAAGAAGGACGATCGCGATGGCGAGAGAGGCAACCCAAAAAGAAGCCACATCGTCCCGGATCTTTTGTTCCCACTCAACAATAACATCAGCTTGGATCAGTACACACACTCTCTATCTAACACATGCGAACGCGAATAGTGAGACAAAAAATACAACGCTTGACGTGATATCGCCGTAGCTAGATATCAAATTCCGAAAACAAAACCCCTCTCCCCTCCATCCCCTACCAAGAGAAGAGAGAAAAACTGACAGCGCCCTCCCTTTATTTTACTCCTCATGCGCCGTCTATCAGCAAAAAATAAAGACCCCCAAGAAAAAAAAAATCCGTGTCTGTCTGTCTGTCTGTCTAGATTGCTTGCTATTGGGTGGGTGGGTGCTGTTGAAAAAAATCCCCCCAGTCCCAAAACAAATGGATATCGGTGGAAAAGAAAGAAAAAAAAGACGTCTCTGTAACTCTCTAGAGAAGTGTCGTGGCCGCGCCATCACATCATGTCCTGTATCTCCGCAAACGGCAGACCTCACTCAATATGCGACGTGTCGCAAATCGAAACTGAGAGAACATAATTTAAAACAAAAAAACTCCCTCAGGCTGTGACGTCTCCCCCCTTGCCGTTGGCCAGATTGTTGTTCGCCGGGCTACTTCTGCTGCTCCCGTTGCCGTTCTTGACCGCCACATCGGCCACCTTGTCCTGGAGACTGCTGGCGCCGAGTACGGCCTCTTCCTTGGTCAGGCCCTTGCGGATGGCCAGCACGCTGTCGACAATGACGGCGTCGATGCCCTCCTTGACTTGTCGCTAGAGAAAAGGGGGAAATGTTAGTTCCCAGGCTTTGGAAAAAGGAAGAATTCATGGAAAAGAAAGGAAAAGAAAATATTTCACGAACCTGGACCAGCTTGGGGTCGTTATTCTGCGTGCCGTAGCTAACACAGACCAGCCCGCTCTGCTTGACCACCTTAACCAGGCGCGGGCTGTTGATGAGCGGCTCGGCGTTGCTCACAATGCCTAAGAGGTTCCACCTGCTCGCGAAGCGGATGGCCTCCTGTAGGCTGCTGGCCCTGATGTCGCCGACGGTGCAGGTGCCGGCGTCGGTCAGGAACAGGATGGGGATGCTGGGCTGCTTGAAGCTCAGGCACAGGCAGATGTCGGGGTTGAAGGAGCTGAAGATGATGTGGCGGTCGGCGGCCATGTCGTAGACCTTTGCCAGCACCGTGTCGCAGAACGAGTTAAGCTCGACGGCGTACGTGTCCATCTCGTGCTCCTCGCTCTCGTGCAGCATCGGGTACTTCATCTCAATGTTAAACCCGATCGACTCGGGCAGCTTGCGGAACAGGTCCTCGAGCGTCGCGAACGGCGCCTGGATGAAGTTGCCCCGCGAGTTGGCCTTGAACCCCTTGGCCTTGAAGTCGCGCGTGTGCTTCATGCGCTCCTCCAGCCCCGTCTCCTTGGCGGGGTAGTCCATCGACATGGACCGCTGCCGCGGCCCCGGGCTGTTGCTGCGCGCCTGCTTCAGCTGCTTGTGCTGCGCCTTTCCACCCCCCGGCACCGGCCGCGACGGGTCCGAGTTGATGTGCAGGAACTGCTCCAGCGTCAGGGTGTGCACAGGCGCGTCAAAGCCAGTCTCGCTGACCAAAAAGTCGTGGTAGATGACGGGGACGTGATCCTTGGTGAGCTGCACGTCGAACTCGACGTACTGCGCCCCCAGGTTCGCAGCCGCGATGAAGGACGGCACCGTGTTCTCGCCCAACTGGAGCGATTTGTTGGAGGCCAGGTTCTTTCCCAGGCCGCGATGGCCGATGACCATGGGGGATGTCAGTTTCCGCCAGTACGTCTGCCTCGACGTCACTTCCATCTTCGGATGCGAAAAGGGGGTGATGACCAAAAAGTTGAAATTGACCGTCCCAATGACCTCGAGGTTCGCCCCCATGATGGGAACACAGACATCCCCCTGGAGATTCATCCGCTTGGCTCCAATGGTGGGCCGAACGCTCGAGAGCAGGGCCACGCCGCGCCCGATCTTGTTCTTCTCGTTGCCCGAGTAGGTCGGCACAATGTCGAAGAGCAACTTGACCTTGGCGGCATCCGTCGTGGTGAACACAATAGGCTCCGTCGATATGTTCTCGTGGACCGGGAGATCAATGACGGATGGCTCGCCGTGCGCACCATGCGCGGATACCACGACCGAGAGGGCCGTGTCCAGCTCCGTAGTGTGGGCTTCGGCGAGCGGGACTTTATCCAGCTTGACCGCCTCGGTGTTCTTCCGCATATCCATCGAGCCGAGACTGACCAGCACCAGGCTTTCGTTTTTGAGATAGCGGTGGCCGAACGTCTTGACCGGGTCTGCCGGCCGCGAAGAGCCATTCGAGCGCCTATCTTCCAACGAGGCGACTTCTGGCGGCGAGACGCCAGCCGGCGACTTCTCGTCATCGGAGCTGCTGGCCGTCGTCTCTACTGCCGGTTGACTATGCAAGGCTAGGAGGCGGGCGATGGGGAGGTGGCCTCGCAGGGCTGCGTGCTCCTTTGCCGTCCACCCCGAAGAGTCTAGCTTATCGACGCCAGCCCCGGCATCGACCAGCAGCCGGGCAACCGAGAGATGGCCGTCGACGGCTGCGATGTGGAGTGGCGTCCAAGCAAACGACTTCTCGGCAAGCTCCAGGTTTGCCTTTTGCTGGGCTGTTCCCCTCAAGAGCACCTGCGCACATGCGTCGTGGCCGAACCTGGCCGCAATATGCAGCGCCGTCTCGCCCGTCTCGTCTTGCCAGTTGATATCGACTCCGGCCTCGACCAGCATTTTGACAATGCGCATAAAGTTCGACTTGGTGGCAATTGCCAGGACTGCGCTAGACTTCGATATGGAGCGCCTCATCTCAGCTTTGTGGTCGCTCACGCCTTTCCAGTTCTCCCCCTGAAGAAGCAACCCCGTCGTCAGAGCATGTCCGCCGAGAACGCTAAGATGTAGCGGCGCATTGCCGTCTTTGTCCTGCCACTCTAGGGCATCGATGCCGTTTTCAACGTTGAACTGTCCCCACTGCTGCATCTTGCTCATGAGTATTTGACAGACAACCACAAACCCAAACTGGGCAGCATAATGCAGCGGTATACGGCCAAAGACGTCTCGAGTACTTAGAGCACTCCTCTGGTCAGGCTTGAGGTTTTCCAGGAGGTAAAGGAGCATCTGGACTGCTTCGTCTTCGCTGCTGAGCAAATTCGACTCCTTCAGATTGCTTGTTCTGGGAGCCGGAAAAGGTGACGTAGCCGGGGTGAGGTAGTGCTGGGCATACTGCACCGAGCCGCCGGGGAAGGGAAAAGAGCTAGCGTCGGGCTCGTCCTTGTTTGACGAAGCCGTCCTGGTTCGGCCAATGTGGATTACTAGCCTGTGAATACAGTTCCGCTCGTTGATGTCATCCGGCTCTTCGAGAGACATGATGTTGGCGAGAAGAAAAGTGACGGAGTTCCGGGATCTTGCGGAAATGGAGCGCTGGAGGAGATTGAGGAACATGCTCTGCGGGGAAACGCCCGAGGCTGTGATGCTGCCGTCGGCCAGACCGGCCTTAAGGGTTTCCACGTCGTCCTTGCGGATGGCCTGGTCCAGCCTGTCGAGAAGCGTCGTCGACACAGTTAGCATGGCCTTTGCTGACGCTCGTCCAAGAGACAGCGTTGAGCGCTCCGACTTTGCGTCGTCGTGGCGCTGAGCCTCTCCGAGCACGGAAAGCCACCTGTTTATCTCGGACAGCAGGCGCGTGATGGCCACATCTTTGGCAAATGGGCGGGGATCGACCTTTGTGGAGACGTAGCGGTGCTGGCTCGAGGAATCCGGGACTTTCTTGTCCAGCTTCTTAGTGATCTTGACAAAGCCGCGGCGGTTGATTTCGCCAAACCACTGCAGGTTCCGCAGCTGGCTCCGCAGCTCAAGGAGGGCACCCATGAGCTCCTCGATCTCGTCATCGTCGAGGTTCTCGACGACGTCTGGGGTCCTGCCATATCTGTCCTGGAGCATCTTGAGCCGGCGGCAGGCGTCGGCATACTTCTTGTTGTAGAAGGAGTCGACGTCCTCCAGATTCCGGTCCAGAGCAAAGAAGAACTCTGAATGCCTAGTTAGTACCTTGGGTATGCCCACGAAGCTAGCGAGCTAGGCGATATTCCATATCACGGGGCTTAGGAGCAAGACAAAAACATGAGAATAATAAAAAACAAGCCTACCTGCTAGATCGACCGGCCCTCCATTCCGGGCGGCGGCAGCCAAGGCCTTGACGAGCTTTTTAAGGCCCTTATAGTTGATGTACGAGGCTGCCCACTCGGGGACCTGGTTCCGCGGGAGACTGCCAAGCGAGCATGAGCCGTTTGCACTCAGGGGGTCATAAGGTAGATACCACGGTTGAAGGGGAGGTGAGCTGCCCTGTTTGGGATCAGGTACTTACTTCCTACCAAACTTCATCTTGGAGACTCAGAAACACTCGGGTTGTATGGGGTATCGATATGCCGAGGCGAGAGCGGTGGTTGTCTTGGCGGACAACTCCAAAAGTGTAGCCAGGGAAGAAGAAGATTCCTTAATCAGGGCCGAGTTGCGAGGACGTCTAAAACCGAGACTGAAACCGGCAGCAAACTGAGCCAGCGCAGGTCGCAAACCAATGGCGAAATAAAGAGAAAAGGATCGAGAGGAGATGAGGGCGACGGCGGCGGAGAAATCTACTGCATTTTTATTTTGGCCTTATATTTCTGCAAATCGAATTGGGACGAGGAAATGTGTAGACCTTCCGGTGATGACGAAACCAAGGTGGACGACGCCGAGATGTCCCGCTTGTCAAGAAAGGCGGCCGGGCGCGAGGGCGGGCGCGGGCGCGGCGAGCACAGGTTGTGTCTAGAACGCTTAACTTTGCGCCTGGTCGGTTTGTGCGGAAGGCAAAGCGGACAAACAGGCCGGCAAGCAAGCAGGCAAGCAGGCAGGCAAGCAGAGCGCCGGTTCCCGAAGACAGATAGAGGAACGAGGGGTGGCCCCAGTCGGGAGGTCTCGGGATGCCGGCAGTCAGTCGTAAGAGAGGACAATGATACAACTGCAAAGCGAATTCAAGAAAGAAAAAACCGAAAAAAGTCCCCGACAACTCAGCGAGCTGCCTGCAACGGTCGGGACTGGGCGGCAGAGGTAGGATCCATTGAGAGCGAATTAGAGAAGCGTCCTTCCCCTGGTGGCAGCGGGGAGCGTAGGATGGGATGGGAAAGGGTTTGAGTTTGCGAACAAGGAGGAGGGTTCTCCTTGACTTGTGTTGGTTGGTGTTGGTCAAGAGAAAGCAAGGGCAGTGCCGTGCTGGCGAGAGCTTCCAAGGATAGGTATGGGAATAATATATGCAGTAGGATCCAATTCAACTCCAAACTAAAGGACTTAAAGGTATGGCAGGCAGGGTACCTCTATCTTAGCTTGGAAACTAACCCCAAGGTTCCATTACATGTATTGTATGAACTAACAGCGTACCGAGTATACGGGGCAGTACCTTGTCTACCTAGCTAGTGGTTGCTTGAGTTAGGCCCAAGGGATGCGCCCACGTGTCGGAATTAACCCGAGCCCCGAGCGAGCGAGGATGGAAGGGAAGTGGAAGGTGGAAAGGTGGGGGATGTCAAGCGCGCCGCAAACAGCCTGTTGGATGAGCTCATGAAACATGCAACAGACAGAAACCACGGGCAAATCGCGGGTCTCTCTCTCGGGCTATTTTTTTTTCTTGCATACGAAGTAAAGGTTGCCAAGCGGCGGGAGGAGGAACAATAGACCATCCACTGACGGCCTAGATTATTCGCCTGCATCGACCAATCAGCGCCCGCGGTGGCGTATGGTGGGGCATTGCACCGATGCCACTGGACATGGCAGGTCTGGCGCAGATCAATGGAATGCGTGCCGCCCCGGTTTCTGGGGTCTTGGCACGGAAAGCTCGCTCTTGGGGAAGTGGCAAAGACAGCCAAACGTCGAACCCAATCCTAAAATAAGAAAGATACCAAAATTGCAGATAAGGATTCACTTTGTCCAAGCCCTATTACAATCCTAATCAACTACCATTTTTGGGAAATTGAGTTTCAGCACCCAACGCCTCTTTGGCTGGCTGGTCGGCCCCAACACACCATTTCACAGCGTACAGTACATACAAAAAAAAGACTATACTTTTTATTTTCTCTGTGGAATTGACACGTCTAGCTGCATACACGCGGTCAGGGGGACCACTCACCGCTCCAATTCGGTCAACAACCCCTTTCCTCGACAAACAACAGCGACTCGTGACTCGCGGCGAGAGCCGTTCCAGATTCAGCCAAGGCAGAGGCTGCTAGTCAGGCACGCCACGTCTGGGCAGGTAGCAGCTGATGGCGGTCAAGTGACTCGGGCTGCTTGGCTTCCAGGGGCTCCCCGCGTCAACGCTCGCCTCTCTCGGGCGACACCCAGGCCGGCCGAGCTGCTTTTGCTTCACAATTCAGCCCCCTAGCTCCAAACCAGGTATTCCCAACAATTAATTGCCATATTCACTGGGAGCACATGACTCTAATTTTTAAAGAGTATTGGATAATGTTTTTCGTTAGTGTGTCGGTTTATTTCCAACCCGTGTCTTCTCTCTATTCTAACCGTTTAGGGGTTTTATGTACGGTTCCAATCCGAGTTCTCGCGGACCCCCCCTTTTATATACACGCCTTTCACCCTCTGTCTGCTTCCAGTCATAACGCCGTTTGATGTGAACACTCTTATTATATACTCGTTCACCACGTCATGGCAGGTGGGGGGCCATTGTAGTCCGATGGCAAAAACTCCTCGAGGATTGCGAAGGGGTTTGCTTCGGGTTCTGCTTCTGCTTCTGCTCCTGCTTTTGCTTCTGCTTCTGCTTCTGCTCCTGCTCCTGCTCCTGCTCCGGCTTCTATCCTCAGACTCAACAGGTACTGGCCAATAATTCGCAGCATTCTCTTGAGGGAGACATGTTCTGGTCCCATGGTCAATTCCTCGGGTACAAACTCCGGTGGAAGAGCCTCTTGAAAGGCCAACTTGAGCTGTCGATTCGCCTCTCCGAAAATTGCGAAGCATGCATCGCGCTTGACTGCCGGCAAAATCACAATCTCAAGAACTCGAAACAGAAGCTTGATCCCCCCCTGGACACCGGCTGGCCCCTGATCTGGTTCCTCTACTGACAACCGCGCCCATTGCAGTAACGTGTCTTCGATTTCCCTCCGTAATGTGTAGTATTGCTCATTGAGAAAGAACATGGAGGCCATCGTCTGTACACGTAGAGTACCATATAGCGTGCGTCCTGCGCGACCTTGATACTGGGCGGTGATTCCTGCTGCCCACGTAGCCCTGATCAATAGTGGCCACCGAATTTCATTAGGGAATAGTGGGCGCGTGCGCTGAACTCCGTCGGCGGTTGCTCCTGCCGACACATCATCGAGGTCCGCCCGTTGGCCCGCCGGTGCGCGGACATTATCGGTGATCCGAGCTTCTATTCTCCTCAAACCGATGTTCTTGAGATCTAGGTCGTTGGAGGATTCCCTGATCCAGATGGCTGTCGCAAGATGGACTAGGCTGTCTCCTCCCGGCGACATCTTTGAGTGAGGTCGAAGAGGAGAGACAGTCCGAGACTTCAGTGTCGCTGCCTGGCATATGACAAGCAAGTGCCGCAACTTATTAACAGCCTCGCCGCTAAAAGCCTCCGAATCGAGGATCATCGATGTTGCCTCGTCGATGTTCTCGAGAAACCCTTGAATGAGAATGCGCACCGCCACGTCGTCCAGCCTGAACATGCATGCATTGAGAAGGTCCAATATAAGCTCGGGACTTTGAGCCCAGTATCCTCGCAGATAAACGACAAAGACTCTGGCGGCGAGTCCGAGCAGGCCGAAATCTATCAGGCACTCCACGATGGCCTGAAAGTGAGTATGGTCCAGCTCAGCGCGCTCGACAAGCACACCTTTCGTGAGGGCGACATCTGAATTCAGAACCCATTCTCGTAGGAAGTTGCTGTGTTCTAGGGCTCTCAACGGGTTCGACCGCAACCTCATCCCCCGGACGTGATGGCCGATGATACGCCGGATGAGGTCTCGAAACCCGGCAACATCGTCGCTCAGTCGGTAGTACTGGAGCAGACACAGCGTCGTCGCCTTTGTAGGTCTGAGACGAGAGGAAAATATAAAGCGCACAACAGCCCGCGCCAGGTCGTACTCGCCGATCCGGGTAAAGGACAGTAGGAGCGTATTGTAGTTATCGATCCCGGGTGGGACAGGGCAGACGAGGAGATTATAGCATAATTTCGCCACCGAGGCCACTCTGCTGCGTGAGCCCCATGCGCTCACAATCTGGCCGTTTAACTCGTTCAAGTGGGAGCGAGAGAAGGCGGCCTGCTTGGGATCGAGTTGAGGGTAGGTGTAGTTGGGATAGCCGTCTGACCGCAGCATGCGGATCTGGTTCCAAGCCGAATCAAGGCGTGTCCGCGGGTCAACCTGGCCGGGCGCATTGGGTCCGACGTCAATATTGTACGCCTCATCAAGAAGCCGATCAACAAGCCAGGTCACCCCGTTCTGACCATTCTGCATGTGGATTGGTTTTTTGGGTTCCCGATGATCTATGCCCTCCTCGACTTCCAGAGCGATGGCTTGTTCACACTTGACCAGGCCCTTTTTATTTCTGACTGTTGGGTTTGTCCTAATCCATGGGATGCCGCACAACTTATTGTAGCTCCAAATCCGCCTCTCCCTCCTCTGGAGGTAATTTGCCTTGTAGCCCACCAAAGAACCACGCCTGAAGGCACAGATGGAAGCCAGGACATTTTTTACTCGTAGGGGATCGGAGAAGACGTCAGAGTAGAAGTCAGCCGACTTGACAAGATGCGCAAGGTCTCCTGTGTGCGTTTTCTCCATAATCGCCGCGAGGGAGAGCCTTGCCTCTTCGATGTCGCGGGTACTGAGCCGGGGTACCGTTGGTGTTTCCAAGTGTTTGTGGCGGGCGGCAATGTCGGCATCGGCATCGGCGATCGCATCCGCGGGGCCGCCGGGCGTCGGCGCAGGCGCGGGTGTGGCGGTAGAGTAGTCGGCCGTAGAGACGTGGCCGGGTCGAGCTCTCCTCCGCCAGGGATTTGGCGGATTTGCGCCATGCGATTGTCGCGAAACGGTATTTGTCACGCAGTGCCATGCCGGGCAATGGCAGGCTCGGAGTCGGGGGGCCATTGATCAGGAACTCCCTCTGCATTGTCGAGGCATGTCTTTCAATGCTGAGGTCGCAGCATGGTTGGCGATTAGGTCAGGATCGACTGTCTCCGGGCAGTGGCCTGATGTTGCTTGGCGAGCTCCGAGGTTCGAAATATTTGTTTAGGCCCATTGAGCAATTATGAGGCTCGGGCGGGCCAAGAAACGCTAACCCCGTTTTAGCTGACAAGGCCCAGCACCAGCACCTCACAGGATATACAGACACGCCCTGGCTAGGGGTCGGCTTTGGACATTTCACTGTATAAGCTAGGTGATCAGGGAGGAGGGGCAATATGTTTCTCTGGATCCAGGCGTATTTGATACACAATCGAATGAAAAGATACTCCGAGTTTGCAGTGCCGTGGTTCATTCGGGCTCACATCCGATCTTGGAGAGCTTGGGGTGTCGTTTTATCAAGCGGGGCAATTCCAGTGGAAGCTGAGTTCTGGGGGAGCTGCCCCTCCATCCATTCCATGGATGTCAACTGAACGCCTCAAACTACCAGCCCAATTAAGCAGACCTCGCTATCACAATCACAAAACCATACTGCAACAATGTTCGCACTAACTCTGACGGCAGAGCTGGCAGGGTAAGCGTTGCTATATTCCGTATTGGAAGCTTTTCTCCCTAGACCGATCAGGGTGGGCGCTGACACGGTCATCCAGCGTTACCAACCTCCGACCCAACGACACCGAAGAGAACCCTTTCTGGTACACTTTCAAGGTGCAATGCACGTCTTGTAGAGAGACGCACGCAAAGCCTGTTGGTGTCAGCCGGTTTGTAAGCAGCATCACCAGGTCGAGGCTAGTAATTATCGATTCGAGTGTCTAATAATTCATGTCAGGATACCAATGAGATGAGTGGAAGCCGCGGTGAAGCCAGCTTTGTCTGGAAGTGCAAGAACTGCAAGGCGTGTATATGTCCTTCCCACAATGCGGCTTTGGCCCAAAATTGACTCATAATAATCCCTTATCAACAGAGGGAGTCGTCAGCGAACATCATGGCTGCCCCAGGCCCATATGAGCAGTCTGACCCGGCGAAGGCTCAGAAGATATTGACCTTTGACTGTCGTGGTTTAGAATTCACAGAATTCATGCCCGAGGTTTGTTGTTCTTGCAGCGTCTTTGTCTCCTAGATCAGACCTCCTCCGAGTTTGTCACTATTGCTAACTTGGATTCAAAACAGGGGGAGTGGCTCGCAGAAGGTGTCGAGTCAAATTCCAAATTCACCGGTATTGACTTGACCGAGGGTGAATGGTTTGAGTACGACGAGAAGACGGGCGAGGAAGTGAGTATTAAGGAGCTGAAATGGGAGATTAATCGGACCTGATTTTATACCAACGAGCTCATCTTGATATGGGCCGACTTCGTGCATCCAGTACTTGCAAGCGCCAATTCATTACCGAGTCATATAGCTTAGAGGGCGCCGGGCAGGAAAGCCTTGAAGGCGTCCCCAACTATTGAGCAATACCCAAATAGTAATATTCCACAGACTGAGCACAATAGATTTACCAGCAATAACAGCGCCCAAAGGGAACCGCACGATGGTGGTTGGAGACTCAAGTCCTTGAGCAAGATAGTTTAAAAGTGTGGCCCACAACAAGTCCACGAGGTCGCGATATGGGGCTGAAACGTCTCAAACATTTGGTTTGTATTTTTATACTGCACCACCAAAAAGCAAATTTGACCCGACTTAGACTTAAACGGACCATGAAACCGGCGTCGGCTTTGTGATTTAAATGACTTGAGCGACAAGAGTTGTTTAGTATCAATGTATTTGCTCTGTTGCAACCAATACAAAACAGTTCGTAATACAGCTCGATACAGTTAGCTTGCGGCCAGTACACCCGAATAAAATTGGCCTGTGTATTACCTACGTATTCATACTAACCGCACGCAGATTTTCTCAAACCAAACCCGCCAGTCCATCAAAAGCTACACGTCCCAACCCTTCGGCTTGACCATGACCATGAGCGCCGCCATGTCGTCGGACGACCTGTCTGCTGCTCTCAAGTTCCTTTCGGATGCAGGCCATCTCTTGGCGTCCGCCTCTCCAGAGATTTCGGCATCCATCATGAGCCACCGAAACGGCTTGATGTTCGAGAATGAGCTAGCACAGCCCGATACAGAGCGACAGCGTGTCTGCGGTTGCTGCGGCTATATAATGATTCTAGGCCACGGCAGCAGCTTGGACATGAGGCACGAGAAGGCCGCGAAGAAGAAGCTTCGGTCTCCGGCGGGCGGCAAGCGCAAGGAAGCGCGTGTTCAAGAGCCCCGTTCTGGACCAACTAAGGTCCTTACATGCGGCTACTGCGGAAGACTAACAGAGGTCAAGCTTCCGGCCCCCCGTCGGATCGCAAGGCGCACGACGCGAACACCGAAAGCCGGAAAACCAGGACCGCCGCTCTCGACGTCGGCTCCTCCTCAGCTCCAACCAGTCCAAGACACCGCCCCGTCACTTAAAGCAAACGCGAATGCGAATAGCAAAAAGAGAGCAAAGACCAGAAAGGCAGGGCTGCAAGCTCTGCTCGATCAGGCCAGTTCCTCCAGAAATTCCAAACCCGGGCTTGGATTGAGTCTAGCCGACTTTATGGAGAAGTGAGTCGGTCGGGCAGGGCGATCGACACCCGACCTGACCTGGCCTGATGGGCCGAGGCCGACTTTGAACCCAGCGCTGAAAATCTGGAACCTGAAACTGCACGAAGGTTCCGGAAGTTCAGGGGCGGCTCTGTCCAGTCTCCAATGGAAGGCCTGCGCAATGAATAAGCTGCCCTCAGAGTCAGACAGAAGCTTATCACCCCACTCTGCGCGCCTCCCGGGTACGCTACACCACTGATCGATTACCCCGCCAAATCGTACATTATCGCCAATTACCCCTCCAAAATTTTCTTTCCAGAGCCTTGTTCCGTCCCCAACATCTCAAGTCGCTGCGCAAGATGTCTGAACTATTTAATCCAATCGGCGAGAAAGTCGAGAAGGCGGTGCCTATCTCAGATGCAAACAACACAAATGAAGAAGTCCCAGAGGGCGACGAGAGAGTAGTTGACGAGGTCGAGTCTCTGTGCATGAGCTGCGGCGAGAACGTAAGTCAACGAGAAAAGTTACCCCCCCCATCAACCACCCTTAGGCTTCTAGAACTAACTGACTCTTTATAGGGGATGACGCGCATCCTCTTGACCAGCATCCCGTATTTCCGCGAAGTGATTCTAATGTCCTTTGCGTGCGACAAATGCGGTTACCACAACAACGAGGTGCAGTCTGCCGGCACCATGCAGCTGAAGGGCGTGCACTACGAGCTTCGCCTGACATCGATGGGCGACTTTGACCGCCAAGTTGTCAAGTCTGACACGGCAACAGTGAAGTTTATCGAACTAGATGTTGAGGTGCCCGCCGGCAGAGGGCAGCTTACCGACGTCGAGGGCCTGCTGTCCACAATCGTCTCGGACCTCGAAGACGGACAAGAGACGCGCAAGGACCAATCACCCGAAGTCTACACCAAGCTCGAGGCGGTCATCGCCAAGGGCAAGCAAATGCTGGCAGGCAAGGCGTTTCCGTTCCGTGTCTCGCTTGACGACCCAAGCGGCAACTCGTTTATAACACCAGACATGCGGGACGGCGTGGGCAAGTGGGAGAAACGCGAGTACCTCCGAACTTCCGAGCAAAACGAAGCCCTCGGGCTCGCAGATACGGCCACGGAGGGACTTGACGAGGATGGGAACATCATTCCCGATCAAGTATACGAGTTCCCTGCGGCGTGCCCGGGCTGCATGCACCCGTGCACCACCAACATGCAGATGGTGGACATTCCACATTTCCGTCAGGTCATCATCATGAGCACCAACTGCCAGGACTGTGGCTACAAATCTAACGATGTCAAGACGGGCGGTGAAATCCCAGAGAAGGGTGTAAAGACAACGCTTAAAGTCAAGACGCTAATCGACATGGCCCGCGACATTCTCAAGAGCGAGAGCTGTGCTCTCGAGGTGCCCGAGCTCGATCTCTCAGTTAATGCAGGAACGCTTGGTGGGCGCTTCACCACCGTCGAAGGGCTGCTCACGCAAGTCCGGAACGACCTCCATAGCCAAATATTCCAGGGCGGGGAACAGAGCGGCGATTCCTTGCGGTCCGAGGAGCGGGCACGGTGGGATGCCTTCTTCAAGGGCCTAGACGAGGCTATCAAGAGCGAGCGCGAGTTTACTGTAATACTCACGGATCCGCTAGCGCAGAGCTATGTACAGAGTCTTGCGGACGATCCGACCAAGCCCGACGACCAGATGACGGTGGAGGAGTACGAGCGGACACCCGAGGAGGAGGAAGAGCTGGGCCTAGCAGACATGAAGGTGGAGGGGTACGAGGAAGACGCCGAGCCGAAGGAATGAGCTGCCGAGATATTTGTCGAGGCCGGTCGTCTGCCCGGTAAACAGTAAAACAAGATAGACGGATTTGATGATACCTCTTTTGCTACCATCTGTGCCAGTCAGTATACGCAATAGATACCTGTCTAATTTGAGTGTTGGACGTGAGATGAATACTCTCGCAAGAAAGAGACGAGAGGAGGAATAAGTTTGGCTATAGCAGTAGCAACCTGCATATTTCTTTCTCCTACTTTACATATCATTTCATTGGGCGGGGGGATAGGAGCCGTGCTCGAACAAATAACAATAAAGGTACCGTTCCAGGTACGGTGAGAGATATAGGTAGTCTTTTCTGCATCTCGCTTCTGCTTGGTGGGAAGCCTGCGTAAAACTAGGCAGCCATCCAACCTGACCCTACTCGGCGAAAACCAGCATCAGAGCGAACGGTCAAGAAACGCGGGGATTTCATGTCCTCAATGTAGAAGTCTCCCGCCACGTAACAAACGTTCAGCCGTATATCCATCGCCTCCATATTAGGTATCCCCCCCTTCTCCCGTCTGCCTCTCGGATCTTCCCTCTACCCAAGCCATACAAAAAGGGATCGAGACTAGATTAGACCACGTACCGAAAAGATTTAAGACGCATAAGTAATAGACAGAATAGAAAAGAAAAACGCCCCTTATCCCATTTCCTTTACCGAAAAAAAGAAATAAAAAACCGCAACAACCACAACAGACTGGCATGGAAAAGAATGGGGGGAATTAGAGGACGGGAGTTACAATATGAGAAAGAGAAATCAGGGAAAATAAACGCCCAGGCTTCCGCTTGTCACTCAGCCTCTCTCTCCATTTTCTCTCCACGAGGGAAAACAGGAGAAAGAAACGAAACTACAGAAAAATAGACTTATACAAGGGAGGCAAGAGAAACAAGAAAAAAGGAAGAGAAAATAGAATCGGGTATATATGATCCACCGTTTACCAAGAGAGAGACCGCACCTTCCCACCAACCCGACTAAAACCCTTTTCCCTCCTGTGTCATGTGTTTCGCTCCTCCAACTTCCCCCTCCGACAAGAGACCCGAGATAGATACATAGCCGAGCCTTATCCGCCGCTGCAAATAAAAACGACGGGCAAAGCCAGGCAAGCAAAGAAATAACGGTTCCATGAAAGCGCCGTCGAAGAGAAGACGACAAAGACGCAATTACCAGAGGCTTGCGCCCTCCAAACCTCCCTCCTAGAAAAAGGTCGGCTTGGTGAGGACGCGGTACTCGACGTAGTCCTCCCCGTCGATGCTGATGATGGAGCCCTGGCTGACGAGCTTGCCCTCAAAGGGGCCGTTCTGCTTGCGCTCGTACTTGACGCCCATGTACATCTTGGCGTCGTCTCCGCCCCCCTTGAGCCGGTTAGCTTCCTGTGCGGCCCAGACCTTGTTCAACCGCTGCACCGACTCGTTGAATTGGGACCGGTTCGACAACGGCGCGTGGTGGTACTGGTTGTGGTTTTGGTGTTGGTGGGAGGAGTATGAGGAAGAGGAGGGCCCGCTTACCTCGCGGCTAGCCGCGTGCTGGTCGGCGCGCATCTGCACCGCCTCCAGACGCGTAACCTCGCGGCGGGCAATCGTGTGAGTGCGCTCCAGGGCGGCGGCCGAGCTAGACGAGGCGGCAGGCGGGTTACGGTTCGCAGGGCGCAGCTCGACGTCCGGCAGAGAGTGACGCCCGCGCATGCCCGTATCCGAGCGCCGTGACTGACGGTACTCGGAAAGGGAGCCGTTCGCGTCTCCATTGCGGCCCAGAGAGGACATGGAGCGGCGACCGATGTCGGGGCCATCGTCGTACCCGTTGTCGCCGTTGGCCAACGGGGAACCCTTCATGGCGAGAGCAGGTGGGATGCTGCCGCGTTCTTCCTTCTTGGAGACGTAGGTATTTGTCGAGGCATTTCGCACGACATTGAGGGCCTCGGCGACAGCAAGGGCCTCGTTTGCCTTTCGGGTATCGACGCTCTCGCCTTCGTCAATCTGGCGCTGGCGAATCCGGCAGTACTCCTTGATCTCGGGCCGGGGAAGGCCTTGGAGGTGCTCTTCAAACCGGACATCGTCCCAGTTGATCCAGAGAGCGCCTGCGCCTTGCGGGAAGTTGCCAATCATGGGCCGTCCATCACGCGTCTCTCTAACGAGCTTGACTCGGAACATGTCATTTTGACCCAGAATTCCGTACACCGCATGCTTATCCGCCTCCTCCTCCTGGTCCGACTTCTTCCAGTACCCTAGAAGGATTCTCACGGTTCGAGAAGCAACGGGGCTAGGCGCTGCAGAAGGCGAGTCCGCCGCCTGGCCGCCAAACGAGCCCATCATGCGGCGCTTCTTGGTCTCTGGCCGGTTCGGGAAATAGGCCTGGGCAGGGATATCTATGCCGTAGGCGATGGCGGGCTGGACTCCAGACTCTGGGGGCGGGTTCAGCTCAAGGCGGCGACGCGCCTCGGCAAGAGCCTCGGCGTTGAGGCGCTCTTTCTCCTCCAGGGTCTCATCCTTACGACTTGTGTCTGCGCGGATCTTGACATATTCCTTGATCATGTGATGGTTCAGGTTGACCAGGTGCGAGTCGAAGGCGACCTTTTCAAAAGTGACCCAGCTGCCGCCGGGGCCAGGCGGCAGAGGGAAGTCCTCGGTGAGGCTCCGGCCGTCTCGAGTGTGGGGCTGGATACGAGTGCGCAGACGATCACGAACGTCAATGAATCCAATTACGGCATGCTTGTTGATGGGCTCGAGAGGTTCCGAATCTCTCCAGTGGCCCAGTATGACTCCCTTAACGCCACCCGTGCCGTGCGTCTTAGTCGGGCGAGGAGGGCGAGGACGTATATCCTGGTCGATGCGCGCCTCAGAGGCCTCAGGCTCGTCATCTTCGGCGAGATCTTGGTAAACAGAGGTGCGCTTGCGCTTCGGGTACTGCGCGACAGTCGAGTGAGTTTCGACGTCGTCCATATCAACGTCTTCCTGGTCAGACGTAACGCGGATGGGCGATGACTTAAGGTTGTTGTGAGAGTTGCTATTGTTTGACTTTGTGCCGACAACGATCTCGTCCTCGAGAGCATTGACAATGGGACTTGACGATTGGCTCATGGTTTCATCGATTGGTGAATCAGGAGGCGGCGTGAGCTCCTCGTTGTTGATATCGTCGTCTTCAGCTGGGTAGCTGTCGACCGGAGTACTGGAAGGCTTCGTGTCAGGCAAGCTCATCTTGAATAGCACATATGAATATGCTCAGTGGCGGTCTTGAGAGTTTGGGTAACAGAGGGCTGAATGTGCGCAAGAAGCGGCGTATGAATGACATTCACAGCGACTCCAATGGTGATGATTGTGCTTGGGAGGGAAGAGCAGCAGATATATTCTCAAACAATGCGAAGCTAATCCGGGTCCGGGCTTAGAACTTGCCGGTGAGAGAGTTTGCGAGAATACGCAACGGCAAGTATGATGTGAAGAACCAGGTAACACGAGCAAAGTGTGTATGGCTGGGCGGCATTGCGCTCTGTATCCAAGGCAAAAGTTTACAGGGGAGCGGCAAGAAAAGCGGGGGAATATGTTTTTAGCAGAGACTCGTGTGGCTTCTTACACAAGTGAAAAAGATATGCGACCTTGTTCGGGTGCGTGTATATGTGGTGTTGGTCGGGTAATGGACAAGGGAAGTTTAAATGGTTTAACTTGAAAGTGGGATGAGACCGCCAACTTTGGCTGCCGCCCTGGAAAACGCAGGCAACGAATTCACTGACTGGGGGCCTAGGACTAGAGCATGGCGCGAGATGCTCTTTCCAAAAGAAGAACAGGCCGGGCAAGTAGTGCTAGTTGACGGGGAAACAAGGGGAACCAAAAGGAAATCAGACGGTGAAAAATGACTTACCCTTTGACCGAGTCGTGGTCAGGTGTTCTGATTGCTGGTGATTCTGAGATAGCCATGTCGCTGCAAGAGTCGGCGAAAGTTAGCTACGTCCCAGGACAAGTGCCGTTTTAGGAAAGAAAGACTCGGATATAGTCAAGATACTAGCGCGTGCTCGGGCTAATGGACTCCGGGGGTCTTTGCAAAGAATTTGAGCGCAACGCGATGGCCAATAATGTGCGAGGCAGCCTGGCAAACTTTTCAGGCCTGTGAGGAAGACGGCCCAGCAAAGAATTGTATTTGAAGTGAAGTGCTGTGATGTAGGGTTGCGTGTTCTCACGGCTTGTGAAAGGCGGGGAAAGAGCTTGCCTTGAACTTTTTCGCGATCGCAATGCCATCAAGATGCTCTTAGTCTTTATTAGGGTGTTCTGCTCCATCTGTAATATAGCAATGGGTGATGGATAAGGATAATGGATGATGAACGAGAAATATGGGTCAATGTGCGGACGAGGATAAGCTATGGGATATTTCTTCTTGGCTTTGGGAAGCGCAAGAGGGCGAGGGCTGGTGGGTATTGGTTGGATTGAGGCACAAAAGTTACAGAACAGCGACTGCGCTGAACTGACACTGTTGTTCACGAATATCCAATCTAGAACTAAAACCCACTGGACTAGAAACGGCCGCCTTCTCCCCGAAACAGGTGGCGCCAGCCCTGAAGCAACAGCTCATCTGCTGAACCAACAGTCACCCGACGTCGACGACCAGCATGTGAACGAAGCTGAGTTGTGGTGAATTGGAGTTTGGGTGGGGGTTAGGGACTGGTGTTAATTGGGGCAGGGCAGATGACGCCAGGCCGGTCATCCCAAGTTCAACTCGAACAAGGGACTAGGCAACAACTGTATTAAGTGATGGGTCGCTCTGTCTGACTTGCCTTCTCACAGCAAGCCAGCTTGGCGCGCGTTGCCCCAAAATATGTTTGCCAGACAAGCCTCGAGAACGAATTGGCAGACGCCAACAGCCACCAGAAACCCGACTTGAGGATGGGGAAGGAGGCGACGACGGTGATATATGATGACAACGAAAGAAGTCGAACACGATCTCGGAACGAACACGAACGTACCTCTCGACCTTGGGAACCGGCTCTTCGACGTGCGCAGGCTCTATTGAAGGCGGTCCTTCCACCGGCCTAACGTGGTTGGCGACGGTCATATCCATGGTTGCTGAAGCCAACTATCACAAGTGGGTGCAGGATAGGAAGTCTGCATTGACAATTAGTGACTTTTGTCGACGACGATGATGTGTAAGAGCAGAGTAGAAATGGTGAGTGAGAAGAGAGAGTAAGCATAAATGCAAAGGGTTGGTTGGCTGGGGCAAGCTCGACGTTGCAAAGCGAGTATTAAAAAAAAAGAAAAAAGAGACAAAGTGAAGCCAGAAGACAACCCCCCTGTATTAGAAAAACGTGAAACAGAAGTCGGGGAATCGGGAAAGCAGAAAAGTTGCGGAAGGGTGAGGGGGAACGCAAAAGGCGGGCCGAGCGGGAACGTCGAATCGAGCAAAAGAGGAAGATTGTTTTGACTGGATGTGACGGAACTAGCTCTCTCTCTCTCTCACCCCTCAAGCCCCCAAAACCCTCGATTTGGCCAAATGGAGATGGAAGGGGGGGGAGTTAGAAGGGATGAACCGGGAGAGGGTGGGTTTCTCTTTTTGGTGTGGTAAACAGCCACGAGGCCGCGAGGAGGCGGGCCACAAGATCAATTTAAATTATTGGCGATAGAACCAGGCAACGATGCATCCCGACTCGACGTAACCCGACTTCAGGCCGGCCACTTGACTTTTTTTTTAACCTCCTTATCCTGTTGCCGAAGCGTGTCTTGTTTATAAGACAAAAAAAAAGGGCAAATAAGTAATGAAAGAGAGAGAGAAAGGAAGAAAAGGGGGAAAGAGCGCCCGGAAATGGAATTAGAAAAGAAAAACGCGCCGCGAATATATTTACCTAAAAGTGATGTTGCTCAAACGTGGCAACAGGTTGGTGGTGGACTAGCCTCCTCCTTCCTCCTCTTTTTTTTCTCCCCCCGTTGCCTTGTTTGCCCCGAGACGCACACGCAGACGCTCTCTGCCAACACGAGATTAGGGTGCGGAATAAAAGTGTTTAAAAAAGAACCACCAGCGTCGTGGGCCAACCCGACAAGGAGGTGAGGCGATGGAGCGGCAAGGGGGTTTTATCTCCCAATCAGCAATGCGCTATAGTGTCAGCCTTGGCAGGCCGGGATAAAAATAAAAATAAGCCAAGTTCGAGATGGCCTTTCTTCGCGCAGCGATAGTTTCGATGGGGGAGGTTGGTTAAACTTTTCTGTTAGGGAAGCCAAGTTGCTGTTGAATGCCAGCCAGCCAGCTAGACTCTTCAACTGAATGGGAGGAAGAGGCGTTGGCAACCCAGGGTATCTTAGAGAAAAAGGCAAGGGTGGCGACGGGTATGTGTGGCAGCAGCGACAGCAGCAATCGCGGTTCCTTCTGTCTTCATGGAACTAGGGTGGGTTGGTTGGGTGGGTTATGTATGGGTTGTGGTTGGTTCACACGCCGAAACATGCAACACACACACACAACACACACTAGCAGGAACACAGAAAAGGAGAGCGTGTGGATTCAGCGTTGCGAAACAGATGTCGGGAAGAAAAAAGTGCTTTGGCTGCCAGCGCAATGCGAAACTCTTGCCCAGAAAAGAGTCTCGATTAAGTTATTAGGAGTGGTTTGCTGGGAACAGCGATGAGGGAGGAAGGTGGTTGCCGTGTTGAGTGTATGCGTTGAAATGTGTGTGTGGGCGTGTATGTCAGTGAGCAAAAAGAGTGAGAGTGAGAGAAAGAGGAAAGAGATGTAAGAGGAAAGGAAAGTCTGTGTGGTGAGGGAACCGGGGGACGTTAGTGGGTAGATAATAATAATAATTGAATCAAAAGAAGACAAGGTTATTCGGTAGTCTGGGGGAGGGGGGGGGGGGACTGGGAGAGAAGAGGAAGTGGGAAAGAGAGCAGTACTTCGTGGCGGCCGCTCGATCAGGTACAAACACTAAGTACCGCAGGATGACGGGATGATTCGCACTGCCTTCAGCCAAATTGCACCCAAGTTGATCAGAGACCCCAGGATGGGATTGGAGCTAAGCGAGGGGACTCTGTCCAGTTTTCCCATTGGAGACGAAGTCGAAACTGCTCAAGCAAACAGAAAAAAAATTATTAAACCCAATAATTACCTCTTGAATTGATGCATCTCCTATTAACGAGTACTGTGCCATATGTGGCGACGGGTCTCCCCCTCTCAGCGAGACAAGACCCCGAATCTCTTCCTCGGAGGGTACTCGAAAGACGCAATTTCGGCCGGCTATTGGGTCGTGGGCTTTTGCTGACCGTGGTTTCGCGGCAGTTGTTGCCAATGTGTCATCCCCTTACTCAGTACTAGAAGCTCAGCTTGGACAAAAATTTTCCTTCCTTCTATTTCTGTCTCTCTCCCTTTGGTAAGTCGTTCCTCCCTCCTCCCCATCTTCTCTCCAATCCAATGGGGGGAAAATACACTTTCCTCTTTCAATCTTTTTTTCACAGCACGGCTCTACTCTGTTGGTCTCTAGCGTTTCGCACTGTGCTTGTTCATGCACGGAACGCCTGTTCGGGGAGACGAAAGTCGAAAGCTCATCTGAAACATTTCCACTGTTGCATCAGCGTGATGCAAGTCCCTTTTTTTTACCCTCTCACGCCTCTCCGCAACTGTCTGTTTCCGTCACACCGTCGGGGACACTATCGAGGCACGGGGACGAGGGAGCGCGGGCGGCGGCCAAAGAGACGCAAGGAGCGATTAATTCCATGGTGACAAGACAATTTACGCCGCTAGCAATGTAACCTTGACGTCTTTTTATTTCGCCCTTTGGACTCTCTACAGCATCTCTCTTTCCCCCAGGTTGTCTTGTTGTCCTCGATTACATTCGGTACAGTGGGTATTATTTCCGTAGGTAGGTCAAGGTACCTCAGCTCAGCTATGTCAGCACTAGGTAGGCAGCTACGGCTACACCACAGGCAGGATGATGAGCGAACATCAAATCAGACAATCCACGCCATCGATGGCATTGCGCAAGAGACAGCAGGCAGGCAGGCAGGCGGGCAGGCAGGTTAAGCAGGCTGATGAGTTGAAAGTGGGAAGAGCGAGAAGAGAGATGGAGTGTGTCAGGCCCACTCTTCGAAAGAAGTGGAGTCCGTCCGCACTGTGTGCGGTGAAGGCTGACTGGCCAGCAAACGCGAAACTCAAACCGCGAACAAAACCCAGCCTAAAAAGAGCCCGTCAGGCGATCAATCAACCATTTCGCAACTCGCACACATCAGGCGTTCTATCATCGAAATCGCTCTTCAGCCCAGCAAAATCCCGACGCGCTGCTTTCTGAATTGATCTGCATCTGGGCTCTGGAGAGGTTTTGGGGCGGGAGAGCCGTTTGCGTGTTTCTCTCCTTTTTTTTTCCCCCTCTGCTCAGAATCCAGGAACAGACAGACAGACAGAGAGAGAGAAACCCGATGACACACATGCACATACACGCACGTCTGTGGCCGTGAGCCCGCGACAAAGTCTTTGATAAGATGATACTGTGCCGTACTGTACATGTACGTACACTACCACTACCTCACCTGCGCACACATATACTGTATTGTGTTATAGTCTCCGCCTCTCCTTCTCAGCCCGCCACCGCCCATCATGTGATTTTGTTAGCTCTACTGCTGACTGGTGGCTGCTGACGTTTTCGCGCCAATTCTCTTTTCCGGTTTTTTTTTTTTTTTGCAGTTGTGTTGTAACTTCTCATATACGCAAGGTAGGCAGGGCAAAGTACCGGGTAATAATAGCGTCTATATAATCAACGGAAGCGGGAGGGTGGCATTCAACCCATGAATACTCCGAAACCTATCCACGTATGCAAAAAGACATGCGCAAGACGACGACGACCTCGTCAATCTGACAGAATCGTGAATTAAACCGCAGCATGCAAAAGAAAGCTTGGGGTTTCGGCGTCTTGTGCAAACGTAACCTTGCAAGTAAATAAATAAACTACATGTACTTGCACAATACAGATTGACATTCAAGCCAGTAAAATGTCGCGCGCACGTCTATTACTATCCGGTTTTTTTTCCGAGGGGGTGGTGGCGTTCCCCGGCTTCGTCGTGGGGGAGATCGAGTTTATCTCTCCTCGAAGTCCTTCGCGGTGGTGGGCGGGTAGAAACCGGCTCCGAGTGGCCAGATATAATATCTCAAGCACAGTCGCGCCACCCGGCTAGCGGGTGTCCCTTTTCTCCATTTCCTCTTTTTTTCGTGTGTGCGTCGTGAAACAAATTTGTCTCGACGGCAGTGCAACATAACCGGCCAAGGTCTTCCCTGCAAGACAATCTATGTACTATACTGTACTTGTACTGCTGGTGCAATTGCTGCATTTGCTGCTCATTTGTGGGCTGCCTTGGTCCTTGTGGTTTTGTGTTTCTCCCTCTCTCTCTCCGCGGGGCAGGCGGGCGAATGGTGGTCGAGAGTTTTACGGGGTAGCGAATTGGCTGTGCGGGCACGCTGTCCTACCTTTGATGATGCTATCTTGAGATTACGGATATAACAGTACCCGGGTCGACTTGGGATGACGGCATGCCTCTTACCGCCTCCCCCTGCCACCTCCGCCACCTCTGCCACCTCTGCCGCCCGCGCCGCCCCTCCCGCCCCTTCCCCTTCCTCCGTACCCTCCGCCTCTCTTGCCTCCGCGGGTAACTCCCCTACCATCGAAACGATGGAACAAGAGCTCTTCGCCAAACGCGCCTTCAGCAAACCGCATGTAATTGATGATGCCATGGTCGACAACGGCTACCAGCACGTTTCTGTGCCCGTGCTTCAGTCGCGCGTAGAGCCGGCCCGGCCCAGCCCACTCAGGTTTCCCGGGTGCCGGCGGCGTGGCGTCAATCAGCGCCGTGATCTCCTCGAGGGACGGCACCGCAGATTCCTGCGCGTCGACCACGGCAAGGTAAAAGTCGGGCGGAGGGTGTCGGGTCTTGGTCCACTTCTGCGCCGACTTCCAGATGTGATAGTGGATGGCAAACGGCGCCTCCGTCTGCCACGGACTGGAAGGACCAGGTGAGGGTTTGTGCCGCGGGATCACAGCCATTTGAGTATAGATTGGAACATAGGATCGGTAGAGACCCGGCTGGACCAGGGGCCCGTACGGCCTGTGGCCCGGCTCGCTGCGCGGCAGTAGTGACGATAGCCACTCCCATGTGCTAGTTGGAGTCATTGCCGGTGCGGTAGATGGCGTCGGCTGTTTGTAGATGGGCGGTGCCCGGAGAACATTGTAGCCCGCCCGCTTGAGATTTGAGTAGACTTGGAATTTTTGTAGGCTGACTTTGCCTCGCTCACCATCGTTGCCGATGAGTAACGCGTAAGCGGCCTGGACACTGAGGGGCACACCCTTCTCGTACTCGTCGACTTCGTCTGCGACGTCCGGGCTCGGCGCGTCCGCGTCCTTCACGACAGGCTGCTGGACAGGAAATATGTCTTCCAGACCCCGGGTAGGCCACCAGAGGTCCAGCGATCCCCGTTCGATGAGATAGAGAGCTTCTTCGGGCAGGAGCCAGTCCTTGCCCCTGCCCGGCTTGTCCTTGGGCTGTCCGGTTATGGCGCGGCCGAGGTTCATGCTCGAGACGGACGTGTTCTCGACAATGACGACACGGTCGCGCACATGGACGTTCGCCTTCTTCTCAGCAGGCTCCCTGCCGTCTTTGGGCTCTTCGTCGTCGTGCTCGTCCTCGGGCCAGTCGGTCCACCAGTCCGGAAAGTACCAGCCGCGGACCCAGTTCTGGGGGGTATGAACGCGCGTGTAGCTCAGCACGTCCTGCATGGCGGCGCGACTCTGCTCGAGGGCATTGTCCTGCGCGCGCGTGCCGTGTGACTCAAAGTCCTTCTCGCCCCGGCGGATGGTCTGGGCCGAGATGCCCGTGCCCTTGCGGAATAGCGATGCAAAGGCCACAAAGTCCTGCGTCTCCTCCTCGAGGGCATCGTCGGCCGTTAACCCGCCCTCGACGTCGCCAGCTTGTGCGCTCGCCGCTGCTGTTGCCGGCGCGGTGGTAGGGATGTCATCATCGTCGAGAGGCATTCTAGCGGCAGCCAAAGCGTCTCGAGGATGGCGGGATACAAGACAATAGTCACCTGCAGATAGTCGGAGAGTTTGTGGGATGATGGTGTTGTTGTTGTTGCTGCCTCTGTTCCTCGCGTCTATTTCCGAGGTAGTTATCCTCTTGTGCTGCTGTTGTTGTGTATTCTAAAGTGAACCTAGAAAATAGGTGGATATTAAAGTCGAGAGAGGTTAGAGTTCCCGTCAATATTTCTTCCTGGCCCGCAGGGAGCTAGACGCCCGGGCCACTGTGCGCACTCGATCCACTGTAGTCTGGCGTGGGTGGTTACCTAATTAAGGGAAAAGACGGAACCCTGACTAACTCCAACGAACTGACTCCACGACAATGGACTACGGGTCTACCGAACCAACATTCTTCATCTCGACAAAGCCAAAGGACTAAACAGTCGACGCCCTCGCTGCAGGGCGGCGTAGTGAGCCAAACTGAGTACCTGCTTCCAATTGGTTGTACGGATAAGACTATTCAGGTCTCCATAAAGTGCGAAGCTTGGCGTTCGACAAATATATGTTTATCAGAAGAGGGAGAGTTTGGATGCAATGGCATGAACAGTCATCCTCGGTAACTTGTTCGTGTGACAAGTGGTAGGTTCTGTGTTGCTGGATACTCGTGTAAAGTTGGGCTTTTAAGACCACGATGATGACGATGGGTCCCTCGCTCTTGCAGCATAATGTGCATGGAGGACAAATAGTCGTCGTGTTGTTAGACTTTGCGGTTTGCCCTAAAAGGGTTTCACAAAAGGGAGCGGAAGATCTCCGAACTCTTTATGCTGAGTCTAGGATGCCTATCTTATTGCTTAGGTAGAACCTGTATTAGGAAATGATGCTGGCTAGTAAGTTGCTAACTGTGCTATAGTGAAAAGAAGACATCACTACCTACCTACGACGGCCGGGCCCTCACGCAAGGAAGGCAGCATTGTAAGCCAAACTAATGTAGATTACAAGCAAAGAAACGGAAAAGGAAGTCATCGCGAGGACTGCGGAGCTGTAGAAAGAGGAAGTGGTCTGAAGTGGATCACGAAGGTCATCGTATCGAGACTTATCGAGGCCCACAGGCTGTGGGGACCATGCCCGAAAGCTCTTCATTTCTAAAAAGAAGGAAGTAATTCTTGGAGCGTATAATAAGGAATCTAAGAGGTATATCTCTTTATTTAGATATCCTTTAAAGGCCTTTCTAAACGACTCTATCTGGGTTAATTCCTGTTCTCCGAAAACAATAAACGAGAATAGCAGAAGGTTACAAAAAGTAAGCTTGACAAGGACGAGATTCGGACTCGCGCGGTTTCCCATTGCGGATGGAGTCATTAGACCCAAACACAACGCCTTAACCAACTCGGCCACCTTGTCTGGCAATCTTTGATAAAGTTAATACCCCAGTTCCACAACCTATGAGTCAGCTCAGCAATAGTACAAAATTTCAAACTATTAAATGCAGTAGGACCTGGGGAGATATGGAGATAGGGGTGAGCGGGTGATTAGAGAGCTTTCGGACCCTTTCTTCGTTCCGTACCGCATCTCCTATTATGACATAATACTGACACTTCAATGGTTTTACAAACCGGCCTTGGGTTTCGACTCAATTTACCAAGACTTTCGTCTTCATAACTAAGGTAGGTAGCCGGGGCGCTTGTCAAACCAGCTCCAGTATCCAGATCAAGATCACTAGGTAGCTTCAGCCGCGCAGTTTCCTTCCTTACAGTCGGGGAGCTTGTCGGACCTGTACTCTAAAATAACCCTCATCCTATTAATCGCCATTCTCTTTAGCTTCAGCGTCTATGTTACGTTGTACACCTACCGCTAGCGTTGCTGACTTACCCTTTCCCTTATCTTTATTAACTTACACATCATGCTCTATCCCGAATATGGCGAATATGCCGAGAATCACACTGCCCGCCCCCCTTTTCTATCAAATAGTGCTACTCTGCATACTGCGAGTTTTTCCCAAGAATCTCATGTAACCAAGTCGCTTCAAAACGGTGGACAACCCAATACAAATTGTTGCCCGTCTGCAGTATCCAAGAATATATTGAAGTCGTTTTCATTTCGTCGATAAACTCATTCCTTGAAACAAGGGAAGTAGCCCCAAGATATATACATTAACATTGACAGTTCCATAACTCCGTTCACACCCCGTATTACTAGTCCATAATCCGTTTTTTTCTATACAGCCAAAGAGCCTCATACCCTACAAAAGACCCCCAAGCGTTTCTTCTATTTGCTTGTGTCAACGACATACCGGCCCACGACCCTGTTTTCGTGCATCATGGTGTAGATGTCCTGGAGCTGGCTCAGGCCAACTGTCTTGAACGGCGCCTTGATCATACCGCGGGCGTAAAAGTCGATCGCCTCCTGCGTGTCCTGGCGGTTGCCGACGTAGCTGCCCTTAATCGTGATCATCCTCACGACCGTGTCGAATACGGGCGCCTTGAGGTAGGCCTTGGCGGGGAGACCGATGCAGACGACGGTGCCCCTGCTACGCACATACTCTGTTGCCTGCTGGAAAGGCTTCTCCGATACCGCCAACAAGAGCACGGCGTGCGGGCCGAGGCCTTCGGGCGTGGCCGCCTTCACCTCCTTGACCAAGTCTGAGGTGGAAAGGAAGTCGACATACGCAGCGGCGCCAAGCTCCTTGCAGGCGGCGCCTTTCTCGGCCCCGCCGTCAATTGCAACCGCGTTCAGGCCCATGGCCTTGGCGTATTGAATTGCCATGTTTCCCAGGCCTCCTCCAGCGCCGACGATGGCGACCCATTGTCCGGGGCGAGCCCCTGACTCCTTCAGGCCTTTGTAGACGGTGATGCCGGCGCACAGGACCGGGGCCACGGCCTCGAGATCCAAATCTTTGGGGAGGTGGGCAATGTGTGCTGCTTTGGCTATGGCGTACTGCTGGAAGCTGCCGTCGACAGTGTAGCCAGAGAGAAGCGCGTGCGGGCAGAGGGGCTCGTCGGCCTGCATGCAGAAGCTACATGCCAGGCAGCTGCCATTCAGCCACTTGATACCGGCATGGTCGCCGAGCTCAACGTCCTTGACCAGCTCGCCCTTGGCTACCACCACTCCGGCACCCTCGTGGCCGCCGACAAGTGGCATCTTGGTCTCCAGTGGCCAGTCGCCCATCATGGCGTGCAGGTCGGTGTGGCAGACTCCGCTGTACTTGACATTGATGAGTACCTCATCAGGTCCGGGCTTCTGAACGGGAATCTTCTTGTAGACAGCGGCTATGAAGATGGGTTAGCATCACGGCGCCATGACAAAGCCGGCCCCGAAATAGCCAATGTTGTCGTCTCGTAGCTCTTCTATGTCAGAGGGAAAGGGGATAGGGGTCTGGGTGAAGCAACGGGGTGGTACTTACGACCGCCAGACTTTTCGACGACCTGAGCCCATTGCTCGGTTGGGATGTCAAAGGTAGCCATTCTGGATAACTTTGCGATTGTAATTGGAAGTTTCTTGAAGAAAGATAAGGGAAGAATTGATGCTCTTCTCATTTATGAAGTGGCCTGTTTGCTTTGAAGGAGGTGGGAGCTCGGGGTGGGAGCTCGGGGCAGGAGCGCCTCGAGGTGCTTTATATCCATCATCTTGGAATGTTGGAACAGTAGAACCTTGGAGAAGAGCATGAGCGATGGGCCGATGGAGTCGATTCCACGGGCGCGATCTGAAGCCCGTCATGTTGGTCACGGACACGCAGGAGATAGGTTGGGGGCAGCTAGCGAGTGGGGTGAGGATCAGCGGAAGACGCCTGCAGGGTACTTGGCACCCGCTTTGGATGCCAAAAAAACGTATGATCGTAAAATCAAGGCAGGTTACCTACCTAGGTCGAAAGGAATCGGAAGGTGCGAGGGGTCTATTGCAATCATGATACCTCAAAACCAAAACCTGGTCTTCAGCCTTGGTCACCCCATCCAGATTGAGGTAAGCTACCTCTGCCATCGCACTTTCCGCAGCCTGCACCCGCGTCATTCGTCTCCGATTGGAGAGATGCCTCTGAGCCCCGTAGAGGGCCCGTCTTCCGCTTTTGGAGGACTGCGTGCCCAAGTTGCAGGTTCAGTGAATCCAGCTCGCAAAGGGAGTTTCAACAGACCGGTACTGTTTATCCTTGGGCAACAGCAATAGCACCGGCCGTAGCAACTTGGCATGTCTAGCTGGAATGGACCTCGGGCCTATAGACACTTGCCTGCAGCAGGAGAGGGGAAGTTTGGACGGCTTTCCTTGTTTTGTGCCCCGTAGGTCGGAGATACGGAACGGGCCATCTACAGGAACCAAATATCGGGTTGTGGATTCAGGTCATCCGATTGTCCGCATGTCATGACGACGGGTGTGTGGCATCGGGTCGATGGAGGGCGAGACCCCTACCGGGGTTCGGCGTCATGGCCTTCGAGAGCCGACTCAGGTTGTTGCTGCATTGGGAGTCTCTGTAGCGGCGAACTCCTAAATGTCTTTAAATCACATATCAATTTCGATAGCACGTCAGTAGTTGAGCGTTTTCATGCTATACAGATTGAGGTTTCAAGTATTTTGTCCTATACCATTAGTCCGGCCATTACACCTGTAACTACGAGTTTCAAACATAAGGTCTCTGGAGACAAACTAGCCTCTTAGTTCTCTTTCTCTCTAGTTGTTAGAAGTGGCGTCGCCCCTCACCAAGCGCCTCTGAATATCCGCTGAACCGGCGTCTCTGGTGAAGTCGACGTAACTCTACCTAGGCAACCACGTTGCTTTCCTCCGGACCGGTTACAGCGTCTCTGAGCTAGTCTAAAACACCCCCCCAACCAACGACGAGGACTGAGCCATGCTACGCAAAGTGGAATACACTAACTCAGGTGTCTAGGTAGGCATGGAAGTCAACTTGTGTGTAGGTTAGTAGTTTCGAGACCAGCAGAAACCTGGAAAGCATCCATAGCCTCTGTCGGAGAGAAGGGCATCCATGCGTACCAGGTAGGTAGGCAGGATGCAAGCATGGCCGTTCGCGCAGAGCTATCAAAACGCGGGGCTGAGCGGAGTTCGGGGTTGCCCGGTATTTATTTCCGCGTGCAACGAATCCGTTGGTTGCATGCAGGCTTTACAAGATATTCCCATGTTAGTTTGGTTCACGTTTACTTCAACCGCTCAGTAGGGTAGGTTCCAAAGTCTTATCTCAACAATCCCTAGGAAGTGTTTGCGCAAGCCCCAGCACGAATCTGATGATCCTGGTCTTGAGCCGAAGTCGCTGTTGGATTGCCCGAGCCCGCCGACGGATTGCCCGAGCCCGCCGAGCCCGCCGAGCCCGCCGAGCCCAGACTCCAAGATCATGCCACCTCGGATCGGCCCGAGAGCGTCCGATTCGCAACCACAAGCTCCATGGATATGCCCGGCTTCAAACCTCAATTGCAATGGCCACCCATCTTCGCGGGTGCGGCCGAAGCTCAACCAACCTGTTACGAACATGTGTGCGATTGGGTTTGCGACATATGTACGAATGCACGTCTGGTTCGCGTTGAATATGACCTTCGTCACCTGCATACAACAAAGACTTCGCCATGAACTTCGTTTCCCATTTCTTTTTGGTCTCGTATTGAAAAGAAGGCTGCCGCGCTCCTGTAAAAATCGCTCTCGTTTTTTTACCAAAATATCGCCTATGATCCGCCAGGTCCTCCCAGGAGCGCAAATCTCCGCACAATGCCTGGGCCATACTCTTGGTACTGTCGGGGTTGTCAGCAGGAAACTTTCAAGGAGGCAAGGTAAAAAGAAGCTGCATACCTCTGCCTTAGTATGACAATACGATCGAAATTCAGGCGTCTGGCCAAGCAAGCTCCCTCCAAACCAAGGCCCATGCCGTTGTCGCTTGTGGGAGATGACTTGAACCTCGAGCCCTCCGCTCCTTGCTCCGCCACTCCGCACCTCGCTGGCGTGGATTCTGTCGTCAACCAACTTCTTAATGTCGCGCTGTAGTCTGCGGCCAAAGTCTTTGTACAGAGTGCTTCCGCCAGAGAGGACAATATTCTTGTAGAGCCCTCGGCGAACATCAATCGGAGACGACTGGATCACTCCGTCGACAACCACGGGCAACGGCGTCAGGAAGTCGGACGAATAGATCTCAGGGTTGAAAAAGATCTCAGGGGCCAAGAAGCGCTCGTAGCCGACGTCAACCGTGACTTGGCGACCGCCGGGCTGCGACACGACGTGCTTCAGGAAGCGGCTGCGGTCGCGATCAAAGCGAGCAAACTCCTTTACGATGTCGGGGCAAACGTAGCAGTACTCCTCTTTGATCTCCTGGGCCGTCTTGAGGGACGAATCGGGCTCGCCTCGGTCCCTGAGAAGCGACTGTACAAAGTACGTGATATCGCGGCCAGCGATGGGGATGGACTTGATAGAGGAGCCAATGACGTAGCCCTCGGCCACCGGGATAACGTGCGTGACACCGTCACCCGAGTCGATGACAGTTCCCGTAAGCGATCTATCCTGCACCTTTGACGAAGTCCACGACGCAGCCAGCGCGAGCACGGCTTGGACGGCAATATAGAGCCCGGAGCAGTTGAACGACTCGAAGAAGATCTCGGCAGTGTTTTCTCGGTTCTCGGGCGGGTTCAGGGGCTAGTTGTCCGTGTTAGTGCCCAAGCTGGAGAATGGTTCGAAGGGGACTAACCGGTTCGGTAAGCAGAAAGCAGTGGTCTTCAGGCTCGACCCTTAGATATTTAAAAATTGAATTCGACCAGAATCTCTCCATATGATCCTGGAACAAGAGGTCAGCCATGTCGCTCGACGCGCAAAAAGCGGCCCGACTCACCCAGTTCTCTATTTGGCCGTGTCGGATCGGATAGTGTAGCCCGTAGCCTGGATCGTTAGTGCCAGGACGCAACCAGCTGTTGGACACGACTTACCAGGACCTGAGGCCGCATTGATAGCTTCGTCGCCAATAAAGAAATCGAGGTCCTCGGTTCCGCGCTTCATTGACAAGTGGCCCGAAGGCCCCGCGCCTCCGGTGAGGAAAGACGGCTTGCTTCCGACAGCGGGGCGTCCGGAGCCGGAACCGCCGCCTCCCCCAGCCGGGCCCTTGGTTGCGATTGCGGTCGGGAAGACGAAGGAAGGCGAGTCGTTGCCAGCGAAGCCTGCAAGAAACAGCAGTTAGACATGGAATCGAAATGCGCAGACATGCACTCTCTCTCAACATAGTTACATACCTAGCTTAGAGAACCCCGTGCCGCTGCGAGTGAATAGTCAGTTGAGGGCTCCCAAGGTCCAGCGACGAGGGCGGGGCCAGGGGTCGGCTGGGCATCAGCAGGGTGCACATACTTGTCCATGACAACGGCTGGGGTTTGGTTGGCCATTGCTGCAGACTTGCGCTGCGCACAGCTCCCGCGGCCTTTGTTTTAAGCGCTCAGGGGCAGCGAGACTGCGTCGCGAAGGGCGGCGATGCGAAGGGCGAGACGTAGAGCGATGGCGTTCGACGAGGAGAATGGTTGAGTCCAAGATTACGTGCCTCCTCTGAAGCTCTGTGTGGGGATGAGGCTGTGCGTGCACTGCTGGGGTCCGCCCCCGCCGGCTATGGTGGGGCCATTTGTAAAACTGTCCAGGGTTAGGTATGTGCCTGTTGTGCATATCCCCGACAAGGTATCCGTATCCAGAGAATACCGTACCTTCCAAGAAAGGTCTTGCAATTCGAAGACCACACCTGATGCCTGTCTGTCTCTTTATTCCGGACAGTGGCGACAATAACAAAAGCATTGTGTTTGTGGCACCCGGGTGCTCCCAGTATTTCCAGAGAAAAGTAAGGTAGGAGGAGCATTCACAACGCCTGTCTTTACATACACATGTGGAATCCATTATACTTGGATGTTCCGAGCCCTTCCGTTTGAAGTGGTTTGAATATTTCTGCCAATGTACGTTCGTGTGCCTCTTTCAAGAGCCGGACCACCAAAAAAACAACCTCCCGGGTTGGTGGTTGAGAGGCAAGAGCGAACAACCGAGACCGGGATGAGTCCCCTCGATGCCACTGGCACTCCCAGGCGGTCAACTTCAACGAGAGGAGCTGTGTCGTTCTTGCCTGTCCATGGCATCAGCATGCCGCCACGAGCTTGCAATGCACTGTACTAGTAGCTAAAGACAACCTGAGCTTCCTACTCTTTATCCCGACTGACCGGTTGCCGCGTCCTCCTCCAAGCCTCCATCCTCACCCTCACCCTCGGGTCCCTCGCTGACCGTCCTGTCCGTACACAACAGCATCATTACTTGGGTATCAACCCGCTTCCTATGCGACGCGCATCAGACGCCAGCCAACGCATATATCCTCATTGATCATTGTTTGGAATTATCTTTCGTTACTCTTTGTCAGCCTGAAGCTTGCCTTTCGCCAGGTTTCCTGCAAACCGCTGGATAACTCCGCTCCTTTCTTAACCGCGCCCAGCAAACTTGCCGATTGTGAAGTCTAGTGCGCTTGAAGCCAAGCAGTCAGTCGGCTTAACAATCACTGTCCAGAACAGGAGCATTCATATGTCATTAGTCGAAGGCTGACCTGTCTCTATCTCTGCCCTGGATTACCACGCCCAAGTTCTTGTCCATAACGCCCTAGACCCTCTATCGTTTCACACCGACCTACGACTTCAAAAGCCCCTGGCACAAAAGTGGCAGCTAGGCGAAATACAGAGCTTTCAGGAGCGGCACAGAGCAGCCTTGTCTCCGAACCTGCACTCCGGGGGTGACCGTCTTTGCCGCCCTCACCTCTTCCGTCGCCGGTCCGGCCGCAGTCACCGTCACCCTTCCATACAAAGGCCAAACTTCCTTAGAAAGGGAGCAACTGAAACGCCTCCGGCACGCAGTGGAATGGCTGGTAGTCTACATCCTTGGTCAATCGCCGAAGAAGGTGATGGCACTGCCGATAGAATGTGGAAGCGGGGGGCTAAGTCCCCGGTTGGTGCCATGTTCGTCCACGCGGGGGCAGGATACCACAGCGTTGCGAACGAAAAGATCCATCTCGAGGCTTGCAGCGAGTAAGTCATTGTGGGCGGCTTTTGGTTGGCACAAAACACAAAAAACGCCAACTGACAACTGACATTGGATGAGTGTAGAGCAGCTCGTGTTGGTATGAAGTTTCTGAGATCCGGCGCTACTGCTCCCGAGGCTGTCGAAGCTGCTATAAAGTGCCTCGAGGATAAGGAGATCACGAATGCTGGCTTCGGAAGCAATCTCAACATGGACGGAGTTGTCGAATGCGACGCAACCATCGTCGACCACTTGGGAAGAAGCGGCGCTTGTGGCGCCGTTCCTGGTATGGATGCCTGCTCGCCCATCAAAGACCGAGATCTATCCTTTGAACTTGAACTGATCCTGCGATTTTACAAGGTATCAAAAACCCGATCTCTCTTGCCAAGGTGATTCTCGATACCAGTAGCCAGCCCTTGTCACTCCGCCGCGTCCCGCCCAACATTCTGGTGGGGCAGGGGGCAACTGAGTTTGCCGAAGAACATGGGATACCAAGCACTGTCAACGAGTACCTCGTCTCAAAGAATGCAAAGGACCGCTATCTCCGTTGGAACGATGACCTGAAGAAGGCCGATGCCAAGATAAATTCTGCCGCAGCTTTCGCCTGCAGATATCAGGAGAGCGAGCCGAAGAGGTCGCTAACTCCCAATGATTATGACAAGGCGGCGAATCAAGCCGGTCTCAACCAGCGGCGAGACCACGCCAGTGCTATCCTGACTGGGACGTGGAATGAAGGCCAGCCCGATTCGCCATATTCCGGAGGCTCTCCTCTTGGGGAAAATGGGTCACCTATTGTCACAGCGGCTCCGACTCCATCCCGGTCTACCCCGGGCCCAGCACAGAGAGCGACGACGACGACAATGACGAGTAGGGCCACGGACCGAAGCCCCCTAAACTTCATGACTTCCGCCTTCCAGTCACGCGTGACTCAGTCTTCGTCCAAGCGGCCCAGGATTCGCAAGAGCCTGAGCGACAACACCGCCTGTCTCGCGGCCAAGTCGCCTTCTCCAGCAGGATCCCCCCATGATGGGTCAGATGACTTTTCATACTTCGACGACCGTGATATTTATGCCTCTGACTTGGCTCACGATCGGTCTAAGAAGCCAAAGACGAGTAAATACCACAAGGGCATGCTGAGCCAAGATCAAAACACAGACTTGGTGACGGACACTATTGGTGCCATCGCTATTGATCTGAATGGTAATATCGCAGCAGGGTCGTCTTCTGGAGGGATCGGGATGAAGCACAGGGGTCGGATCGGCCCCGCGGCCCTGGTAGGCATCGGCACTGCCGTTGTGCCCGAAGATCCCGAGGACGACAACGGAACGTCTGTGGCGGCCGTCACCAGCGGGACTGGCGAGCACATGGCTACGTCCCTCGCCTCGGCGAAATGTGCCGAGCGGCTATTCCATAGTACTAGACGTGGGCCCGGGGGATTGAGCATCGAGGAGTTGGACGAGCACAACTTGATGGAGGCCTTTATTCTTGACGACTTCATGGGACATCCAGGGGTCAGGAACCAGCCTTCAACTGGAGCAATCGGGGTAATGGCCGTCAAGAAGGACCGCACCGGCATCTACTTCTACTTTGCTCATAATACCGACTCCTTCGCCCTCGCTTCCATGTCGACTACCGAACGCGACCCGGCTTGTGTCATGTCGCGCCTCGGAGAGGGCCGTCAGGTGACACAAGGTGCGCGGAGAATCCGAATCGACTAGCACGCTTCCTTTGAGTCAATCCTGTGCGGAATACAGGGCGTTGGTGCGGGTTTTTAGAAGTGTTTCGGGTTGGAAAATGCTAGAAAAAAGAACGGCACTGAAAGATTGGCGTAACTGCGACATTGCTTTGAGGCGTGACGCTTGGGTCAGGCAGCCCCCGTTATTCGCGGCATCAGAATAGATTAATGACCACAATGGGTTTGTAGGGTATACCCAGGTATTAAAGGCATCCAAAGATTTATGGTCGCGTCTTGTTTACTGTACATTTAGTGTGCTTGATACTAATAACAATATAGTCCTGATCTGAAGTCATCATCAGCACACCTGAATTTCTATAAGCATCTGCAATGACCGAGAAGCGGACTTTGGTGAGATATAGTCGGCCTTATTTATTGCCAAGGTCTCATGGGCTCATAGTTAATTTCTTGTCTACTCAAGTAGGTACCTATCGCGGACAGACTGCAATGTCTGACGATGCGAAGTACACAAATTATATACATCCCCCAAACGTAAGAGGGTCTCTTGTAGTAGTACTAGCAAGTCATAATGTATAGTACACATGCAGTTGGTTTGTGTGTGGTTTTATTGCTTTCCATCTTACCCACTCGTTTTCCCCTTTCTCCTTTCCCCACATCCATGTCTGTCCTGAACGCCGAGGCAAACCTTGTCCAGGCCTGCCGTAGCTGAAATCCCCTCGCTAGACCCATGCTGTCAGAAATGCCACTCAAAGGAGATCAGATGAAAAGAAGAAAAAACCCAAAAGAAACAAATAGATATCCCTTTCTAATACCATTTTGTAGGGTTGAGACGCCGTCCTTGGCTAATGACGGCCACAAGTGCGTAGTAGTAATTACGAGCGATTTAATCTCGAGTCTTTTGGTCATGTCATGAGACCTCCCCGTTGGGGCCGAGCTTCCTCTTCTCTTTGCGCTTAGCATTCGGGGATGTGGTCGCCGTGTAGGTCAAAGAGGGAAGGACGGAAGAAATAGCAGCGGGCAGCACGCCGTAGTTCCCCAGCTTCAACTTTGTGCCGCACGTTAGACACTCGCCGCCCTCGGGCACTTCGCAGAAGATGCTCAGGCAGATGCTGCAAACGAAGCCCGTGTCGACGACGTTTCTGTGGCAGAAGCAGGCGGCGCGGAAGTCCACCAGGTCCACGCTCGGCATGACCAACAGGTCAGCCACGCTCGCCTTGAGACCGGCAACCTTTACACCGCCGGCGGCGGGAGCGCCGCCCTTCGCCTTCCCGGCAGCTTGGGCCATTTTGCTCTTTGCGCTGCCGCTGCTCCCGGCCCCCTCCAGCTCGTCAGAAGGCCGCGACGGCGCGCTACCACTGCCAAAGCCGAACATGAGATACTGCAGCAGGCCCTGTGGCTCCTTTGCGTGGATGAAGGTTCCCCGCGTGATGAAGCTCGCCTGCTGTAGGAAGGTGGCGCTGCCGCGGAGGGCTAGCGTATCGATGGCGATGCGCGCGTGCGCAGCTGCGAAGACGGCATTCATCATGGGTATGTACTGGGCTGCGCTGCTGTCGCTGACCGACACCACGAGAATGCGCGCGTGGAGACCGGCCAGCCCGCCCCCGGCGGTCCTCGCCCCTCCTCCTCTACTGGCATTGCTGGCGTCGGCGGCTGTGCGGGCTGCGGCGAAGGAGAGGGCGGTCTTGTTGATGTGGGTGAGCGCAAGGGTAAGAGCGCCCGAGACTTGGGTCGTGGTTGTCGAGGCAATGTCGGCGGGGGCGGTCTCGTCGATCAGGGCTCGAAGAGCGGTGAGCAGCGACGCCTCGATCTGGGCGAATTGCGGATACTTGTTGGCCGAGTGCTGAGCAGCGGCATCTGGAGCACCACCGGCGGCATTGCTCATCTCGACATCTTCCAACGTTGATGTAGGGGGCTTGGGTGGTGTTGGGTAAAGCCAGACAGCCCTGTGGGAGTGGGCAGCGATGAGAGCGACCTGATTGGAATTGTTGAAGGCGAGATGGGTATTGACAAAGACGAGGATGTTTGCTACGGCTTTCGAGAGAGGAAGCACGTTGGCGATGGCAGCCCAGGCGCGGGGGTTGGTGTCGATGACGATGACGCACAGAGAGGGAATGTCGTTGGTCGTGAGCACCTCGTAGTGCTCCGAGGCGTCGACAAAATCCTGGGCGCTCATCATGGAATAACAGCCTGCAAGCACGGAAACTCGGCGGGTTGCCCGGTGATGACCTCAATGTGGATGCGGATGCGGGCGGCGGGCGGCGGGCAGCGGGCAGGCACCTCGAAAGATCTGGGTTCGGTTTTGACTCTTTCAGATGCTTCCCCACTCAGGTACTCTGTAAGGTACCCAAGATGGGTAGTCCTCAGCCCCGAGCCTGCTTTCTTTGACAAGGTTCGTTCATTTGAGGATCTGTGAACAGGGGCAGGAGTCCTATGCGGATGCGTGTGCGTGTGCGTGTGCTCGTAGGATGCGTTCTGCCAGTTAAGTCAAGTGGTATCGACGTCAGCTGTCCTGCCCTGTACCGATTATACCCGCAGTGTAAACGCCTTTGTCGTCGCGTGTTCTCCAATTCAAATAGCGGGCGCGCGCGTCATCTTGAAAAATTAGGCAGGGTCCTGGTCCTTCCTCAGCACGCACCCACGTGATGTGCTATCGTACCCTGGCAGGATTTCCCCCCTACCAGCCACATCCGGTTAGAACCAGTCAGAATTCAAGATGGGGGGGTGGGTCGCGTGGGATGGAGGGGTCCAGAATCCCTGCGAGCACGCGCGCCTAGGGACGAGTCCCGCCGCTGAGAAGCTCCGAGGCTCCCTCTTCGTCCCCCCCCGTGTCACGACAGGTGCATCCTATTCGTGATCACGTTAACGGGTTCTGAGAAAAAGGCCTCGCTGGGGGCCAGTCCTTTTGTTACTTCCTGTGCTCACCAAAAATCTGCAGATAAAGAGCGATAACCCTCGTTTCCGTCTCTGCCCTTGTTCCGATCAACCCCGCGTCACCTCTGCGTTTGCCTTTCTGCGTTTGCCTTTTTGGCTCTCGCTCTCGCTCCACGGTGTCGCCCCAAACTCGCAGCATACCAGCATCCCACCATCCATCATCCTATCGCTCCTCCGTCCCGTCTTCTCCAAATCGGACTCAATCACCGGACTCGGACTCTCGGGGTCGCCCAGTCAAAGCAAACTAGTAGTTCGGCAATCTCGACGTATCACCCTGAGAGCTGCCCCTCCACGGTCGGGACTTGCGGAACCTAGATACCCTCCATCACTCAACACCACAAGCTGCCGCTACCTTCCAATTCTCATGGCTGCAGTTGCCGACAGCGCGCCTTCGGCCCTGCCGCCCCTGAGCAGGGAAGACCAGACCCTGCTTCTTTTCGCCGGGTTGATGGAGGGCGGCCAGGAAGACGAGGAGACGGTGTCAGACTTGGGAAAGTTGACCAAGCTCCTCACCGAGGATATCGAACTCGCCAAGGCCGGCGAGCCGTCCATTACCAAGATCATCGACGGTGATTGTGTCGACACCATAGTGTGCTACCTCGACATGCGACAGCCTGATATTGTGCGAGCCCATGCCACCCTCTGCACCTCGGCCTACCTCAAGGCTGCCGGCGAAGACGGGAATCGCAAGCTCGCCGACTTCTTCTACGACAGGGTTCGGCGAGGCACCTACGACGACTACATTGTCGCCTTTTGCGTTGCCGCCACCATCTTCCCCATCGTGCCGGACCTCACCTCGGAGCTGTTTCTGAGCGGTGGCTTTCTTGCCAGTCTTGGTCCGCTTATGAGGCGGAAATGGAAGAGCAGGAAAGTCGAGACGGCGTGTCTGGAGATGCTAAATGCTGCATGCATGAATGCCCATTGCCGCGAGGGGGTCCAGAAGTACTGCGTCGAATGGCTCGAGGAGATTGTCGACCAAGACCCCGAGGATGCTGTGCAAGCCATGCGCGCCTCCGAGCCCGACGTCAACGTGCGAGAGGGGTCCATCTCGATGAGGAGACACTCTCTGCAAGTTCAGAACCTCGCCGCCGTGGTTTTGGCCAAGCTAAGGGTTAGCAATGGCATCTTCACACCTCCTTCTGACTCCGCCGCCATCTCGTGCTGATGATGTCCCACTGACATCGGGCGTAAAGGTACAACCCGTAAAACCCCCATCCGACGGCTCTGCACCTTCTAGAATACAACCCGCAACAACCAGCATCGAAGACCTCTCCAAGATGTTTACCAGGATGCTCCTGGAGAATCCCGAGCATTCCACTCAAAGCTCGATCGAGGGGCTGGCGTATGCATCTTTGCAGTCCAAGGTCAAGGAAGACCTGTCCCGCAACAAGACTTTTCTTAAGGGCCTCGTAAAAACCCTTGAGACTGCCACTCCCAAGTCGCCCCTGACGTACGGGGCTCTCAGCATACTTTGCAACCTCACCCAGTACCAACCCGTCCAGTCGGAGGAAGAGAAGAGAATGAACCAGCTCAAGGCGTATGCGAATGCGGCCGGAAAGCTGCAGACGGACCCCTTGAATGACCACGACCACGTCAACGAGCGGTGCAAGCGTGTCTTTGCGGCGGGCGTTACCCCTGTTCTAGTTACCCATAGCAAGAATGGCTCGATAGCATCCCTAACACTTATTATTTCCATCATATATTCCCTTTCAATGACGCCATCTCTCCGTGGGCAGCTCGCACAGCAAGGCGCCGTCCGCCTCCTTATTGCCGCCTGGACTGCACTGCCCGAAGCAGAGCCAAGAACCCGTCGCGTCGCAGCCCAGGCGTTGGCTCGCATATTAATATCTACAAACCCGGCTCTTGTCTTTGGTGGAACTCGTCCTATACCCCAGAGTGCTGCTATCCGGCCCCTGGCATCCATAATCCTTCCAGAACCTAGTGCTGAGACGCGCGATCTCCTGCCAACCTTTGAAACCCTCATGGCGCTGACAAATCTCGCCTCGACCGACGACGATACACGCAGCAGCATCGTTCGCACGGCTTGGACAGACATCGAAGATCAGCTACTCAGCTCCAACTCCCGGGTCACCACCGCTGCTGTGGAACTTATCTGCAACATCGTGCAGAACAGCGCCGAAGCCTTTGCTCTATTCGGAGACGGTAAACAACAAGCACAAAATCGCCTACGGGTGCTTGTGGCACTGGCCGACGCTGAGGACATCGCGACTCGTAGTGCCGCCGGAGGCGCCTTGGCAAGTCTGACGGGCCACGAGGCTGTAGTGCGCGCCATTGCAGCCCAAGAGCGTGGCGCCGGACTCGTGCTGGGTCTGTGTGGCGAAGACAACGACGACCTGCGGCACAGGGGTGCGTTTGTCGTCTACAACATGGCCGCGGCCGAAGGTGAGGCGGGTCGGCTCGCCCGGGAGAAACTGCTGGCGGCTGGCGGCGTTGCCGTGTTGACCGAGTGTGCCAAGAAGAGCAGGAGATCAGAGGTTGTGGAAATCACAGTCCAGGCACTCAAGGGGCTGCTTGAGCAGACATGAGGCCAGCAACATGACTTTTGTTTCCTAGAAACTAGAGCGGGCAAGATTGCTAGAGCATCGGTATCTGCATGCTGTTGGAGAAACTAGACAGAAAGTATTGTATCAGACAAATAGATACATGGACAGAGCCGAGCCAGCATGATACTAGCCACAAGTGAAGACAGCGAGTGTTGCAGCTCAAGCTCGGTGGACGGGTTTGGTATCTTTCTTCAGCAGCTACGACTGGCTTGTACATAGCTAATTCCATGCACCGGGACAATCATGGCTTCGTTGCTGCAGAGAAATAGTTGGCGACGCCGAGGGAAATGGGATAGTCAGATGGGAATACCTAAGAAATAAGAGCAGCCTTGGAAACAGTAGGTGATTTACCAATTTACCTAGTTCAAGATCGTGAATTGCTTTGATTTCACCTCGAGCTATATCATGTGTCTTGCACGAGGGAAGAACACTTTACTATTGTTTGTCTGACGCCCCTGAAGACCATACTTCCATAATGTCAGGTATTCAAATCATAATATATGACATGGCTATAATCGCATCACCCATGTACCAGAACCTCTCCCGTTACAAAACCATGGCTATACTTTCGTAAAGCTGAAATACATGAAATACAGAGCCAAACTCCAAGAAGCCAGATACAACATAAATACCGCTGATTTTTAGACTCCTTCCCCAACTGCCTCACACATCTGTGCTCAGCTCATCCGTGCTCGTAAAAATCTTGTGCAGACGGCGACTGAGGGCGGGCCCGATGGCCCTGTCGGAGAGGGCGCCGTTTTTGTTGGCGCTCTTGCGGATGCCCTCGAGGGTGAGGGGCCCGCCCTCCTCCAGGCCCCTGAGGAGCGGGGAGACGGAGCTGAACTCGTTGGCGAGGCCGTAGGCGATGGGGGCCGTGACGCGCGAGACCTCCTGCAGCATGCGCACGTACGTGTCGCGCACGCCGTCGCCCGTGCGGACCTGGCCCGACTCCATGCAGAAGCCGGCCGACGCGTCGTTGCTCTCCTCGCGCTGTTTGCGGTACGGCACCGTGCTGATGTGCTGCGTGAACACGGCGATCCACTGCGCCGTCTCGATGGCTGCCGTCGTGTGGTGGATCAGCACCCCGTGCATGACCTGCAGCTGCAGAAGCGCGTCCTCGATGGTGTCCTCGTCAATGTAGCTGTTAGGTACGTTGTTTTTGCGGCGTCGTGGGTTCCGGGTGCTGGGCGGCGGCAGCCTAGAGGTGGCGGAAGCGTCATCTTCCAACCCGCCTCGGACAGCCGACACGTACTGGCGGTTCCGCACGTTACGGTTCTTGCGCTGCCATACAGCTAGTCCCTCAATCAAATAGATGATGGTCTGGTCTGGGAAGCGGGCCTGCATTTGAAGCACATGCGACTCAAGGCTCATGCTGTCCGGGCCACTGCCACCGATGCCGCCAAGCACGAGTTGAACAAACTGATCTGCTGTGATGATCACCATTGCGTACGTCTCAGACTTGATCTGGAGGGGGACTGGCTCCCAGTGGCCAAGCTCGTCGTTGTACCGGGCGCGCACCTTGCGTCGCCACTTGACAACGTTCTCTACGGGGCTGCTCCAGGAGGCTACCTCCACGTCCAAGTCTTTAAGGAGCGTTTCCGCTTGTAGCTTGATGGTGGGGGAGAGCGTTGACGGAAGATCGACAATCATTTCCGGAGTCGAGATCTTCTTGTCTGTCCGGGTCTTGTTGACTTCGGCTAGTGCGGCAGCTCTCTCCTTTTCTAGGACCTTCTGCTCCTTCTCCAGCCTCTTGCGCTCCTGTGCTGCCTCTCGGGCTGCGGCCTTTTTCTCCTTTTCTCGTGCCTTTTCATCGGCCGTCTTTTTCACAGCAGGTGGTCGCTTAGGTTTACTTAGTGCTTTTGATGCAGAGCGCGCAGAGGGCGCAGCCCGTCGAGGCGCTGCAGCCACCTTCGACTTTGGGACCGCGCTGAGGTTGTCGATGTCAGGGAACTCATCTTCCGAGGAGCCCGAACGGCCAACATCATCGTCCGAATCATCAAGGGTAATGACCTCTGAATGTACTCTCCGCAGTGGGTGGGAGGCATTCAGAGGCTTGCCGTTGTCGGCCTGGGCAGGTAGTGGTGCGGAGCTTGATATGGGATCCCACGCCACTGCCCTTTTTGGTGATTGTCGTGGCCGAGGTTCCTTGTTTCTGGGCGGCGAGCTCAAGCTAAAGGGGTCATACTCGTCGTCTGTTGCTGTGGGTGCTGTAGCAATAACAGGTCTTGGGTTATTCTCTTTTTCCTGCGGAGAGGAAATAGCAAAGGGGTCATCGTCAAAGTCGGCCGGCTTGGGCTGTGCGGTTTTCGTGCTCAGCTGCTGCTGCGGCAGGGGCTGGGAGCTCGGCAGAAGCACTTCCTCTAGAGCTGGCCTCGAGCGGCCAAGTCCGGCACGCTGGAGCGTTTTGGATTGACCGGGCGGTGCAAAAGTTGCTGCAGAAGTTGTCGACTGGAATGGGTTCTCTACCCTGGCAATGCCTCTATCGATGCCTGATAGGCGCTGACGCTTCGGGGCGGGACTGTTGAGAAGGTCATCGTCGGACCTGCCGATGTAACTTGGAAAGTCAAAGTCGTCGGAAAGGAGCAGGGAATCCGGGGCTGCTGGCAGCTGGCTTCGCGACAGGCCGGGTACAGCATCAATCCCACGACGAATGTGGCGACGCAAGGTGTCGCCCGTCACGTCGAGTACATCGTCACCGTAATCTAGCTTTCTCGGGGGGAGGGTTGGTTTTGTTGGCGGTTGTCGGCGCAGGTCCTCGGCAGCTGGCGGGGAAGGCCCGACGTCGGGGCTGGACAATAGGGAGATAATCTCAATGGGCATTTTGGCAGCGATGCAGGGATGGCGATGGCGATGGCGATGGCGAAAAAGGGACTCGGCACGGCACTGCCATAGCAGGACCCATGGGCTGTTTGTCACTCGGCGATCAATCAAGCATCTGCCATTAGGCTTTGGCCAGGCTCATGTCGAGATGGACGGCTCGAGAGCGGAGGCAGCGTGACGTTACAGTGCGCGTCAGATACTTGCGCCGCGACTCACGACAGCCATTGCCCCATTAAAATCGATGATAAGACGCGACGGCAGGCGCGAACTAAACACGAGTCACGTGAGGTTTATTGTAGCGGTTGGTTCCTTCCGGGCGAGCTTCGTAAGGTTTATTAATGGCGGGGGAAGTCCCTGCGTTGTTCCCGCCTGCCCCTCACCTCACACCTCATTTGCACCAAAAATATATAAATCGCAGTAGTTAAAGCCTAGGCTGGTGACTGACATGAGACCCCTTTACAGAGTACGGAGTAGAGCCTGCATGGAAGCGATTTGAAGTCTGTAGGATGCCAGTATCTTGACTATAGTGTCATGATTCACAATAGACGTACCATAACCAGCGCCCTTCCATGATGTGCGTCCTCCCAGGCAGGCCGCCTTCTCTCCCACGATGACCCGGAGAAGGCGTCGCCATGCACTTACACCCGCCACGCCACAGACCTCCTGATTTAGAGCCAAAGACGAACCAGATCGACGCCGCCACCATGTACATACATTTCGAGGGGCAAGGGGACGTTCGGGAAATATCCGCACGTGGATCGGTTTTTGCCCAGTTTCACACCAGTTTTCGGACGAGACGACGTTTCTTCTGGCCTGATTCTCTCGATGGAGGGTGGAGAGGACGTCTTGGCACACGCCGTGAAGGAGCATGCGCACGGTCGAGGGATTTCCCATCAACGTCCGTGTGTTGCCCAGAACAGGTTGGCATCATCTTCAACAGGAGCGCCGTTGGTGGGTAATGTGGGCACCCGGTCGACCTCGATATGTCCGCAGCGAACCGTTGCGCGCTCTTTCGGGAAGCTCGCCAGCACCACTTCCAAACCTTATACCGGATTGATGATCCAGGGGCAGAGGATCGTGACAAGAAAAGGGAAAGGAGGCCTGGTAGGGCGCGATTTATCTCTCGCGATTCTCGAAAAGAGGCGCGGCCGGCCATCGGGGAAAGTGCCGGCTTCCTTCAGGATGACCGCCCGCCCATGCTCTTCCGGGGCGGCCATGCCACCGAGAGACGCAATCAGGGACAACAAGCTATTGTTGGCCATGAACTGCTTGGCTCGATCCTCCGCCAAAGGACGCCATGTTACGATGGGCAAGCCATGTCCCAACAAAAACGTTGGAACTTTTGGCTCTCGCGCCTCATCTGCCGCCGACCCGCTTCTCGAACAGATACCCTCAAGTCCCGAGGATGATCCACGAGCCGGAACCAAGCTATGTGACCCAGAGGATCGCTCGGTTTTCTCTTCCATGGTGTTCCGGCCCTCGAGATTATGAGCCACAGAGTGCGATTCATGCATGGTGGTTGAGGAAGGCGCATGAGAAGGGTCATGGCGTACACGTCAAATCGGGCCCCTCTGTATATGTACGCGCGGCTCAAGTAAGTGCTAACGCATGATCAAGGTTAATGAACTCGATGAACTGCAAGTCCAGACGACAGCAAACTATGGATCCGCCTATCATTTGGTTCAACAGTCGGTCACGGACTGCGACTATGGGCAGCTCTTTACCATTTCCCCGCAATCCAAAGCGCTCGATGCTCCTGCGAGCACGGGATATTGAACGCGGAGTATAGGCAAGCTGGCCGTGACGGATCCGTGCCCAGTTCTGTTTACCTCGTGAACCCCGAGCGCAGGGCCCCATTCGACGACTTGCTCCGTACGCTTGTCGGAAGGCAGCAGCTGGTGAACGGCGAACCGCTTCTCGGACTAGCAGCACGAGAGAGTCTGGCTGAGTGAAGCGCGAAGGGCACAAGACTCGGAACGAGTGGCGATGGCGATGTATTGAAAGCGGCTGAGTCCCGCTGCATGTCTGGCTTTTATTGCTTACCTCTTTGCGGGCGCCCCAGCCACAGTACTAGTGATTTTCCGAGGGTCAAAGGAGAAAAGGGAGAAATAATGTGGTTGTCGTCGTCTGGAAAATCACCGCGAGAGCGTTAACGCTCTCATCGGAGCCGGTGTCTCCGTTCCCTGAGCCAATTCTCAGCTGCCAGAACGGTGCATCGAATGACTTGAGGGTTGGCTGAACTGCATGGAAAATCTAGAACCTGAAGAGCTTCGAGCTAGCACGGTGGCTGATGCGATAGATAGGAAGAGCAAAATACTCTGTCGAAACTCGAAAGGAGGCGGCGATATCCCCAAAAGGTGTGGTGGGTGTGGGGGCGCACATACCTCGTCGGCGCAGCAAGACCTCCACCGCCGGCCGACTTTTCATCACCTCACCACCCTTTTCCGGACCCTCCTCTCCCATTCCTGTCCAGCGTCTCACGGAAACATTGTGACTTGCAGCCCTCTCGTTTCCCGGTTCTTCTTCGCGGCGAATTGAGATAGCAGGAGGAAGAAGGATGGGTGATATGGTTGAGACAATCCCTCACTTATCGCTATCTCTTAACCTGCTGATGACAAGTCTCGGTATTCCGTAATACCCTCATTTTTGCGAAGCATTTCGAAAATATTCAGCCGATATCGTAATGCGCCGGGCTATCACAGAGGGGAAAAAATGCAACAGACAAGTCAGGGAGCACACACCACTGCCGACAGAACGCCATGCCGCCCTGCTCATTGGACCGCGGCCTGTATCGCTGAATTTTGGTGGGGTGCGGAATAGGTTGTTGTGGTTGTGTGCCTGCAGCATGGCGATGTGCCTTTGACTGGCGGATCCCAAGGCCGCTAAAAGCCATCTTGTCCATTCACAGCGGGCAATTCGGCTGCAACTCTGCTGCACCCCTGAACACCAACGAGAGCGAATGAGATAAAAAAAAAAAGGAAGAAAACTGCACCCTTCTGGCAACCCAAAACCTCTGCCGCCCGTTGGCGCTGATATGGGTGACCGAGGTCGAGATAAAGGATTCCAGGTTCCTTGTGCTCGATCCCACTTGTGACCGCCGGGGCTCCGGGAGAGAATCGGGAACGGGCCGAGCTTCAAACGTAACCATAGGAATAAACCACTCGTTCACCAGTTGAACCGCGCGTCGACCCGCCGGGACTTCCTGGGCTGGATTCTGGAGTCTGGAGTCTGGGCATCGCGTCATGTCGGTTTGCTGCCGCTGCACAGGCCAGAAAACTGGAAGGCCTGGGGTCCCTGAAAAGGAGTGTTCGTCTGAGTTATCGGACGCATTGGCTGCCTGCCTAGCCCGATTGGGGCGGTACCCGTCTGCACAAACAGGAGCTAGGCCCGCATGGATCGTTCTCGAGAGCTCGCAGCCAATCATGTCCAGGAAACCTTCTCTCTCCCCCACAGAGGTGTGCGGGATTGCCACTTGTGCCTGCACTTTCTCACTCCAGAGGGTCAGAGACTCCCCGTTTTGTAAGCCGTGGCGCACAGTCTTTTCTGGTTTATTTTATTTTATTTTCGCCATTCCGAGGTGAAGGCCATCCTAACTCACACTGCTTTGGGGTTTTGGGTTTCTAGAAGGGCGCAATACCCCTCCCGTATCCGTGCCAAAGGTACCTAGTTTCACTGGAGGGCTCACGGGTTAGGTGTGGAGGTAAGGTAGAAGGTGTCCGGTGCTCTGTTCCCGCCCTTCCAGCCCTCGCGACCGCCGTCCCGGTTAGAGTCCAAACCTAGATTCAAGGTCGACCTGAACTCGCCGTCGAATTCGCGTGTTTCCCTGGCTAGATAGACAGGGTCTTGCAGCGTGTTTATTCGCGTTCGTCGTCGAAGCATTGACGAAGCCCACCTGCTCCCCAGCTTTTCGCCAGCAGCATCCCAATCGGATTATCAGAGCAGCGCAGGCCCCGTTCAGGGGACGCGTTTTGGTAATTTGCGCCCCCCCGGTCGGCGCAATCAAATAAACAAGGGGCTCCCCAATCGCCCCAAGGCCGAGCATTTTCCCCCCAGAATACCCGCGCGACAAGACAGGAAAATCCTCGTTTCTGGCACGCATGACGCCTGCTGGAGTGGAAGCATAAACCTTCCTCCGTAAGGCAGTCTTGTGTGTTTATCCTGAGGTGCCTCTTCCATTTTGGTGGGCATTTGCAAACAGCCAGCCGTCAGTCTGGCGCAGCTCCACCAGCAGCCGAGCGACCTGAGCCTACGAAGTACAGCACCTCGAGACCCTTTTTTTTTTTTCCAAGGCACGTCCCGGCCGACTGGATCGCCAAGTTCCCAGCTACCTACCAGGTGGGTGCGGAAAAAGGAGACGGCTCCATCAAATCTACAACGGCACGCCGGCTCAAACGCGATTTGCCTTGAGTAGCCGAAAATACCCTGAGAGCAAACTAGGCAGCCGACGTGTTATTAACGAGCTCCACGCCCCGCGTCGCCTGCCAGCATGGCGAGCTCGCCGCCAGCTTCGCCAGGCACACTGCCTCCGCGGCCACTGAGCGCCATGGTCCGCCCAGCGCCGAGAAGCAACAGCCGTATGAGCGTCGGTAGTAAGACTGGTGGAGGAAGTAGAGCATCCGATGAAGACACAAAAACGTCGGTGAGAGTCGGTAAGTGCGGGTTTCGGCTTCGGGTCCAGCGTCGGCCTCTGCGCGTCACTGCAGCAGTCGCGGCATCGACAGCAGCGGCGGGCGCGCCGTCCTTCTCGATTGCCGTGCATCTTGCGTGCAACTACCTCCTGCTCAAAGTAGCAGCCGGTTTTTCTCTTGTTGGACATAGACACCTCGATTCTAACGCGTGTTTTCTGCAGCGGTTCGCGTTCGCCCGCCACTTGGGCCGAACGACCCAGGCTTTGACCTCATACCGCAGCGGTTCCAGCGGTCTATGGTTCACGTCCAGACGCCCACAAGCCTTTCAATCGATTCGCCGCAGGGTAGGAAGTTGTTCGTGTTCGATCGAGTGTTTGGGCCCGAGGTGGACCAGGCCGGTGTGTGGAACTATCTAGAGGACTGCGTCAACGCCTTCGCCCAGGGATACAATGTCTCCCTCCTCGCCTACGGCCAGTCAGGCGCCGGCAAGTCTTACACAATGGGCACGTCAGGCCCCGAAGAGCAAGAGGATACCGAGATAATGGGCGTCATCCCGCGCGCCGCCGCCGCGCTCTTCGAGAAGCTGGAAGGCCCCAAGGGCAACCCAAACCGCAGCTCCATGTCACAGCTCCGTGCACCAAACCGGTATTCCACGCAGCCGGCGGGCGCATCGCGGGCCGAGAAGAGCTGGAGTCTGCGGGCAACTTACGTCGAGATCTATAACGAGCAGCTCAGAGATCTCCTGATACCAGAACACGTGCCGACGCACGAGCGAGGCAGCGTCACGATCCGCGAAGACGTAAAGGGCAATATCATCCTTACCGGCCTGAGGCAGATTGAGATCAACTCGGTGGAGGATCTGATGGGCGCATTGAACCAGGGGTCGACGCTCCGACAAACGGACGCAACTGCCATCAATGCACGGTCGTCACGCTCTCATGCCGTTTTCAGTCTCAATCTGGTGCAGCGGAAGAGCAAGCTGCAAACGGCGCAGGGCGCCGAGAAGCGGTTTTCGGTACCGCTCGAGGCCATGACGGGTGCGGAGACGTGGGTCACGACGGACAGCAAAATGCACTTTGTGGATTTAGCCGGCAGCGAGCGTCTCAAGAACACGGGCGCGCAGGGGGATCGTGCCAAGGAGGGCATCTCGATCAACGCCGGGCTGGCGGCGCTGGGCAAGGTCATCTCGCAGCTCTCGTCGCGCCAGCCCGGATCGCACGTGTCGTACCGGGACTCGAAGCTGACGAGGCTGCTCCAGGACTCGCTGGGCGGCAATGCCATCACGTACATGATTGCCTGTGTGACGTCGGCCGAGTTCCACCTCAGCGAGACGGTCAACACGGTGCAGTATGCGCAGCGCGCCCGCGCCATCCAGAGCAAGCCGCGCATCCAGCAGGTCGAGGAGGGCGACAAGCAGGCCATCATTGACCGCCTCAAGGCCGAGGTGGCCTTCCTGCGCGAGCAGATGCGGAGTGCTGAACGCGGCGGGGGCGAGCGGACGGGACGCACCCTGGCCGCAGGTGAGAGGTCCGAGCGGCAGAGCGAGCGGGAGTTCGAGCTCCAGAACCAGCTACTGGACTCGCAGGAAAACTACTCGACCCTGAGCCAGCGGCACGCCAAGCTCATTGCCGAGATGGCAAGGGCCCGAGACTACGAGCTCGCCGAAAGCGAACGCCTCGACGACACCCTGGGCGACAGCGCCACGGAGCGGCTAAATCGCTCCATCCGCTTCACCCAGGACGTCGAGCAGGTCGTGCTCGAGTACGAAAAGACGATCCAGTCCCTCGAGCAGTCGCTTGCCAGCACCCGCGCCACTCTGTCCAACACGGAAACCTCGCTTCTCGAAAAGGAGTCCAAATGCGCCTACTCGGAGACCATCACCTCCCAGCTCCAGGCCCGACTGCACAAGCTGATGGAGCGCGAGGCAAGCACCGAGAACTACCTTCACGATCTCGAGGCCAAGCTGGACGGCCACACTTCCGGCGAGGAGAAGAATGCCACCATCATCATGGAGCTGCGCAAAGAGATATCGCGTGTGCGCGAGAACGAGGCCGCCTGCGAGGACTACATCTCCACTCTCGAGGAGCGCCTCGCCGAGGCTGATCAGGACGCCGAGCTGATGCAACGCGAGATTGACCGGCTTGAACAGGTCGTGGAACGACAGCGCAGCCTTGGTAAGCTGGACTCGCTGTTGTACGACCTCGATCACATCCAGGATGCAGCGCCGCCAGTCGAGCCTGAGCCCAGCCTGGGCAACGGCGCCGGCCACCGACGCACGGCCAGCCGGACCTTGGCGGACCACTCGCGCAGCCAGAGCCACGCTAGTCGCATGAGCCACATGGAGGAGCCGATCCCTGAGAGTGGCGAGGAAGAGGAAGACCTCGCAGAGGCGGGCGTAGAGCGCGAGACGTTGGCTGACGAGCAAAAGCTTGCTCGTGAGGCAACACCTAAGGCTTCGCAGTCCAATCTCTTGGAGAGTGGCTATGACGCGACCGAGTATCCCCCAAGCCCGGCGCAGTCCAAGTTTGTCGCCGACAAGCTGGAGTCCATCACTCAGGAGCTTTTTGACCTGAGGGTAGAGCATGAGGCTACGATCAACGACTACGGCATGCTCCATTCCAAATACGAGGACACCGTCCGCGCCCTGCGGGAGCTTCAGGATGCTATGGACGAGGCAAAGCACCCCGGACGGATACGGGACTCGATGCTCTCGGTCATGTCGCCCGTCGACACCAGACCACAATCTTACTTGTCAGACGCAAGATCCAGCGAGACCAGAGACGGCACGCAGTTCTCGTCGCGCTCGCTCTCATCCGAGTTGACATCGGCCATGCAGTCTCCTGCTACCATGTTGGACAGCTCCGACGCAGAAACGGCTGTGCCAAGATCCGACTCCCGCCCAGCCACCCCGATTGGAGAGAATGGCGCGGCTACGCTTGCTTCCGAGCTCAACCGGCTCAAGTCTGTTGCTGCTGAGAAGGCATCTGCGGAACGAGAGCTCTCCCAGCGTTATGCGCAGCTGGAGGAGAAGCACCAGGAAGCCCTTGACATGGTGGAAGAGCTGAAGACCGAGGTCGCGAAAGCGCACCAGGCCGCTGCCAATACGGAGGCTTCATCGCCGCGGGGTAGCGCTCCTGTGATCCGCCGCAAGTCTAGCCAGAACGTCATGATTATCGACCGAGCTCACCGATCCTTTGCCTCGCTCCGTAACATCGCCGCGGAGAACTTTGAACACCAGCCAGATGTGATGCAAAATTTCGAACTCAACCTGAACGCCGCCATGCATGAGCTTCACGCTAGATCAGAACGGATTCAGGAGCTTGAGGCGGATGTTGCGTCAGCCAGGAAGGAGATGGAGACCAAGATGACCATCATTTCCGGGCTCACCCGTGAACGCTCCAGCTTGAAGGCGTCCCCAATGGACATGGCCGTAGTGTCAAACTTCCGTGAGCAACTCGAGAAGAGCGAGAAGCAGATGAAGAGTTTCCAGGAGTCGCAGGCAGCGCGCGAGCGAGAGCTCCAAGCTCAAGTGGCAGAGCTGCAAGAAGCACTGAAGCAGATTCCCGCACCTGCCGAAACTTCTATTTCCGCTGCCCACGAAGACTCCTCGGAGGAGCTCGAGACGCGGGCTAAGCGGGTCTCGGAACTCGAGGCCGAGTTGGTGAGCTGGGAAGACCGGCACAATACGGCATTGCAGACGATGCAAGCCGCAGAGGAGGATATGAAGAAGACAATCACAGAGCTGGAGGGCCAGGTCGCTTCCTTTACCGCACAGCTTGCCGAAGTCGAACGGAGAAAGCCCGAGGACGACCAGATCGTCAAAGAGGCCGAGCTCGAGCAGCAGAAGCTAGTTAACCTTCTCCGCACTGAGATTGACGAGCACAAGGCGGTCATTAATCAAACCGCAGCGAAGGTGGCAGACGCTGAGCAGCAACACGCCGCTACCAGGGCTCTTCTTGAGGTCGCCGCCAGAGATCGCGATCTTGCTGTAGGTGAGGTTGAGAGCCACAAACAGTTAATGGCCAGGCTCGAGGACCAGATCGCCGAGCATGAGCAGACTGTCAAGGCCCACCAGGAGAGTCTGCACGACCTTCAGATCAGGCACTCCACAGAGCTCGAAGAAGCCAGGACCTTTGCGAAGCGAGAGCACGACTCTCAGCTGGCGGCCCTCAAGGCCCAGCATGCCAACCAGGTCAAGGTCCTCGAAGGCGACCTGACCGAAGCCCACGAGGACCTCATGAAGGTCGCCACCCAGGTGGCATTCGCCCTGGGGCTAGACGTCAGCGTCGAGAAGATCACGGAGCGTATCGACGACCTGATTGCGGACCAAAAGGCATTCAGCCAAGAACAGCGCAAGTGCAATGAGCTCGAGGGCCATGTGGCAACCCTCACAAGCATCAACGACACCGTGATGCGCGATCTCGAGGCCGTCCGGGCGACGCTAACCGAGCTGTTGGCTGCCGAAGAAGAGAGAGAGGCCAAGGATACATTCCCGGTCAAGGAGCAAGTCGCGTTGGTCAAGAAAAAGGTTACGGACCTGGAAAAGAACAACAAGAAGAACTCTCGTCTCGTTGAGGAGCTCGAGGACCAGTTGCAAAATAACTTTGACCAGGCTCAGCTGACAAACAACCGGCTGTCGACCCTGCAGACGGAGCGAAATGTGCAACTCGAGGAGGCGAACGCTGCCAAAATCAGGCTGCAGTCGGAGCTTGAAACCATCAAGGAGGAATATGCTTCCCTTCAAGTAAGTTCAGAGCGAGACGCACGCATGGTCCATTTTACCCGTCACCACCTGCTAACAGAATCTAGGCCAAGTACGACGCAGCTTCGGTCGAGAGCCCGCAGCGGTCCAACTCTATCAACTCGCACTTGCGCAAGAGCGCATCAGTGGCATCGCTTCCCTCTCCGCCACCCGCCATTCCCCTTCCCCCACTGCCCTCTGGAAGCTCGGGAGCCAATGCCTCAGGGACGCCCGGGTCGCCCACGGGCAGGCCCGCAAGCAAGGACATAGCCATCTCGCAAATCCAAGAGGACCAGGAGGCGCGCATCCGGCTCATCGATAAGCACCTGAAGGCGGAGAAGCAGCTGACGGCGACGCTCGAGGAGGCGCTGACGGACCTGGAGCACCAGCAGAACAAGATGAAAGCAGACCTAGACGCGTGGCGGCGCCGCGCCTCGGAGCTCGAGTCGGAGCTCAAGGAGGTCAAGGAGAAGCCGCAGCAGGACAACCGCTGGAGCCTCCAGCAGGTCGAGGAGGAGCGCCGCAAGCGCCACGACGCAGAGGTCGCCCGCGCCCACCTCGAGGAGCGCATGAACACCATCTCCAAGAAGAAGAAGAAGAGCAGCCTCAACTGCTTCTAGGAGCCCGGCAGAGATGCTGATCGTCATCTTCTGTCCCGGCTCCCGGACACGCTCCTGGGCTGGGCTCTGCTTGTCGTTGTTGTCGCCGTCGCCGTCGCCGTTGCTGCGGCGGTGCTTTTGGTTTTCCTCTGCGCCACTCGTTCGTGGTCATGGCCATGGTCGTGGTTGTAGTGGTTTTTCGGTCGGCGCGCGTGAAGTAGACTGGAGTGATGAGAATTTTAGGGAACGAGTTGGGCAATGTTTTGTGTTTTGATTTCTTTTTTTGCTGCTGCTCATCTATCTTGTCTTTGCAAGTTGATTTCCAATATCTTGGGTTTGCCTTTCGCCGGCCTATACCCCCTCCCCCTCCTACGCACCCACTAACACATGTTCAGTACTGCTACTGCCTCTGCCTCGCTTAACCCAGTGTTTTCTTTTACGGCGAGCGCATGTATGTATGTATGTGTATATATATATATATATATATATGTGTGTGTGTGTGTGTTGTTTTTGTATTTCATATTTTTTTCTCTCTTGGCTGGTGTGTTTGGTGGTTTGGCTCGCTGCTTATTTATTCCCCCACCCCCTCCCACCTAACTACTATGATCGGATTGCATGGCACAAACACACATATATATTCATCTCGTCTTGCGGCGTGGAGTTGAAATGGCAAAGCTTTCGGCTGTTGTTTGGTTTTTTTAATTCTCGTTTTTTTTTGCGCACTCCTTTCAGACATACCCACGGCAACGGTCATTTTGAGTCTGTCCTTTTTTTCCCCGTCTTTTTGGAGCATCGGTGGTGGTGGTAGTTAGTGGTGGTGGCGGTCATATGTTGTTGTTTATTGTCGTCATCTCGCTCTCTGTTCTGTCTTTTGACATCTTTCCCTTCTTTTTATTTCAGAGTCCATACTTTTTTTTAAAAATTTCTTAAAAATTTCTTACTGCTCCAAACTCTTCTTCTAATTCCTATATACACCTGCTTGTATGGACCCGCTTCTGTTGGACACGCCCCGTGAAGGAAACGAAGCATGATTCTCAATGCGTGCGTGGTGAGAAAAGAAGAGGGTACCGGTTCTCTCAGCGGGAACGGTGGACACACAGAGATGGAAATGAGATAGTTTGGAAGATGAAAGTCGATATCATGGTCTGAATAACTCGTTTGATATTATATACGGTGCCCATATACTATTAGTTGCGTCACCGCCGTCGTCGTTGCTATCGCTGCTAGTACTTGTCTTGTTTGCCATTCGTTGCATGTTTGTGTGCTACGATGGAACAGCTGGTGTGTAGGGGGGTATATGTTTTGTTCTCGGCTTGGACCAGTGACCTCTCTGTCTTGATGAAATGTAGCACCAGCACGTGGCCTTTGTCGGCTACCTAGGTACTTCACTGCCGAAAGCGTTCAAGCGGTTGGGAGATCAGGTTTATACCTGGTAGCCAAGGAGTTTCTCTCCCCGTGTAAGGCAGCCGAGGATAGCTAGCCCGTGGCATGGTCAGACCACCTCAGCTACTTGCCTCGGAAGTTCCTTTTGTCCACAGTGGAGTTCGCCCGCCCATTGGGTGGTTGGAAGAGAAAATGGGCGAGGGGAGAACTTGGGCATGGCACGTGGGACTATTCCAGAATCCAGTACCCGTCGGATTAAGGCGCCTTTGGGACTAGACCAAAGTCTTAAAGCTTACCTGCACTGGCCCCGGATCGGTAGGTTGCAAGGCATCTGGTCTTTCCGGAGAGGAGAAGGGGGATGGAGGAGAAGGGGGATGGGGGCGAAGGGAGGCGGTTGCCGCTGGGCGTTAGGTTAGGTTGTGGGGGGAAATGGGGAAATGGATGTTCCTCGGAACGGAAACCCTGCACAAAAAAACGTCAGCCAACCCCCTTCTGCACACGAAACCAATGGCCCGAGGTGGTGGTGAGATGATGGATTTGGGGAAGGGGCGAATCCCGCATCAGAGTCCGAGTTTTAAGCGGTAGTCGGGATTTCCCTCAAAGGACCCTTCTGAATAAGGTAAGGCAGGTGCGAGTAAGTATGAAGCCTGTACCCGAATACCAGGGATAGACCTTGGGCCAGGGGGTCAATCATCTCGCAACCCGGTTTCGGTCTTCGCGACAATCCCCAACCTGATATTCTAGACCAAAGCGAAGAGGAATATTGCAACGAGGGGAGGGGAGGGGTTAGAGAGAGAGCCCGAGCTACGGAATACTCTACGGAGTACATGTACTACCCAAGGCGCCTGTTTATTCGTACCTACTGTAATTAAGGTAAGGTAGGCAGCGAGCCTGGACCCTGGAGAACCATGGACCAGTCGGCCATGGAGGGCCGTCTGATCCGACCAGTAAACAGCAGTGTGCGGTCTGAACCCTTTATTGTGAACAAAAGGTCGACGGACTAACATACATATGCATCACCTGCAGAATGTCACATTCCTGTCGTATTTCGCTCAGGATGTGGTTGGGATTCTCTGAGCAGTCCCGAGGTTGATGATCTGTTGAATAATCTGCTGCGATCTTAGCACGTTGAGGCAATCTTTTTTGGTCGTGTTGCCGTCTGGGCAGGCTTGGCTTGGTAAGTCGATCAAAGCAAAAAGCATCACGCTTTCAGCGCCTCCTCCGTCACTCGAACCCGGTCGGCCATCGGGGAGCGGCATGGCCAAGACTAGATCGGGCGGCCAAAAGAGGGGCATGGAGATGCGGGGGAGAGGCAGGCACTGCAGTGGCAGGGCAGCCTCTGCAGGGCAGGCGGGCACCTCAGTCATGCAACCGGGGCATGTTTTGACGAAAAGATGGCCGCTGTTGGTCGCAATTTTGTCGTCGTGCAGCCGGACAGCCTTTGGTCCTGCTGTCCACTCACCTACCTCCTCAGTGATGTGAGAGACCCAAAGTGGCTAAATATTGGAGGCAGGGCAACGAACCTGGGAGCTAAAAAACCGACGCTACCTAGGTGGCAGCAGAATGGGTTCGTACCGATACATGCTCACCTCGAGCACTCACAGGCCGCTCCTTGCAGATGGAACGAACGACTGTCGGCAAAAGCGTGTGGTAGGCAAACAATGAAACATGCCTATTGTAATAGCCGTTGAGAATGACTAATAGGGCAGGCTTCGTCTTATCTTCAACAAGTTTTATCGTATTCTTTACACGGGGCCCTCCGGTGGAGCACACTTGAAGAGAGACACCAGGACACAGCAGACGGTGGCGGCCCGGCCCAGACCCAGCGACTTCCTCTGATATATCTGCAACATATGTCGTGTATCATGGCATCCAGGCAAAAAGCACAAGCTTAAGTCGACCGTGATTGTCCAGAAGATGGGCAATCACAGAAGAGAGGAGCAGGCTACGGTATAATACCTCGAGCCGTGGCTCCTCCGGAAGGCTTCCGAGTCATGGGTGAAGAGGCTGATTCAAGCATTTGGGCCTTTGACTTCCCGCCCTTTGCATCCCATAATAAATCCCCGTCGACAAGGCAACAGAACAAATCCTACGGCAATTAGCCAGCCAGCCGGCCGGACACGCGACGCAAATTAAGTCGCCCCTCCAGGTTCTCGGTACACGTCGTTGAACCCATTTTGCCAGAAAAGCGCAGATATTGGGCGACATCTGCCCTAAGAGGCGGCGGATAACCCTGACGGGGCTGCTGCTATGGCTGCTGGCTGCTATCCATGCCTGCAAAGAGCTCAAATGCCAACTCCCCTACAACGGGGTCTTTTTTGCCATGGATGTCCGCGTGAACCCGCAAGGTGAGAAGGGGCTCACCGTTATATACACGGGCTTGGCACTAGTACTGCATCTACGGATACATTCCCGTTCATGTCCCATTTGCAACCACGTTTCATGTTCCTAGGCAGTATGTACATGTAGCAGTCCGACGGGAGCACTGGGCTCGACGTCAAACTAGGGTTACGCAGTAATAATAGCCCAGGCTTCCCATGCTGTGTCCGGAGGTCAATGTTGGGTGGATGACAGCAGCCCAGGTCCATAATTGGATGTCCACACCACAAGGGAAGAGGGACACCGACACTGGAGTCGTGATGGAACCTCCCGTCGAGTGTCTGCTCCCACCTCCCTTACTTACCTTAGGTACGTACCCATGTCTCACTTCAAAGTCCACCCTGACCATTGCCTCACCGCGATAATCAATAGGTTCACGGAATATGCTAAACTCCCCGCTTATTGCTGTCCACATCCAAAGATGCAACTAACGCAAGCACAGTACAATGCACCGCCCAAGACACCTTGCACAGGGGTATGGACTATGGCAAATGCGTATTAGTGGGCGTTGGGGGCCCCTCTTATATTTTCGCGCACTTGCCCCCTTCCAAGACTTTTCTTGGTGCCCAGCTGGCCCGCTGCCCCTTCCGGCAGAACAATGGCGACACTTTTTCTTTGGCGGGGGTTCCCCGTCGGGCGTAAGGAAACCCACCACCAACCGACTATTGCGCGGCGGCCAAGCCCAGCTTCGTCCATGTATGTAGTATGTAGCAGTACCTTGGAATCTCCGGGTCCGGTGCTTTCGGTGGGGATGCCTACCGTCCACACTACAGTACCTTCCGCCCCCCCTCCAAGAGCATTGTCCCTCACCCATGCCCGCATATCTTTCCATCCAGGCGGATACCATGGATGCTTCGTCTCGACTTCTGCCATAATTGCGAGGAAAACTACCTACCCCGGGCCTCCATCCCAACATCATTCCAGCCGGATCTTCACTTTACATAACTCGCCTGTCCGTCGCCCTTTCATCCCCTCGTCCCCCCTCCCCTCCTCCCTCTTTTCTCTCTGCCCCGCGTGAACAACGAACCGGCCTGTCCCACCCATCTAACACCCAAGCTCTCTATCAGTCGAGTTCCACAGCTGTCTCTGCTTTGTGGCATTTCCTTCGCCTCTGAACCAAGCCTGGGCAATTGCGCTCCAGCTGCCTCCCCGCGTCATAACGCCGCCTGCTTATTACCCCGCCCATCGACTACAAGATGGCTGACGCAGCTCCGAATAAACCTCCCAAGGCGCCGGTGGTGGCCGAGGCTCACGAGGTAGACACGTACCGTAAGCTCGAAAAAGCCCCGGAAAACGCTCAATCGGCCGTGTGCTGTGCTGCTCCTGGTGCAAGAGGAGCTGCTGCTGCAGCCGTCACAGTCAATGGCCGCAAGCTGACGCGAATATTTTGCTCTCGTCTCTAGACCCTCCCGAGAAAATGCTCGAAAGTACGTCGTCTTAGTCCGTCCCGTGTTGCTATGCCATGTCGTGCGCTGTGCATCCATCAGATCAGGTCTTAAGTGGGGTGCGGGGCACACCACCTGGACCAAAGGAAAGAACGTCGAGCTAACTTGGATGCGGCCGGCAGAGCATCCGAGCAAGCCTCACCTGAGCGGTAAGCTTCACCCCCATATTTCCCCAACCCGTGCCGCGCTTCCCCCCTGTGGGACCCGTAGGCCCGGCCGGGCGGGAAAAGCTGCCTGTGCTTGCCGGCAAGGTTGCACTGGACCGAGCTGACCAACCGCGCTCCCTTCCCAGGCATTGAGGAGTACCAGCAGCTGTACAAGGAGTCCATCACAGAGCCCAACAAGTTCTGGGGCAGGCTGGCCCGCGAGCTGCTGACCTGGTCCAAGGACTTCCAGACTGTGCACAGCGGCACTCTTGAAGGCGGCGACAATGCCTGGTTCCTCGAGGGAGAGCTCAACGCCTCTTACAACTGCGTTGACCGCCACGCCTTCAAGGACCCCAACAAGGTTGCCATCATCTACGAGGCCGACGAGCCCAATGAGGGCCGCACCGTCACATACGGAGAGCTCCTGCGGGAGGTTTCCAAGACGGCCTATGTCCTGAAGCAGATGGGCGTGCGCAAGGGCGACACAGTAGCCATCTACCTCCCCATGATCCCCGAGGCGCTGGTTGCCTTCCTGGCCTGCAGCAGAATTGGTGCCGTCCACTCGGTTGTCTTTGCCGGCTTCTCGGCCGATTCTCTCCGCGACCGTGTTATCGATGCCCAGTCCAAGGTCGTCATCACCACAGACGAGGGCAAGCGTGGCGGGAAGCTGATCGGAACCAAGAAGATCGTGGATGACGCGCTTAAGCAGTGCCCCGACGTTAGCCACGTGCTTGTCTACAAGCGCACCGGCGCCGACGTTCCCTGGACCAAGGGCCGCGACTACTGGTGGCACGAGGAGGTCGACAAGTGGCCTTCGTACATCGCTCCCGAGCCTGTCAACTCTGAGGATCCCCTATTCCTGCTCTATACCTCTGGCTCTACCGGCAAGCCCAAGGGCGTTCTGCACACGACGGCAGGCTATCTCCTCGGTGCTGCAGCGACGGGCAAGTATGTCTTTGACATCCACGATGGCGACCGGTACTTCTGCGGAGGCGATGTTGGCTGGATCACGGGACACACCTATGTCGTGTATGCGCCGCTGCTTCTCGGCGTTTCGACAGTCGTGTTCGAGGGTACGCCGGCGTATCCCAACTTCTCGCGCTACTGGGATATTATCGACAAGCACAAGGTGACGCAGTTCTATGTTGCGCCTACGGCCCTGCGGTTGCTCAAGCGGGCAGGCAATCAGCATGTGCGCAACGAGATGAAGCACCTGAGAGTTCTGGGATCCGTCGGCGAGCCCATCGCTGCCGAGGTCTGGAAGTGGTACTTTGAAATCGTCGGAAAGGAGGAGGCCCAGATTGTCGACGTGAGTCTTGGCCCTTGATGCAATCTGAGCTCTTCATTGTTCTGTCTCTAACCCCGCGAGCAGACGTACTGGCAAACCGAGACTGGCTCAAACGTCATTACGCCTCTTGCCGGCGTGACGCCGACGAAGCCCGGTTCGGCCTCTCTCCCGTTCTTCGGAATCGAGCCGGCCATTATCGATCCCGTCTCCGGCGAGGAGATTCACGGCAACGACGTTGAGGGAGTCCTCGCTTTCAAGCAGGCGTGGCCCAGCATGACTCGGACTGTCTGGGGCGCACACAAGCGCTACATGGACACGTACTTCAACGTGTACAAGGGCTACTACGTAAGTTATTGTCAACTTCGCGTAGACGATGGGATTGTATTAACCGTGATGTAGTTCACCGGCGACGGCGCTGGCCGAGACCACGAGGGTTTCTACTGGATCCGCGGCCGTGTTGATGACGTGGTGAACGTTAGCGGTCACCGTCTTTCAACTGCCGAGATTGAGGCGGCTCTTATCGAGCACTCGGCAGTGGCTGAGTCGGCTGTTGTTGGTGTGACCGATGAGCTGACGGGCCAGGCCGTCAATGCCTTTGTCGCCATCAAAGAAGGCAACGATGCGACGGATGCGCTCCGGAAAGAGTTTGTGCTGCAGGTCCGCAAGAGCATAGGACCCTTTGCGGCGCCCAAGGCCGTGTTCATTGTGCCCGATCTCCCAAAGACGAGAAGTGGAAAGATTATGCGGCGCATTCTGAGAAAGATCCTGGCCGGTGAGGAGGACCAGCTGGGCGATACTTCAACCGTAAGTTGGTTCCTGTTACCTGCCTTGTTGCGTGAAATGCTGCGAGTCCATCCACTGACGATTCACGCCCAGCTCTCCGATCCTTCTGTCGTCGACAAGATCATCGCGGTGGTCCATGATGCCAGGAAGAAGTAAACGAGAACATATGACTGATTTTTGGTTTCTCTTTATCTCTTCATCGCTTTTTTTGGAACTTGGGAGTTATACCACTGTTTTTGGGCATCCCGAGAGGATGCATGCCCATGAGCCAGAGTGTCGCGACATGCTATTATCGCAGGCCTTGAGTTTGGATAAGGATTGGATAAGGATTGGATAAGGATAGTTGAGATGACAAAAACGGTTCTAGGTTGGCTAGTGCAACCAATGTGGATTGTAGTGTATGCGAATCGAACTGTCTTCCTTGTGACGATGCCTTTCAGTCCCGAGTTGGAGAAAGAGGGTTGGCATGTGGCTGTGTCTAGCTGGCCTCGTCAGCATCCGGGTCGTTTCGGCTCTGCAGTGTTTCGGTCTGTTTACCGGACCGGGAGGTAAAGTTACGATGCGAACTAAAGCGGGAATATCCGTAATCCGTATCGGGCAACAACTGGTGGTGGCGAGGCTGAGACCGCCAAGCGAATGTTTGTGCCGCAAGACGGGCAGGCCAAGGCCCCGGCAACCACGGCAAGCCGGCTTCCCGTGGCTGCGGAAGTCTTGGAACTGACGCGTCAAGGCCAAATTCCTGGGTTTCTGGAAAAAACAAGTCGCCCGACTCGAGGGTAAAACCTTTTGGCCTTCAACCTAGTAGGTCCTACACCTCGACTACACTCCGGTAAACCACCACAATTACGTCAAGTTGCAGGCTATCTTTTTCCCCAATGCGGCCGGCCGAAGTCTTCAAATCCACCAATATAGGCTTGACGACAAGGCTGGAAAGCTTGACGACAAGGTTGGAAAGCTTAACGACAAGCTTGACGGCAAGCTTTCTAGCATGATATCCACAAGATGATACGGATTCAGCGTGCGAGTTCAAACTTCAGCGTGGTTAAGGTGACTACCGAGGTGTACACTGTGTAGGATCGTGTCCGGTCCGCACATAACAGCGTAATCGGTGTAGATAGCCATCAATCAGTCCACGGATACCGCATAGTAAGCTACCAACTATAGTCACCTCAGACCTACATATAAGCCCCAAATAAGCCCCAAATACGGAGGTTGGGGCCAGCCCCCCGCTATCTTTCGGGCAGCCACCGATCCATAAAAACCCGCCATAGCAGCTTCTCTCCTTTGCCCCGCACCACATGATGCGGCGGCCGCACCCCCTGGCCACCGTCCCGCTTGCCACTCAGCAGCACTGGCAGTCAGCCGTTCAGCGGCGTTTCGTCCCTTGCGGCTTGTTTTGCGAAACGCCAGCCAGCCAGCCAGCCAGGAGGCAACCGACTGGCTGGCTGGCTGTCTGGTTACTTTGCCAGAAGAACGGTCGTCTTTTTCTCAAAATTTCATCCATTCAGAACACAACAGCGAGCGACGAAATAGCCCAGTTTGTCTCGGGAGGACCTTGCTATTTCGTTCCGTGGGACAGAGTAAGACTGACTGACCGACTTACTGACCTACTGAGTCTGGATTGCCCGAGATACCTGGTTTGCGTCAGCACAGGCAGGTAGGTTCCTGCCGGTAGGTAGTATTCCGCGGATTTATGATCATTATGGTGAGGTGAGAAACACAAGTTCCATTCGCACTCGGCTTCTGCAGTCAGTGTCATCTGGCACTGCACTCATCAGTCCAGGATCTGCACTGATGACTGATGAAGTTTTCTGGAGCGCTGGACAGTGTGTGTGTTACAACAGCAGCTCGTGTTTGTTCGTTGCTGCTTGGCTTACGGTATACTGTGCGAAAGAAACCCCTTCGGACTTAACAAAAGTGCTCTGCCCCAGAGTTCGCAGCGACGGGAACCAAGCATGGAAAGGCTTGGGGACAAGCACCCGAACACGCCGCCCCTTCCCATCGTGGCTCCTCGAAATCCTTCCCCAGTGCGCTGGCGACGCCAAGGGCGAGCGAAAAAAAGTTTATCACCAGGTAGGTATCGGGCAGGATAGAAGCCGGTGTGATGGGAGAAGGAGTTTGTATATTATATACTCAATTTGGGTTCTATTTCAGAGGCGGGGCTGGTGACTTGCAGGGCCCTTTTCCAATGATTCGTTGATGAAGATCGTTGGCAAAGCGGATGCTCTTAGGTTACAAATTCCTTGGCAATGGCCTCAGTCTCTGCTCCCCAGGAGTTGCATGCAACATCATGAAGGAATCACAGACACATAAAGAAACCAAAAACAAAGGTTGGGGAAGGAAAATATTTGTCTATCGATTTACCCGCAGGTAAACAAACAACACCGGATGCGATGTGTCCCAATATGCACGGAACATCAATCTGATCGAGGGCAGAGTCTAATGAAAGATGTCACCTAACGGTTTTTGTTTTGAATTGACTTTTCTGTCTTTTCGTCCAAACTTTTTGCCCCAAACCCAACAGACTACCTATTTAAATAACTAGGAAACGTAACCCCTCTCTCTCATCGTCAAGGCGCAGCATTCGCCGTGTGTGTGCATGGCCCCTCCTCCACTCCATGTTTCCCCTCGCCAACTGTCAGTGCGAGCCTGCGAGGGGGAACACAAGCAGGCAGGCTCCTACCTAGGGTGCGAAAGCGCCCAGGGCCAGGGCAGGTTGCGGCGGCTGTTTGAACGGGCTCCTGAAACCGCGACAGGAGAGATACTGGGAGATTAAGAGTCCCCGTGGCCTATAGCCTTGCTTTGTGCGACTACGCATACCTCGATGATGGACCAAAGACAAGATCGGATTGAATGATTGATTGCTTTTCAGTCTGTAGCTTTTCATTTTCGTTCGATACTAATAACCTACCTCTGTCACCACCATGTCGCGATAGATGTTCGGACAAACCCAAAGTTGTAACCTAAAACCGGAATCGGAAAGGGTACTTTTTTTGGCAGCTCACGCCGCCAAGCTTGCATACGCGGCCTGCGTGTTGGTAGGTGTGGTCTTTTGACACTGGGACGGACTCAGTCTTTTTTAGAGTGCTTGGGGGCTTGCAGCCGTGTGTGCTGCTGGCTGCTGCTGCTTGATTCAGGGGGTCTGCGGCGAGGCTTCCGAGCTCTGTGTCTTTCCTTGGCCCGAACCTGGCGCTCGCACTGTGCTTGGACTTTCTTGGCCCGCTCGACGTTAATCCCAAAGGAGGCAGTCAAAGAGAGAAAGAGGCTGAGCAGAGTGGCAGACAAACCCCATCCATCCACCATCCGCCCTCCGCCGCCGCCGACGCCGCCGCCTTTCCCTTCATTTCGAACAGTAAAAGAACGGCAGGGCTGTCTGTTCGTTCATATGCCATGACAACCCACACCAGCAATACTCGTTGAAAGTATTTTCTTGTTTGAAGCTGCTTGTATTGCGCGCCCGCATGTTGTTCTGTGTGTTGTGTTGTGTCCTGTCTCTTTTCCATTAATTACACTACTATACGGCCGAACCGCCTGATCTTCTCCCACCCACCCACACACCCACCACCCCCCCTTCCCAGTCCATCCCGGCGAGGAGGGCTCTGCTCTGGAAGTCGATCCTCAAAACAAGGCCCCGGGACGCACAGAAGGAGAAATACTTTGGGCTGGGAAATTCGGCGATAATTCTCCCCCTCGACAACGGACCAACGTCGCCGACGCTCGTTCATTCGGTCGGCCGTCATTTTATACTATCCATGGACTCGGGCGGCCGGTAGAGGACCTGCTTCGACCGAATTATGATCCTCCCCAAGGCCTTCGCGGCCCTTTTTGCAGGCGTCGGCCTCTTATTACAACCCACAACAGGTACGTGGCTAATGGGGTGCATCGATTGTGTCGTCTTGGATTTGGTCAATGTACTGCCTCACACCTCTGGACGCGACTCGGTGGGAAAGAGGGTTGGAAGGGTGGCGGCTGGTTGTGGCAGAGGTTGAGATGGCGACGGCGAGGGCTAAATGGCAGGCCAAGTCGAATGGGGACTAACATGATTTTTGTCTGCGCGCAGCACACTCGGTACAACGGAATGCCCTATCATACGTGACACGCATCGACGAAGCCGTCATCCACTCGCCGTCGCACCGAGTAACTGCGCTCTCGTCGTTCGAACTCACCTTCCGCCTCCACGATGGGCGGCAAAAGATCCGGCTCTCGCTCGAGCCGAACCACGACATCTTTGGGGAGGGCGCCACGATCCAGCGCGTCGGCGCCGACGGTAGGATACACAGCACCGAGCCCATCAACAGGCTGGACCACAAGATATTCAAGGGCAGCGCCTTGATACAGCACGAGGGCCATTCCGAGTGGACAAATGCAGGCTGGGCCCGGATCAACGTGCACCGCGACGGCGACAAGCCCATCTTCGAGGGCGCTTTCAGGATAGACGGAGACCACCACCACGTGCAGACAAACACCAACTACCTGCAGACGATCGTTTTCGGAGACCCACATGTCGACAGCTCGGTGAGCGAGGGCGAGTACATGGTTGTGTGGCGAGACTCGGACATCTCAGTGCCGGACTTCGACAGGGATCTGAAGCGCGACCTGGACAGCAGGAGCAGTGCGAGCTGCCAATCCGACGGGCTGGAGTACAACCTGGACAACGCCAACGTCCTCTACCGCGGCATGGAGACGCGCGATTTGTTCGGGCGCCAGATCGACACGACGCCGGGGGGCAATGGTGCGGGCGTCAACCTGGCGAGCACGATAGGATCGACTGCCGGATGCCCGTCGACGAGGAAGGTCGCCCTGGTCGGCATCGCCGCCGACTGCAACTACAGGTCGCAGTTCAGCTCTGAGAACGCGACGAGGACCAACATCATCCAGCAGGTCAACTCGGCTTCCCAGCTCTACGAGAACACGTTCAACATCTCGCTCGGCATTCATAACCTGACTATCAGCGAGAAGGATTGCCCCAGCCAGGCGGCGCCGTCGGCCCCCTGGAACGTCGGCTGCAGCGGCTCCACCAGCATCTCGGACCGCCTCAACCTGTTCTCGGCCTGGCGTGGACAGTCCAAGGACAACAATGCGTACTGGACCCTGCTGTCGACGTGCAACACGGGCGCTGCCGTCGGGCTGGCGTGGCTCGGCCAGGTCTGCCAGGAGGGCGCGCAGACGTCGGCTAACGAGACTATCGCGGCCGCAAACGTCGTTGTCCGCACCTCGACTGAGTGGCTCGTCTTTGCTCACGAGACGGGTCACACGTTTGGCGCAGTCCACGACTGCACAGTCTCGGCGTGTAATGACGGCCTCCAGACGAAACAGCAATGTTGCCCGCTGTCTGGCAGTACCTGCGACGCAGGCTCCCGATTCATCATGAACCCCTCGACAGGGAGTGGCATCACGAATTTCTCCCCGTGCAGCATCGGCAACATCTGCAGCTTCCTTGGTCGCAGCAGCGGCAGGATCAACTGCTTGGCTAACAACAAGGACGTGACCATCATCACGGGCAGCCAGTGCGGCAACGGCATTGTCGAGAGCGGCGAAGACTGCGACTGCGGCGGCGATAGCGGTTGCGCAGGCAACCCGTGCTGCGACGCCAACACGTGCAAGTTCACTACCAACAGCAAATGTGACCCGTCCAACGAGGACTGCTGCACCAGCCAGTGCCAGTTCTCGAGCGCCGGGTCCGTCTGCCGCCCCAGCACCGGCTCGTGCGATCCCCAGGAAGTCTGCTCGGGCACCACGCCGACGTGCCCTCCCGACCAGAACTCCCCCGACGGCGACAGCTGTGGTACCTCGGGAGCCGGGCTCCAGTGCGCCTCTGGCCAGTGCACATCGCGCGACCTCCAATGCAAGACGCTCATGGGCAGCCTGACTACGAGCAACGACACGTACTCGTGCACGCCGCCCGGCACCGTCGAAGGCTGTGTGCTCCAGTGCTCTTCGCCCCAGTTCGGCGCTAACCAGTGCTACTCGATGAACCAGTACTTCCTCGACGGCACCCCCTGCGACAGCGGCGGCAGGTGCTCCAACGGCAACTGCCAGGGCGCGAGCCTCGGCAACCAGATCCTGAACTGGTTCAGGGACAACAAGAACATTGTCATCCCCGTCGCGAGCGTCATCGGAGGCCTGATCATCATCGCCCTCGTCTCGTGCTGCTGGAGCTCGTGCCGCCGCCGCTCGCGCCGCGCACAGATCCCCAAGCCGCCATCCCCAGCATGGAGCGGCCAAGGCTACGGCTACGGCCGCGCGCCGCCCCCGCCGCAGGCCATGAGAGGCGCCGCCGGCACCCCGGTACTGCAGCAGCAGCAGCAGCAGCATCCGGGCCAGAGGCCGCAGTCGTACGCGAACATGCCGTCGCCGTTACCGTACCCGGGACAAGGCCCGCAGCAACCCCCGCAGCAAAATGGGCCGTGGGAACCGTTGAGGACGAGAAGTTTCCGATATGCGTAGTAAAACGCCCACTCGGGATTCAGCACCATGGGCCCAATCCAATCTCTAATGTCACTTTCTTTTTTTTGTCTTTTCTTGCATATTCCTTTTTTGTTTTGTTTTAGAAAACCCGGTCAAATCTGGCCGCGTGGATGGATGGATGGCAGGCACCCTTGCATAACTCCGGCATCTTCTTTGGCGTTCTGGGATGGAGGGAAGGAGGGATAGGCGCTTTTTTTTATGTATATGTTTTTTTTTGTTTTGTCACATCCATTTAGGTATTTAGTGTCTTTTTGGTTTGGATTTGGTGTTTTGAATTGAATCAATCATGACTGATAAGCAAGTTACTCCTTTTATATCCCTCGTTGATGTTTTATGGTTTGCCCTTTTCTGTCCTCTTGTCTCTCTGTGTGGATGTAGATGTGTTTTGTTTTGTGTCGTGCCTAAGGCAGGGGGGATAGGGGATAGGGGGTATGGGGGAGAGGCATCGGGATGAAGTTATATGATGACTGTTTTGGTAGGCGAGGGAAGTATCTTTATGTCTGTATATATAATATAATTGATATATACCAGCCATGAACTTACTTGCGCGTGTCTCTCCTTGCTTACCTGTTGCGTGGTGATACGCGCGTTGACGAGGGGCAGAGACAGAAGGCTCATGAGCATTTTGTTCTGTTGTCCTGAAATGGGTGAAGAGGAGGGAATAGCAGGGAGGCTGGTTGAGGGAATCGGACTAGTGAAGAGCAGTACGGGGATGGACTTACCGGCTCGCGGGGGCGTATATGGCGGTACATATAACAAGAATATCCGTGAGGACGCATGGACCTCTCGGCACTCTAGGTTTTGGTTCTTGCCTCCGGCGACGTTTGTGTTTCTTGCGCATGAGCTGCTCATCAACTGTAGTTCTAGAGTTGAGATAGAGAGTGTTTTCAGAGAATATATATACATATACACCACACGAGCTCAGAGAGACGACTAGAAGAATGAGGTGAGAGCCTGGTGATCCCTTGGCCTGACGGCGGGAGGGCTCCTTCAGTATTTATTGTACATATTTCCTCTTCTGGGGATTTCCATCATCCCCGGAGAGTCCTTGATCTATTATGCTGTTCGTTATCTCATCAAGTTCGTGATTTTCGGGTCTCGCCGTCGCCCCCTTTTTTCTCTCTTTTCCTTGCCTCCCTCCCCGCCTCATGCCGCCGCTCATTGCTTCCAGTAGCAAATAGCATCATACCGCATCGATCTTCTGACCTTTACCGCATCGATCTTCTGACCTTTACCGCCTCTGCCCCTAGCTCTGGCAAGCAAAATTCACACACGCACAGACAGACGCACACACAGCACCAGCCCATGACACGCAAATCTCACGACGGAACAGAATAGGTCGATGATCCTCCTGTCCTTGCTTAGTCTTGGATGACGAGCAAAGCGGTTAATTAGTTAGGCGCGGCCCAAACAAGGTCGACATTCTTACTCTACCGCGTAGAGTTCGTCTGTCCCGCACCGCATCTCATATTTCACCGGGCATTCGTCCGGTCACCGCCCCGCCGCTTGTCCGGGTCTCGACGGGAAGAATTGTGCACGGGAGGTGGCGGTGCCGCCCTCCGCGCATCGTCGAGCGACTCGTCGTCGTACCCGCACAGCATCTTCATGAAGTGCAGCCGGGCGCCTGGTAAGCTCTTTATGGTATCACGGCGTGTGAGTAACGAGTACGCATGACTGCACACCACAACACACCCAAGAGAGAGGGACATGGGTGGTAACATAGCTTCGGCGTTGGGAAGGGTGAAAGCGGCGGGAAGGGGTTTCGACGGCGGCATGGGAGAGGGGAGGTGCATCAAGACATCACCAACTTACATCTTCAGTGCTCTGAGCATACATCATCAGGAGTTCGGGGTTGTCGAGGTAGGTGACGGCCTTTTGGCGCCGCTCTGTTCGGGCAAAGTCTTCCTTTTTGGCACTACAGCTTTGGTCAGCTTGGGAGTCGAGTCGTCAATGAATATCAGAGTGTTCTCATAAAACAAGGCCGGCGGGTGCATCAACAGGGGCCTAGATGCAAGAATGTGGCCCGAGTTCAAAAAGGAAGAAAAAAAAGACGTACTGAACACTGGACAGCCGTAGTTTGCCGGTGGGGTTGGTCTCGCGGTCACTGAGGTCGCTTCCTTCGGAAGCCTCGCCCGAGTGGTAGGGGTCCTTGCCGCGGGCTTGCCGGTCCCGCATCTGCGGCGTGAAGGCGTCGTCCATGACGGACGAAGAAGATGCCGAGACGGTCTGGTTCATGTAGGTCGACTGCCGCGCCTGGTTGTAGCCGCCTGGCTGGATGGGGGGGCGAAAGCCAGACGACGAGCTCGAGTGGTCGCTGGTAGACATGGTTGTTACAAGTAATGGTGGTTAACAAACCTTCCTTCCTTTTCCGATATCTGACTCGGAAGTGTGTTATTGGGGGAAGGAGCGTAAACGTTCAAAAGAGCCACCTAGGGGAGGTCTCTACCCCGCGCCAAACGTCACGCGGTCAAAGTCAAAAGTTCAGTCGGAAACCAGGAGACCAAGTCGGTCCCCCAACGGCCAGCGAGACAAATAAAGGAATCCCACCTTGTGCATCCGAAAGGGGGGGGTGGGAAAAGGGTGTTTGGTGACGTGAATACAATACGCCTCCCACCTAGTGTGAGTGAGGTGAGAGGCAGGTAAGGTACCTAAGGTAAGGTAAAGCTCTGTATGGAGGGTAAGTCGGTTGTTGGACTAAGGTTACTCGCCCGATTTGGCCAGTTTCCCGCCCTGAGGTCTGGGACAATGTGAGCTCCAAGAGGCTAGCCGTCAAATGGGTGGTGGGGCAGCATAACATCCCTGGGGTGCTTCACAGGGTCGCGGGCTAAGAAATAACCTTTCCGGCCTACCCAAGGCGGCACCTACCTGTTGAAACCGTCACCGCAGCTTCAGTTGCAGTCCATTTATTTAGACTTCATGGCGGCAGCACGAGGAAGTAGCAAATGGATGGAGCTAGAGCTTCTCCACACAGGCAGATGCACCTCAGGTACGTCCCACGCGGTATGTATGTGCAGTGCTTATCTGGTAGTGTCTTATACATTGGTAAACACATATCCGCGCCTTTACACCAGACACTCGCTGCCGTCTTACCTGCAGACAAGTTTGCTTCCCGGAAATGGAGGGTTTGCTCTATTATCGCGATTCCATTGGTTCCGGTGCTCGTTTTTCTACCCTCTACAGGATTCTCCCCCTTGGGTGGTAGTGGTAGGTAGGCACCGACGGCTGCAGGAGCGCCGGGCTGCATCTCTCCGCATGGGGACAAACACTGCACCACGCCAGCAAAGCAAGAGAAGGCGCCGCTTTCCGCGTTTTCGTCTGCCAAGCCAAACCCACGCCAACGAGGGAATGTGTGAGGAGAGAGAAGTGAGAGAAAGAGAAAGAGAAAGAGAAAGAGAGACAGATAGATAGGCAAGAAGAGGCGGGCGACGGGAAATCCTTTCTGCCTTCCCCCATTCCTTCACTCTCCACGATCCCTGCCCCCTGCTTTGTTGGCAAAGGTCGTCGAACGATGATAATAATAGCCATTGTGAGGATCTCTGGGACTTAGCCTTTACCCTTAACCACTAATAACCCCTACTGCCTACCTTAGCTACCTAGTCCCCCAGCTTGTCTCGGGCTAGGCCTAGTAACGGCGCCGCCGTTGTGTGTGTGAGACACTCAACAACCAGACCGTGCCGGGTCTGTTTCTTTGTTCACTTTCTTCTCGCCGAATGCGGGGCCATACACATACGTAGTATCATTAAAACCCTTTCTTTTTCCTTGCCCCGCAAAACAAACAACTCGTGTGTCACACTCAACAAATTAGCGAATATGCAGCTGGCCACCATTTTTCCGAGGCGAGGCAAGGCAAGGCAAGCCGTAGATGGGGAGAGGAGGGGATGGATGGATGGATGGATGGTGGGTGGGAATGCAGTTGCTTGCCACATAAAAAAAAAGAAAAAAAAAGGAGGTTGTAACCCGATCAGCCCCCCCGGGGAGCCAGCCGGCCGGCCGGTGGTGTGTTGTCACTCTCTCTCTGTCGCAAGCCTAACGGCGCCTCTTTCTTCCTCTAATCCGCGTTCTGCTTCTGAAAGGAGGCAAAGGTGCATAATAAGAGAAAAAAGAAGAGGGCAAACAATGCACAGACCAACGGTTAAGCCCTAAATAAGCCCCAAATACGGAGATTGGGGCCAAAAGTGAAAAGACTCCAGCCCCCCGCTATCTTTCGGGCAGGGATGGTGCCATAATGTGGCTCTGGTGTAAACCATCAATCGCTGTAACTTAACTAGGAACCCCCCCGAAATTTCCCAAAAAGGCCAAATTCCCATCCAAATCCTCGTAGAACTTGGCCAGACTACCTACCAAGGCCAGTCCAAATACCTGCTTGATCCCCCTTCCAACGCACCCGTCAACCCGGTCCGCTCAGAGTAGGTACAGACTCAGCTCTCGACCGAAAGGGCCTTGACACCCACGAGCTTGGCACCTTTACCCTTTCCTTCGGTGGTGACGACCCAGTACTCGGCCCGGACCCCGTCCTTAGCCACCCTGTAGACGCGCACGTCGTTGCCGGCGCCCGCCTTCCTGACCGCGTCGATAATGTGCTTGTACTGGCCCGTGGTGTCCCAGTCGACGGGGTCGAGGATCTCGATCTCGGCCTCGGTGGGCTCCCAGTGGTTGATGAGCTTGGCGAATTCCACTGCGGATGGCGGAGAGCACACAGTCAGCGACGTTGATCAATTAACCCAGCGAGCAACTGCTCCGGTCTCGTATATATTGTCTCCCTCTCACTTCCCACCACGTGCTTGCACGTACGCGAAACGCACGCCACACCGTGCCCAGGAAAGGAAAACGGGGGGAATGATAAGAAAAGAAAAAAAAGCTCCCACCTTCATCGGGCAGCCCCTTTCCAGACTCATCCCAGCTCAGCGCCACAGGCTCAAACGGCTCGTCGGCGTCGCTCACGTAGTAAGCATCCTGCGTGGCCTGGACAAGCGGCTCGGGGATCTCGACGCCCCGATCGGTCGTCTTGAACTGCCGCTTTGCGCTGCTGATCTCCTGCGGCTTGGCGTACCCCTCTGAGGGGTCCTTGTTGGCCTTGTCGAGGAAGCTCATGTAGTCCTCGTCTGATGCCATATTGCTGTTGTCGCTGCCGCTTCGGGCAGTAGTCGTCGCAAAGGTTCTCCGTCCACTTCCCAGTGGCGGGATAGTGCTCGTCGGGTCGTCGAGGCGATTCTTACCCTTGAAAGTGGGCGGCGCGTATGGTCTTGGAGAAGGAAGATTGCGACAGCCGTGGCAGTAGCGCGATAGGATGTCACTGGGCACTTGGGCAGCAGTGGCTGTGGAAGCTATAGTTGTCGTCTGTGGACGTGGGGTTCGAGGACGAGGGGTGCCCTGAATTGCGGATCGAAGCGCAATGGTCTTTATTGAACGGCTAGCCAAGCAGTTTGGAATAGCAATTCTCTGGCCAAGTACTGCACGCGGTTGTCGTCGACTGAGAGTAAAAAGACAACGGTCAAAGGATGGAGAAGAAGATAGGATCATGGCGTGTTCGTCTCTAGATAATATTCCGGCATACAAAAGTTGGGGTACCGATGATGTAACCTGCCCGACCTCAAAGTTGCCCAGACCTAGACCTGTCCCGCCAGGGCGGGGCGCCAGAGCCACGGCAGATTTGCTAAAACCAGGCGAGCCCTGATGTCACGCATTCCATTGACAAGAAAACGAACATGAACCTGGAACATGCGCAGTCACAATCATTACGCAAAACGTGAGTCGTCATTGGTTCATTTTTCCCATTCCTCTTCATGCAGCCTTTTATTAAGCTGAAAATGCTAGGTAGAGTTCCTTATCCCCACCAACCGAAGAGCAACAAGAGGGACCCGGGACACCAATGCCATTGTAGAAATAACAAGAAAAACAAGAGACCACTGCCTTAAGCGGCGGTGGCCAGGTCCTTCTTGAGCGTACCCTGGTACTGCTTCTTCTCCGCCGGTGTCTGGAAAGCACCATGTCCGAACTCGGACGAGGTGTCAATCCACTTGAGCTCGACCTTCTCGAGGGCCTTGCGGGACGTGTGGATGAACATGGACTTGCGGAGCGTCATGATGCGCTTCTTGGTTCCGGGAATAGAGCCCTTGACTATCACGAAGTCGTTGTTGATCTCACCATAACGGACAAAGCCACCCAGACTGTGTTGTGTTAGCTTCGTGCTCATATCCACGTCTCCGCAAACAGGCAAACTTACGGAGTGATCGTCTTCTTGGTGACATCAATCTCGGTCGAGGCGTTGTTGTCGGAGTCACCCTTGCCGATGCGGTAAACCTTGTGGTTAACCGACGTACGGTGGTGATAACCTCTCTGACCAGCACGGGCAACAGTCCACTGGACGTGGGACGGATGCCAGGCACCGATACAGGCGACCTTGCGGAGACCCTTGTGTGTCTTGCGCGGCAACTTCTTGGTTCCCCATCTGGCGGTGACACCCTCGAAACCGTGACCCCTGGTGACGGCGATGATGTCGATCATCTCGTCCTGCTCGAAAATGGTATCGATAGACACCGGCTTCTCGAACAGGCCGTGGCCGAACTCAACCTTGTCGGTAATGGAACCGCCGTTGATCTGGATCTCCATAAGATGGGCCTTCTTCTGCTTAAGAGGCGTCTTGCGGATCTGGGTGTGCGCCAGAATACGGACGACGGTGCAGTACTTCTTGATGCGCTCAAGCTCACGGGCAATGGACGAGCCGCTGTTCTCCGAGTGCTTCTTGGCGTACTTGGTGAAAGCCTTCTTCTTGCTCTTGTACCAGTTCTTGTAGAAGCGGCGCTTGAGCTCGTCGCCCAAGTGCTCCGCCCAGACGGTTGTCAGGGAACGCAGACCACGGGGAGTCTCGATATACTATGTTGCGTTAGGAACGATCGGCCCGTTTTTCGCTCAAATGCGACAGCTGGACAGCAAAGACTCACTCCAACCAGACCCACAACTATCATCTGTAAAAGATGTTAGCCATTGACACAATAAGAGCCAAGCGGGCTGAGTTGCGCGTACAGGTGGGGTATCAATGATAGACACAGCCTCCACAACCTCCTTCTTGTGTGCCTTCGCGCCGGGGCGGTCGAGGTCGCGGACGATCGTCGTCATGCCAGCCTTGTAGCCCATGGCGGCGGTGAGGTGAACCGGCTTCTTCGGGTCATCCTTGGGGAAGCTGCCGTCAAGACCCGAGTCAGTCTGTGTGAACTACCTCGCAAATCTGCGCACACGGGGAAGGGGGCAGCGCAAGATAACGCCGTTGGTTTTGTAACTTACGACTTCACCTTGCCGCGGTGACGGGCAGCCCGCTTCCGGGGCAGGTACGCCAGAGAACCATGGCGGGGGGCCTCGTACTCTGGAATCCAGCATTAGCATCAATTACGGTCGCATGTGCGCGACGCCGCAATCCCGCCATCGAGATCGAACCAGGAGAGCTGGCGCAGAGCCGGTTCCCTTGGGTAGTTCCGTTCGAGCAGGATAATGGCAGCAGGGTAGTGGACATTGTCAAATACTCACTTCGGTGAGACATAGCTGCTGACGTCCGAGTTGTGTTGTGTAGTTAGTTGAAAAGAGATCACAAGTCTAGGCCTGCAAAATAAAAGTCAAGAAAATTGGAGGCGAGCTCGAAAATGTGTGCGAAAATTGCTGGTGGACGCTCGGGCCAGTTACAAGCGGAGCCCTAACTTGGTGAGAAGCCCTGTCCCACTTTTGACGGGCAGTGGGTGCATACGCGTATCACGTGACATATCTCCCCCCCTGCCGGGAATTGTGTTTATTCGTAAGTGCTTGCCGACCACGCCGACTGCCCCCTCATGAGACTCATGAGAGGGATGAACTTAATTGCTTTGAATAACAGGTCTTGTGCGATTTTGACTATTCTCACCTCACTGCCTTATGGTTCAGTCCACCAAAAAGGAAAAAAAAAAAGATTACACTGGGACAAAACCAGACGAGATCTCATTTATAATATACTCGTAGTTACTGGGAATTCAAGTGCAACCTCCTATACTAAAGATACTAGGCGGCCAGAAACTGAAAGCCGATAGGCACATTGGTGGATAGCGTCATGGACTGAAACTAACTAAAGGAGAATGTATAAAGAGACACCATCTTGGCCGTCACAGGGTCCTCCAGCACCCCTCAATTCCAACGCTCGCCTCGTTCCTTCCCAACTCGCCTCAATCCACCGTAGATACATTTACCGCTAGAATATTAACGAGTATATGACTATTGCCACAACCGGAGCTAAATATCCGCCCACGGTCTGGCAGTCAATGAAGAAAAGATAAATCCTAAAATCCATGCTTCCTGTGAAGAATGAGGGGGCTCGCCAACAAAATACTTCATGGTGCTGTGGGGAGAATAACGCGGTGTAATTGCGTGAGCATTGGGAAAATATAGGCCCTGAAACGGGACAAAGGAAAAACGGTCAAGACGGTCAAGTTGTGAAAGAAGAAAAACGGTCGTCGACAGTAAGGAAAATATCGTGAGGGTTTCAGCTACTCTCCACCTTTTGCCCCATAATACCGTTGATGCTCGCGCTCGTCGGGGTCCCATTCTTCATCTCGCCCGTGGCGGACCCTGGACCCGAGGTGGGCCCGGAAACAACTCCTGCCTTTTTATCTTCCTCACCACTGTCATCATAGTCCTCGTCAACCTCCATCTTACGAGCGGCACGTTCGGGCTCGTTGATGATGGGCGGGTGAGAGGAGGGATGCTCCATTCGCCTTTCCTCGGGCGCAGGGGGGTATTCCTTTGGAACGGGGCCTGGCTGAGGTCCAGGACCGTCATGGATGAGATTTTGCATCGGGGACGGGCCATGCTGCATAGGAGACGGGCCCTGCGGCTGCATCGGTGGCAGATGAGCAGCCACCGTGTGCGACTGGGGATGATGTGCGGCCTCGGAAGGGTGATAGCCGTCATTGGCGTGACGCTGCTCGTCCGCGCGGCGCATCTCCTCTACTCGTCGCTGGTCTTCGGCCCGGCGTGCGTCTTCCATGCGCCGATCATCAAACCGGCGAGCCTCAGACGAGTTGCGGCGATATGGTGGTTCGATGCGAGGGGGGGTTGATGGGCGGCGATGTCGCACGTCATCCATGCGAGCGCGGCTCTCCTCAGTCGATGGTTTTTTTACTTCTCTCTCGTCGTCCCATTCCGGTCTACGCTTAGGACCGACCGACGGCGGGCGCGGGTCATGGTCGCGGTGCATTGAAGGATCGGAAGACATGCCCGGATGGGGAGCAAGGGGGACGCCAGGCTCAGGGCCGTTCGGACCAGCCTGCTCAGGGTGCGGCGGATATGGCGGCTGATGCTGCGGATACGCCGACTTGGGCGACGGCATACGGCTGTCGTGCATGGGAGGTCTGCCATCATTCCTCGGGCTATTAGTGCGGTACGGCATCAGCGGAGGAGGTCCGTTTGGTCCCAGTCCGGACGACGGCTGCAGGGCATTTGACGTGAGGCCGCCAAAGGTGGGATTGCGTATCCGCGGGGGCAGCTGGGATGGCTGAGGCGCCTGCTGGGCTTGCTGGGGCGGAGGTGGCGGCGGAGGGGCGGCGTAGTGCGAAGAGGGCGGAGGGGACAATCCACGTCGCAGCGACTCCGGTCCCCGGCCGGCATCCAAATATGGCCTCATCTGATGCTCCTGCCGGGGGCTGGGCTGGCGTGGAATGGGGGGAGCCTGGCCACGAAAGGGCTCACGATCTGGGGCATATGGGTTGGGCGGTTGCGGAGGAGGGTTGATCTCCGAGATCCTTCCGCCCCACGAACTAGGGCCCTGTCCTGGTCCCGGAGCGGCGCCGAGCATCGGTTGCGGCCCTGGCGGAGGTTGCGGCGCTGAGCCGGATCCGGCCCACTGGGGGCCAGGAGGACCAACAGCTCCCGAGGCTTGGTACGCCTGCGGGTGGACATCCGTTGGCATGGGCGCCTGTCCTGGTGGGGCTCCGTTCGCTGGCCCATTCCGCAGTAGCTGCAGCCTTGCCTTGATATGTTGGTTCGTGGGGTCTAGTTCGGCGGCCCTTTGATATGCATCGAGTGCGTCGCTAACTTGGTTGTTGCACGATTCATACTATCATTTCATGGTCAGTGAAAATCCAACATCAACATCTTGTACGGTAAAGGCAAGACTCACCAGAGTACCCAGGTCATACCAGACCTCTGAGATGAACGGGTTCAAGCGGATGGCACGAGAGTACGCATCAAGGGCATCGCGATACTGGTTGATCTGGTAGTAGAGAACACCAATCGAACACCAAAACGTAGGGTTCCGGCCGTCACGGTACACGGCCTGCTGATAGGCCTCATACGCTTTAGGGTACTTCTGCTGTGCCATGTAACACCTTCCAAGGAGATACCAGCTCTGCGCATCCGTATTATCTGCCACGTGTTAGAAACGGTCATCTCAGGGAAACGGGGCGAGAGAAGGCAGGACTCGGGCCCTCAATTGGAGGAAACTCACCAGCTGCGACGGACTTCTCGAGGTAATCGATAGCTCTCTCCTGGGCGGAGAAGCTATTGCTCTGTTGGTGGTGCAGCCAGCCAAGCTGCTGCAGCACCTTTGCATGGTTGGGATCACGGTCGAGAACACGAAGGTATGCGGCCTTTGCGCTGTCGTACTGCGACAGGGTCAGTACTACACCGGTGCGGCACGTCGGGTTATACATACATCTTTTTGCTGCTCGTGGACATGGCCAATCTGGAACCAAATGTCCTCTTCGGTAAGGGGGGTTGGCGGCGAGTTGACAATGTACTTGAAGCACTTGAGACAACGTTAGACGGGACTTGTTTACTTACGTAAACGCACATTGGCGGGTGGTGGCTTGGAACATACCTCGAGCGACAAACTGTACTTCTGCTGCTGCTTATATATGATACCGAGGCGGAAGTAGATTTCGTGCGCCTTGTCAAAATCCGGCTGCATTTGCATGACCTGAGAGAAGGCCTCTTCGGCGTGGTCGAGAGACCCATATCGGTCATACAGGATGCCTATGCCGTACCAAAGCCTTGGCTCCTGCGATGGCTGGATTAGCAACAGAGCGCTCACGTGTCAAGGCAAAATAACAAACCTTTGGATTTCGGAGATTGAGCAAGGCTGACTGGTATGCGGCATATGCCTGCTGTAAATCGTCCATCATGAGGTAGCAATGTCCTGGAATAGTCGCAGTCAGTATGTTGCCACAACAGAGATATCTGATAAGGAGCTATCCCGCGCACCTAAACTCCCCCATGCATCTCCGTTCCGCTCGTCAAGCTTTAGAATCGCCTGGAGGTATTCGGCCGCCTTTGGGAATTCTTCGCGCGTCCTGAGAACAAGACTCATGGCATTCATAGCCGGAATGGAATTAGGGTTGCCCCGCAGAGCGTTCTCATAGTATGACAAGGCTTCGTCGAGATTGCCCATAAGCTCCGCTACCGCACCTACAGCAGTGTTAGCAATCGAGCTCCGCAAGTCACATCTAGATGCTGCTCAGCAGCGGGCAGGGGAAACTTACCTAGTTGAACCCATACTATCTCGTTCAATTGCATCAGTGTCTGGCGACCTTGGACCCAGCCGGGCGATGGTGGAAGGGGACCAGGGGGTCCCGGAGGGCCATGATGCATTTGGATCTGCATTGGCGGAGATGGGTGATGGTTCGCCATGGTGCTTGGCGCACGTTGCGTCGCCTACTGTTGAGCTATAAGCTCGGATGCGGCAAAAGTAAGGACAACGGCTCGGATGCCGCGACCTAAATTTGTCTCGCCGAAATTCCGGCGCAGTTGCTTTTAAGTAAATTGAAATAGGAACTGGAGCGCCCAAGAAGACCCTTTGCGCAGGAAGTCAAAAGAAACGCGCGTGGCAGAGTTCTGGGCGGCGGTTTGGTGGAGATTGAAAGGCTGCTGCCGACGGGCGGTCGGGCGAATGTGACGACAACAGCTTGCTCCCAGCCTTTGGCGAAGCTTGTCAGCCCATCAACCAGCCGAAAGGGAAGCTCGGCGGCGGCGCAAAGAAAAGGGCTTGGGATAGAATGAATGCAATAAAGCGCGAGTGCTCTTGTTGGGATCCTAAGGTCCTGAGCAAGAAATCGCAAGCAGGCGTGGATCCGGCTCGGGGCGACGCAAACAAACCAGAAACGGGAGGGAGGAAGGAGGAAGATGGGGAGAAACCCCAGGTAGGAAGATAAAATCCAGCAAGCGGGTGCGATTCTAACCAGCCGCCCAACTCCCCTTACCCTCCATACAAAAACGCGGGGTGTGTCTGCAGTGTACGTGCTGTGAAGTCGCTCAACGCCAAGGATGTCGAGGTACAGCGCTGTACGAAGCCGGGGGCAAACCCTGCATGTGCGCCACCTGTGAAGGGGGTGCGGGACCATGGGGCCATGTCAGACATGAATGGGTGGGCGTTGAGACCCACCAGACCCACTTGGCTTCCAATCTAACCATCTCCATCCGCAGGGGGGCCGCGGGCCATTCTTGCCTGCTTCGGAAGGAAGGGTTCCCACTTTAGTACTGTAAAGTGGGTGCCGCTGGTTTGGTCGTTGTTATATCCGTGCCTCCCGCACTCCAAGTCGAAACACAATTCGCAGCCTTGGCCGTCTTTTCAGTGCCATTTCAACCAGTAATATGTCCAATTCACCTCCAAGGTAATTGCACACACATCTTTAGCCCCGCGCCTTGGTGCAGGTGTGCTGACCTTTTATTCGACAAAATTGACTACTCACCTTGCCCAGACCAAAATTACAACGCTCTACAATTGACGGCGGAAAGTACTAAGTATGATCACAATCTGAAGGTAATTGCCGCCTAAAATCTCCCTAGGCTCGATCGACAATTGTCGAGCTAGCGTGTAGACAGGTGTTGTACTCCGTACTATCGGCAGATTTTGTATTGTGTCCACGGTATCGTAACCAATGTGAGAGTTGGTAAGAGACCTCAGAATCGTCAGACTACTATTGGCTACCAGTGACATCGGATACATGAATCTGGAAAAGACATGTTTTGTGTTTCCTTAAGCCGGTGAATTTCTTCTTGGGCTTTGGTGAACTAATGCCGTTTTTAGAGGCGCTCCTTCTTCAGGCGAGAAATCTAGTGAATTATAAGCAAGGCATATATATGTTGGACTGTCAAGCTTAGTACACTCTGGGTCTCTGGTTCTTAGGCAGTAGCAATGAGGTATAGAAGCAAATAATCTTGCACAGAGTCTTGTTGTATTCTTAGCCAATTCAGCTACTCAGGTCTGTGGCATACATAAGCGACGCTTGAAGGACTTGTCTTGCCTTTGAGGCCCGAGTTGTATTGGTATCCTGGACTCTGGACGAGAGGAAACATGCCATCAGCACGTCAGCATAAGTAGAGAGTACTTGCAAAGTCCCGAGGACCCAAGAGCATTCCAGATTCTCTGCGTAGTACTAGTTTGCTTAGTTTGGAGTTGAGAAGAAGGATTAGGCGGCAAGAGAATTAAGTGGAGGGAGATATATGAATCATGTATGCACAATGGAACCCGAGTTGGGAGAGCGAGGGTAATGCAACTCGGCCTATAAGTAACAAACTCGTTGATGATCACATTGCCGAGGTTGAATGGTTCAACTACACTGTGTAAGGAGAATCATACCATGACTACCCGAATCAATCTTGAAACATTCAAGAGGTATTAAATCGGATCATGGGCGCCGGACGTGGTGAAAAGTTATAGGCAGCTATTCATTCCGAACCTCCCGTCGTTGCTCTAAGAGTGAAGATGAGAGGTGCACCAACAAGTGCAGCCGTTTGAAATCTACATGTATGCAAATGGAAACAATTATCTTTATGCTTCAATTGACCTCGCTCTAACACCCGCTACCATAAGCTTTCTTAGCCGTGCAGCTTAATATAGCGAAACTCACGAGTTTGTAGAATAGACATTGCGGTGAAACAAAAATATGCTTTATCAACATTTGATTTGGTTTAGCCTTCAATATAAAGCAGCCATTCCTTTACACTTACGATGCACCCCAAGGAGTAAGGGAAAGCAGTCAACTTCTAGTGATGACTAAAGCTAGGTCGTCAAGCCAAGAGGTCGAATGGCTGCAAAACCGTGTTACAGGCTAACCGAAGGCGATAATCATGATAGTCACATGGCGTTTATGAGCTGTATTGCAGTGCACGTGTTTTTAACATGCTGCGTTATGATGGAGAGATGTTTAGAGGTTGCGGGCCGGTTCAAGTAATTGTAACCATGGCTTTTATTTAGGTTCGGGAATGCATCTCTCTGAGTTGTTCATGTGTGAAATCCCCCTGCACTTAGGTTGCCCCAGTTTTTATTTTCCATTGGGCTTTTTTGTGTGCTGCCTGCCTGTAAACAGTGCTGACTGCCGGGGCACTGCTGCCCGGGGCACATGGGGCAGCCCCGCACCTAACCCACAGCCCGACTAGCTTCAAGTAAAAACCACACTGGAAAAAGCAGTGGTGATTCGGCGCATTTGCAAATTGGGCGGAAAGCGCAAAAAATAAAAGAATGGCGATGCCCGCATGCGGAATGAGGGTGGGGGGGTCGGTTCTATTTCTTACTTGTGCTCGGTCGGCTGCGAATTATTCAGCATTGTCGTTCTTGGTTGCGAGCGAAGATCGTCGCATCGTTTATCCACTTGGGAATTTCGACGGATCGGTTGGCTCCTAAAAAAGACAGAGGGTGAGCCAGGTTTTACGAGGATACGTACTCGGGAGGACGTTTCATCCCATGTTGGCGTTATTTCCCCCGGCCGGGATCCCGGCGGTGTTGTTGCTCAAAAAACTTATCGTTACTGACGGCGGCGGCTGACAAGTCGCGGGCAAGGCCCCAGAGAAGGTCGGTCCCCACTCCCCAGGGTCAGGACTCAGCTTGTAGCCGGTACAACGTGGTACGACGTGAGCTGAGTTACACCCCCCGGGGGAGGGTGTTTCCTGAGCGAGCGGCAAGCCCATTTCTTTTTAGTCTGTGCTAGAGGCGTCTGTGGCGACTGGGAACGGACTGGGAGCGACCAGCCGGTGTCCATCCATGCGTTCCGCCCGCATCAGCATCCTAGGCTAGACAGGGGGGCGTCCTACCACTCGACCCGTGCCTCCACACGCCTAGCCCGTCACCAAAACGCTGCAACGCAGCAGAACCCTATCGACGCAAATGAGGTGGAAGGCCCGTAATTGGGAGGGGTTCAATAGTGCCGCGGTGGCAGCAACTAGCAGCGACATCACATGTTGGCGCAAGAGACAGCTCGCTCTCGTCGGAAAATAATTGCTGCGGTGCACTGCTGCCAGAAAACGGAAAAGCGTGCCTTCCCAAATCAAGGCCTCTCTCTGCATGGACAGGTTGTCAGCAGTGAAACACCAGCATTGCTGTGTTTCGATTCACCTCACTGCGCCATCCTCCTTATCGCAGGGTGGTGCGCATGTCGAGAATGACTCGGCGTCCACGGCACCGAGTGGTGATAACCTCATGTAAAGCTGCTTCCGGTCGTGGATACTGAATACAAACATAGCAAAATAACCTCCAATGGGATTAACAAGCCCAAAGACACCACACTTCCGGTACTAACCTTGCAATTTTGGAGTTGGTGACGAGGTGAAGAACGAGGCGCGGATGAAGCGCCTCGACCCAAGGGGGGTTCAATGGCGGTAAACGATCCTCCCAAGCTGTCCGATTAGGCAAAGGTGTTCCGAAGCAGACAAATACCTACCTGACGGAATGCACCACCACGCAGCAAATGCCTAGCCTAGCCTGCAGCGGGAGAAGCACGCTCTTTTGTAGACAATTGCATTAACAGTCCCAGGCTTCCAGAAAACCCCGATGCAAAACCAGGTTGGCTGCTCCTCCTCCTCCACCTCCCCCCAGAGTCAGTAAGCACGACATCACACTCTCCCAGAAAATCAGACATGCCAGCGACATGTGTCTGAAACAGGGCCACCACCTTGAACAGAAGAAACAAGCCGGGCCAGCCGCCCTTGTGAACTCAAACGTTCTCGGCTGTGCAGTGGAATGAAAGGGTCCGACACGCTGGGAATAAGCAAGTAATAAAGAAAGAAAAAAAGGTCCAAAGTCTTTGCCGTAAACGTCCCAACTCCCAATTGTCGCGATGCCCTCTACGTACGTACAATAAAAACAAAGAAACAATGGATGGGCTCGCTAGCCACCTTAAATGCACATGAAGAGGGGTTGGCGCTAAAAGTTGGGTTTGGGGCGGTGGGCGGATCCCGCACGTGGCGCCTTTATTTGACAAAAAATATTGAAGAACCCTCCGCAAGGAGGAGGGAGATGGATATCAGCAGGAGCGGCCCTGATTTTTCGGTCGGGGATTTCTAACCCTTGGGTACCTACCTAAAATTTAGGGTTTAGATGGTGACAAACGGGCGCCTGATGCAGAAGGGAGGCGGCCTGGATCAGGCCCGGCTTGCCTCGGAACAGACGGGGAAGACACAACAACAAAGACATGACAATGATTTCAAAATAGTACATATAATTATAAAAAGGAGGCATTGAGGCTTCCAAGCTTGTCATAGGGGTGCATTCCGTATTACTTATTCCGTATTCCTGACGTGGTTCTCCGCTCCCTTGCCTTGATTTAGAATAGCGCAGGGGATCTCCAGTGCCGAGGCATTCCGATCCCACCCCGAAACCGCAGTCCCCTAAAAGGTGTACGTATCAAAAGTGGGAATGGGGAGAGACGAAGAAGAAGAAGAAGCACAAAAAGAAGAACGAGATCCGAGAGACGATCTGTAGATGCTACATCACGGTCCCAGGGCAAGATATCAGCCTCCATGCTAAGCTATCACCCGGGAAAAGGATGCCCGCCCCAAAGAGACTCTAGCGAGGGACGGGACTGGATTGATGAGCGCGACTCGCGGCGCATCACTGGTCTCAGCTTTGTCCTCGTTTGATCGGGGCCCCCCAAAAGCCCGCACGAGGCGAGATGGGATGAGGAAACACATATAAGAGACGAAAAGGCCATGTTCGGTTCCTCGCCTATATTTCTGGCCCATAGAATATCCGCCAATCCGCTCCGGGGATCCGCTGTTACAAGAATCTTCCGCGCCAGCACTCGCTCGGCTCGTCCATCATGTCGTGCGGAGCCTGTGTCACGGGTCGATCAAGATCGAGAAAAATGCGGCCACGCTTGCCGTTCGCCAAGGCGACAAGTTACACCATGGTAATAGCGTCTCCCGCTGACATCCATAATAAGGTAGTGACAACAACCGAACCCATTCAATCAATCTGATAATCCCGCATATTACCCATATGGAGAGAGACACGGCGGCTTCTGCCCCCCCGGATGGATGATAGAGACGATGCACTACATAGTACTGTAGTTCTGGCATATAGTCTGGAAGCTATATCCCACGGGGGATATATGCGGTGTATCACTACGGCATACCTTAGCGATGCATGCGAGACGTTTATTAAAAGGATGACGAACAGGTCCCCTTTCCCCGGGCGCTGCTAGGGATGGGGGGGGCGTGACGAAAGAGAGCGGGCCTGGATGGGAGGGGACTGCAGGCGGGGGCAGTCTGGGCTGCTGCCGATGTATCATCCCCAACCGACAAGCTGCGGGATTGGCAAGAAAAATAGGAAGAAAAAGAAAGCAAAAAAAAAAATAAGGCAAAGTCCGCGCACTTAATTCGTCCGGATGCGCTTCGGTGATGATCACGGGAGGGGACTAGCCGGGCATCAATCAGGTGTTCGCACACACGCAAGCAAAATTGAATTGGGCGGCCGGGCGCGGGCAACGCCACCACACACCATCGCAGCTCTCCCTACCTTGCTTTTTGGCTATGTCTTGGGTTCTGCAGCGTGCAGTCTGCAGTTTGCATCACCTCCGGGACGTCTGTCCGGGTGTGCTGATGATGCCCAAGAGTTTTAGGCCCCCCCCCCTCCCCTTCCCTGCCCGGGATGGATCAGCATCCACAAAAGAAAAGGACGCAAAGGGGAGAGCGCCGAAGACTGCCAGCCGAGCCATCATCACCGTCCGGGTCCGAAGAGGGGATGGGGGGGCCAAACGGAATGGAGAGGAGGTGGAGGTGGGAGGGCCGGTGCAGAGAATATTGGGTGACGGGTGATGAGAAGCGACGAACCTACCGTACGCTCCCCCCTCCGATATGCTTGCCATCCCGGGCTGCACCTCATTCTCACGCATATGCAGGCGCCGTTGATGGAAGGTGGGTTTCCCTGTGTCTTATTCGCCAGGCTGAGAGACTTTGGTCGGCTTCAGTGTCGAGCCAGTCATCCCACGGACCGCACACGAAAGAGGCTGATGGTGGGAAATCTGGGCCCTTTTGCCTTGAACGTTTGGACTTTGGTGCTTCTGTGGTGGTGGGGGGGGAGTGGGAGTCATTTCGCACAAGGGTGGTAAGGGGGGGGGGGGGGTGAGCCCGAAGAGGGAGGGGGTTGGGTCGGTCGGTGCGGAGATCCTTTTGTGGATAGGACAGATGCAGGCAGGGGAGGGGACCCGTGGAGGTGTGCAGGGCCAGCGCAGGCCTTGCAGGACGCTGCCGTGTGCAGCAAGGGATGACAGGGAGTGGGTTGGCGGCACAGGATGGAAGTCGGGTGGGACGGGGAAAAAAAGCTGTTGTCTTGGAGCATCAATCAACCTTGCCGCCACTTTTACCCTGTCACCGCATCACGGCTTCCCTGGTGAACAGAGCGCCTGCCTTAGCTAAGCAAGCTTCTGACGCCGAAGGGACCGGATGGTCACGTGCTCGTCCATGTGTGTTAGGGCGCAGATCTTGAGGCGACAAGCTCTCAATTGGGAGACTATGGCCTGATAAGGAAATCCTGGCGAGGTGTCCGCCTCTCGCTCGTTCCTGGACCAGAGCGCTGCTAGTATCGGGCTTTTTCTCGGCCCGTTAGATGAAAGAGGTTCAGATACTCGCGATAAATATCAAGCGATTTTTCTCTTGTGCCCGAGATGCGCTTGTGCTAGCTTGCGTCGAGCTTCTTTCAGCCCAATCCAAATAGAGGCGTTGTGATAATTCAGCCCTCGCTTGTTTATTAGATTGGTTCTGGCAAAAGGGTTCCTGCCAAATTACTTGAAATATTATAGCTCGAAGCGGACTTGAATGGAGACTAGCGATAAGAGACATGGGGAGGCCTTGAAACAAGATCTAATCCATTTATATCGTAGTTTCCAGACGGATAGTTAGATAGGTTATGCCATGGTAGTGTTGATATCCGTATCGCACTTACAATTAAACCAGGGCCGAAGTGTGTTCAGAACGGGATGCTATTGCGGATGCGGAGCTTCCCCCTTTTCAATGGTTCATCTTTCCCTTGGCTCAGCTCGCAGGTTCTTGGATCCTTGGCGATGTTCGCCTGAGAGCATTTCTCCGCCTCTACACCATTTGCATGGCATGTAGGTCGGGCCTGCAGATTTCACTTCACCTGCCGAGCGAGTTTGGCAAAAGCACGTAGAAGCGGTCACCTATCTACGTAATATCATTTTCTAGACCCTGTGTCAGATTGCGATGCGACGTGTGAGCCCTTTGTCTCGCCTGTTTTTGCGCGTGCGATCCAGCAAGCGCAGCGGTGCGGCGGCAATTCTGCCTCATATTCTCGCACATCCAATCTTACCCAACGGCTGGCATGCCTGTGACGTCGTTGTTCTAGAGACACACTATTGTTTCCGGTTGAACCCCAGTGCATTTTCCGATCCCGACTCGAGCTCGACTCGGGCACAAAATAAACCTGAGGTGAGGCTCGGAACATCTCTGCCGATCAGAAGTCACCGGAAATTCTGGCACAGACAATGTGGTCTCGCTTCACAGCTGCAGCCCATCCATGGGCTAAGGTATCCGAAGCTGCTAGCACGTGCGTGTGAGGTAAAATTGTTTGGGGGATGGTGCCTTCCCCATCTTTACCCGATTCGGCACTCGCCCAGAAAACGCCCAGAGTGTTTGAATCACCCAACCCTTGGATTTAAAAAGCCCGTAGCTTTCGGCCCCCCCTTTCCCCCAAAGAAAGCTGAACCGAAGGGTGGGAGAAAAACTACCGAGCGGGCCTGTTCCGCCGTTCTCCATACTCCGACCACCACAAACAAAAATGCTATCGCTGCGACGGGACAAATGCCATTCTACAGACTCTTTTCAAATGCACATGATGGAAGGTAAATAAAGATCCAACCAACGGGGCTATTTATTTTAAAATCGGCACCATGGCCGCGCTCAACTCGGCCCGGCCGCTTTTGGGACCTGCTTAGCGACGCTCTACCTTCCCTCCTCACGGCAACGGAATGAATGCGGAGTATCAAGGGGGTTGCTTAGAGGGGGGGGCTCGGACGGGCGGTTCGCTGGATGTGGGAGGAGCCAGCCCAGTCCAGGGCAGGGCAGGGCAGCCAGCCCGCTGCTTTTTTTCCTTGGACCTGCAAGGATTTGCGGCGGAGCGCAGGTGTGGACAGATCGAATCGCCCGGCGCAGAGGTGTGTCGTCTCAAACAGGGCGCGGGCCACACAGGCCCAGAAAACCTTTCCCGGCGGCGCTGCTGCTGGCCCGCTCGCACATGGGTTTAGGTTCCTGTTGGCCGCTGGCCAGTCCCTAGCCTAAGGCAGGAATGTCAGGGAGGAGCTACCCCGTATATGTCGGGTGCTCCGCGCCAGGCACCCAACCCGAGTCCCGCTGGTGATTAGTAGCCTCGTCAGCTGCAAGTTCCTTTCCCTAGAGAAGTGTGACTTTACCATGAGCTGTTTTTATATATGTATACCTATCCCGCAAGTCCACTTAGTTCGGCTTTGACTTCCATAAATCCATGGATGGTGGCCAACATGTCCCAGCCCCTCGCGCCTGCTCACCTGAGAGGGACGAAGGAATGCCATTGCCGTTGAAATGATGACGGTAGCTCCTTCCTGCTCCGTATCTTACTAGTACTGTACGAGGTTAAGTTGTTTATCGGACGACCAGAAAAACCTTGTTGGCTTGCGAAGCTGCAGCCTCCCGGCTCGAAAGGTCTTTTTTTTTTCTTTTCCCCAGCCTACTTAGGACAAGTGGAGGTGAAGTCATGGGGTGTTGGCTCCTCCGAGACCTTCCTTCCCTTTTTCCTTTCCACCGCACCGCAGTGGAGTTGTGGAACATTGCATCATGTCGCCGCTGGTGTTGTTTGTTTGAGACAGCGACATTGTCCATCCATCCTTTCCTTCCCCCCTCCTCTCACACGCCTGCCAGGGAGGCTGGAACAAACTGTGGACGGGTACGGGGTACGTGTATTTCTGTGGTGCAGGAAACCAAAATGTTTGACACAACGGCCGACCGGGCGGGCGGCCGACGGTCTCGATTTTGCAGATGATGGCCGTCGGGTCTGCCCAACGCGACGGGTCCGACAACAGAGACGAGGCGCAGGCGGCTGTAACAAGGTGGCGGCTTGGTTTGGTCTTGTCCCCTTGGCGGAACCGAGGGGAAAAGGCCCGGCCAAGACTAACAGCGGCGCGGATCGGTTGACAAGTCGTCCGCGCCGCCCAAGTGTGCGGCTTGCCGTTCCGGGGTAATTATGTTTCACCCTTGTGTATGACGTGTGCGTTTGTACCACAGGGCACGAAGTAGGCACATTCCAAAATACGGACTTGAAGAAGGGGGGGTGTGTGTTTGTCGCCTTCGGTGTTTGTCGTGCGCGGACTCACCCCCTGTGAGGCCGAAGAAAGGGGGCGGTGCCCAAGGAAGAAAGAAGAAAAACATTCCGGATTACACCGCTTCTCTCACTCAAGCTTTATTGCCTACAGAGTGTGTACGCTCTAATTAGGTATATCTCCAGCACCCTCCCAGCGCTGAGCCCTTTTGCTTTTCGATAACTTATAACTTAGCCTCTCGCGGGGGGTCGCTCAAGCACGCAATTGGCTCGCTCACAGATGGCCGCGAGAGTCTGCCCATCCCCAGACGGAATTATCGGTGTCAGACGGCGAACTGTCGGAAGAGCTAATGCCGTCAGCCTTTCCCATCAGACATGCATGCAAGTGGAGGTGGTATCCACCCGCGCCGCCACCGCCGCCCGCGCCGCCGCCAGGCTGACGACCGGGGCGCAAGGACCGGACCGGCAGAGTTTTGCGCATCGTCACACAGGAGGAGGCGAGGACTGCGGCAGATATGCCTCCTCGGCTAGGCTGAGAGTATAAATATATGCATGGTAGATATGTCCAGTCGCGTTGTCGAGAGCCATCATGCCAGTGTTTACCTACCTTGATAGCGTCCTCCCTTGGTGTCCGCAGGAGTTGCCATGAGGTGATTACCGTCCATGGAAACCTTGTCTCGGCAGCCACCAACCTAGCTCTTGATGCAAGGCAAAACTCAAAGTGACGCAAAACCCCATCAAAGTAAACAGCCACGTACCTGGTTTCCAACCAACCCCTTTTCTATGAGGCTAGAGCCGCCTCATCTACTGCCGACCCACCATGTCATCCACATCTGTCTTGAACAGAACGCTCTTTCCACTGCTGCTCGAACCTACAAGAAGCCACGGCGCCAAGCAGAAAAGCCTAGACGTATATAACTCCCATCGCGCCAAAGTTTATCCTAGATGCTAGTACCCACCGCTCAGAACCTGCTCTTTGGTTCCGCACCATATTTAACGGCGGTCTTTGCTTGAGGCTTCCCAAAACATGCTCAGGCCACTTAACCCCCGGCATCCGCTGAGTTTGTGACGTCGGCTGTTGACTTGCACATGCCGGAACGGGCCGAGCTGGTTTGCTGCGACTAGCCGCTAGACTCTAGAGCAAATGAAGAGACTTGCGAGCTGTGCATCCGGACTGCTGGTCTCTTGTCAGCGAAAATGCAAGAGACAAGAGAACCCCGAAACGGGAACGTCTCTCTGACTTCACTCAGCGACCTGCCGTCTGTCTCGGCCAAGGAGAAGTCTTCTGAGCCGTCATCCCTCTTGCGCTTCTGACGGGTAAAAGAGCAATGTCAAGAGTGTTTCGGCAGCCTTTGTCTCTCCATCGAAGAGTGAGATGCCCTCCTTTTTAGCAGATGGCCATTAGCCCCAGTGGTAGGTTGCGATCGTTTAGTTTGGACCGGCGGAGGGTGTCACCGGTAGAAGCATATAGCGACGGCGAACAGTGTCGAGATGGCTCGCCAGATAAGAGAAGGTAAACATCGCACGAGAGCGCCCAAGTTATACATGGACAATGTCATGGAACTGGCAGAGCTTATGGCCGGACTCGGCCTAAAGTCCCGCGTCCGGGCGTTACCGGTCGTCAGCTTCTTATCGATAGACTTTGACTGGATAGAGGCCCTGCTGGATGAGGCCCTGCCGTTAGACCGGACTCGGTTCCTCTGGTATATATGCCTGAGCGCGCCCTTGGGCTGGGCATCATCACTGCGGTACGTTTCTGTCCCCCTCCTAGTCTATGCCAACTCCCTTGCGCAACCCGTACCAACGTTCTATCTCATATAGGGTCCTGGCTTCGGCAAGATAACCGCGCTCTCCGTGGTGACGTTGGCTATGTAGCGGTCCCTAGGATAGGTCCTGTGCTCGGCGCCGTCGTACGTCGCTACCTCCAATTTCGCGGAGCGCCTAGACCGCGTAACGACGGCTGTGACGGATCGTCACAACGAGCGGCAGCCTAGCAACCGTCATACCCGGTATGCGCTCGTAACCCGGGCTTATAACATCCGGGAGGAGCTCGCGGCGGTGTCCTACCTACTCGCCCGACCAGCGGGGGGCGAGGAGTACTGCCGGCAGTAGCTAGGCAAAGCGTCTAACTAGCGCCTACACCTATCGCTCGCGTTCTGGACGCTCGTCGTCCTCGGATCGCCTATAGTCCGGAGTACTAGGGCCCACGAGGCGGAAATCATCGGCGACCTCCAGGCTGAGATCACGGCCAACCCTGGTATCCTATACTAGCTACGGCGGGTCGTAGTCGGGGAAAAAACCCTGGAAGAGTTCCGGGGTAAAGGGCACGACCTCGAGGCGACGAAGACCGCCACCCTTGAGTTGATGCGCAAGATCGTCGCGCGGCCAGACCTCCTCTGCACGACACCCGCCGCCGCCGACAACGTCGCAGAGTACCGCAGCTTCAAGACGAAGCTGTCCAAGGCCGTCAGCACTAACGAAGCGGCAAATATGAACCGCTACGACTCGGCCTCCCTCTGGGGAAATACGCTGCTCCCTTGCCTGCTCGGGGGTGACTCGATATAGCTACCGCCTTTCGTCGGGTCGGCGGGCGAGAAGGACAGCGACGGCAACGTCATCCACCGGCTGGCGGAAGACGCCGCCATCGCGTATATCGACAGGCTGCGGAATACCGGTATACCGGCTCAAGCAGCAGCTCCGGATGGCGGAGGGGCTTTTCGACATGGTCGCCGAGGCCTACCCGTCGGCCGACTTTACATACGCGTCCTCGTGCGCCGTCGGCCTTAACAAATTCGCCATCGGCCGCGACCGAGAGAAGTTCCTCCTCCGCAGGTTCCCTCATGCCCGCGCCTCGCCGACCAGGCGGCTCTCCCCTTTCTTCGTCCACGTTAGCAGGGTCGGCTATATCTAGGCGCCGGCGGCCTAATACGAGGCGGCCACTAACCAGGTGCCCCACCAAGTCAAGGCTCCCACAGCATGTCTTCTACTTCCGAGACGGCGTTTCCGAGGGGCAGTTCATTCACGTCATAGAGTACGAGTAGTACGAGCAAACCAAGAAGGTCTTCCAGCTCGTCACCAATACGATTCCAAAGATCACTATCATTATCGCGACCAAACGCCACTATTTAGGCGGGGATCCGAGAAAGGCCCTCGCGGAGCCGGACCCCTCGTAAACGACAACGGGACGATAAGAATGGAAACCCTCTACCCGGAAAGCTAGTAGAGCGTGAGGTAACTCACCCCTTCTACTACGACTTCTACTTGTACTCTTATATAGCGATTAAAGACACCGCTCAGCTCGTATACTGTACGTTCAAGCACACTATATAGTAGGTCTAGGGAAGGGGGGGGCGAGGAATCTAAATAGGAAGAGGATATTTTACTAGTATATAATAAGATAGGTATTAGGCGTATAATATAATTCTAATTTCCCTAAGTCTTATATACCTCGTAGTATTAATACGTAAGCATATCTCGTACGCGATCGCGTACGGGATCTACTTTTTGTATAGTTAAATAAGAGGTACCTTACGTAGACGTAATTACCTACCTAGTAATAGTCCAAGCAAAGAGATTGGTCCCTTCCCTTTAGATAAAAACCACGAGGCGTAAGTATTTTTCACAACAGCAGAGTGACTGATAGACCAAAATCATATCATATAATATTCGAGTGGAAGACCAGCTCCCACCCCTGGACTTTGATTCTAAGCTTTGAATAAAGAGAAATAACCGACATCAGGTCGCCTGTTTCCCGGTTGGTAATAGGTAGGTACCTTTACCTTTACCTACCTAGGTATGCCCTGCATTCCTCAACCAGTCTTCTCTTCTTATCAGGGCCTTGTTCCACCTACTTACTTACCTCCCCTCTTCTTCTTCGCGGCCTCGACGGCAGCCAATTCAGCGACCCTGTCAGCCTCTTTCTTCGCCGCCTTCCTCGCTTTCTTGGCTTTTCTATCCAGCTTTCCCTTTGCCCGCCTTGCTTGCAGGGCCGTCTCGTTCTCGGGGTTCCTGAGGACCTCGGTAGCGACACTGTTGCTCTGCACGTAGTGCATCGTGTAGAACTTGCTCTCCCCCCGCAGGCTGGGGGTTGAAAGGCGGATGGTAGTGTGGGGTGGTTTTGCCGTGCTCGTCGAGGCCGCGCTGCTCGAGGCGCCAGCGGCGCTGGTTGAGAGGCTGTCACGGTGGTGCCGCCGCCGTGCGGGCCATTCCTAGATGTTGGTTGGCGCTTAGAGTGTCCAACACGAAATTATTATCACGAACACGGACCGCATTTTTTTTTTCTTTTACTGTATGAGAAGTGGGATGAGGCAAGTTTGAATTGTTGTTCACTCACATAACCTCGGCCTGGTCAAAGGTCATCGGCCCGAAACCTCCCCACCGGCCTCCTGCGCTTTGTGTTTGGTGGACGTTCCAGGTATGAGTGCTGGATTATTTGAAGGAGTCCTCTACAAGGTGTTGGTTCCGGCTCTTCCAGGTCTGGTCGCAGGTAGCATTCCATGTAACGTTGAAAGGCATGTTGACGGTGTTTGGCTTTGAATTCCCGAGCTACTAGTAGAGTTGGACGAGAAACAGAAAATGGTGAAGACGGAGAGAGTTGAGGATGCTTGATTCTGGATGCTGAATACCAGACCTCGACTCGATATCGAGAGGCATTTATACCAGGCCAAAGCCCACAATGCACGGCCGACGGTTTGGCCGTGATGATATTGCGGCTGTCCATCCAGCTGCTGAAACTACCAAGGGCGTGGAAACATGTCAGCCGGCCCCAACGGCATCCACACAAGAGAGACCTTGCCTGACATGAAGATGGTGTTGGCATGGACTCTGGGCTTAGATGAGGCCGTCTTGCTCACTCAAAAGGACATGCTTGTTTCCAACAGAGGCCTGTCTCGAGGCTGTGACAGGCCAGTTGGCTCTGTTTCTACGAGCTTCCTGGACTTTGTGCCGCCATTGTCCCTTGCAATCAAGGCCTTCCAGGTTTCAATCATGACGACCATGTGAGAGACAGACGGCCGCTCAGCATTGTGCCTCGCTCGGTACAGTGAGATCTAAACTGGGCCTGGGGTGATTGTTATTGAATCAGTTGGAGCTGGAGCTGGAGCATCTCAGGTGCCTATTTTCAGATCTTTTCAGACCCCACTGTTCGTGTTCCAGATGTTGCCGTATTGTGCCATCCAGCGAGGGAGATATAACCGGGGCCGGGGATGATGGTTACTGATTGATCAAGGCGGAGCATGCTATTTCCAGGCCCAAGTGTTCCAGGTATCGAGCATAGTATCTCGGGATGGCCGGCCCACTGACTGACTGGCTTCGCAACAAAAGTCGAGTTGTTTCGGACTACGTAGTCAGCGGGCGCAAAGAGTCAGTGACGTAACAAGGAAGCAGGCTGCCTCGGATTTATAAGGGATTTCCATACCTATCCAGGCCATGACACCCTCGTCGCATTCCCCATTCCCCTTCCATAGATGTCAACTGAACTGGAGCGCCGCCATCAGCGTCACCATCCAGCGAGCGAAGGTCAGGCGACAGACGCGGCAAAGCCAGCAAGCGCTCAAACAAACAACAACACCTAAGCAGCCACAAAGCACACAACACCAAGCAACGGCCCCAACAACATGGCATACGCGCATTCGCTTTACAAACCGGATGCGTCGTCGAATAGCCTCCTCCACAAAGAGGAAGACCTGGCGAGATACTGCAAGGGTGGCCATCATCCTGTCAACATTGGCGACGTGTTCGAGGGAGAACATGGCCGCTACAAGGTGGTCCGAAATTAGGCAGAGGAGGCTTCTCCCTCGTCTGGCTCGTATTAAGGGTGCCAATAGGGGGGGCCACAAACACACTATGAATGGTTTTCCCTCAAGGTCATAGTTGCCGCCTCCGCGGCGGGCCCCTCCAAAGAACTCGAAATGTTGGACACGCTCAAGGACACACCAGGCATTGTCAATATCGTCGAGACATTTACCCACAAGAGTAGCAATGGCATCCATATCTGCATCGTGCAAGAACTCCTAGGGCCCTCGATTGCCCTCGCCATCGCGAGGAACTCCCCGCTTGACCCATATTTGCGGCTCGAACCCGCGACGACACTGTGTGTGCACGGCAAAAGAGCTTCTAACTATGCTCGTAGGCCCCGGCCTGCCCCTACACATTGTGAAGAGGGTCCAATGGGAAAAGTGGGAAAGCGAACACACCGAACGCAACCACCTTCGCCTCCTCGACCTTGGCGACTCCTTCTTCGAAGCCAAACCTCCCCGAGATATTGGCCAGCCCCGTCCATTGAAGGTCCCAGAGACCATCTTCAAAACTGACAGACCGCTCGACCACAGACTTGACTTGTGGCGCGCAGGCTGCGTGGTATGTTTCCCCTCAAAGCCTGCACACGAGAGAAGAAAGGAGACAGAAGGGGAACAGACAGCTGATTGATAGGTACCAGATATACTTCATGGTGTTCGGCCGCTATCCGTTCACGGAAACCACTCCTGATGCCGCTCTCGTGCACCAGATGATCCACTTCGGCGAGGACCTGCCCAGCCAGTGGCAGCCGCAGTGGGAGAAGCTAAAAAGGCACAACCCAGGCGAATGTTCCAGCGGTGAGCAGTAAAATCCCTCTTCAAAGTGACCCGTCCCACCTCTGGGCTCTCTATCTCAAGTGCCTTAAGTAGTCTCAAAGGGACCACGGCTGCTAACAACACGATTCATAACCTCAGCCGACGTCAAGCCCAGGAGGTCAAAGCTGGCCGAACAGTTTCTCACCGTCTTTGCCAGCCCGTCCGAGGATGATGACGAGGATGAGTGGAGCGACTATTGCAGGTTGAAGAAGCTGCAGCCCGTGATTGAGGGGCTGGTGCGCTTCCGCCCGGCCGACCCCATCGGGGCCCAGGTTGTCCTGGACATGGTCAATCGGACTATTTCCGATGCCTGCTAACAATAGGTCGGGTCCGCCGGTATGACGACGTGGGGTTAAAGTTGCAGAAAACTGCCGCGGACAACTAAACGGCTGGACCGTTGTTGTAAAACACACTGGATCCCGCTTTCTTCTTGATCATCGAATCCTCCTTTAGGCTTAAGCGTTGGCATTGGTGAAGAAAGGGAGAACAGCAATCGAGACCCAACGAGTGTGCTGTAATATTACGTTTACTGAGAAATACCACTTGCAATGCGCTTACAAAACGGCATCCTCTTAAGTTATCTGCCTACTCACTTTCTAGCGACTCCACTTTGGCTGTCCACTGTCAGTATCCATTTGTTGAGTTTCCAGGGGCGTCACATAAAAGGCAAAACATGTGTGCAATTTCAGTAAACAAGGACAGGAAGACAGAAAGATCGGCCAAGGGACAAGGCGAGAAGTCCATCAGCCTCAACCTCGACACACCATTCGGACCAAATCCAAACAAACACACAGGTAGGTAGGTATGATTCATCAAAGCATAAAAAAGCACAACCATCGTGCCAACTGAAATCCAGGACCAAACCCCTGCTCATAAAAAAATACGCTTTCACGCCTTGATATCCCACGAATCACGCTTGCTCAAGCACAAAACCAAACCGCCAGGCCAATCATGCGCAGGGAGACCGAGAGAGCGCAGGCACGCAAAAAAAAAAAAAAAAAAAAAAATTCCAGAACAGAGCAAAAAAACAACAAAGAGAGACTCCCGATTCCTACAAAAGAATTAACGTCCACGCCCACACATATAGTATACAACTTTGAGAGAGTCTAGTCCAGGCCACCCACCCACTCCCCTGCTCCCGTCCCTCCGCTTTCGAACTTCAAGTAAACCCCCTCCCTAACTCCCCCTAACACGAATCTGAACCCTTGACATGTCCGTATCGTGCCCATGCCCATGCCATGCGGCCGCCGCGGCGCGCATGTAGTTTCCTCCTCAACATCCCCGCCAAAAAAAGGACCAGAACAAAAACAACCGTGCCTGTAAAAACTCCAACTCCGGAACCTGCTAGACTACCAATTTCGAGACAAAGGGGGGGCGAGGGTGACCTGAGGGGGAAGGGGGTTGAATATTCATTATATATTGTAAAAAAAAAAAAAAGGCACGGCTTGCCTTTCCCGCGAGGCAGACCTGCCCAAGGAGTTAAAAAGATGGGGGTGTGAATGGTACCAGAAGAAGAAGAAAGAAAAAACATGGGACAATAGACAAGACACAGTAACACATATCGGTCCCCCCTTTTAATTCATTCATTTCAATCAAGCACTACCCCTATCGCCGTCGCCGTCCGGGTTATAGCTCGTCTCCCCCAGGAGCCCGCCGGCTTGGCTGGTCGTCATGGCGCTCTGGGTGCCGACGTGGGGCTGGGTCTGGACGGTGGGCCCCGAGGCCGAGGGCGGCGGGGGCTGCGGGATGGACGGGGGTGGCGGGGCGCTCTGGGCGCGGGACGCGGAGCTGGCCGTGGCGGCGTGCAGGCGCTGGTCGAGGGCCTTGAGGGCGAGGGCTCTCCTCCGCTCGGCCTCGGCGCGGGCGCTGCCGGGGACGCCGCGCGGCACGAAGCTGCTGCTGCTGGTCTCGCCGCGGGCGGCCGAGATGTCGGCGGCGCTGAAGGGCGCGCACAGGCGCATGGCGACCAGCACGCCAAAGACCTGCGCCGACAGGCTCTCGACGAAGGGGCGGACGGGGCCCGGGAAGAACTCGGCAAAGGCGAACGTGTCGCTGGCGTCGCCGCGGAGGGAGCTCGACTGCGACATGTCGAGGTCGGGGAACACGGGCTTGTAGAAGCGGAGGTAGGTCCAGCTCGTCAGGAGGCCGTAGACGGACAGGAAGAAGGAGGCGCTCGTCAGCATGGGCGAGAGGCACAGCAGCGTCACGAGGCCGATGTAGACCAGCGGGAAGCGCGGCACGCGCATCGAGAGGATGCCGCGGAAGAGGGTGACGGTGTGCGCGGGGACGAGCTGGCTGAAGGCGACGAGGAACGAGATCTGCAGCGGGATGGTGCCGGCAATCGTCATCAATCTAAAGCAAGCAAGGGGCACCCAATGTTAGCGGACAGAAATCTCTATCTCCCCAAGAAGGGTGCTGCTGCCGCTGCCGCCAAGGACACAACGGGGGCACACAACATACGTCCAGCGCTCGTTGCGGGTGAAGGCAAAGAAGACGATCATGGTGCCGAAGCAGAGCGTATTGGGGATGAGGGCGGCGATGAGCAGGAACTTGGCAAACTCCCTCGACGACCAGGCCCGCTCCAGATAGCGGCCGCCATGGTAGATGGTCAGATAGGCGATAGTGAGGGTGAAGACGTTGCTCTCGACCAGCGTCGTCGTCAGGAAGGTCCAGGGATAGACGAGCGAGAGCTGGGGGACGAGATTGAGGTAGGGGAGGACGACTTCCGTGTGTGCCGACCACTGGCGATACCTGATGGCTGCGCTCAGCACCGACTGGAGCGTCAGCACCACGAGCAGGATGCGCGTCACTGGCGGTATGTTTATTCGGGGCGGCATGGTGGGCGGTCGGAAATCGGAAAATGGGCTGCTGCGGCGGGTGTTGCGGTGCGTGCGGTGCGGTCCGGTCGGGGCCTGCTTGAAACTTTTTGGAGAGCTCGTGTGTCGGGAGTCGGAAGTCGGGTGTCGCGCCTGCCTCGCATCCGTCCCAGTGGCTTCAGGTCTGGCCTGGCGGGTCCCACGATGCGATGTGCCCAGAGCGTGCCAAGGCGTGTGCGCAGGATTGTCAGCCCGAAGTTTTCCCCTGAGCCACGACTGGATAAGGAGCTTATCACACGTGACACGTGAAGGAAATTCAATAATATTGCCTCAGGCTGCGAGGCACAGATAAGCTTCTTTGGTCGAGAATGGTTCGCAGAAATTATAAGGCTGGTCCGTGCTTCGTTTCCTGCGGGCTGACGGGAGGCAAGCACAAAGCCCGACCCGCCTCCGTCCAACCGCTGGGGACCGATGGTGTCAGGCAGGGGCACGGCCTTCTCCCGCCTTGGAATTTGTCCCCGGCTGCCCTGGTCTTGTGTCTTGTATTTGTATGTACATACAGTACCGAAATCTAGCAGGCACCCGAAAAAAGCAGATGGACGGATCACCTAATCCTCTGGCCGATTTAAATAGGTAATCGAAGCTCATCTGTCACCGAGCTTGGCCATGGCCGAGTGAAGGTGAAGGTGAAACCCCAAAAGGAAGAGTGCTCCCCCGAGTCAAGAATCGAAAGCTACACTAGCCGAGCTTTGGAGGGTCCGAGACGGGGACCTGGCAGACCGCACACCCCTGCCTGCCTTTTCTGCCCCAGCCCCGGACACGTGTAAAAGTTTGTCAACTTTGTTCGATCCTCCTTCCAGAAATCAGCCCAGATCCACGAAAAGCCGCGCACCAGACACCGGAGAAGGCTGCCTGCTCATGCCGAACACTCGCATTTTTCTCTCGAGAATACCGTGAGAGGCCTGCCGTGGATCCTCGTATGCCTCTCTTGGAGGAACACTGAGTACGGGCATTTTCCGGAGTAAGTACTGGCTGTGAAGACAAAGGGAGGAAAAAAGGCACTGCGGGAGCGTCCACCGAGCCACTCCGGGCCGCCTGCACCTCCTGGTCCAGAGCGTAGTGTGCTGATCTTGCGCCACCTCACCTCTGCCCAGACCGCCAACGGTCCCCTGACATGACACAACGCGGAGAAGCAACTGGGCTATCAAAGGGCCGACCGGTCGTCGCTTTCCTTCACCTCAGGTGCAATGCCCAAGACTTGCTAGCACTTAGTTTTAATCCAATCCGTCCGTCCAGCCATGTTGGCATATTCCGTCCGGACTCTGCGTGCTATATGGAACGACCCGTCTCAAAGCCTATTGTGGCCGAACCGGTCACAGTCCCGTCCGACACGTTTGTGCATCGCTGATGCAGCCTTTTTTCCTCCGCGGCAAGCGATGGGACCCCACGCGGGATCTATCAACGGTCGAATGCTGCTGTTGTCCTCCCCCTCCCCTCCCCCCCGCTTGTTGAACGTCCGCCTGCCTTTCTGCAACCTACCTACCACCTATCCTACCTACCTTAGGCACACTCCGGAATCCGTCGTCGTCCCGTATTCCAACCATGCCATGCAATGCTAGGCCGGCCTCAAAACATCGAGTCTGCAAAAGCTTAGCGAAAGCAAACCCGGCACCCTTACTGATGACTGATGACGTGCGTGCGTGCGACGGTGCAATGATACGTATCAATGGTGTGTCTCGACCTGCACGTTGAAGCGCGGGCCTGTCCTGTCCTGTCCTGTCCTGTCCTACGTTGTCAGAAGACTGGCTGGCCGATGGCCCATTACTTATCGCCCAACCAGTATGGCATTGGTGGCACAGTGCACATTATATATATTGCCCCAAAGATAGGAACTTAATGTGCGGCGATGTGGCCGTTCGTCCCATGCTGCAGAAGCAGAATTTCGCACGCATCCTGTTTCCCGGCGGGGTCGGTCTCCATCAACCGGTTACGTTCCAAGCCTACCCGGCTGGCCGTGACATGCGAGGTATGTATTCATACATACTGTACATACTCGGTTCCACCACATGGGCATTGCCGCCTCGCCACTGTCGGCATCGACCGTCTTGCAGTCTTGAAATACTTTCATGGACGCACATATTCTTTCACTCTGGGCAGTTTCTGCAGCCGTTGATCCATATCTCAGTGCGAGAAAATAGGGGGACAAGAGGCGGGTTACGATGAGCATCTCGCACCAGTCGAGAAATGTGGAGTGCGGCGGCGGGGGGACGGCTTGTACTTGTATACCCCTGAAACCCAAATCCATCCAAATCGCCCCCCCGAACGGTCATGTCAAACCTGCGTCCAATCACTGACGCTCATCCGAGAGATCGAAGACCCCAGTCCCATGGCACCCCGGCTCGCAAGCCTGGCTGGCGAGCAACCCTTCCCGCACCCCGTCTGATTGGTCGTCAGAACTCGGAGGGTAATGATCTGAAAATGGGTGCAGTGCGGTGCGGGTTGCGGGTTGCGTCTGGAAACGCCAGAGCAGATCACACAACCGCGTTTCTGTTCTCCCCGAATAAGGCATGTACGTAAGGCGGTGGTGGGACGGTACGGTTCTGGACGTTCGGATTGCACGTCCCGTCCGTCACTCCCCCCCCCCCCCCCCCCCTTCTCATCTCCAAATCCCCAAATCAGTTCCCCCGTTCAGCGATCCTGCAACAAACCCTTCTGGGCGACCTGAGGGCCCTACTGTCGCTCGATGATGCGTTTGCCTTTTTGGTTGAACCGTATCGGTAGTACCACATCCATATCCGGATTGCCGCCGTGCCGACACCGTTGACCGAGTTTTAACTGACTGACGTATGCTCTCGTACTGGCGCTTGTATCGCGATCGAAGTGCTAGGCCAACCTAAACTCTTTTCATCTGTCTCCGGGAAATATCACACCTCAAGGGTCTTTGAAGTGCGAGTTTCTTTTTTGCCTCTTTTTCTTGTGCCACTGCCACTGCCGCAGCCCCGGGGCGTTTGCAGAGTTGCACCCCCTGTTGCGGAACAGAAAAGCCCAGAATGTGTGCATCTCAGCGGCGCCTTCCTGACACATCCCGTCATCATCCCATGCGTTTTCGACGCCGCCAGCCTGCCTACCTAAAACTACGACACTAGTGGAATGGAGCAGGAACCTGGGAAAAGGGAGCGAGCGACGGGATTTGGGTTCAGCCCGCCCTACTTAAACCAAGAGGTACGTCTCCTTGGGTAAAACAAAAAAAAAGAATAGAATTCTTCAATATTGGTAGTAGTCGTACGGGTTGCAGCCTTTTGCAGCGAACCACTCTCGCTCTCTTCTTGTCTCGACTCTTTTCTTCCTGGGCCTCAGGAGGCAGTCCCATGTGCGCACGCATGAATTCCAGATCCCCGTCTTTATAATTTGGTATCGAGATTTACACGCACAAGTCGTAGCGGGAAATTTAGAGGGTGGGTTCGATTTCCCCAATATGTGCAGGGGGGAGGGGGGGTGTCTGGTGCCTTGGTTTTTTCCTGTGCGCACCCAAGCAAAACATTCTGGATCAACAGTCACTTTTTAGGTTGGCGTCCGACATGATGATGCAAGCAAGAGACGGAGCGGGACCTTTGACGATACGTAGGCGGTGGTGGGAATGATCCAGAGTATGTTGAATGTCAGTGGTTGGCTCTGGTACGGTACGGGGGAAAACGTGTGTACGTATCCGTATCCGTGCCAATATGCAATATGGGATGCCCAAGTTTGATATAAGGCATCGAGGTTCAAACTTTTACGGACCGACCAAAAGTACATACCTTACCTTGGCATAGGTTGCCTTTTTCTGACCCAACCCAAAGCATAGATGCATTCCCGGCCGTCGAAGGACGGAACAGATCATCCTCCACTGCCTGCTGTTCGAAGACTAATGGCAAAGGAAGCTTCACTCCGATAAACATCTAATAATCGTGGACAGAGTGTCTTCCATTCCATCTTCCTCGGCCTATCTTAAAAGTTCGAAGAAATACCAAAGTAGTACATCGTCTGCCTGCAACATCTAGTTTCGCACATGTGCGTGCACTAGATCGGCAGCAACGACACACCTGCAGCAGCGAAGAAGCCGGTCGTTTTTTTGGGGGGGTTAGATCCATAGCGTGCATGTCAGGCAGTCTTGAAGTATCCAATGTTGTTCCCGAAGAAACAAATCCCCAGCTGGGCCTGGGAACCCGACGCTCGGCTGCTCGTGCTGTCATATGACGGGGAGGAACCCGAGCGTAGGAGCGCCGTGCTGTGATTGAGGCAAAAAAGGTACATCCTAGATTCGTTACTCTCAAGTCCCGAAGAACAGTGTACTTGGTCGATGGGTGGGCGTTGTTTCGAATTAGAGGTACCGACAGGGGTACGTCCCCCCTCCAAGCCGGCCTTGCGGGTGGCAGCCTCTTTTTCCCGCGGGTTTTGGGCGCGCTGCTGTTGGCTGCCGCGGCTGGCTCACATTCACTCACCTTTGCGGCCGGGCTTGCAGTTGCTACTTCCAGCTTCGGGCTAGCGCCGTAGCTACCCAGGTACCTTGGCTTTTCTCTGTTTTAGTCGCTCGCCTAAACACGCACGCACAGGGCCAGCAGGGCACCCACTGGAGCAGGCTAGGTTAGGCTATGGCCCAGAGGCCGGTGGGTGTGGGAACACCTCGCTGGACCGAACCCGCCCTGGGCTGGAGTTGACGGGGGTCTGGGCGGCGGGCGGGCAAGTGTGCACCAAATCTCAACCTTGCACTTTCGAGGTTCCTTTCCTTCATCCTCAAACACCACCAAACTGAGGTGCTCTCGCTCGCAGGCCATCGCAGACGCGCCCGTACAAAGATAGCAGCAGCAGCAGCAGCACTGATTCCGCCGCGTCGCCCTCCATCTGCCGACCGCTGAGCATCGACCATGAAGGAACTGCTCGACACGGATCGAGTAAACTTTCTCGTCTGGAGGTTCGTTGTTTTGCCCGCCCTCCAACCACGGCCAAGATTTGAGATTTGAGGTACCTTTGGATTGCTAACCCGCCTGCCCTGCTTCTCGCTCTGCCTTCATTTCAGGTATCTACTCGAGTCAAGTAAGTTTTTGTCGCCCTTTTCCGGTCGTTAGTGCTGCCGTGTGTCCACGGCCGCCTGATTGCCCGTGTCGCTTCGCTTTTTGTGATGGGGTGGATTTCGAGACTGACTGACCGGCACGCTGCGCTGCTCCTGCCGTTTTTCAGATTATCGAGAGACAGCCGCCCACCTTCAAAAAGAGTGGCGGATCCGCGCGCCTCACAGGCATTTTGATTTCGCGCCTCATGTCAGCAACTATGCACTAGTCGGTCTATTGCAGGAGGGCCTCATCTACGAGAGCTACCAAAGACAGTTCGCCGAACAGGTACGATAAGTTGCATCAATTCTACTTGCCCGCTTTTGCCTCTTCTCATTTTTGCCCCGTCTCGTCGCTGCACCCGTCTGGGGCAGGGCAGGGGGGGACGGTGATGCGCTGGCTTTTCTGGGCAGCCGCAGTGCACCAGTGCAGTGCCGGGGTACTGACATTTTGGGTGCAGCAGGTGTCTCGTGGTGTGCCGGCAACGGCCGAGACTTCACGGGGGGTGTTTGGACCGCTGAAATTCGAGCCCGCACACAAAGATGGAGAAGACGACATTGAAGAAGAGGACGACGAGTCAGATGCCGACGCCGATGCAGAGGCCGAGGCGGACCCAGAGCCAGAGCCGGAGGAGTTTGAGAACCCGCGAAAGCGCCCAGTCGACAGGCAGCATCACGCATTGCCCAATGCGTCCCCCGCCAAGCGGCAGAGACTGAGCAACGGTCACGAAAACGGGGCCGATTCAGCCACGACCCCCATGGAAATTGACAACAACCACGCCTATCCGTCACCGCTAGAAGGCGAGCAAGCCGCATCGCCGCTGCCGCGCACAGAGGGCCCCGACCAAGGCACGCAAGTCGACAAGGTGCACGAGCTCACGCAGGAAACCGTGTTTTTGCGCCTAGGCGTCGACGAGGCTTCTGAAGCGTCGCCCGCCCGAGCTAGCGAAAACCCTCTTGTGCTGCTCTGCGAGTGGAACCCCCAAGACCCATCCATCTTGGCGGCTGCCGGCACCGATGCGCTAGCCCGCGTTTGGACCATCGATGCGCGTAGAGCCGCCCCAGAGTCGGATAGGGAAGGCATGCTCGGTCACGTGAGCGACGCTGGTGTCAGCCGCCCCTTCATGAACCTGGTCGAGCCCGATGTACCCAAGAACGCAACCGTGTCCGCCATGGCCTGGAACTGGAGCGGCGACGCCATTGCAATGTCGATTGATATCGGCAGCAAGGCGCGCATCACTATCTGGGGTCGCGATGGTACCAACTCACACCGTTTCGAGGGCCTCGAGTCGCCCGTCATCAAGCTGCGCTGGAATCCCAACAACGACCTCATCCTCGGCATCAGCCCCGAGAAAAGCAGCAGCCTGATCACGATATTCTCCGCCTCGACTGGCAACTCCATCTCGCATCTCATTGAAGCTCACAACCTAGACGCCGATGCGCTCGATGCGACCTGGATCAGCGATACGGATTTCATCCTCTGCGGAGGCGATACTCTGATTGCCCTCCGCCATGTCCAGGGGCAGGGTATTGCGCCTGGCAGGGCTTTCGCCACGGGGAGCGAAGAGGCCTTTAGCCATGTACAGTTTGACTGGCGTGGCGGGCTGATCGCCACGGCCAGTGACAAGGGTCACATTGACGTAAGTATTCCGCCCCATGATTGCAGAGCGAGCGTGGTCCTGATAGCATTTTACAGATTTGGAATGAGGCCGGCCAACGCCGCTCCATTTCCGCACACATTGGTGTGATTACTACTCTGCAGTGGCAACCACTGCAATCAGACGCTCCTGACAATGAGAGGCTGCTGGCTTCGGGCGGAGAAGACGGCGCCATATGCATCTGGAACGTGCACAGTTCGGACAACCGACCCAAGTATTCCATGACCATGACGCATTCGGTGCTCGCCCTCTCAATGACTCCTGATGGAGCTTTTATTGCTGGGGCAACGAGCGATAGGGTATTGATTTGGAAGGTAGGCGATCACGCCATGCCCAGAGCTAGCTGGACTAGGATCCCACATCCCGGCTGGCAGAGCCCAAAGGCTCCCCCCGAGTCAGATGACGAGTTCACGCCGTGTCTGGGATGGGATTCCGAGGGAAAGAAGCTCGTCTACGGCGCCAACAGCCGTGTAAGTTTACATCCATTCTATTTTCCGGTTCCCTATTGCTGACGCTATGTAGCTTGCTGTCATCAATTTTCGCTAGGTACGGAAAGCACTGCAAACCGATAGCAGCGGTCTTTCCCCCGGAATTCATCATCCCCGCCTGTCAGGATATGGTCCTGTTCGCGGCGGGAGCTATCGTTCAGTCTCTCGTGGAGGGTCAGGAACGTTCAATGATGCTCGACTTGGAACTCGACTGTCGCGCCCGGCCCAATTGAGACGTGGAATTGCCAGACGGATTTTAGAACGAAGCCATTGTTTTCAGTCTATGGTTCCCCAGCAGCCACCAGAGCCCGCCAATCCGTTCTTTCGCACAGAGGGCAACGCCAGGGAGGCGTCTGCAAGACGAGAAAATAGTCCTGGGCTTCTGCCAGTCCCACGTCACAATCCCAACGTCGTCCAGCCACTGGAGTCTGTCAACCTGTCTATTGGTAGACTGAACAACGTTTTTAGGGAAACGGCGGCAAGGCGACGGAAGAGCTCCGAATCCTCCGCAGTCCCATCGAGTCGTGGAACTGCCACACCAGCTGTTGGATCAAGCTCACGTCTCAACCCCCGTGTTCCCGAGCAGCCATCAGAGTCTGTCAGACCGTCCATTCGCGGATGGGGCGACTTCTTCAAGGAGGCCGCAAGACGACAAACTCTTTTGGTGCCCCCCACCCCTGACGCCTCCGATCCAGCACCTAAGCCGGCGGGCCTATCTGATATGTCTGGACTTTGGAAGTATCTCTAAAGCAGCCTCTGAGCTATAGAAGTTAGATCCGGCAGTCCGGAGAGGTGCGCCGACCTGCCTAGCACTGCAAGTCATGTTCGTGGCAACTCGACGAAGCGGAGGCTGCACTACTACGGCGGCTGGAATACGCGGCCAATGTGTGAGGGTTAGCGATATTGGATATCGCTTGGCTCTGTTGGGGCAATATTTGTTTATATATGTAAGGTAATTAGCTATGTCTTCTCACGGCAGCGTGCTTGATTATTCAACGGCCTATCTTGTTACGTTTATTGAACGTGAACAACTCTTGCAGCCCAAAGAGAGTGTTTTAACATGACGATCCTGCGATATGCCTGATGGCCGTAACAGCTCCGCCCTGGTGAAATTACGGTATTGGTAACAGATGCCAAGTTCCCACGCCTTGTGGCCTGTGGTTTTTTAGCTTTTGGCTTGGTGTTGAAAGGATGAATGAAAGGAGACTCGCAAGTGCATGGCCGAGATTTGTTGCCGTGTCCCTATCTGCCGCCCAGGCCCGTGTCGAGTCCAACCCAGCACCACCCCTCCCCCATGCACTTTAAAACGAGAGTCATTGACTTCTTGCTGCATGGATGGCCGGCTGGTAAGGGCTGAATGTAAAAGATAGCCCGGGTTCGTCAATCCGGCTCGCCAAACTCCAAATAATGGAAATTATTATTCTTCACTTTATGTACTACTGCTGGTCTCTATACCGTTATGATTCTTTTTCTTTTTCCTCTCAGAAAAAAAAGTTAATTATTAATTAATTATATCCAGGATACCGAGGATGCAGTGAAGACGCTTGAGCAAGCCTCAAAATATATGAACAAACAGAAACAAAAAACAAAACGCCGCTGCCCAGGGTATTTATCCCCCCCCCTTTCTCTTTTCTCTCTCTCTCTCTAGCATTTATAATAGCAGGATATAAATAAATACCGCAAGAAACCAAGACAAAAAGGCCTGCTTAGCTGACTGACGACGCCAGCCGTCAGTCTCCTTTTTTCCCCTTTATCATTTTCCCCTCCGGTGTATACCAAGCATGCCTATGTGAGAGCATATGATCAGACAACGTTGCCAGGCTCATCCCTGCCGGCCTTCTTGGGGACCGCGGCGCTGCTCGCGTCGCCCGCAGCGGCCTCCTTCTCGGCGGCCGCGTCAACGGCGCCGTCCGAAGTGTTGTGGGCCGTGTTGCTATCTTCGTAGTTGGCAACGGCGGCCAGCGGATGGATGCCGGGCGGCGCGGTCGGTGCGTAGGCACTCTTGGCACGGATGCGGTGGCCGTACATGTAGAAGATGACGGGGATGGGGATAAGCACGACGGCCACGGCGCCCAGCAGCGTCGACGCCCATTGGATGCCCAAGCCGTCGAACATGTATGTGGAGAAGAGAGGGAATCCGGCGCCCGCGAGGGAGCGCAGGAAGGTGTTTCCGGCGATGGCGGATGCAGCGCTGGTTTTTGGCATGCGAGTTAGCAATTGAGATACAAGACAAGAAAGGGGGGGTTCTGGGCCGTAATATGAGATAGAGAATCACGTACAACATAAGATAGGCATCGACCAGGTAGTTGAGCGACTGGAGGAAGATGGACATGAGACCGAAGCCCGACAGGATGCCCGACAGTGTGGGCACGATCCAGTGCACGTCAGCACGGTACCCAGACCATCCGAACCAGAACAGACCGGCTGCGAATGACACGCCCCCCGCAATGACGCTCGGTAATCTCCATTCGGGAATTGGGATGCCGTTGTTGGCCGCCAGCTTGCGCTGGTACCACGGCTGCTGAAGCAGGACACTAATGCCGGCAAGAATTTGACCGAGAATCATGCCGCTAGTTTTCAATGTTAGCGACTATGCCGAATGTAACTACGTATGAGGAAAGAAACACATACAAAAAGGTAAGACCCGACTGGCCGGCGTTGAAGTGGTGCACGCCCTGGAAAACAAAGGGGTATGCCGTGAGGAAAAGGTACAGCAGGCCGTAGATGAAGGCCATGTAGATGGACAGCAGGGTGACGATGGGCTCAGTGAAGAGCAGCCGCATCGGGCGCGAGAAGTTCTTCGTGATGAGCTCGCGGAGGTCGACCTCAATCTCCTCCTGCTTGGCGTGAATGCCCCAGTTCAGGGTACGGCGGCGCAGCTCCGAGGCCTTGCTGACCAGGATGACGGGCGGGTACGTCTCCTCGAGGAAGATGACGTCGAGCACGAAGGCAACGACGCCCATGATGGCGACAATGTACGAGGTCCAGCGCCAGCCCAGGTACGACTCGACGATGAAGCCGCCGACAAAGGGCGCGAGCAGCGGGCCGGTGAAGACGGCCATGGAGAAGAGCGTGATGGCGATACCCCGTGTCCGGTTGTCAAACATGTCCGAGAAGACAGCGGCCACGACGGCCAAGGGGCAGGCGCCAAAGAAGCCGGCGAAGAAGCGGCCGATAAGCACTGTCTGTAGATCCTTGGCTACGGCTGTGGCGATGTTGAAGATGAAGAAGCCGAACATGGCGATGAGAAGCGGCAGGCGGCGGCCCCTCAGCTCCGATAGAGGAGCCCACAGCGTCGGGCCCGTGGCAAAACCGAGGACGTAGAAAGACACGCCTAGCAGTGCCACCTCGGACGACACGCCAAAGGTAGCAGCAACGGCGCGAGTGGCGGCCGAGAAGATGCTCGACCCAAAGGCGGCTGTCAAGGTAGTGTAACCCAGCACGCCAGCAGTGAGGAGCCTAGAGAGACATGTGTGTAAGTGTGTGTTCGATCAAGGGGCCAGGGAGAATAGGTAGACACACTTCTTGCTCAAGGGCCAATTCTGGGCGTGCAACGGGTCGTCGGGGCCGTCGAACTCGACGACGTAGTCTTCGCGGTCCTGGAGCATAGGCGGGTAGGGCTTGCCGGCGCCGAAGGAGGGCAGCGGCTTCCTGGATTCTCTGCTCCTGGGGTCCCTGCCGACGGTGGCGCTGTGCTGGCTCCGCGCCGTGTGGATGCGGCTCAGCTCGGTGGGATGGCGCTCGAGGTCTCTCTGGGTGGAAACACGGCTCATGGCGCCGAGGCCGCTTGCCGCCGACGACGGCAAGCCCCCGCGCCGTACCGCGCCGGTCTCGGACGACGACGCCGTCGAGACCGACGATGCCGATATCACCCTCTCAATCTCCTCGCTGCGTCGTTGGGGGAACATGTGCGGCGAGGCATCGCGCTCGGCCGCCTCGAGCTCACGATCGACCTCGTCGAGAGTCATGGCGCCTATTTTGTGGCCTGATCAGGCGGTGGGTGGAATTGTCCCCTTTTATCTTTCTTGGCCGTATTGCGTTGGTATAACGTTACCAAAAACAAAAAGTATATATATAAGGTCTATGTATAGGCAAGGCACCACCACCTATATATCAACACTCTCCGCACTACTGATACGGAAGTAGAGACGACGGGTGGGAGAAAAGGGGGGGGCTGGGAAGGGTTCAATAATAAAAAAGTAGTTGCTAGACAGAGAAGTCCGACACAACAGCTTCGTGGGTCCGAAGTATAATATATGTGACCCAATGTGTGACAAGGTAGCCCAAGCTGCGTTGCAGGAACCAGAAACAGAAACCGCCCAAGCGAAGGTGGGATAGGTCGATTTAGGGTTTCTCTGTTCCTTGTGTCTGCGGGGAGTGAGTAAGTGACGGACGGGTGGTTGTGATTGGCAAGGCGGGGACGAGAGAGGGGGGATTGGAGCTTCCAATGAGGATGCAAACAAGGTAAAGTATTTACAGATAGATGTTCGTCCCGCGGAAAGCAGGCGAACGAAACAGAGAGAGAGGTGAAAAAATGGTAATCACGGAAACGAATTTTTCATTCCTTCGCAAGAGGCGAGGCGACCTTCGGATGTCGGCACTCGCGTTGTTCGATCTTTGATCCACGGGCCCGTAGCACGCAGCTCTCGCCAGGATCTTCCTCGCCAAGCCCCGTCATGTGTCAATGGATCCGGTTTTCTTTGCCCCTTCCTCCCCGCCTTTGCTTGGTGCATTGGATACGTGCGTATCCGTACTTCGATACATGTGAATTGTGAACACCTGAGCAAAAGAGGTTGGCTTTGTTACAATACGTTGTTTTCCCCGTAGTGAGTAAGGTGTTTTAGCATAAATCAGCCCTGCAGCTTCCTCACCTTGCATCGCATGCGCTGCTCTGTGGATTATCCATCTGTTGACAGTATCCATACTCCATAAATATTTGGAGCTTTCTCTCTCGTTTGGGCTGTGAGGAGCTCCACTGCATCCCGTCAAGCCCGCGTATCTACCTCGTAGCTTCCTTTCGCTTGCCTTGGTCAGATTGGTGTAATGACGCACGGCAACGGTGCTAGGGCACTCGGGAACAATAAATTCCCTTCAGCATGCCAATTGCGGTTATATCACCCTGAATGGTAAGACCTCGAGCATGCCGTTACTCAGCCCCTACGTAGCACGGCACCGCGCTAGCTGTGCGAATATAGTACGCCGAGTCCGACGATGTGTACTTCGTACTGAATTTACCCAGTAGTATTCTGTATTCCGTAATAATTCCGGCCGGACTACGGATTACACGTGTAGAAGCTTACGTCCGTTGTGCAAGAAAAGGGAGACATATCGAGACTTTCACTACGGAATACCCGGGTTTGAGAGAGCCCTGGAGAGCTCACTCGGCTCTTCCCGCCGCTGACGCAGGCGTGAGGCTTTGCTAGGCGGGCTCGGGGCACCCGACTTTACCACGGCGCAGCACTAATAGCATGTCGAGCGCCACCCTAAACCCCGTGCCTGCGGCGAATTGGGGCAACAGCACGGCGTTAAGACGAGTTGGGAGGCCGAACATCCATCGTCCCATCGCGTTGCCGATCCTCCGACTACCGATGTCAACGAAATCCTTTTTTTTCGAGGCGCAGCCACTCCATGTCAAATTCAAATTGGACCAACATAACAACAACAACAACAACAACAACAACAACAACAACATTGGAAGGCGGAGTTCCGCCAAGTTAGCGGCCGCTCCTTGATTTTGAATTTGAACCAAATCCGGCTCGCATTGACGTTGGTCTGGAGTCTAGACTTGTGTCAAAGTGGATTTCTACTTGCCATGTGGAAACCATGTGGAATTGTCTGATCCTTGAAACATGCGTCACAGCACTTCCGCCTCCGCTAGCTAGGCTGGGATCGCGATTGCTGTCCCGTCCGTATAAGCCATGTGCCGCGAATTTCCGTCGATAGCCGTGTCTTCTCCATAAGGCAAACAAGGTGGGCAGATACTCCATACTCCATACAGGAACGCATCATAGTCAGTTGCCATGCCTGGGTATTTCGTGGTGTACAATGGTGTACAAAGCTGTTGACACGCCATCTGTACGGAATGGCGAATTACGTATCCGCGGTTTGGTTACCAGAGCTAGCGCTGTAGCACATTGTGGCACGATATGAACCCCGGGTTACTTAGCCCGGCGGCCGGCGAACTCCCCAGTTATCGTCTTCCAGAAGCCTCGCCGCAGCTTCTAGAGTCAGCCCTGTGGTCTCGGGATAGAAACCCCAGATCAAGCCGTACCCAGCAACGCAGATCGCGGCATAGAGCACAAACGTCCACGACGGAGTGAGGGCGTCCATCAGGAGCAGAAACGTCAGCCCAATGACAAAGTTGGCGCCCCAGTTGGTCGCCGTCGCTATGCCGCTCCCCAACGACCGCACGTTGAGGGCGAACAGCTCGCTCTGCATCCACGGCACATTACCGAGGCCGATGGCGTATCCGGCGACGTACGTCATGATGCTGACCAAGATCAGTATCGCCGCGCCTTGCGCTGGTCGGGTTGCTCCCGGCACGCCGGATTCCAATTCAGCCGATAGCGTGATGAATGAGAAACCATATGCCGCAAAAAGCAAACCTGCTACCATGAAGGGAATTGACCACAGGAGAATTCGTCTCCTCCCAATGCGGTCAATCAAGAAGAGCGCAGCCATGGTGAATGCGAAATTTGTCACTGCCACCACCAGCGACGTGAGGGTGGGTATTGGGAACCCAAGGAGCGTGAAAATGGTAGCCGAGAAATACATCAGCGAGTTCTATACGCCGTGACTGTTAGTACATGTGCCCCAAAGGCCCATTCGGAATTATACAGGGAGAACCTACAAATCCACAGAGTTGCTGGAGACCTTGAAGCAGGCAAGCGATTGCCAGAGCCCGCCGGTTTCTGCGGATCCTCAAGAGCTCGCTCAAAGAGTCGAGCCATAGTCGCCGCCCAGTTCTATGCCGGTTGCGGGCCCTCCTCTCGAGCTCTTCCTCCCTGACTCTGGCCTCGATGTCTTTCCAAGTAGCATCGACCTGCCTTGACGAGCCGGGCCCATCCCCGATAACCCGCTCGATGACCGATCTTGCCTCCGCCGACCGCCCGGCCTTCATCAGCCACCGAGGGGACTCGGGCATCAGGAAAAGAATGCAGGCCTGAACAAAGGCAGGAAGGGCTCCCAGGCCGACCATCCACCGCCAGGCAGTCGCCTCGCTCGCATACTGCCCGAAGATCCATCCGACAACATACGCGACCACCTGGCCCAGGGTGATGAAGACGACGTTCATGGTCACCAGCCTGCCGCGAAACGCCGCGGGGGCGAGCTCCGCAATGTACAGCGGCACGACGAAGCTGGCGGCGCCAACGGCGGCGCCGACGATGGAGCGGCCGGCGACCATGCCCGCCACGGTCGAGCTCAGCGCCTGCGCGGCCGCGCCGACCACGAAGAGGCAGTCCGTGGCCAGGATCACGCGCTTGCGCCCCAGCGAGTCGGCCAGCACCGAGGCGAACGGCGACACCAGCAGCGCAAACAGCGACGTGCACGACGTGATGACCGACTTGTCCAGCGACGAGAGCGGCCTGCCGGACAGGGACGTGCCGATGGACACCAGAGTCGCCGAGATGACGCCCGTGTCGTCTGTGGTTTCACAAGGGAGCCTTGTCTTTAGCATTTCTGTTTTCCTCTAATGTTTTGGGACCGAAAAGCCTCCTCTTTGCGACGGAATAGACTAGAGTAAAGTAGGGACTAAAAAGGGTGGGAACCCACATCCGAACAGTAGGCCGCTTATGCCGGCCGAAAACGTGAGGAGCCAGATGAACAGCCCCGGCGAAGTTCCCAACTCCTTCCCCAGCGCATTAGCGCCCTGGGTCTCGGCGGTGCCGACGGCGACCCGCACGTCAACATCTTCTTCCTCGCCCGTGTCATGGTGGCTGGCCTCGGGGGCGCGGGGTATCAAGGGCTCGATCGAGCTGCTATTATTATCCATTATCCGCCAATGTTCGCGGCTTGCTATGCTGATGATGCTTGCTGTTGCTTCTGCTTCTGCGCCGCCGCTGCGGAATTCGGGGGAGGGATCGCAAGATTCATGCTCTTCCCGAGCAGGAGCGATGTCTATACAAATTCGCCAAGATATATGCAGTTTGTTGGAGCGGCGCGGTGATCCGATCTTGACGGATGAAGACGTGCCGCTGCAGAGCCGCAAATTCCAAGCAGTTGGGATGTCGAATTGTCCTGCCCAGCAATCTGTTTAAGCGTTAAAAGCAGCCAAATGTCTTGGTGGTACTCACTCTGGTGGCGTGTTCTGAGTATAACAAATCCCCGATTGGCTGCTATCCTTCAACTGCTCCATTTCACGCTTAATAAGATAGGCAGTGCCCAGTGCCAAGTGGTGGCGGGGGCCAGTTAGTTGCCCCTCAAACCCTTTTTGGGCGCCGCAGCACGCGCTTGCGGGGATTGGCTGCCTTCTGGAATTGAAACATGCCAGGGGTCCAGCGCTTGGACCGAGCGCGTTTCAACCTCTGTCACAGGGAGCTCGAGACTTCGATGTGGGAGTCGTGCCCTTTTCTTTTTAAAACCTCCTGAAGCTGCCTCGTCTGAAGATTTTCCCCTCCATTTCTCTTCATTGCTGATTAGACGACGAGACGACGAAGAACCTCAGTATTTCTGACTGTACTCGACGCGCGACGAGCGAACAGCTTGCTTCTTCTCTTCTTCTCCTTCTAGACGCCTCGGCATATCCCAAGGGCTCCGGCTGTATTTCGCACCCCTCTTCCACCTCTCTTCCCTTTCGAGAGACTCGACCGACGCCGGCTATAATTAAGACGAAGACGAAGACAAGAACGAATTAACCCGCCCAAGATGAACGCTCGCTACACGACCCCGCCGCAGCGCGACTCGTGGTTCGCGCCGCTGTCGATCGACATGTTCATCAAGGTGCTCAAGACGAGCTTCTTCCACCCGTTTGTCGCATGGATCATCCCGCTCTGCTTCCGGGCGCAGAACATGTACTGGGACGCCACTCCGATGCTGGTGTCGATCGGATGGGCCTCGCTTATTTCGCTCGCCTGGATATTCAATGCCATCAACAACCGGCTGGCATTTGGCATGCCGCGCGAGGTGGACTTGAGCGAAGAGGTCATCATCATTACAGGCGGCGCTAGTGGGCTGGGCTTGCTGATTGCCGAGGTCTATGGAATGCGCGGCGCCACCGTGGCCGTGCTGGACGTCAAGGAGATGGAGTCTGGGGAGGCGCGCGGAGTCACATACTACAAGTGCGACGTGACGGATAAGGCCCAGATAGCCCGTGTTGCGGCCGAGATTGAGAGAGACGTGAGTTCTTCCCTGACCTAAGCTTTTGTTTTACTCCTGCCCAGCATTACGGCAACGTCCGCTGACACGAAGACGGGCAGCTTGGTACACCGACTGTACTTATCAACAATGCGGCTATTGTCATTGGCAAGCGCCTGTTGGACATGGAAATCGAGGAGGTCGAGAAGAGCCTCGCTACCAACCTCATCAGCCACTTCTACACACTCAAGACATTCCTTCCAGCCATGGCGCGGAGTGAGTCCGGCGGCACCGTGGTGACAGTGTCTAGCGTTATCGGACAGCTGGGCGCCGCGCATTTGACCGACTACGCAGCCGCCAAGGCAGGCATCACGGCCATGCACAAGTCGTTGGCAGCAGAGCTGCACGAGACGCACCCCCAGATCCGGACCGTGTTAGTGACGCCGGGCCAGCTCAGCACGCCGCTTTTCTATGGCGTCCAGACTCCCAACGCCTTCCTCGCGCCGGTTGTCGAGCCCGTCGATGTCGCCAAGGAGATTATCAGCGCCATCGACAACGGTCACAGCGCGGCCATCGGCATGCCGCTGTATGCGCGGTGGGTTGAATGGTACAACGTGCTCCCGCTGGGTATCCAGGCTGTGGTAAGGAGCCTGGCGGGTCTCGACGTGGCCATGCGAACCTTTATTGGTAGGGAAGGAACTAGGCACAGTGAGAAGAACGGCGTCTTAATACAGGGCTTCTGAGTAGAAGTACTGTGCAGGCGCTGGCGCTGGCTATATCTGCGAGACGAGGAACGGATTTAATGACGAAGTGCTGGATGCACTTGGGAGGTCAAGTGCGGAAACCAAAAATACATACGGGTGGGCGGGCTGTACACAACAAAGTGAGAGAAGAGCATCAGTCTTCCAGCTGTGCAAGTGTAAGTGTAAGTATACGAAGTACTATACTATAAACAAGGGCATACTAGCCGTGTACGAAATATCGATTCCTGAAAAGGCAACGCGCACTCCTCTTTAGGCCATCAACAGCGGGAAACTGCATGGAGATATCGACTTCGGGGATACGGTGGGCGGGTTTGAAGCAAGCTAATCTTGCCAACAGGGAGTCTGAGTCTGGGGCAACTGATAAGGAAAGTGATGGACCTGCTTATCGACGCTGCAAGCGCACGACGCCGACTTAGCCGAGACACTTTTCGTCTGTCGATGCGTGCAGCGTCTCGACGCCATTTTGGGAGGTTTGCCGATTTCGAGACCCTGGGGCTCCTGATCATTATCTACCTTACCTTGCACACCTGCACTTCGCTACCCCACACAATGCGAGAAGATGGGGAGCCGGGTTTCTTGCGGGGGTCGCCCTCTTCATGGGCCGGCCCCTGAACCGTGCTTTAGGCGGGCTTGTAGGTAGGTGGGGGTTTGGCGATATTCTGTCGCCCAAAGAGGGGTCAAACGACCGACGACGCAGCTCATCACGGCACCCTTCATTTCCACCAAGTTCCCATCCACCCCGCGAGTTTCTAGGGTCGCGTGCCATGTAGCGTTTCGTGTCGCACTGGGCGGCTCCGAGAACATGGTAATGTGTTCAAGGACGTGCAGGAGGCAGGCGATCCACGCTCCGATGGGTGTCCACACGCAAGCCTCAACATGTCCCTACTCCCATGTGGCGTATTAGTTAATTACTGTGTGCACGGGTTTCAAGAGATTCGAATATCAAATCATACTGCATTATCAGCGTTCCACAGAAGGATCACACACACTGACCGCTGCATCGGACCGAATTTCTCTTCGTGCGGAAATAACTGCAGACAATAGAATTTCGCGCAGACAAAACCCGCCGTTCGATCCCTTCGTCGTCAGGGACGGGAGATTGTGGGACTCCTTCCCGGCTCTTGCCGGCCGGCAAAGCCGTTAGGGTTCATGGGGCGGGAAGCCACAAATGCCTCAACACACGACGGGCGGCGGTGTGGTATTTTCGCCCGAAACTCGAGGGCAAGCCTGGAGGTGAAGGTGGCTTGCCTTGCCGGAAGGATCCTTTCCCGTCTCACGAAAAAGAACCGACAGAAAAAGAAATACAGTGTCGATTCAGGGTTCTGTGAGGGGTCTTGATATTAGCGTTCAACCCCCCATTCTCAACATTGGACCAGGCTTGCCAGGGTCCCGGACTGTCAGCCTTGACAGCTCAGTCCAGAACATTTTGTTCGACCAGCTCGTCCGCCGCCATTCTTAAACGTCGACCTTGGCGACCTTGGCGGAACGAGACCGCGCGGTAGTAGGTGGTTAATCCTGCGGCCACCACGAGGGCCCAAAAGGACGTTTGAAGGAAATCCGTCCTTGCCTTGCGTGGCGCGCATGCTCTGGTCCTTGCCGTGCTAGGAAGGGAGGAGGGGGTTAAACTGCTGACTCCGACTCAGAGCCCCCACGTCGCTTCCCCATGCTCTTTCCGTCTTCCACCGAAGCAACTTCGAGCCCAAGGGTTATCCATCGCTGCTGTCCCATGGTGTGAACGGCAACGCGCCTTCCCCAGCTTGGGTGGGCAACAGCAGTGCCAAGACGCAATCAAGCTGCAATCTGCAGATCAATACGAACGAGCGTCTTCGACAGATCAGTATTCAGGCGTCATGATGTGGGAGGGAGACGGGACCCTTGTTGGCTGCAGCCCTCTGCATCGTGTGTTCTCGGGGCCGAACTAAGCCTGGCTGTTCTTCAAGGCCAAAAAAAAAAAAAACATCCCAGGCTCGCAGCAGCAATCTTTCATCCCGCGTGAAGTGGCGCCTGATGCAGCTTCGCCGTCGATTGGCAAGGCGGGCCACACAGAGTTGAGCTTTCTTATCTCTGCGCTTGGGTCCAGCCAATGAGAGCTGCCGCTGGCCTTACACATGGTCCCTCGTCGTCGCCTCTCAAGGGCTTCTGATATCAATGTCAGGTGGGGATGATGAGAAGGCCTCGGTCTCGCCTGCCCTGCAAAGTCTTTCACGCCGTAGGGTAGCAGAGGTTTCTGAGGTAGGCAAGGCAGGTAAGATCGGTAGATAGGACCTTCCTAGCACCTGGGTCGGTCACCTACAACGTGCCTTCCCTGTGGGAGTCGTATGCACCGATGCGCCAGCGTGTATCGATTCCATGCGTCCCTTTCTCCACCTCAGCTCATTGCTGGTCCCATTTCCCAGCCGGGTGGTTGTGCCGTGGGGAAACTTTGCTGGCCCCATTCCATCCCAAGACTCCAGAATCGGGTTATCAGCACTTGCACCCCTCCATATATTGCGGAGAGAGAGCCTCCCACTATCTGAGGCTACACTCCCTCAACTTCTTATGCAACACTCCAGCCCAACACTGGAACCTTTTGCGCCCCTCGTCACACCAAAAAGCAGGCCATGTGCCAAGCAAACCGCCGAGCAAATAGCAGCACCTGAAATCCTCAACCGCATTATTTAGTCACTGACGTCGATCCAACATGTGGTGGGATCCAGATACCATCGATCGCGCCGTGACCCGGGAGTTCGTCTGCAGTCAGCTCCTCCCCGGAGAGATAGAGCGTCTGGACCGCCCGCTGGGCTTCGGTGATGGTCTCACAGACGGCACGTACTGGGAATGGATCGATGAGAAGGCAAAGCGCATCTTCCTCATCCTCGTCGACCTCGGTGTCCCTGACCAGATCTTCGGCGTCATCGACGACTCGTGGGACGACGAAGACCTCCCCATCGCCCTCGACCAGGTCGAGCGCCTGGCCCTGACTCCCGGAAAGGATGAGAAGTCCGAGAGGAGGTTCTACTATCGGCAGTTCTACTATCTGCTGCGGCCGCTCCAGAAGGGCGACGCTAGCATATACCAGGACAACGAGGTGGTGCCCCTGGATGTCGTCGACAAGAAGCAGACCCTCGCTCCGGGGCAGGGTCACCATGTCGACAAAGTCGTACTTCCGAACTATCCGGGGATGGTCTTTTGTCGTCGTCGGATACCGGTTGGGCCCGGCCAAGGCTTGAACTACTTGAGCCAGGAGGATTTCTTGTTCGAGGTTAACAGCATCAAGAACGTGCAGAACGAGCATCTGGCCTCGTATTGGGGTTCGTACATCTACCAGGGATATGGGTATGTCCTGTTCACGCCTGCACCAGACTTCACGCTAAAGTCCTTTCTCACCACGACGCCGAACTCGATAAAGAACTTGGACAAGCAGAAACGGAGGGCGCTCGTCATGAACTGGATCCACTGCCTGGTTGATACGCTATGTTTCATCCACAACCGGGGTCTCTCCCATGGAAACATCAAGCCGTCGACAATCCTGTTTTCAAATGACAATCAGATAGGCTTTGCTGACTTCTCTCGGTTCAACGCCGAAGGTTTGATGGAGAAGACCACCTTCGACAAGGAGTCATACGACTATGCGGCCCCTGAGCAGTGGTTCCGGCCAACGTCAGGTCCTCCGAGCCCTGTCCATCGAAGGGCAACAATGTCTTCGCTGTCTACTTCACCAGAAAGCCACAATTTTTCCATCAGCCGCGTGCCAACCGACCTCACCAGTTCCAGTCCGATGGCTATGATGCATGCCCCCACGCCGCATCTTAACCCGCAGGCTGCAGATGTTTTTTCTCTGGGCTGCGTTATACTTGAGCTCTTGAGCTTCTTGCTCAAGAAGCAGGGACGGCCGTTTGCAACCCACCGCGCAGCGAAGCACAAAACCCCGGGCCGAGGCGGCGCAGTGCCGGATGCATCCTTCCACAAGAACCTCGGCCAGGTGGAGGTCTGGATGACGCAGCTGGCCAAAGAGTCGTCGAAGAAGGATGGCGCAGTGTTCAAGGGCATCGCACCGATGCTGCATGTTGTCGAGCGCATGCTGTCGTTCCACCCTTCGGAACGGCCGGCTGCCCACGACGTGCAAACCAAGATGTACCAGATCCTGACGGATTCTTGCGGTATCACGGAACCCCACTGCGTCCACCAGTACGGCGGCTGGGACTTTGGCATTGGGAGCCTGAAGCTGAGTTCGCCGCCACTCAGCAGAAACGACAGCTACGACACCATGTCGATTGCAACTAAGCGCAGCAGCGGATCGCGGAACGGAGATCACAAGCGGAACAACAGCGGGGGTAGTTTACGCAGAACGGATAGCATCAGTCGCGAGTCGGAGAGAAACAGAATCGGGAGCGACTTGACCAGTGGCTTCCAAGCCATACAGAATCTCCGCATCAGAGACAAGGTGAGGCCGTGGCAGGCTCCCGTATATGCAGGTATTTGAGAACTCCCTCGACTAATCAGCTGCGCAGACAAGAGCTGACCAAGGAGCCTGACTTCTCAGATGTGAGCGTCGGATGAAAAAAGGACGGTGAGCATGATGGGGCATCTAGGACTACAAGATGGCGATAATATAAGAAATGCTGGGTATGACTGGGAATATGAGAATGCAATGACAGCGATGCTGGGATTTTTTTTGGTTGTATGTAGATGGCGTGGCGCATATTCCCCGGATTTGTGATTTTCTAGGACGGAGGGTTTGGGCAGTGGGCGCGGCACGGAAGGTCGTCCTTGGTTCAATAATTTATGTACATAGGTTATGAGCTTCCTGGTCGAGGCTCGAGACAACGACTGGCATCAGTAATCTGGATCGTTTTCATCATCAGGCACAAGTCGGACAAAAGTATTTGCGATCCATGCTCAGGCCTCTAGAGTACCATTGGCAATGACACAATAGCGACAGTACATGGTACCTGCCAAGTGAAGTCATCGCAGAGTCTCAGTCGGCCCGGTGCTAACTTGGTTTGGACGGAGAACTGCCAGGATCAGATGCTTGAGACTTGAGCGGACTGCTTGGAAGTTGGCAGTGACAGAGATGTAACGTGCAGATGTGGGCGGGCCGTCGAAATGTTGCATGGGGTGGCACAGGCCTATGGTGTGACAACGTCATTGCCTATCAAGACAACCCCACTATATTTTCACCCGCACTCCTGATGGCGGATCTGCATCCATGTGTGGCCCCCCAATCACGTTCGCGCAAAAGCTCGAGAAACGCCTCCCGACAATCTCGAAGACCCGGCGACTGTTTCAAACCAACCCACAGGCTTCCGGGCTACAGACTCACAGCAAACACCCACTGTTCGTCCTGGCCCGGTGTGCTGTGAGCCCTGTGAAACATTTATCTCCTCTCTTTTCCAGCCCCTCAACATGGGTGTCTGTTTAATTGGGGCCAGGCAGTCAAATCTTTCGGGAAGGTGGGAGTTGGTAGGATGGCATTGCCCAGCAAACGGAATGGGGCTATTTCATGCGAGCGAACAACAACGAACACCCTTTCAAATTCCAACAAGACGACAGCAAACGTGAAGTGAAGTGAAGTGAAGTGAACTGGGCAGGCCACGCTCCAAGGCCGATCCCGGAATCCCTTTTCAGCTTTCCAGCCAACAAAACCCGATCCGGCGCAGAAAGCTGAAAGACGTGTGTTGTTTTAAAGCCCACTCCCATCGCGGCCGCCAGCCTCCGCCAATCAATTGGCCGGCCCATCTCGAGACCCACGCGTCGACGTTGGGCTGGGCAGCTCCTGATTGCGTGTGATGGAATTCGGAGACTCGACTCCTTTTCTAGCGCTGGTAGTGGCGGTTTGCCCTGATTTGCATGCTGGTTCGCTGCAACATGGTCCAAGAAAATCAAGCTTGGCTGCAGAGCGTGCATGGAGTGACAGGGGTTGCAGGCTTCCCGCATTCAAGTTTATCTATCTCTCCACTCCAATGGAGATCGCGCGCAGCCTATCCGTAGTAACCATTGGAGATTGGGAATTGAGGAAAGGAAAAAAAAAACAGCTTGGCGGGTCCGCGGGTGCTGTGCTGTGTTTTGTTAGCTTTGCTTTATTACTCAAAAGACACGCGCTCCCAGCAACGATCTCTCTCCACATACATGGCCCTGTGTTTCTCTGTTTCTCTAGGTTGTCACCCCATACTCTCGCTTCTGAACAAGTACCGGGCGGTTCAATAAACGGTTAGGTAGTGTTGTTGGCATCTCTCGTTCGTTTGACAATACGCGCATCTCGGCCTTATCGATCCATCGCCTCTTGGGAGCTACCTCACCCCGAGTTTCAAGTTGGGAGAACTCGACGACCACTCGCTCAAACCGACGTCACCGCCACCCGCGGCCACCGTGACCTGTCTGTCTGTACCTTCCCGCCTTTCGTTCGACCCGCCACCGGGGTTTTGAGAAAAGAGAAGCCCAGGGAAAGAAAGAGGGCAGATCCAGAGGGGGGCAGTTTCGTTTTCGTCCCAAGAGCAAGAGAGGACTTCTTCTGCGGCGCATCGAAACAACTCTTTCATCCTTCCTTCGCCGTTGGCAGTTTTCCAGCTGGGTCGGTCAGCTCCAGCTCCGCCTTGGACCAACGTGCAACGTCTTCTTCTAGCGACACGGGCCGCATTCTGCAACATATCCCAGAAACGGAAACCGCATCTCTTTTTTTTTTCTTTTTTTTTTTTTTGCGATTGTGTGTGTTTGCCTGTCGGTCTTTTAGACGCCCTCGTTCATCATCGTCACTCGAGCATCTTAGATTTATATCTTTGCGTCTGACACCTCCCCTACATACGAAACCGAGATCATGAAGTTTTCAGGCATCGCAGCCGCCGCAATACTGGGCGCGGCGGCCGCAAATGCCCTTGAGACTATCTCGGCTGTCGGCAATAAGTTCTTTCTGGAAAGTGGCAAACAGTTCTTCGTGAAAGGTATGTTTGGATGCATTATGTTTGTTGTTGTTCTGAGGAGTGCCGAAGCTAACTGCCCCCCTGCAGGAATCGCTTACCAATTGGTAGAGGGTGAGATCTTTCTTCGCTCCAGAAACCCCTCCTTGCTCTAGCCGTGTGTCTAACGTAGGACAAACAGAGGACCCCCTTGTGGACGGCGAGCAGTGCAGTCGGGATGCTGCGCTCATGAAGACGCTGGGCACAAACACCATCCGCGTCTACCACGTCGATGCTACCAAGGACCACACCAAGTGCATGAACGCGTTCGCCGACGCTGGAATCTACACTCTCATTGACTTAGATACGTTCGACACATATATCCTGCCCGTAAGTTGTTCATGATGGCGACTAACAGCTTGGAGTTGGGCCGCAGACTGGCTAACACTTCTCGCAGACTGCCCCGTCCTGGAACCAGACCCAGGTCGATGCGTACGCAGCTGTTATGGATGCCTTCATCAAATACGACAATGTACTGGGCTTCTTCGTCGGCAACGAGATCATTGCCATTGCGAACCAGTCCCTGGCTGCGCCCTACATCAAGGCCTCTGTCCGCGACATGAAGAAGCACCGCGAGTCCAAGGGCTACCGCAAGGTGCCCATTGGCTACTCAGCTGCTGACATCGCCGAGCTGCGGCCCATGCTCCAGGACTACCTGACCTGCGGCGGAGACGACTCCCAGAACGTCGATTTCTTTGCGCTCAACTCTTACGAGTGGTGTGATGTCACGACCTACGACGTCTCGGGCTATGCGAACCTCCAGAAGCAGGCCGTCAACTTCCCCGTGCCCATCTTCTTCTCCGAGACGGGCTGCAACGTGCCGGGCCCCCGCCTCTTCGACGACCAGCAGGCCATCTTCGGCAAGGAAATGTCCTCGGACTGGAGCGGCGCCATCATCTACGAGTGGATCGAGGAGGCCAACCACTACGGCCTCATCTCTTACGGGCCCCCCGTGGCCCCGACCGCGACGGGCAGCAACATCAGGGGCGGCTTCTCGCGGGCCGGCACCCCGACCCCCGTCTCGCCCGACTTCAACAACCTCAAGTCGCAGTGGGCCAAGATCACCCCGTCGGGCGTCGCCCAGTCCGACTACAGTCCGAGCCTGGTCTCGACCCGCGCCTGCCCCACCTCCACCCAGGACGGCTGGCTGGTCAACGGCAACGTCGCCCTGCCGAGCATCGGGCAGGTGTTCACCGGCGCATTGTCAACGGTGCCAATCGCGACCCCGACCACCACCACCACCTCCGCCCTCGGCTCCGCGGCCACGACTTCGACGACAAAGAACCCGGCGCCTGCGAACAAGGAGATTGCCGGCATGAGCGCCGGGCTGGCTGGCGTCATGCTCTTCTTCACCTTTTGGCTCTAAGTGCCGGGCGGGATGGTTTTCCTTTTTTTTTTTTTCTTCTTTTTTTAATGAGGGCTGGGAATAGGTAAATCCATCAATCATACGAGACTGGGCAGACTATGGCGTACGGGGTTTGACATTATATGGTGCATCTTTTTTCTCTTCTCTTCTCTTCTCTTCTCTTCTCTTCTTCCTCCCCCTTTTTTCTTTCCCCCCAATCTCAATCTCTGGAGTTGGGGCCTCCAACTCCCCTACCATTCTCTTTGGGGTAGCTGGCATTGATAAACGGCATGTTCCTCGTGTTGATGTTCGTGGATGGATACCGAGAGCTGGATTATAGCCAGGCAGGAGTTGAGTTGAAGAAGCACAACAACAGTACACCCGACCGAAGGTGGCGGCGATGTTGAGAACAACTCTCCCCGTCAAGGAAGCAAAACCAATCAAGAAAAGAGGAGCGTGGTTGCGACTTGGACCGCCGGGCAGGCTGAGCTGAGCTTTGCCACACGGCAACCATTGATTCGTGTGTTTGGAGGAGGGGGGATACTAATCCTTAATGAGTCTGTCTGCTTCACCTCTAGGAGGGCAGACGCCAAACTGTACATATATGCATTGTAAACACCACACTCTTTGTGTTGTTTATTAGGCTCGCTGCTGAGGAAGCAGCGAGCTAGAAACGGCACAGCACAGTACATACATCTAGAAGAGTAACCCGCGCTAGATAATAGAGCTGAACGAAATATTCCCAAACGTATTTCCTGTCTTTTCTTCTGTTTCTGTTTCTTGATGTTGAGTGTGGTTGGTGTGTTGCTTCTGCCTGTCTGACTATCTGTTTGTCTGCCTGTCTGTCAGGGAGAGGCTCTCGGCAAGAGATGTCGCTGACGTCCATGTGGCGGGTTTCTGAACGGAAAGGGGCTCGTTGTCCAGTATTAGGTAGTTGTACGACTTTGAGAGCTCTCAGAGCCGCTTTGAGGCATGTGTGTACAGTAGGTAGGCAGTCAGCCCCCACGACAAGCGAATAAACAACTGAATGTGTAGGTTGCTTCTTTGGTCTTTCTCTGTTTGGGGAGTAGAAAGCCCATGTTTTTAGTTGCTCCCCCTAGTTTCCTGGCCGGGAGAAAAAGAGATAGAAACGTAATGTTTACCTGGTTTGATGGTCAAAGTGAGGCTTGCAATAGCTTGTTTATGGGTCAGATTGTCAAAGGAATATATTCCCTCTTTATCCCGGGTTATCCTCCAAATTTGCTGTATTATTACCGAACTCCACCCCTTTCGTGAGAGTTGTAGAGAGGGATGGGAGTTCAAGGATACGTGGGCATGGCGTCTTGGCTTTGCACGAAGCTTGAGAGAAATTCTGATTCGTGTGATCCAGACGAGATAAAACCGCGACGTTTGCAACCATCCTGTTGATTGAAGGCTTGGTCGAGGGAGGGATGATTCCATCAGCCCCCGGATCCTGGAGAAACCGAGGAATTTCGCCTTCACACCACTTGGTGTTTTTGTTTAAACTGTCTCGGTGGATTGATTCACTGCTAGCTTGATAGTCGCAGAGAGAAACATAGTAGTGTCAAGCTTACCGCATGATATTTTTTCTCGGAACTTCTGGACCAGCCAGTCAGGCCTGTTTCCAGCAGCAGCCTCACAACACGCAGCCCGTTTCTGCGCTGTCTTGCTTTGGGCCCGGTGGGTTGCCACATCATCATTTCGTTTCTGGCCCCCTCTCCAAGCGAGGAAGGTTGGTAAGTGGAGAGATCAAGTGTTTCGTCATGCTTGAAAGCTTGGTGAACTGAGGTAAAGTCTGGGAGGAGCAGGTCGTCATGATCTGCGTGTTTAAGAGATGGACCATGCCGTTTTGTGGCCATCGATGGGCGGCGTCATGCTGGAGGCGGTCGTTTTGTTTTCCGAGAGGATCGCAAGGGCAGAGCTATCACCGCCGCAGTCACTGCGCTGGATGAGCTGCCTTGATTTACGATGGGATGTTCCTTGGTTGGACGAGTGGTCACTGCTTGGTGGGAGAGGAGGGAACAGCCTTGGAACAATGGGCACCTGCGAACGACCAGGGCGTACCATCGAGCATGGCTGCTTGGTAGCCGAACGCACTACGGCTGGGTTGGGTACCTAACTACCGTAGTTGATGCTATGGATAGCTATGATGATGCGATGTGCTATAGAGAGAGCTATAGCACCCGAACAGCTTGAGATGGATGAGGCCATCCCCGCATTTTGAAGTCTAGGAGGGTATACGAAACCCACTAGGGCCCAGACGCGGAGCAAAGTTGGAGAGGTAGCTCATGCACCTCGTCGACGCTGCTTTCTTATGATGCTTTGTTCGCTTACATGTGACATGAACGTCAGATATTACCCAAGGCACCTTAGTTTCGGAGATCTAAGCCTTAAGCTGAGCTAGGTGAGATTCTTTACGCATCTTCGTCTAATATCGTCTCGGGAAGGAAGGGGGATTTTGATGCAGGCTGGGAGCTTAGGTTTGGGCAGACGAACTTGAAGGACGTCAGACTCGGCGGCGGCTGCCAGTTTGAGGGCAAGCACGACGGTGTTGATTAAGGTTTGTGACTCTGAAGCTCCGAGCTGCTGGGCTGGGCTGGCCCCCGCACCCCTCCCGCTTATCATTTTATGATTCTTGGTAATAAATATCAGGCGATCTGAAACGGGCCTCGGAGCAATAGCCCAGCATCGCGCCTTCCCTTCCCGATCTGAGCAAGGGGGGAAGCGGGAGCAGCGGAGCTACAGTAAGGTGGCGCCCCGATTAGGTACGCCCCCTTCTGGGCCTGGTGGCATGGTGGCCTGCCCGGTCAGTGGTGACGGGGCCACACCGACCACAGCAGCGGCGGTGCTCACCTCCCTTCAGCGGCTGGTGCTACCCAAGCTCCGAGCTGCCATATGAAAGGGGGTTTCACAATCTTCTGTCCTGCCCGCCGTGTCCAGCGCAGATTGGCGACAAACTGTCATGATCTACGGCTCCGTGCGCAGATGATACCCCGCGCCGTTGAGCCCAACCCTCCAAATAAGTAACCAGAAACCGAAAGATTTGTCGACACTGCACTCCAAATGTCCCGCCTCTTGCTGGCGCGCGTGGCTGTGCGCGTTATCTGGGAACTCTCCGAGTACATACCTAAGTACACAGTAGACAACGTTGGTCTGACTGATTGAGCAATCGGAAGCTAGGGAGGAAGCTGCATCCCGGAATCCGACGGGCTCGGCAGTTGAACTCGAGACAGAGCACGTTCCAAGCCGAAAACAGCTAGGGCGACGCGAGCTCGTCCAAAGTTCCCTAATTACCGTTGAGCCTCAGACGGCCCGCAACCGACGACGCCGACTTCCGCTTGTTCACATCTGCTGTGATCTGCTGTGATGTATTTAGGGTCGCATCACTGCGTTTCTGCTAGGCATAGCTGCCATGTTCATCCAGAGGCCACTGAGTCTGGCGCTGTTGGTGGCACCCAATCTTTCGGTGCTGGGAATATTGGTTCCGCCCACGTGTTCAGGGAGCTCTGACACCTTCTCTGTTCCATGTCTCAGGCATGAAAAGAGCTCTCTGCGGTGTTGGCCGACGTTGGACTTCCTGGGTCAACCAAGTTGTTGGTGCTAATCCCCTGCCCTGCCCGCCCTGCCCCCAAGCTAGCTACCCCCAATCTAGCTACCCCCAAGCTGCTGCACGGACATCTGAAACACCACACATCTTCGTATCCCATAGGGAGACCTGGCCAAGAGGCCTGCGGTTTGGCCCTACCAGACTAGCCGTCCGTCTTGCGGGACCATAGACGGCCAAGATTTGGATCTTGCCCCGGATTTGAAAAGACATGTCCGTAGTGATGCTAAGGGCAGTGCTGGCTTCCGGTCTCGACCTGCAACAATGACGGTTGCCCTTCGCTGACGAGTCCTCGCTGGCATGCTAGTCCCTGTTTGAAGCAAGCCTCCAGCCGAGTTGATGATCACCAGCCTGGAGGCCAACGCTAATTCCAGTTCACCGTCGCACTCCATCCCGGCTTGCAGTCCATGCACTGCTATGATCTTCTTCACCTCCATCCCTGCATGATTACACGCAGGTCATGGGGCGGGAGCCATCCATGACTTACAGACGGGGAGAGCAGGGCAGCTTGCTCACCTTGCCAGCCACACTTTGTCAACCCATGACCCCTGGCCCCCCCTAGCCCAGATCGTGATATTTGGGTTACCTTCTGCTTTTGGTACACTCCGAGTGTCAAGGCGCCGAGTTGGCCCGGAACCAGATTGTGGCCGTGATTGGTGTCCCGGCTCTCTCGCTCGTCTTCTCGGTCTCGAACAGGATATTTGTGTTTGAGGGGCGGCATAGGGCTTACCTATACCCCATCGTGGCCCTCCCGTTTTGCATGTCATGACAGATACCCGCTTGTTGCCTCACTTGATCGAGCTTTCCTGGTTTCGTTTGCAGAGCAGGGCGTCTCCAGCGCCGCTATCGATGAAGATCCCGATCACAAAGCCCGGCATATTTACCTACATGTTTGTCCGGCTGAGGTGCTCTACTCTTGGGGGGCCAGATGCGTGTCCTTCTCGTTTTTAACGAACACCGCCGCATGTGGCTACGGACCTCTACACGTACTGTTCACTGTCTTAGTGAAGCAAGCGGAAATGTCCGACTTCGAATCAGTACACCAGCTGGCGCAGGCCTCGGCCTCCAATAAGGACATCCCAGATGAACTCACGTTCGCGGAGGTCATCAAGAACCGAACGGCTCCTGTCAGTTCAACCATGCCTTTTGCGGGTGAAAGGAGGACGTGCTGATATCATTCACTAGCCCTGCTCGTTGAGTGACTTCATGGACTACTTGTACTACGTCGAACACAACGCCGAGTCTCTCCAGTTCTTTCTGTGGTACTGCGACTACATCCAAAGATGGAGTAGCTTGCTACCCAGGCAGAAAGCCCTTGCTCCGGTCTGGGATCCAGCCAGGACAGCCGAGCCAAGGTCTCGCTTCATCACCTACAGCCACAAGAGGGCCAGGAGTCTGAAGATGAACAAGATCATCTCCATCATGGAGATGAAGTCAGAAAACGAGACGTCTAGCCCGCCCAGAGACGAAGGAAGCCGCAAAAGCACTTCCTCGTCGTCTTTGAGCTCTTCACGCCCACGAACGCCTCCGTCTGCCGTGCTCAGCCCGACCGAGTCCACAAAGGGGGACTGGCAGCCATGTAAGTGAAGCCACCACTGGAACATGCCACTTGACGGCGGACATGGAAGCTAATCGCCAGTAATAGTTACGATCCAGCCCTTCAGAGACGAAGTCAGCCGCGTCGTGAGGCAGTACATTGCGGAATCCGCGCCTCGCCAGCTGAACCTCGCGCCCCACGACCGCGAAGCGTGCCTGCGGGCTGCCCAGCACACGACGCACCCGTCCTCACTGCTGCCCGCGTTCACGGCCGCCGAGGCCAACCTCCGGGGGACGTCTCACCCCAACTTCATCCGCTGGTCCAGATCAAACGCCAACCGGGCCCGCGTCGTCTTCATCCGCGTCATCGGCATCGTTCTCGTGCTGCTGGGCCTGGGCCTCGACGTGGTCCTGATCCTCTCGCGGCGCAACAACTTCCTGCGCGTCGTGTGCATCGTGCTCTGGTGGCCCGGCTTGACCAGCCTCATCGCCTCCGTCCACAACCTGTGCCCGGTGCTCCACTTCAACAACAAACGCCAGCTGCGGCCGTGGGAGCTGGTCGACGGCGGCGGCGGCGGCGACCAAACCGATTATGCCTTTGAGCAGCAGCAAGACGAAAACCGCTTCACAACCCGCAACAACAACAACAACAACAACAACAACAACAACAACAACAACAACAACAACAACAACAACAACAACAACAACAACAGCAACAACAACAACAGCAACAACAACAACAGCAGCATCAGAAAGAGTAACAACGATAAAGACGACGAAACCACCGCCGCCATGACAGCAGCAGACCGCATCCGCAGCAGCTACCACTCGCACTGCCGGCAGCACCACTCGCGCAGGGGCACACAAACCAGCATAATCAGCAGCAGCAGCAGCAGCAGCAGCAACAGCAGCAGCAACATAGACCCCCTGCGTAAGACGAGCCTGCAGCCGTTTGGGCCGCGGAACCAGTACGCGCGCGACGCGGGGTGGGCGGCGGCGGCGTGGGCGCGGCGGCCGCTGGTGGGTGGTAGGATCTTCGGGGAGACGGTGCGCGTGCAGAACGGCGCGCTGCAGCTGCTGCAGGACCGCGCCGTCTTCTTCGCGGTGCTGTACGGCGGGCTGGCGGCGTCGGCGCTGACGGCCGCGTCGCTGTTTGCGCCCGCTGGGAATATGTTTCTCTGACTGGCTGACTGGCGGTCGGCTGGCCGGTCATTGGAATCACGGATGGGGCTTTGATTCGACGGGGGGGGGGGGGGGTTGGGGGGTTGGGGGGGTTTTTTTTTTTTGGATATGACATGATATATACCCATCACCGCTCCTTTTTTACTTTTATAACTTCTTGACTTCATCTCCTCTTAAGGGGTTGACATTCTGTTTCTGCCAGCTAGCAGAGGCAGCCACGATCTTTTACGATTTGAATGAACAATTCACAGACAATACATCAAAATTTCAGAATCCGCCTTGTCCAGATAGTGTAACATTTTCTCTCGTACAGCCTTCAGATCGCTGCCCGGAAAGCACAGTAGCCCTTTTGAGATTTGCGCATTGATAAGGCCCAGTCAACGATGGTATCAAATTCTATATGCCAGACCAAACGGGTAAGCATCCAGACACGACGGCCAGCTCTTTTGTATTTTTTCGCCCTAAACGCCGCCCAATGCAAAACATCTATAGGCAAAGACCAGTCTACGGCCCGCAGGCTGCTGTCTACTGCTCCTTGGCGAGGATGACCTTTTCTCTCTCGCCCTTGCGCTTCTCGAACTTCTTGGCCGAGTGCTTCCTCTCGTTCTCGTCTCTCCGCTTGATGGCGCCTAGCTCCTCGCGCTTGATCTCGCCGGCTTTCTTGATCACCTTGGGGACGTGCCTGTGGCGGCGGATGCGGCGGATCTCGGGCATGTGGCCGTATCTCTCGGTCAGGGCCTCGTTGTACTCGAGGGCTTCTCTCTGCCTTGTCGACTTGACCCCACTCCTCTCCGAGGCATTGGCACGCCATAAGCGGATGTTGCCCTTCGGTCAGAGTTAGCATGCGATCTAGGGGAGAATAGCGAGGGGGTTATCATACGTCGTCGCTCCCGCTAAGGAGGTATTTGGAGTCCATAGTCCACATGGTTCGGAAGACCCTGACAGTATTGGTCAGTGACGTCATATTTTAGTCTGAGACAACGAGAAACAAACCTCTGCATTCTCTTTGTGTGGTAGATATCACGAGATTGACCCTGGTCACGGCGCCATATCCGGATGGTGCGGTCCTATGGTAAGTTGGTTAGAGGAGAGTTTGGCGTGGGAAAGGGGCAGGTTTGCTTACGTAAGAGCCGCTAACAAGCTCCTCGCCAGTGGGAGAGAACTCAACGTCCATTACGGCAGCAACGTGACCTTTTTGGATGTTCTGGGCTTTGCTGAAATTCCTCGCGTCGAATAGATAGCTAGAGCCCTAGTTAGCAAGCAGTCCGTTGTCACCATCGCTTGAGAAGGTTTGGTTACATGTTATGATCTAAAATTCAAAGTCAGCATTGTGCATTTCATCTACTTCCTTGTGGTATCTTACCTTCTGAGGCCACGGCCATGTTCATCGCTTCCATGGGGTTGAAGACGATGCGGTTGGACGCGAACTTGAGCACGGTTTTCAAGACGGGCACTGCCAAGAGTTAGGAGAGACCTGAACATCAAAGGGCCGAGCAGGGGCCAAGCATACTGTTTGTCCGCAGATCGAAGAGAATTATGGAGCGGTCGCTGGCGACAGACCCGATAACCGAGGTCTCGACCTTGTTGAAACAGACATCGGTAATCGTATCGGTGTGGTTTGGCCACTGTATCTTCTGAGGGGCGGTGCTGTGCTCCAGGTCCCACACGCTGATGCACCCGGCGCCCGAGGAAGCAGCAAAGACATTGGCGGACTGGTGGAAGGAGAGAGACGTATACGGGCCGCCTTCTTGCCACGAAGCAAGCGGGGCGGAGCTACTGGGTGAGTTGTACGGATCCCACAACTTGATGCCGTCGGTACCGCAAGACAGGAGTTTGTTGTCGTTGGTGAAAGTTAACCCCTTGACAATGTTTTCGCTGCACGATTGGCCTGAGTCAGCCATTGCCCCTAAAGCAGGAGTGTATATATACTGACTGTGCAGAGGTGTGCCAGGACTCCTCTCGTGAGGTGAGGCTCCAGACTTTGACAATACCATCGGCAGCGCCCGACGCCATAGAGCTCAAAGAACTGCTATTCTGTAGAAACTGTTAGGCGATGTTCTTAGAGAGTGTGTAGGAAATATGTAAGAACAGACCTTGCACATGCTGAACACGCCCTGGACGTGGCCATTTCCCAGTTGCGTGAGGAAAGGCTTCGCAAACATGCGCTCTCTTTAGGACTGTTAGCCAATGGCGAAACACGAGTTTGTTGACAAAGCCGGCTTACAGCTTGACCGAGTTCAACGCTCTTTGGCTATTTCGCAGCGTCAGCATTTGAGGCGCAAGAAGGCCACGACGTCGACGTACTATTCACGGGCTCTCTCGAAGGGGTGGATTTCGGGGGCGAGGTTTCGGGGCGCACGCTGGACATCAGATCCCGGTGCCTGCTGAGCAGTAATGCTCCGGCTTAGCGCTTTGATCTATAAAGGCACGAGATATTAGCTGAGGCGCAACAATTCATTGGAGAGATAGAGCTCATGATAGCTGCTGGATGAGGGACGAGGTACCTTCATGATGCCCCAGCTATCTCGACCCTAGACTGGCTATTCTCGGAATTGCAAGGTAGTAGGTAGATGGATGCGTGGTTCGTTTAGGCTGGGAGTTTGGCGGGTGGCTTTGCGCTGGGCAGGGCAGGAGCTAAATCGAAGAGCATCAATCGGCATCAGTCAATCGCTATTGCCATATCAGATCGAAGCCCGCCAAACCCTCGAGGAATTTTGGCGGGGTTGGCCGGCAGAAACCGATACCGCCTTCCCTGTCACCAGCCACACTCCACACGGACGCCACAACAACGCGCCAACCAGAGCTCATTACGTCGTGGTAAGGCAACCTAGCCTAGCTGCATCCGTGCCTTTGCATTTGGGCGGCAGGTGAGGCTGGACTTTTGGAGCTGTCCTGCCTGCAACCACAATGTCCACGTCCCCAACACCCGCCGCTGACTGACAACAATAACTTTGCGAACACTTCCCGGCCCGACACAACTTCTTGACACAGCACTCCAGCCGCCCAGCTCGATTGGCCGCATCCGATAACGCACGCACGCACGCACGACGACAAGCCCGGCACGGCCCCGACACAATCATAATAGCTGCAGCAATGGCGCAGAGCGACTCGGAGAGGGTGGCTGTGGCAGCGGCGCCCAAGGATGCGCGGAAACAGGAGGCTGTCTACAAAGAGATCCTGTCCAAGCCGCCATCAGTCACCTCAGACGCCGCCGTCCGAGATTATGAGAGCGCCTTGATTGGCTTGGGGGAGCTCTATCGCGATGAGAAGTAGGCAACGTCCACCCAGCACCAACCCAGAGCCGAATGCGGAGGACAGTCGCTAACCTACATCGCTCGGCTGCAGGAACTCACAGGAGCTCGTTGGCTTGGTGACAAAGAGCCGGACAGTCCTCTCGTCGTTCGCAAAGGCAAAGACAGCCAAGCTGGGTGAGTTGCTCTTCCCCCCTCTGTCACCTGACCTGTCGCCGACAGCTGCTAACCCGCGCCCGGCCCGGTGCGTCCAGTCCGCCAACTGCTCGACCTCTTCCACGACATACCAAACACAACCGAGATCCAGATCTCGGTGACCAAGTCATGTATAGAGTGGGCGACGTCGGAGCGCCGCGGGTTCCTGCGGCAGAACCTCGAGACGCGGCTCGTAACGCTGTACATGGCGGAGCAGTCGTACTACGAGGCGCTGACGCTCATCAACGGGCTGCTGCGCGAGCTGAAGCGGCTCGACGACAAGCTGGTGCTGGTCGAGGTGCAGCTGCTCGAGTCGCGCGTCTACCACGCGCTCGGCAACATCCCCAAGGCGCGGGCGGCACTGACGAGCGCGCGCACCAGCGCCGCCTCGGTCTACACGCCGCCTCTGCTGCAGGCCAACCTCGACATGCAGTCGGGCATGCTGCACGCCGAGGACAAGGACTTCAACACGGCCTTCAGCTACTTCATCGAGGCGCTCGACGGCTACCACACGCAGGACGAGCCGCAGCGGGCGCAGGCGGCGCTGCAGTACATGCTGCTGTGCAAGATCATGCTCAACCTGGTCGACGACGTCAACCAGCTGATGGCGTCCAAGCAGGCCATGAAGTACGCCGGCCAGTCGCTCGAGGCCATGAAGGCCATCGCGCGCGCGCACTCGAACCGCTCGCTCGAGGAGTACGAGCGCGCCCTGGCCGCCTACAAGTACGAGCTAGGCGGCGACGCCTTCATCCGCAACCACCTGCGCCGCCTGTACGACGCCATGCTGGAGCAGAACCTGATCAAGGTTATCGAGCCCTTCAGCCGCGTCGAGATCGACCACATCGCCAAGATGGTCGGCCTCGACACGCAGCAGGTCGAGCGCAAGCTGTCGCAGATGATCCTCGACAAGGTCATCATCGGCGTGCTGGACCAGGGAGCCGGTTGTCTCATCATCTTTGACGAGACGCACCGCGACGAGGCCTACGACTCGGCCCTGGCCACCATCGAGAAGCTGAGCAACGTCGTCGACGTGCTCTACACGAACCAGGCCTCGATGCTGGAATAGTAGCGGTCCGAGAGTTGAGATCGTTTGGAGGAGCGTTCAGGCGCGGCTTGGTTTTTGCTTCCATTGTCTCCCAAAAGGAGGGGCAGCGGTAGTTTGTACTGTAAGATTAGGTACGCAATTCACGCATACACATATACACGCAAATAAGTAGAGCGACGGATATCCACGCATCCTCAATGAAAGTGAGAGTGACTTTGTCACCCTGCCAGGTCATTGACGGTACTATACAGATGCTCAGGGTGTTTGTTCATGGTGTTTGATACCTCATGCAAGTTGAGAAGCATGTAGACGCGGAGAGGCGGAGGGGGAAGAGGACTCAGGAGACAAGAGATGTTTTAGTTTTCTCCCAAACGTCCACCCACCCTGTCTGTCTTTTCGTCTGTCTCTCTGTCGTAACCAAAAAAAGAGAAACATGGATAAATAATGTCGTTACGCAATTCCGTTGACAATATAAAACTCCTGTCCTAATACGCACCTTACGTACCCAAGTAACTGGAACAAGTAATCCCTTTCACAGATAACGCCTTAACCCAGTCCCAGTCCCAGTCCCAGTCCCGATAAACCAATACGCCTGCCTTCCTGCCTGCCTTCCTGCCTGCCTGCCTTGATGGATTTTAAGAATAAAGTTCCCACTGACAGACTTTTTTTTAAAAAAAAAAAAAAACAGAAGAGAAAAGTCTATCCCAACCATTACAATCAGGATATAAACTGAATCGAAAACCAAAGATTCACACATCGACGGGGCGGTGGTCTCTCCTAAGCGGCACCTTGCCGTCGCGCCTGCGCTGCTCGCCGACGAGGAGCGCGAACAGGCGCTTGGCGAGGGCCGTCTCGTCCCATCCGCTCCCGTTCGCGCCGTTCGTGCCCACCTCGGCGGCGAAAGCGGCGACGACGTCGAGGTGCCACTGCTCGAGGGCCACGGACTCGCCCTGGGCGGTGACGCGCTTGCCGAGCAGGCGGCGGGCGGTGGCGGCGCGCTGGCGGGCGCGGGCGGCGGCGGACGCGGCAGGCGGGTGCTGCAGCTGGAAGTGCAGGGCGCCGAGGTGGCGGCGCGCCTGCAGCAGCTCGTCGAGGCGGAGCCAGTGGTCGCGCGACCACTCCGTCTTGGAGAGCGGCGCGCGGGCTGCCGCCGCGGTGCCGGTGCCGCCGCTCTTGTTGCGTCTGCTGGTGGTTGTCGGTCGTCGCGCCTCGGGGTTAGAAGCGGACGGCGATGCCGAGAACGAGAATGCCTCTGGCGCCCCGCGGGAGCCTGCCGGCTGCTGCTGCTGCTGCTGCTCGGCCTCTTCTTCCGCGCTTTCCTCGTCGTGCTGGTTCTCCTTGTCATCCCCAGCGACAGCTGGGCCGCCTCTTGGCGGGGAGGGGGCGGCCTCCTTCTCGGGAGACGCGCTGGCCCGCCGCTCGGCACGCACCTGGGCCTGTGCCAGCGGAGAGAGCGTGCTGCTGGTAAACTCAACGACGCGGCCGGGGGTCTTGGGCTTCAGGGGGGAGCGCATGCAGGACTTGGTGGGCGACATGGCTCGGTCCGGCCGGGGCCTGGCCTGCGGGCGCATAAAGTCCAGCTCTGGGCTCGCACTGGAGGGCTGCCCTTGCTCGTCCTCGGGAGGGGGTGCCGGGTTTGAGAAGTTGGAGACGCGGCTGTCGCCAAACAGAGAGTTGCCTGGCGCTGCCGCCGCCGTAGGCTCGAACAGGTCGTTCTTGGACCGGCGCAGAGGCGTAAAGTTCATCTTCTGTGGGACGTGGCCGTACATGGCGTTCTCGGGAGAGCTGGACGGCGAGACTTGCGCGGCCGGTGCTGCTCTGCCGGCTGGCTGTCGGACAGGTGAGAACAAGTCGGGGCGACGAGGCCGGTCCTCAATGTGAAGTTCCTTTTGGGGGACAGACCGGGGCGACTTTTGAGCTCGGGGCTGTGGTTCTTCGGGCTGTTCAGTGGCCAAGTTGTTTCTAGCTGTCTGTGTCGCCGAGGCAGCCTGAAACCCTTGCAAGGCCGACGGCCGATCTAGCGGCTTTTCCGTTCTCCGGGCGTCTAGAGCCTTGAACAATCCAAAGCCGGGTGCTGGAATCTCTGGAAGTGCGGCCGGCGATGAAAAGAATGCCGAGAGATCCACCTTTGTGGGTGGCGCCGGGTTTCGAGGATTTCTCTGTTCTTCTCGGAGTCCCTGAGAGATCATGCTGAACTCGTCGACCTCGTTTGACCGCGAGTTCTCCATGGCCAGCTGGTGCAGCTCGTCGCTGTACATCAGCCGTTTGCTGTTCTTCCTCCAAGGGCTTGGCAGCTTGCTCCTCCGAGGGGGGATGAAAGACTCTTCCCGTCTAGATGACGCGTTCTCAGTCGAAGCTGGGGCTGCGCGCTGTGCTTCGATAGCCCAAATATCATCGTCGTCGTCTTCTGCCACTTCATCGTCTTCCAGGTCCAACTGCGGGCCAGATGATTCGTCATGGCTCATGTCTTCTGGTCTCTCTGCTTCGCCATCTTCCGGCCCATCCATCTCATCCTCATCGCCAACCGAGGATCCTTGAGCAGCATTAACACTCGAGCTGGCAGACGGAGACCTCTCCTGGCCGCCAGCCCTGCTGGGACTGCCCTCTGCCTCCCAGCTCATGGCATCGCTGTCGTTGACCTCTGGGGAAGTGGCTCTAGCAAGGCCGACAACGCTTCCGCTCTCATCCACACCCACACCCTGGCCACCGGCTCTTGATTTGCTTCCGAGATTGAATATCGATATGCGCACGGAGCCCGGTCTGGACGACTCGGACGGGTTGGGAGCAAACGGGTCTTCCATGCCCGCGGTCGAGAAATTCCGCGGCGAAAAGGCCTGGGCGCCTTGGACAACCAGGTTCTTAAGCTGGTTCAAAGGTGCAAGCCACGACTTTTCCGGTTGCTCGGCCGGAGCGTCAACCTGGGTTGGCGGACGAGATTGGGCAACCTGGGCGGCAGGAGCATCAACCCGGGCCGGCGAAGGAGATGCAGCTACTTGAGTAGGTGGCAGTACCGGCGACTGGCTAGATTTTGTGACCGATCTCCGAAAGGGACTCCCCAAGACACTGTCTCTTGCTGGAGGCGACGGGGGATCAGACGTGACAAGTTGCAAGGCTCGGCCTGCCCGTACAATTGGGGACAGGGTTGGCCGCGGCTGCACCTCTGGGGGGGCCAAGTTTGGTGCTTGGGCGTTATGAGCTGCCACGGCGGGGGAGGAGAAGGATGATCGTTGCTCGGCTGGGGTTTCGGTCGAGTTGGTTCTAGAGTGGCGCATGACGGACACATTGTGGTGTTGCTGTGGGGAGTCGCTGCTGATGGGGGGAGACGAGCGGACGTCGGTTACTTGGTCAAGGGCCGGCTCAGTGGGCACTGTTTGTTTTGGGTCGTCCTTGTTGTCGGACTGAAGCGGGGAGGGTGTCTCCTCGGGTGTCAACAGCCTATTCGACTCAGATTGGGGATTGGAGTGATTCACTGTTGAAGGCCGTTCGACAGACGGCTGAATGTCCATGTATGCATCTTGTTCTCCGGCCTCGGCTTCAGGCACCCGTAGTCGCCGCGGTGTTGCTGCGATAAGAACCTCTTCGGGGATTTCCGAGAAAGAATCATCGTATATGCTCGTTTCGTGTGCCTCTGTGGTCTCGGGAACTGCAAGACGATGTGGCGAGTCTATTGAATCTCCCTGGTGCAGTGATTTGAGAGCCAGTTGTCTGCTGAGGGGCTGGGCTTTCGGCCGACGGGGACTTCGTGCGAACGCCTGCGGTGACTGTGGCTGTGATTGTGGTTGCAGCTCCTGTTGCGCCGGTTCCTCGTCCGGCTGGACATCGGCGTTCTCGCGGGGTTCGTCATCGGCATCGGCAGAGGATGGCTGCGGTTCGGGAATGCCTTCTACTGGTCGGTTATAGCTCTGCCTCAAAGCCTCCAGAGTCCTGTTGATGATCAAGCTTGTGGCATCGCCGATATCCTGGTGCTCGGGTGCCATCATGCTCGAGTTTGGCTGCATGGACGGCAGGGAGCCAATGGAGATCATGGTGAACTCCTCGGCTACCACCGTGTCCTCCCGGTCCTGCAGATCGAGGCCGTCGCTAGCCAAGGATTCAGCCTCGCTGTGTGGATCCCTGCCGCCGTCGTAGGAGTAAGCATCGTGCTGCGAGAAGTCCATCTCGGACGGGGGAGCGTCTGAAGGTGCCTGGGTCTGCTCCGGTTCTGGCTTTAGTTCTGGCTCTAGTTCTGGCTCTGACTCTGGCTCTGGCTCTGGCTCTGGCTCTGGTTCCGGCTGACCCAGAGCGCGCAGCATTTCATCGTCCCTTCTGTGAGATCGGCGGCCGACGGGACTTGGCTGGTCCGATAGGGTAGCGAGCCAGATGTCGTCCTCCATGTTGTAGGCTTCGCTGTTGTGGGGCTCTTCGAGCGGCTCGCCTCGGGTAGCCGAGAAGTTGTCATCCGAAGGTGCCACGGATGCATTATCCTCCACCCCGCCGTCGGCATTGCTCTCCTGCTCCGACAGCGGCACAAGGTCCTCAGATGCCGTCGCTGCGTCTTTCCTTGGGCGACCTCTTTTCCTCGGCTGCGAGGCTGGCGCGCCGTCGTCTTTTGCCGGCGATGTCGCCTTCCGCTTCGGCGTCCGCCCTGGCCGGGATTTGGCGCGCGGAGTGGCCAGCTCGTCTTCGGCGCCAATATCCGACGCCGCAACATGCTCTAGAGAGGCCCTCGGCCCACCCGTCTTGCTAGCAATCTTGGGCGCGGGAGTTGGCGGGCGCTTGCGGCGAGTTGTAGTTGGGGTGCCCGACAGACGTGGCTTTGGCGGCCTCCCCCTACGCCTGGAAGTGGGCGCGTCGCTTGTGGCGTGGGCCTCGTCGTCGGTCAAGCCACGCAGAGGCACCGTTGTGGTAGTAGTGCCAGCCGAGGGCTTGGATCGCCGGACAGATCGCTTGGGGGTTGGGGTCCCAAACAGACGGCGGCTGGTCCGGGAGGCGTTGGCATCTTCGGCCTCGACGGTGACGAGGATCTTCTGGGGGGCCAGGTCGTTGCCGACGTCGAGCTCGAACGTCTGCTTCTTGGGCGAGGGGCCGAGGGAGAAGAGGCGCTGCGGGGCCTGGCTGCGCGTCACCCGCCGCGACGGCGGCGTCAGGATCGACTCGTTGAGAGGGTCGGGCGACGACATGAGGCCCGCGAGCGACGCCATGCTCCAGTCGGCCGCCATGGTCCAACTCGAGTGGGCGTGCAGATGAAGTGCAGCGCTGTGTTGTGTTGTGTTGTGCTGTGCAGCCGCAGTAATCAATCATTCAATCAACCAAAATACAAAAATAAATGTCCAACACGCAACACGCATCCAACAGAGAGACGTAGGTCGTGGCGTGTCGTGTCGCCTATCGCGTGGTCGCTATCGATACGGATTCCAAGGATGCTGCAAAAGTCGGTGGGGATGGGATGGGGGCCCATTTGTTCGTTGCTATTTTCACGTCTCAGAAATGCAAACGAGCCACACTGTTTACTTTATTCCCGATTGGGAAAGGCTCGCCTGGGCCTGAGCTTGGCGGGTTTCGGCAGCTTTGGGCCAATCAGCCGCCAGCGATGCCAAGTCTGGTGCCCGAATCTCGGGACGACTTGGGTGGCAGTCTTCACTGCCGGTTGCTTATTCCGTACAGCTCCTGCCCTGGTTTGTCACGTTAAAATCCATGGATATCTTATTAACGAGTAGACTCTAACTTGGCACATGGCAGATGGAGCTCGGTGCCATGCAGTATCCATACTCCACGCCATCCTGCCTCGCTGGGAAGAAAAAGCCCATCGCACACCCACTGCAAGACCCTCAACTTGCAATCACACCTCATGTCGACGTCACAAATTGTTTGTTGTCACTCGAACATGGACGACATATAATTTTAGCATGCCCTATTTCCTTGAGTGCTTCAATTTCAGCTTTGACCATTCACCCAAAGGCTGTTAACACGATAGATAAGCAGTCAATAAATGGCGTAGTGGCAGGCGCAAGTAACGCAGCACAGCCCTCTCTGACCTCTGTCGCGGGGCGAATATTGGATGTGGCTTTTGAGCAACCCAGCACTGCACGGCTTGGCTCCAATACTGCGCCTGCAGCTGGCTGCCGATTGGTGTGCCTGTGCCCGCGAGGCTCTGACAGAGGCTCTCTGAGACAGGCCTGCACAGCCCGCTTCAAAAGTCTAGACTCGCTGTGTCAGGGCGTGAAACATGGTCTAGATTTCCGATGACAGTTCTTGGCAAGCAGCAAGCACGGGTCTCAGAGCCTCGCGGACATATCACACTTCCACACCAATCGGCAGCCACTGAAGGCGCAGCATGTATTGGGATATCCTTGGGGATGGGTGATGGTGTCGGTTGGGGGCTCGCGAAGTGAGGTTCTGGACTTGGATGGCTGCTGTTCTGGAGATGTATATAATCTCAAACAAATTCGCCTTTCTGTGCCGTCTTGAAGTTCTCTTCTCCAGATTATCAAGTCAAAGCACACACTTAAGATCGCAGCTACAGTCTTCACCAAAGAACCGCCGCAAAGGTTGGCTCAAGACAACGTGCAATCCATCCCCAACTCAACTAAACACACGCACATCACTCATCACGCGGCCCCATCCCATTTACAACTATAAACCCAAAGTAACTTCCAAACCCCACACTCTCAACCATGACTTCCATCACGACCAAGGTGCGTTCCCCCTCAATATCCATTTCCAAGCACCTCACACCAACACTAACCTCCGGACTTGCAGTTCCCCTCGGTCCTCTTCCTCTTCATCGTCTTCATGACCTTTAGCGGTTTCGCCGTGGCTATAGACCCTGTCGAGGCTGCCCTGGATGTCGGCTCGCACATAGCGCGAGAGGCGGCGTCCAAGTTCTGGGAGTGGGTCTCGTCTGGCGAGGCCCTCGACGACATTGTCGACGTGGTGACGACTGTTGCCGACGTGTTGTCCTAGTAGCATATTACGTGGGTGGGGTGGGTTGATGGCGGGAGAGAAAAATGGGACATACGAGATTAATGCGAACATGGACTTGCTTTTTTTCTTTTGGGCTTGGGAATATGGCGTAGGGACTTATATAGGATTGGATTGGAGTTTACTGTGATGGTCAATGGTATCACGCGGCCTGCCTATCGCACGCAGGGGTTCTGTTTTTTATTGCTCTTGCATTTATATAGTGTTGTGAATAAGTACGGATATCAAGTCTCTGATGAGCTGAGCTTCGACACTCAACCTGAAATTTGTGAACCTCACAATCACAACGGCACATCAAGTCCTTTCTTGTTGTTGTTTAAACTGGAACATATAAATAATGGGCCGGTCATTGCTCTGTTCAACTGATGCATTGGACTAGCCACTGACATAAGTTGAAACTGCGAGACCCTGATAATTCGAGGATTAGTCTCTTCGGCATCTGGACCAATACTCGCAATTCACTCTGCTCTTTCACCTGAGGTTGCTGAACGATGACCAGTCTAACCTTTTTACACGATTCGCCTTACATCCGTACAGTCCTCAGAGATTATTCTCAGGGTTAGATTTGAAATATCCCGTACTAATTAATACACACCCAGAAATTTGGACCGTAGGTTGTTAATGAACCATTTCCGCGGCCAGCTGCGAGCCTGCTAAGTCATCGCCGCCAATTACTAATAAATGCAGGCAGCTAGCTCGGATTTGTCGTTTGCTTTTGGGGGAGGGCGGGGAATCTAGATTATCCATTCAACGTACCCGACAGTAGGCGCGCCCTTTGCCAGTGGGCACCACCACGGTACCACCCCCAGCTATGACGTGATCAGGACGGCTAGCGAATGGCCTCGCCCGCCCGTTCCGCTTCCGTGTATAAGTCGGGGTTTCGGAGAGTCTTTGGCCCAAACTCTGTTATTCGGCCTCGCCTGCTTTGAAATGCATGCAGATCCGGACATGGCCGATTGAAGGGCGCGGAGTATTCAGGAATACCTAATTATAACAACCAGAGATATTGAGAATAGTATATATATATATATATATTGGCCTCCTCTGTCACTGCTAAATTCACATCCGTCTCCCCAAGCACAAATACTCCAACCACTGCATCTCCAACCACTGCATCTCCATTGCCGATACCCTCATACCTACCTCGTCGCCTACTTGTTCTGTGCATAACCCATCACCAGAGCCCGCATACGCGAACAGAAAGACTCAAAGAGAGACTGCCAGCCTCCGCATCCAAGTCCGGATCAAACCCCGAGCAACACCGCTCTACCCCTATCTATCTCCTCGTCCCTCCAAACACAACCACAACCACAACCACAAATAAAAATAAAAATGGCCATCTCCGAGCAACAACCGCAGAAGCTATCCCACGACTCGCGCGTCCCACGAGGTCCCGTAACCGCCACGCTCAACTTCTACTCGCCGCCGTCCGACGGCTCCGCACCATTTAACTACGTCGACACGCCGCCCGCGGGGCTCCCGCAGCGCAACTTCAGCGACTCTGCGCACGCCGTCCAGCTGCACGACGCGCGGGGCTCGGAAACCAGCTTCACGCTGGACAACGACGCGTTCGCCATCGTGCAGAACGTGCCCCCGTCGGCCGAGAAATCCTTCACCGACGACGACTCCATCCGCGCCACGTACTACCCCGAAGTAGAACAGTTGCTGCTGTCCCAGATCCCCGGCGCGGACAAGGTCGTCATCTTCGACCACACGATCCGGCGCACGTCGCCATCGGCGCCGCGCGGGCCCGTGCAGCGCGTGCACGTCGACCAGACGGCGCCGTCGGCAGCGCAGCGCGTGCGGCGGCACCTAGACGCCCCCGAAGCGGCGCGGGTCCTCGAAGGGGTGCGGTACCGGATCGTCAACGTGTGGCGGCCGCTCAACACGAACCCGGTGGAGTCGTTCCCGCTGGCGTTTGCGTCGTCGGCGAGCGTGGCCGATAGCGACGTGGTGCCCGTGCAGCACCGGTACGTGGCGACGGGGTACGTGGGCGAGACGGCGGCGATCCGCCACGCGCCGGAGCAGAAGTGGTATTATCTGAGTGGCATGACGGGCGACGAGCGGATACTGCTCGAGTGCTTTGACAGCGCGGCGCTCGTTCCGGGGTCGGGCGTCAAGGGCGGCCGTGTCGCGCACACGGCGTTTGCGGATCCGCGGACGCGCAGCGATGCCGAGGGCCGCGAGAGCATCGAGGTGCGGGCGTTGGTGTTTGGGCCTTGAGCATTCTTACGAGTTAGGATAGATGTCGGAGTTGGTGTTACATGGCTTGAGTCGGCGGGCGGTGCGGGAGGGCGGCGAGGGCGAGCTTGAAAATAATTTGTGACACTGCTGTAAATGATGTTTCTTCTTCAACCACTGGCGATTTGATATAACAATGCTATTATTCTCTCTACCCCCGTTCAGTATAAAACATTTCGTTGATGATGATGCTCAAAGTCTTGGGTATAGAGCGAAAGCTACTCCGTAAGTCAGATGAGAAAGCCTGAAATCCCAATCCGCACAAAACTGCCCACAATGTCTGATCGCTTGATCCATCAGCTGCTGATGACAAGCAACAAGTTCGCCGTCCCAAAGAACATATCCAAAAAGAAACGCCATGCATGTGGCCCATAACCATGCCCGAGTGGCACTGCTTGATGCCGTCATTCCCCTTTTCCCACCCAAAAAAAAAAAAAAAAAAGTCCCCGCAAACACAGACATTAACCACCGCGAGTCGGCCGCCCTTTTCGGCTGCTGCTGCGGCTCATGGGCGCACCGTTTGCGCTGTTTTGCCGGCTCAGGGGCACACCACCAACTGGCGCCACAACTCCCTTGGCGGGGGATTGCTGTGCCGGCGTGCCTGAACGGCCCAGCTTTGAGGGCACACCCTCATGCGCCCCGCCTTGGTCCGCGCCGTGATTAGGCTCCGGTACCGCTGGAAGGCCGAGCCGCTTTCGGACTTCATTCTCGGCTGGCCGTTCCCCTTGCAGATACGACACGAACCGCTGGTCGCGCACCGGCATAGACGCTGCCTCCAACAGCTTTCGGCTCCCATTCTCTGCCGCAAAGTTTGACCCGACCCCGTAGATCTGGTCGTAGTGGCGCAGCGCCTGCATAACCTTCCAGTCGCCATTGACGTCGTCTAGGTTGAGCGCCGAGGGAGTGTTGAACTCCGTGCCCTTGGCATGGCCCTTGACGTATGTTGACGGGAATGTCGGCGGGAGCTTGGGGTCGGCCCCCAGCATGCGCTCAAAATTGCCTGGGAAGTCAAAGTTTGCGAGCGCCTCCAGCCCCATAAGCTTGTCGTCGGTAAAGTTGGGATTGTTTGCCCCCGCGCGGCCACTGCGTGTCGCGTGCGAGACGTTCCGCTCCATCGCCGGGGCGTAATACGGGACATCGTCGTCCCAATGTTCGCCAATGTCAGAGCCGCTGCCCTCGGAGAAGGCGAGAGGCACGCCATGCTCGTCAAACTTGGGCTTGTGTGTCAGCATATGCTTGTGCGCAGCCACGGCGGCCGTATTGTAGGTCATGGACAGCTCCTTGTCTGTGAAGAGTTTGTCGATGCTGTATACTGGGCCCTCGACCTTGCGCATGGCCAGACGGTCATTTTGCCAGAGAGGCGTGGTCGTCGATGGGTCAAGGGCGCGGCGTTGCGGGGCCGGCGATCCGTCGTCGTCGTTGTGGCCACGCTTCCGTTTCTTGCCGTCAATCGAGGGAATCTCCTCCACCTCTCGTCGTAAGCGTGTCGCTCTCTTGCTATGTGTGCCTCCCGGGCTGGCGGGGTTTGCCACGCTGAACTGGTTGGGATGCAGCAGCAAGGCGGGAGACTCTATCTCAAGCGCCTCCTTCTCCTTGTTCAGCCTGAATTTTTTAGTCGTGATGGCATTGATCAGGCGATCGCGCAATGTCTGGGACAAAGATCGGTATTCGCGGTTCGCCGTCTCGACCTTGTATGCATGCGTGGCGAGGTATTCGGACGTCTTCTTTTCATAGTCAAACTGCGCAAACGGGTTAGCTTGGTCCGGGACAGCAAGCGGCCGAGGGAGCGGGCTGGGAAGCGAGCATACCTTATACTTTGTAAGTGCGTAATCACGCTGCTCAACAAGATCTTGGACCTTTTCCATCCACTGTGAAAAGTGCGGGCCGGCCATCTCGAGAAGAGTTCGTGGCCCTGAGCCATTCTCGGAGTCGCCATTCAGCTGCTGGAGCCGCCTCTCGTCTTCTTCGAAGCCGTCCATGGGCCGATCGACGTAGGGGTCCATTCTCATGACTAGATTGGTGTCGATTTGGATCTTCTGTAGCTGCTCGCGGAACGCCTGATCGCGGTCCTTGCCAAACTTCTCCGAGAGGACGGCGAGCCGCTCGGCCAGCATGTTCCGGCGCTTGTCCCGCTTGGACTGGGTGGGCGGGGGAGAGCCGTTGAGGCGGCGGTCAGGGCGGTGAGGTGGCGCTTCGGCCATGGCGGCGTCGGTAGTGGCCATGGTAGATCTGATGTAGGGTGAAGAGTGTCGAGTAGAAAGAGAGGCGAGAGGGGGCAGCGGAAGGATGTGCTGATCGCTTGAACCGGCTCACTGGCGACCGAAGCAAGGCGCGCGGACAAGCCGGGGAATAAGAGAGGGCTTGCTCTAGACTAGCAGAAAGTGCTGCGTGCGAATTGGCAAAGAATAAAGGAGGGCCTTGGGTTCTGTAGAGGCTTGAGCATGATCCTGTTGCAGGCGGTTCTTGTAAGTGACTGGGTTGACACTATTTCAGGTCAGGAGGTCGGGCGAGCAAGATGAGACGAGCCGGATGGGTTTGCGCGGGTGTAAATGCCAATGGATGGGGGCCTGCTAAAGTGGTAAAATGCCCAGGGCAGCCGACGGTCGGCTGGCGTTGCGGTCCCTGCCCTGAGCTGCTAGTCACTCGGCCCGCTGACACTAACAGATGTGGCTTGGCTTGGTCGAGCAATACTGCAATACTACTGTACAATGTGTATAGGAGTGGGGCTGAACCGTGTTAGTCAAAGGCGGTGAGCCAGCTCCGCGTTGGCTCTGTTCGGGGCAATTCGTTCTGCCCTAAGTCCAGGCCAGCCTCACGCCTTTGAAACTACCTTACCTGGAGGGGGTGTTTATAGGAAACTATAGTGCGTGCTCCACAGCTGAGATCAGCCCGACTCGATTAGGTAGTTGGGAGCTGAGCGCTGTACGTTGCTTTTAGCTGGTGCAGTGCAGTGCAGTTGCAGGCGCGGTGCGGTGCTGTGGTGCGGGCGCTGTTCGTCTAGGTCGTGCCACATTGGAACAACCGTGCCGTCTCCGTAAGGTAAGGTAAGGTAGCTCCATAATTTCTGGGCCATGATGCAACCGCGGCAGTCTTTAAACCTTTCAATCTTCCGCACCCAACAACGCAACACGACGCAACGCCACGCCGCACCTCCGCTGCCCGAACCTAAGCTCTCGACGCAGATGGACTGGACGACCCGACGACTCCGCTTTGCATGCTGCTCATGACCTGGTTCCCGTAAATGGAGAATCTTTCGCTTTCCGACCCGCCGCCTCACGGCGCGGGGGGGCTCCAGCAAGCCCCCGCCCCAGGCCCCGGCCCCGGTCCCGGCCCCGGTCCTGCTGCCTCTCTGGGCCGCCCTCCCCAGCCCCAGCAGCTGCCCGCCCAGATGTTCACCACGGCCGCCCAGCTTCTCGATCTTACCGACAGTGAGCCGCCACCACCCCCGATCCCATGCAGCTTCCCACGCCCGTGTCCATGTCCGTGTCTTTGTGCGCTTGGCTAACCATACCCTCGCGCGAGCAGAGAAACTGATGGTGGCCCTGCGCGATGGACGGAAGCTCCTGGGCATCCTGCGAAGCTGGGACCAATTCGGTACGCCTGCCCGCCCGCCCACGTGTGATGATGTGTGGTATTGCTGTCGAGCTGACCGGGCCTCCCTCTGCTTTTCTCTTCTAGCCAACCTGGTGCTGCAGTCGACCAAGGAGCGCATCTTTGTCCCGCCCGGCGCCGGGCCCGACCCGACGCGCGGGCTGTACGCCGACATTGAGCGCGGCATTTATCTAGTACGTGGCGAGAACGTGTTACTGCTAGGCGAGATCGACCTCGACAAGGACGACGACGCGCCCCCGGGCTATGAGCTGGGCGACGCCAAGCTTGTCCAGGCGCTGGCTAAGCAGATCAAGATTTCGGAGAAGACCAAGGAGAAGTCAAAGGTCAAGAAGCTGTCGACGCTGGGATTCGAGGGAGAGAACTTAGGCGAGGTGCTGCTGTGAGACAGGGGGGTTGGTTATAACTAGACGACGGCGTACCATGACTACGAGGCGCGCCAATTGTCGATATGCCTAGGAGGTGAGAGGGGGAAAATCAAGGCTGGGTGGTTGGAAGCAGAATATTGTGAAATGCTGTCCGTCCCCCATTTGCGGTCGGTCGCGGACCGCGAGGCCTTGCGCCGGACAACGTTCATATGATTATCAAAACGAGCTAAAACAAATACCAGCAAGAGGCCTTACCGGGCTCGACACGGGATTACAGGAGTTAAAAGTAGTAACCTGCCTCTCGATGCTGTGGCGGGGTGTAGGTAATTAAACAAGCTGATTTCTCTGTCTGTTTGTAATTAACTTGCCCTAGCAAACACATCTGACTCATGGAGACACGTTTGCGGGGCGTGTAACTATTCACAGTCGAAACTAGAGAGGCGTCGCAGTAAGTCCCAAAGATGCGGGCGTTGATGACATCTCCTATTCGTACGTCCACCCCTAATCTCAAACTCGGTAACGACAAGGGGAAAGCTAAATCAGTTGTGAATTTTAGTTTCTGCTTACCAGCAAGGGGATTGTATGTATTGGAACAACCATGGATATATACGGTTCACACCCAGCACCATCTACCACAGCTCATAGACAACACGGTTTATTTTAGAATGTACAGTAGCCAGGCACAACACACAGTCAAACAATGGGACAACACTTGCAGAGCCATACCACCCGACTCGCAAGACTACCGACGTGCAAGGTCAGAGACCATGCCCAGGACACAAAAGGCCAGTCCACAAGATAGGTTTCAAATCCCTCACACTCCGGCGGCGGAGAACTAGGTACCACCTGACCAGACTACATGGCCGGCACAAAACCTTCGACGTCCACAGCCCAGCCAGCGGGGAAGTGCGGGCCCTCGTCGCCGTCCCAGCCGCCGGCCATCATGGCGGCGGCCAGCAGCAGCGAGGCCGAGTTGGGGAAGTAGGGGGTGGGGACGCGCGCGCCGCCGACGGGGTACCCTGCGTCGTCGAACTGGAAGACGGGGTGCAGGAGGTAGTCCGTGGCCTGCGCGACGTCGCCGAGGCGCAGCGAGTTCATGGCGAGCAGGGCAAAGTCCCAGCCGTACGACTCGTCGAGCGGCCACACGGCCTTGATCTTAGCGGCAGTGGCGCGCAGCACGGCAGGGTCGAGCGGCGGCCCGCTCGCGGGCGGCGGCAAGAGGCCGAAGATGCCCGCCATGGCCGGGTGGTCGCTCGTAGTCGCGCGGTCCGTCCACATGTGCGGGATGCCCTCGTAGACGGCGTACGTGCCGTCGACGACGGGCAGCGGGGCTAGGCCGTCGCGCACGGCGGTCCACGCAGGGGGCACAGGCCGGCCCTGCCGCGCCCGCCAGCGAGCCGCCACGTCGAGCCCGAAGCGCCAGTAGGCCAGCTCGAAGGTCGGGTTGACCGTGGCGTTGGGCGGCGTGTTCTCGGCCACGGGGTACATGGGCGGGCCGAGGTCGTAGACGCCGGTGGACGCGTTGAGGAAGGCGAACGACGCCATGAAGTCGGCCGTGGCCGTCAGCACGTCGTCCCACCGCCGCAGCGTCGTCGCGTTGGGGAACGACCGGTACTCGGTTTCGGCGAAGTACATGGGGTGCGGCTGCTGCCAGATCAGCAGCGAGTTGATCTCGCCGGGCGCGCTACGGCCCGTCGGGTCCGTCATCTTGCCCCAGCGGGCGCCGGCGTAGCCCTGGGCGCCGGCGCGCTCGAGGGACGTTGCGAGGAACCGCTCGTACGTGTCGGGGAGGCTTCGCCAGAGGAGCGGGAACTGGCCCCACCGCGCAAAGGGTAGGGTGTGCCAGAGGTTCATCTCGAGGTGGAACTTGCCGTACCACCCGTTGTTGACCAGGCCTGACTCCTGGGGCGGGTTGGACGACGCCGAGTTCACGGCTAGGAGGTACTGCGAGGTGATAATCCGCCGCTGGAGCTCCGTGGCGTCGGTCGAGTTGGCAGCCGAGAGGTCGATGAAAGCCCCAGACGACCAGAACGACAGCCACCAGTCGCGAGACGCCGACGCAATACTTTGGGGGGTGCCCGTTTTCGTCTGGGGCTCAGGCGAAAAGGAAAGAGTCAGCTGCAGTCGGCTGGTCTCCGCCGTGATGAAGTAGCGATGAGTCCCATCGGCAGGTCCGGCTATGGCTGCACGGCCTTCCCACGCCACGTTTGTGAAGTACGTGTTCTGGTCCATAGTGTGCTGGATGGTGGCCGAATGGCTCGACGCGTCCCGTAGAACGGTCGAGTGACTGGAGGTTGCGTTCCAGACCCCCACAAACGGAGCATCGAACTTGTTTCGGTCAGGATAGGGGAAGTCGAGGAAGAGACCCAGCCCGGTCGTGAGCAGCTCAGACTCGATGATGATTGCCACGGTATCCGACTCGGGGTCGGCCCACGTCTCGACGGTAACGGCAGATCCGTTGTAAACAAACGACGACGAGAGCTTCCCTGACCACATGTCAAGCAGCTGCGTCTTTTGCTCGAGGTTGCTCTCGGTGACATTGGACGTGCCAAAGGTAAAACCCACGTTGGCCAGGTTGGTCCTCTGGGGGTTCTGTATAAGCCAGGTTGATATATCGTTCTCGGCCGGGTTTGGCTGGGCGTATGTCACCAGCCTGCCGTGCGTCCACCATTCCAGGCCGGTGAAATCTTGCAGCTGTCAGCGTCCCACGCACCCGGCGATGATGCTGTACAGGTAGGGTAGGCACACACCTTCAATAGAGGTCTGGTTCGCCGTCGTCGGCAAACTAAAGTTGTGCCAGCCCCAGGTCGACAATATGGCGTAGGGCTGGAAGGTCTGCAGGCCGGTCACGTCAGCGCCAAAGGCAAAGTTGCCATTGCCAACCTGCAGCGGCGTCGTGCTCGAGCTGGTATTGCGGCGGACATTGAACGACTGCACGACCTTGCGCCTCTGCGAGACCGACACGGCCCCTGAGAGGGGGGCCAGCACGACGAGGAGCCACAGAACGCGCATTGCCACCACTGTCAGAGCGTGTATGTACATACTTAGTCGCGGATACAGGAGACGACAGCGGGTGTCGCTTCTTGTGTGAAGGACCAGGAACCAGGGACCAGGAACCGGGTATTATATTGCATCCTATCATTACTCTCTCCAGTTCATGGCCCGGCCAGATGGTTGTGGCTGCACTGCACTGCTTATAACTGACCTAGACCGTTCGCCAGAAGCACCGACTACAGTACCTACCTACCTACCAATTAGCCTTGAAGAGACGGTACATAAAGGTTCGGCGAGAGGCCAAGAAAGGCAGGATGTTTATCAACCGCGCGTGCCCTGCTTCCTCGCTGGCAATATCACCATGGAGTACCGAGTATCAAGCTTCCTTTTCCTGTCACACAGCCAAGGCAAGCATTCAGCCTCGTAGCCGACAATATATACACAAATGTATATCTGTGATCTTCGTCGACAGTAACCCAAGAATACACAGGCGACCATGCTAGGGACGGGTGATGGTGTCTGTCAACCTCCACTCCTGCATAGGTATGCATGCTTGGTCAATCTGGGTCTGGAAGGCTGTTCTCCGCTTGTTGGGGTATTAAGGCTATTTGGGAACAATTGAACTTGCATGCTGGGTCGTCGCCTTGAGGCCGTCCCGATGACGACCTGCTGTTGCCCATTCTCGGGCGGGCGGTGGCTTTCATGAGGAATTGTCAGAGTCCTAATTTCGTAGTCGGTTGCATCTGTAGCTTTGGTCTCGTAGTTGAGCCCATCTTATACTGATTTGTAGTTGGCCTGGAGTCATCTGCAGTTGAACTTCTGGAGGAATTCAGGTTGGGTTTGGGATTGGAACAGATGATTGGTGCATGGCGACGGAGCCAAGTCGCCCAAAGCCGACCTGTCGAAATCGGGTCTAGCCGCTGGCCAACGCCACCACCCCGCTAAAGGGTGCAATGGCAGCGACGCTAACAAGACCCCTGCGGGCAAGTTGGGGTGACGCCAGTGGGTGTTGCCCGAGCAGCTCAACTCTAAGGACGGTATCCGTAGTAAACACGCCGCTGCCATTGTTATGCCACACCCAAACTGCACCACATTATCACGACCACATTCAAGCCCGCCCGCCTGCCTGCGAATTCTTGGGCGCAACCTGATATTTGGTATTTGGTTCTTTGCATCAGTCAGCTTCGCTTTTGTATAGGTACGTACGCAAACCATCCGTCTTTGCAACAGGGATGCGCTTCATGCGGGCATCATCAAGGTTCCCAGTGCCCGCCCCAGCAAAGTGCCCCGCTAACCTTTGAGCTACTGCTGCCAGTTCCGCAACATCATTTTAGGGATCTCTACCCGAGACCGCCGCCATGAGTTCCTTTCTCACAACAGTGTAAGTTGGTCTTCCGTCCCATCCTGGAGTTCTAGGGCCCTCTCCCCCGCCCCCCGATTGCCATCGGCTGGCCGTCAAAGTGCACCGATTCGCACCCTGGCCACCTGGCACCGATGCGCTTCACCACCTTCAAAAACTTAACGGGCCCGAGAAGCTTCCCCGTACACCACAGCTTACACATTATGGACGACAGAAACCAGCGGACGAAAAACCAATTCCGCCCTCGCGCAGGAGGGAAGGGGGGCGCTACGAGCTACCAACTTCGTCAATATGCAGAGGCCACACTTGGAGGGGGAAGCCTGCGGAAGGTGGTGAAGCTTCCCGAGGGAGAAGACGAGAACGAGTGGCTGGCCGTCAATAGTGAGTAACACCTTCCGATAGCTACCGCTGTCGCATCGCTGTGCTCACCAAGTGCTGCAGTGGTCGACTTCTACAACCAGATCAACCTGCTCTACGGCGCCATCACCGAGTTCTGCTCTCCCCAGTCGTGCCCTGAGATGAAGGCTACAGATGAGTAGGTGCGCTACACAGCCAGCCCCCCGATAATCTTACTGACGATGGCTAGGTTCGAGTATCTGTGGCAAGACTCGGAGAACTACAAGCGGCCGACAAAGATGCCGGCGCCTGCCTATATCGAGCAGCTGATGACGTGGGTCCAGGCCAACATCGACAACGAGTCGGTTCTGCCCAGCCGCATCGGTAAGCTGTCTCGCTCTAGTTCGCCCCAGGTGTGCGTGGCGAGCTAACAAGGCCTAGGCGTTCCATTTCCCAAGTCGTTCCCGGCTCTGGTGCGCCAGATATTCAAGCGCATGTACCGCGTCTACGCCCACATCTACTGCCACCACTACCCCGTCATCCGCGAGCTCGGTTTGGAGCCGCACCTCAACACCAGCTTCAAGCAGTACGTGCTCTTCATTGACGAGCACAACCTGGCCAGCGGGAAGGACTTCTGGGGTCCGCTGGGCGATCTCGTCGACAGCATGCTGCGCAGCGATTAGACTGTGCAGACCTTCGAGGCGTTGTGATTTTTAGATACAGCAGGAACTGTGGCATGTTGGCGTTTGGGTTGGGTTGGGTTGGGTTAGTAGGAGCCTGGTGGTTGTCTTGGTGGGGTTTGGCTGGCAAAGCATAGTAGGATTGTAATGGCATTCGGGAATGATACTGTACGGGACTCTGATCAGAGCAAACGACTTCTATTTTCCAGTGAACACGATGCAAATGTCCTCGTGGGCATTTGTGGCACGTCCTATTCCGTATAATCATATGAAATGCAGTACTAGTTGTATTTCGTACTTCAGCTGTTTATGGCCTGCCTGGGTTATTAGTATGCTTAGCTGAGTTGCCTTCCAAATTTAGTAGGACTTTACGGAATTAGCCTTTTGATCGTCTGTACAAGAGTGAAGTTTGTACAATAGAAAAGAATGCTTGCATGGAACAAGACAGATGCAACAATAATAATGCAACAGACTGCACTGCATGCTGACATACAAGTCGGCACGCACTTTATGACTGCCCCACAAAACGGTCGTTTCCTGGGCAGAGAGCGCCAAGACAGCGAGAGCCAAGAAATGCTGCCTCAGGCAAACGATTCCTTTGCCGAGAGTCCAAACCCCGTTTCTGAAAACTGAAGCTCACTTCACGGCATTCAAGGCTCATCACCACATCCAATCCCACACGCAACCATGCTGTCGCGACAGGCATTGCTCCGCTCCGTGCGGGCCGCAGCTTCCCAGCGGGCTCTCGCCACCCAGACCCGATCGTTCGCCTCGCCAGCCGCGTCCAACGCCAAGGTCCAGCCACCGGTCGCTCTCTTCGGCCTCGACGGCACCTATGCCACTGCTCTGGTACGCTACCTTTCCGCCGCGAGCTCAATTGGAAGCCCCCGCGTGGCCGATTCTCTGTGCCTAACAGATGGCGTGGCCAATTGGCTGGCGGAATGGGGTGTCAATACTGGGAGACGGAGAGGGCCAAAAGCTAACCGGGTGCTCCTGCGTCATTTTTCCATTGCGAATAGTACACGGCAGCCGTCAAGACGTCGTCGCTCGAGCCCACGGCCAAGGCCCTCAGCAGCCTCGGCAGCCTGGTTGAGAAGGACGCCAAGCTCATCACCATTCTCGACGCGCCCACCCTGTCCATCGCCGACCGCAGCGCCATCATCGCCGAGCTCGAGAAGGCCACGGGCGCCGCCGGCCAGACCGTCAAGTCCTTCTTGACCACCCTCGCCGAGAACAACCGCCTCAGGCTCCTGCCCGGCATCTGCAGCAAGTTCGGCGAGCTGATGAGCGCCTCGCGCGGCGAGGTTGAGCTGACCGTCACCAGCGCCCAGGTAGGCAGCTCCCCACACATGTCTGGTTTGGAGGGAAGAATCGGACGGAATCCCGCCTCTTGAGAAATCGGAGGGAACCCACTTTTGTCGACCAAGTGTATACAGATGCGGTGTATGACACAATGCTATGTCGATGGATTTGCTGACTAGATCGTCTACGAAACAGCCGCTGGACGGCAAGACTCTGTCCCGTCTCGAGACCGCCGTCGCCAAGTCGGCGTATGTCGGCCAGGGCAAGAAGCTCAAGGTCACCAACACTGTGAGTCCAAACCCAATCTTAATCCGGCCAGTAATCACAAATGGCTGACGGCACAGATCAACCCCGACATCATCGGCGGCCTCGTCGTGGAGATTGGCGACCGGACAATCGACCTCAGCGTCTCGTCCAAGATTGCCAAGATGAACAAGCTCCTCCAAGACACCCTGTAAAAAACAAACCTTGCCTCTCTTAATTCCCTTGCTTTTTTCATTGTATTGGAAGTGTGTTTTGCCGGGTAGAGGAGGATGCGGGGGAGGGATGGAGGGCGAGAAAAACTTATCTTCTCAAGATAAAAAGGCATCGCCTGCTCGCGTCGCGCTTTCGTGGGGGACCCCGTGTATATGATGAGCCTGCAATAGAAGAAAGCCCGTTCTCCCTGCCGTGATCTGTTTTCCGTCTCTCCCTGGTTTTCGTGCCTTTAACTTGCCGGTTTACCATTGTCGATTCCTTCGCGGCATCATCACTCCGAAAAGCAGGCTCGGGACGACTACGAATTAAAGTCAACCAAGACACAATTCACTCATGACAAGACCATCGTAAATCCGGCGGTTTCACAAAACAACTCTGCCTACCTACCTCCTAGCCGCTAGCATAAACACGTAAGGACCTTAGTATTCATCGTCGTATGAGTTGATTCATGTACCGTTTACCAAAATGATTCCCAACAGCGAAACTAATGAGCGCACACATTCGTATCCGTGTCCAGCACAAAAATCTCATCTTCACTAACCTTAATCACATTATCAATGAAACTAGGGATTTCACCAAGGTGCCAGAGACGACCCCAACACAACCTGCCGTCTCATCTTGTGTGCGCGCATACTTCGTGAAAAACTATCATTATGCTCTTTTCTCTCTATGCTTGCTTTTTTATATCGACGCTAAAGACACCCTTCTTTCTACAAGTATGTCTGTACAGTATATGTCTTTTCGTCCGTCTTGTCTTGTCTTGTCTTGTTTATCTCTCAAAGAACCGCATTACTGATGCACACACACTCTATCATGGTTTCAATGCTAAAGACCAAATTAAAAATAAAAAAAAGGGTGCGCGAAAAAAGCAACGCAAAAATTGTATGCCGAGTCCAAGGAAATGCCGTCTTCACCATCTTCCACGTCTACCTGTCCTCTACGGCTGGGCCTCAAATTCATCCCCGTCGCTGTATCCGTCAGCGCCCTGCTCGAGACGAACCCGCTCGAGCTGCTGGGTGATGTAGGTGTGCAGGTGAGCGTTCGCCTCCGTCCGCTCGCGAAGACGCTCGGGCGATCTCAAGTTCACTACCGAGCCCCGTCGCGTCGCGAAGTCGCCGTCGGTCTCGTCCTCTGACCCGAGATCTCGGACCTCGTTAGCATCAAAGTCGCTGCGGGTAGCGATAGACCGGCTGGTTGAGCTCCGACGAAGGCGCCCCGGGGACAACGGTGACTTGGGTGTCTGAGTACCGTCCAAGTGTCTGTGGAAGATGTCATCGAAATAATGTGACATGCCCACCGAAGGCGTCCGGGGAGTCTGGGGCAGGCGGCAATTGACACTATAGTCGGGAAAGGTTAGTAGAGGCACAAGTATAAGATAAAGAAGCACATGATTGAGACCTGTGAGAAAAGCGCGTTACTTACCCAGTGTCATGAATCATGCGAGCGATAAGCCCCGTCCAGCCGCACTGATGAGTTGCGCCGAGCCCACGCCCAGTATCGCCGTCGAAGAACTCGTAAAACCAGAGGTAATCTCTCCAGTTGGGGTCGAAATCAAGTGTGTCGTTTCCGGCATTGATGCTTCGACGGCCGTCATCACCCCGGGCAAAAAGATGCTGCAGCCGGTGCTGGATTTCTTCCGAAACATGGCCAAGATGCATGAAGTCGCCCGAGCCCACGGGGCACTCGACTTTCAGTTCTTGCCCAAAGAAAAGATAGAAGCGCTGCAGGGACTCGACCAAAAGGAAGTTGACGCACAGCCAAATGGGCCCTCTCCAGTTGCTGTTGCCGCCAAAAAGGCCGCTGTCCGAGTCTCCAGGAACGTAGCCAACCTTGAATGTCTGACCATTGACTTCCATCGAGTACGGGTTCTGTTTGTGAAATTTCGATAGCGATCGAATACCGTGGGGGCTAAAGAACTCTTCCTCGTCCAGCATGCGCTCCATAATCTTCACCAGCCGCTCTTTGCTGACAAGAGACAAAAGAATCCTGTTGCCCTTGCCACGCTTTCGAATGCTGTGCATAGTCCGTTCCGCCACGTCGCAGCGGTTCGCCATGAACCATTCGACGCGCTTCTTGAAACTCGGGAGCTTGTTTAGGAGCTCCGGCTCAAGAGTCAGCGTTGCGTAGAGAGGAATCAGTCCCACAAGAGACCGGACAGGCATTTGCTGAATCCAAGGGCCACCCCATGAAATGGCATCGTAATAGAAGCCATCCTGTTCGTTCCAAAGGGATTGCTCTTCCTTTTGGCCCATTCTAAAAGTCATCGCATCGCTGATGAGGATGAAGTGCTCGAAGAACTTGCTCGCAATGTCCTCGTAGATGCGCCGGTGTTTGGCAAGCTCCAAGGCGATGTTGAGCATGTTGAGACAGTAAAAGCCCATCCAGCCGGTGCTGTCTGCCTGCTCAAGGGTGCCGCCGGTGGGGAGCGGCTCTGAGCGGTTGAACAACCCAATGTTGTCCAATCCTAAAAAGCCACCCTCGAACACATTCTTGCCCTCAACGTCTTTGCGGTTGACCCACCATGTGAAGTTAAGGAGCAACTTCTGGAAGACCCTCTCCAGAAAATCCAAATCTTGTCTCCCAAAGAGCTTCCGCTCGATTTTGAAGACGCGGAAAGTGGCCCAAGCATGGACCGGTGGGTTGACGTCGCCAAAGTTCCATTCGTATCTAATCTTGTTAGCCAAAGTTGTCCATATCTCAAGCATATGGGTGTTCACTCACGCGGGAAGCTGGCCATTTGGATGGCAGTACCATTCCCGAGTAAACAGATCAAGCTGCTTTTTGGCGAAGTCGGGGTCAATCATAGCCAGTGTGATGCAGTGGAAGCTGGTATCCCACGCAGCAAAGAAGGGATATTCCCACGAGTCTGGCATAGACAGGATATCGTCGCAATGCAAGTGCTTCCACGCCGAATTGCGGATACCCTTTCGGCCAGGGGGTGGAGGCGGCTGGGCCGGGTCGCCATTTGCCCACTCGTCCCAGACAAAGAGATAATGCTGCTTGCACCACATCATACCGGCAAATGCTTGCCGCTGAATGTTGCGGAGATCGTCAGTCATGGGCAGGGGGCTGATGGAATAGTAAAAATCATCAGCCTCCTCCCGCTTTCTCTCGATGAGGTCGTCGAATTCCTCCTCATCAAGGTAGGTATCGTCCCTCTTGGAGATGCGGAACCGGACAACTACTCTTCTGTTAGCTTCTCTCTGGGAAAGTCTGAGCAACGTGAGATGTCTCACCTGCGCACTCGCCCGGCCTTACTCCACCTCCTTCGTTGAAAGAGAACCACGCGGCGCATTTTGTTCCCCGCTGAGCTGGGTTGACAGCCTTTTTGTCCCCATCTACTATGTAACGGTGGAAGGCATCCTTGACATAAGGTTGCTCGTTCTTCCCGTCATAAAGCAATTCGTAGTTTGTATCATTCTCGGTGAATATCAGCTCTGGCTGTACGTCTTCGCCGCTCGAGCCAACACCGGGGGAGGGAGAGAGGAGAAAGTTCCGTTCTCCCAGAGAGTGGTGCTTCGACCTAGCCGTATTCTCCGCATAGGCTTCGATGGACGGTTTTTTATCTTCAGGCTCGCGGCCCCAAGACCAGGTATTGCGGAACCACACATGGGGAACGATGTGGAGTGGAGCAGTTTCGGGGCCCCTGTTCCAGGCGGTGACACGAAAGAGAAGCTCATCCGGGTCGTCGTCTTCCTTTGCAGTCTCGATGAAGATGTCCCAGTAGCGGTCCTCCTCGAAGACGCCGGTGTCGATGATCTGGTACTCCGTGTCTTCCTTTGTCCGCCTGGCGTTCTCTTTGATGAGGTCATCGTACGGAAAAGCCTTTTGCGGGTATTTATAGAGAAATTTCATGTATGAATGCTATTGATTGTAAGCCCATGTCGTTTCTTGTCAGTTTGCGGAGAGTCTTACCGTCTGCGTGGGTTATAGGTTAGCCTCGAGGTCAATTGAGTTTCTAGATGCGGGGATTGAGCTTACCGGTGTGTTATCCAGATGGAAGTGGGCCTCCTTGATGCTCTCGCCATGGTTGCCTTGCGGGTTGGACAAGCCAAACAGCCTCTCCTTGAGGAAAGGGCTAGGTGCAGTCAGCAAGCTGTCCCGTTACAATATTGAAATGGGCCAGTCGGTTGGGACGTACTCGTTCTCGTTCCAGAACGCAAAGGCAATGTTTTGGAGCCCATGCGTGTCACAGACGCCGGCAATGCCATCTTCGCCCCACCGGTATGCGCGTGATCGGGCGTGGTCGTGCGGAAAGTCTACCGGATAACCGTGGTGAGCTGGCTGCACAACGGTCATGCAAGGACGGTAGAGGCTGGGTCAGGTTGTGGAAACTTACGGCTCCAGGCGTCGCCATCGGCGCTGTAGTCCTCTCTCACTGTTGCCCATTGTCTCTCGGACACATAGGGGCCCCACTTCTTCCAGTATTTGACGCGGTTGCGGTCCTGCTTGAGCCTCTTCTCTTCCTCGGCGAGGTACTCGTGGTTGTCGAGGACGACCATGGCGGCGGCAGCGGCTGTGCGCGAGAAATGCAACAAACGTTGAGTTGTGTGCGGGCGCCGAGTGTTGCGTGCTGCGTGTCACGATCGATATGCGAGATCGACGATCTTTTTTCTCGGAGCAGCTCCAACCAACGTCAAAAGCTTGGAGACGGTACTCGAGTAAGCGGCCAAAAAGACCGTTGTCGAGCGGCGAGGGAAGCCCCTACCTACTTCTTGCCACGAACACCTAAGGTAAGGTAGCCAGGGTAGAGCGCCTCACTGCTTAGGTTCCAATGGCCAAGAAAGCGAAACCCAATGATCAATGACAGGTGAACAGCAGACGAGTTGTCTTGAAGCGCTGCCCTACCGAACCTTAAAGAGTGTCTCCGGCAAAAGGTTGGGCGAACGGGCGGCGAGGGTAGCGTAGTAGGTGGTTGGCTGTGGAGGGGTCGCTTGCATGTGTTGGTTAGAGGCTGGATTCTACCTTAGCAGGCGGCCCTGGGCGCTGACTGGCACCTCTGACGTCAACATGTGCCGCACTAGCGCACCTTACCCCTGACAATCCTTTTGTTTCTGCCCAACTTACCGAGTGTGTTCCAGGTATTTGGCATGGGAGAATAATCAATTGGTTGGTTGTCAACAGGCACCGGTATCCCATCAATATCGAAGAACAGTGCCATTCGATCAAAGTCAGAGGTGATAAGACTGCAGATGACCTGAATAAGGGACCAAATGTGCGCTATACCACTTGTGGCGACTGTTAACGGCCTTAAAACGTTGCTAGGCAAGGTACCTTGCCTAGATAAGATGTACCTTGCCTTAGCTTTGAATCGCAACTTGGCACCGGGGGGGCTTGCATCGCCGTTGACTCGTCGAGTATCGGTACCTCGCTAAAACAGACGAGGGACGTCCTGTACCTGAATCGGAAGCATTTAGTGTGCGACCTCGAGATTTTCCACAGCTGGTCATAATGCCTTTCGTATTCCCCTAAATACCATTCCTGCAAACTCCGTGGGATCCTTCCTGAACAATAATACGCTGGCAACCCAATGACGAATCCATACCTACACAAGAAGAAAAACGACCCATTCTTCGCTAGGGATCCCTTTCGCTATCTCCGACCAAGCGCTAAACTAGCCATCTAATACCGAGGGAGAACATCCACAGCTCAACAAGGGCAATCCCTACCACTCATAGCTTTGCCTTGAGAGACGCCATGGCATCCGCCGTTGCCTCCTTGTTGACGACAACCTCGCCCGTCTTTTCGCCGTAACCGAAAAAGATGACCTGCACGGTCAAGTCGTCGCGATACCGCCTCGAGTACGGGGACGGAAGTGTCAAGAGGGCAGAAATCTGCTCCTGGTTCTTTCCGCCAAGTGCGTTGCGGATCAGGTGCGTAGCGACATTCTTGTCCTTCACCACGAAGCGGTCCAACTCGTCCGGAGAGACGCCCCACTGTCGCAAGCGGAAAGGCGTCTTCTGGCCGCCCGAATCGCCGCGGTTGCCGGCGTTGCTCGCCTCGACGGGGAGCCCGGCATCCCGAGAGCCAAAGACCTTAGACCAGACCGAGTCGAATTGCGAGTTGGCTGTCGTGCTTGCCTGGCTCTCGATCCACTTGCCAACGAGTCCGATGACCTCCTCGTTGGTCAGCATCTCCCAAAGGCCATCAGTCGCCATGACGACAAAGTCGCCCTTCTCGGGCTCAATCTTGGTGGTAGTGACGACAGGCTCGGCAGTGACATATGGCGGCGTCTTCAGAAAAGGGGAGACGGTCTTGCCGAAGAACTGCTGCTTAAGTCTCTCGGCAATATCTCGCGGCCACTTGTAGACGGCATCGCCGAATGCGCGTGTTGGCTCCAACCCTCCAAGAACGCGGCCGTTACGCACAACGTGCTCTTCACCTGGATGTTGCTTTCTCATCCTCGCCGCCTCGTCAGGGTTGCTTCCGGTCTGGTCAACCGACAAAGGCGTCGCCGTCCATTTGCCAGACGCCGAGCGACGTCCTAGAACTGCCCGAGAATCGCCCGTGCATGCCACCCGTAGCAGCTTGGACCTGCTGTCGTAAAAGGACAACAGCGCGCAAGAGCCCGACAGCGCCGGTGCTAGCATCTCGGCACCAACGATTTTGCTGTTGGATTTCAGAACCTTTTGCACGCTCTGGTGGACAATCTCATCATCTAGCCGTAGGAAACCGGTTTTGATGGCGGCCTCGACTGCGTCCTGGGATGGCGTCAGTCCGCTGGCAGCCTTGTAGGTTTCGTTAAGCTCTCGAGCAACAAAGCTAATCAGGGTCTGTCGCAGCTTGGCCGAGGTCGTCCATCCTCTGTAACACCCTGTTAGATTGCAAAATTTGTTTTTCGTAGTTCAGTAAGAGCAACTCACGAGTGGCCGTCAAAGACGCCCCAGAACATCCAGTCGCTGTTTCCGCTGCCATCGGCGGCTCTACTGCTGGGCATCTCGACAATCTTCTCCGCATGGTCATCCTCGATGGGATCATTGCTCGGCAATTGAACAATATCGTATCGAAGCACGCCCTGGCCCCGGTTCACAAAGTACGACTCCTCGCTCTTTCGCAGCTTCTGGGTCGCCTGCTCCGGGGTCAGCATTTCGAGCACCCTCCGTCCGTCGCCGTCAGTGGTTTTGGAGATGGGACCTTCGCCGACGAAGGTGCCCGTGTGCAGCTCGTCTGCGCCAATAACGAGCACAGAGCGGGTGGGGGCAGAGGTATCGGCCGAGGACGTCGAGGACGAGTAACTTCGCGAGAGAAGGGCGTCGGTGCTGTTGCCGCCGTATGAGTACCAGGCCCCGTAACCCACCAGGGCCGAAACCAAGGCGAAAGAAGCGCGACGGAAGTACATTGAAGACCGCATAGGCTCGCCTAGCACATTGTCGTCGGGCCGCGGACGGCCAGAGCGAACGAGCGAAGTCGAGGAGAGGTATCGAAGGGCGGCAGGGCGGGCGTAGGCGGCGACGGTGCCCTGCACGAGAGCAGCCCGGCGGCTAGCTCGAAGACCCCGAACGGTGCATTGAACGGTGGTCCGGAGAGCTTTGGCAGCGGCACGGCGCATGGCAGCGGCTCAAAATGTCGCCGAAAAGACCGTCCTATTCCCAAGGACGTGTGGTGAGGATGAAGCGAAGCGAGGCTGGGGAACGAACGAAGCAAGGACCCGCCGACCCGGTGCAGGGCGCGGGCACAGTGTTAACCACTTGCGACCCGTAGCTGGTGCCTCTCAATTGACACTCCCAGGCCTTTAACGATAACCGTGGACAGGTCTGGAAGCTGATATGACTAATGGGGCCTGGACTTCAAAGCGCGCTGAGGGATGAATCGAGCGAGATGATCCCGTCGACTATAATTTCAATATTTTATTTTTTATCTCCCGTCTTTCATCTTTTGGTGGCCTCTTCTTCACGTGCGAAAGAGCCAAGATTGGTGTAGCACAGTGCCGATACGTGCTGTCGTTGAACTGCCATGGCCCGTGCGCTTCCCAAAACCCACGACATCCCTGTCGGTCTTTTGGCAAAAACACAAGGTAAGGTGGGCTGGTGGGTACGAAGGTACCTTCAGTATCTAAGCGGAGGTTTGGTCTGGCTGGGGATTCCACCCTCTCCCCACTCACTTTGTGGCTTCCCGAAGTTATTATTATTACATGTGATATGATATACGGAGACAGGGGACCGTCAACCTCTTGTTGTGTTATGCCGGTAGGCGAAAGGAGTACGGGTTAACCATTGTCATTGTCAAAGCCCAGCGATGCATCACCGCAATCGCGCGGCCCGCCTTCTTTGGAATCTCCCTCTCAAACGCCGGCCTAACCTAACTAAACATGTTCAGCAGCTGCTATCATTAACCGCCTATAAACGATCTGACCCGCCAAACATTATTATTCAATATCCTTATCCTCATTATTTCCCCCTCACTCTCACCACCGAGCCGCCAAGCATCGTTATCATAGCCTCAGCCGCCCGAACGGTTCCATATTCTAGGTCGTTCATGTATCGGTTCTAGATGGCTTCGCTCAATGTGGACGAGGGCGGGGTTGCCCCCATTGCCCCCGGCTCTACCGACTTCAAGAAGTTTGACGACTATCCCTGGACCCGCGATCGCGCGTTCCTGGTAAGCTGAGAAGCACCAGCATAACCAACCGCATGCCGGTAACATGTCTATGCCAGCAAACGGCTAACTCATCACCCCTCCGTCACAGCAAGGACTAGTCGCCATGCTCGGCCCCGCGAAGACCCACGGCAACGCGGCTGACAAGGAGAGGGCCCTGGGCATCACGCTGCAGGCCCGCATCTGGTGGTACCAGAGCCGCTTTGGCGTTTCCATCGACCGCGCCGCGTACGAAGCGTACGAGCTTTTTGAAGCCTCGGGAACAGATGCCGCCATTATCGCCAAAATTGAAGACATCCAGCAACGCATGGGCCAGGGAGGCGCTCCTCCGCCCGGCCCTGCGCAGGCCACGGGCAATCTTCCCGCCTGGCAGACCCAGGCTTTCCAGAAAGTCGATCTCGGCAAAAAGGCCGACGACGGCGTGAGTGGCAGCCGCCCCGACGGTGGCGCCCCGTATCCTGCCCACTTCCAGGCCATCATTGAGGCTGTCACCACTGGCAAACCCGTTCCTGGAGTCCGTGAGATTCCCAACACGGTTGTTCGGCAGGAGGTTTGTTCTACCCGCCTGGTCTCTTTCTTTTTGTCGTCCCCTCAATCTTACTTCTCTCTCACACAATAAATATTATCGATCACCCTTTCTAACCTGCAATCAATTTTCTCCAGGGAGTCTACCCTGTCGGCAAGATGAAGCCGCCCCTGAAGCCTTGGGAGAAGGCAAAGGGGGTGACCACGCCTGTCAAGCCCAGACAGAATGTCATCGACCAGGAGTTCCCCCCGGTGTGATGGATCGGATAGTTTTCCTGTTGAAAAAAACCTTGAGACTGCGGCTTTTGTGAGATGGGACAAAACAACGGATACCCGGGTACTGCTAATTTTACGGATGGGGGAGAAGAAACAAGGCACAAGGCACAAGGCACAAAACCTGGACATGATTTCTTTGGTGTTTCTTTTCAGCCTTGGGGCTGTTCATACACGCATCATCATCAACAACAGGAGGAACATGTCTTATCGCAGCATCGTCTATGAGTGTTTCGCCGGCTTCAGTCTCTTGTTCATCTCTATCCTCTAATGGTTGAGACGGCAGTTTAATTAATCGGGTACCTAATTTACTCATCACCCAGGCTCAGATGCCATAATATCAAACAAAACGTTTCCTCCCAAAATAATGCCAGACGCACATGTGTGAGCGATTAGACACTAGATGATTGTGTTGATCTAGTGGACTGAACCAATGATGTGGTTATGAACCCGGCTTGGCGTCAAAAGCCTGATCAGTAAAACAAAACTATCACCACGCACCCAAGGTTGTGAACTCTGTCTGCCCTGTCGGAAACCGACAGGTTGGCAAGCAACGCAACGCAACGCAACGCAACGCAAACGCCCACAACATACACATGCACATGCAGACACAATACAAGTAAACCGCATGAGCCGGCTGGATGGAGGCGGCTTCTACTTCCATCCTGCCTACCAACTTCACACAGACACACACACAATCCATAGATAGACAAGTACATCGACACGAAACAACTGACTAGCAGCAAGAAAAAATCACATTCACGACTCCCATATTCGACCCATCCTCCCCATGTATCGTACCGTATGTATGTACACGACAACAAGCATCTTTTTCAACCGACAGACCAGAAAACGGGAGCCGCGAGCGCGAGAGACATGACAGACAAGACAAGACAAGACCAAAAAAAAGACGTGAGACAGGACAACAACAGAGAGAGACAGAGAGCTAGCTATAGACATTCTTTTTCTTCTAATGCTTTACATTAAAAACCCAAGACGGAAAAAGAAAGAAAAGAGAAAGCAACGCGTTTAGGCTTCTTTTTTTCTTTTTTATCCCTTTCATTCCTTTGGCTTTTTATTTTTATTTTTATTTATCTATGCCCCGTACGCGACCTGGCCCATTGGCCTGTCCTCCTCCATGCCAGGCGCCATGAAGTTGGTGCGCGGGTCGCCCGTCTCCTTGGCTGCCGAGCAGCGCGCCATGGTCGGGGAGCTAGATTATCCAGTTAGCAAAACAGCGCACCGAGAGCCGGGGAAATCGGCAAGAGGAACAAAACAAACCTTCTAGAGATGACGTCTGTGAAATAAAAGTCATTGATGACCTTGGTCAGCGGCTCGCCAGTCGTCTTGGCGCCCTTGTTCTGGTCCACCAGCTGCACCTTGCTCAGCTGCCCGAGGGCCACGGGCTCGACCACGTCGTACGCCGCCAGCGCTGGGCTGATCTCCACCATTCTGTCTCGGAGCTGCGCAACATCGTCGTACGGTAAGGGGGCACCGAGGAACTCGCTAACTGCCCGGATAATCTTCCAGTCTGTGCGGGCGCCGCCGGGAAGCCCAGTTGCTGCGCGCGTCATCTGCACGCGGCCCTCCGTGTTGACGTAGGTGCCGGCCTTCTCCGTGTACGCCGCACCGGGGAGAATGATATCGGCAAGCTGGGCGCCCTTGTCGCCATGGTGGCCTTGGTACACAATGAAGGCGTCCTTGGGAACATCGGCTTCGTTGATCTCGTCGGCGCCGAGGAGCCAGACGAACTTGGGCTTTGTCTCGGCGACGGCAGCAGAGGGCGTGACGAAGCCAACCTCGAACGCGCCGGCTCTCGAGGCATCCCGCTGGAGAACGTTGTAGCCGTTCCACTCCTCCGTCAAGAAGTTGGCAGCGTTCTTGTCGACGAACGTGCCAACCACCTCGTAGAAGGCCTTGGCATCGACGTGGTCAGTGACACCGGACCCGACAACAATCATGGGTGCCTTGGCTGCCTGGAGCTTCTTGCCAAAAGGACCCGCAAGCGCCTTCTTCAAGGCGCCCAGGTCTGTTCCTAGGTGCTCAAAGTCAAAAGTCGACTCCCACGTCTCACCAACAACGCCAATCTCAAGGTCGGAGCGCAGCCACTGCTTCCGGATGCGGGCGTTCAGCACGGCAGCCTCATGCCTGGGGTTGGTGCCGACAAGAAGGATGCAGTCGGCTGACTCGACGCCCCAGATGCTGGAGTTGAAGAGGTAGTTTGACCGCAAATCGATACCGTGGGCGATGGGCTGGCCGCCTGAGGGCATATCCAGAGCCAGGTTATCGGAGCCCAGCTTGTTCGCCAGGTCCTTCATGGCGACCAGCGACTCAACCTCGGTGAGCTGGCCAGCAATGGCCTTGAACTCGTTCTCCTTCGGCGCCAATGTCTGGTATGCGTGCGCAATCTCGGTCAGAGCCTGCTCCCAAGAGACGGGCTCGAACTTTCCTTCCCTGCGGACGAGGGGGATGGTGAGTCTCTGTGTCTTCAAGCCGTCGCAGGCGAACCGGGTCTTGTCGTCGATCCACTCCTCGTTGACGTCGTCGTTGAGGCGGGGAAGAATGCGCATGACCTCGAGGCCACGGGAATCGACGCGAATGTTGGAACCAAGGCCGTTCAGAACGTCAATCGACTCTGTGCGCTTCAGCTCCCAAGGGCGTGCTCGGAAGGCATAGGGCTTCGAGGTCAGAGCTCCGACGGGGCAAAGATCGATGACGTTGCCCGAGAGCTCCGTATTGAGGTTCTGCTCGAGGTAGGTGCCGATTTGTATGTCGTTACCTCGTCCCGTAGAGCCCATCTCTGGGGCGCCGGCAATGTCGTTGGCGAACCGGATACACCTTGTGCAGTGAATACACCTGTTCATGGACGTCTTGACGAGGGGTCCGATGTTCTTGTCTTCGACCGCACGCTTGCCGCCGACCTCGTGGAACCGGCCGCGGTCGGCGCCGTACCGCATCGACTGGTCCTGCAGATCGCACTCGCCTCCCTGGTCGCAAATGGGGCAGTCCAGGGGGTGGTTCGCCAGCAGGAACTCCATCACGCCCTCGCGGGCCTTGTGCGTCAGCGGCGAGTTTGTCTTGACGACCATGCCGGCCTGGACGGGCCATGCGCACGACGCGACGGGCTTCGGGGACCGCTCAACCTCGACTAGGCACATGCGGCAGTTACCTGCAATCATGAGTTTCCTGCGTGAGGCATATCGTTAGCAAGGACGTGGCGGGCGGGTAGGATTCGGCGCGGTCGCGGGTGGGCGTACTCATGGTAGCAGTATCTGAAGACGATGAACAAATTAGCACAACAGGCTCACCCGGCGGCAGAGATACGCAGCCAATTAATTGGTTTATGGGGTGGATTGGGCATACCTGGGGATGGTGACCCCGGCTTTCTCGCAAGCTTGGATCAGGGCGGAGCCAGCTGCAACATCTCGATCAGCGACGGACAAGCGACGGACACGCGACACATCACGGCGGGGGGCACTGCTCACCCTCAATCGACACCTTCTTTCCATCTGGCAACTAGTTAGCAAGATCCGGGGCGCCAATGGCGGGCTGGCGAGGCGGTGGAATTGGTGGTGCTCACCAATTGTGAGCTCGACCTCGGCGGGCCGCTGCGCTGTGGCCGAAAAGGCGCGGCTGGCTAGGCTGGCCCGCTGCTTGCTAGTCCGCCAAGCCGAACGAACCAATGTCTGCCTCAACATCGCGCCGTCTTGACGGAGGATTCGGGGGGGGCGGTGGTGGTGGCGGCGAGGGGTGGTGTCCAACGGTGGGAGACCGCAATCTGGAGCTCTATCTCTCTCTCTGTCTGCTGTCTCTCGGCTGGGGCAAGGTTCAATGCGTCTGAGGTCGTTGAGAGAGGTCGGCGGGCCGGAAGAAAGTCGAGCTAAGCTGTCGCTTAGCGAGCCAATGAGCGCCTCGGAATTGTCAGAAAGCGTCATGGCCACGAGCTATAAAAACATGCGCTGCAGCTCCAATTCCCCCTTCCTTTTGATTTTTCTCTTCTTCATTAAATTGTACTGCGCACTTATTGTAGGAGACACTTGCCGCTGCAAGCCCGGGGCTCACGCTTTTGGACTTGCATCCTCTCGAAGGGTCTTCCTCTATCATGTGCTCTAGATTAATTAATGGCCCCGTTATGGATGCATGTGAGATCGCTTTCGAGCGCTCCTTGATCAATGGTTCTTACCGCCGGTGGCCACATCCCCTTTACCAGATAGCTCTGTTTTTGTTTTGACTGTGTTTTCTAGGCATGAATTGTGCAGAGGGCTCGGACGCAAGCTCTGCATTCAGAACCAATATGTTTACTGTGGAGTTGTTCGTGAACAGTGCGGAACACTGAGTATTGAGAAGCAGATGTATGGAATGCAGCAGCAAGGGATTTTGATATCTACGGAATAATCCGTCTACCATGGCCAACGTGTTGCTCGAGTTCAGAACTTCAGTGAACGGCAGTAACTGGACTCCTCGGCGATGAAAGTTGTTATTGTACACCCTGTCTGGCAGACTCTCTTGGCTCTTCTCCCGCTCGCCCTCCTTCACATTTGAGCCTGAGCAACCCGCTGGGGCCGTTCTTCGGGCCGCATGCCGACCACTTCGAGCCTCTCCAGCTCCTTGTCGAGACAGCCAATGTAGTACCGCTTGATCTCGCCCATGTGCGCATCGTAGCCGGTGAGCTCCTGGATCCCGGCCTCTATAAGATGCAACATGTTGGCGGCGGCCTTGTCGCGGATGGTGGCGGTGGGCGGCAGCACGGGCCGGGACTGCTCCGGGTACGGCATGTGCTTGATGTTGTAGTCGAAGCCCGGCTGCGCCTTGGCCGCCATGTTGCCTATCATCCAGTCCACCTCGCGCGGCTCCAGGCCCGGCTTGAATTCGCCCTGGCCCGACTCGAGCTCCTGCTCCAGCGACTCCTGCATGATGCGCGTCTTCTCGCGCTGGAACAGGAACAGGAGGTTCTCCTTAACGCCGTCGCGCTGGCAGTCGACGCTCTCGAGGATCCGCCGCAGGCGCTGCACGCGGTCTCGGGGCCCGTCCCCCGTGTCCTTGGTCACGTCATCGCTGAAGGGGACGAACACGCTGGGCGCGACATTGGTGAGCTGTGGGATCTTGTTGGGGCCGCTTAGTTTGCTCGTTGTGGCACTACCGCCGTCGGCCAACTGGCTCGCCCGGGAAGGCCCTGCTGCACCTAGCTGCGGCATGATTATGGCACCATTGGCAGCCCCCTCTGGCTTGGGCTTTGGGCTGTGCAAGTTGGCAATGCAAGGTTCCGAGGGTAAATCTCTCTGCTCGACCTTGAAGTCACTGGTTTTCCTCCCTCAGGCGCGGGGTGTGTGAGCACCTGTAAGTCCTGCCCAGGGAGTCAGCGATTTGCCTCATGTCAAAGCAATTGAAGCACGCACAGGTTGGCACCAAGCTTCAAAGAGCTTATTGACCGATATTTCCTTTACTGAGACAGGCTCGCGGTGAGTTTGTTTTGGTTCTGTGGGTTTGGATGAGAATTGTTGAAGGGAAAGAAGCGGCCGGGTGCTTGGAAATATACACAGTAACTGGATACCCCGCCAGAAAGACCTGAGATGCGAAGCTGCCTGAGCTTCTCTGAAAAGTCCACCCCACTGCATTGGGGAATGCACAGACACATCCAAATACGTATTGATCTTGGTATGAGACGAGCTCCACAAACTTATCACATTCCTAAATTGGCGATACCTTCCGCAATGAGTTACCAACCTTAATTAGGCAGGTCTGAATATTAAAATTATATACACAACTTTAGTAGCTTGAAGCCGGCAAGGTCCAACTCGCCAGTTTCTCCTAATAGATATATACGACTCATATGGCCATTCTAAGGTAAATGGCAACCATTATGTACACAGGTCTCAGTACTCCAAAAGGAAAAACCGAAAAGCAATATGCCTAGCCCCCCCCCCCCCCGCAGGAGATGAAAACGCCAGCACCAGGTGTCCGTTGAGTTCGGCACATGATCAGAAAAACAGTCTGAGTCAAGAATGCAACCACCCGTGCCATGTGGAAATATTTCCTGCAGGACTCTTTGTCAAAGAGGATCGGTAGATTTGACTAGTAGCGTTCATCTAACCCATGAAATCGTAGACCGTTTGTTGATGTCATCATAATTTTGTAGCGCTAATCAAATAGGCGCGTCGGGTGAACCCGATCGTGGTACGAGTAGATAATGGGTACCTCGGCAGGAGCCAGGAGGTGTCTCGACAGATTCATCGGATGATAACGAGCTGGGGCCAAAACCACCCAAGCCGGAATGGGTGCGAAACGCTCGAACCAGTCTTTTGGGCCTTTGGACCCATCACTCTCCTCGGACCGCGGCTCGGCGTTTGGTCGAAATCCCAGCCCCAAAAGCGAGCCCAGTTTGGCACCTCATGCCTACTGGAGCCTCCCAGCTGTAGGATTGTGTTCGTGTGTGTTTATGTGTGTGTGTGTGTGTGTGTGTGTGTGTGTGTGTGTGTGTGTGTGTGTGTGTGTGTGTGTGTGTGTGTGTGTGTGTGTGTGTGTGTGTGTGTGTGTGTGTGCTGTGCCAACATGACTGCAGCAAACAGCCGAAGATATAGCAATCGCCGTATCAACAACCAAGATGTGACGAACAGATCTGGGCTCATCGTGACGGCAAGATTTTCCTCAAGTACTCCCGAATGAGTCTCGCGGTTCCTCGGGCGTAGTCCTCTAGCCTCCTGTCCTTTCGCTTCCGCATCCATAGGAGGATGACGGCGAGGACGATGAAGTCGGCGACGAAGTGCTTTGTGACCAACCACATGCCCCATTCGAACCAGGCAGCCAAGCTGCGCTCCTTGCGGGACCTCCACTCACGGCCCGTGGCGATCTGCTCGCGCAGCGCGGCGATTTCTGCCGAGAGCCTTACTATGGCGCGCTCCATCCTCTTGGACCGCTTGTCGTTCCTCCGAGCGTAGTCGCCGGGGATCTCGTCGCCTTCCAGCTCGGCCACCTCCATCAGGCGCTGCTCCGACGCATCCTCCTCGCTCATCGGGCTCAGGACTTTCATGGGACCGTCGGCGCCGCTCTGCGCGTGCTGGAATCGGCGGATGCCTATCCCGGAGCCGTCGCCGCCCCCGCCGCCACCGCTATGGGCCGACGAGGATGACTCTTCGCCGGACGAGCTGGAGCTATTGCTCTTGACCTGGTTCCAGACAAACTCGAGCTCGGCCACGAGCTCGAGGGCGTTGGGCGTGTTTGCGTACTTGTGCATCGTCTCGATGAGCGCCTCGACGTAGCGTCGCTTGGCCTCGGTGCGGCTGAGGCCCTTCTGCGAGTTCCACGCGTCCCACTTGTCCTGCTCGCGGGCGATCTCGTCGCGGGTGCTGCTGCTGCTACCCATGCCGAGGCCCGACCCTGCCGCCGAGGGCCGCTCCATCACGCCGTCCACGTCGCCCTCCATCGCCTGCTTGTAGAGCCCATAGAGCCGCATGCGGTCCGACGGCGGCGGCCGGGCGGCCCCTGTCTTGGGGATCTTCTTGACTGTGTTGAGGGCATGGACAAAGACTCGGTCTACGCGGATGGGGCAAGATAAGGCTCCGTTAGTCAAGGCTAGCCCCAGCGGCCGCGATTCGCAGCGAGAAAACGGGAATGGAAGCCAGGGCGGGGGGATTGATGCACGTCACTCACCGATAGAGTCGGCCATTTTGCGAACGACGTAGGCAAATCCTCCTCCGTCGCCTCGGCGCAACGGGAACCTAGGAATTCGATACTTCGTGCGCGAGAGCGTGGGGCTTGGTGTCGGTGGCGGCAGTGTTGTCGAGGTCGGACAGTTTGGCGGCTCGGCGCGGCGACACGGCGCCTGGATCGGGCTGACGGACGCCAGAAATGGAAGATTGGCGCATTCAGTGGGCAGGGCAGTCGTGTAAGCCTCGCTGCAGCCTCATGCGGGGTGGGTTTCCAGCTGCTAAGGTTGCAAACTTCAGTCGGAAGGTGATGGAGACGGTTCGTTCATAAGCATGATAGGATGATGATGTCTTGTTGTTTATTTGCGATTGAGAAACGGCACTTAGACGGCTCTACCTGTACCTAATTACTTTACATACGCAATCCGTCGCGTAACCTAAGGTGATCCGGTGATGTCTTGAACATGATGGCCTTATCCGTGCTTTCCCCAGCTATCCCCAAATTAGAAGGGGGCCCAATGCCTCGGCTCACTGGACGCGAGCCGTTAGAACCCCACTTCCCCATCTCTTTAGTCTACGACAGTGCTGTTGCTCCGAGCCAAGGGCACCTAACCAAGCCCCTTCCCATAACTTGGCTTCCAAACAGCCAACGGGCGTGAAGCACGTGAAAGCCGCCGTGGATGCGGCACAACTAATACAACCCCGTGTCATTAAATAACTACAAATATGCCCGTCAATTTATCTAACGTTCAGGCACCATGTTAGCAACACTGCCTAGCGCGGGTTCCACTTCTTCTCGAGTATTACGCAGCGGGCTTGAAACTAAGGGTAGGGGCCAGGCCAGGAGGTGCGAATAACGGCTCCTACTCCCAAGAAAGATATAATCTTGCCCTCACGCCCTAGGACGAACTTGTGTGAAATGACTTTATTGTACGCTTTGGGCAACAGCTGTGAGAACAGCAACCAAGAGTAGTCTCAGCTTGTGAAAGCCATACCTTGGTCCATGTCTCATGTCTTTGGCTCCGATGACCAAAATTCTTCCACAGGGAGGGAGCTCTATGAAAGCCAATATTCGACAGTCTGCCACGGTAAGCTAGCTGTAAGGGGCGGCAGTCGATCGCCAAACACCAAGCAACGCACCTAGCTGGTTTGCTGGTCTAGGCTTCCTTCAGCCGCTACTTGAGCGAGTCTTGCAGCGGTAAAGGCCGCCTTCTTCTCCGAGTATCGCTTTATCAGCTTCTTGTTTTCCAATGCCATCTTTGCGGCGTTTTGTCCGGCCTCTTTCTTGCCGAGAGCGCTTCCGAACCCGAGCTGCTTGTCCGTTTCGCCCCACCCGTTGAGGACGCAGCCAACGGTGACAAGAGGCAGGTTGGTATCCCTATCCTTCCTGCCCACAGAAGGGAGGTCTCGGTACTCAATCTTGACGCCCTTGGTGCCGATGGCCGCCTCCAGTTGTGTCTTGTAGGTGATGGCTTCTTTGGTCGTCACCGGAACTCGGTGTTCCTCTTGGCGGATATGTCTGTCTAGTATAGGACCCCACAGAGCCTTGAGCCACGCCGAAGCGCGCCTGATGCCGTCCTTGGGGTCGGATAGAATCAAAGCTCCAACATATGACTCAAAGATGTCGCCCTGGGCCTTCTCCCGCTTGGCTCCGCTCGCCGTGGTGCGGGAAAGCCTCCCTTCGAGGTCAAACTCCTCGGGAAAGTTGGCTCGTTTGTCCAGACCGTACTGGCGAGAGAACTGTGACAGCGTTCTGTTGCGAATAAGCATCTCGCGATACTGGGCGCATTTCCCCGGTTCGAGAGTCGGGAATGTTTGGTAAATGAGCGAGGTGGCAATGACTTCAAGATACGCATCCCCTATCCACTCAAGCCGCTCATAGTTGGGATCTGTCCGGTGCTTAACTTTTCCAGGGTGCGTCAACGCGGCCCTTTCCAGAGCTGGATCTAATATTTGAGGAATTGGCGGGCAAGAATTGCCGAGGTCTGCAACAGTCCACTTGGTGACGGCTACGTGCGAGGGAATCTGTAATGAAGAGTTGAGATCGACCTCAACTTCGGCTTTGGCCTCTTCCGTAGGTTGACCCCCTAAAGCCTTCAAAGCGGGAATGAGCTTTCTGCTTAAAGACGAGAGTGTCTCCTTGGTGGTGGCCTTCAGATCTTCAGTGCCGAAAGACTTGCCGGCCCTCTCTAACTGCTCTGATTTCAAGGCGCGTATGCATCCGAGGAGCCCATCCGCATTCTCCAAAAGCAAGCTGAGTGCATCTGTCCCCCCGGCCTCATCAGGCCTTGCGCGCTTGGGACTTGGATTTGTTGAAATTGCCAAGTCGCCAGACACTGCTTCGCTGCGTGTCCGTTTCGCCATCGAGACGCTGTGAGGAGGAAGAATGACGGGAAAAATACAGTTTAGACAATGAGGTCGAATCTGTATCTGATGCCGGTGCGGGCCGTAACGCTCACCGAACTCGAATTTGAGAATTTCGTCCTTCGTCCTTGAAGAATGGAGTAAATCGTTGGCCGGCCTCAAAAGTTCGCTGCCAGCCCACTTCTGCATCGGTGGGCAGTTTCTGAGCCCCGCTCCAGGGATTCCCAGCAGCTGAATTAGCGTCTGGGCAAGCCGACAGGCCGCAACAGGCTGGCGCAGGTGCGGCTCAACCTACGACCCAGGGGCCTTTCGGTGTGCCCCACACTCCCGGAGAATTTGATTGGTAGCGCACGGGAGACACAAGAGATCCCAGAACGTCAAGGCATCTCGCGATCTTCATCCCAGCACGCTTCGGTGAGCCGTCAACTCTCGTGCAGCTACAAAATGGCGGTCCCGCGCGCCCGCTTGTTGGAGCTGATGAAGGTAAGATGTTCGAAAAGAGGCAGAGCGACTGCTGAGATGCGGAGCTGACTTTCCCAGGCTCAATGCCAGCTTTTCTCGACGACATTCAACCCCGAACGCGTCCGGACCGGCAACAAGATCCTGCGCCAGAGGCTCCGAGGCCCTGCACTTGCGGCATACTACCCCCGGAAGGGTCCCGATCTCCTCGACCTCCAGAGAGAAGTCGATGATCTCGGGTTATTGGTGGACAACGATGAGGCCGACGACCGGCTAGAACATATTGCGGCGTACGTCTTCCTCCCCAGCAGTCGGCATATTCGTCAACCTAACATGTCGCAGCCTGAAACTCCGCGGAAAGAGCGCGCCAAAGAAGAAGAAAGGCCCATCTACAGGTACGGCTATCTCTGGGCTCCGCCTTCCCTGGTCGCCCAAGCTAACCTGGGTGCAGAATCCAAACACAAATAAGTTACGAGACAGAAGGCGAGCCGGACGCCGTCCAAGAAGCCTGGCACTTGTACTATATAGAGGACAATCTAGAATATACCCTGATCGATCAGTCCAGACAACTACTGCTTTACCACCGAAGTTACATTCCAAATCACCGAGCAGGTAACCAATTGACAAACTCGTCTGCCAGGTCAATTCTGACGCTCCAAGTGGCTTTTCCTTATCTTATTTTACACAGAAGAACTTTTGTTTTGTGATAAGTTGACGAAATACGCTCATTTAAAAGCTTCCTTTTTTCATCCAGGCTCTATACTTTCATAACTAACAGGGTTGCTCCAAAATCAAGCCGTCCGACTTGTCCAAGATTCTAACACCCAGTCCATCTCAATTACAGAGGATTGAACCCAGAACGTCATTGTATACAACCAAGTGGTTTATCGAGACGGACCGGTCATCTGTCGGATATTACATCTTTTTTTCCCTCATCAATTTCGTCTTTCGTCTGTTAAAACGTCATGTGGTGGCGGAAATGGAATGCCAAACACGGCGAGAAGCCGGAGCCGAGATGGCTCTTTGGTATCCTCGATGCGTGCCCACGGGTCGGACCGAAAGCTGACAAACACCCCCAAAGCACTTGACGCCGAATCCACCCCGTTCATCTACAATAGTTCCTAGGCCGAACATACGGTGCCCGGGTCTTCTTTTAAATCTTCTGCATCAAGATTGACGAGCAACAGCTGCAGCCCTCAAATGGCAGTCTGACTGGGTCCCTAAGGTAGGCAGGGTAGGTAAGATACTAGAAGTTACCCGAGGCGGGTGGTCTTCTGATTCCGTAGCCCCCAGGCTGGCGCATCTCCTTTCTTAGGTTGGCGTACCTTCCTGGCCGGGACATCGAAATGCGGTAGAGAGATTCGTGCCTTCCTTCCCTTTACAGGTGACGGCTCGCCTCGTCCGATGTTGGCCGCCAGCAATCCAAGCTGACCATCGGGTGCCCAAACAGGCTCCCGCCAGTCCGTGTCTCGCTTAACTGGTGATTTCTACTTGTTCCGTTCCTTCCTGCGGCCCCCTCGTCTTCCACCTTCCCCTTCGTCTCCGCAGCCTCAAATCACCAAGCCACGCGCGCGCATCCAGGCCGCCTCTTCCTGCCCTCCACTCCTTTAAGAATTTCCGACCGCAGGACGTGAGACCTGACTTCCTCGAATCTATTCCGCCTACCGATAAATCTATAGATACACCTACCTTATCTTACTGGGCGCCTTACCCATTTACCGCACCTGGACCGTGGTACGTACATTCTCGGTCCCGTCTCCGGACTCTCGGGTATCTCGTCTACGTGCGGTGGTTCCTGCCTTCAAGCTTTCACTACTTTCACCTCCTCCGAGGTACAGTCGGCGCATCTACCTCCTCAAATCTTTCTTCCACGGCACCTCCGTGGACAATCTACTTTCTCTGCTTAAGAACATCTTGATCATTTTCCCAATTGTAAGACAACCACTGAACCGTCCCCGTCCCCCTTCGCCGAGGCCGTCGAAGAACGCAGGACGCCATGTCTACCGCCGCGTCCACGGGCTCGCCCAACGAGCGTCGCATCTCGGGCTCAAACATTTCGGGCTCGAAAAGCTACTCACAGGACGAAAATGCAGCCCCTCCCGACGATTTCCTCTCTGTTCCACAGGTATGGTCCTTCTTTCTTGTCTCCCCACCCTAGGCGGGCTGAATGGCAAAGGCGGGCACTTTGATCTACATTGTGCTCTACTGTGCTTTCAGAGATGAATACCTGCCCACCTTCCCACGTCGTCACTGATGTTGTGTTCTCCAATCCTTTATTAAGAGTGCTGGCTGACGCTGGGATGCACAGGAGATCACAACAAGCTCGTCCCTGAAAAAGACGGTCACCGCTCTGACAACCTCCAAGCTGGTCAACCAAAGCTGCCCAAAGGTAGGTAGTCCTGATCGCCATAGACGTGGTTATTGAACTGATCATGACAGAAGTTGAAGGTGAACCACGAGCCGCCCTCCTCGGCCGATTCATACCCGATGGACAAGCTCTATGCAAGCCGTTCTGAACAGCAGGCCCTGCTGCAGCACCAAAACGAGGTTCTAAAGTCGTTGGATGACGAGGCTATGTACTCTCGCGGCTTTGACCACCAGTCATCTTGCAGCTCCCTCCCCATCACCCCAGCGACGGATGCCTTTGGTCCGACTGCCCCAACGACTCGATCTGCTAGCGTTGCTCCAAACGACCAAATCTCCGCCGAGGAGCTTCTGCGTCTCAAGTTGGAGCTGGCGCAGGCCCAGAACAAGATTTCGCGGCTTGACCAAGAGTTGGCACAGACTCGCCTCGCCACCCAGGACTGTGGGCGTGTGACTCCGAGCCTTCTCCACGAGTCGGACTTCCCGATGGCGCTGTCAGCTGCGACGTCGCCTGGCACTTCTCGAGGTCCAATTAGCCAAGTCTTCAATGTTCCGAGCAAGGCGCCTCCGTCATTCTCTCGGGAGAATAGCTGGATGTCTCAGGAGGACACTCGCCCTGACACCAATGATCCCATGTCGGCTGGCGGTCTTAACCGTGCTCGTGGAATCTGGAACAATAAGACTGCATTCACTAGTCCCTTTCCGCAAGGCCCAGCCCCGATGGCAGAGGGGCCTCAGTCGGTGTCGTGGCCCAATGCCCGTGTCGCCAATCAGAGCTTCGAGCCTCCCTTTCAGCCACCAAGCATGGAGCCATTCCGGCCAGATCGAATGGCTCCTCCTGACCATGATATGATGCGACCGACTGGACGCCGCGCAAACAGGTTCGACGGCCGCTTTGGAGTGCCGAACAACTTCAGCGGCGGCTATGGTGGATACAACAACATGGGAGCCGGCCAGTACGAGGCTACCCAGGGCTATTCCAGCGGCCCACCCGGTCCGGCTTCTGGTGGGCTGGGAATTGGGCTGTACACGGCATACCAGCAGCAGCCTGTTGGAACACCCCTGTCTCCCCATGCCACCGAGTTTACGTCGGGCACAGCACCATGGAAGTCAGAGGTAAGTTGAATGTTCTCGTTCGATAGTGATTCGTTTGCAGCGCCACTGACAATCTCTCTTCTAGTCTCTGGCCTCAGAGGGACAGACATATATGCCGGCCACGGAGCCACTCAACTATCGCCGTCTACTTGACCGTAATGTTACCTGCGATTGGAAGTATATCGTCGACAAGATTGTGTGCAATAACGACCAGCAAGCCTCAATTTTCTTACAACAGAAGCTCAAGGTTGGGACCCCTGAGCAGAAGTATGATATTGTCGAAGCGATTGTTGCGCAGGCGTACCCCCTCATGGTCAACCGATTTGGCAACTTTCTGGTCCAGCGCTGCTTTGAGCACGGCACCCCCGAGCAGGTCATCAAGATTGCCGAAGCGATTCGAGGCAACACTCTCAACCTCTCGATGGATCCGTTTGGCTGCCATGTGGTGCAGAAGGCCTTCGACTCGGTTCCCGAGGACTACAAAGCCATCATGGTGCACGAATTGTTGCGGCGCATTCCAGAGACGGTCATTCACCGGTACGCTTGTCATGTCTGGCAGAAGCTTTTCGAGCTGCGATGGACCGAGTCGCCACCCCAAATCATGAAGTACGTGAACGAAGCGCTTCGCGGCATGTGGCATGAAGTGGCGCTTGGGGAGACCGGAAGCTTGGTGGTTCAGAACATATTTGAGAACTGCTTGGAAGAAGATAAGGTTGGTTCGCCCCCTACCCAAGACTCGAGGGGGTGCCTTGGCTAACAAAACACACAGCGCCCCTGCATCGAGGAAGTGCTGGCGAACATTAACATTGTCGCTCACGGGCAATTTGGCAATTGGTGTATTCAACACATTTGTGAGCATGGAGCTCCCGCGGACCGAAGCCGTGCTGTCGACCACGTCATCCGCTATGCGGCCGAGTACAGCATGGACCAGTTCGCCTCAAAGGTCGTCGAGAAATGTTTGAAGATTAGCGGTCCCGAGTTCCTCGGCCGGTACCTTGACCGTGTCTGCGAGGGCAGGGTCGACCGGCCTCGGATCCCCTTGATCGACATTGCGAGCGACCAGTACGGGAACTACCTTATCCAGTACATCCTTACGCATGCCAACCCACAGCATCGCGAGATTGTCGCCGCCCACATTCGCAAGCACATGGTGTCGCTCCGTGGCTCCAAGTTTGGCTCCCGTGTTGGCATGCTCTGCACCAACCACGCCGTCGCCACTCGCCCGGGCCCTGGAGTCGGTCCGGCCATGGGCACTCGAATGGGACCGGGCCCGCGGTTTTCCGGCGGCTACCGCTAGACTACCTCGATGTCAAGGCGCTGTCATCTTACTTCCGGTCACGGGACCCTTTGTGTGTTTTCGTGGTGTCATTCAGGCTTACGCTCCTTTCTCTTTGACCCTGCAATGAATTTTTCGCGATCGGTTCTCAATCGGGAGTTCAACTATACCATATGAGACTCGGTTTTTACGAACATCTTCGCCAGCAGCTAATTTTACAAATCACCCGACATCCTACGCTCGGGAGGCTACTGCCCATTCGAGTGCTTTGGACACATTATGGTTATGGATTTTGCAATATTGAACGGTTGCGGTGCGCGACCTGCTGTGGGGGAAGGCCGAATCTGTCTTGTCCAGATCTAAGGGGGACAGGGACCAAACGACCTCTTCCAGGCGGGCCGCCTTGACAGACCTTTCTGCTCTAATATAGCTGTGAGGAATCACTTTTGGTGGGCGCTCTGCCGCGAGGGGAGGTGGGTAATGGACGGCAGAGGCGGTGTGGGACTGAGGTTGCAGCAGTTGAGATCGACACTGCCTTGTTTTTTTTTTTTGTGCTATGAAGGAACCGAGGGACGCATTGATGGAGAAGATGCACGGCCTGAAATGGATTACTGGGCCTTGGGCATGTACCAGAGATAGTTATGAGTCCATAGTCACTCCTTTAATTCCGCAGAAGAATATATTGTTAAGCCTTAGATGGTGTCTCTGGCAGCTTGAGTGAGACTTGATTTTGCGATTGAATTCAGGATCGTCATGTGCAGAATTTTAGGAGATGCAAGATACCAGTGTTTTTTGCCTTTGCTTTCTGGCTCAGCACGCCTGTACCCCTTTAATCCAGTTTTTATTTTATATATTTTTAACTGAACTCTTCTTTCTTACCCCCTTCCCGCATGTTTTACCACCATTCTTAGCGCCTGTCATCGGCCGCAAACTTGGCCGTCCAGAAGCCGCGGTAGTGTTTCAGCCTGCCGGCGTCCGCGATTTCGCGGATCTCGTCTGGGGCGAGCGTGAACGTGGGCAACCTGGCTAGGACGCCCTGCAAGCGCTCGGCGCTGGAGCTGGTGGTGAGGGCGACGATGCCCTGGTCGATGCACCAGCGCAGGGCGACATCTGAGGCGGGGACGCCGTACTTGCGGGCGAGGCGGTCGTAGACGGCGTCGCAAGGGCCCGGGGCAGCGCGCGTGATGGCCGCCAGCGGCGCGTACGCCTCGACGGCGATGCCGTGCCGCCGGCAGTAGTCCAGCAAGCCCGCGTCGCCGTCCACGTCGTGCTGCAGGTACGGGTGGTACTCGACCTGGTTGACGACGGGCGGGTGGCGCGGCGCGGCGGCCAGGATCGCCTCGAGGTGTGAAACCAGGTAGTTGGACACGCCGATGGACCGCGCGCGCCCGGACGCTTTGATGGCTTCCACCTCGGCCCACTTGCGCTGGTGCACCTCGGGCGCCGCGTCGGCATCCGCCCAGAACGGGTTGTGGATCAGGTACAGGTCGACGTACTCGAGCCCCAGCTTGTCGAGCGACCGCGCAAACGCCGTCTCGACCGACTCGCCCGCCCGGCAGCTCGTCTTGGTCGTCACGAACAGCTTCGACCGCGCCACGCCCGCCGCCTGGATGGCCGCGCCCAGCTCTTCCTCGTTGCCGTATGCTATGTAGTGTTAGTAGCCGGGGGGCAGGGTCTCAGCGTACTGCGCTCCATGGACCTCGGAGCGGGCACAGGCGGACGTACCTTCGGCGCCGTCCAGGTGGTAGTAGCCGTTCTTGATGGCCATGACGGTGTTGTCGACTATCTGTTGGTTGAAGGCCGCCTTGTTGCCGCGCTTGAAGTTGGCCGTGCCGAGGCCGTAGCCAAGCTATGGATTTCTTCTGTTAGTAGGACGGATCTGTGTGCTAACCACCTAAATAACTTGCAGAATGCAAAATCAGCAGGTGGCTGAAGCATGCACACGTACCACGGGGATCTCGTTGCCGTCACTCAGCTTGAGGTTCGAGATGGGCCCAGCCCCCGATGTATCGGGCCTGGGGACGGCCGCTGCAGAGCTCATTCTGGCGCGTGACGATGCTGTTCTAGACGAAGCAGACGAGAAGAGCACGCGGGCTGGGGTACGAGACGGGGAGGGAACTGCAACGACGACGGCGCGGAGATAGGATGTGTGATGGCCGGCGAGGCGAAGAAGCATGGAGCGTTGACTTTGTGTAACAGATGTGATAGAAAGCGCGCAAAAGGGGGATATCGATAGAGAAAAGCTTTTTATATGTATGTATTCCTCTGCCCTGCTCAAAGAGTCCGGCCTTAAAGAGAAAGAGAAAGAGATAGGTAAAGAAAGGAGAAACGGGATGCCGAACCCCGTCCGATAAGCGGGCGGCGGGTGTACAGGACGTGTTTCGCCGTTTCGTCTTAGGCCTCTGCAACTTCGCCGCTATATCCGGCTTGTTTGCGAGAGTTGCTTACTACGTCTGGTAGTAGAATAGGCCATGCATTGATTACCTCGCGTGCTCGCTCGCATCACGCAGCCCAGCCATGGCTCTTGCCTCAACCGTCGCTGGGAAGGACCCCGCAGCGATAGCTTCAAGCCACAGCTGCGGGGCGTCATCAGTTTGTTCTATGACGCCATAGTTAAGACGGTTAGGTTGGGGGTTACTGCGTTTCAATCTGTGGTGTAGCAAATATTAGTTGGGAATGAAATGGAAGTAAAAGACGCAAACGATGGGGCCACAAGATAACTGTACCTTGTTAGGTAACCATTGACAAACACGACGTTGTTTCTCACTGCATCGTTCCATGTCTGCAACTTTATACCAACGGGCGTTGAATTGAATGCTGACGCTCGGGTTAAGGTTCTCTCTGCCCCATGCAGGGATTATTTAGCGGACAACGGCAACTGTACCTCCGCCTCTGTGGTGCGCCCCCATTGCCCAGTGACAGGGGGCCCTCCCACTGTTGATGAATTACTGTATGACGGGCATCCGGATGGATCTGGATGTCGTGCAGCAGCCGCGAATTGCCGATGACGTTAAACTTCAACGTCGTCTCCCGCCTCCCGTCAACGTCTCCGCGGCACGATTGTGCCGCCACCTCGCCGAAACACCTGCAATCTTTATCTCTAGCCCCGAGACTCTAGACTGGCGGCGAGGGGCCATCTACTCGTCATTGAAATCTGTGTTTTGTTCCCACGAATAATTGAATTTGATACGTACTAATAATGCTGGCATCATCGCGGTTCCTTTTCTTTGACAGCCCGGCGCAAACATTGGAACTGTGTTAGGTGGCGCCCCTTGACCGGACAACGTACATCCACATCGCCACCAAGCCGGCCGGTACACAAGGTACCTTACACACGTTCAGAAAGAGCAACACACAGCTATTGGACACACGACAGCGCAGCACAGCACAGCACAGCACAGCACAGCACAGCACAGCACAGCACAGCACAGCACAGCACAGCACAGCACAGCACGGCACACGACCGAGAATAAGACTGATGCGCCTGCAGCCGGCAGCCCGCTGTCTAGCACTTGCCCAGCACCTGACGCTGCGACGCCCCTTTCTCAGTCAGCCCTTTTCATCCTCACCGCTCGCACTCATGGGCGACACAGCCGCCAACGGCTCGTCGCCGTCGCCGCACGGACAAACAACACAGGGCACGACGCTCGCGGCGCTGCCCAAGTCGTGGCATTTCACGGCGTCGCTGCCGGCAGACCCGGTGTTCCCCACGCCCGCCGACAGCCACAAGACGCCGCGCGATGAGATCTTGCCCCGCCAGGTTCGCGGTGCACTGTTCACCTGGGTGCGCCCCGGGCAGCAAAAGGACCCCGAGCTGCTGGCCGTGTCGCCCGCCGCCATGCGCGACCTCGGCCTGGCCCTGTCCGAGGCCGCCACCGATGACTTCCGCCAGACGGCCGCCGGCAACAGGTTGTACGGCTGGGACGAGGAGAGCGGCAGCGGCGGCTACCCGTGGGCGCAGTGCTACGGGGGTTTCCAGTTCGGCGACTGGGCCGGCCAGTTGGGCGACGGGCGTGCCATCAGCCTGTTCGAGGCCGCCAACCCGACGACAAACGTGCGGAACGAGGTGCAGCTCAAGGGCGCCGGCATGACGCCCTACAGCCGCTTCGCTGACGGCAAGGCCGTGCTACGGTCCAGCATCCGCGAGTTCGTCGTCAGCGAGTACCTGCACGCCCTCGGCATCCCCACCACACGCGCCCTGGCCCTCACCCTGCTGCCCCACAGCCGCGTGCGCCGCGAGACGGTCGAGCCCGGCGCCATCGTCGTGCGCTTCGCCCAGACCTGGCTGCGCTTCGGCACCTTTGACCTGCTGCGCGCCCGCGGCGACCGCCCCTTGCTCCGCCGCCTCGCCACCTACGTGGCCGAGGACGTCTTTGGCGGCTGGGACAAGCTGCCGGCCCGGCTAGAGGGCACCAACGTCGCCAAGCCGTCCGAGGCGGGCGCTGTCTCCCCCGGCCGCGGGGTGCCCGCGAGCGAGCTGCAGGGTCCCGCCGGCAGCGAGGAGAACCGGTTCGCGCGGCTGTTCCGCGAGATTGTGCGGCGCAACGCGCTGACGGTGGCCAAGTGGCAGGCGTACGGGTTCATGAACGGCGTGCTCAACACGGACAACACGTCCGTGTTCGGGCTGTCGATGGACTACGGGCCCTTCGCCTTCATGGACAACTTCGACCCGGCCTACACCCCCAACCACGACGATCACTTTCTGCGCTACAGCTACCGTAACCAGCCCACCATCATCTGGTGGAACCTGGTGCGCCTGGCCGAGGCCCTGGGCGAGCTGCTGGGCGCCGGCGGCGACGTCGACGACGCCACCTTCGTCGCCGAGGGCGTCAAGGACGACGCCGCCGCCACGCCCCTCGTCGCCCGCGCCGAAAAACTCATCGACCAGGCCGGCGAGGAGTACAAGGCCGTGTTCCTGGGCGAGTACAAGCGGCTGATGGCGGCGCGGCTCGGCCTGCGCACGCAGCGCCCGTCCGACTTTGACGACCTGTTCAGCAGCCTGCTCGACACGCTCGAGGCCCTCGAGCTCGACTTCAACCTCTTCTTCCGCCGCCTCAGCACGCTGCGCGTCGCCGACCTGGCCACGCCCGCCGACCGCGAGGCCCACGCCGCCCGCTTTTTCTACGCCGACTACTTCACGTCGCCCTCCACCTCACACAACGCCGACGAGCAGCTCGCCGCGCGCCGCCGCGTCGCCGACTGGCTGGACCGGTGGCGCGACCGCGTCATCGCGGACTGGGGCACGCTGGAGGGGTGGGGGTCGGCGGGGCCCGAGAGCGCGCACGGCGGCGTGCCTCCGGAGCGCGACGCCGAGCGCATCGCCGGCATGAAGGCCGTCAACCCAAACTTTGTGCCGCGCGGCTGGGTGCTCGACGAGCTGATCCGCCGCGTCGAGAATGACGGCGAGCGCGACGTGCTGCGCCGCGTCGTCCACATGGCCCTGCACCCGTTTGAGGACGTCTGGACCGGCCAGACGCCCGACGATACCAAAGAGGGTGGCGGGGGTGTATACCAGGGCGACGCCGACGAGGAGGTCAGGTGGACTGCCGACGTGCCGAAGAAAGGGAGGGCCATGCAGTGTAGTTGCAGCTCATAGAACCTTCCTGACGTACTGCTTGAGGTCGTGTCACCACGCAGGAGTATTCTCCAATGTACATACTTTATACATGTGTAGCCTCGTAGTGTGTGGCATTTTGTTTGGGATTAAAGGGTTGCAGGCGTAGCAAACAAGAATCTAGCTGAATTCACGCGCAATTCAAAGTCTCCATCCTAATGTATTTCAACACCAACGCCTCCCCTCCTCAGGAAAAGTCGCCACCCTCAGACGGTATCGTGATTACATGTCGTGTCGTTTATCGTGTATCTAGGCTGTCATTGGTTACCCCATCCCCACCGAGACAGAAGTAGCAAGGCCAAGCGGTAGCATATATTACATGGTAAGCCCCTTTTCTTGCTATCCTTTCCTCCTTTCCGCATATTTTCACAACTCGTCGTCGTCTGATCCAGTCTCGCTTCCTTCTGCTGCCGCTGGAGCTGGAGCCGGAGAGGGGCTAGCAGTCGCCCTCGCCGACCTTGTCGACCTTGTAGTGGCGGCGGCGGCGGCGGCGGCGGCAGCAGCAGCAGCAGCAGCAGCAGTGCGTCTCGGCTGCATCGTCAGCGTCTCGCTAGCTTTCGTCGCCTGAGAAGCGGCTGCTGCGGCCGGGCGGCCCCTGGCGGCGCTCTTCGCTGCCGTGCCTGGTGCCTTACGCCGGGCGGCCGGCGGAGGAGGCAGGTCCTCGTCGTCGTCTGGCTCGCTCCCTGTGGCGTCGTCGTCTGTGGTCTGGCGCTCGTCCGAGTCGTTCCCTATCCCGGGCGCTTCCGCATCCTCCGTCTTCACGTCTTGATCCACGCCCTCGTCCACGTCCATCCTCTCAAAGCCGTCGTCCGAGGAGCCGTCGTCGCCAGACGCGTCTTCGAGCGCCTTGCGCTTGGAGACGCGGGACGCTCTGGGGGCCCGCCCCGGCGCCCCGGCGGCTCTCGGCCTGGCCGCGGAAGCGGCGCGCACTTCGGCTAGCTTGGACGGGTCGACCTTGGCGGTGCTGAGCAGGAGCTGCTGCTCGCGGATCTTGACCTTCTTCTCGTTGAGCAGCCCGCAGACCTTTTCCAGGATCTCCGTCTCCCGGGCTTTCTTGGCCTCGAGCAGCTCGTCCAGCTGGCTCCTCAGCTCGGCCACGCGCGCTTCCAGGTCGGCGACCCTGGCCGTCTCGGCAGCCAGCGCGTCCCTGGACTTTTGCTGCTCCAGCGCCGCGGCGCCGCACCAGTCGAAGAGCTGGATGCCTTCATCGGGCGCGTGCTTCAAGGTTATGGTGCCCAGACGTTGCTAGTTGCCATCGGTCTCTGTTAAACTCTTGTGTTGGTTCCAAGCTAAGGAGTCACTGGAGCTCACATTGATGCCGGCTATCCGCCTCCTGATGGTGATGGTGACCGACTTCCCCACATGAGCCTCGGCGCCGGCCTCGATGCCGTCGAGCGGGCTGTTATCGAGCAGGACGGACTTCAAGATGGCTTCCCACTCGCTCGGCGAGCACGGGCTGTTGCTCACTCGCAGGTCGCCAATACGATCGTGCTTTACTGCAACCGCCGGCAGACGGTGCTCGGCTGTTAGTGGTCATGTAACCATACATGGGGGTGAATGACACGGAGATCCCCGAATATGGGATCTCCATGAGTGATGCGGAGGGGAGGGCCGTATACTACTGGATGGCGGGACGGACGGCTCGGAAGTTTGAGGGGCTGAGAGGAGCGGAGGAACGGAGGAGCAGAGGCGAAGCTGCCAAGACAAAGGACTATAGCAACAGCTTAACACTCACGTTTGACCACATATGGCTCTTCGCCCTCGGTGACAACGAGCTTGACGTTCAGGGGCTTAGACCCGGAGGAAGTGACCTGGCCCAAAACGTAAGCACCTTCGTCGTCGTTGGCGTCAGTCCGGAAGATGCGAATGATCTGGAAGGCGGCCATGGCTTGGCGGCTCGCTGCCCTTCCACAGACAGGACGGGATGGTGGTGGAGATGGCTTGTTTGGAGTATAAAACAGAGTTTAATTGCGATTTGGTGTCTCTTGGGCTACCTAGGTAAGGCACCTGTGGTCCTGTAGCAGTCTAGCGTGCCGACTGGCGTAGTCTCAAAGGTTTCCAGGTGTTTCCGGCCCGCCGCCGAGGATGAAACAAGCCGAGATTTGAGGGACGGCGTTTTATGACTTGGGGAGGCAATACTCGACCGGGTTTAATACCCCAGTACTTAACGGCGCGGCCGATGCGAAGGACCTCGAGCGAGGGAAACGAACGGCCCGGGCCTGGACTTAAGCTGCCAACCGGTCGATGCGATAGGACGACGCCGTGTGGGGAAGTGGAAACAGAACAGGTTCAATTTTGGAAGCCAATACAGTGGCTGCTATTTTTGTTTGATCCGGATTCTGGATGAAGGAACAGGCAAGCACGGAGCTCTCCAAGTTCATGCCATCCGCCTCTCCTGGCGGAGGCGAGCATCCGAGACGGGAAGGAGACAGATCATGGGATGACGCGCAGCAGAAACAGGCCAAACAAAAATGTTGTTACTCGGCTTTTTTGTAATTTTAAGACACGGCTGCACCATCTCGACTGCTGCCTGCATCACCCACGGTTGACGCTGGCATGTACAGTACATACTAGGAATTACAAGTTGGTGATTGAGACGGTTGCCTTGCCTGGCATTGTGCCGATCAGCGATTGGATGGCTGCAGGATGCAAACGATGGTACCCTAACCCTAATACGCGAGCCTGGGCAGCCACAAACCGGCCAAGTCTCCGATCTGGAGGGGGAGGGGGCGGGGAAGGAAGGGGGCAACGAACGCGTCGCGTCACAGACGCGATCTGGCCCAAACAGGACAGACAGACCTCACCGTTAATAATGGGACTGTGCTGCTATAAGCACATCGAACAACGAAGACGGCCTGCGCGGTTTAGAGCCCTTCGAGTCATGACGCAGTTCCAGACATCGCCTGCAAGCTCAATAGCCTCTGTTGTATAGCAAGGAGCTTTCATTTGGAACCAAATGCCTATCCAAAAAATATAGTAGAGAAAGCGGCCGAATAGAGAAACCAAACACAGAGCACGGCTGTCGCACAGTGTCTTTGGTCATGGAGTTTTGAGTTTTCGCTGTCACAGGTGTCTGAGGTGTGCGTCTGTGCGACTGAAATATCTGGAGGCGGGAGCCTGGCGGTCTGCTAGGCCAAACTAGCTCTGCCTAAGCCTGATCGGGCCATGGCATCACTGTTAGCGCGCCGTGGTTTACAATGTCGCTCGCTCGTCCTTCGCTTTGTTCTGCGAAAGGCCAGGGCGGCGACACGCAGTGCGCGTCAGTACAGCGCAGCGCAGTAAAGTGACGTGCAGCGCAGTGCAGCGCAGTGCAGCGCAGTGCAGCGCAGTGCAGCGCAAAGCGGCAGTAGGAGACGGCCGAGGGTTTCCCGGAGTTGGGGTTCCGAGCAGGCAGTGTAAGCGGTGAGGTTTTACCCAATGCCGCGCAATGTCGGCTCGATGGGAGCAAAAAGGCGGAGAAAATAGAGTTTGAGGGGTGCCACGCTGAGAGTTTAGGTTGCGCGTGAAGCCGGGGCGCCTGACAGGCCTCGTCTCTAATAATACTGGACGCTACAATAGTAGGAAGCCTCACGAGGCCACCATATAGCCAGCCTGCAGGATAATCACCACGACAAGCAAGAATCAAGAATTCCTGTGCCTCGCTGCGAATTGACAGTGACGTTACGGGCAGCGGCGGTGGAAATTGAAAAGGCGGGACAACCCTGAGTGGTGAATTGGTGGTGGCTGGCAGAGTCGGGGAAGGCCCAGCTCTGTGCGCCTCGCTAAACGACAGTGACTAAGCCTAATTGGGCCTGGACCATTTTGCGACGGCGGGCTCCATTCTCTGTCCCGCCCATCGCCGCGCTGCACTAGAACACTTCCACCTTCATGACATTCACACAGGGGCCGCAATACAACACTATCCGGCCATAGTTGGCGCGACAATCCTCCTCGCCGCCTGGATGCGAAAAGGCAAAGGGTTCGCCACGGAATACGCATTCCTCCAGCACCTGTCGCCCGCGCGCGCGCTGCGTGACGGAAACGACTGCCGACAAGGACACCGAGACCCGAGTCCCGACGACTTTGCAGGCCCGTAAGCTGCAACTTTATCGCACCGCCCACGCCCACTCACGCCCGCGACCACGCCCACGCCCATACAATGGAAACCTTACGCCTTAAAGCTCGCCCGCCCGTGGAGGAGGAGATTGAAAACTGGGACGATGACGACTTTATGATTGAGGGCGACGACCTCACAGTCAACAGCCATTCAACGTCCGCCAACGCCCCATCGCACCGCCGAGATTCCCATTCGTCCTTCCGATCTGACTTCGAGTCTGTCTACGGAGAGGAGGAGAAGCAGGTTCTCCTCCCAGGAGACGATGAAAAGTCGACACTGGACGCCATAGCCGCCGCAGAAAAAGCCGGCATCCCCATTCCTAAAAACGTGCCGCCCTCGGCCTTGATGGGCGGGACAATCAAGAGACTTGGGGGAAGAAAAATCAAGAGGATTATCCAGGAGGATTGGGTCGACGACCTGGAATTCCCCGATGCCGGCCAGTCGCTTCAGATCAAGCCCCAGGACGGCTCCCAGTTTCCCGAGGTTTTGCGCCAGGTCAGCAATTCGGTGCACCCAAGCCCGTCAAAACCACCGGTGCGACCGTCGCCTACGTTCGCGCACGAGGAGCGTAAGGAACAGAGGCCGTCGCTCCCAACCGGGCTCCTCAACCTAGACCGCTTCCGTGATATGGAGGACGACGACGACTTCTTTGGGGACGGCGCCGCCACTATCAAAGTGGCGAAGAGGCGCGAGGCGCCAAAACCCGTCCCAATGATAACGCCTCCGACCCCTCAGAAGAATGCCGGCGGCGATGACGACTTTGAGTGTGATCTCGAACTCCCAGTGGACGGCAAGCTGCGGCTCTCTACTCGGAGGGAAATCCCCAAGACGCCGTCTATCAACACTTTGGACGACCTGGACTGGGCAGAGGGAAGTCTGGGGACCAGGTTTGGCGGTACTCGACGCGATGGTCGGTCGAATCGGAGTTCGTCTGCCTCCGCTCTCAGCCCAAGCATCGCCAGCTCCATCACTGCCGAGAGCGAGGACGAGACCTTTGACGGCCTTGTCCTGCCTAATGGCCCTCTCGACTTTGAGAGCCGGTTGAGGCGCCGTCGGCCAAGTCGCTCTCCTGAGCGAATAGTCGAAGAGCCGTCCAAGGAAGCAAAGGAAGAGAAGGAGGACTTCCTCGCGGGCCTTGACCTTGGCGACGGAGAGGTTTTTGATTCCAAAAAGTTGACGCTTCATCGCAATATCCAGGTCAAGGAAACGAGGCCAGCCAGCCCGTCCCGACCCAAAACCACAGTTGCCCTCAAGTTCACCCACAACAAACCTGTCAATGTTTCCCGTCTCCCACGGCCTATGGGGCCGCCCATGGTGAGCCACGAGCGAACACATACGCAGTCGTCACTAGAACCCGTATCGGAGAGCGGAGGGCCCATCACGCACACTAGACGCTCCTTGTCACGTCTGGGCCACTCGGCTCAGTCTTCCGTCACCAGCGTGGCCACACCCACCACGCCGTCCTCTGCCCACTCTCTGCCGCCGTCAACTCCGCGTAGAAAGGAGCTTGGCCAAAAGACATCCACCATCTCACTAAGAAATGAGCCGACTACCACGAGTGCCCAGCTGCTCCGACTTAAGCGGTCGCTGCCTGCGATGAGGCCCCCTCAGTCTCCAGCCCGGCCGGTGGCGTCTAGAGGATACGAACGGCCCCCGTCGAGGTCAGAAATGGCACCGCGGCCCCAGTCCTCGATGCGACCAAAGACTCCAGTAGAGCGGATGAGGACTTCGGAAAGCTCCGCATCTCAAGCCCGGAAGCCCCCTGTGCCGTTCCTGCCAGCCGGCGCGTCGGCCTCACAGTCGCACAACATACTTGCTAAGAGCTCTCGCGTCTTCCGCCGACACGATTCAGAACACAGCATCGATTATAGGCCGAACTCCCGAGCTGTCTCTCGCTCGACAGTCCGATCACCTAGTCCGCGAAAGTACCGTCCGGGCGAAAAGGCCGCTCCAGAAGGAGCCTGGCACCAACTCAACAAGCCTCGGCGGGCGAGGCACTTTGGCGACGGCCATGAACTTGACGGCTTTGACGATCTCCCCACGTCAAGCCAGGCGGAAGCCAGGTACTTGAAGCAGCCCATCACCGGCGGACCAAAGGCGCAGATGCGCAGCAGGATGTACCAGAATATCTTACCCGACCGAACCATGACGCCATCTCCCCAGCTACCATACTCTCCCGCTCGTATGGACCACGTACCGAGCTTTGCTCGCGATACCGCCGCAAGCCGAATTGCCCGGGAGACGAGTCTTGCCCAGCGCACTCCATCCGGCGCCCTTGCCCCCCTCACAACACAACGCGTAGCCCAGCTGTCGCAGAGGAGTAACTTCAACCCCCAACCCCCGCAGTCGGCGGTGAAGTCGAAGAAGTTGCGGCGGACGCCACAACTCAAGCCTCATCTAATAGCGAACCTGAACCCTCCCAAAGATCCAAAACGTAGGTCTCGATCGATCGGGACTGATCAAATCATTGAATCGCTGCTAACATGGCGTGCTGCAGTGGTGAAAGGAATGTGTTACAACCCGGAGACTTTCCGGTGGGAAGGCAACGACAACGTGTTGAGTGCCTTTGACGCGCCTGCGTCGTCGCCATCGACGGCATCGGTGCCGCAGTATCTTATGCGAGAGCGGGAGAACGCCACGCCGCGCCCGGCCTTGATCACCAACTTTGGCGCCAGCAAGGGCGTCCAGGTGGTGGGGGGCATGGTGTTTGACCCGCAGAACATGTGCTGGCTCAAGCTTGCGCCGCAGAACGGCGGCAAGGCGGAGCAGCAGCAGAGCGACCCGTTGGACGGGTTCAACGGGCTCGACGACGACGAGGATGTGTTTAAGGACATCCCGGACCTCGAAGACCACACGCTCGAGTCGAGCGAGGGCGGCCACGGCCGCGTCAGCGACATCAAGGACGACTGGCTGGTGGGCGAGGAGTTCGACGTCGGCCCCGAGTTTGTGCGCCGCCAGCGCGAGGAAGAGGAGCGCTGGCGGAAGAAGTGCCACCTCTGGGTGGGCGGCCAGGCCGAGCGCGGCGACGCCTGGAAGTGGGCCATCCGGGACATTGTCAGCCAGAGCGCGCTGGCCGACTAAAACAAAACGGGGCGGCGGGCCAAGGGCTATGTTTGCATGAATAGACTACTGTGCTTTTATTTTGGGCTACCCCTTTTTGATAACGAAGACGACCTTTTCTTGGAACTTGATGGGTTTCATGGCGGCAAGCAGTGTACGGAAATATCTATAGAGGTATTGTAGGCGTCTGACTGTCGAGTACAAACGGGCTTGTATGGCTGGAAAAGGTCTGGTTGGTATTTGAGGGGTGTTTGCTATTGGCGTTGCTTGTTGCCGACGGTCAGGTCTGCACTTGTTCGGTGGTATTCATGATAGCTTCTGAGAGAATAGATGGCATTTTCAGGGCGTCTGCGAGATTTGCATAGTGCTGGCTCTGTTGTGTGTGAAAAGCGCCGTTGGTACGCCCAGCATCTCGATGAGATACTGTACATACAGGCTTTTGAGATTACTACAGTACCTTCGAACACTTCAAGGTTCTTGCACGTCACTGGCAGTCGTCTTGGAACACCACACTATTTGCCATAGAATATTCTTAATTACTCTCCAGATTTTCTACTTCAGGGTTCATCCATCGCGAGGAGCAAGTGGTGATTTCTCCGGATTTTCCTGTTCCGACCGACTGTGGGGGAAACGTGGAAGATGGCTGTTCCCGCGATAAGATAAGCCACCCAGCCATCCATCCATCTCACCGTCCGTCCCCACACCAAGCTTATGGAGGGGTGAATGCGTCCATGCGTTCATCACTGCAAGCAAGCAAGCAAGCAACGAACGACGGGCATCTAGATACGTTATATCCACCAAGACGCCAACCACTCCCTACAATTTCGTAAGGAGCAGCACGATCAAGCCAGAGACGTATTATATTTTCTAACTGCATCAGACAGAGGAGCCCAGTGAGCAAGTATAATCTTGCTGCACAGTCTGCTGCTGCTCATCGTCACGACCAACGCCACACCTTTACCGACCGATAGCTCGAAATCATGGCCACCGAAGTCTCGTTCGCCAAGAGCTTCCTCGCCGCGCTCGACAGCAAGCCGCAGAAGATCGGGCCGGACCACGTCGAGGATGCGCGCAACTACCCGGCGAGCACGCCTGTATGTCCTTGCTGCCTCCCCCTTTTCCCTTCGCCCTCACCTATTCCCATTCCTAGAACGAGAAGCTAACTAACACCTCCTCCCACGGAATAGTACACTCTCCCGCGCATGCCGCGGGCCATGAGCAAGCGCGCCCGGCCCAGCTCCACGTCCGCATCCACCACGCCATCACCCGAAACCCAACAGCCAGCGTCAGCGACAGTGCGGGTGCGCTCGCTGCGCAACCCGCCCGTGGACGTGACGCTCCCCAAACAAGCACTCACAACCTCGCTGCTAGACATCAAGTCGGCGGTCGGTCAGGCGGCAGGGATCCCCGTGACGAAACTGCGGCTGCTGCACAGCAAGAAGCCGGTGGCGGACAGCAAGGCGCTGTCGGATGTTGTTTCCGCCTCTTCTTCACAGGAAGGGGGTGATGATGTTGTCATTGAGTTTTCGCTCATGGTCATGGGGGGCGCTGCGGCCGTGAAGCAGTCACCGTCACCATCACCATCGCCATCACCATCACCAGCACCGGCACCTTCTGCCTCCGCATCAGAATCGGGGACTGGAGGAGGAAAAGGAGGAGACCCGGCTGGTGTCGTTGCGCAGGGTGGCTTGAGCGGCGCGGCGGTGCTGGAGACGGACGAGTTCTGGGCCGACCTGCGCGGGTTCCTGCAGCAGCGGATACGCGACGAGAAGACGGCCGGGGAGCTGAGCTCGCAGTTCCGCAGCGCGTGGTCGGCGGGGCGGCAGGCTTGATTTTCTTCGTTCTTCGTCTGTCCATCTTGGTATACAATCATTGGAGGGACCTCGGTACACACACACTCACACACATACTTGGACTGGTAAAAGTAAGAAGTGCTTGCAAGTGAAAAAGGGACTCAAGCGCAAACTCGGCAGCCGGGCGCAACAGGGAGAGAGAAAGGAACTAAAGCTTGCTATTCGTACCATCCACGAACCATCATATGCGTGTTTCGTTTCCACTGCTACCATTTGCGTGCGTACCTGGCTGTGGCTGGTCTCTTACAGACCTCTGTCTTTCTATCTCTCGGTCTCACTCTCCGTCTCCGTCGTTTCATCCGTAACCACTGTTGTGCGAAGAGCCAACCGTTTTGAGCTGGTTCATGTCCACCATCTCCCGAGTCCCCGTCCGTCTCCCTCCGCCTTGTCTCTCTCAGCCTTCCATTTGCTTCACACACACACTCACACCAAAGCAATATCCGACTGTTAACTAACTGCTGCTGCCGCTGTCTGTCTATCTCTACTACGTTGCGTGCACGTTTATTTTCTTTTTCTTTTTTCCTTCTCAAGTGCACGACTCGAGAGCTGTTGTTGCCGCCACCCTCCCCGCCGCCGAGGAAGAGAGCGCAATAGGAGGAAAAAAAGAGAGAAAAACCAAGCACAGCGCCCGTTGGTAGCGCAACACAAACATGGACGGCACGCGCGCACCAAACGTGGCGCTGGAGACTTATACGGCGGCCTCGCCCTTGCTGACCGACTTGATTATCGTCTCGTACTCGACGTCGTCGTCGTCGTTGGCCTGCAGCTCGGGGCCGAGGCCGTTGAGCGAGCGCTTGAGCGCCTCCTTGGACGAGGCGTATATCATCTTGGCCTGTGACACGGGGCGGGCAGCTGCAGTTAGCAAGAGATAGACAGGGCGGCAGGAGGAGGGGTCCGCGTACAAAGATTCCGGCATCGTCCGGCGACCAGGCAATGAAGGCGATCTTGTTGCTGTAGTTCCATGGCGCGGATTCGTCAGTTGATTTTTTTGTTCTCTCTCTGGTTGATAGATGTGCCAAGCCCGCCCCCCTCTCTTTACGGCGGGGGGCGGTGGCTTATTGGGGACCGGGGATGGATAAGGGATACCTACCGGATGCCCTCGCCGGAAGCGAGCTGGTACTCAAAGTCGTAGACGGCGAAGCGGGGACCCTTGCCGATAGCGCCCTGGAGGAAGCCGAGGCCGGTCAGCATTGGAACGGGGGGTCAAAATAAAAATAAATAAAGATGGCCGCTACAAAGCTGGCTCGCGGCGCGGTTTGGGGCGCTCGTGCGGGGGGGATTACCAATTTTAAAAGAAAAAAGGTGTATATGTGTGTGACAGAGAGAGAGAGGGAATGAGAGAGCGCGTGCCTACCGTCTTGCTCTTGGTCGTCGCATTCACCAGCTTCTCGCGGAAGTTGTCGTACTCGTCAGTCTCATCATCCTCGCTGGTGCTGTCGACAACGATGTTCTTGTTCTCGTCGTCGAGCTTGTAGATGATGTACTTGTACTTCTTGTTGATCTTCAGCTCGTTGAACGCCTCTATGCTCTCCGGGGCGACGGTAGCTCTATGCATACACAAAACGTCAGTCTAACTGCCAGCGCCTTATTTTTTGGCGTGGGGTTTGAGCTCCGCATCCCCTCTCTCCCTTTCCTTGACAGCTTCCCCCCGTGTTCCATCGCCGTGTTAGACGCGGGAAGCCGGGGAGCAGCAGGGAGAGACGTAGAGACTCGGCAGCGGGAAGGCAGGCGGGCGCGGGCGGGAGCGCAGGTGGACTGACCCAGATTGAGACTGCGCACCACCGAGCACGGGTCAGCAACAGCCAGCAGCAGAGTTCTAAGCGCAGTGCAAATTACCATGGTGTCGAGTGTGTTTGGCAGTGGCCTTTGGTCGGGGAGCTCGTGAGCGATTGGAAAGGTAGAACTGGGTGAATTGCAGGTCGTCAGTGTGGGAGTCGGGACAGGAGTCGGGCGAGGAGGGGTCGGTCGCAACTAAGATTGCCTGATGCGAAAGGGGAGGAGCAGTTTATAGGCGGAGCGTCCGACTGACTGCCCTGGGCTGCCGTCTGCTCGTTGGGTTAGGCACTCACGATCAAGGGGGGCAGTGTGATCCGATCAAGCTGGCAGATAGGGCGCTGGGTGCGATGTCTGTCAAAAACAAGGCGTCCGCAAGTGAGGCAGGTAGATAATTGGTACAAACGAGGTTTGGGTGTGCGATAATCAAAACTCGATGAGAGGGGGGGGGGGGGGGGGGGGGGTTGAAAAACAACACACCAAGGTTGCGTGGTGGGGTTGCTGTTACGGATACACAGTGGTTGTCCTGGCGCTGGCGGCGTTGGCGGCAGGGCACCAGCTTGGAACCCAGCACAGCGCGGGCATGGCATGGCATGAGCCACAGGGTTACGTTATCGGCGCGGGGTAGCGCTACAGAAAAGACTGGCCAGTCTAGGCACCCCGGCCCAATTTTCTGTGACGCCATGAGGCACCAGCAACAGCACCACCAGCACCGGCAACCGTTCCTCAGGCTACCCATTAACCAAATTCCCCGTGTGGATACAATCTCTCTGCCTGCTGTGAGACGCCAGCCGGTGCGACGAGGTGCAGCGAGATGCATACACGTGTAGGCCAGGTAGCAGCCAAGTCTCGTGTTGCGACGCGTCAGGTGAAATCTGCTCGTTCTCTACTCTAACCCAGCGTGATTGTATTATACAACGCCACCAAATGGTGCCCTAATGAATATGGATACAGCTATGAACACAGACAGGGAAGTGGTAGAGAGGAGATTACATGGCACATAGTACAGCCCATAACACCGAAACCAAATGCTCCCACTCCCAACCCAGTCGCCGTAAAACAAATAACTTCAGTCAGTCTGATCAAACAGCACCCTTTTTACATCATGCCGCCCATGCCTCCCATGCCTCCCATGCCGCCCATGCCACCCATGCCACCCGCCGGCGGGCCGCTCTTGTCCTCGGCCTCAACGATGGCCACCTCCGTTGTGCCGAGGAGCGAGGCAACGCCGCTGGCATCGACCAGACCAGTCCGGACAACCTTGAAGGGGTCGAGGATGCCAGCCTTGATCATGTCGACGTACACGCCCTTGGAGCTGTCGAAGCCCTTGTTGAAGTCGGCCGCGTGCTCGTCGGTAAGCTTGCCGACAATGACGGAGCCCTCGAGGCCGGCGTTCTCGACAATTGTCCGCGCCGGCTTAGTGATGGCGTTCTTGATGATGGTGACACCAAGCTGCTGGTCAAAGTTTGCCGTCTTGACGTCGTTGAGCGCGTTGCACGACGCCTTGATCAGCGCAGTGCCACCTCCAGGGAGGATGCCCTCCTCGACGGCAGCGCGGGTGGCGTTGAGGGCATCGACGAAGCGGTCCTTCTTCTCGCCCACCTCCACCTCGGATGAGCCGCCAACCTTGATGACGGCAACGCCGCCAGAAAGCTTGGCCAGACGCTCCTGGAGCTTCTCCTTCTCGTAGTCCGAGGTCGTGGGGTCGCTCATGACGCCACGGATCTGCTCGCAGCGCTGGGCGATCGAGTCCTTGCTGCCCTCGCCGTTAAGGATGATGGTGTCCTCCTTGGTGATGGTGATGGAGCCGGTCGAGCCGAGCATGTCGACCGTAGCCTTCTCCAGCTTGACGTCGAGCTCCTCGGAGAAGACGGTGGCGTTGGTGAGAACGGCGAGATCGCCAAGGATCGACTTGCGGTTGTCGCCGAAGCCGGGGGCCTTGACGGCGCAGACCTGGAGCTGGCCGCGGAGCTTGTTCAGGATGAGCACAGCCAGAGCCTCGCCGTCAATGTCCTCGGCGATGATGACGAGAGGGCGGCGGAGCTGGTTGGAGAGCTCGAGCGAGGGGATGAGGTCCATGGCCGACGAGATCTTCTTCTCGGAGAGAAGGATCAGGGGCTTCTCAAACTCGACCTTGTGGGACTTTGTGTCGGTGATGAAGTAGGGGGAGACGAAGCCGCGGTCGAAGCGCATGCCCTCTGTGATCTCGAGCTCGTCGTTCATCGTCTTGCCCTCCTTGACCGTGATGACACCCTCCTTGCCGACCTTCTCCATGGCGCTGGCAATCAGCTTGCCGATGTGCTCGTCACCGTTGGCGCTGATGGTGGCCACTTGGGCAATCTCCTCGCTTGTGGTGATGTCGCGCTTCTGCTTCTGGAGGTACTCGACAACCGAGTCAACAGCGGCCTGGATGCCGCGGCGGAGGTCCATAGGGTTGCAGCCGGCAGCAACGTTCTTGACCGTCTCGGAGAAGATGGCCCGGGCGAGGACCGTGGCAGTGGTGGTGCCGTCACCGGCGACCTCGTTAGTCTTGGAGGCGACATCCTGCAGGAGCTTGGCGCCGAGGTTCTCGAACTTGTCCTTGAGGGTGATGGCGCGGGCAACCGTGACACCATCTGTCCAGAGTCAGCACCGTCTAGAAATGTGTAGTTGTCTTGAGGGGGGCCAACCCTTTGTGATCTTGGGGGAGCCATAGCTGGACTCGATCAGGACATTGCGGCCCTTGGGTCCGAGGGTGGTGGCCACTGCCTTTGCGAGGGTCTCGACCCCTGCAAGGAGGGATGCGCGGGCCTCGACGCCGAACTTGAGGTCCTGCGAGAAACTGTGTTAATTTATATGAAGCAGAAGCTGGATGGTGTAGTCTTACCTTGTGTGCGAACCGGAGCTGCTGGGTCGGGCGGAGGCGAGCCGCGGCCGTCAGAGACGACGAGACCGACGCCCTTGTCAATGCGCGCTGCATCTTGTGTGTGTATTAAGGAATAAATTACGGATTAGAAGGGCGGCCGCGGGAAGGTGGGTATCACAGTCGTTGGAGGTTTGTAGATGGGAATGAGGGAGAGAAAAAGTTTGGATCGTGATGCTTAAGCAGAGAAAAAAATCCCCAAGGTTCACCAATAGAACGGCCCGAGCTCCAATTGGTGCTAAACCGTGTTGGGACTAGGCCCAGTGGTGCAGGTGTTTCTGGAATCATCGGAGCCCCACCGCTTCATCTCAGAGCCGACGGCGACGGCAATGCAAACACCGCTCGAGTGCATACATTGATGCGTGATGCACTCTTAAGCAAACCGTATGAGTTCCCGACCTGAGACGTTCTTCATTTTTCTCGTCTTTTCTCCTTCTTGTTTTTTATCTATTTATTTAAGAAATGCACCAAATATTGTTTCCTAGGGCAATTGTCAGCGGTTGCTTCTCCAACTCTTGGCACACTGGCAAGTACACAGTAGAGCCGGGCTGGTGCTTGACGCAATGCAATTGGCAACCAGCCATTGATTGCCGCTCAGAAAACGGCCTCGGATCAACCGACAATCGTCGACTTCGATGCAAACCAAGGCACCACCAGCCAAGGGCACAACACAACATCGCAGTCATTAAATCGCCTGGTCCAGGCTCCAGCCAGCTCTGACTTATTGGGGGTTCAGCAAAAGACTGCCAAGCCTGGATGGATTGGTGCCTGTTGCGACAACGGCAGATCACTTACGAGTAAGTCATTGATCAGAGCATAATTGCTAAAATTCATTGTTGGTTGTTCTCTCTAGTCTCTGTTGTACAATTTACGCCAGAACCGCCTTTACCGGTATTTTTATGTATCTGGAGGCTGTTGTGGTGAGAATGAGCGACTCGGCAAGATGTAGAGATGTTGAACTTCCCAACGGAACAAAGTTGATGCGGTGTCAAAGCCAAATATCATCTCTGCGGCTCAGCCCCTTCGTTCGTATCTTGGTGCCACTTACGTGAGGAACGCCTGGATTTTTTGGGCGTGTGCTTTGCGCACGCAGAGTGTCTGTCTCTTGACGAGAATGGTCTTGGCGGCATTCAGGGGCTCTTGACAACGGAGCTTTCAACCCCTGAGCACTGCCAAGGCAGATATCTTGTGCACATCGGCCATGAATTAAATTCGGCAAATATAGTTCCAGTGTTGCTACTTACAAGGTTGCCAGGGACCGGGGCTGCATCGTCTTGTTTGCTCTTCCAGCCTTTGAAACGTGAGCGGTTTGCCATTTTCAGGGGTTTGTTGACGGCACAATAGGTCGGCAGATACGACCACATGTGACAGGGGATAGTCTGGTTGGTCTTCTCCATTCCGCCTTTCGTATCTCTAGGTAAACCCGTCAGTTGCATACGGAAAGGGTGAAGACGTATGGACAATGAGAATGCGTCTTTGTATGTGTTCATCTGGAGTCATTGTCGTCTTCCCTCTGCCAAACTGACATCAAGGCCACGCCACCCTCACCTTATTGTCGTGCATTCTTTCTTCTCCATCTCACGTCTCCCTCACAATAGTAACTGCCGCTTGCCACTTCCACATGCTGCCTCTTTCGCAGCCCTTACATGACCACGCCTGTATTCCGCAACTAGATGACGAAGAATCGTCGCGGACCATGCCCAGTGACTTCTGGCCAGCCTTGGCACTCAGCCTTGGCATATTCAACTACTCTGGACGGCATAACTTGCTCTTAATTACGCCTGTCATCTCTTGAATTCTCCGCGGCTATTGTTCTCTTTTTCTATGCGCTCTCATGCCCGCCCTGTGTTCCTATTTGAACCCTTCTACGCACATTCCTCCTTCACCATCCTCACCACCCGAGCTCGTCACGCCGGCCTACTCCTCCTTTTACTCTACTCGTTTCCTCGCGGTTCTTGAACTCTACCCTTTCTTGATATATACCCTTTCCAACATAAATACCCAAATCAATCATCGCTGCTAAGCAGCAGCCAGCATCATGAACTCCCCCTTGAAGCTATCTCCTTCTTTCCATCATCTACCAGCGTTTTCCTCTTTAGAAGAAACCTGAAGGCCATCCGCAGCCTAGAATACACCGTGTCTGTTCTCCCTGGCTTCTGCTTTCTCCTCTGCCTATCCATACATCAGACTTGGCTCACCAGCAGAGCCGGGCGGGTCCTGTGACCGCTCTCTTCGGCAGGCTTGTCACACGCCCTCTCCCCTTGCCACAATAACTTCACCTTAGCCCTCCAGCTCGGGGGCTCAGCTACTACTGTAGCTGGTTTTAAACTTGAACTCTGCCTGAGATGGCCCTGAAATTCCCCAACTTCTCTTCTCCATCATCACGGCACATTCAGGGAAATTGTCTCGTTCACCTCTATCACACCCGGTACCCTATCACAGTCGGCAATAGCTCACAGATGTCCAGAAACCCCAGCTTGTTGTAGAAAAAGCAGCAGATAATCAGCAAGCAAGAACGAAAAGGCTTTCCACAAGCTGCGGGATGGGCGAGGAATGGGGTATCTCGTCGACGAAACACCACAGAGTGAGTAAAACACCTACACCAGCACCAAAGGAAGGCCCTGTGGCCCTCTTCACACTCTCCCCAACAAACCCACAAGGCTCTCAGTCCAAAATTCAAGCGACGCCTTGGACGCCCCAAGCAACCCCTTGTTCATAATCATGTAACGCCTCGGCCGCATACAAGCAAACCCTCGAACAGAACCAACCTGGGCGCTGGACGTACATAAGCAACACCTTGGCCAGAATCACAAAATATCTCGACCACAAATAAGCAATGCCCCAACTGGAACCACATGATACGTTAGACACATACAAGCAAGTCCTCAGCTATATACTCACAGAACGTCTCGGCCGTAGACAAGCCAAGCCCCGACCAGAACCACGCACGACCTCGGCCGGGACCACGCAACGCCTCAGCTTCATACAAGCAACGCCTTGGCCAGATTCACAGAATATCTCAGCGTCACATAAGCAACGCCATAACCGGAACCACGCAACGCCTCGGCCTTCCACAAGCAACGCCCCGGGTCAGAATCGAGAACGCCTCTGTCTTACACAAGCAACGCCTTAACTAGAATCACATACGCCTCAACCAAAATCACGCAACGCCTCAGCCCTTCACAGCAACGCCTCAACTACAATCTCCCAAAACAACGCCGTGGTCAGAATCAAAAACGCGTCTGAACTAGGCTAATGCGCCTAGTATTTAAAAAATAACAATAAAAAATAATAATCTGCTGCCCTGCCCGCCCGGGGGGCCAACCCAGGCAGGCGACAGGCCGTCTCAGTATCCCACCGAGGCGTCAGCGCAGGCCGTGGAGGCTGTCAACAGCAGCCTCCCACGCCGGACGACACTCAGTAGTACAACCCCTCGCCCTCCTCGAACTCGCCCCGCTCGATCAGCCCGTGCGGCTCCGTGCCGTACAGCATCTCCCAGAAGAAGCCCCTGTGCTCCTGCTCCAGCTCCTGCGCCATTTCCTCGCCGCCATAGGCGGGAACGCCCCAGCCAAACTGCTCGTCGCCGTTACCGATGTTAGCAGCAAGGTCCTCCCCGACGTGGACTGCCACTGGAGCTGGCACGGCCGGATCGCTGCTGCGGCCGGGCAGATCCTCCTCGGACGACGGCGCGGCGCCGAACGGGCCGTAGTTTCCGCCGCGCGGGAACACGCGCGTGGGGTCGATGGTCGTAGCCGCGTGCATCGCTGGCAGCGCGGCCGGCAGGCTCGGCAGGTCGAGGAGGAGGACGTCGTCGTCGTCGTCGTCGTCGTTCTCGTCGTAGATCTCGGCTAGGTGCTCGTCGGACATCAGGTGCGCCAGCGCCTCGTGGTGCGACAGCATGTGCAGCGCCTGGTACCTGGATTGCTGCGAGGATGACGACAATGGCGACGACTGGATCTGGGTGCTGCTCGCCGGGTTCATCACCACGGACGAGTTGAAGAGCTGCTCCTCTTCAGCCTCGCCGCCGCGGCAGGACTCCTCCTCGTCCTCGTCGACGTAGTCTGCGTCGTCAGAGTCAGAGGCGGAGCCGGAATCGAAGTCTTGCTCTTCCTCCTCGGTCGTCGCGCCGCTGTTGCTGGTGCCCTTCTTCTTGGTGACGGCGACGGCCGGCAGCGTCACGGGCAGCGCCTGGAAGAAGTCGTCGTCCTTTTGCGCGCCGACCGAGTTGGACGACTTGGACGACGGCGCACGCTTCTGCTGCGCGGGCGTGGCTGGCTGGCCGTCATCGGCTGCGGCGTCGGCGGCAGCATCATCGACGACGGCGGCGGGAGCAGCAGGCGAGTCGTCCTTCTCCTGCTTCTGTTGCTGCTTAGGCTCGGCAGGGGTAACTGAAGGTGCAGCAGGTGCGGCGGGAGAAGTTCCAGCGCCAGACAAGAGGTTGGCCAGACCGTTGGCGCTCGACAGCTGCTGGACGAGGTTGACAAGCTGCGGCGCGATGCTGCTGAGCATGGCAAGGTTGGCGTCGACCGGGGCAGCGGGCGTGGCTGCAGGCGCAGCGGTGACGGCGGCGCCACGGCGAGACGACGCAGCGTGCTTGCTCTTGCTCTTCTTGCTTTTGTGGCCCTTGCGGGCGGCGGCAGCAACCGGCGGCGAGACGAAAATGCGGCGGCGGCGCGGGAGGACGGGCAGCTCCATGTCGTCGTCATCGTCGTCGTCATCGTCGTCCGAATCGCCGGCAATGACGACAGACTCGTCGGCGCTTCCGCGCTGGTAGTCCTCCTCGAGGCTGCCCAGGTGGGCGGCGACACTGTCGATACTGCTCGAGGTCATGTGCGAGCGCGACTGCGAGTGCGACTGGACGACTGCGGCGGAGCGGCGGCGGCCCAGCGACGGCGACACCTGCATCTCCCACAGGAACTCGCAGTCGGTGTCGGTGTCGGCCTTCTCGCGCTTGACGGCCGAGGCCGGCTTCTTCTTGGCCGACTCGCGGCGGCGGCTGCCGGCGACGTGGCGGGCTGGGGCGGCCATGCGGCGGGCACGCTTGGCGCTGTGGCCAGCCGGAACAAACTTGCGGACGACCATGTCGTCGTCCTCGTCCTCATTGCCGCCCTCGTCGACGGCCATGTCATCGTCGTCGACGCCCTCCTCTTGCTCGTCGTCGTCGTCGTCGTCGTCGTCGTCGTCGTCGTCGTCGTCGTCGTCGTCATCATAAAAAGCCGCCGCAGCGGCGCGCTTGCCGAGGGCTGAAGCCGGGGCGGGGGGGCAAAAGTCGCCTGCGTCGGGCAGGTTCCACTTGGGGTCTTCCATGGGTTCGTCCCATCTGACCTCGCGGACCGACGACTTGTCGGCGCCGTCTGGGTTGGCGCGCACGAAGCCGCGGATGTCGGGGTTGACGGGGGCCACGACGCGGGCGTTGGGCTTGGCCGGCACGGGCGGGACCAGGTGGCCCTCGGCCACCAGCGAGCTGCGCAGGCGCACCAGGTGCTGCTGGACCGCGCCGCCCGTCGAGCCTGGGTGCAGGCGGTGGGCGATGGCGTCCCACGGCAGCTCGATGCTGCGGCGGGCGCACTCATACTGGATGTGCAGGAGCACTTTCTCCGCCATGCGCGGGCCTGCAGAAAATAAAGGGGTTAGCGAATCGGATTTCAAAGAAATAACCATGACAACACAGTCCAACAGCCACAACGGCCACAGAAGTTCGGGCGGAGAGAAAAGGGGCAAACCCGACAACGGCAGAAAAGAAGAAACAGAAGAATACTCACGGTTCCAGGTGATGAGGTTGCGGCCCTCAACGCGGCCGTTCTTCTTGCGCTCCTCCTGCTTGATCGGCAGATGCGTAAAGTTCCACTCCTTCTGGGCGGAGGTACCCTTCTTCTTCTTGCTGCCCGTCGTGGCAGCAGCAGCGGCATTGGTGGTGGCGTGCTTGGGCGTCACGGGCGGCGCGAACGGGCTGGGAGACGGCGATCTGCCGCCGCCGCCGCGGTGGGCCTGGCCGGCGCTGCTCTTGCCCGGCTTGGCCGGCGTTCTCTTGCTCGACACCATTTTGGTGTCTTTCTAGCTGGAAGAAGGTCTGTCAGTTTCATGGCGAGGCGTTTTTCAGGGGCTGATTGGCGTGTGCCGGAAAGAATGAAGCGTGGAACTGAAACCCAGAGGCCTGCGAGGGCAATTGAGAGGCGTGGAACCGAAACCAAGGGGCTTGAAAAGGGGATTGAGAGGCTTGCAAGAACAATTGAGAAGCCTTGCAAGAGAAATTGCGAGGCCTCACAAGAGAAACTGCCAGGCTTCACAACAGAAACCGCCAGCCTCACGAAAAGAACTCGACGTCTCCAGCCCGCGAAACGAAGGCATTCAGGCCCGAATGTGCCAAAGCCAAGCAGCCCGAAACGGAGGCGATTGGCTATGCCGCCGTCAAGACAGGACTTGACGCACCGAGTGCTCAGTCGAGTCTCAAAGGCACAGAAGCAAAAGGGGGGACAGAAACCGAGGCAATCGCAAGCCGTTCCTTACTTACTTGCTGCTCAGAGAAAGATATAGAAACAGAAAATTTCAATCTTCTCCAGAGCGCTCGACTGCGAGGCGGGGTGAAGCCATCGGCTTGTGCAGGGGAGGAAAAAAAAACCACACGCAATCACACGAACCAACTGGCCAGCAACAGAGAGTGGAGGCTCTGCTTCTCTTGAGGGTGTAGTGGTGCGTGGGCAGCAATGTTGGTGAAGACGGGTTGGAGTCGTGAACAAGCCTCAAGGCCGGAATTGGGAAAAGGGGCAATGCCTTTTTGCGCGAGGGCGGCGAGACTTGAAGATTTCAAAGCCCAAAGAAGGAGACAACTTACTTACTCGTTTCTGGAGGATAGGAGGTATGGTCGGAGGGCGAGAAGGTTGGAAGGTAAGGTAAGGCAAGGCAGGTGAGATATGGTATGGTACGATCTCTTTGATCTTTCGAGAAAAGTCAGCGAGCTGCGACGGCGAACGAACTCTTGAAATGAAGATCGAGGTTGCAGAACGCAATTCGAATAGATTCCGAGGCTCGAAGAGGAAGAAAAGCCTCTTGAAGTAGGCACTGCGAGGAGGAGGAGGAGGAGGAGGAGGAGGGGGAAAAGCGCACAAGGACTCTATTGTGGCATGGGGACCCGTGCACTATAATAGGAACCGCTTCCTTTCCTGAGAGTGTGCCTCTCGGAGAACAATAGGAAGGGAAGGGGGAGGGGGGAGTCAAAAGTGCGTGTTGAATGGGGAGGGGAAGGGGGAGGGGGTTCAAAAAAGAGAAGCTTGCGGGCAGAACAATGCTTACAGGAGAGATCGGTGATGACGGCGAGGTTGATGTCGATATCGACGGCGAAATACTCAATGGGCACCACTCGAGCAAACCAGACTCTGCAAGGCGCGGGGGAGAAAAAAACGACTCTGCAAATCTGGAGTGTGGTATGCGTGGTGAAGGAAAGGCTTGGAGGTTTGGCCGCCGACCTACGCGATATACCTACTACCTACCTACCAATTGTGGACCCCTCTGCGCACCTCGATGGCCTCTCCCACTCTCCAAGACTGCTGGACCGTGCGCAAGTCGCGCCGGCTTGTCGCGGGGCAAGGCATTGCAGGCTGGCCTGGGTGGTTACCGTATTGGCCGTACCGTATTGACGTCAGGGGGGCCCCTTTCACGGCGATGGTGGGGGAGGGGGGGTTGGTTGTCTGGTCGACATGCTCACTGAGGATGGCCGGCAGAGCCTCTGATGTTTGAGCCTAGAGGACCGAGACCAGGCGTAGATACAGCGGGGGGGCACTGCGAAAACCACACCTGGGCAACTATATAAAATGAAGACAGATATGCACTTATATGCCGTCCCGTTTTTTGTTTTTGAAAATCAAACACTACAAGACTAAGACTGCCACGCACATCCACGTATCGCCCTTCTGCCACGGCTGGCGGCCGGCCATGACTGCTCCCCTCTGCCTTTGTCTCGACAAACTGCTACCAACACTTGAGCTGAGCCACAATTCCGTTCCAGCCCGTGGCGGCAGCAGCCAAGCTAACCAACTGCCGGTTTACTTTCACTTTCTAGCTTCTTCACAACACAGATCCGACATGTCGTTTGAATCCCCTCGTCCGGATACTGCCAGCCTCTCGCCTTGGTAGTTACTCCTTTCCAGGCTGCGCAGCATCCACCACGTCCCCGCCGCCGACAGCCCCCATCTCGGAAAGCTTGGGCACCCCCAAAGCTGCTGCTGTCCCTCCCTCACCCTCCTCTGGAATAGTACACAGGCCCTAGTGCGTCTTACCCGAGGGCGCGTCGTCGGGGATGGAGGCCAGGCCCCACCGCAGGATTGGCGGCGCTGGCGAGGGCGGCGGTAGCGCCCGGCTGCTCAGCATAGTCAGGAGCATGGACCGCCCGTCGTCCTGCGATTGGCCGACTGTTGTTACTCTGTCGCTTAGCTTTCTCTCTCTAAGCGGCCAGGGTTATATGTCATGCCATGTCCCCGGTGTCTACAACAAGGCAAGACGCTCTGTTTCTGGCAGAGACAAAAAAGAAAGAAAGAGAAGGAGGGGGAAAAAACCACAAGACAAGAAAATCTTTGCTACTTCTTTCTTGCCAGGCATCTGGAACACGCGCTGCCGTCGATGGCGACGCGAGCGAGGCAGATGACTATGGGATCTTGGCGGAAGCGGCACGCAAACATGGGCAGGCCGCTCCGCAATCTACCGGCTGTGGCTGGATGACATGCTGGGGGCCGTTTATGAGTCGTGTTTGAAGACTGAAGATTCTTTCTGGGCAATATGGAGAAAGTCGTCTCTTTGGCTGTTGGACTGCTTGCTACTGGAGTCGAGGGTTATTGATCGAGATGGAGAGAATTGGAAATGAATGAAGGATGGAATATGAAAATATATTTATACCTGTCTGTCTGGCCATGAACAATCAGTCCCTCTCCGCCTACCTTGTTCGAGTCAGTCCCGTAAGAAGAAGAGTCATGTCTGATGACAACGTTGCCGTGACTGCTGCTGTGACCACACACCTCAGAAGCTCAGACCGGCGTTTGATTATGAGTGGCCGCCCATCCGACTCTACAATGATTAATTTCTTGGGTAAGCCGTCCCGAGCATCCGTCATTTGAAGTCCATGCGCAGTGACTATTTAATGGAACACAAATCCACGGCGGAGAGCAAACAGGTCGAGTATCTTGGCTAATAACTAATTACTACTTTCTTCTTCATTCTCATAGTCCCAAAGCTTGGCTGTCATGACACCTTCTCAAGGAGAAATTCAATATATTCGGGCTTCTTGCGCCACATGAAGTCGAAACAGACTTCTAATTAGTCAAAACAACGCTCAGGCCACGACAGACCAAGAGACGACAGAGCCATACCAAGACAATCCACGACACGGGCCAGCAGACTCGCGCCAAAGTCTATTTGGACATCTTATTTTTGGCCCCCCTTTTTCCATCTCTCCGCTCCAACTCCAGAGACAAATACAAAAACAAAGGGTATCCGGATATCTAACTTCACTCCAAACTCCAACTCTACCATCACCAACTAGTCACTCAAGCACATGTCGCCGCCCGAGTCCGAGTCCGACGCCAGGTCCCAGGCAATGGGTCTCGACGGGTCATACGTGCTGTCGTCAACAGCCTTGCCCTTGCCCTTGTCCTTGGAACTGGCTGCCTCCTCCGCCTTCTCCTTCCTGGGGGGGTCGTACAGATCGTCATCAGTCAGAGTCAGCGACTGCATGGGCCGGTGGCTGAGCGGCTCGGGATAGGTGTAGTTGAGCGGCGGCCGGAGCGGCGGCAGGTCCGGGAGCGGCTTGTACAGCAGGGCGGCCGACGTGGGGCCGCCGCCCGCCGCGTCCTGCTTCTGCCGCTTCGCCCAGCTGTCGTCGTTGAACAGCGGCGGCGGCCCTCTCTTGAGCGCGCTGAGCGACGATTCTAGCACCGCCAAGTAGTTGTCGTCGGCCGCCGACCGCTTTGAGACGAACGGCTGCCGCGGCGGGTCCACGGAGAGCGTCTGGAACAGCGGCGGCGACGATAAGCTGCCGCCCGTGTCCGCGAGCGACTTGTACTGCGACTGGTACAGCGAGGGCGACGTTAAGCCGCCGCCGCCGCCGCCGCCACCGCCACCGCCACCGCCGCCGCCGCCGCCGCCGCCGCCGCCCGCGTCCGCGTCCGCGTCCTGCGTCTGCGGCTCCGCCCAGCTGTGCGCGTCGGACAGCGACGGCCCCTTACTGAGCGCTCTGAGGGACGCTTCTAGTATTGCTGAGTAGTTGGGGTCGAGCGGGTGCCGCGGTGGGAGCGGCGGCGGCGGCATCCACGGGTTGCTGTTTCGCGGGTTGCTGCGTCGGGCTCCGATGGCTAGAGAGCTGGGCGCGACGTCTATACTGGGAAGAGTCAGGCTTGTGGGCGCGGCGGACTGCGCGGTTATGCTTGGCAGAGTCAGGCTGTCGGTCGGCTTGGGGGCCTTCTTACGCCCCATGAGCTGTTTGGTTTGCGAGTTTGAGATGAATTTGCACACGACGGTTGAGAGAATGAGGGGAGACGTAATTACCATGCATTTGCCGCACACCGAGTCCGGGGCGTAGACATACTCGCCGCAGATAACGGTGAGGTCCATGAAGAAGTGGCAAGGCCACCTGTTGAACGAGGCGTTGAGATCCATTTCGCAGCAGGTATGTGTAGTCTAGTTATCGAAGCGGTGCCTGGTTTGTTTCCGACCAACTGCATAGGCAGCTACGTAAATAACACTATAGTGTAGGCTGATTTAGGCGTATTTATACCTCGGGTTTTAGCGGCGGCGGTTATCGCCAGTCATATATCAGAGACCAAGAGGATGACTTCCCGGCTCGACCGAGGCGACGTGACCAACTGGCTGTGTCACTGAGGTCGGGCTTGCCGCGTTACTCACTCCAAGTGCCGGGAACCTTCCCAAGTTGCAGTGTTGCACTCGCCGAGACTGCAGCAGCTGTCGAGCACGTGGCAGCCGCCGACGAGTCTTGCCTTTCCGTTTGTAAACAGAGCATCGAGGGAAGCAAACAATAACTTGAAATGTCAAATCTGTTACTCGTCGGCATTGGGAATCAAATGGCCGGCGTCATGAAGCCCGGCATGGATGGCCTCGGAGCCGCCCTAGGTTCGCCTATAAATACGTCTACCACGCTCTACATTCAATGGCCTTACTCATGTACACTCACAGGAATCGACACCCATGGTTTCAAATCTTGGAACCAATTTGACCCTTGAAGCTTCGGCCTCGCAGAGTTCATAAACCCGCAGCCACTCGCCCACCATGGCCGGTGAAATTGTGACCGTGTACAGGTGCGGCTACTGGAATACCCACGACTGCAAGAGCCTGGTGTTCATCAACCGTGCAGCCTGTCTCCATTGCGCGGCAAGTTTCTTTGCTGTCTCAAGCCCTCTCCGGCTCTTGAGCTGCCAAGAAGCTCAACTAACTATTCTGTGATGACTAGGCCGAAGGCCTCACATCGCCGTCCGCTGTCGACGCGCCAGCCGTGAGGACCACCTTGGATGATATGTTTGCTGTGATGAAACAACTCCGCGCATCTCGTGGCTTGCAATGGCCCGATTATCGCAGCCCCACTACCACCCCTCCCGCCAACAACACCATGGCGAGGAGGAGTTAGACTTACGACCGGGCTGGGGAGAACGTAGGACACTATTTCGTAGATGTAAGGCTCGTCCGCCGTCCCCTCGGAGAGCTATCAAGGAGGCAATCGTTTCAAAAGGGGTTAAAAGGGGAACGCAGAGAGGAAGTCAAGAGTGAAGAGATGCGAAATGTAATGAGCGTGGGCGAGGGAAGGGCAATTAATTTCAAACTCGAGACTCTAATACCACTAAGTACTCTGCAGATGTAAACGAGAGTGGCCCGATTACTCGCTGAAATACAGACAAGGCATTTGTTTAGAGGCCAGAGGGTATCAAAGGAGGAGACGCATAATTAAGAAAACGAGAGATATAGACAATGAACAGAGGCAACACAGCGGTTGTATTACTTTATCTATTTATAGGAGATATTGCAAACAGCAATACGCAGCAGATCGACTTGGCCACGGCACTCACTTGAACCACCAAACACCTCCCCAGCCGGACTGGAGGGGGAGGTTGGTGCAGCTGCCGAGCACGTGGCGACCCGCAGACCAGGACCGGCCTCTTCATCTGTAGTCAAGCCGAGCAAACCACTGATCGGCATGTCCAATTTCTCACAGACAGCCTGCCAGGACCGAGGCCAACAGAGCCCAGCACCAGGTCATCCGAACCATCCCTGCAGGTGGCAGAAGGCCAACGGCCAGCGTAGCACAGAAACAGCCACCTGGCCTGCAACCGCTCAAGCAGATTTCTGGTACGGACAGAGCCATAGGTCAGCAGCCCCTTAATATGACGTAGTACAGACAGAGCCAACAGTCTGCCAGCCCCTGAAGTGGGAAGAGGAGGGAGCCCCAAAAAGCACCAGCATCATGTGGCTCCAAGCCAGACGTCCTACCTTCAGTAGTTCGACGTCCAGAGCTATGGTCCGAGCTTGATGGCAGGACAGGGCCATTGGCCTGCCAGCCCCTGAGCAGCACGGGAAAGAAAATTGTCCGCTTTCAAGTCCCTGAGACGCGTCGGAAGAAGGACCAGCCATTACCCACACTGCCATCATGTGGCTCCCATGCGGACGTTCTGCCTCCAGCCATTTGCGTGATGAGATTCGAGCTCGATAGCCAGACAGAGCGATCGGCCTTCAAGCCTCTGAGGAGGATGGGAAGAGAAGCCGGCTCCCGACAGCAGTGGCTTCATCTGGCTCCCAGGTGGACGTTCGGCCTCCAGCCGTTTGCATAGCGAAATTCAAACTGGATGGCCAGACAGAGCCAACTACATCCCAGCCCCTGAAGAGGATGGGGAGAGAGGCTAGCTCCTAGCCGTGTTGGCATCATGTGGCTCACAGGAGGACGACCTACCCCAGCCGTTTACATCGCGAGACCCGAACTCCATAGCCAGACAAGGCCATCAACCAGCCAGCCAGCTCATGGACAGCATGAGAGAAAGAGCCGGCTCCTTACCACACTGGCATCATGGCTCCCATGAGGACGTCCCGTCTTCACTGCGTGCATGACGAGACCCGAGTTCGAGGTCAGAAAGATCCGGCATCCTTTTGCGCATAAGTACGGCCACGACGCTCCCAGTTCCACGGTCTTGCTTGTCCACATCCACACACCAACCGGCGCTGGTCATCATCGCCATCATCACCATTGCCATCGCCATCGTCAAGCCCTTGCCCTGATTCCACTGAAAGCGACCCAACCCAGCGCCATTCTCCACGCAGCACTGCCCACCATGAACGGAAGGGGCGGCTATCCCAGCGGAAGCGGAGGGTTTGCCAAATGCAATTGCGAGAATTTCAAAACTTCGAAGGCCTGCACGGGAAAGACGTTTGTGAACGGAAGCGTTTGCAGCGTTTGCATGGTGGGTTTTTCTCCTCCTCGTCTTTGGGTTTGTCAAGCCAAGCCCCCCCTAGACTTCAGACCTAGAAGCGTCCACTACCGGCCAGACCGGAGCAATCCATAAGGAAGCACTTGGGCTGGGAGGGAGACTATGTTCGGGGATTTAGCTAATAGTCCGCCTACCTATCCAGGCCGAAGGAGATTTCGACTACCCCGAGCTTACAAAGGGGCAGAAGGGGGCTCGCATCCGCGAGCATATGGCTAGAGCCAGACGTGGTGGCTCCCACGGTGGCTCCCGCGGTGGTTGTTCTGGCGGCAGCCAGGGTGGTGCTTCTGGCGGCGGACAGGGTGGCGGACAGGAGCGGCTGCAATGGAGGCGGACAATGACCCAGCGGATCGAACACGGCCGCCATGAAGGAGAACCAGGCACGCAACCAGCCTTGGGAAGAGAGCAAGATGCACCGCTATGCTGAGATTCGCCCGCTGCCCCCTTGGAATACACGGTGAGTATTCATGTCGCTGAGCGTCGGAGGGGGGATACATTGAGAAAAGGGGGAAAGAAAAACATAAAAAAATGAATCCACATATGCGGCGGGCGGGATAAGGAGCAGATAACTTTTTTTGGGAAACATAATAATCAACAAAAGCCGGCCGACGGCGTTTTTGGGCAAACAGACCTCTTTGCTTTGTTTCTCTCTTTTGCTGCAAGTAAACCCTAACGCGGTTGCCGGCCGAGATGTGAAAACAAAACACCAATAAGCCATCTGAGCTCCTGTGTTACGGTGGTGACAAAACAGTCAGTCAAGTGACAAACTGTCGGTCAAGTGAGACGGGGCTGCGAATCGCAGCATGGAGGCGTCGTGTATGTGATCCGTTTGAAGATAAGCATCGTATGCCTACAAAAGGAAACGTCGCCGCCGTCAAACGGGTGTGATAACCGCCAAAGGCTTGTCCCTTTCGAGTATAAGTAGGCAAGTACATCCACCACGATTGCGGCTCAATGGCCGTGCTATCCCTTACACTCACTCACTCGCCAGCAACCGTGCCTACTACCTAGATAGTTTGACGTTAATAGACGGCGACTCGAAGAACCATCCCCCCCAGAACAACTACCGCAGCACGCACCATTCCCCAACCATGGGCTGCCAACCCAAATGCAGCTGCTGCCAGTTCAACGCCTACGACAGCCCGGCCACGGACTTCGCAAAGATAGCAGCCAAGGCGAGGCTCCCGACCCCAGACCCCCAAGAGCCTGGGCTCACTGGCTACCTGCTGCGCGCGAGGTGTCATGAGGGCAGAATCATTGGCTAATTAACTGTCCCAGAACAAGGACGGCGACCCCTGGCCAAAGCCTGGGAAGACAGAGCAGCAGCCAGCGCTAGCCCAGGCTCCACATCAGGATGACAAGGATACCAAACCCGAATCCAAGGAGGGAGGAGCAACTAGTGTCAGCCAATGCTCCAAGTCAGAATGATAAAGACACCACACTTGGGCCCCAGAAGGGATGAGTAGCGCTGTTGGGTTTGGTCGATGGATAGCAAGTCTTGGATTCGCTGGACGGTCTTTCTTCTCTTTCTTCAGGCGCGAGCAAGTTTCATGGTAACCAACAAGGGCAGAGAAATGAAGGGAGGCGGACAAGACAACGACGGGCTTTGCTAGTAGGGGTAGTCAAGAAACTGGCAGCACAATGACGAAGGGATTATACAGGAAGGCCTGGTACAATATCACGCAGTAACCGGAATGATGGTGTGGCTGGACTTTGTGCGTATGAGAGAAAGACCCGTGTCATTTCCTATTTACCACCCGTTATATTGTGCAAGGAAGGCATGCTCTCCCAGTCACTCATTTTCCTTCCTCATCACACCCCTAAAAGACTAGAACCCGCCCCCCAGAGAGTGAGAAGTAGAAGAAGAAAGAAAGAAAGAAAGAAAGCCATTGTCCAACCCAGCCCAACTCTCCAGACCAGAATTGTTTTTCCATGTCAGCCAGATATCCCCCAGTCCCTGCTTTCCTGAACCCGTTGAGGTGTACAAGCCGTGGTTGATTGATTAGCTGGCAGATATGGGTAGGGTAGAGTTAAAGTCGAAGCCGAGACCGAGAGAGACAGTGGCCGAGATGGAAAAGGAAAGACAGAAAATGAAAAGGCGACGGATTAAAACCATCAACGACCAGAGAGAGACACTGATGGAATCCTCTAAGAGGAGAAATCTGTAATGGCACCAAGCACGGCGTCAGTAAGGTATACAGTAAATCTCACGAGAATACAGTGATGGATGGGTGGGTGGATGGACAGATAGATAGGAACGAGAAGGGGAAGGGGATGTCATGACGACAACGACAACAACAACATCATCATCACCATCATCATCACGCACAACCCCCATGGAAGGATGAAATCATGGCTTCCAACCCTTCATGAACGCGGCGCGGTACCGGAGCATGTCACTCCTGTACTCATCACCATCACCCTCACCACCATCAAGATCATCACCACCGTCAAATTCATCATCATCATCATCATCATCATCATCATCATCGTCATCATACTGACCCTCATCGCTGAGCGCCGAGACGGTGCCCGTGTTAGGCGCCGGGACCTCCTTCTTGATGCGCACGGGGTTCTTGCGCTCAGGCTTCTCCTCTTTAATGTCGGCCTTGGAGTCCTCTTCGTCGTCGTCGTCGATCTCGGACGCGACGTCCTCGGGCGGCGCCAACTTGCGCTTCTTGGCGCTCTTGCTGGGCGTGCCCGCGTCGCTCGACTCCTTGGCGGCGACTACCGCCTTGCCGCGCGGCGTCGCCGGCTGCGGCGTGATGTCGTGCGCCTTCAGCAGGCGCTCGTACCGCTTGGCGCTGTAGGAGGGGGGTGGTTAGTCAGTCAGTTGGGGGGTTGTCTTTTAACAGTGAGGGACCAGGAGAGGGAATATAATCAAACGCCGCTACGTGTGCAGATACGAGACTTACGCGGCGGCCTTGGAGACGATGCTGAGCTCGTCAGCGACAGCTCCAAAGTTGATCTAAAGGCGTGGTAAGATTTACGAGGCGGTATCTGAGAGGGGATTGGGGAGAGACGTACCTTGCCTGCGGCCGAGTGGCGGATGCAGGACAAGAGGAACTTGAAGTGCGACTCGGTATCGACGGTTGGCATCTTGGCGGTTGCAGACGAGGATTGAATGCTGTGATTGGATTGTGAGCCTTGCGTCGCTGCTTGAGTGAAGACAGCGGCTGATTGGGGGCGGCCTGTGACAGGCAGGAGCGGGAGAGCAGCGACGGTGAGTCAGATCCGTACCCAAAAAGTGAGACTCGAGATGGTAACTCGACGACTCAATGAGAGGGGAATTCAGAGCTACTAGAGGGATTTGTGTGCTCTATCTCGGGGTCTTGTCTGGATGTGTGGAAATGTGCGAGGACAGGGCTGGATGAGGACAGAGCGGGACAGGATATGTCGGAAGGTGCAAAAGACCGAGGACGGGAGCGGGGAGGGGCAAGAGGCCAGGCAGGGCTCGAGACCTAAAGGACAGGCGGCTCGTTGACAGCCCGGGGAAGCTGCTACGGGGGATCTCGCCTGTCGTGCGACAGCTTACCTCGGTCGGGGTCAGATCCAAATAATTATCTGGATCGGGGTACGGAGGATGCGAGATCAGGACTGAAATAAAGCTTAGACTGGATAGTCGAGAAGCCTGTCAGTGTCGAGTGCTGTGAGACCACGAGAGAGGAAAATGAGTTTGTGTCTGGACGTAAAATTCGGCTACCAGATAGATGGGGCTTGGGGTTTTATAGGCACAGACAGAGTCTCTTGTCCGGTGTGGGGCCGCAGAGGAGACGGTCGACTACAGTACCGATACGGCCCGATTACACATGCAGTACTGGACATCGTCCGTCCAAGCTATTTGATTCCAGGTGAGCTCGAGGGCCAAGTGATGTCATGCAACGGCCACTTGACTGCCAGTCGAGGATTGCTCCACTACTCTCCCGGGTCACGCCTCTCGCAGCCGAGATGCAGCCAATTATCTATCTGTCTGCCTATTTTGGCTGCCAAGGCTCCAAGTCAAAAGGGGTTTCTATCCTATCGTCTCATGAATTGCAAGTTAATTAGGTACCAATAGTTTGAGCCTTGGATGTCTTTTGTATGCCACTTGATGCCTTGAACTGGCCACGAGTGGCAGTCAATCGGGTCACTGCCGATTCCCCCGCCATTGGTTCTAGGAGGACTGTCTTGTCTTTGAAAACCGAACTAGCTTTGGGGTTTGGTACCCGGTGTCTTGGTAGCTGAGTGAGAGGCTTTTGAGTGTGAGACATGTCTGATATCGTGAAAGGAAGCCGGACAGTTCTAACTACATACGAGACCTGATCCTTCCAAATCAATACCTTAGCCGGTCAGGGCAAGACCTGCAGCAAAAAGAAGTCCAAACCCGGGGCGAGTGTCCCTCTCTCCGTGGGCAGCCCGAGGGAGTGGTTGGCACTGTTTCGTGGCCGAGACCTCGGGCTCAACGTGAAGCTGGCCCGGGTGAGGAGATTCTCACTTGAGCCCTCGCAATACCTCGCTCCCAAACATGCTCCCGCCTGCCAAAGTAGTGGGCCACCAATCAACCCAAGCACCAGATAGGGTTGATTGTCACTTGACCTATTGTTCCTCTCTCCGGGTCTGGTTTCAAACGTGCCTTCCCCACCCACCCACGCCCGCCACCCGTCAACTCGTCGACTGCGCTGCTTGCCTGCCTGCCTATAAATTCCCGGCCCTCGTCCCCTCGACCCAGCCTTCTTCCTTCTTCCAGCCCACACCAACAATTTTCGTGAGATTCTCTCCTTCCGCTTCCCACCATTCACGCTTGCCATCAAGAGCCCGACATTGGTTTCGAGCTTCATCAACTCAAACACCGTAGGTCAACTCTTCCATTAACTATCTTGCACCTTCTCCCACCATTCCTTGCGGCTTCTTCCCGACCGCAATTGGGCAAACCCACATTTCAATTTCCACAAAGATTTAGATGCCCAAACTACCTAGCGGCCTTGTCTTTCCATCACATCCATTCAATTGCCCCATCCGCTGCTTGGTCGTCTTCCCAAAGTTTTTACCTCCTGCCTTCCCAAGTTTCATTCTCCATTTCAGTCATCCAAATCCACACACACCTACACACAATCTGTGTATGAGATCGCTTACTCAATCAATCGCATCCGCAGGCCCAAACAACACCAGTCTTCAAAGACAATCGCCAACATGCCTCCCAAGAAGTCAGCAGCTGCCACCTCGGAGAGCGCGGACGGCCCAGCTGTTCCCACCCTGAAGGGCAAGGTCCCCACCGAGGGTGACACTAAATTCATCTTCGCCCTTCTTGAGAACTTCTCCACCAAGCCCGACTTCGACTGGGAGAAGATTGCCGTCATCCTCGGCCTCAAGGATACAAAGTGCACCAAGGAGCGCTGGCGTCAAATCCGCCTCAAGTACGACATTGACGTCCCCGAGACTGCGGGCGCTGCTGCCACGCCCAGCCGGGCCAAGAAGACTCCTGCTACTCCTGCTACTGCTGCTGCTTCCGGTGACGTTGGCGGCGATGCTGTCATGGAGCCCTTCACCCCGACTCCCAAGAAGCGTCGTGCTCCTGCAGCGAAGAAGGCTGCGCCGAAATCGGCATCGACTGTTGTTAGCGAGGACGAGCTGGGCGGAAAGGCCACTCCCAAGTCGGCGGCCAAGAAGCGTGGCTCCGAGGACGGCGAGAACAACGATGCCCAGTCACCCCCCAAGAAGAAGCCCACCCCACGCAAGCGAGCCCCGGCGAAGAAGGCGGCCGCCCCCACTTCGGCCAGCGTCGCCGAGGAGACAGCCAAGCTCAAGCTGGAGGCTGGTGGCAAGGAGGAGGAACCCCATGTCAAGGAGGAGCAGTCGGCTGAGGCTGCCGATAAGGACGGCGACGTCGACATGAAGAACGACGGTGCTAAGGAGGACTCGCCGCTGTCAGATGCTCCCGATGGCATCTAAACCTGGCACTCATCACCAAATTGCTTTCTATGGCTTGTTCTACCCCATTCGCCCTCCTCAGCACCTGGCCGCGCCATGATTGTCTCCCAATCTCTCTTTCTATAGTGCAGTAGTTGGACAACCTGTGTCGCATCTTCTGCGTACTGACGCATACCGAGCGAGGATATTTGGCTAGGCTGGGAAAAATAGGGAGCATATGTTGCGCTTGGGGTAGTTTTTTTTCTTTTCCAGTTGGGCACGTTTTCTTTCACTAAAGGTACACAAGCTGCGTCGTGGCTAGGCAGATGACTCTTACTCTCGAGCAGGAAGCATCACGGAACTAGCTAGGCTGATTGTATAATACACACACTTTATCATTACGCTCTTGATCTTGATGCCTTGTGAACTTTGAACTGTTCGTCTGCGCCTGTGGGAGTGGACTTCATGTCCGAAAAATAATTTCACCTAGGGGTGGCCCGCCTTGCACGTAGCCTTTTCGTGATGGCCTTGCAAGGCACCTGCTTTTCCTAGACGGCATGTCACCACACTACCAGCGCAACCAGGCTGTAAAAAGGAGGCCACAGCCCTAAATAACCTTGACCATCAGTGATACCCAAACCGCTCCGGCCAATACGCCCAGAGGCAGTGGACTTGGCTTTCCTACCTAGGGCCAGAAAACGCAGCAGCACCTGGATACAGCCAGCCAACCAGCCAGCTGCCAGTGGAAAGGACAGGCAGAACTACCACAGCCAACAGCACCCTTACCTGTGCAGAAATCCACACAGGACAGCCTCATGAGGGGCAATCGACTGTATTTCCAGTCGCCCAACCGAGATGGATATCCCTCCAACTCGTAAAAATGACCCAAACAAGAGATCAGATACGACAGCTCATCGCCAGCAGCTTAAACTAATCGCGCCGCCTGCTCTGCCATCCCTGCCACCTCCGCCGTCATACTACCGGCCAGCACGCCACCACGAACCAGCACCGCTCATTCCGCCGATAGAGCATGCCCCATGACTGAACCGTCAGGGCTGTGTTCTCGCAACGGTGTACGCTGATCGCCGTACAAGATCCAAGAACCGAGATTCAACAGGGGACTAAGAGAACAAGATGCGTGAAATAGCCGTGGACAGATCCCCGTGCTCTTTATTCTTCTGCTACAGAAATAGCACAGCACAGCTCGGCCAGCCGAGACGACGCCCAGAAAATACAAGGAGACCAGGCTGGCGTTGGAACACGAGCCAAAAACGAGCAAGACTGCATGCTAATTATTGTTCTTATGCTGGGATAGCCTACAGCCTACAACCTACAGCCAATACAAGTACCGTTGCCCAGACCTTCAGACAACAGGTGTCTGTTTTTGTCTGCTGGTGCAGCGGTAGCTTACGACAGTTCTTTGCAAGACAGGCTCGAAACCTCTTTCCTTCTCCTACCCAGCCGACGCCAGCCCCGAGCCAGGGCACGAATCCCCTTCCACGTCCCAACTGGCGGCGATAACGGGTAACAATCCGGCCGCATCAGAATGATAACATCCAACGGAACCAGACACTGAGACGATAATTACCCCGCGCATCTCGGGTGATACCCGCCTCGAGCAGAAGATGAAGAAGACGAAGAGGGGCGGTCCCAAAGCCACCCCGCTCCGCCTGCCATGATTACTTTCCCGGCGCCAGAAGCCAGACGACGAGATCACTGGCGGGTCTAACTATTACAACCAGCCCTGATGAATCATCACGGGCCGGCCTGCTGTGCAACTACCAACATCAAGCATCAGCCATGGGTCTGCGAAGTCATCCAACCTGAGCAGCTGGATCCGCACCGTCTCGGGGAATTTTTGGATAATCAAGAGCGCAAAGGCAGGGATTACAGGCGAGGCAGGTTGACGGCTGGTTGGTTGTTAGCAGCATTGGCAGCAGAACTGGCAGGAAATCATATTAAAGAAACAAAGAGGGGAAAAAAAGGGGCAGACAGGTTGTGGTGCTGCGGTGCTGGATTGTCTCCTAGAAAGACAGTGGCAAGGATACATATATCGTCAACTGTGGAATTTCCATCCCTCTCTCTCTCTCTGTTCTTCTTCTTCTTCTTCCTGATCCCCCCCACCGCACTCCACCGAATCCACGATAACAGACATCATATCTACCCAGGGAAACCGATAGCAACTCAGACGAGCAAATGACCAGACACAAGCGTTGCTTGCAATGCGTGCATATTCACGTTTAGACCTGGTCTCGCAGTGAGGGCCAGGAATCAGGGATCAAAGTTCTGGCACTGGCTGGCCCCAGTGAAAGTTCGGACATGGCAGGGAGGTGTATAGTTGATTATGCCGGGCAAGAGAGAGAGGTCAGGAAAAAACCAACGACCTACCCTTGGTCAACCAACGATGGCCTTCAAGGCCCTGTTCGTGGCTGGAGAAAGAAAGTAAGGGGGGCAGTGGACAAAAGCAGACCGCACTGATAGGGTACCGGCCGAGCCGGCCCAGCCCAAAAGGAGTCACAAACTAATCCCAATCCCGATCCCAGTACCACACGAATCCATGCAACCCATCAGCATATTATCTGTCCAACCCGGTTCCGTACCATACCATACCACACCGTAGATAAAATGAATGAATGAATGAATGAATCAATGAATGAATGAATGAATGAATGAATGAATGAATAAATGAATTAATGAATGAATGAATGAATGAATGAATGCTGACTCAGCAACCTAGCCCCCCACACACAACTTACACCCACCACACCACCTCCAGTCCACAACCCCCCAAAAAACCCCCAAAACCCCTCCCTCAAAATGAAATAGTCCGTAATATTCCAGCCCCATCCGCCAAGTTCAACTGCCCAGGTAGTTCAGTTCGGTGCAGAAAAAGATAGCGACATGTGACACGTTTGCCTTGACGTCCGTTTAGAGGCAATCAGGCGGCGCGTTGCCGCGGCAACAAATGCTTGGCGTTTCCCCTTTTTCCTGCCGTCCGCTGTCTGTCGCTTTTTGCTTGATCCCCACACCCTTCCCCCTCCCCCAAAATTAATTGAAACCACATCCGCGCCGGGAATTTCAATTGTATTTGATTGAAGGCACCGCAAGGATTGATATTCAGGCTGTGGCGCGTATTGTTGCAGACAGGTACGTAGGTAGACAATTAGTCATGCACCACACAGACAGGCAATCAGTGACGCATCACACATTGTCAAGAGCAAGTAGAAGAATGACTGGCTTCCTATACGAGATGGCTATCTGCCATAACCAGCTGCGATATCAGGCCTCCAATAATGAAGAAGCCTGCGACTGCAGCAAGTATCGAAAGCCTATCTCGTAAAAGCCGTGTCCCAGTATGTCCCAGTGCCGGTTGATGTGCGGCCAGTGTAATAAACAAGGAGAACTGAAAGAACAGAAGCCGATTCCGTGCCATGCCGCTGCTTTCCAAGGGAAAGCAAAATCCGCAAAGCCAGGCCGAGCTCCAACGCCATGCTGCTTCCCAGTGTTATCTCCAGTCCGATTGCCCATGACGCCCAAATCAACCGAAGAAACCAAGTGAAAATCCCAACTCCATGAACCGCCCACCAAAGAAGAAACCCAGCAAGAACCACGAGCAATCCGCCATTATCCGAGAGGTATTTCCCAGAAACAACTCTCCCGCGAGGACCCCATGATGCCCTGATCAAAACGAACAAGGTATGCCGCCTCGCCATGAAGAAATGTTACTGGACTCAGAGTCAAAGTTGGAGATAAAACCCTTCGGCCCCAGGTTATGTCGAATGCTGCTGGTAGAAGCCGAGTTCTTAAACCTCTTTAGGCGGCATCGGAAAAGTCGTTGGGGGGTAGCTCCTGGCTGTTGAGAGGATAAACCGTTAGCGATGTATCACGAATGAAGGTAGTGGGATACTTACTCCGAAAGAGGCTCCTCCTTCTTGACTTTCTTTGAGGGAGTTTTATTGTCGCACTCCTCATCGTCCTCCCCCTCAGAATCTTGCTTCTTCGCCTTGCGCTTGGCGGAAGTCTTCTTAGCAGGGGTACTGGTAGCGCTACGCTTGCGAGGAGTCTTGGGCGTGCCCGATGCACTCGGAGCAGACTCAGCACCGCCGGCGACGGCTCCTCCATCCTTGCGACGGAGCTTTTGTAGATGCTGCCTGCGAAGAGAAACCGTTAGCTTGTGAACATCCCAATTGAAAGTGGTGCACTAGGCAGGCAAGACAAAGCCAAAGCAAGCAGACGCGAAAAGAAAGTGGAAGTGAAAGTGAAAGTAGTACGTGATCGCCTTCACGGTGCAAGTGTAGCCCATTTCATGCATCCGAGCCATAACACCACGGAGCTGCTCCTGGGTTGGCTGCAGCTCTTGGGTGATGGCCGTGAGGAGATCATGGTCGGCGTGGTGACCCCAATTCATGCGATCGGCAGCCATGTTTGCTTGGGTAGAGGAAGCAGTTGAGATCTTCAAAGTGAAGAAGTCAAGAAGTCAAGAAAAAAGAAACCGAGCCAATTCGAAATGTGAATGCGCGAATGAGTGCTGCCTTGTAGAGCTGGTGCCGACGGCTGACTCTTGTGCGACGGTGGATGAGGAAGAAGGAAGAAGGGAGAGGTTGCAGAGGAGAGGAAGAGGGGCGGGGGAAATACATTGCGGCGCTCGCAGTGTAGCTGTATCCCTTCTCAGCAACGCGGTTGAGGATCTGGTCCCACTCTATCTGACTTGGGGGCGCCTCCAGGATGACTGCCTGCAGCAGAGCCAGGTGGGCATCTGCATCCCAAATAGTCGGCTTTGACATGATTTTGGGCTTGATTCCGCGATATTCTTGTTGCGTGGTGACGGTGAAGCGGGTTTTGCGCGCACAAACGTAAAATTTGCCGCCAGGCTTGAGAGGTGAGGAAGCGGGGGGGAAGAGGGAAGGAGTAGCTAGCGACTGAGACGGGAAGAACTGGGGATTTCGGCTAGCCAAAAACAAAACTCAGGCAAGTGCCCCGCAATCAAAAACTGGAGTATGAGATCTGGTGCACGAACATGAGAGCCCCCTTGGAGAACTGGTGCTTGTCGCTCAAAGCTGCCGTGATGGCAGTGTAGTCGTCCGGGTTCGGCCGGAAGTGAGCTACAAACGCCATTAGAAGGTCTGTGTGGACCTCGGCATTCCAGTTCATGAGCTGTCGAGAACTCATTTCTAACAATCGTAGGGAGGTAAGGTAGTCTCGTCTGGCTAAAGACGAGGCGAAAGAGAGGTTGAGGGAGCGAGGTATGGGGAGAGAGGCGGACGGCAAGCTTATATACTCGAGCAGGTAGGTGATAAGCAGGTAGGTGATACAAGGCACTGCCCCGTCCAGCTCCAGTACCTGCCGCCGCCTGCCGCAACGTGAAAGGAAGGGAAAACAGAAAAATACCTGATGGCGTTCCAGCCCATGTTGTGGCCCCGCGCTTGCATGACCTCGACGATTTGTTGATGCTGTTCTTTGGTGAGCGGACCTTGAACCTGCATCACCGCCTCAAATAAATCCTCTCGGATTTCTTCCCATTTAGCCATCGCGAGATTGAGATGTAATGAGTAGGCAATACACTAAAGACGCTGCTGTGTGTAGCTGAGAGAGATGAAGTTGCGGGAAACGTGATTGAGTCAAGCTGCCGGAGCGGAAATTTTTGGAGGAGAAGGAGTGGAAGAGGAGAAAAAGGCTTGGAGGGATCCTTATCAGCTGCGAATTACGCAGCCTCCGGACCGTCTCCACAACTAAGCTGCCCTGCCTGAGCAAACAAGAGCACAGGCCATGCACGGAGCCTCAGATAGTGATTCAAATCTAGACGCGAGATAAGGGGGATAGCAGCAAGATAGGATACCGTACCGGATACTGTCCCAGTTGGTTTCGTGGTCGCGGTCCTTCATGAGCTCGACGATCTTTTCCTGGATCTCTCGCTCCAAGAAGGGCTGGAACGCCGTATACATGGCGATCATCAGGTCCATGTGTGCCTGGTTGTCCCAAATGTATGAAGGCATCGTGTATAGCTTTGTTGGCTGTAGGGGGGAGTCGAGAAAGGTAGGTAGAAAGCCGCAGAGAGACGGAAACCAAAAAAAGGAGAAGACTCGGGAGAGAAGACGGGTGGTGACGGAGGGAAGTTTTTCTGAAACTTTTCGAAAAATACATGTACGATCACGCGTCCACAGCACGAAGCGGAACTTACCGAATACCCTGCCACGTGAAGTCGAGACCCTTAGTCTCCAGGAAGCCCATGATCACATCTTTATTCTTGGAGATCGCAACATTATTTATGGCCATTACCTCGGCCAACGCGCCGCAAAGGGCCATGTGCGCGTCGTTATTCCACTTCGACTCCTTCGCCTGGGCAGGAGTCTCCATTTGTGCTGTGGTAAGATGCGGGAAATGTGTAGACTTTCGCCGGGTTTGAGTCGTAATGATCGGTCGTAATGGATTGCTTTGATGCTGTTTGGAGAAAAGGGCAGAGTAGTCCGGTGCGTCAATGAGGTTTTGGATAGGAGGAAAGCGGAGGAAGAGGACGAGAGCCCAAGCCGGTACTCTTAATTTATTTGGGGGGAAAGAGAAAGGGAAAGAGAAAGTGGGGCGCGCGGATAGAGCAGAGTCGACACCTTCACTACGGTATCACTTGAAGGTCTCGCTGCCGCCGCCGCCGCCGCCGCCGCCGCCGCCGCCACAGGTGCCAGGCAGCTGGGAGACGATAGATGTTACACGGAGCCGGTGTATGGCGAGGCATGAATTGCGGCCGCGGCCTTCTCACAGATAGCGTATCCTCATTTCTAGCTTACACAAATCGACGCATTCCGCGTGCTGCTTCTACGCCGACCTATACGCAACTGATTCAAAATATAATACAGAATGAAGCTACTCAAATCGAGGCCGGCCAGCCTCGTCGCCAGAACATCCACCCTTACTCGCCCATTCATCATCAAGCTGCCGACAACTAGGCTAACAACGCCCAGGCGCTCTGGAGTGAGCGACCAGAGACAGATCATATTCCACATTGTCTCATCCCGTCATTGCCGTTACAACCCACTCAAAAGCACAGCTATCCAGACAAGACTACGTCCAAAACTCCGACCCGTTCCAAACAGAAAGCAATCCTTGCAGCCAGATGCCACCGACAGAGTCGACGACGGCGGATAGCTAGAGCCAAAACGCCGGATAGAGCTACCCGTCAATTCTCAGCCCTCTGACCAGACACGCTCATCAGGCACCCACTCGTTAGGCACCCAGACGTTCTCGTCCGACGATATGCTCTACGCCTCGCCATAGTTGAAGCTGGAAACAAGTCAGCACGGGCTCCGTCGCGGAAAGAGAAGGGAAAAGATATAGGAAGATAATACAAACTCTGTCGTGTAGCCATGCCCTTGTGGAGGGTTGCTATTGTTATGGGCAGCGAGAGCGTTCATAACGGCTTCGTCTTCCAGCGGCGTCGTGTCCTGGCCATTGTCGAGCCTGGGACGCTTTGCGGGTTGCTCGTCGTGATCGTGATCCTCAAGGCTGGGGTCCACGGCTATATCGTCATGCACGGGTGTCTGTTCCTCGCCCATGCTGGACGAGCCTTCGGCAGGTGACTGCAGTGCCTCGCCGCCCTGGCCGACCTGCACGCCGCCAGAGCTTGGGAGGCCAGAGACATCGCCAGGAACGCCAGACATCGGCAAGCCGTGAACGCCGGGCAGGCCGTGCATGTTGTGGACGCCGATGAAACCGTGCATGCCAGCAACGGGGGCTTGGTGGGGGACCCCCGAAAAGCCGGGGACGACGGGCGAGGCGGAGGCGCTGCCTTGGCCCCCCTGAGCGCCGGCGCTGCCTTGCTTCCTTGGACGACCGCGGCCGGGGCCAGGCCTGCGGGTGATGGGATTCAGGGTGGGATCAACTTTCCTTACCGGGTCGGATGGGGGCGGGTTGGCTGGCGGGTCGATTTTATTAGAAGCCCGACGCAGCCCCTGGAAGTGTTGCCTAGATACGGGTCAGTGAGGTGGCCGAGTGAGAGTGGCGGATAAAGGCATATGGACGGGGACATGATATGACAAGACGATGTCCAAGCTCTCAGGGGCTGGGTGTCGAATACAAAAGGGGGAAAGAGAGAAGCATTCAATAAGCCTGCTCTGTTTGAGAGGACTGAGACTGGCAGAAACCGACAGACAAAGAGACACGCCAAGACAAGAGAAAAGACGTGAATATTGTATGTCGATGCAGGCCGGGCAGCTATGAGATCAGGAGTGGTGATGATGGTGGCGGTGATGGTGATGGTGATGGTGATGGTGATGGTAGTTGGTGGTTGGCATTTGAGACGGGTTGTGGAGCCATCTTGTGTGGACTCGACCCGACTCAACTCGGCAGAGACTGAAGACTCACCGACATCCTTCATTTGTAAAGCCATAGCCCATGGAGCGCATGTGGTTGCCGATGGTGGTCCATTCTGCGCCGCTGATGACGCCAATGTTCTTGACCGACAGAATGGTGAAAAACAGGTCCTTGTCGGCCCGGTCGTTCCAGTTCTTGTTCATGGCGGGCGGGCGGAGACAGGCGCGCGCGGCGGCGGTGGCGGCGTCGGCGGATGGGCGTGCGTGCGTGCGTGCGTGCGTGCGTGCGTGCGTGCGTCGGCGAGGCGATGCGATACTAGCAATGTGCAAGTGTCTGAAAGCGATCGCGCCGGTGGATCAGCGTGGCCGTTGAGAAAATTGCTAAGGGCTGCTAAGCAGAGATGTCAATCCAGCCGCCCGAGACGACCTGGCCCAAACACTTGTCCTCAGTACTGCGGGCTCAGCATTTAACCGAAAGCCGGGCAAACTTTCCCCTCTACGGCATACTATAGGGCCAAGTCGGCCAAAACCAAAAATCGGTATATAGGTCTACCCCGACCGTACAATGGCATTTTGGTTTTACTACATAAAGACAGCACATTACGCCTTTGCATCAAACAGGGTAGTACAATCGTAATAACCATTGTGGTCGATAACCCTCTTATGCCCTCACCGAATTACCCTACGTACATTTCGCCGTTGCCTCGTACAATGCTCTCCCTAATTACCATATGCTTGAATTATCACTCTTCGTTAGCCACCTACCTACCTTTACGTGTACTATGTTGTGAGCCATCGTCAACTACCTGCACTCTATTATAAGCCATCGTCAGCCACTTGCTCTATTACCTCCATTTATATCGTACCCCAGTTGCACTGTAACCTCTTAACCCCCCCCAACCCCCCCCTGTCAATTGACTGGCGCGGGCAACTGACCTGCGTACAGGTTGACCGCAGGACCCGGGTAACTGGCTTGAAACTAACCTACCTTCTTCTTTATATATTACACCAAAATCACTATTGCTTAAGTGCAATAACAAGTTAGTGCAAAAACTGGCCAATGCTCTCAACAAAGAGGGTTATACTACAACTGGGCCTTCGATCCGTAGCTAGAAAATTTTCCCTTTTCTTGCGAGCCAGTTACCCAGGTCCTGCAGTCAACCTATACGCAGGCCAGTTGCCCGGGCCAGTCAGTAACCTGTCAATTACAATTGCAAGCCAGGTCCTAGGAGCCAGCCAGTCGCCCGGGTCAGTCAGCCAGCCTGTCGACTGCAAGCCAGTTGCCCGGGCCGGTCAAATGCAAGCCAGCCAGTCGCCCGGGTCCTGCAGTTAACCTGTACGCAGGTCAGTTGCCCAGGCCAGTCAGTCAACCTATGCCCAGGTAGGTTGCCAGGGTCTTGCAGTCAAGCTGGGCAGTCAATCCAGTCAGTCAACCTATCAATTGCAAGCCAGGTGCCCGGGTCCTACAATCAACCTGCCAGTCAGTTAGTCTATACACAAGTTAGTTGCCAGGGCCAGTCAACAGATAGGAAGGTAGGTAAGTTGCAAGCCAGCCAGTTGCCCGGGTCAGCCTATTGACAGGAAGGTAGGTAGGTTGTAAGCCAGTTGCCCGGGCCAGTTAGTCAACCTGTATGTAGGTAGGTTGTCAGGGTCTTACAGTCAAACCGGGCAGTCCAGTACTATATGGCCCGGGTATGAAAGATGTAATTACGTAGCCAGGTAGTAATATTACATTCACGATACGTAGGCGCGTTATATACCAAACTAAAAACCCAGCGCCCGAGCGGTCCTACTGACTGGCTCTGGGTCCTTGCTTGTAGTTGACGGGCTGACTGGCCCGGGCGACTGGCTGGCTTATAACGTACCTACCTTCCTGTCGACTGGCTGGCTCCTGGGACCTGGATTGTAGTCGATAGGTTGGCTAACTGGCCCAGGCAGCTGGCTTGTAACGTACCTACCTTTCTGTCAACTGGCTAGCCTAGGCAACTTACCTACGTACTGCTTGACTACAAGACCCGGGAAGCTAGCTTGCAGTTAACAGGTTGACTGCCCGGCTTGACTACGAGACCCTGGCAACCTAGCTGCGTGTATTATGTAGGTTGACTGACTGGCTTGTAAGGAAAGTGAAGATTTTTCTGGCGGCGGATCGAATAACCGGAACATCTATAGAGCCGAAAAGGCCCGGTTGCAATGTAACCCTCTCACTGCGAGAGCTTGGGCCAGTTTTGGCACTTAACATTGTATTGCAATTAAGCAATAACCTTAATACGCTATTAAGGCCCGGAAAATAACACATATAAATCTCTATTAGGATATTGTTGTAATGTGGTGAATAAGCGAGTACGATAAGTGACAAAGCGTTGACCCCCCTAGGGTCAAAGTAGTAAAGTACGGTCTCAATTTTGGTTTTGGCCGACTTGGCCCTATAGTATGCCGTACCCTCACCACCAATCAGAAATCGGAAGGGCTGGGCGTTGCTGCCTCAGGCGGTAGCCCCAAAACGGCTCTTGGCGAGATAAGGACACGCCCCGCCTCCTGTGGGGAAGCACCCCGCCCCGCCTGGAGTCGAGTCTCCAGGTCCTCGTGATTTGGCGCCAGGGTCGCGAGATCAGTCACACAGTGTCAAGTGCGACGCGCTGTTAGCCAGGCCCGTTCCAACCTCCTTCTTTCCTGCGGCTGTAACGGCCCCTCCAAACCCGCCAACCCGCCGCTCCCACTCCAACATGCAATCGAGGCAGCAAAGCAGTCTGTCAATTGTCTGCAATTGGAACCGCAACATTTCATCCTCAATTCTTTCAATTATTTGAGTAATGGCCTATGACAAGAGGACAGACAATTGCGCACACTCTGGATGCCGTTGACATTAAATTGACATGACGTGCCCATTTTGCAGCCTTGCAGAAGGCCGTCGTTGGATATCTGGGCCAGCGAGCCTGCGGCCCCGACAGACTGCTTGAACTGAAACCCTCTGGGCTGGGCGGGGTACCTCGCAATACTATGTACATTCAGCAGGTGGTGTCTGACCGCTACATTGCCGCTTTCGCTTTTGCAGCAAGGCTGGCCGAGACTTGCTCTCAACCGCGTCCCTTGTGCTCTGACGTGCCTCCTGTTGGGGCCACGTACACCCTACAGCCGCCTTGGTACTGGCGATGTAGAAGAGCTGTATGCGTATGCGCAGAGCAGAGTATCCAAAACGGCAAGCCTTGGCGCAGCGCGCCTTGATAAGTTTCATCCAGAGAGGTTCGCGGACCATTTTTCGCAGCACCGGGACAGCGGCGGTCGCCAATGAAAGCAAGCGACAAAAGGGACTCTTAAAATTCCCAACCCCCCCCATTTCCCCAAATCTGACTCGAATGACTCACAGCTTCCTACGTACTACTGCGTAGAGTGTCCCCGTGCCGCCGTATCACACCGTTCCTGGGCTTGGTTTCCGATCTTGCATGACATCCCGGACCTGGCCTGGGGAAGCGGAGGGCAATGCCACAGCCTTTTTGGAGGGGGCAGCAGTTTGCTAGCTCAGCTCAGATATTATTATTGTGAGTGTCAAAGTTTAAGCAGTTGCAGTTGTCGCGCCAAATGTTGTCCATTACCATGTTTGCTTCTTGGTCGGACGCGCAGCAGCAAACGACGAAAACAGCGTGCATTGGGCCGCTGTATTGGTGATTGGATTCGCCACTCGGGGGAAGGGGATTGTCTATCAATGTCGCCAGCAGATTGGGGGAGACACGGACTCGAAGCTGTCCGGGGGGGGGGGGGGGTGGTGCCACACACACACAATCCACTGTCGGCAGGCGACAGGGATCTAGATGGTCAAGCTGCATGGGAATGTCTTGTCGAGGCAAAGGAAAGAAAAAAAAAACCACTTAACGCGGTAGCGCCGCGATGGCGCGTCGCCCTGTCTGGGTCCCCCACCACCATCACGACGTCGAGTGTGGGTGTGGGTGGGCGGACGGACTTGTGCTCCTTTTCTTCCCTTGGGGTTTTTGTTGAGATGTGCCTGCTTCCCCCCCCCCCCCCCCTTTGCCCCGCCTCCTGCTGCAATGCCCAGGCAACCATTGCCCCGGCAGCCATTTCAGGAGGCATGAATACAATATACAATACAATACAGGGAAAATAAAATAAGACACCAATATGTGGATGAGCTGAGTTCCGTTTTCCTCCTCTCGTGGGCGCAAATGGATGTGTTACGGGGCTGCAGACTACCTACCTACCTGATTAGACTGGCTGGCTGGAAATAGAGAGGATGAGCGAGCTCCGTGGCGCCTGAACCCAGTCCTGCCTACCTACTACCTTACCTACCTTGTGCTTCTAATTAGTTCCAGCTCCAGTTTTGACTCGAATTCGAATTCCAATTCCAATTCCAGTTGCATTTACCTTTGCATTTGCATCTGCAGTTGCAGTTCCTGTCTGACCCTCCTCGCATTGGCAAACGGGCTTGACCTTGACCTTGCTTGACGCACCTTCTTTTGTTCGCATGGCATGGCATGGTGGCGGCGGAGAGAAAGGGCTATCTCTTTTTCTTTCTTCTTCTCTCGGCTTGCTGCTGACAATAACTGCGGATCGCTTGCCTATCTTTGAGTAAAAGGGGACCTACCTACTGCCTCTACCTACCTGCTCCCCGCCAGACCACCCGGCAGAGGCCCTTCGACTTCTCTCCTCTCAAAACCCGGTGAAACAAGAATACAACTCCGCCAGCCTCACTAAAGAGAGAGCCGTCCGTCCGTGACTCAATCCCCCACCCTCTGCAGCACCGCAGCGGGACGAGGCCTGCCAACGTCATCCTCAGAACCGCCTGATTCCTTCTCTATAGCGTACAAAATACCTACCCGCTCAGCTGCTGTCCCCTCCTTGTCACTCGATTCCCCCGTGTCTTTCTCTCTCTCTTTCTCTGCTGGCTGTGTCGGCTGGCCCTCGACCGCTTGCCCGACCAGACCAGCGAGACCAGACCAGCGAGACCAGACCATACCGACCCGACCCGATCCGACTCGACTTGATCCGACTCGACTTGATCCGACTCGACTCGGCTCGACTCGAGACCAGAGCAGCAGTTGCCATCATGTCTGCCAACGACAGTCCCATGACGCGCTTTCTCTTTGCGATCCTACAGCAGAAATGTCTCAAGGATGTGAGTTTCTTCCCCCCTCCCTTCCCATTGTATTAACTAGCAACCAGTCCGCCAGACGGACAGACGACAGCAAGTGCAGCAAAGGTGATAAGAATCATCAACAGCTAACCCACGCGTCCTTCCGCGATGTAGATCGACTGGGAGAAAGTCGCCCACGACCCGATCCTGCTGCAGGACATCTCCAACGGCCACGCGGCGCGCATGCGCTACTCGCGGTTCAAGTCCACCATGCTGGGCCTGCAGCCTCAGCGCCGGAACCGCACCGCCTCTAATCCCTCACCTACTGGTACATCATCATCCCGCGTCTCCAAGAAGAAGCGAGACGACAAGGCCCGGCGCGACAACGAGCGAGCTGCCGCCGCCGCCGCCGCCGCCGCCGTCAAGCTTGAGACCGGAGGCATCATCATCAAACCCGAGCCCGACGTCCTCGGCGGCAGGCGGCTGTTTCCCACCACCACCACCACCACCACCACCACCCCGGAGCCGCCCCATCACCACCACCACCAGCAGATGGCCGGTCTTGACCTAGGAGGGGGAGATATGCACGCGCGCAGCATGCACATGCAGCGGCTCCTAACGCCGTGTAGTGACTCGGACGTCATGGCTGCCTCTACCGCCATGGCCGCCACCACCGCACACCCCTTCTCTACCATGGCGAGCCCCGGCAGCGAGATGGACATTCTCAGACAGCAGCAGCAGCAGCAGCAGCAGCACGCCGACGCGTCGTTTGACTTTTCCGGCGGCGTGCACCACCACCAACAGCACGACAACAGCAGCGGCTCGTGGCACCACCAGCAGCTATCGTACCATAGCCCGCCGTCGTACCAGTCCCCGGCGTCGTACCACAGCCCGGCGTCGTACTCGGGTTTTGCTCTCGGATATGGGAACGGTGGTGGCGATGGCAGTGAGGGCGATTACGACGTGTTGGGTGCCATGCTGGAGCAGCATGACGATGGTGTTTGATGGCGATGAGGACGATGCTGGCGATATTGCGGTCAAGCGCGAGTGGGAGTCGCAGCACTACCGTCCGTCACCAGGTCTAGACACGATTCTGTTTGGGGAGAAAGAAAGGGGCTTCGCTGTCGAGGTGCGGTCTGGGGCGTGTTGGTTTTCTTTCCATTCTTTTGTTTCGTTCACTCGTTCACTCATTCACTCGCTCACTTCACTCACTCACCCAGGGCTTTTTCCTAAGCTTGGGGGAGGATTTGTGAATTCTTTGTTCGTTTGTTTGGTCGCGGTCTTCTGGATTCTAGAGGCTGAGCCAAGGGGCTTGGAGGAGGGGATTCCATCTGTCTGTCTGGCTTTGGGAACGGTACTTGGGGTTCTTACAAACGGCTTGGGGCTCGGGGTGTTTTCCATTTCGTCCTTGGGTCTTTTCATTATTTTCCAGGGGGGTTTGGGTTTTGTTTACTTGCCGGCTGCTGCTGCCGACTCTGGGTTGGCTGGCCTGCTGGATGGCTGGCTGGCTGGATGGCGCGCGTGTGAAGGAAGGCTCTCTCGAAAGAGTGAGCGTTCTCACCTCCTCTCCTCTCCTTGATGCTGGTCTCGCTGGCGGCGAGCTCGGCCGAGTTGGCGCAACTAGATTACAGCGTGTGAGTATGAGGGCACTCTATCTCGCCTAGTAAATGAATTTATGACTACTACCTGACATGACATGATATGATATATGGCGGCGCTATTGAATCTACTTTTGTTATGAGGCTCGTGTAGACAGCGGCCTCAGTATATCTCGCCTGCCCGGCGGTGTTGCTCGTTATCGGGCTCATCTAGCCGGCAGCTTCTGGCCACGTCCGGCCTCCTCGGCTGCTGCCTGCCTTAACGGTCTGATACCAGCTGCAGCAGGCCCGGTTCTTGGCGTGGCAGCAGTTTGATATTTCATCCGAGGCATCCCAACGCCTCTTCGGCACTCATAGAGGAGTCTACGTCACCCCCGCCTCAATGCCCTTCAGGTCTCGGGGCTATCTCCACTACTTCCTCACTACTAACTCGTCACCGGACCAACACAACACCGCCTTCTTTCCTTCCTCCCCCACAAAAGTTCAGCTTCGCACCGTAAGAATTCCGAATCCGCTTTTAGCAACGATCTCGTCTTGAACCTTTTCACTTCCCTTACCCGCGAGATTTTGATTCCCCTCTTCTACCCTCCTCCAGCTTGGCCCAGACTCGTAGTCTACGGCTTCGAGTCTCGCCTCTGGTAAGTTTTGTCGAGCTACCCTCACTACGTCCCTCGGCACCTTTCGACTCGCCGCTCCCCGCATAAAGCTTTCTCTGCCCTCTACATCGTCTGGTTCTCTCTCGCACCTTCTCGCCCAGAATTTTTCCTGCCTCTCACACCATTCAGCTTCCCTGCTCTGAACCCGACAAGATATACGTCGCAGCATCGCGGGTAAGTTGATACGCTCCCGGCCTGTTACATTACGCATCGCTTTCACCTTCCCTCCGATTTGTAGCCCGAAGCCTGCCTATCTTGAATTCCTGCGCGTGACCATCCCGTCTCGAGCTCTTTCCTAAAAGGTTTCGCTCGCCGACACTTGAGAACCTTACTTCATATCACACCACCCGCCACCTCCTCCTACTTTCCATTCTTCCCCTCACCTTTTCAATACGGCTCAAGATTGTGGACCTGTTAGCCTCGTACATTACATTCTCAACTCTCCTTCTCATATCTCAATTTTCCTACTCACATCTCACATCTCGCACCTCGCCGCTTCACCCGATCACCAACCCCCGAATACTTCACTCACTGGGTCGAGTACTAATAAGCACCGCATCAGATCCACACGTACCCCTCAACTCACAAAAAGGTCCCAGCAACCCCCAAGAGCAAGAAATTCGGCAGTACCAAACAGAAGGCCTAGCCAACATGACGAGCAAGGCGATGAGAGCCGCCGCCGCGGCCGCCGCGGCAGACGACGGCATGGGCGACGGCGACAGTTCACGCCCCCCCATGCCCAACCAGGCCGAGAGCTACCTGTTCTACACCATGCACCTCGCCATGAAGAGCAAGCCAGATTTTGACTGGAATGCCGTCGCCGACATGAACGGCTTCAAAAACGCCGAGACGGCCAAGGTAAGCCGACCGACTCTCCAAACCGTGCAACACGGCAATTCCATCCGTGCCAGCCCGCTAACCGGCATGTGATTTCCTCGCCGTCTAGGTTCGCTACGGCCAGATCAAGCGTAAGCTCAAGATGGAGAGCTGGACTACTCCGGCCTCGGGGGCGCCGGGACCGGGTTCGGCCAAGCGCACGCCCGCTGGCGCCGGTTCCGGTGCCAAAAAGCAGGCATCATCAGCAGCTGGCTCGAGGCTGTCGTCAGGAAAATCCTCAAAGTTCGCCACCCCGAAGCGAGGATCCAAGGCGTCGAGGGCGTTCGACGACGAGAATGATGGAGAAGACGGCAACGAGGACGCCGGGCGAACCAGTCCCGGCACGCCAACTCCCGCTGCGCCCAGACAGTACCAAGTCCCGGCAAACTCCAACGCCGAGCCAGCCTCCAAGAAAGCCAAGGTCAAGCACGAGGCAATTACAAAGAAGGAGGAGTACGGAGACTGTGGTAGTAGCGTTGCCATGGGGATCCCCCGGTTCCCCCCGGTCGAAGACACGGCCACAGCAACCATGCCCACTCCCACTGGTGGCGGCGGCAGCAGCATCTTCGGCGAGGGCAACCAAAGCCACGCCTCCGGCAATCTCGCTGCCCGGTCGCGGGTTCCCGGCCGCGGCGGCGGCCGCGGCGTTTCAGGCCCACAACACAAGCCAGCCGCCTCGCGCACCAAGACGGCGGCACCATCCAAGACCCCCGGCGCAGCAGCATTTAAGGACATGATGTCGGCGGATAAGGTCGCGGCTAATCAGGCATACGGCGCCACTGCTCTGGGACCCGGATCCACCAACACCTTGACGGCGCCGCCGTACGTATACGACACTTCGGCGGCAGGCAGCGGCGAGCACCAGCCCATCGTGCTCGACATGGACGGCCACGACAGCTACCACCCCAGCCAGCACTTCATGCAGGCGCTGGACCATATCGACTACGCCGGAAACGACAACAGCACTGGTCGCGACGGCGGTGCCGACTGGGACTTTGATCCCAGCGGCGCAAGCTACTCTGTCTAGGCTTGGCTGTTGCCACCTCTCGTTGCTCAAAAACGAGCAAGCCACATCAGATCTCATCTCTCGCGTATTCTTTTTTTCCTCTTGTCTACCTACTTAGCACCCAGTGATGGATGGCACGAACAACAGGACACGGTCTTGTTTTTTTATTTTTATTTTGTTTGTCTTGGTCCTCTTTTTCGCCTGCCTGCTTTCGATCATGGCCACACCACCAACCACACCAGTACTTTCTTTTTTTTTCCCCTCTCTTCTCGGGGTTCACGCACTCCACGGCACACAGCACACAGCACACAGCACACATGCTGCGGTGTGCGGTGTTGAGATTCGCACCGCACCGGCAGAGATATCAATCACCAACCACCAGACGCAGTCCTGCTTTTCGTTCTCTCATTTCCTCTCGGCATTCTTTCCGCCCGCGGCAACGCCACTCTTCATGGATGCTTTGTGGGCATCGTCTTGGCACAGCTCTGGACGGACGATGAGGCTTTGGGTTTCTGCCTGCGTGGGAAACCAGCAGCATAATTAATTAGCTTGGGAGGGATCTCGGCGACGGGGCTTCATTGTCCAGCACGGTCTCGCTCGCTCACATGGCTGCCCGTGTTCTCCTTCCAGTGACTTCTTGGCCAAAAGGGCACGGCCAGGCGAGAGTCGGCTGATAGTGCCTGGTTGACTAGCCCGCTTGTTGCGGAAGAGTGGACGGCGAGACGATGGCCACGCCGTGGAGTCCCTGCGTTTGATCACTCGATCTTGGAGGAGGGCGCATTCGTGGGCGAGGAAACTCTTTCAAGGGGGAATATTGTATTGTATTGTACATTTTGTTTTTCTTTTTCTTTTTCTTTTTCTTTTTCCTTTGTTTCCGCCTGCGTGGCCTGCGGATGCGACTTCATACGGCTATTCTCGCGTTCATGGTTTCCTTCTATTTTCTCCTGCGGCCGGCTAGGCAGTTCCGTCTTTGCGAAGGACGCCGCCTTCGTTAGCTGGCAGTCGAACGAACACGGACACGGACAGACAGGTAGCTTCTTTCTCCGAAAGGGAAACAAGTGGGCAGACGCACACAGCTGGATGGGAGTAGAAGGGGGCAGGTGGGATGGATTAGTGGAGGGCTGGGATTGGAGTTCAGACTCGTGGCTCGGGTCTTCGATGACAGATCGCAGTGGTCAAGAGAGAGGTAATCTTGAATCTGTTGCTCTAGCTGCATAGCGCGACAGCCGCTTTACCTCATCACTGGTCACCAACAAAAAACCAAATAAGAAAAAAGAGAACGCAATCAGCAGAGCTCAACATATTCCCCGCCATGTCATCAGCACCGCAGAACCCGCGGGGATGGCCTACGGAAACAGACCGCAACAGCAGCCGCCGTCGTCATCAAATCTTCTCGCTCTGCTTTTCACAGATGGGCTGGGGAGAGGGTTGTGCGCCGCCGCTTTGCGCGGACAAGCCGGCCAGGGATGTCTGGGTAGTACTAGGCTCGTTCTCTTATAATAATGACATCACATTCTCTCTATACTGCTTTAGGTTTTCTTCTTCTAGTTGTGTGCGTGTTTGGCTGGCTGGCTAGCTGGCCCTGTCCGTATGGAATAGGATGTTTGCCTCCTCTCCTGTCCAGCCCGGGGGAGAAGAAAGGACACCGGGATGATGGGGGGGGGGGGGGGGCGGGAAATGGAAAACTCATAAACACCAACCATCCGGCGTCTCTGTGATTTATGTGTATCTCATGTACAGATCCTACGATGCCAAAGATGGATAATGGGCTGATTTCTTTTGGTTTCCCTGATTTGTTCGTACAGGAAAAGCGACAGACCAGGCAAACAGAGTACGGTTCTCGGCAGCTAGCTAGCCACTTAGGTGAAGGAATATGCCCCGAGTTTCGTTGCCTTAAATCAGCCAGCCTCCTTTACACGTCATGATTGTAGCACTCATGCCCGTAAGCCCGTATTGTCTTGTCCAGACTCACATGCATAGCCGTCCTTTGAGCGTTGAAACAGCCCAGCCATCCCAGGGGCCATGTACATGGAAAGCTGGGAAGCTGGAAAGCTGGAAAGCTGGAAAGCTGGAAAGCCAGGTACAGGAATGGACAACTACAGAGACAGTACCAGGGCAGTACAACACACATCACCGTCCATACAATCAATCTAGCCTACAGACTCGGCTACAACCCCCTCAACCCGACTAGCTGCAAAGTCGGCAAGGGACTATCTATAGTTATTAGTACAGATGACAGCACCATTAGCACTTGAGTTCGACTCTTCGTCCTTCGATCTCCTGTCTAACCAGTCCGCAGCAACACACCAAAACCAGCATACAGACAACATCACAGCCTGGAGGCACTGTGTCGATTCTTCATTTCCAGCCTCACCCAGCCCAGAGGGCCGTTATCGGCCCATTTCTTCGTCGAGTCATCCAATAAATTTCTTAAACTTTCAGGGAAATAGCCAGAAGCGAAACCGAGAAAGAAGAAAAGAAAAAGAAAGTAGGCAAATATGCTCCGGGTCAAAGGGGAAGCGCCGAACTCGTAGCTCAGGGGCACCGCCGAGGAGAAAGAAAAGAAAGAGGGTGGATCAAACAAACATGTCACTACCACGCAGATATAAAAGAGGCGAAGAAATTTTGGGGGGGGGGAGGGAAGTCCTATATCTTGCCCCTTTCTTCCTCCGTCTCGCAGCCAGCCTCGTTCATGCGCTCGTTGCTTTCTCTCACGATACTTGCCAGCCTGCGAGTTCCCCTTCCTCCTAACAAAGCACGTCCGTCAAACACTTGACACACGGCAACCAACAGTACCACAAGATGCCACAGCTGTTACTCAGTCAGACCGAATCAAATCAAATATGGACAAGTCAAGTCAAGTCAAGTCAAGTCAAGTCAAGTCAAATCAAGCTAAGAGGTACCATAGCATAGCATAGGATAGCATGGCATAGCATGGCGTTTCATGGCATGGTAATTCCCCTCGCCCCTTTTCCCTAGGGAGGGCTTAATTTTCCGACATGTCCTACAAGAGAGGACCCGGCTATATGTCTGGCCGTCTGGCCGTCTGCCTGTCTAGGCAGTATGTAAACATCAAATAACAACATGTTAAAAAACAAAAACAAGAAAACAAAAAAAAAGGGAATCAGGTTTAGGTATCATAAAAATTTCCCCCATGTGTGGGTTTCTCCCCGAAAAACAAGACAAAGACAAGAACAAAATCCCTACGAGAAGTTGCAACACAGTCCCAGAAACAACAACAACAACAAAATCCAGCAAGCCCACCCACCCACCTCGGCCGCGCCTTTCTCTTCTTCTCTCCTCTCCTCTAGCCCGATCCCTGGCGAGAGGGAAGGGAGAAAACAAACACCCCAGCCAACCCCAAAAGCTGCCAAACAGACTTCAGCACACAAGGAGCAAGAAGAAACACAAATTAAATAAAGTGAAAAGGGGAAACAAAACGCCCGCTTCCCGCCGCGCCGCCGCCGCCAATATCAGGTTACAAAAAAACGGGGTTTGGGTATGTCGCATATTCATTGCTGTACCTTGAAAGGGGGTGGGCAAGGCAGCTAAAAGATTTCCCCCAAGTGGAAACTCTCCTTTTTTCCCCCCGTCCCTCCCTCTGTCACTGCTCTGCCCTCCCATCCCGGCAAGAGGCTAGACAGACAGCCAGACAGCCCCCGTCAAATATCATTCCGGGGGGGAAGGGACTCGTTTTCATAATACACATGTCCGGAGATGAAAACAAAAAACATAAAGGTAAAGAGTAAAAGCCTCCCTGCCCTGCTGCCCTGCTGCCCCCTTGGCAGGATAAAAAAAAGAGACAAAAAAACACCCCTCCCCTAGTCCCCGTCCCTGTCCCCATACCTATCCATCCCCATCCCCGCATACATACACATGGGGAAAGAGGCGTAAGTAAATAATAATAAAAAAGCCGCACATGTGGAACTTTGAAAACGACTTGTGAAATGAAAGGAGAAAGAAAAAACCGGCCGTATCGGGGCATCATGTCATGTTAGGTCGAGGCGAGGTAGGGTGGGCGTAATAGATATGGAGGGAGGTAAGTAGGCGAGGTAGGTACTGAGAGGGGGGCAGTGTATACAGATCCGACCCAAAGATCCGTGTCCCTAACCCAAGGCCTCATAGTGAAATAAGGCTCCTGTGCTCTCAGTAAGTATGTATGTAGGACCGCCGTGATGCGGCGCGGCGCGGTGCGGCTGACGCGGTAATTCAGCTCGGGTCAGCCACGTAGGTAGCCGACTCGCTCGCTCGCTATGTCTTGGTGCCGTTTGGTGGAGCGGCCGTCTTGGCACCCGCAGCGCCGGCGCCAGATCTGTCGCGGTCGCGCAGAATGACGGGCTTCCAGTCGACGCTCTCGCGGTCGGCCCAGCGGCGGAGGATATCGAGGACGGCGGCGACGACGTCTTCGACGGGGGTCCAGGGGCCGACGGGCGGGGTAGTCTTCATGCGGCGGTCGTCGACGGCGTCGCCGAGGGCGGCCGCCTCGGACCAGGTGGGGAGGCGAGTCTTTTCGTACCTGACCCAGCGCGTCCAGCCGGTGGCGGCCGCGGCCGCGTCGAGGGACCCAAAGGCGAGCGTGATCTGCTCGAGGCAGACGGCGTGCATCTGGCAGGCTAGGGCGCGGAGAGCGGGAATGTTGCGCACGCGCTTCTCGAGCTCGTGCAGGTGCGGCAGCAACGACTCCCATATCGACACGTCGCACACCTTGCGGTCGCGCATGCGCGCCTGGTTCAGCGAGTGGAACGACACCATGTAGGCGAGCACCATCTCAAAGTGCAGGGCAATCACGCGCCGCTCGTCGGACGCCGTCATCTTGTTCCCCCGCTCCCGGCATATGTCGTCGCGCGTGTGCTTCAGCCGGCTACCCAACTGCCGGTACGCCTCGTTCCGTTCCCGAAGAGACTCGACCGTGGGCCGCCCTTTTATTGGCTCTGCGTTGTCCGAGCTCGTCGGCGGACGCTCCGAGGTCGCCGGCGTGAGGCCTGTCCAGTTCCCGGGCGTGTTCGACAGCGACTGGTTCGACGTCACGCGCGACATGGCCGTGGCGCTTTGTTTGAGCGGCGTAGATGGGGCGGGCTTTGTTGCTAGCACGTCCGTCGCCAACTTGCTCCGCTTCGAAGCAGCAGCTTCTGGTGGTGCGTCGTCCGCTTGCCGGGGGCGTTTCCTCGCCGGCGGCGGTGTGCCTTCCACGCTCATCGACCGCTCCTTCTTCAGCGCATCTTTAGCTGCTTTAGACGGCAGGCTCAAGAGATCCTTCAGTCTTTTGGCGTTTGCCTTCTTGAATTTCAACGTCACAACACGAGATGGCTTGCTGGGCTCTACCACCTCGGCGGTTTCGTCCCTTGGTTTTGTCTTCCTCGATGTGGTCGTCGGCTCCGAACCCTGGCTGCTCGCCAAGCTTGGTGTCCCCAGGCGCGCGAGCTCTGCTTCGACGATTGGTGGAAGCGTAGGAGAAAGGAGCTCCGGTATTTTGAACGGAACCCTTGGCTTCTTCGCTGCCGGTTGGCTATCGGGCTTGTGTGACTTTGCAGGCCCTTTTTGTGCTGGTTTCTTCCGCGACCTCTCCTGTTCCTCCTGGTCGGCTCCAAACAACGAAGGGTGAAGCGGCGACAGCAGGACCGGGAGATACGACTTGGACAGTGACTCCCCCTTTCGAGGTGTTGATGTGCCGCTGTCAGAATGCGTTCTCGTCCCATTGACTTGTATTGTTGATTTCGGAGAAGCCGTGTCCCCCCTTTCCCTGTCGGCCGTCGAAGGGGCTAGCCCATTCGCAGTTGGGTGTAATGATTCGCTACTCGCATCTTTGTGTGCTCTTTCCGCTACGCGGTCACGGCGGGGCGGTGTCTCGGCCTTTATCGGACGGCGGGGCGGTTCTTGTTTTGGGGGAGTGGCTTCGCTTTTGGGTCGCTTCTGTGGAGGCAGACTCCCGTCTGTCTCTGCGCCCCTCTTACGGCTGCCCGCTTCGGGTTGCTGCGGCTTCGGTTGAGCAGTCCTGTCATTGGTGTCAGTCTCATGTGCCGATAACAGTTCGCGCCTGCAACACATACCTCTCGCCATTTTGCTCTGACCGCGGCTTCTCTAGCCGCGGGTCCTGGCGCGCCTCGAGCTTCTCTTGCGGCTTCACTTCCTCCGCCTTGGTATTCTCCGGGGCGGCCTTTTGGGGGAGGGCGCCATTTGGCTTGCTTTCTACCTTTGCTGGCAGTTCGTTGTCTTTGGGCGATAGAGATTTCTTCCTGTTCTGGTAGTCCTTGATGGATAGTTTTTTCTTGACCTCGCCTCTGGCGAGAACCTTGACAGGCATCAGTGGGTTGTCGCTTTCCTGGCAGACGTCATATGATGGCCGCGTTATCAGCACGCCGCGGCTCGCATCCGAGAGGTATGTCATGTACTGTAGGGGGCCGCTTGGGCCGGTGAACCAGAATCCTTCCGGTGTTGGGTATCTCCGGTCAAGCGACAATGAAAGATGGTGCGGGCGGTTGGGGAGCATGCGCTGGGCCACTTTGTCTGCATTCTTGGCCGCTCCATCCATCGTCCCATTCATTTCTGCGACATCGGATTCGCGCAAAGGGAGGGTCGTTCGCTCTTGTGGTCCCAATCGAATTGCATCCGCTAGAGCCGAGCCGGGGAGAACAAGTAGCGACGCGAAATGGGGCTGGGAGCGCGCCGGGTGCCCGATGTCGACCGCCGTGTGTCCTTCGGGGACGGCTGAGTCTGGGCAGAGTTGCGGAAGCTATGCGCGCAGATGCAGGCAGGACGGCGCGTGTGAGGGAGGGAGACGAGGCAGCTCGGTCGCGCAGCGCGGATCACCTGTCTGGCGGGCCCGTTAGCATCGCGTTCCAGAGTTTCGATGGATTGCAGCAGCGGCAGCGGCGAAGCTCCAGCTCCGGGTTGCGGGGCAATTGGTATCGCAGCACAAAGCTAAGAGAAGCCGAAGCCAGGCGGGCAGGTAGAGAGAGGTAGGCGCAAGGACGGTCCAGTGCACTTACCCAAACAAAGAAAGTATGATGTCTCGAGACGATGGGGTGTGCGCGCCGTGGGCTGCAATTCGCTTCACTTCGCAGCGGGTAGCGAGTCGCAGACCGGCTCGCGACGTCAAAATGAGGGACCTTAGGGTGTCGGGTCTAGCTCTTTCCCAACCTCGGGGCAGCGACAGCGACCTTGACGATGCGGCCGAGCAGACACGAGCACATCTCCCAGGCGGCAAAATGTAGACCGTGCCCGCATGCGATGGCGACGGTGACGGTGAAGGCTGCCAGTCAATCGGGTCGAGGTTCGTCGCACGTGCGAAGTCGGTTTTGGCGCCTAGAAGTGGAAGGCGGCTCAGCGGTCGTCTGTGGCGCGGCGAGTTGGAGGCGGTGATGTGCAGCAGCGCAGATGTGGTGGTGGTGGTGCCCAGTGGTGGTGGTGGGTGCTGGGTGTGTTGCAGGGAGCCGAGGGTGGGATGACTGCCGAGCGCGCGAGAGCAGTGGAGAGCGAAAGCTGCGAAACGCTGGCAAGGTGACAGGGTTAAGGCCGGTGCGTTGCCGTGGGTGTGGTGTGGGCGTAGGCACCAGATCGGGCAGAGAGGATGAACCACGGGCAGGCCCCCGCGCAGCGTGCAATTAGGTGGGTCAAGATATTCCGGAACCTGGAAGTGCTACGGATACCTGAAGTCAGGTAAGGATGGAGGCCACGGATGCTCCATGTGTACTGCACTGCACCGTACCCGGCTTCTTTACAGCAGAACTAACGTTACTGCCCGAGGTACCATACCCCGTGTCGTGCCGTTGTGAAACGGGGACGGGTATTGTTGTTTTCTGAGTTGGCATCAAACCGTTTGGCTCTTAATCCCACGCTGTTCTGCCTCTTCAACTTGTTCTTTTTTTCGGCAGGCGGCTAACGTGGCCTGTTAATGTGTCGGGCTCAAATGGCCTGTCGTCATTCTAGTTCTAAGTTTTAGCGCCGCCGGGCACTAGCAGCAAAGATGTCGGGTGTTGGACCTTGGTGAGATTCCGGGGTGGATCGCCTTTAGAAGAAGCTTTCTTACCTAGCCCACGTTTCCATTGTAAGCCCAGATTTACCATTTACTGGGTAACCTCAACCTCGAAAGCAACAGAGTCTAACCATGTAAATGGCATTTGGCTTTTCTCCGTGCTGCCTTTCAGGCATTGACGCCTTCAACACGCACATGAACCGCCTGAGAAACTCAGAGACCTGCGGATTACACCACACCGCCGTCCAGCCCATCCCGTCCTACCAGCCAAGGTCTGGTCTGGTCTGTATGTACCCACATCCGCACATGTAAGGTACCGATATCCATCAGTTGCGCGCCCTGCAAAGGCCCCTCATTCTTCAGCCCGTACATACCTAATCGGATTCTTCTATTCTGAGATAGAGATGGGCCCCATCAGACATGAAAGGCACAATACAAGGAGAAACGAAAGCACGCAGCAAAAGACTCAAGGTCACATTGCCCAATCGTGCCTATGTGCAGTTCCAGAATTTTAACAAAATATGTACGGAGCACTGAGCCGCATTTTTCACGCTCTGGACCTTATTTTTCTTCTCCAAACCAGGTGAGCATGCGGCCAGTGCCTTGGCGCGCCCCGCCGTGAGACCTTTGACTTGGGCGGCCGTGTCAAGCAGGATGTGTCACCCGCGGAAAGGCACGCGACACCAATGTTGCGTGCACATCATCAGAACAAACCTTGATCCTAGCTAGCTTAGGTAACAAACAGGGCTGGTGAACCAGACTCCCTAATGTGCCGACACCGAGTTCAAGAGATTGACCCAAATGCTCACGCCGTTGCGGGCCAATTTGTGACTTGCTTGTGTCCTGCTTCGCCTTCCTCAGCAATTAGAGGAAGCGCCAGCAAGTATACCTAGGTATTTATTTATCATCCCCGACCAGTGACTCCAACAGTAACCAAACACCCGCCCCCTTTTGCCCAACTACCTCCTCTTCCTACACTCCAATGACAGATAGGACTAGCGAACAGGGTATCCCTACATTTTTACCTGGGCCCAACCGTGTGCCCATACGTGCGTCCTCCACAAGCCTTCGGCATCTGAGGATAGAACAAAATCGGCAATCGACTATCCATCGTCGCTGGCATGGATGACGGCGCCATTAGCGCTCGAGTCGAGTCGTCGTCTTTTGAGCCCCTGTCCGGCCAGACCCTCGACTTGTCTGCCCCGTTCCTTAGAATCCCCGTTTTGGTGCCAATCGGATTTCGTCTTAACCGAGCCGGCAAGGCCCGTGAAGTCAGTAGCTAGCTTCTCTTGATCTTTTTCAATCTTGAGCAGTTTCGCCTTTATTCCGCCAACATCGATCTCCCGGACTTGCTTGGATAGGCTACCAATGTCGGCCATCATCTGGCTCGGTGTGGAGTAGACATGCTCCAGGTGTCTGATGATATGCTCAGCGAGCGCCTTGGTCGACAGATTGCTGAATTGCGAGTCCAACACCGTGATTTGATGGGTGAGAAATTTGGTCTTCTCCGCACTGTCCTCGGTGACCCTCTTGACGGCCCTGTTCGCTTCCTCGAGTCGGTCCGATATCACCTTGATTTCTTTAGCAAACCCATTTACCGCGGCTTTCAGCAGATCGATTTCCGGGGTAATCGAGTCGACAGTGGCTATGGCCTTTTCCAGCGCCTGAATCCGTAAATCATGGCCTGTGGTCACCTCCTTCTGGTCATCTATCATGCGTCCAACCGAGGCAATCATCATCTCCTGGAACGTTTCGACCTTGTTCAGAATCTGTGCCTGATCGCTCAGAATCTGTGCCTGATCACTCAGTCCCGAGGCGGGTGCTGGTGCGGGTGGCAGGTCCGGCTTGAGACTGAGAGTTCGGACCGCTTTCGTAATGTTGCCCATATCAGCCTGGAGCTGTCCTACATGTCCTTGAAGCTCGGGCCACTGGAAAGAAAATGTCTCGGCAACAGTATCCAGGACCGCAAAATCGACATTGTCTAGTTGGTTCTGTTGATTGGAGAGTATTTGGTTTTGCTCCTCAAGTTGTCTCTGGAAAGAGGACACGACATTCTGCAGGTTCTGCTCTTCTTGTTGGCGCTGGGATAAACGCCCATCAAGCTCGCCAACCCTCTGCGATAGGGAATTATTACTAGATTCGTATTTCTGGCGTAATGCGGAAATCTCGGCAACTATCGGTGCTGTATCTGGGATTTTTGTCTCTTGCAGATGATTGTCGAACTTTAACTGCTCGCTCTGGAGCAGTTTAATTGTCTCGGTTTGCGCTTGAGCATCGTTCCGTATTTTTTGCATCTCAGATTGAAAGCTCTGCGTGATTTCGGACTTGAAATTCTCGAGTTCTTGTTGATGCTGTTGCTTGAGGCTCTGTATCTGAGCTTGGAGCTCCTCCTTCTCCTTGTTCGCCTTTTCTTCGCGGTCGCTGAGTGTAGTCTTTAGAGACTCTAACTCGCGGGCAAACTCATTGTTTCGACTTTCGATTTGGGGGTCCTTGGGGGTTGCTTTCGTCTCGCCCACGTGGCCCTCTCGTAGTGCGTGCAATACTCGAGATGACAACTTCTCTAGTAATCTCTCCTTTTGCTCCCGAGTCTTCCGCAAATCCACATCCACATCATCCCGTTGCTGTTTGTCTCGTAGTCTGAACCGGCTCTGTAGTTCGGGAATCGAAGGGAACTCGGTATGCTTTGACATAGTTCTTTCGTGCTCGATCCGTCTTTGGGCCAAGATGGAATCGAGCTTTTCCCGATCAGAACTGAGCCGGACCTCGTCCACGACGAGTTTGGTCAGTTCCTTAAATATATCGGTTATTGTCTTCACTGGACTCCCGCCCTCAGCCTGTACCGGGGATTGTGTCGCCGGAGAAGCTAAAAGTTGTGTCAGAATCCGAGACAAATAAAGGTTTTAACGAAAAACCAGAACCAGGAGAATATACATGACTTAGCGCCATGGTCTAGTCGCAGACGGCTGGCGCTAGTGTCGATTTTGGCAACATGTGTCGCAGGAGGTTTCGGGGGCAGGTGGGGAGGCGGAAGAGATGTACGATCGCGTTCACGGTCGCGTTCACGGTCGCGTTCCCGATCCCGATCGCCCCAACGACTCCGATCCCGGTCCCGATCTCGATCCTTATCGCTTTCCCGCGGAGAGCCGTCGGGTTCCCGTGCAGAGGACCGGTCGTCTACTCGATAACTCTCACGGCGGCGGTCGAGGCGGTCGGAGCGATCGCGGTAGTCGGGAGGGCGGCGATCGTCGCCGCTTGGACGGCGCCCATACGCGTCAATCGAGCGGTTGTACGACATGACGATCTTCGAGTCAGCCCGGTGGCCACGGCCAAAAGGATCGTCTTCCTAAAGGCGACGACTGCGCGTCAATCAGGCACGACACTCCCCCGAGAGCCAAGCCAAACTGTCATGGAGATCTGAAATGCGGGCCGTCAGTTGGGCTGGCGCCCAAATCCTCGGTTGGGACGGTAGGCTGAGGGACAGGGTGTTCCGGGGAATATATGGGATGTGCAATGGGAGACAGTGAGCACCGCGAGATTTACGCTGTGGTCCACGACGCCTCAATGTGCTGCCGCAATCCAGAGGGTTGGTGCAGCGTTTCCCGACGCGTCGCCAATTCAGCCCTGTCTGAACCTGAAATTCTGCCCCGCAACCAACACACGGGTATGTGGATACACGTCGAACTCGTCCGGAAGCAGCAGAAGAAGTGTGCGCCGTCAAATTAATCGCAGCAGGCGATGGGGTTTTGAGTTCTTATAATGGCCCGAAGTTTTGGCTGTCTTAGGGAGGGGGGGGGGACTCTTTTAAATGGAGGAGGGATTTCAGCTCTCTTGCTAGACATCATTGGGCAGGATTACTGTCAGGCACCTGCCGTCTGTTGTGATTGGCCAGGGTTGCTCTATCCCTGTACGGTGTGAAGAATTGGGTTCACGCAACCATTCGAAGAACTAATGGATCTCCAAGTTTGTACGTCCCCAAAAAGTCTTATCAACCCAAATTCTTTATTCGCACCTTCCCATACTCCATATATACCGTACACAGCGGAGCTTCTAGAATTTTTATTGATTTTAAACAACTTTCCGCAACTTTACATGTTTATCCTCTTGATCTGAACTCTACACACTGTGTACACACAGTGTGGGGCCAGGAGACAGCTCGAGCTCGGACCAACCCGGCCGCAAAGGTGCTTGCTGTACAGGGCATTTTTTTGTTAAAATGTTTCAAACCATTGAAGCCTCCTAGCCAAGCCGGCTCGGATCTATTGGAACCCCCAAGATCGAATCGGGGGCTGTGTGGTTTCTTCGTGGTCTAGATCACCCAAGTGGGAGGAACTTTGTCCAGGAACGGCCTATCTAATAAATCTTGAGTCTTCTCTGAATCTCTTTTTCTTAGTGGTTTTCTTGGTACCAGACATATTTGCATTGCAATAGACGATATCGTAGGTACGGGATCCCGTATGATCAAACTAGGTCCAAATCTAGTCGTATCTGAGTAGCTTTGAGCGTATCTGGAGGGATCTAATTAACGAGCACATGAAGAAAGCCACGCTGCAGAGCACGGTTCACGTAAGGACGTACCGAGGTAAGATACAATTGCCGGCATGTTATGCGCTTTATTTATACGTATTCGCTCTCTGGTCTAAGCCCAATAAAACCATGTCGCCCTAAAATTGACCCTAGTGTGCAAAATGAGCCATTCTCTTTCCTAGCTTCTGTTTACTTCCTTAGCTTACGCCCGAATGCCCTCAAGCTCCCTCACAACCGGAGATCCGCTCAGTCTACGGCATTCCGGTTGCCCTGAAGGCCCGGCCGGGATACGGATTTCCGTGGGGATATTCAGAGGTCTTGTTGGCTATATAAAGACGATTTTAACCTGTATTTTGGACCGATCTAATCAGACAATTCAATGCTCAGTCAATCCAGATCACGTGCAACAAACCACGACATGTCCGATTGCCGAAAGGCGTTCAATCACGTAGTGAAGCCTTATTGCTTTTTTCTAGCCTCTTTTTCTATTGCAACAGAGACGGTCGCCTTGGCTTGCACTTTTCTCTTCTAGGCCTATAGCTTGCTATTGCACGTGATCTGGATTGACTGAGCATTGAATTGTCTGGTTAGATCGGTCTAAAATACAGGTAAAAAGCGTCTTCTTATAGCCAAGAAGACCGCTGAAATTCCCCACGGAAATTCGTATACAGGGCAGGCAGTCCGGGCAAAAGGGATGCCGTAGAAATGAACGAATTTCCGGTGCAACGGAGTTAGAGGGCATTCCGAGCGTAAGGGAGGAAAAAACAGGCATCTGCATAAGCAAGGGAAGAAAAACAGGCATCTGCATGCAATGTGGGCCAATTTCTGGCGACACTTGCATTAGTTGACTCTGTATTGAAAGAGTGGCTTAGCACACAATTCTCATTCTCTAAGGCGGGTCATGATGTCCTCACACGTCTGAGCAAATCTGCAGTTCGTGGCCGCACAATGTTTCGTAACATGTCAGTTGGCTATACGGTCCAGCCCGACAAAACTTTGCAATCCCCACCTGTTTCAGCTTCCTGGAGATACCAGGAGACTTATGTCGGGGTATGGCGGTTGTTTGTGCACTCGAAGCCGGTTGTGTTTGAATTTGGCTGAATCAAAGCCCTGGTTTCTGGGCACTCCTTGGTATTTCACTCGTCATGTCTTTTAATTACCAATACTACGGACAGTCTCTTCATTCTTGTCTCATATCATGTACAAGAGGAACATTCAAGATTGTAGCCACTTCCAAGCCTGGCCGTTTGAATTGAGGAGTAAGAGGAAACCCTGCCCTTGGGAAGCAGCGGAAATTGAATATGAGGGAGGGCGCTGCAGTTCAGTGACAGAAATTCTCAAAAAGAGGAATAAACTCAGGCATCTTGAGTTGCTATTCGGCTTCATGCACCGATAAGCCATCTTCCCTCTCTCGCCACAGCTCAATTGCAGAACTGATCTGATTTGGTCAGTTGTAAGTCCGGCAGCTGGGGTTGGAATGGATCCGGCGACGTGATTGGGTGGAGTGTAAGTGGGGCGGCAGGATGCGAACAGTGGGACGGAAACGCGCCCGACAGGCGGCGGGAGCCAGAGAGGCGCAGAGAAATCATCAGCCTCGCGAAAACGAGTGCTCACCTCGGACCCTGCCCTCGCCCAGACAACACCCAAACTCATCAAACACCCCAAAAGTGACCGACCCGCCGACAAAGCGCGCAAGATGGCAGCTGTAGGTCACCGATTAAATCGCCCCCCAAAGGCAATGAATGGCAATGAGGCGATGCTGACGCGATAACCTCTGCGATGCAGCAAGTCGTAACCGTTGGCGAGAGCACCGAGCTCCGCGGTCTCAACCTGATCGCCGCCCACTCGCACATCCGCGGCCTGGGCGTCGACCCCGACACCCTCGAGCCCAAGGCCGCCTCCCAGGGGCTCGTAGGCCAGGAGAAGGCGCGCAAGGCCGCCGCCGTCATACTGGAGATGATCAAGCAGGGCAAGATTGCCGGTCGCGCCGTCCTGATCGCGGGCCCTCCCAGGTGCGTTTGCAGCTCTCGAGTCGTTCGCATGTTTGTATGCCTTGCGTAATCGCGCGTTGCTGACTTGGTACCGCCACTCTCCAGCACCGGAAAGACGGCGCTTGCCATGGCCATGGCCCAGTCCCTAGGCACCGACGTCCCCTTCACCACCCTCGCCGCGTCCGAGATCTTCTCTCTTGAGATGTCCAAGACGGAGGCGCTCACACAGGCCTTCCGCAAGTCAATTGGCGTGCGGATCAAGGAGGAGAGCGAGATCATGGAGGGCGAGGTCGTCGAGATCCAGATCGACCGTAGCGTCACGGGCGGCGCCAAGCAGGGCAAGCTCACCATCAAGACAACCGACATGGAGGCTATCTACGATATGGGTAGCAAGATGATTGATGCTATGACAAAGGAACGCGTGATGGCGGGTGACATTATCTCGATAGACAAGTCATCTGGAAAAATTACCAAGCTCGGCCGGTCGTATGCGCGATCCCGCGACTACGACGCCATGGGCGTCGACACAAAGTTCCTGCAGTGCCCAGACGGCGAGCTGCAGAAGCGCAAGGAAGTTGTCCACACAGTAACGCTTCACGAGATCGATGTCATCAACTCGAGGACCCAGGGCTTTCTGGCCCTCTTCTCGGGCGACACTGGCGAGATCCGGAGCGAGATTCGCGACCAGATCAACACCAAGGTCGGCGAGTGGAAGGAGGAGGGCAAGGCCGAGATTGTGCCCGGCGTCTTGTTCATTGACGAGGTTCACATGCTCGACATCGAGTGCTTCTCCTACGTCAACAGGGCGCTCGAGTCGGACCTGGCCCCCGTGGTTATCATGGCTAGCAACAGGGGTGTCTCACGCATCCGGGGAACCGACTACAAGAGCCCCCACGGGCTGCCGCTGGATTTCTTGGATCGCGTGTCCATCATCAACACGCACTCGTACACGCCCGACGAGATCCGCCAGATCCTCTCGATCCGCGCGCAGGAGGAGGAGGTAGAGCTGTCGCCGGACGCGCTGGCCCTCCTGACCAAGATCGGCCAGGAGGCCGGGCTCCGCTACGCGAGCAATCTCATCACAACGTCGCAGCTGATCTCTGCTAAGAGGAAGGCCAAGCAGGTCAGCATCGAGGACGTGCAGCGGAGCTTCAAGCTCTTCTACGACCCCGCCCGCAGCGTCAGGTTCGTGGGCGAGTCAGAAAAGCGCCTCATCGGCAACGACGGGGCCGTCGACTTTGTCACGAACGGCCACGCCGCCGAGACAATGGATACAAGTTAGATCATTCGCAGGGAATATAAATCGGTGGCTATGCGGGCGTTCTATGGTGGGGGGGCGGGAAAAATCATGTCTTTTTTTTTTTTTGTTTGTGTTTCTCTCTCTTTCTTTAAAGACGAGAGAGAGAATTTTGGGGGTAACTAACCTATTCATGTATGTACAGTACGGCGCAGTCCTGCGTTAATGGCCCTGGCGAGGAAACCGAATCCGAGCTTTTGACATTTTTGGTCTAGTTTGCGCCGTGCGCTGAGCGACATGCTGTATAATGAGCGCCACAACATGGGTTGGATACACACATCCGCCGGAAAATAATTTTCTGGATATTGATGGGTGCGGCGGCGTCCCTAAGCTCGAGAAGTTTAACTACCTTACGCACCTAGCTGACAACATCACAAACAGAGTCGCGCCGTCAACAACGAGGCTTGTCAGCATTATCGGCAGCGGCGGATTCCCAACCTAGTTCCCTGCCCGTCTAGGGTATCGCTGTCTCTTTGGTATCAATGCTGTTTGCATTGTATTTCATTGCAGCGATCGACACGGCAGAGAACAGGCTCTACTAGGTTCGTGCCGCTAAAGGCATCAGGTTCGAATATAGTCAGACATTGCACGGCCAGTCTGCCAGTCTGCCAGCAAGTCGTGTGTGTATGGTACTTAATCACAGTGTATATGCGGTTTGGCGTCAGACAGTTCTAGAAGGGCGCTGGGTATCGACGTAGGCGTTTTCACCGCCGACTTGCTTTGGGCTCAGTCGCGAAGTTTCTTATGATGTGTATAGGTAAGTTAGAGTACTCGGCTGCGCCGCCAGGTCGAACTCTAGTGATTCGGTGACTGGATATCGACACATGGGTAGTTAGGGTAGGCAACCCTCCGATATCTAACTTGCATCACACCTCCCGTCGGGAAGTGAGTATCTTGTTTGTAACCCTATTTCCTTTCTGCCCCTATATTAGAACCCGACATTTGTCTGAAGGAGAAATATATACTAAATCTGTTTTGTCTCTCCAGATGGCCGCAAGCTGACATACTACAGCCAGTCATGACATGGTATGCATCTTTCATCGATCGATAATTATAGTCTTAACACGCTTCAGAAGACAACTCTCTCCATCTTGCAGCCGCTGCCCTGACCACCAACTCCGCTCCTTACCTGCCTCGGGCGTCGCGGTCCTCCTTCGCGGCCCTCGCGTTCATGACGGCCGAACGCAAGGCCGGCCAGCCAGCGCATAGCATGGCGTATAGTGATACCTAAGTACTGGAAGAAGGCATGTATGTACACGCTCGATTGGTGAACTTGTCAGCTGGCTCTCCGGGCGCGAGCTTTCGGCTTCCTTCTCCAGGATCGTGGTGACGGGGAGTCGCCGTTACCTTGGCGGACATAGAGCGGGCGGCCCGGGAAGGATTCGAAGTCCAGGTATGGAGGGCCGTCCGGTTTATTAGTGGACGTGGAGCTAGTCGCTATCACAGTCGGAGACATTGTTCGATCTGTCGGTATCGAGATAGACTCAGTCTATTGACATCCTTGTGTAGGACGGCGAAGGATATTCCATTCGCTCAGATTGGAACCGGGAGTGACGATCTCGAGCTCTTCACAGCAACGGCCGACGAAAATCAAGCCGGATACATCATGATTCCCGCCCCACACCAGTCCACCGCCTCAAGGCTGGGAAATGTCCTTTCTTTTCGCGTTGAGCGCGAACGCGACATCAAGGTCTTCTTGGGACCACTGCTCTTCTTCGTCTGGTGGTTGGGATTCGTGCTGGGTTCTTCGGACGTAAGCTGCTTCGGGCCATCCAAATGCTTAGTCCCCCCCCCCTATTCCCCTTATGTACACGGCGGGATTCATCAACTGAATAAGCCCGTCTAGTACAGTCTCTTCTCAGCATTATCCATGCTTCAATGCAGTCGTGTACCATCCCCACCTAGTGAATCACCTTTTTTACACCAAAACACTACGTCTTTGAACAAGAATAGCGCACTTAATTGCAAAGCTATTTATAATTCAAATGTAGCAAAATGTAGCCAATTGACTGCTTAATCCATATATCGTACTGGCACACGAAGTGCACGGCCAGATCTTGTCACTCTTACAGGCAGCTCTTCTTCTTCAACCTCATCTTCATCATCCACCTCTTCAATTTGAGGTTCTGTTTAAGGCTCAAGTTGCGGCTCTGCGGGAACCTCGCCGCCTAGTAGTATAGTCCCTAGGTCCATGAGCCGCTTGTTAGGATTTAGAATTTTCCTTCGTTTTTGGGGCCTAATGCGCTCCAGTTGAGCCTCTAGGGCTTCAATACGGTGTTGCTTGAGTACCAATTCGGTCTGAAGCTTCTCAACGGCTGCCGCAGCTTTCTGGAACTTCCATCTAGTCCGGAGACTGCTTCCTTTGCTAAAATCGCTAATCTGACGCCCTGTGGTTGGTGTATCAGGGAGGACAGGGCGGACAGGGGGTTCAGGGGTCTTTGACCGCATTGAAAGGGCCGTTGTCAAGTGGCTGTAAGCCGTGAGAGGTGTGGGCAGGCAGGAAGCAAAGATATATGTTGTTCAGGAAGCATATCGTCATAAAGTCATCCTATATAGCAAATGTAAAGAATACTAGACGAATAAACGTACGGGACTTATCTCGTACAGTTGTGTGACTACCGTGGCCATCAAGAATAAGTAGCCGGGCCTCGCTGTCGTAGTTGAGCAACGGGTCGGTTTGTGGAATAAAAATATCCTCAAGCCAGCTTATTGCGATCTGGTTGTCAGTCCTCCCCTTTTCTGTAGTAACGAAGCCCCAGTTGCAGATTTTGCGCATCTCCTGTTCAAACCACGAGGTTTGTAGCTCTTTCCTTTAAAAAATAATGCCGGGATCGAGTGCCAAGCCGGCGGCACTGATGCATTCGATCATGGTGGACCAGCCGCGGCCCTGGTCGCTTTTCAGGTAGGTTTTCTTAGTCTCTGAGATCCCCAGAACTAAGTTATCAAGCCCTGTATGGTCTGTTAGTATAGGACGTCAAAATAAACATAGATACTTACTAAAGCCCGCCATAATGCCAGCCTTATCGACATTAAACGTAAGCTCAGGCCTGATCCAGCCGTATTCTCTCTCCCTGATGTTAAAGTACCAGTTGACAGCCTTGGGGGTGAAGCCGTTGAAGCGAGAGGTTTCCATTCTTTTGCCTATTTTGGCTTGAATGGCGGGATTCCGGGCTTTGAAGCCTGCAATCCAGTTTTTCCCGACAGGCTCGAAATCCCCTGTTTCTTTGCACAGCTTTGTAACTATGCTATACACTTGTGACTAGCTCGGTGCATAGCCGAGACTTTCCTGCCAAAGGATCCACTTAACGAGCCCCTCTTCTTGAGGTTCTGTGAACCTGCGTTGTGTTTGGAGGATCTCTTCTTTGGGGGGGGGGGGGGGGGGGGGGGGGGGGGGATCTCCTTGAGTCGTCGGTTCAACGTTGTATAGGAACACCATGCTTTTGAGCTGCTTTGCGAATAGAAAGCTCATTGTCTGTGACGTCTAGGTACGCATTGACCATATTATCGTCACTTTGTCCAGACATTGTGGCGGTACAAGACGCTATTCACACTCAAAGGTAGGGGGAGGAGAATGTCAGGAAGCCATGTTTGAGTTAATTTGGGAGTTACTTTGCGACGATGTAGGGAAAAAAAAATTAGGGCTTGTGGGCTGACAATCCACACTAAGATTAAACTACATGCAATTACATAACTAGCTCGATTGTCTGCTTGCGAATAGCTTCACAATTTAACTACGCTGTTGTTGTTCAAAGATGTAGTGTTTTGGTGTAAAAAGGGTGATCCACTGGGTGGGTGATCCGGTGGGGGGTTGGGGATGGTAATATTTCCCCCGGTATATTGGTGTTAGTCGCGATCAGTTTGGAGATATTTATAGTGGGAGCTTACGGGTGAAGCCCTATTCACAATCTCCATTACGGACCAAAAAGAAAAAGGACGTCGGCAAAGGGGACCGTCGCCGCGTGTCACTTATATTCAACGAACCCGGGGGCTTCCCCGGGCCGACTGCTCCCCACAGGTGACGGGGGTTCTTGTCGATCACGATGTGATCGAGCGAGGTCCGCGTCGATACCGGTTTGACGCAGAAGATTACCTATCTGCCTGCCTGCCATCCGACGAAGCTCGCGCTGGATCGGACAACTGTGCCCCGTAATTGTTTCAATCTCTTCGAGCTCGGCTTGGGATCCTGGACATCCTTCATGCCCATTCCTCGGGCAAGCCAGTCCGCGAGGCATGTATCAACTAGCGCCCTATGGTTACCGTAGTCGGTGTAATGATAGGAGGGGGAGGGGGGCGAATAGCCCCAGCTCCCGGGCAGCGGAGACGGCGGGTCTCATGCGCGCGGGCAAATTCTGCATCCAAGTGACTGTGCTGGCTATCGATCTCATCGTCGTCGTCACAGGCGTTGTCCAGGCTGACGGTGGTGATTCTCTCGTTGCACGTCTTCGAAGGACAGCTAGGTCTAGCAACCTATTGTAGTTGAGGTCCACGGAAGGTCAACCACAGTCTGGCCTTTGCGTTTGACTTCTGCAGTTATTGGGTCGGGTTATACAAACGGCAAAAACTGGGGGGGGGGGGGGGGGGAGGAATTATGTGTAAGGGTGGGTGTGAGGTTTTTTAAATTTTATTAATGCCTTTTTTGATGATTTGTCGTCTATCTAGGGATATGGTCCTCCATCCAGGCTTCATTAATATTATGTACATAGGCACCTAGGCAAGACTGGTGTCCTTTCCAGTAAACTTTAGCATTGCAAATAACTTGAAGTTTTGGGGGTTCAACTTTCTTTACAGCACCCTATCAAGGGGTTATCATTACATACATTATTTACAACAAGGGCGTGCTTTCATTACTCACGACCCGCTTCAAGTGAAGCATATCCTCTCCATCATACAAACGTTGCGACTCTTGTCCAGCCATGCTCGTCGCCCGCATGGCGGAACTCGACGCCCTCGGCAAAATAGCCGGCGTCCTGCCAAGCCTTCATCGTCTTGCCATCAAATGGCCCTTGCTTGTCGGCGTCGTCGCGGCCGTCCACCCACCGGAACTCCCACATCTTAGTCACCAGACCCTCGGCCTCTTCGTCTTCCTGGGCGGGCTCGACCCAGTCCTCGCCCGTCTCGGTGCGGTAGTCCCGCACCAGCCGCTCCCTCTCCGTGTCGTAGATGCTGCGGTAGTCCCGCTGCAGGAGCTTGTCCGCGGCATCCGTGATGGCCTCAATGACTTGCGTGATCTTGACGTCTTTAGGGTCCTTTTCCTTGGCAGTGTCAACATCCATGGCATCGCTACCCGTCTTCTTCATTTTCTTCAACTTCCAGCTCGGTACCTTCTTGGACTTTGTCTTGGCCTTGCCCAGCCGGGCCAGGGCCTCGAGCACAGTCTCGCCCCGCTCCAGCCGCAGTATCAGCGCCTTCAGCAGATCCGACGTCAAGATGCTGTCGTCCTGGCGCTGTTTTTCGCGCATCTCGGCGTCGCGCTTCTCTCGCGCGGCTGCCGCTTTCTTCATGTCCTTCTTGCTGATGTCGTCCAGCCAGCGGTCGTGCACCGAGTCCGCGTCAAGGGCCTTGCGGATGTAGTTTCCCGCCTCGTCGAACGCGCCTTCCTCCTGCTCCTGTCGCATGTTGAAGGCATCGATCTTGGGTGCGTGTTTCTTAAGCCCGCCGAGGCCGACTTCTTCGTCTATGCCCTCCTCGGCAATGGCCGCCTCAATGTCGGCGTCGTCTTCGTCGTCGTCAGAGCTCTCATTGTCGTCCATAGCGTAAGCACTGAGATTGCCGTCTAAACGAATCCTGCCGCCGCTCTTGCTCCTGGCTTCTTGACCCTCGATTTCGTCATCGGCAAGGAAACGGACGTCTTTGTTCTTCTTGCCTGCGGTTTTGCCGGCGGCCTTGCTGTTGGCTGCGTCGTCATCGTCATCTTCCCCAAACATGTCGATTTCATCATCATCTTCGGCATTATCGCCTGGAACAGCAGACGAGTTATAATTGTCCATGGCTTTGGCTAGGTCCACGTCGTCGGCATCTGCGCCCTTCTTCTTACTCTTGCGCTCCTCAGCCCGGGCATTGAAGAACTCATTTTCCGAGTCCGAGTCATAGCCATCAATGTTGATGGCACCGCGTTTCGTAGCACGACCAGTTGTGCCAATGACATCTGCGGCAAGGAGGTCCTCATTGTCGTCCGAGTCCGAGTCTCGCGCGGTCGGTGCCAGCGCTGACGGGTTCCGCACGTCAAATCTCACCTTCTTGCTGCCACCGGCTGTATCGGCATCCTCTCCATGGTGCACCCGTGCAAATTCCTCGCCAGCCCTCTTAGGACGCGCTGCTGAGAATCGGGATGCCATGTCGTGAGATGCTTTGTGAAATCTGAACCGATTGGGCTGAGCTTGTAACTGTAATCCAGGCAGGCTCCCGTCACGTGCTCGTGATGCACGTATCCAATATCTCATAGAAAATCCCTAGAAACAAAACAGGCTGCCAGATGTCGACCGAGAATGATTACAAGGAACCGCTTTGGTATAAAGTGTTGGAGTGAAGACGAAGGTGAAAGTGAAGGGGGCGAGTGGGTATGAAGACGGTTGTAACATTCCTCGTTCATACATGGCAGGGCAGCACCGTACCTCAGCCCGGCTTCAGCTTTAGTCCCCGCTTCTCCACAGGCAACTGGTCGCGCCACAGCACCTATTAGCCACAATTTACCCCGCCGCCCCGCGTGGGCTTATTAGGCGGCCAGGTACCTAAACAACGTACTCGAGTTGGAGTTATGTCATCCGCTGGTGCCTTCCCACCTCGCCCAAAGCTCCCAGCTTCTCGTCATTAACTAAACAAGCTTTGCTGAGCACCCATTTTCACTCTCGTGTCCTCCAAAACCTTACAAACGTGACAGCACGCTAGTGTTCGCATAAAACTCCGACACCGACGATCGCCGCAGCCACGGCGAACATACCGTCAAGATGGTAGGCTATCCTTTCCCTGGCGGGCCAGAGGGGAATAACCAGCAGCTAATGTTGTCGTGACCGCAGTTTGACCCCAGCAACCCAGACCATTTGTACCAAATGGCTCGTGGAGGCATGGGTCGCCCTCGAGCTACCCAGCGCTTCGATGAATACTACCGCTGCTACCCTTTGGCCATGGCACCCGGAGCGGACCGGCCGGAGCTCAACTACGGCTCAAAGATCTTCCTCCCGCCTTCAGCCCTCGACAAGGTGTCGCGGCTGCACGTCCAGTGGCCAATAATGTTGGAGCTCTTCAACGGGGAGAAGGGAAAGCACACACACGGCGGTGTCCTAGAGTTTGTGGCCGAAGAAGGAAGGGCCTACGTTCCGTACTGGGTATGCTTGCGCACGTGTTGCACGTCATGACTGTGGACTTGTCTGGTTCTAACTGGCCTGCAGATGATGAAAAGCCTCGAGCTCGAAGTCGGCGATATGATCCAGATCAGGACAACCTCCCTGGAGCTAGCGAAGCTGGTAAAGCTGCAGCCCCAGTCCACCAACTTCCTCGACATCAGCGATCCTCGCGCCGTTCTCGAAAAGGCATTCCGCAACTTTGCAGCGCTAACCAAGGGTGATGTGTTCAACTTCGAATACAATGACGAGGTCTACTACATGGCGGTTTTAGATGTGAAGCCTGAGACTGACAAGATGGGCGTCAGTATGATCGAGACGGATGTTAGCGTCGACTTTGCACCGCCCGTTGGCTACGTGGAGCCCGAGAAACAACCTCGCGGAAGCGGCACGAGCACACCTCGTAGCGCGCGCGGAGGGGGTTCCGGTCCTGGCGTACCTGTCGGCGGTCTGATGCACAACCAAGGCACCATGGCACAAGCAATCAACTACGATGCCATAGCTCCAAGTGCAATGCTGGGGTCAGCTGGCAACTTTCTAGGAGAGGGTTTGCGTCTTAAGGGTAGCAAGGCATCAACACCCAAGCCTGCGACTCCCGTGGCGGGAACATCGACCAATGTCGGTGGCGACTTTGGGTTGCTGCCAAAACGGCGGAGTGGCCCGCAGCCGCTTCGGCTACCCCCGAACAAGCTCTTCTTGGGCTACGAAATCAAGCCTGTTAAGACTGCGGCCGATAAGGAACAGGAAGCGGCAAATGCTCTGCAGCCGCACTTTGCCGGGCAAGGCCAAACACTGAGAGGGGTAGTTAAGAGAAAGGGTGATGACGAGGACAAAATACCGGAGAGGCCAGAAAAGCAAGAAAAGAAGCCGCAAGACGGCAAAGGAAGAAGGCTGGATGGGCGGAACGTCTGATAGTTGCTACCATTTGGAGGAGCTCGCTCCGGGTGGATGGCGTTGTTAATTTAAGGCGGTTGGGACTGAAGGGGCTTGTCGGGAAATGATACACTACGACGGAAGGTAGACAGATATCTGGTTGGCGAAAGCGAAACATGTCGGACTGGGCTTTATTTGCGCCGCCTAGCTGTTAAGTCGGCGTCTCTTGAGTTTTTTTATTGGGAAATCTTGATACGTAATACAGTGCCAGTGCTTGCTCAAGTTGTTGGCAAGACAGACAAGCGCCATGCAACTGCGCGGATCTCAGCCCTATAAAGAGGTAGGTTGCCATATTTGCACAACCAGCACAGTCCGTTTAACTTGAAGCCTTGCCATAGACTTGGGGCTTTCGGCTTCCGAGTTCCAAGTCCCATGCTTTGCTACTCAAGAAAAACTAATAAATGATCAGAGAAATGAAATCTCCAGAGCAAGATATGAATTTTGGTGCCATGGTCCCTTTTCCCCGTGAAATCTTCTTTTTCCGGTCATTCAAAATTCCCGACTTCTGGGTTTGATGGGTGAAAGACGAAGGACGAGAAATACAATACAACTTGGATTGTGCGAGTACGGCAAAGCAATGGGACGGCCCCAAAACTCAAAGCAAGCAACACGAGAGCTAGTGCGAAGTGGGGCAGGCCGGGTAAACCCCGGCTCTCTTTTGGCAGGTGGGGTGCAGCCGCCCGTGCAAGGTTTGAATAGGCGGACCAGGATAGAAAGCTCTGCTGTGGTGCTCCCCCCACCATCATCGGCCCTCTTTCAATCAACTTCGAGGTTGTGACCGCTGCGACAACACTTTCTGTTGCCCGCTCCTTTCGCAAGCAACGCCTCGCTGTGGTTTTCATACAGAGAACAAAAAGGGAAAAGGTTCTATATACGTCCAACCGATTTTGAATGGTGCAGCCAAGGTGCTATCATGATCACCCACGGCGAGTCGACGACGGATTTCGTCTCGACTGAGCACCGTCGATCGCTCCGGCCACGCCAAGCGCCCGGGGCCCGGGGTACTGCAGCGGGTGGTGAGACCGCGCCCCGCGCCGCAATTAAGGCTGGCGGCCGGGTCACGCGAAGCAGTGCTGGGGCTGCTGTGCCAATCGAGGCCTTTTCGGTCCAGGGCAGCTCCGCACCGCCACCTCGCCCACGGTCTTCCTCGCCCACCCCGACTCGCAACACACGGTCGCACAAGCGGGTCGCGCCGCCAGGCGCTCCTCGTGCAAGCGCCAATCGTCTCTCAAAGCGGAGACGGCATCAGTCGGGATTTTACGACGAAGACTCGAACAGTGAGGAAGACCTCGACATCGGCGACCTCGATCTGGATCTGGATCTGGATGATGAAGATTCGGAGTTTTCCGCATTGGTGCAGCCGATATCTAGCGCTCACGACAACGGTGCGAACGGGGCTCCCAGGGCATTGAGATCGAGGGCTCGTCCTTCGCCAGCAAAGAGAAGACATACGGCAGCTCCGGCAGCTCGGAACCGGCGCCATGTTGCACGCCCCGTCAAGCGCGCGGTGGGGAAATCGAGACCCGCACCCCAGCCCGATACCCTTCAGACGGTGCCAAACCCCGAAAATGCCGTCATCCCGGACTGGGCAAGCCTTCCCTACCATGTATGGGTCCAGATCTTCCAACATGCCTTTGCAGCCCTGGAGAGCGGCAGCATCCGAAGCGCTGTAAACTGGCTTCTGTCGACCAGTCGTGTCGCCCGTGCAGTCGCCGAGCCGGCCCTGACCATATTGTACTATTCCCCCCCACTTCTCACGAGATCCATGGCACACAAATTGGTGTCGCATCTGTCCCAAGACCCGTCGACAACTATGTTCAACTACCGACCAAAAGTGAAAAAGCTCTCGATTGATGTCGAAGAGATTGCGGCAAAAATGTATTCCGGCAGCCCTCTTGATTTAAAATCGTTGATCGGCCGTCTCCCTCAACTAAAAGTCATTGACTTTTACCACCGAAAAGACGAGGCGCCTTACCGCAGCCTTGATGAAAACCTTCGATGGCACTATCCCGCCGGCCTTTTCGAGGCCTTGGATGTGGAGGAGGCTGAATCTGATACGTATGTCCCCAGGCTCGCTGGTTGGCGATGGAACCGCCGAATGATGGGCCAGGGGTTGGATCTTGCCAAGATCAAAACACTCCACATGGTGCCATCATTCAGACACTTGAAGAGACTCTCTCTTGTCAATTACCAAATCCCGTCGCTCCATGCTGCAACGAAAGAGGACGACGAGGAAGCCATTGCGCGGGACCAGGCATACATCCAGAGCGTGGCTGATGCCATCTCTGTGCTTCCCGACTTGGAATACCTCTCGATCGAAACATCGACTGTTGTGACGGACGACTTCCTTCTTCTTTTGCCCAAAACTCTTCGGACCTTGTCGCTGATTAACTGCTGGGAGGTAACTGGACCCGGTTTTGCCACCTATCTGGTCTCGCACGGCCAAGCACTCCAAAACTTGACCCTGAACCACTGCCAGTCTCTCGACTTGTCGTTCTTGGCGGTTCTTGGTTCAGCCTGCCCAAACTTACAGAATCTATGTGCGGATCTGAAATACTACAACCATCACGAGTATTACAATGATTCGGACCCCCTCTACAAAGACGTTCTGACGGTCAACCAAATCCCCGATTGGCCCGCGGCATTGGAGCTGATAGATCTGAGAAACATGAGAAAGTGGTCGGCTGAAGCTGCCGAAGTCTTTTTCCAGTCACTGGTAGACAGTGCAGCTAAGTTATCGAGGCTGCGGGCCCTTCACCTGAAGGCCATGTTGGACATTCCCATTCGCCAGCGCTCAGAAATTCGCGACAAATGGGATGCGAGGCTCAAGGAGGTTTTCCTGCGCAAAAAGACAGATCCTCTGCCTTTATTTTCTCTACGCGACCGGCCTATCGACGAGGAAGTTAGCCCACTACCCAAGTCGCGCAGGATGGCGGTCGAAAGCCCATCAAGACGAAGCACTCGCATCGTTGCCCAGCTGTCAAACCCATCTTCTCGTGCCAGTAGCGTTGGCCGAGATTTGAGAATTTGGCGCGCTCGGCCGTCGTACGCAGAGCCCGACACTGACGACGAGGACCTGGAAGCCGAGTCCGATGGGGCAGACCACCCCACGTCAAGCGACGAAGGCGATGCTCGCTCACCCACAACTGCGACCGATGGGTTTATCCAGGGCTTGTGCGACACCGTCGAGATTCAGCTCGACAATCAGAAACCCACAGAGGAGATTTTTGAAATGAACGACTTCATGGATGAGAGCGACTCAGACGATTCGGCAGACGAAGACTATGGAAGCTAGAAGCGTCGACGCTCTACAAACGTGAGCTACCACCGTCAGGCCTCGCCTGTTTCGAACGGGAAACCAAGAAAGAGAATAGAAAAGGCTGGACTAATTATTTGGTTATGACAGACCCTCGCGTTAATTTGCCCTCGACCGGCTACCAGCCAAATGATAGGCAACTATCTCTAGGCTGGTGCTAAGTGCGGCGCCGCGAGCTGTGTCTCTTAATTACAGCAAAGCTGTTGTCTGAAGGTTCTGCTTTCTTCTTTTTCGCTCCGATGTCTCGAAAGTAATGGGGCTGGCGGCTGGCGGTTACTGGTTTGTGATATTCTCAACAGGGCCTCCTCGCGAGCTTGCGTTTTCTCTCTCTCGTCTCTCATCTCTCATCTCTCCTCCTTTTTGTAAGGTGTAAATCACCTACACACTTGTTAGTTGTGTGTTTTTATTCCCTGCATGGTCGGACATGCAGCCATGTATGTCTTGATAACTGTACGTAAACGCAACGCGAGCACAACAAGGACAAAAAAAATGGAAATCTCACTTGAGCTCTGAAGGGCTTCTTGAGGGATAATCAGCAGGCAGGCACGTTTGTTTCCGGTATGTATTTTACCTGAGATGCTCGCGGTGATTATGTGCTCCATTGCGCGGCCTGCGCCTGTTTCCAAGCTATCGGGATTCTCGAGCGACGAAGGTCCGCGCAAGGCTACGTTTTTATTCTCCGGTTCCTATGGCAATGTAGCAATGTGCATTAATCATGAGGCGGCAGCTGCCCTTTTTCTCGCCCAGGCTACTCGAATAATTAGTGGTGGTTGGAATGGGCGTGCCCCGCGCTGTGTGTTTGGTGGTTACACGGCATTATCGGTCTTGTTGTGGTGTGTGTGTGGTTCCGGCCCTGTGGTCCAATGATCTGTCCGCCGGTGTGTCTGTCTCTGACATGGCCGGCCTTTTTGTCTGCCTGCCTTCTACCAGCCTCCTTATATGTTTCAAAGGACATATACCAATATATATATACCTATATATAGATATATATATACTCGTGCATTCGTTCATTTTTAGTGTGTGCACGGTAGTGGGTGTAGGCCATTTGGCTTTGCTTTGGTGATGGATCTAGCTGTGGAAGTCGTTCCTGGAGTAAGGTAGACGAAAGACTCGTGCATTCGTTAGCAGGGCGTGGGTTTTTCTTTTCTTATTTTCTTTTTACACTGACGTTTGAAACTCCAACAGCTACGTATTTACCTGATTCTGATCCTAGGTCAAGTCCGGAGCCGCAGGCTTCATTGTTTGGGAGCATAGATAGGTAGGTATGGCGTGTTTCGATGCCTCACACTCACAGCAGTATTCGGGACTCGGGGGTGAGATTGTGATATTTTAGGCAACATTCGTATTGAAGAGCTGTTCCTTATATCCGCTGCTATTCAGCTGGGGTAGTTAATCACCTTGCTCTGAGATATGATTGCTGCTCAGCCTGCTTCGTCAGCTGGGCCGCATCTGGATTTTCAGTGTTTGCGAGTGGCTCAACAAAATAGGACGATGGACTCTGGGTAGGGACCTTGGTTGACTCAACTCGACTGAGTCGAATACGTTTGTTGAACCAATTAGTACCTCGGCGTTAAATGTGCATTCATAGCTCTGTTTATGAGGAGGTGGTGGAGGTGTATTAACATGAGCATGTTTGGCACGCCCCAGATTGGTCGCCGCAGGATATTCAAATCTCAGACTTCAGGTTTACAACGAGACCAGTGTTTGCTGCCTCAGTATGTACCTACCTGAATTGAGGCCAATGGCGGGGCAGGTGGCACGCTTTCCAACTTGTCGGAATAAGAATCCATGCTACGCAAACACGCCAAAGGACGACTCACCGATACAGCTCGTGGCCGCCTAGGACGGTTTGAAAATGAACCGAAAACGACAGCTCATTTGAATACCATTTGCCCTGCCAGCTGCAAGATGCAGACGAAGTGGCGACTCGTCTTGGGGGGCTGACTAAGTTTGTGCACAACTCGAAACGGGGGAAGCTTTGCCCTTGTCCGCCAGAAACTGGCGTCCGAACGTTGAATCGATTCATTACAACGAACCAAGATGTCTATTCCCCCGTTGTACCGAAGGGCGACTGGATAGTAACTCGCTTCTCGGCGATGCCAAGTAGGCAGACAGGTAGCTCACGAAGCTGACAAACAGTGCCGCACAGCATTGGTTTTACTCGGTCAGGTTTGTGCCTCATCTGGCGGAAGATGCGATCCGACCAAGAAGCCAGCCGAACCAGAACTAAGAAAACTGCCCGTAGCAGCAAAAGAGGTTTTTGTTTATCTTTTTATTCGCTACCAGGCTGGTTCGCATTTCTATTCCCGAATTCACCGGATTTACAAAGGCTGGGCACGTCGGGGGACATGGATGGCAGCCCCGGGGTTTTGAATGGCAAAAGGCTGACAAACGAGAAAAGCCGCTAATGCATCATCTTCTTTGCACTCGACTTCGATTGCCTGTTTGTTATCATGCCACCGCGGCTTTGATTCCCTTTACTTCATTCACTTATTGCCAGTTGACACGCTCGCGAGGGGTCCACGCTACGCAACTGGGTGCGACCTGGCAACCCCCCCACTTTATGACATGAAATTCTTCTCGTCGGACCTAGACCTCCTGTAGTCATTCCCGCGGCTGATCACACCTCAACAATGGAAGCTCAAGTATACTCCCACCGTTGACTGTGATGCCGAGAAGCCACCTCCTTACCAACCGTAATTCGAAATTCACTCTTGGCAACCCTTTAAATAAGCCGCCCAGCCCTAGTTGTGCTTTTTAAGTATGGTTATCCTCTTCTTTCGGTGCCCTCGTAATTAAACCGACGCTCAGAATCGATAGAAATCTTGCAGCCTTGCACCCCTTTCGCCGTCCTTCTCGAAGTAAGTGCCCAACAAGAAAGGCTTTCGTCCATCAGAACTCGCCATTCCAGCAGCAGTACTCCGTACCCCGGCGAAGAGCAAAAGCCTTGATCCCTCTCGCCTTTGCTCATCAAACCTGAAGCCTGAGTCGTGGCCCTCATTACGGTCAGTGCCACGTGCGGTCTTAATGGCCCCAAACAACCCGACCTGCAACCACAATTTTACTCTTCACCTAGGGCCGGCTCCCATTTCAAACTCAACAACACAACACCTTGTCCTTTCCATCCACCCAGAATACCCCGCACCATCAGTTTGCGTGTTTCTGCGATTTTTAATTCGTTTTCTCTTTTCGGCGCGGCACAGACTCTCCCCAATTTTCTTCTCCGGCACCACACAACTGCTGATTCGACTCGGGCCCCTGGCGTCGACAAGGGTTTCTCTCCTCTAGTGGACTGCTAGCGCACTACCCGTCTTTGGAGCACCCGCTGCACGCAATATCGGTACCGGCTTACCGCGCACCCTCCCGCTAGCCCTACCCCTCGACGGTGGTTTGAGTGGACACACCTGACGGGGATCGCGAGAATCTGTTCTCGCCCATCGCCCTTCCGTACGGTACGCGTCTTCTCCCACGTCCATCACCTCCCGCGCTTCCGCTGCCGTACAGTGACTACCCCTTACTATTCCCATCTGTCTCTGATGTCACCTCCCACCCGGACGACTGTATTTCCTTGATAGCGGCGGTGGCCGTCGTGCGTCTTGCCGTTGATTTTTTTTTCGTGTTCGACGACGCCCTGCGCCGAGCCCCCCGTGGCTCCGGGACGCTCGTCGCTTTCGCGGCACCCCTGTCTCTGTTGTCGCTCAGGCTCAGACTGCCCCGACGCTCTCTTCATCGACCAACGCCACGTCTTTCAAGTTGACGCATGAGACGACGAGGCGCTCTTGAGTGTCGACAGACTTTCGACTAGGCAGTCGTTGTCACTACAGTGCAGTTCAATGCAGCCAGTGTATCTTACCTAGTGCTCCATGCCTGGCCGCCCCTCTGTTATTATCCGTCGCACCTGCCTCTTCATCAAAACCATACACTTTTATTAGTCCGCCCAGTCCGGCTCTTCTTGTTCCCTTTCTTGTTTTACTTTAAACTTTGATCGTTCCTGACGCCTCACCAACTCCCTCGGCGCCCGCAACCTGCAGACTCTTCAACCCACACGTCGTCAACTACCTACCTGCCTACCTATTTGCTATTATTCGGGTTCCGTATCCATCACACCTGATATCAAAAAAGTCAGCAAACCGCTCATCAGCGCTCCGCCTCCCCTCGTTAGGTTCGGGCCGCACAATGCGGTCCTTGTTGTCGTCGCTGTCCCGTCGCTCATGCCATTGTCATTAGTTTTCTAGTTCATTCTCGGCCGTCTCCATCAAAGGCGGACTCTCTTTGTGTTGCACGCTTTCTCTGGCCCGTGGGTCTCTGATGTCTTTATCCAGCAATGACGGGCACACACTCGCGCAACCGCAGGCTGCCTTTCCTGCACCGGAACTGGATCAGAGCCACCAACCACTGGAACACCAAGATGGGAAATAACGCGTCGTCGCCGTCTCGCGACGCTGTCGACAAGTGCGGCAACGGCGAAGATCGTTGCCAGCACAGCAACAAGCGCCCCCGCATCGACAACGACTATGACGGCTTTCCGCTCTTTGAGCCTTATGCCACCATCCCGCGGGCCCTCCGCATCGAACTCCTCAAGGTCTGCCACAAGGACGCGCCTCGCGTCAAGAATGGCATCCTCAACGGTCTAATCCCGCCAAACGTCAAAGACACAAATCACTTCAGAGTCCGTTGCAGTATCAAGGTCACGTGCCGTAGAGGTGACGAGGATGTCGTCTTGCACGCCGACAGCCAGCTGTGCGACGTCAACATGTTCAAGAACCCCGCCGGCTCCTCTCCAATGGCCCGCTTCTCCTCCATCCAGCCCTTCTACATCCCCGAAGACAAGATCAGTCTCGAGCATGACGAGGGCGTGGTCTTTGGCCTCGCCGACTCATACCAGGTGGTAATCCGGCTCGAGTCCGGCGGTGGTATTAACTGGCCCCCCAATGACCTCCTCCCACCCGACAACTCAGCCCATTGGAATGACAGGCGGCTCCCTCTTAGGCAGTGGGCGTTCACCGCCACCATTGTCGACATATACAACCGCAACCGCAAAACCATTCGACTGAAGCTGAAGAAGACTTCCCAGGGCGACGAGATGACTGATTTTTCCATAGACGTTGATGTCCGCTGGTTTACGCCAGTTTCCACCCAGCTTGCGCGTGGGAAGGATATCAAGCAGTCCATCACAGTATCTGCCCGGAACGAGACTGTGCTGCCGCCAATTAACGGTGTTGTGAACGGGAATTCACCCACAAAGGTCGTGAACGGTGTGAACGGCACCGATATCGGTGTTAATGGCGTAAACGGTGCCAACGGGCACCAGCAAGACCACATAGACGACCACGGCCTCGAATACCTGGCCAATGGAGAGGCAGATAAGCTCCCGAATGGGATTACAAATGGTGCTTTTTCAGAGCTCCCCGACGACTTGGCCGAGGGCGAAGTGACGCCAAGTCGAACCAGACGGCCGAGGCCAGAAATCAACTACAACGTCAAGCACATCTGGAACACCGCCGTTGGGAAGGAGCCCAAGAAACGGCGGAGGTTAGACGACGAGATTGACCAGCCTGACGAGCAGTCCATCACATATTTGCTTCCACCCGAGCAAGTACACACCGAGAAGCTCGCGTGTCTGATTTGCGGTGCGGAGAACGAGCGGATCACCCAGCTACGAGCTCATTGCCAGAGCCACCCGCAGTATGACTTTTATTTTCAACCCCGGGACGCCCGGACGAAGGGAGAGCTCAGGGTTCAGGTCACGCCAAGTGCCACTAATCTTGCCCAAGCGCTCCGGCCAAAAGTTTATCAGCTCGGTCTCCCAGTCAAGCCACTTGACCTAGATAAATATGTCGAGGGCGACCTCTCATGGGTCACGTCTCGTCTAGGCCCCGATGACGATCACGAGATTATTGAAAAATTCGTTCCGGCGAGGGTTCCCAAGGCAAGCCTCTCTACGGATAGACAGTTCTCTTGCAGTACAAAACTAACACATCCCCAGAAACTCGCCAGCAAGCGGTCAAAGAAGAAGATAGTGGTACCCAACATCAAACAGCCGCTTTTCGACCCGCTGAGCAAAGCACAGCTTGTGCCAGGCGCTGAAATCCGCCAGCACCCGGTAGACGATTCATGGCTTCTTCTCAAACATCGTGATAGCTTGCAAGACTTTCTTGACGTCGATCCCGGGGAGAAGGAGTACATGCAGGAATGGGACTCGTTTGTCTTGAACAAGCACATCTCTTCTGAGCAGTACCTGCCGCGCGTCTTCGTCGGCTTTGTGAAGGAGAAAGCGGGCTGGATTGTGCCCAAACGGAGTCGGTTGGAAGAGTTTAGCAAGCACGTTTCGATGTTGCTGGCAAGGCGAGCCATCAACGAGGCATCCATTTTCGAGGCCACCAAGATAATCAACGAGGCGAGGACCAAAAACTCTGGCGAGGCGCCCAAAGTACTACCCAGGCATAACGTTACGGGCGGGTGCAATGCCTGCGGCAAACCTGTGCCGGTGTCGGCAATGTTGTCCTGCTCTATCAAGGTAAGCGGTATCCCATTGTTCAAAGCCCAGTGGGCAAATTTGAAGGAGCGCTTCTAACGTTCTCTTTTAGGCGTGCAAAAAACGTCTGTACCACGTGGATTGCGTGGACGGTGTGGACGAGGAAGTTTTGGAAGAGAAAACTTGGGTGTGCGGCAAGTGCTCCTAGAGCCAGTCTGCTCAACTAAGGAATATATGCCGGAGGCCGTGGCACAAACAAGTTGGCATGCAAAGCCATCCAAAAACAGGAACTACGTCGTCTCAGAGACCAGGCAGACGAGCATTAATATCCGAGAGAAGAGAGGTAGGAGAAGACATACGCACCATGTAATATAGTCCCAAGCAAGCAACACACATCACGCGAAGGGGCCGGTTCCCAGTTATCGGCTCGGCGCTATCATATATTAACAGGTGGAAGAGGTCAGGAGTCGTTTTGGTGGGGGGGAGAGCTTAGGGCTGGCTGGCTGTATCCATTTCTTAGCTGTATTTGTGAAAATGGAGACAAGTCATTGCTACGACTCCATGCTCTGTTTAACCGAGCTGCTGTATTATACTGGGGGGCGGAATGGATGCTAGTAGCCCGCACGAGGCCGCAGAACTATCTTTGGGTTTTTTACTTTTTCCGAGGCTAGATATAGTTGCTAAACGTGCTCTTCGTCTTGACGTTATTTTCGAGCCGACCGGCGGCTCTTGGTTTGTTCTGTAGGTCGTGGATGCGTCTATAATACACACCTACGTAGGATTTGATACCGTTATGGAAGCACGACGACACCACACGCACACACCCTTGATATCCTCGTCTGGTGTCCATGGTTCTCTAAAAAGATGTTCCTTCCCTGTGGCGTATTCCACGGCTGTAATTCCTCTCGGTGGGTAGCGGGTCGGTTGCTGCTTTACCGGCGGCGTAGAGAGAACCACAAGTAAGGTTAGGTTAGGTAGGTAGGTAGGTAGCCAGCCAGTCCTCAGCATATGGGACAACCTGGTAAAATACCCTAGGCAATAGACTGGCGTGGCAAATGGATAGACGACGTGTTGAAAAACAAGGGAACCGGGAGAGGTGATATACAGATAATAGTTCAAACCAAAATGTTTTTTTGGCCGCTTATAAAGCCGTGTTTTGGATTCGGAGGAAAGGGCTGGAAGCTACCTAGCTAGTTTCACACACACACACACACACATATATATATATATATTCACACTTGTTACGAGACGACAAAATCACTGTCAAAATCACTCAAGGTAATCCCTAGCAAGTAATAGGGCAAGGCAGGCCCTGAGACGAAAGAAAAGAGGGACATGAACACCGAAAAAGCATATCATCGATGCCGCAGACGCCCTACACTTTTCTGACTTTTCTGTCTCACGTCCTGCTCGCTGTAACGAGGCGATTGCGAGTCTAGTTTCACGTCCTGCCCGCCGTGGACAAGGCGTCCACGATTCTCCTTTTACGTCATGCCCGTTATGAATAGGCGTCTACGGCTTTCGTCTCACGTCGTGCCCACTATATGTGAGGCTTCTGCAATTTCGTTTCACGTGTTGCCCGCTATATGTGAGGCGTCTGCGATTTCGTTTCACGTGTTGCACGTTGTGAATGAGGAAAATGGTTGCAGCAGCAAGGCGTGCAAAACTCATTAATATACCTACACATCATACCGTACAAACTGACAAATAGTAAAGCGTTAGCAGAGATGCCAGTTTGCGAGAGCCCCGTTCTCTCGCCTCCATACCTGTGCCGTTGTCGCGCACACGAACGCTACAACTTGGTTGTTGATTCGTCTCGGCTCAACGAGGCCTTTCCGTAACTCGATCAAGACCTCTTCCCTGCATTGGGTAAGTAAAAACGCAGGGGGGAGGTTTGTCCAGGGAAAATCGTACAATCTTTATCCTAGAAGGTGTACTTCTCCTTCTTCTTGTCATCCCTCTTCTTTTCGTTGGCCTTCTCGTCAAGCTTCTGGCGCTTTCGTCTCTCTTTGGCAATCATCTCCGAGAGATCCTCTCGGTAAGCCCACTGAGCGCCGAGGCCATCCTGGCGACTGGTCGTCTCGTACTGCCGTCGTAACTCCTCCTTGTCGATGCCATTCTGTGACACCAGCGCATCAGGGTCCAGCGCCACATCCACATCGCCGGGCTTCTTGCGCTTTCGCGTGCTATCGTCCTCTTGGCCCAAGACAGGCGGCCCGTGGCCCGGGCCGTGCTTAGGCAGCTCGTACGTCTTATCGCTGCCAAAGAATCCCTCAGCCCGAACTTGGCGTTCCGGGATGACCTGGTAGGCGGACCGGGGCGCCTCTTCAGTCTCAAATCCACGTCGTGTCTTACGCAGATCAAATTCGCCTCCGATATTGGTTTCAACGCCAGAAGGCACGCCGTCTGGGTGAATGGTGCTAGCGTACCCACCGGGCGTCTCGAGGCCGGTGAAAGTTTCGGTGCCACCGGGAACATCGGCACCCTCGTCATCTGACTCGTCCTCTTCGTCCGACTCTTCCTCCTCGGATTCTTCGGCAAGTGGCTGGAGCTCGCCCCAGAGTGTTCGGTCAATCGGCTCGACCGCAGCAGCAACCGCAACTGGCTGCTGCAGGAGTGGCTGCTGCTGGTATGGCGCGCCGGGTTGGGGGGCACCCATAATGCCAAAAATGTCGCCGCCATACACAGGTCTGTTGAACTCATCCAGTGGCGGCTTGCCCCACTGGCCTGGCTGGAAGCCAAAACTGGCGCCAGGTGGCAAGGGCGCATTGAGTCCGGGGATTTTGAGGGTAGGGTAAGATGGAGGGGGTCCGACACGTTGCTGCTGGAGCAGCCAGGGCGGGGGAAAGTCGGGCTGCATGCCCAAAGCCTCTCGCAGTCCCTCGCTAATCTCGCCGGGCTTGAATATCTTGTAGTCCGCCTCCCACTCTTTGCCTTCGTGGTAGACGTCGCCGAACCGCGTCAGCTCGGGCTTAGTCTGATGGCGGAAGAAAGCGTCGTAGAGTTTCTGGTAGTCAATGTCCAGCTTGCCCATCTTCGGCTGCATTCTCTCGCGCTGTTTCTGCTTCAGGGTCTGCTCGGCCTGCTTTTCGAGGACAGCATCGCGCATTTCCGTGATTCCCGTGTCCGCAATGAACTTGGGCAGCTTGAAGGGAGGCTTTTCGACACCCCGTTTGCTGGAGAGGTACTCGCGCTTCAGCGCCCAGTGAGGCGGGACCGGGACAACGTTCCGTTGCGACTTGATGTGCACCAAGAGGCGCGGGTCCGATGACGAGACATCGTTCCACTCAACCACCTCGGGGTTCTTCACCGAAGCCTTCAGCTCGGCAATTGTGAGCTTGTTCAGCTGCTTGCGTTTCTTCTTTGACAGTCTGTTCCGTGCGTCATCTTCGTCTTCGCTAGGAATGCCCTCGTTGTCATCGAAAAACACCTCGCCCTTGTTCCCGGCGTTGGCCTCTCGTGCGACCTCGTCGTCTCCAATACCGGTTCCGAACTTCTCAAAGATATTCTTGTAATCGGCGTACGCGGGGTCGCTAAGCAAGTCGCTTTCATCGATGTCGAGGTCAATGTCGTCGTCAACAGATGCTCCGTTTGCGCCGACTGCGGCAGAGGCGCCTGACTGCGATTTCGCCTCGGCGGTTGACTCTTGGACGGATGAAGGGGCCTTCACGGCGAGATTATCTGCGTCGTGCGAAGGGGGCACTGCCTGCTCGTCTTTTGGCTCGACCGAAGCTCCGGAGTCATTCTGGCAAAGCACATGTTAGACACCAACCGCCGCGATAGCAAGATGAAAGCGAAGTGGGGAGAGGGGAGGGGAGGTGAGGGGAGGAGAGGGGGGCACTAACCACAGCTGCGACTGCCGCCGTCTCTGCTGCTTTTGCCTTTTTCTGCTCTCTCTTTTTGAGCCGGCGCAGCTTGTTTTTGGTGTCTTTTGACTCGGCCATTTTGTCGAGCTTTGGGGAGCCGGCCGCTCCTAATCACGCGTGATTGCGAGGCTGTGGATCATCCAACAAGAAATGGTGCAAGGTTTTGCGCCGAGTGAACGAGGGTGAGGGGCCGACGTGTTGCGCGATGCCGTTTGGTACTCGGAGGCAGGTGCAGTGTAGGGAAGGTGCTGGCTGCGCGTAGTTGAATAAGTCTCGGACAAGGTTGCGCCCCCCAAAAGTTTCGAGCCCAGATCGGTAGCCCGCCAAGGTTTCCGGTGGGGCGGCAGGTGTGGCTAGTGAGCATGTGGCCCGTGCTCCGGACATCCGCTGGTGGGGACTTGGTCGGAAAGTGAGGCTGACAATCAGAAAAAGGCCGTTAGTGTGGCGGTGCAGAGCAGTCTTTGGTTGGGTCTGTTGCGGATACCGGCGCAGGCGCAGCCCTGTCGCCTTTGTGCCGCGTGTGAGATGCCGCGCATCGGATTGGCAGTGCCAAGTGAGCTTAATTCTGATGGATGCTTGACATTTGACCTGGTGCTCGTCTCGCATCGGCCAACGTCAAACAGCAATACAAGACGGTCTCACAAGTCCACGACGCCTCCCCCTGCGAAGTGCAAGCAGTCTGCAAGCAACCTGCAGCCTTTGCCTGTGCCTTTGCCTGTGCCTGTGGAACCTCGAACCGGAACCATCCCAATTCGTGTCAATTCAATCTTATCCGATCCGCACCTGCTTCGTCAGTGGGAGCAGCGCAGCGCAGCGCAGAGGCAATGACCAGGTAACTAGCAGCACACCAGCCGCATTGAATCGCAGCGTCGTCCACTCGTTTGAAGACCGCCCCCGGGCCCCCAAATGCGCATCACGATGCCGCACTCGACTTCGCACTCTACCTCCCACTCGTCGGCCGGTGGCTCGTCTATGCGCACGCCTTCTACCAACCGCTCGTCAGGCACAAAACCGTTTGCCGATGCCAGCGCCATCGGGAGCAGTCCGGGTAACGTCAATGGCGGCACAGAGAAGTTCCCCGACTTCGATACAGGGCACGCCTTTGGCACCCCGAACGGGCGGGAGCCAAGCCCTCGTTGGCAGCAGAATGGTGCCACAAACCCCAACGAACACCCAGATCGCTGGCATCCGAGGAGAGAAAGTCGCGTTAGGTGGGCTCCAAGAGATCCCCCACCACGCTCGTTCGGCCATGGGAAGCAGAAGAGCATAAGTCACGCCATCCGCCAGATTCGCTCGGGAAGTATGAGCCAGAATGCCCATGAGATCGCAGATGCGCTTCGTGCGCCCGTCTCGTACAAGCTTATTGTATGCTCTACACTCTATCCGTCCCATCTCCCGCTCTGCGCTCCCCCCGATGCTGACTGCGACCTGCTTACTAGACGCTCTGCGTCATGTGGTACTGGTCGTCTGCCCTGACCAACACCTCGTCCAAGTCTATCCTCACGGCCTTTGACAAGCCCGCCACGTTGACGCTGGTGCAATTCGGCTTCGTCTCGTCCTACTGCATATTGTTCTCCGTCCTAGCCTCGACCTTCCCGAGACTACGGAATGCTATCCCGGCCCTCAAGAATCCCATCCGCGCCCCCTCGCGGGATGTCATCGTTACCACGCTTCCCCTGGCGGCCTTTCAGATCGCAGGCCACCTCCTCAGCTCGACGGCCACCTCCAAAATCCCAGTCTCCCTCGTCCACACGATAAAGGGGCTGTCTCCACTGTTTACTGTCCTCGCCTACCGATTTATCTTTGATATTCAATATCCTAGGGCCACTTATCTATCCCTAGTCCCCCTCACTGCTGGCGTCATGTTGGCCTGCTCGGGAAAGCACAGCTTTGAGGGCGAGTACCTAGGCATCTTCTCCGCCCTGCTCGCGACCATGATCTTTGTGACGCAGAACATATTCTCCAAGCGGCTCTTCAACGAAGCCGCCCGCGCCGAGGAGATGGGGCTCGGCGCGCAGTCCCGCAAGCTGGACAAGCTCAACCTGCTGTGCTACTCGTCCGGCATGGCCTTTATCATCACGGGCCCCATCTGGCTCTGGAGCGAGGGCATTGGCATCATCGGCGACTTTCTGTGGGACGGCTCGCTGGACCTGGCCGTGAGCCCCAACTCGTTCGACCACGGCCGGCTCACGCTCGAGTTCATCTTCAACGGCACCTTCCACTTTGCCCAGAACATCCTAGCGTTTGTGCTGCTGTCCATGGTGTCGCCCGTGACGTACTCGGTGGCCAGCCTCATCAAGCGCGTCTTTGTCATCATCATCGCCATCATCTGGTTCCGCAGCCCGACCACCAACGTGCAGGGCGCCGGCATCACCCTGACCTTCCTCGGCCTGTATCTCTACGATAGGAGTAACATGAAGAACAAGGCCGACCAGCGGGCCCGCTCCATGACGGAGAGCAAGCTCGACCAGTCCATCCTACCCATCCTACCGCTACACGTGCCGAAACAGCCGGGGGCGGCCATGTCGCAGCTCGCCCCGGGCAGTAGCACCATCAGCCAGACCATCTTCGAGAGCCCCATCGCCGTTGACGCGCCGCCGCCGCCGCTCGGCAGCGGCGGCTACACCAACGGCCACTCGGCGTCCAACAGCCTCGCGAACAACGACGCCAAGAAGTCGGACGACCTCGGGCGCGGCCGCATCAGGGGTACCAGTAACGCCAGCTGGCTGCCGCCGGGGACGCGGCAGGAAGACACGTGGCGCCTTGGGGACGGCGGCATGGTGGTTGCGAGGTAGACGACGGCCGTGATCATGTCATGTTTTGCTTTCCGCATTTCTTCCTCTTGGATTTTGTTCTTCATTTTGGCATCCAATCCAGAACCCAACTTTCTATCTATCTTACTACTGTCCCCTCCCTCCCGAAAAAGAGAGGAAAAGGGACAAAAGCTATTATTATTACCACGACTACTTATATTCTACGAGTACTGCTCATTTCACGGCACGAAGGCATGAAAGCAAGCGAGTCCGGGACTCATTGCGATCCGACGTTTGTGTGTGTAATGAGAGAGACGGCGGGAAACGGGGTTCATCATTGCCATGTTTTGTTCTTAATGTTATATCGCCGTATCATGGCGACCCGGCAGGAAGTAAGGCAGGGACAGCGACAAGAGCGGGATATGAAATGGAAATGGAAATGGGAGAATGAATGCTTTCTTTTCATTCTCTCTCTCTCTCTCTCTCTCTCTCATGTACCCATAGAAAAAGAATGGTCAAAGGGCGGGAACGTCTTGATGTTTTTACTATTCTTATTACCACTATTATTGTTGATTGCTAGAGATTTAGGATCGTTGCCATGATTACAATATACATGGGCGGACATGAGGAGGATTGGGATAAGAGGGAGGCATAGACGGCGTTATTGTTGGTATCTCTTCTCTCTGTTTTAGAGGGGGTGAAGCGAAGGGCTCGGTTGGGTTTTGTTGTTGTTTAACATCACCCGTCACCAGTCACCGGTCACCACCAATCACCACCCCTTTGATTTCCAATTGTATGATATATATATATCATACACCGAATATGTGTCTGTGGAAGTCGCTCCTAGAGTAGACGAAAGAAAACAAACATACCGAGTATGACTTTGTCGGAGCAGTGCCGTTCAATTGTTTGACTTTTTTGCTGTACCGCGGCAAATGCTCGACTGTGCTCATTTTATAGTGTGTGTGTGTGTGTGTGTGCGGTGATGGATATAAGCCATTTATTTTCACTTTAGTAATAGATCCAACTGTGGAAGTCCCTCCTTGAGCAAGACGAAATAATACATACAAACATGTAGAGTATATATGTTCATGTTATGTTTATACGTACGAAACTAGACGTTCAGTACCAGAATAGATAGACAATGAGCATGTACTATTGGGAAATTAGCAAGGCAGCTGACCAGTCTCTATTCTTGGTTATTTGTTATTAGTGTAGTGTAAAACCAGCCAGCTACCTGACCAGCGAGCGATTGATCCGCCCAATCACTCAATCAACCACTCCTCGACCTCGACGCCCATGCTGCGGCCCAGCGCGCGGACCATCTCCCAGCCGACGTTGACGCGCCACTTGCCGCCGCGGTCCATGGCGTCGCCGCCGGCCCCGCCGCCGACGCGCACCAGCAGCCGCAGGCTCGCCAGCGTGGCCATGGCCATGCCGATATCAGTATCCATGCCATCAACCAGCCCTCCCCCTTCCCTAGAAACGTACCGGCCGTCCCACTCGCCGCGCACGGCCGCGAAGATGGCCAGCATGCGCTCCAGCACAAACGCGTGCGCGCCGAGCAGCTTGCGCGCAATCTTGCGGTGCTTGCTCCGGCCCGGCCCTGCCCCACGCCCTACACCCACCGACAGCCCGCCGCGCCGCCGCCGCCGCCCGTGGTGGTGCGTCGAGAACAGCACCAGGTCGTGCCGCGTCGCGTTGTGCGACGCCAGGTACGCGGCCAGCAGCAGCAGGCGCGCCGTCGTCGGGAGCAGCGCCGCCAGGTCCGACGTGTGGGGCTTGCTGCTGGCCTGGGGAGTTATGGAGTTGCTGCCGCCGGGGATGGCAGTTGGAGGAGCAGGAGCAGCGCTTGGCGGCCGCGCGGCCACGATGATGCCCGGGTCTAGCAGACTCTCGTCCTGGAAGTGGGCGCGGGCGGCGATCAGCAGCTTGGAGAACTCGCGGGCGCCGCGGGTGCCGGCGACGACGGGGGCCGTGAAGCGCGGCCACAGGGCGTCGCAGGCGTGGCGGAAGGCCGGCAGCGTGCGCGTGGCAGCGCGCGCCAGCGCGTCGTGCACGGCCGCCGCGAAGCGCGCCCACAGGTCCGCCGCCTCCTCGGGCGTGGTGTTCGGCAGCGCGGGCGCCCCCGGCGGTGGTCCGCCAGCCGTGACGATGGCCACGAACTCGGGCTTGGTGTAGTTGGGAAAGTGTATGTGCGGCGCGAACGCCGTGTGCAGGAAGTTGGCTGGCGGAGACGTCACGACGAAGACGCTCGTTATGCAGGGGATCTGGATTGGGGGACGAGAAAAGGGGTGAGCAAGACAAGAAAAGAAGGGGGTTTCAAGGGGGAAGCTTACAATCTCGGCCAACCTCGCGAGAGCGGGCAGCAAGGTTGGGGGTGCTTCCCTCTGGCGGTCGATGCCGTCAAAGACGAGGACGAAGCGGAAGCCGTCGGGCCGCGGGGCGTACTTGAGCATCTTGGACAGCTCGACGGTCAGCTGCGACACGGTCTCGCAGCGGGAGGATGACGGGCCATGCCAGCGCAGGGCCTGGGCGACCTTGCCGACGACGCTCTCGAAGAGGTGGCGGCTCGTGATGCACTCGACCGAGTTGACAATGGCGAAGCGGAGGCGCGAGTCACCGTCTGGCGACCTGTCGTCCTCGCTGGCCTCGAGCCGCGCAAGTAGGGCGGCGGTTATGGCGCTCTTTCCCGTGGCCTCAGTCCCATAGAGGACGACGTTCTGGCATGGTGCGGCATCCGGCTGTCGTCGTAGTCAGTCAGCACGGCGGATTATGTGGGCGCGGGCCTGTGTAGATTCAAGCAGTGAGGCGCGAGTGGAGGGGAGGTTGAGTTGCATACGTGCAAGAGAGTCGCCAAGGATCGAAGTTGAAAGGATCGGCAAGAAAAGGCCTGGGCAAGCGCCGTCAAGACCAGCTCGTCGGGGAGCTGGAACAAAGAATTCCGCATGGTCGGGCCCGACGGTGGAAGGCTGAGGTGCAGATTGCTTGGTCAATTGGTCAAAGTGTGAAAGTTGGAAAGTCGCCGTCGTCGACCATGACCTTCCAGATTATCCGTATCCGTAGATGAGATAGATGTAACAGATGCAAGTCGCGTCACGCGTGCCGCCCTACTGTGGTAGGTTCTAACTTCTAGGGCCGTTTGCCAGTGTCATGGCAGGTGGGCCAGGCCTGTTGGTGTAGGCACGTGCAGCCCTAGACTGTTCTAACAAGACCACGTGCATCAGTAGCAATGCAAGCCTTTTCAAGCCTTTTACTCCTCCAAAGCCTGGGCCGTCGCCCTGTCGGGCAACATCTACTAAAACTGCCCTGTGGGTATCTCGTCGCGCCTCAATTCACGACTTTTTGATATCGCCGTCATTCAACAATTTTCATCAGGTTTAGCACCCGCGCAGCCGTCATTTCATCAATGAGCCCTCCTGGCCCTAACGGCGAGGCCGCCGTCGGCTCCGATGGACCAAGACAAAAGGGCAGGGCCACCCCCGACACCCTAAAGTGAGATCGATCGCCTCTGTCGCCCTTATAGGGTTAGGGTTATTAAGACCAAGTTGCTAATGCTTAACAGAGTCGGATGTATTGCTTTTGTAATAAAGGATGGGCAACCCCGGCGCGCAGAGATTCTCAGCGTCAGGGAGACCAAGAGCGGGCGGCAGTTCTACTGCAATTTTGATAACTTTAATAAGCGACTGGACGAATGGGTGCCTATCGTTAGGATAGACTTTGACCAGGAAGTCGAATGGCCCAACCCCGAGAAGGACAAGCAGAAGGAAGGGAAAGCAAAGAAGGCTCCCGTTATATCCAAGAAGCAGCCCTCTAAGAAGGCGCAGAAGAAGGTCGGTAAAAGGGAGCAGTCGGTCGTCTCTGAGGGGCAGACACCACACCCCTGGCCCGAGTTTGTCGAATCGCAGTCGCAGTTGAAGACGCCGGCACAGACGGACGATACCGAGGATAAGGCTAACGCCAGCCTGGAGGTTGGGGGGACCCCCGGTATTGGGCCCGACGAGATAGAGCTGGACGAGGACGAAACCCCGGCAGGCCTCGCCAAGAAGGAGCATGAGGCGTCGTTCAGCCGGGAGGAGGAAATTGAGAAGCTCCGGACTTCGGGCTCTATGACGCAGAATCCAGCCGAGATCTCGCGTATTCGGAACATTTCGAAAATCGAGTTTGGCCGATTTGTCCTCTTCCCCTGGTATTTCTCTCCGTACCCCGAGGTCTTCAGCCAGGAGGACTGCATATTCATATGCGAGTTCTGCCTGAGCTACTACGGCGACCTCAAGTCCTTCTCGCGGCACCGCCAAAAGTGTACGCTGCAGCATCCTCCCGGAAACGAGATCTACCGAGACGACTTCGTGTCCTTCTTTGAGATTGACGGCCGGCGGCAGCGGACTTGGTGCCGAAACTTGTGTCTCCTGTCAAAAATGTTTCTCGACCACAAGACGCTATACTACGACGTCGACCCGTTTCTATTTTACGTCATGACTACGAGAGACGAAATAGGGTGCCACCTCATCGGCTACTTCTCGAAGGAGAAGGAGAGCACCGACGGGTACAATGTCGCTTGCATCTTGACGCTACCTCAGTACCAGCGAAAGGGGTACGGACGGCTCCTGATCCAGTTCTCGTACGAGCTCTCCAAAATTGAAGGCAAGCTAGGCTCGCCCGAAAAACCACTGTCGGATCTTGGTCTCCTGAGCTACCGCCAATACTGGTCGGAAAACATCATCGAGCTGCTGTTGGGGTTCAGCGAGCGAGACGAAAAGTGCACAATCGAGGGAGTCGCGGCCCAACTCGCCATGACAACGCAGGATGTCGAGCACACGTTACAGGTGCTTAAGATGCAGGTCTATCACAAGGGAGAGCACAAGATCGTCGTGCCCGAGAAGCTGATCCAGCAGAGGGAGAAGGCGAAACTGAAACAGAAGCGGTTGATCGACCCAGAACGCATCCAGTGGAAGCCTCCCGTGTTCACAGCATCTAGCAGGACGTGGGGCTGGTAGTAGTTACCCGAGTTCTGCGAGTTAGCTCTGCGAGTTGCCTGGCTGTATGTTATGTTTACTGCGCCGCACGTGCAAAGCGTTGGCTTGAAAAGGAGAGGGCGGGTCTATTACTGGGGTTATGATGTCATGAGGTAGATACCACTGTTTCATACATGCCGTAGGTCCGTAAGTTAGGAGTTTGGCTCTCTACGCCAAATGGGAGACCGGACTTCTGAACTTGTTCAACAAAACCTCGATTATTAAACATGAATTATTCAGCGGCTGTGTAACTCGAAAGAACAAAGCTAAAATATTATGGCCGGGCCAAGAAGGCGCAGCCAGCCCTGCAGCCCTGCAGCAGCAGACACACACGGTGAGCGCCAAGCCGGATGCCTGGCATCGAAAATGGAGAAACGGGGGCGGGCGGATGGCAGCAACCGCTCACGAACAATAGTCTTTTGAGTTTTGAGGACGGGCAATTGACCAGTCACATCAACGGCTCGACGTCCTGCTTGGCCAGACAAAGTGCTAAGCAGCATCCGTACTCCGTACTCCGTACTCCGTAGGGCGCTGCTCCTTCTGAGACCTAACCTAACCAAACTAAGCCAAGCCAAGCCAAGCCAAGCCAAGCCAAGCACCCGTCGGGATTATGTTTTCGGTCGACGGATTAATAACGGACGACGTTGGCCTCGTTGGCCTCGTTGCCCCGATGTAAGCCAGGTGCGTACAGTACCGTGCATACTCGGTACGGATAGAGCTTCCAGAATGCTGCGTCATGGGAAGCTCAAACCTCAAACTATCTACGGTACCTAGGTATATTACGACCTGGGCAGCTTCGGAGGGGGAGGGTTGCTGGAACTCTCCGTACCAACATAGGTTGGTACATGTACGGAGTAGGTCTGCACGACCAATCCCGCCGGCGTGCTTTACACGTTCCGTGCCTATCAATCCTTCGAGCGCGGGCTTGGCGCGCTGGGGCTGTGGCTCGCTGATTGCGTAGTCATACATGGATGGGCCCTTGATTCTGTCACAACCTCAGCTTCGACATTTGTCTCCCTGCCTAGGTAATCATATATAAATATACGAGCTGTATACGGTATACAGTATACGGTGGGTGTCTGTTGGGATGCTGCCTCGTTGTTTGTCGTCATTGACACTGACACTAACACGGACACTGACATCGACGTCGATGCAACACAATGGACTACACTGCTCGAGGTGACGGCGGCGACCACGAGGCTGAGTCTTCGGCACAAAGTCCGAGCACAGGTCCGGCGAGTCCAAGTACAACCGCCGTCGACAGCTTCAAGCCCTACTACTCCAAGCGGCCTCACCGCAAGTCGAGGACGGGCTGCCGCAACTGCAAGCGGCGCAAGGTGAGCAGCTTGACTCCCAGACAACACTGTTGACTGACACCCTGTCCAGGTCAAATGCGATGAAGCCCGGCCCTTGTGTCGCCCGTGTTCCTCGCGGGGTGACACGTGCGAGTACCCCCCGCTGCCCGTCTCTCGTTCCTCTGGCTGTGGCTCTGGGTCTGGGTCTGGGTCTGGCTCTGGCTCTTCCGCTTCCAGCTCCGTGTCCCCCCCTGTATATACGAATACCGCCTCCTCGGCTGTGGTCTCGTACAATGGCCCCCTTTGCGCCCCGGCCTTCCCGGTTGTGCAGGAGCCGCTGTTCATGCCCGCGGGACGCGAGGCCGTCGACATGCGGCTGCTGTGGTTCTACTCGACCGCGACCTTCAAGTCGCTCTCGTCCAACTCGGGACGCGAGGCCACGGTCGACCACGCCCTGCGCGTCAAGCTGGTCGAGCTCGCCTTCTCCAACGACTTCCTCATGCACTGCCTCCTGGGCTTCGCCTCCATGCACATGCAACACGTCGGCCACGCCGGCTCCGGCTCCGGCTACGGCTCCGGCTCCGGCTCCGGCTCCGGCTCCGGCTCCGGCGCCCTCGACGTCCCCCGCTCCACCGCCCTGCTCTACCGCGGCCAGGCCTTCGAGGGCTACCGCCGCGCCGTCGAGAACGCCGAGCCGTCGACCTTCCCCGCCCTCGTCGCCGGCTCGCTCGTGCTGTGCGGCCTGTCGTCGTACGGCTTCCGCGGCGAAGACGCCACGCCCCTGTACATCCTCGACTGGCTGGTCCTGTGGCGTGGCGTCGGCGTCATGGTCAACCTGACGCGCACGCGCTCAAAGAACCCCACGGGGCTCGAGGTCCTCTTCTTCCGGCCCAAAATCGACTACGACGCCGCCACCCGCCACATCCCAAACCACCTGCTCTTTATGCTGTCGACCGTCAAGCAGGGCGACGAAAGCGGCGATCCCGATTCTGGCGCCGTCGCCACCTACTACCACGCCCTCAAGCTGCTCGGCTCGCTGTACGCCGAGCTGCTCAACGGCTTCAACCCCATCCTCGAGCTGCGCATCGTCACGCTCCTCTCGCGGCTGACGCCCGACTTCATCGCCGCGGCGCGCGCCCGCCGCCCGCGCGCCCTCGTCATCATCGCCCACTTCCTCGTCTTCCTCAAGCTCGTCGACAACATCTGGTGGATGCAGGACATCAGTGATCCGGAAATCCGCGCCATCGCGGCCGTCGTCGGCCCGGACTGGGAGCCCATGCTGCGCATCCCGCTGGCGGCCGTCGACCTCGCCGACCACGCGGCCATCGCCCGCGCGCTGCTCGAGGACCCCGCCTGGTGCGCCCCCGACTGGGACGCCTGCAGCAAGGACAGACACCTGTATGTCCAGTCGCGCGCCTGGCCCGATGACAAGGGCATGCTGCTCGTCTACGACCCCGTCACGGGCAGGTTCAACTACGGCCCTCCGCCGGAACAGGCCCATCCCGGCGAGGGCCTGCCTGAGGGTTGAGGGCGGGGATATATATCATGATGGCTCTTCTGATTTTTTTTCTTTTCTTTTCGTCTTTGTTGCGAGCTTAAAAATGAATTTTTGAAATGAAATGATATACACAAAAAAAACCCCCTTTCTCTCTCCGAGGATGACGGGCTTTTTTTGTCCGTGTTTTCCGTGTTGTCTCGCTTACGTAGCTAGTGAGCTGTGTCATACAGGGTACCTTGCAAATGTTTTCTTTCGTCTAGGTATCCGTATCCGTATCCGTACTCCAGGAGCGGCTTCTACATTTAGGATCTGCGTATCACCAAAGTGAAACAAGTGACTTATACCCATCCCATTCGCCATGGCATGCAAACACGCTGAAAATGAACACGGTTGAGCATTTGCCGCAACAAAAAGTCAAACAATTGAACGGCACCGAACACAGACAGTCATACCGGCTTGTGTAATATATATGCACGTACAGCGCCTACCTTGTCAAGGTCTCAAACAGACAGGGTCGTGTGAAATATATATGATATACCTCCATTGCACACAACAATCGACCTATATACACTCCCCCTCCCCCTCCCCCTCCCCCTTTCCCCCCACCCCCCCTCCTCCATCCGCTCAAAGACCAAACCACTCCTCACTAGCCGTCAAGTTCGCCGGCACGCTGTGCCCGACGCCGGTCGCATAGATGCCCTGGACGTGATCCCCGTAGTTGTCCGTGCGGTAGTTGCGCTCGGGGAAGTTGGCCACGGTGCTGGTCGGCGTCTGGTCGACGCCGAACACGTTGGTCCACTGCTTGATCTCCTCCTGGTAGTTGGCCGGCGCCAGCGTGCCGTCGGCGCTGCCGTGCCAGATCTGCATCTTAGGCCGCAAGCCCGTGTAGCCCGGGAACATGTTGCGCGCGACGTTGCCCCTGTTTTTGAACACATTGTCAGTCCGTGTTCTTTCCTTACATGGACGGGAAACGGGGGAGGAGAAAAAAGGGGGGTAGACAAAAAAGAAAAAGAAAAGCACATACCAAGCCTCGGGCGTGGCCTTGCTCTGGCCGCCGCTGCACGAGTTGTTCCAGGCGTCGACGCCGCCCGACGACGACACGAAACAGCCGGCGGCGACGCCGCTGTACAGCGACACGGCGCTGATGAGCTGGGGGTACGTGGCGGCCATGACGTTGGACATCATGGCGCCGGAGCTGCCGCCCGTCACGTACACGCGGGCCGGGTTAGCCTTGTAGTGGTCGATGGCATACAGAATCATGTTGGAGATGGCCTGGGAGTCGCCGCCGCCGTTGGTCCTGAGCGAGGCCTTGCTCGACACGTCCCAGCAGGTGCCGCTGTTGGGGCTGCTGGGCCACACCGTGATGTAGCCCTTCTTGTCGGACCCTTTCGCCCACGGGATCTTGGAGTTGCGGAAGTACGACTGCGCCGTCGACTGGCACGAGTGGATGACGATGACCACGGGCGGGTTGTCGACGACCTTGTCGGGCACGTAGATCCACATCTCGGCCTTGGACGTCGCGTTGTTGGGGTAGCTGACCCGGGTCAGCGCCGCGCCGGCGGCCAGGGACGCGGCCGTGAGGGCCGTCGCCAGGACCGTTGTGCCAAGCATTTCTGTTTGTGTGTGTGTGTGTGTGCATATAGAACCTTGAATCAACCAAAGATCAAGAATCAAAGACCCACAATGACATAAACACACACACACACAGCTGAGAACAGAGAAGCCAAGACAAGAAGAGCTCCCCTGAAAGCCAAGACCTGCCGGGCATATATAGCCAGGTAGCTACACAGTAGCTAGCTAGTAGCATATAGCCATCCATCCGTGCAAGCAAGCCAGACCTCCATCTCGGGATATGCTCTTCCCCCACTCGCTCCCACTCGCTCCCGCCCAACATATGAACCTACACACACACCCGCACACATAACACACGCGCAACTGACAGCGGAGAATTTACCCCATACCCCAGAATGTGATATAGCATGTATCGGGGGCCATAGTAGGTAGACAGGGGGGGGAGTGTAGACGGAGGCAATCTACACGCACATACAGACACCAACAAAGAAGGGGAAGAAATCAGTAATTTCTGCACCAACCACAAGACGCCACTCCACTCTCCCCCGCAGGAGGAAAGGGGGGAAGAGGCGTATACGGTAGGCACCCGAAGACATGGAAAGGGCGGCTAAAAAGACCCATCGGCGGCCGGAGGAAGACGAGCGAAAAGGGATACCGGTATAACACATGATCGAGCTCCCATTGGACCGACGCATCGCCAGGACCTCGTGCGTCGTGGTTGGTTAAACCCGCGGAAGAGTGACAGATTGCCGCAACATCCGTTGAGAATCTTAAAGACCTTTCTACTTTAATGGCCGGGCACAAAGCAGCCTTTTTGAGTTCACATGGCGAAACAACACGTGAGAAGCTTAGACAGACGTCATCAACCGCAGCCACCAGTCGAGAATTTATCCTATATACCTGCAGTGTCATCAACAATAAAGAAACATGGTCTGGCACGTACGGTAGACAGAGGAAAAGACTTGATTGATACACAGCTCACACAAATGAGAAACTTGACTGAGCTAGGGACCTCCCGGGCAACTTCTTTTCGCTTCTATACACAGGCCACCGGTTCATGCTCCGTTAAACGCACACTATTAAGAGCTCTTCTCTAGATCGGCCAAGATCTTCTCTCCCTTCGCCCGCGCCGACGCGAAGTCGCCAACCATGTAGAAGGCGCCCTCGGGCAGGTCGTCGCCCTCGCCGGCCAGAATGGACCGGAAAGAAGCAATCGTGTCCTTCAGGTTAACGAGGCAGCCCTCGATACCCGTGAAGACTTGGGCAACCGTGAACGGCTGGCTGAGGAAACGCTGGATCTTGCGGGCACGCTCGACAGTAAGCTTGTCGGCTTCCGACAGCTCGTCCATGCCCAGAATGGCAATGATATCCTGCAGAGACTTGTACTCCTGGAGGATCTGCTGGACGCGAGTGGCGGTGGCGTAGTGCTCATCTCCGACAATACGGGGGTCGAGCATACGAGACTTGGAGTCGAGAGGGTCGACAGCGGGGTAGATACCCAACTCGGAGATACCACGCGACAAGACAGTGGTGGCGTCCAGATGGGCGAAGGTAGTAGCCGGGGCGGGATCAGTCAAGTCATCAGCGGGGACGTAGACGGCCTGCACCGAGGTAATAGAACCCTTCTTGGTCGTGGTAATGCGCTCCTGCATTTGACCCATGTCTACGGCAAGAGTGGGTTGGTAACCGACGGCGGAGGGGATACGACCGAGCAGAGCAGACACCTCGGAACCCGCCTGGGTGAAGCGGAAAATGTTGTCGATGAAGAGAAGCACTGTGCATGGTCAGCATTGCGTCGAGGTCACAACAGGCATGGGGGAGCAGAATCTTCATACCATCCTGGCCCTGCTCTCGAAACTCCTCGGCAACCGTCAAGCTATTTGGTTGATATTAGTACAGATATCCAGCACTGAGGCTGAGATCTCGATGAGACAAGGTGAGGTAGGCTAGGAGCTCGGCAAGAAAACGAAATAGTAGGCAAATATCTGGACAAGATGTGGGATAGCAGGCTGCAGCTAGACGCTTGCAGCGGCGGCAAAACTTGCTGCCCTCTTCCCATGCTTGGCGGAGGCCAGGTGCTTGTCCAGGTGCCCTTTGCTATTAAATGCAAAGTCGCAGATAGTGCAGGAATGGCGCTTTGATGCCTTGTTTTTGGCTACATTCCTGCGCGCCGAAAGACACGTCAACGACAACGGCTTCGGGTCGCCACCAGCGGCCAGTCTCGCCTGCGCCTGGTGGGCCTTGGTCTTATTGTGCGAGGAGAGAGCGGTCGCAGATTGAAGCGAGATCGAGCATATCTGGCATCGATGCTTGTTCGACGCGATGTTTTTCGCGCGATATTTTGCCGCATTCTCGAGCACCTTCTCCCGGTTCCTGCGATCCCAGTCCAGTCTAATTTGGAGTGTCCTGTCCAGGTATCCGCGGAGATCTTGGGCGCGAGCTTTCGCACGGTGCAGTTGGGACTTTTCGTTCGAACGTATCTTGGCGAGACGCAAGCGTTCTTCATTGAAGGCCTTGAACTCTTCGATAGACATATCATGGGTGCCCTTTGGACGCTCCGTAAATGCTGTGTGCGTGCAGAGGGCCTTTACTGTCCTAGGGACACTAGCCTAGGGCCAGAGGCCGTCCTAGATACCATCGATCGAATAATCCGGACAGGCACGAAAGATATAGGCAAAGACGGCCTCCAGCGCGAGCATGCGGGTTCGCACAGTGCCGATGGTGAACTCTGATGGGATTGGACACCAGCACAGCAGCCCGCGATGCGTGATCTTATATACCCCTTATCCAAGCTGGATTGGACAAGTCTGGGGTGCTTTCCCTCGTCATAGTCCTTGAATCTTGCCTGGACGCCGTTGACTTTCCGAGTACCTGACCCAACGTAGAGACCGGGAGGGCATCCTGGCTTCTTCAAGAGCTCTAGGTAGATACCCCAGACCTTGGGGGGCGCGTCTGGGAGCGAGCGGAAGAAATCCAGAGAAGGGGGAGTCGCTGATTTCAGTGTCTCAAGCAGGTTCGGCGGGCACGACAGGGGACACTCCTCGTTGATCTTCTCGAACGCCGACTCATCGCCTAGTAGCTCGCGGAAAAGCGGGAAAACCAACCACTCTGGCGCGTCTGTTGTGACGGCACACCAGGTGTAGCCGTCGAGCAGGGACTGGACGTCTTCTGCTGACATGACTCCGACACGCAATATGGGGTTGCTGAAAGTCTAAGAGATGGCCATGTCCATGTCGAGGACAGGAGAAGAACGAGAACCCATGATGGGCGGGCAATCTCCCTCCTGGCGGAGTGACTTTGGCGGCCGACATCTTCAACTGGAAGGGACGAGCTACTGGCAACCCAAGAAGAGAAGGCGCTGGTGATAATGTGGGAAGGAACATGGAGGGGTGATAGACAAAAGGTAAAGAGCTGGTGGAGTATCACACACAATGGAAGCTACGAAGGAAAAAAAAAAACTTACCCAGTAAGGGCGACACGGGCACGGGCTCCTGGGGGCTCGTTCATCTGGCCAAAGACAAGGGCGACCTTGGACTCGCCATCCAGCTGAATGACGGAGGTCTCCTGCATTTCGTGGTACAGATCGTTACCCTCACGGGTGCGCTCGCCGACACCGGTGAAGACAGAGTAACCACCGTGGGCCTTGGCGATGTTGTTGATCAACTCCTGGATAAAGACAGTCTTTCCGACACCGGCACCGCCGAAGAGACCAATCTTTCCACCACGAGCGTAAGGGGCGAGGAGATCCACCACCTTGATGCCAGTCACCAGAATCTCGGCCGTCGTGGACTGCTCAACGAACGAAGGAGCCTCGGCGTGGATGGGGAGTCTCTTGTCCGACTTGATGGGGCCACGTTCGTCAATCGGGTCACCGGTGACGTTCATGATACGACCGAGCGTGGCATGGCCGACACTAATTAGTATCATGGGTTAGCGGATCAGCTCGATATGGCCGCATCAAGCCGCGAGCGACTCTCTCCGGGACCGACACAGGCGGCAGGACTTACGGGATTGTGATGGGAGCGCCGGCTGCGATTGCGGTTAGCCACTGCACGTCATTGACCTCGGGGAGGAAAATATCAACTTACTATCCGTGGCCTTGGCGCCGCGGGTAAGACCCTCAGTACCTGTGTCCGTTTAGAAAAAATTTGCCAAAGCACTGAGCGATTCAAGAAGACGAACCGTCCATGGCAATACATCTCACGACAGACTCGCCAAGATGTTGCTATGTTGCTAGTTAGCAAGCTATACCCCAAGTGATGTCGGGTGTAGGCTTGGCATACCGCGACCTCGAGCACGAGCTTCTGGCCATCTTTGGTAACCTCGAGGGCGTTCAGGATAGGCGGCAGCTTCTCGGTGTCGAACTTGACTGTATTTGGCGACGGTTAGTCCATCGCTCGGGAGTTGGTTTTGCTGCGGGGCGTAGAGTAGAGCAAGCAGCAGACTGACCATCGACGACGGCACCTGTGGGTTGAATTGCGCGGTTAGCCGGGATGTTTCGGAACGAGTGTCGGACTCCTCCTGCGGCCGGGGCTGGCGGCGGTGCTCACCAATGACCTGGTAGACCTTTCCATCACCGACACCGGCAGTGCTGGCGAATCTGCTGAGAGCAGAAGGGGCGCGGAGGTTGAGGCTCGCGGGGCGGACAGCGCGACGAGTGGCGGCCGCGAACGAGGGACGAGCCGTCCGAGCGAAGGCGGAAATGCCGCTGCATCACGACAAATTTGCTCTCGCGTCAGCTCAATTGGCCTCAATTGGTCTCTGCGCGGTCTGGGAATGCCGTCCGCAAGTCGGGACTCACCTCTTGAACATCCTGACGATGGTGAAGGGCGGACTTTAGATGGTGGATGTGCAGTCGAAGGGGTGATGGCTTGGAAAGAGGGAAGAAACGGGTTGGAAAATCTCTCGACGAGGAACGAGCTTTCGGTTAGGTGCTGCGGAGCTGTGAGCCTGCCACGTGACCGCTGCACTTGCCCACCTCACCTCCCGGACACCTCAGTTATTATGAAATGTGGGGCACTCGCCCAGGAGCCAGCCATCCGCTAGCCAATTTTTCCCTCAGTGCTCCATCCCATCAATTTGGCAGTTGCCGAGCAAACACAGGCAGTAAACACGCCTGAGGCACCAACATCCACGCGCTCTTCCGAAACATCCCTCGACCAAATACAAGCAAGCATGAGGTGTGGATGCAGTCCTAGGCTGACGATGGTTCAACCTGATACACGTAAAACGGCATTCGTTCATCATTCATTGCAATTTGAACAAATTCATATAGAACAGCATCCATGATTTCAGTATCGGTATACTGGTCAAAAAGTCCGTCAAGCAGTCTAGCCGCACTGCGGATGGGATGCGCCTGCTACTGACAGCAATTTTCATTTTTATTTGTTTATTTATTTAATTAGAATCCCTCGTACCATCTATTTGTCAAAATTGGACTCTGACCAGGGGACTTGCAAATAATGAGTCCAACCGAGAAAAGAAAGAAAAGATACAAAGAGAAATACTGCACCTGGGCGGTTTAATAGCACTGGAATCCTCTCAGAGTCGCCCCTCCAGCCCCGATTCTCGACTCGTGCGCCAGTACCTGGAAATGCGTTAGATAACTGACATTCAACAAGGGAGGTCGGTGACGGCCAGCGCCAGCCAACTTACAAAAGCCGTTCTGCAGGGAATGTAGACGTGAGTGCAGTTCTTTCGGTTGTTCCACTCCAGCGGCTCGGTGAAGAAGCGTGTCGCCTCGTCCAGCCGGTTGAAGCCGCCATGGTCCTTGCTGTCCGTGTTCAGGATGATCCGGTATGTCCCCGGAACCTCGATGCCAATGCGGTAGTCCGTGAAGCTGTTGCTCGGGTGGAAGTTGAACACAAACACCAAGCCGGCACGCTCAAAGACAATCACCTTGTCGCCCTCGTGCTTCAGGGAGATGAACGCCTGGTCCGAATGAAGCCACCCATACTTGGCCTCGGTGGTGTTCATCGACCTGTCGAAGTTGTTGAGGAACTGGTACCTGAGAAGGGGGTCTTCTGTCAGGTTGAGCTGGCGCCGAGCGTACCAGAACGAATTCTGGTTGCCCTCTCGGGGGAAGTCGAGCCACTCCGGATGTCCAAACTCGTTGCCCTCGAAGTTGAGGTACCCTTCGCCTCCCAGGCTGTGCGTGAGCAGGCGAATCATCTTGTGCAACGCCATACCCCGGTCAATGACGGCCGTCAAGGGCGTGAGGGTCGACATGTTGGTGTAGAGCTCGGCGTCGCAGAGGTGCATCATGAGACTCTTGTCTCCCACAAGTCTGCAAAGACGTCAGCACAGCTCTGGAATAAGCACCACGTGCAATCCGAAACTTACGCTTGGTCGTGACTCTCGCAGTATGCAATCGTCTTCTCGGCGTGTCGCCTGTTGGTCAGCGTCCAGCAGATGCTGCCAATGTCCCACTCTTCGTCTTTTTGCTCCTTTAGGATCTTGATCCACATGTCCGGGATTGCCATGGCGAGCCGGTAATCAAAGCCGACACCGCCCAAGGCAAGCGGCAGACACAAGGCTGGCATCCCCGATACGTCCTCGGCTACAGTAATAACGTCGGGGTACAACTCATGCAGCAACTCGTTGGCCAGCATCATGTACACCACGGCCTCTTCATCGACACCGGCGCCAAAATACTCATGGTAACCGCCTGAGAAGCCACTGTTTTACGCATTGGTTAATCTCCGTATTATACGAAACTGGAAAGGAACTGGGGCACATAAAACTTACGTCCCGATGCCGTGGTGGAGATAGAGCATGCTGGTCACACCATCGAACCTGAACCCGTCGAAGCAGTATTCGTCCATCCAGAACCGCAAGTTGCTGAGCAAGAACCTCATGACCTCGTGGTGGCCGTAGTTAAAGAGCCTGCTGTCCCAGAGCTCGTGTCTTCCCTTGACACCCTCATGGAAGTACTGGTGGCCTGTGCCGTCAAACTCGTTCAGCCCGTCGAGCACGTTCTTGGAGGCGTGGCTGTGCACCACATCCAAGAGCATAGTTATGCCCATGCTGTGGGCCGTATCAACCAGCTCCTTCAAGTCCTCGGGAGAGCCGTACCGGCTACTCGCGGCGAAGAAGTTGTTGACCTGGTAGCCGAAGCTGGCATAGTAGGCGTGTTCCATGACGGCCATGAGCTGGATGACGTTGTATCCCAGATCTCTGATGCGCGGGAGCATGGTCTTGGTGAACTCCTTGTATGTGGTGACCCGCAGCTCGGGCGAAGAGATGCCGACGTGGGCCTCGTAGACTCTGAGACTCTCGGGCTTCTTCGGCCGAGGATGCTTGAAGACATATCTGTCTGCAGGGGCCGGATTCCAGAACCGACCTTCATACGCAGGCGAGATTGAGAGATCCTGCGTGACATACTTGATCCACGCGGGTATCCTGTCCACCCACGCCCCACCTGGTAGCTCAAGGGACACCTGGGCTTTTGTTAGACCTAAGAGGCAGCACACAGTTCTTGGGATGCACAAGACGCACCTTGATCTTTGAGTTGTGCGGGATGGCGGCCTGGCCGTTTGCATTAGGGGGGATGGTTATGGAGAAAACACCGAATTCATTCTTCTGCATCGGATGTGTCTCCCGGTTCCAGTTGTCTGTAGACAGTAAGACAAAAGCCCCGAGCTAGTATGTAAGTAGGGGGAGACATACTGAAGTCTCCGATCAGAGAAGCTTTCACGGCACCAGGCGCCCACTCTCGGTAGGTGATGCTGTTATCTTTGCCCACGTGCAGCCCAAAGCTGTCTGCGCCCTGGAATAAGAGTTAGCAAGGTCAGGAGGTAATAGGGGGGCAAAAAGCCCATCACCGCGGATACGAATCACCTACTTTGCTGAACTTGTCGAGGCCGCCCTCGGTCTCGTTGATGCGCTTGATCCAGTCATGGGTCTTGGCGTAACGACGCTTCAACGAGTCCTGGAACGGAGAGAGCCAGGGATCGAGCTTGACAACGCCTGTTGGTCGAGTCAATCACCAACTCCAAAACAAGAGCACGGCGTGCTAGACAGAGGGAGAAGTCGTACCTGTGCCATCCTTGGGGATGTCATCGCCGGCCACCTGGCCACCGCCGGCCAGCGTGTTGGACGACTTCTCGGCAATGGTGTCCATTCTCTGCACAGGTGTCGTCACGAATGCGACGGGCAACTTGGCAGGATGGTAGTCGTCACTGGGAATATGCGCCGTGTTGGGATGATGGTGATGCGATGGCCCAGAAAAGAAGAGGGAGTGAGGTGAGGTGAGGTGAGGTGAGGTTAGGCGATGCAGGACGGGAAATCCAATGCTGTGGATAACAGGGCCTGCTAGTTTTGGGTGCACCAAGTCTTGGACGACGTGCACTAATCTTCGGGAACAAACACAGGGAAAGCAATTGATTACTATCGTCAGAGAAGAGCACGGTGGACAAGGAGCGTCGTGGTTTGTATTGGCAGAAGCACCCGACCAGTATCTCGAGTTGGGATTTAGTGGTGTGATGGTGAGCTTGGGGGAGCTTCAGGGAGAGTGACTGAGGTGAGGTGAGGCGACACTGTTTGTGTAAATGCTAGATTACATCATTGCTCTGCGGCCCAACTCAATTCAACGAGAAATCCCAGGTTCGGTTGCTGCTCAACGCCCGTTGGACACCCCTGCACGACCTCCACTGTTGCGCCGCCGCCTGTTGGCAGACCCAACACTAATGCGCCAGCCCCCTCCCTCTTGCGCGGCGGCGACTTTCGAGGTGAGATTGCGCCGTGAAGGGGCAATTGCGGGAGTCGAGGCCCTCCATACCCGGTGCAGGTGGCGCCTCGCTCCTGCTTTCTTCGGCTAACAGCCGTCGGGTAGCGCAGGCGGCCAGAAGGCCCACGGGCGGTGGGTGGGGACCTCATGTTTCTCTGCTTTGGGCTGGCCGTTTGATTTGGCCGTGGAGCTCTCGTGAGGCACTCCGTACATACACAGTAGCTCACATCCAAAGGTCGACCTTGTTCAAAGTTCAGCGTCTTTTTATCTTTTGGCGTGTAAGTGCGCGAGGCGCCTCGCAGTTGGCACGATGGGCTAGGCAGCTCTAGCAGGTGCCGAAAGCTAAAAGTGGATCGGAGGGAGGGGGGCTTCCGGATGTGGATGGAAAGTGTACCCTGATGTAGCGGTTCACAGGAGGAGCAGCGCTGTATACATCCAACTACCAGCATCCCGACTGCACATCCCCCGCACTTCACGGCGGCGGTGTCGAACTCTCGCGATTCCTTTCAGAGGGCGTGCGATGTTCGGGGCATTCTGCATTCTCCTCTGCCTCCTACAGGATCCTGACACCAATCCATCATGAAGCTTCGCCGCTGAACCCGAACCCTGCCCGAGTTTGAAGTTGGCAGGCTCAACTTGCAGAGCGGTACAGCACTAGCAGAACTGATAGAAACCGAGCATGGCATGAGTGCGGCTGGGCGCATCACAGTGCAGTCACACCTCAGATTGGGACCGTTTCCCGAGAACATGTCGGCCCTCGCCCGACGGCGCGCCCCGTCGTGTGCGTCAGCGCTGCCGCCGCGAATCCGGTTGCGGAACCCGGCCTTCTCGACCTTTATTGCCCTCAACGCCCGCCGCGTGCCCTACTCGAATACCAGCTTCACGAGTAGCTACGACCCGACGCAGGACACAGGCCGTGGCCCCATCTTCGACAAGGCCGCCTTTGGCGTTCCCCAGTTCTACCCCCGCGATCTGAAGCGCCGAGTCGACGACTACGTGGTCGGCCAGGAGCGGGCCAAGAAAACAATATGCTCCGTAATATTCAACCACTACCAGTCGCTCCGCCGTCGCCAGCACCACGACACTGAGGACCAGCGCTTACGAGAGAAGCTTCAGAGACAGTACGTCTGCCTAGACTGTGTTTACACTTGAGTGCAAGTGCCGTTCTAATCTGCCCCTGTCTCCAGATCTCGGCGCCAGGCCGAGGAGCGTTACCAGCAGGACGAAGAACGCGCGAGGCACAACGACTTTTCCCGAGGGTCATACCAGCTCCCGGAAGAGCCACCGGACAGTTCAGCGGACCCTTTCCATATCCCCGACGTCTTCGATGCGCCACCCCACGTCAAAATAGACAAGAGCAATCTACTCCTGCTCGGGCCAACGGGCGTGGGAAAGACATATATCCTTGAGTAGGTTGAGTTCTATCCCTCTCGCCCCGAATCCGGGCCGAGCGCCGGTGGCCGTGCTGACGTTTATTCTCGCAGGACACTGAGCAAGAAGCTCAACGTGCCGTTCGCCATAAGTGACTGCAATGCTTTTACACAGGCGGGGTATATTGGACAGGACGTTGAGGCGTGCATAGAGCGCCTACTGATCGAGGCCAACTACGACGTCGAAGCCACCGAGCACGGGATCGTGGTGCTGGACGAGTTCGACAAGATCGCAAGGCGAGAGACGATCAACGGGAGAGACGTGGGAGGCGAAGGTGTCCAGCAGGCTTTGCTGAAGCTTGTGGAAGGGACAAAGATCACGGTCAATGTCAAGGATTACCGCTCCTCGCGCTCGACGGCCGCACCATCTAACAGCTACGGGTCATCGTCGCCGTCGCAACCATCCTCGTCGGTCCCGCCATCATCAACCCCGGCATCCGGCAAGGTCGAGCAGTTCATCATCGACACCACCAACATCCTATTCGTCTTCTGCGGCGCCTTTGTGGGACTTGACAAGACAGTTCTTAGACGAGTTTCCAAGCGGTCGATGGGCTTTGGATCTGAAATCCGCAGCCTGCGGAACTCATCCCTCCCGGGCGCCGGCGAGGATATTCTCCCACGCGCCATGTACAACCATCTCCCGCACCAGCCAGCAGTGCCGTCGGAGAGCGTAGCTGCGCCAGCGTGGGGCGGGGGGTTCACTCCGCTCGACCTGACGACGCCTGCGGATCTCCAGGTCTTTGGCTTCATACCGGAGCTCATCGGGCGGATGCACAACATCTGCGCGCTCACGCCGCTATCGCTCGACGAGCTGTACCGCATCTTGACAGAGCCCGTCAACTGCCTGGTAGCGCAGTACGTGGCGCTGTTCGAGACGTATCCGAGCCGGTTGTTCTTCACGCGGCGGGCGCTCCTCGCCATCGCCGAGCGGGCGGCCAAGAACGAGACGGGCGCGCGCGGCCTGAAGATGGAGATGGAGCGCGTCCTGGCCGAGCCAATGTTCGACGCCCCGACTCCCTACGTGCTGATCACCGAGGGCTGCGTGGGCGGCACGGAGAAGGCCAGGTACTGGGGCAAGGACGGCCGCTTGGAGCTGGACCGGGTCATGCGCGACGAGGACGAGAGGCCGGCCGAGTCTGCCGAGCCGGATGCCACGTTTGAGCAACTCCGCGAGGCCGGCCAGAGCGGTGCATGAAGTGAGTGGTGTTTTTTGAGCGCTGGTTATTATGGCATACGAATGGCGGACGACATGGGCGTTTTGTAAGTAGGATTTGGAACACAGGACGGACATGGATAAGGACAAGGAGATAGGAATTGGGCGGGCTTTTTTGGCTGTCACGAAAGTACTGCATTTTACATTTACATAGGTACCTAAGGTATTCAACAGAACGGGTTTAAATTTTGGACATGGGATATCTTTGACTGTTGTGTTTAACGTGCCCCTTTTCCTCTTGGTCCTGTCTTTGATTGCATCATTGGGGCCGTTGGTGGGGTGGGCGGCATCGGAGCTTCACTGATGCTTTCTCCAAACTTTTTGTAAGATGGAGGGGAAAAAAGGAGGGGCAGTGGTTTTCCATACCTTAATCCTCAGTTATCAAACACCGAGTCAACCTCCCTCTACAGTGTCCACGGCCACCTGTAAAGTGCAAATTATTTCCTGGTTACACCAGTTAATCTTGCGGTCTCGGTTGCATTGTGTTTCTGAACGCTTTTTAGTCTCTGTCGAGACCGTTGACCTTGACCTTGGTTCTTTCCCAGCGGTTCCCAGTCCATATACCAAAGTACTACCGGACCTGCGACTCAAGTGCCTACCTTACCTGTCTGCCTGCCTCCTATCCGTGTCGTATCTGAGAGACAAAACGACAACGGCGCTTTGATACTCGACTCGAGCCCCGGCCAGATACCATGGCCGCGCCCACGCCTCCGACCGTCCCCGGGGACAGCCTTCCCCCTCCCCCTCCCCCTCCCACACCCGCACCCGCAACAACTACCACAACCTCATCCACAACAGCCACAGCCATCACACCCGCGGCAGAAGCAGCGGCAGCGGTCCGCATCGACGCGCTCCCGCCCTTCAAGCTCGACCTAGGCGACCGCGCGTGGACGTCGGTGCCGCACCCGACGCTGCCGCTGCTGGCGACGACGCACGACAAGGCCGCCACCGTCTTCTCGCTGGCCACGTTCGCCAAGCACAGCGCGCTGACGGGCGGCCACGCGCGCTCCGTGCGCTCCGCCGCCTGGCAGCCCGGCCGCGAGACCGCGCCGCCGCGCCTTGTTACTGGGAGTTTCGATGCCACTGCCGGTCTGTGGAGCTGGAATCCCGCTGCTGCTGCTGTCAATGGTGGTGGGGGTGGGGGTGGGGGCAGGTTAGAGACGGAGGTCAAGGCTGTGGCTAAGCGGTCGGGGAGTGGTGGTTCAGACGAAGAGGAAGAGGAGGAGGATGAGTGGATCTTCAATCTCGTGCTCGAGGGCCACGACAGCGAGGTCAAGGGCGTGGCGTTCTCGCCGTCGGGGCAGTACCTGGCGACGTGCAGCCGGGACAAGTCGGTGTGGATCTGGGAGGACGTGGGCGCGGGCGCGGGCGCGGGCGCGGGCGCGGGCGGGGACGGCGACGACGGGGAAGACGAGTGGGAGACGGTGGCGGTGCTGAGCGAGCACGACGGCGACGTCAAGGCCGTGGCGTGGTGTCCCGACGTGCCCGGGCGGCGCAGTACCGGCAGCGGGACCTATAGCGCCGACGTGCTGGCTAGCGCGAGCTACGACGACACGGCGCGCATCTGGCGCGAGGACGCCGACGGCGAGTGGGTGTGCGTCGCCGTGCTCGAGGGCCACGACGGCACCGTGTGGGGCCTCAAGTGGGAGCAGAAGCCGCGCCCCGGCGGCAGGTTCCCGCGCCTGCTCACCTTCTCGGCCGACGCGCGGATCCGCATATGGACGCTGCGGCAGGACGAGCACGAGGCCGACGGCGAGAATGCCGACGGCGAGAACGGCGGCAGCCACCCCATGTTCCAGTCCGGATTCGGCGGGCTCCCCAACACCATGCGCAGGTCCCTGCGCGAGGAGTGGGACTGCACGGCGGTGCTGCCCCAGGCGCACACGCGCGACATTTACTCGGTGACGTGGAGCGCCGCCACGGGCATGGTTGCCAGCACGGGCAGCGACGGCGTCATTGCCGTGTACGGCGAGGATCCCGCCGCCGCTGCCAAACAGACAGCACCAACACCAGCACCACAAACGACAGACGGAGCAGATGCCACCGCGGCGGCGGCAACAGATTCAGCAAACGGCTGGCGGCTGCTGGCCACGGTAACCGACGGCCACGGCGGCTACGAGATCAACCACGTCACGTGGTGCAAGCGCTTCGATCCGGGGACGGACCGCAAGGGCGAAGAGGAGATGCTGGTGACGACGGGCGACGACGGCGTGGTGCGGCCGTGGCAGGTCAGGGCTGTGTAGTATAGTATAAGGTGACATAAATCATAAACACAAACAACAAACCTCCTATATGCAAGGCTGAAAACGCTCTTGTCACTCTGCGCATGTGAATAACTATATATATGACAAAAACGCGTCGCTGGCAACAAAACAAGAAAGCAGCCCCCTCTCAGGGAAAGGGAGTCAGAGCCATGCAACTTGGAACGCCCACCTGTACATGTATGGGATAGCAGCGGCGACGTAACCAGGGCCCAGAACGGACAGCCATGATGATGGTCGGATGTTTGTTTGTCTGCCTGTCACGACCCTCTCTCCCAAGATGCAGTGATATAGCACAAAACCCGGGATGACGACTTCCAAAACGGCCTTTGGCTATCTTCCTACCTGCCTCGTGGCACATAAACAACCTCTATAAAGATGAAAACAACACGAGGTGATCCCGACCCGGGGTGATTTGGTCTAATAAAAAACGTGGGTGAAATTATGTACCAAAACAAATACCATCATCCCCCCTCTCTCTTAACCCTCTCTCTCTTGTTACACAAATGCAAGGTTACACTGGCAACAGCCCACTAATCCAGCCGTTGCCGCCACAAGTATATTACACGAGAAAGAACCTCCACCCGACCTCGCGGCGCGCAGATCGAGTGCCCTTCATTATTTCCTAGCAACAAGCCCATGGAAAGATAGAGAAAATGCTTTCCAAGCGGTCCAGGGCAAAAAGAAAAAGGAAAAAAGGAAAGAGATTGATTTGGTTCCTACCCATGTTATTTTGCCGTTTGTCGTTGCTGTCTATTGCTCAAAACCAAAAAAAGAACCGCAACCATGCCGAATGTGCCTTACTCTACCTTTTGCTACTGTACTCTACTCCCCCTTCAACTTCTCTTGCGTGACGGTGAACGCCTTCCGCAGCAGCTCCTGCTCCTCCTTGGTGTGCGAGGACTTGGCGCCCGTAGCAACCGAAGCGCTGGGGCTGCGGCCGGCATACATGACGTGCTTGCGGTCATGGTGCTCCGTGTGGTTGAGCAACGTCTCGATGCGAGGCTGCGTGAAGCTCCACGCGCCCGCGTTCAGGGGCTCTTCCTGCGCCCACACTATGGTCTTGGCGTTGGGGTACATGTCGAGGTTCTCGCGCAGCTGCTCCCATGGGAAGGGGTTCAGCTGCTCGATGCGGGTCAAGGCGACGTTGTCGATCTTGTTGTCGGTGCGGTACTTGACCAGCGCGGCATAAACTTGACCGGTGCAGAGAATGACGCGGTCAATCTCCTCGGGCGCCTTGAGTTCGCCCGTCTTGTGGGCCGGATCAGTAATGATCCACTGGAACTGCGAGTCGCCGACAAAGTCCTCGATATCTGAGCGGGCAATGGGGTGGCGCAGCAGCGACTTGGAGAAGAAGAGAATGAGGGCTGCATCAAAGAAAAGCCTTGTCAGTAAAAATTAGTCAACGGAAAGGGTAGAAATAGACAGGGCTCACGCTTGCGGAACTGCCGGTTCATTTGGCGGCGGAGAATGTGGAACAGATTGGCCGGGGTGGTCATGTAGGCAATCTGCATGTTGGAGTCCTGGTGCTGGCGGTTGAGCTTCTCGGGCGAGGGGAACACGCGAGGATCCTCGTTGCAGAGCTGGAGGAATCGCTCGAGACGACCGGAAGAGTGCTCAGGGCCCTGGCCGTCGTATCCGTGGGGCAGAGACATGACGAGGCCAGTGCGCTGCATCCACTTCACCTCACCAGACGCGATGAACTGATCGATGATGCACTGGGCGTTGTTGGCAAAGTCGCCAAACTGAGCCTCCCACATGATGAAGCCGTTGGGGTCCGTAAGAGAGTAGCCGTACTCGAATCCGAGAGCGCCAAACTCGCTAAGCGACGAGTTGGAGATGACGAACTTGCCCTGGTCCTTGCTGATGTTCTGGAGAGGCGTGTATGTGTCCTCGGTCTCCTGGTCGTGGAAGACGGCGTGGCGCTGCGAGAAGGTACCACGCTCGACGTCCTGGCCGGAGATGCGGACGTGGCGGCCCTCAGTCACGAGGGTGCCGAAAGCCAACGCCTCGGCCGTCGACCAGTCGATGCTCTTGCCCTCGACAACCGACTTGGTGCGGTTGGAGAGAATGCGCTTCAGGTTGCGGTGGACGTTGAAGCCCTCGGGAGTAGTGCCGATGACCTCGCCGATGTGCTCGAGCGTCTTCTGGTCCACGCCTGTAGGGTTGTGGGGCAGGACTTCGGTGGCCAGCTCCTTGGGGGACTTGAATCCGTTCCAAGCGCTAGTCGTCCATTCCTTAGATGTAGGCTGATAGTCCTTGGATTTGGAGAAGCTCTCCTCCAGCATGCCCCACACCCACTGCTTGTGCTCCTCGATGTCCTCCTTGGTGAAGGTGCCCTCCTTGAGGAGCTGGTCGACGTAGATGTTGATCTGCGGCTCGTGCGACTGGATGCGCTTGTACATCAGCGGCTGTGTGAAGGACGGCTGGTCAGTCTCGTTGTGGCCGTGCTTGCGGTAGCAGACCAGATCGATGATGACATCCTGCTTGAATTCCGCGCGCCAATCGGCAGCCAACTGGCAGACGAAGTTAACGGCCTCGACGTTGTCAGCGTTGACGTGGAAGACGGGGGCATCGATGGCCTTGGCGATATCCGTGCAGTAGGCAGTCGAGCGGGCGAAGCGGGGGTCCGTGGTGAAGCCGATCTGGTTGTTCACGACCAAGTGAATGGTGCCGCCGGTCGAGAAGGCCGGCAGAGAGTGGAAGCCGAGACATTCGTACACGACACCCTGGGCAGCAAAGGCGGCATCGCCGTGGAGCAGGACGGCCATGGCGCTGCGGTGCGTCTGCTCGTCGTTGTTGTAGTGCTGGATGGCGCGGACCTTGCCGAGCACGACGGGATCCTCGGCCTCGAGATGCGACGGGTTGGCGACGAGGGACAGCTGCACGCGCTTTCCAGAGGGCGTGGGACGCTCAAAGTTCATGCCCAGATGGTACTTGACGTCGCCCGAACCCTCGTCCTCGGCACCAGTGGTGCCGGCAAACTCGCTGAAGATGGACTCGTTGGGCTTGCGGACGACGTTGCTCAGGACGTTGAGACGGCCGCGATGAGGCATGCCAATGACAATATCCTTGACGCCATAGTCGACGCTGCGGTCGATGAGTGCCTTCATGCCCGGCACCAGGGTCTCGCAGCCCTCGAGGCCGAAGCGCTTGTCGTTGGGGTACTTTGTGGACAGGAACGACTCGAAGCTGGAGCTCCAGATGAGGCGGTCGAGAATCCTCCGCTTCTCGTCGATCGAGTACTTGAAGGGCTGGGGCACCTCGAGGCGCTCGCGCAGCCAGTCGCACTTTTCCCTGTCGGGGATGTGGATGAACTCGACACCGTAGTCGCCGCAGTAGATGTTCTCGCAGGCGGCGACAATCTCGCGCAGCGTCATCTTCTCGCGGCCGTCCTTCTTGAAGCGCGGCAGGATGCCGGGGCCCAGTGTGTACTCCGTGTCCATGTCCTTCTCGGTGAACTGGTAGTAGTCTAGCGACAGCTCCTTCGGCTTGATGTTGCCGAAGCCCTTTGAGGACTCGCGGATGCCCAGGGGGTCGATCTTTGCCCTGTTGTGGCCACGGGCCTGGTATGCGCGCACGAGCAGCTGGACCTTGAGATGGTTGGTGACGTCGGAGCCTTCGCCGATGCCGACACCAGCGCCGCCTGCCAGACCGGGCACGACGGACGAGCCGGGCACCAGCGACGGGGGCGGCGTGAAGGCCTGGGAGATGGGCATGTCGCCGCTCTCCATGTTCCGGAAGTAGACCTGCCACGAGACGTGGACGCTCTTGGGGTCTTGCTTCCACTGCAGGTACATCTCGTCGACGTAGCTGGCCGAGCTACCCGAGAGGAAGCTGTCGTTGGGGTTGGGCGGGTTGGACGTGGCGCTCTCGAAGCGTTTCTGGGCGGCCACGGCCAGCGGGCGGCGCGAGGCCGTCAGCTTGAAGGTGGCTCTCGCTGACACGGAGGCTGTCGAGAAGCATCGTGGCGACGACGACACAGCCGCGCCGTGCAGCGCCCGAATGGAGCTGCGCAGCATCTCGCCGGAAAAGTCGGGAACCAGGCGGGTTCCAACGGAGTGCGACGAGGAAATAAAATACAGTCCAGCCCCAGCCGGGACAGGGTCGAGTCAGGTCAGGCCGGAAAAAATAAGGTAGCGAGATCGAGAACGAGACAGTCGTTACCCGTCAGCGCTCAATTGTGTTGTACAGACAAGAGCACAATACAAAGGAGCGGCGGAGTAAGTCTGGCACGTTCAATCGTGGGAGTTGGTGTCGTCGCTAGGGGACAAGAGGCGAGGTTGAGGACATTTGTGTCGGGCCGGATCCAAGAAAAAGAAGGCTAAAAGCTCGCATGCATTTCGCCAGTCACAGAACAGGCCTGCCGGAGGGAGACCACGGAGCACGATGACGGCAAATTCTCCAAAGACGACCAGGGTGGCCGCAGCAGACAGGCCCCTGTGGCTCATAGCCAACCAGGAGCCCGATATTTGGGGAACTCGGACCCGCTGCAGTGGCTTGGCCGGGCAGTCGCTCTTCCCAAGTCCAGCCCAGCGTGTGCTAACTGTACTGTACGCGTGCCACTGTTAGTTAGTATTGCCATCAGGCGGCCCAGCCACTGTTGGACAGTTTCTGCGACAAGCGTGCCGTCCAGTGACCAGTCCGTCCTCATCCATCATTCCATTGCTAATTTATACTTAATCGACCAAACAGGCACCGCCATTACCTAACAGCAAGGTTTTTAGTATGAAATACGGAAGGAATAGCACGTCTCTTGACCGCGGAGCAAATTGGCGATGGTCACTCAGCGCTTCGTTAGGGTGAGAGTGACTGTTGATGGATAAATCACGTGTTTAACCAAATTATTGTTGTACAAAGCAACTCCATACTTGGGGTACACACGTATAGCACATGGGGACATTATCCAGTAAGGTAAGTTACCGGGCAAGTATCCCGAAAGACGCAAGATGTGCATAGGATATGGCGTTGGAGGCTCTGTGTTGGAATATAGATGCGCTTCAACGGTTTGAGAATGGTTTCTGGTCAAAACTTCGATGCTTAATCGGAATTATTGGACACAGTGAATTTCGCGCGGGACACCGCCGCTTTAGCCAACGCATCAGGTCGTTAGTACTGTGCTCCTCAGGCCGTATCCGTGCTCCGTACTTTACCGAGGAGTCCGTCAACTTGAAAGGAAAGAGCGGCCCATGTCCCTGACATGGAACTCACTCGTTGTTAAAATGCCTGCTTCCACTTCCAGGTTGTGACGACCTAAAGTCGGTAAAGTCGGTGCCCCGAAACACGGCAGCTGCCATTCAGCGGCCTGCACCTGTCCCGCACAGTACCTGCACCCGCCCTGCACTGCACTGCACTGCACCTGAGTGATCGAGGGTTTGAAAGTCTACCTACCGATGGGAGTGTAGAAGCCTTCCTTAGCCTCCGCCGCAACGTTGACCTGAGTCATCGCGACCGTGTCATCCGGACTACATTTTCCATCTTCACCTTTGGTGAACAACCCGATCCCAGCTGGCGTTTTTGGCATCGGCATCCACAACCGCCAGCCTTGGTCGTCCCCGTCTCCTAGGACTGGCCTGGACCGGCATGCAGGCAGGCAGGCCAACTGAGAGCTGGATCTGGGGCAGCAGAATATTACGGGGAACGTGGAATGCGGAATACAGAATACGGAAACGGAATAATAGCTGCTGCTTCGTTTCATTCGCTTCGCATCGCATCGCCGTAGCCACGCGATGCCAGCATACTCCGTACCTACCTGATACCACCACATACGGAATAATACCAGAAACTCAGAACCACCTCGCAAGGGCGTGAACTGGAGCTACGCCGCATGCCCGTGGGCCACACAGGCTGACCTGATCTGACCCTCGCGTCGCCGACGGCCGACGTCGACTGAGCCTCTGCCCGCCGCTATTGTACAACAGTAAGCTTGCCGGACCGCCGCCGCAAGCATGGCCCCGGCTACGGCCATCCCGCGCGGCCTGGCCTCGTACAAGAAAAAGGACGGCATCGTCACTCTCACGCCTGACCAGAGTGCCCTGATATGGTCCCCGCTTCCCGGCACCGGCCCGCCCGTCGTCTCCCTCGCCGTCAGCCGGCTCAGGAACCTGCAGCGCACCCCCGACTCGGCCCCCAAGGTCATCCTCAAGGTCTTTGAGAAGCCCCGGACCCCCGACGGTGAACCCATACCCTATGCCTTTACCTTCACCTCGCCCACCGAGGCCAGAAACGAGGCCAACGCTCTCAAGGATTTGCTCTCCGAGTTCATCAAGGCCAACCAGCCCGGCGCTGCTGTTGGTCCTGCGACCCCCGGCGCCGGCCCGGCAGCGGGACCCGGAGCGGCCTCGCCCGCTGTTGCCGGCAGCAATGGCGCTTCGGCTTCCGTCTCCTTCGCCAACGCCGCCAACGCAAAGCAGCGCCCCCCTGTCGTGCGTTGGTTTGATGACGAGTCCCTCAAGACCAACACGCAGATGCAGCAGTCGCTCATGAAGCAGGATGCCGAGCTGAGCCAGATGTACGCAGATGCGCGTACCACCAAGCCCGACTCGCTTTCCGATGAGGCCTTCAACGCCCAGTTCTGGTCGAGCCGCGTCGGCCTGCTGCGCGCCCACGCCATCGAGCTGAACCAGAAGAAGGGCGCCTACAACATCCTGGCGACAGTCAAGCCGCGCGTCGAGAACGGCGAGCTGCGGCTCAACATGACGCCCGAGCAGGCCCAGATGATCCTGCAGCAGCACCCGCTCGTGCAGCGCATCTACAATGAGAACACGCCCAAGCTGTCCGAGACGGACTTTTGGAGCCGCTTCTTCAACAGCAAGCTGTGCAAGAAGCTGCGCGGAGAGCGTGTCACCGACCTCGACCACGACGACGCCGTCTTCGACCGCTACAACGATGCCGACAACTCGCTGGCCTTTGCCACCCGCATCATGTCCCAGCCCGTGCCGCACATGATCGACCTGGAAGCCAACGAGGAAAACCAGGGCGGCGGGCCCCGCAGCGGCAACCGCAAGGACGTCGAGATGCGCCCGCGCTACAACGTGCCCATAGTCAAGACGCTCAACAGCCTGAGTGAGAAGATCATGGCCAACGTGGCCCCCACAGACGGCGAATCGGCCTCGGAGCCCGCCGCCGCCAATGGTGACAGTGGAAGCGCCAATACCGGTGCCGGCGCCGGCGCCGGTGCTGTTGGGGCGGTTGACAACACGCTGGGAGAGCTGACGCTTCGCGACCTCCGGGGTGACGTCGAGGCCGACCGCATCGTGCTTAACGTAAAAGAGCAGAGCAAGTTCCTCTCGGACTGGCAGACCATCGCTGAGGACCAGTCGGAAGACGCCAAGCTGTACGAGAAGCAAGTGCCGGGTGACGTGCTATTCGAGGTGCAGGCAGACTTGGAGACGCTCGACGACGACGGGGCCGGCCGGCTGGACCTACACCTGAGCATCGGCGTCGATGATAAGAGCGACAGCGACGCGGAGGAGGGCACGCGCATGGCGCACGTAGGGTCGCGGGCCGCGCGCAAGGACGCCCAGGACCAGATCCTGGAGGGTATGCGCAAGAAGCGCGCCGAGTCAAACTACACCAGCGGCGCCGACCCCGCGTCGTCGCCCATGGGCATACCCTCGGAGGTCGCGCTGCGCTGCGCCATCACCAACGCCACCACCACCGAGTTCCTGCGCCAGTTCTGGAACGCCTTCATGTCGCCTGCCGGCGGCGGCAGCACCAGCACCGCGCGCGAGCTCGCCCACCACGCCGAGGCCCTCGCCAAGTCGCGCGAGCGCATCGACGCCCTCGCCGCCGAGGCCGAGAAGATCCGCGACCAGCTCAACGAGAAGCGCAAGGCCCAGATCCGCGAGCACTTCAAGAAGACCAACAAGCGCCTCCGCTACGTGCCTGTCGGCGGCGGCAAGGACGCCGTGCTCGCCCTCTTCGAGGCCACCCTCACAGGCCTGCACGCCGCCCAGGCCCTGTACAAGGCCAAGGCGGCCGCTGCCCGCAGTAACTGATTCGGCCCGGTTTTCTTTGGGATAGGGGCAAGTCTGAAAGAATAATACTTCAAGGGGGAAAATGGGAAAATCGGGATCTGCATATTACTAGGACCTAGGAGGCTACGATGAATGGGAGGGTCGGTCGGCTACTGTGCTCCTTTCAAAAGTTCTGTATACCTCCCTCCATGTATGTAACTGTATCTGTACTAGAAGAGTTTTTTTCCTCTACATAAGAAAAAAAGGAGAAAATAAAGAGAGAGGAGAAAGAGGGGGAAAAGTGAACGGCGCTTCCTCTGTGGATGGTTCGGCCGTTCAAACCAACAGGACAGGACTGAGCAAAACAGAACAAAGTAAGACAAACAAGGGCAAATACAATATTGGGTTCGATATGTGAAGTACGTTGAAGCAGGTACGTTGTTAATATTATTATTATCATGACCACGCAGCATATATAGGACAAGATACACTTCTTTTTTTCCCCTCTCCGCTCTCTCTTCTCCTTTTTTTTCTATTTTCGACTTTTTAGCATCACAACCAACCCTCTTCCTCACTGACTGACTGTCAGAAAAGCTCACAAGTTTGAGACTTTTGGGTTGGAGGTTGGGGGTTGGTTTCCAAATAAGACCTGCATTTGATCCGAGAAGCAGCCAACAAAAGCAAAAAGCAGATTATACAAGTTTTGATCAGCTGCTAAGTAACCAACTAACTAATTACCATATCCGCTTGCCTTTGCCTTTGCCTTTCTTTTGCTTTCTTTTACATATATACATGTATATATATATACATGTACATGTACAAAGACAGACAGACAGACAGACAGGCAGGCAAGGAAACACATTGTCTATACCTATACCTATACCAAATGCCCACTCCATCCCCCGATGCATGCTGTGGATGCAACGTACAGTACATGAGGTAATTAAACATGGCAATACAAACAGGCAAGGCAGTCAGTCCGTCAGTCTCCTGCCTTTTGTCTGTATCTTTTCCGACGCTGCTACTGCTTTTTATTGACTTTGATATTGATATTGGTACAGCCCACCCACCGAGCAGCAAACAACAACAAACTGCCCCCAACTCCGCTGACATCTTGCAATTACATATCCACAACCCATCCTCTCTTTTTATCTTGTCTTGGTTTATTGCTTTTTAAATCACCACATCCAAAACAGGATCCTATCACGGCACACATCACACATGACATCACACAGCAACACCGGCGACGACCTGGCGGACGCGGGCCTCGTCGGTGCCCTTGGGCGCGTCGGGCACGACCTCGAAGCCCATGCCGCGGCGGGTCTTGCGGCGCCGGCCGGCGTCGCCGTACTGCTGGTCGAACTTGCGGATGGCCTTGAGGCTGTCCATATCCTCGCTGATGCTGGCACTGATCTCGCGCAGGCCCTTGTCGAAGTGCGCGCGCGTGAGGATGCGCTTGGGCGGGAACACGAACGGCTCCGCCTCGGGTTTGCTGGTTTCCTCCTCGCCGCCGCCCTCCATCTCGGCTTCCACCACCGCGGCGGCGGCCGCGGCGGCGGCGGCCTCGGCCTGGGCGCGGTCGTGGGCGTCGCGTGTGCGGTTCTCCTCGCGCACCGCTTCCATGGCGGCCGAGACGCAGAGGTTCTTAAGGTCGGAGCCCGAGTAGAGGTCCGTGTCGGCGGCGAGCGTGGCGAGGTCGACGTCGGGCGCGAGCTGCTCCTCGCGGAGCATGACGCGAAGGATCTCGGCGCGCTCCGTCGCGAGCGGCAGGTCGACGAGGATCTTGCGGGGCAGGCGGCGGAGCACGGCCTCGTCGAGGTCGAAGGGCCGGTTGGTGGCGACCATGATGAAGGCGCGCATGTCCGAGAGGCCGTCCCACTCGCGCAGGAACTGCGTTATGGTCTCGCGGTGGCCGGTACGGCCAAACGTGTTGTGGCGGGCGCCGAGCAGGGCGTCGGCCTCGTCGAGGAAGATGACCATGGGCGCCATCTTGCGGGCCAGCGAGAAGAGCGCGCGCACGTTCTTCTCGGACTGGCCCAGATACATGTCGTTGATGCTGGCGGCGCTGACCTCGAGCATGTTGGCCCCGCTCTCCTTGGCCACGGCCTTGGCCAGGAGCGTCTTGCCCGTGCCCGGGGGCCCGTACAGCAGACAGCCCGGGATCCGCTCCGTCTTGAGCACTCCGTACGAGAAGGCGTCGGGCCGGACGAGCGAGAGCGACGTCAGCCCGATCAGAGACTCCTTGGTCTCCTTGGGAACAACGATGTCGTCAAAGGTGGTATGTATGTCTTTTGCGTTGATCAACCCCGAAAGCAGCTTCTTCTCGTGTTGGTCGTACTCCTTAGTAGACGCCGACGAGGGCGCGCCGCCCGACATGCCCATCGACGCAGCCCACTCTTCGGCGCTAGAGGACCCGAAATTCTGCGATCTTCTCGGGGTCAGCGGAGAAAAGTAGGGAGCGCGGACTCCGGGGGAGATGTCTGTCCAGTGCTTGTCCCTGTCTGCCATGAAATCTATGGCATATCGCAGGTGGCTGAGGTTGAATTTGGTGAAGGTCGGTGACCGGCTCCCAATCATGAGCGACACCAAGCGGTAGACCCACGAAATGTCAAACACCCGCTCTTGTAGCAACTTGAGGTAGTCCTGGGCGGGCTCCCTCGCGGCGTGTAGGTGGTCGAGATGGGCAAAGTTGTCTGGGACGTTGTCGAAGTCGACGTCGACCGACGGCCCGAGTATGGCCTGCAGCATGTTCTTGATGTTTTCCGTGTTCTCGGTAAAGTTGTCCCTGGCCTCCATCCACTCGGACGACTCGGCCGCATGGAAAGGGATGATCTGGGTGCCTTCTCGGGTCATCTCGATGAGCTGTTCGCGCAGCTGTGGCGACTTGGCGATATCTGTCGACGAGGACCCGATGAGGACCACCTTCCTCCCCTTCTGCCACATGCGGTCGGCAATGGAACGCAGCTTGTTAATGATGCTGTCATTGGCAGCGCTCATCTCCACATAGTCGTGCACGTGGATGATCAGGGGTCGCTCTGTTCCAGACCCCGAGTCCACTTCCGAGGCACGCTTGGCACCGGCGGCGGCAACCAGCGACTCCAGCGCCTGGTTCAGCTTAAGATCATCCCAGCGGTCGTCCATCATGGTGGATGAGCCCAGCCCGCTGCCTTTCGGCGAGAGGAAGGACCGCAGCCTGGACGGGAGGTTGACGGTAATCATGCCCAGCTCCATAGACTCGGGCGAGGACCGCGACGCGAGTCTCCCGTTCATCTCGGCGGCGGCGAAGCCAAGCATGGAGACGGGGCCGCGGCTCGAGTGCAAGTTCTGGCCCAGGTGGCGCCCCAGTATGGATGCGATGGTGGCCGCGTCGAGGCGCACCACGTCGGCCTGCAAGTCGGTGGCGATGTCCTCGATGATCGAGTAGGCGATGCTCCGGCCCTTGCGGTTGAGCACCGAGAGAACAGTGATGGGCCTCTGCACGTTCCTCGGCTTAGTGCTCGGGTATTCGGCCACGAGCTGGGCACGCACAGCAGCGAGAAGCTCCATGCACACTGAGTACTCGGGTTCGGGCCGGCTCGCCAGGGGGCTCCCGTATAGGCCCGGCTCGTGGAAAATGCCGGGGTCCGGTCGGAGGTTGGCAAGCCAGCGCTGGGCGTCAGCAGACAGCGACTTGTCGGCCCACCACGACAGACGCAGCATGCTGTCGTTGGTGTCGGCGTAGTGGCGACGCAGAGCCTCGATATGCTCGGGATCAGCGTCGGGGCGGTGCAAGAGGGCCAGGGCCTGAAGCAGGGCCGTGCGGTGGACTGTGCGAAACCTCGCGACAGGCAAGTCCAGAGCGTCTTCAGTCACTAGGGGTATCATTCTGTCGAACTCGAACTTCCACGTGTCGACATCGGCAGGGACCACAGCGGCGGCGTCAAAGTGCGACTGGAGGACATCGAGCACGTTCTTGCGGGCCTCGTCATCGAGGGGGTCCAGGGCGGTGGCGGGCCTGCCGATGGGACGGTGCTCGTACAAGGAGATGTGCATGTCCATGAACCACGGGGGCATTTGGACGGGGGAGAACTCTTCGACGCGGGCGCCGGCACGAGCGGCACGGGCACGAGTGGAGCCATAGCCCGGCGTCCTCTGCGCTGTCGCCTCCTTATAGGCCTGCTCGGGCGCTGGGGAAGCTGTGTCGGCAGCAGCTTGGGGTGTGTCGGGCGTGCCATTGTCGGAACCAACAGGGTCAGCAGCGACGTTTCGCCGAGCTGTCGTGTCGCGCGGTGGGTTCCGCGCCTTCTCGGCGGCGGCGGCGGCGGCGGCGGCAGAGGCGGCAGAGGCGGCAGCTTCGGCGTCGTCGGGGCGACTCAGGGCGGGGGACGATGTGCGGAAGCCGCGCACGGCTTGCAGACGGGGCGAGGGACGGTGGCCGTGGCCGTGAGCTCGGGCACTGAGAGGGAGAGGGAGAGCGCGCTGGATGGCGACCTGGCGGGTTGCCGAAGCGCAGGCAGCACAAGCCGCGCATGGCGCCGACAGCAGGGCTCGCGCCCCCGTGGCAGACATCAATCACTACCTATGGAAGGTAAGGTGATTAATTATCTGGCCGTGGGTCCGTCCAATTGGGTCGGGGGTTGTCTCGTCCGTCGTGTCGTGGCCGGGGTTTGGCGATGTTTCTAACTTCCTCGGCGCGATCGTCGGTCAATGGCCCGTTGTCGTTAACGTCCGCTAGTAATAACCAGCTGGGCAAGCAGCGGAAGATGCGCTATCGAAAATTCGCCGTCGCCAGCCGAGACCGAGACGCTGCGATTCGTTGCTTGGCGGCCTGTTAGGTAAGCCAAGTCCCCGCTGGACGTTGACGCTATCGCTTTGGACAGGGGCCCCTGCACTACTGCCCCAGGCTGTATCCCGGGTGTGTGTGGCCGACAGTGCTACTACGCACTTGCTGTGGCGATGGATGTCATCATTAAGCCTGCGGCAAGTCTCATTGAAACTTTGTTTTGGTACCAATAGATACCTAGGTATACTTGGAGTTAGATTCATAATATTGATTCAACCACAGTAAATATATCAGAGAAATGGTTCTTCTATACAAACAAACGTAACCTCGCAGAGCTGGTCCAGAGACCTTGATTTGAATCATTGTGATTGAACTCTAGTATATTGAAAAACACCATAAGCCCCGTCTGTCTAACCGGGCTACCTGTACTCTCCTGAATCTGCCTCTCGTCTAGAACAAGAGGTCGTCATCTACCCTCCGTACAGCTACTCCAGAAGTAGCACCCCAATGTCCACGCGTCTCCTTCATCCTCCGCTCCGTCCCCAGTTTCCACTGCCCAGCCTGGCTGTACAGCCGCTGCAGGAGCTCCTTCACGTTCCACGGCCCGTACTTGGACCAGTGGCCACCAGACAGCTGCTGCGTGGCCGTGACCGCCCCGGCTCTGCCCGCCATCTGCAGCACCACACGGCTTTCAGTCACTATCCAGTTCTTCCGAACATCCACCGCGATCGTATTGGCAAAGTCCTGCACCCGCGCGTTTCTCCCTCCCGGCGGACTGTCGGCTGACAGGCCGCTCAAGAGCGCCGCGGCACGCAGGCTTTGCAGCGTAATGCCATCATATGGCGATTCGGAGTCAAGAATCTCGCCAATGTAACTGCGAGCCTCCGCAAATAGCTCCGCGAGCGAGTCTATCGCCTTCTCCAGCCCAGAGTCCTGTGTCCGGGCTTCCGAGAAGAGATATGTCCTCAGGCTCGGTTGCAGCATGTTGGCCATGGCTGCGAGGATGTTCATGACATGCAGCTGCTGCACAGAAATGCTCCTATCACTACTGCTCCTCGCCGCGCCCCCAAACCATTCGAGTATGGTTGTGAGGATATTCGTGGCGTGTTCCATGTCGTCGTCGCTGACTTCTCTCGGGGCACAGGCTCTGGTGAGCAGATTCCCGAGAGCGCCCGCATACACCTCCAGGAGCAGCCAGGCTTCGTTAATCTGGGAGGATGCCTGGATCATTGCCGGTATCATGAACTGTAGCATGAATGTCACGATATGAGGATCCCTCATTGCCCTCTCCAAGATGACGCGCTCCTGGCCAAGCTTGTCGTTGCCGAGCGCAATCTTGAAGTTGTTGTACAGATAATGGAAGAGCTGCGGAACCGCAGTCACGTCCTTCTCGCCCAGCCTGACGCCGTACGCGATGATGCCCGCCGTATGGAGCTGGGGATCCTGCATCGGTGGGGAGTAGTCGAGGCTCGGCTGGGTGAAGAAGCCATCGACCACGCAAATACCAACCCCGTGAGACTTGATCAGCGAGATCAACCGTCTCACAAAGTCAATGTACAGCCCATGTTCAGCCGAGTCCGACCTCAGAAGCCCCAAGTCTTCCTTCATCCTCTGCATAGCCAGCTGGAGCGTCTTGGCAAACTCGTCTCGGAGTTGCTTGGATTGCGCTGACCCGGCCTCGCGGAGCGATTTGCGCATGAGGTTGATTGCGCAGGCGAACAGGTCGCGGTTCGAGCTGTAGTCTGGCGTCATCTCGGCGCCAACCGTGGCATTCTCCAAAAATGGCAGGTTATGGCGCTTCAGCACTTCTGCCAGGTAGTTCTCGTAGCCCAACAACCGCGCTGGTTTGACAATCGATAGCACCCAAAGTCCCAGGATGTTTGTCCCAATGTCCTTGAAATCAAATAGGTCATTCTTGACAAGAACTGCAAGGAACAGAGGAAGATAACGCCTCTCTGGCGTGTTCAGGTTTTTGGGCAAATCCGAGAACAGTCCATACTTGCCCGACGAGAAGAATGGGGAGAGTTGCTATTAAAGTCAGTTTCCGTGTTTATGCACACAACAAGCGGCTCATGACAAAACGTACTGTGAGTCTGTCCTTGACAAACCGAGCAGCGATCCTACCAGCCAGGGTGACAACCTTGTCGGTACAGGCTGCCTGCTCGCTCTGTTTACCGGAACTCGGTTTTGGTGCGAGTCCAAGGATCGTCCGACCCATCCAAAAGAAGTCTTTGGTTAGATGGTCGTGGAACAGCTAAGTCAGGTATGGTCAGTAAAAGTCTGCGGTAGTTTTCAGCGCGGAGAAACATACGAGTACAGCGTCCTCAACTTGACCAGAGTCGACATTGTCAGCCAGTTCACTAGAGTAGTTCTCCTCGGACGCTTGGTCAATCCGATCCAGGTAGTGTTCGACGGTATTCAGTGCCACGCGCAAAACTCCCCAGTCAAAACCGGAAAAGTGTAAGTCGAGGCTTGTGAAGACTTTTTGTAGTTGGGCTAGAGCAAGTTAGAAAAGGAACGGCCATCAACGAGCAGCTTTTTGACTCACTCTTATTCAATCCATACACCGTGGCCTCGAGAGATGTGGCGCACTGGAGCACGTCAAGAGATGTCTTGACCGAGACATGAAGCACATCCATAGCCGCTGCCTTGTTCTTTGCAATCATATCATCCCTAACCTGAATGCTGACTCTCGGCATGTCGCCAGACAGAGCTCGGAATTGCTGCTCAATATCAGAGGCCGCCGATAGATACTGGTCCAGGACCTGGTTGAAAATGTTGTTGCGCCATGCAATAAACGGCTTAAAGGCGGCGCCGCTCTCGTCGTTGGAGATGACGAAGCGCGCAAGCTGGCTCCAAGCCCTGATATTGATCAGACATGCTTCCTTGTGCGCGGTGCCTGGGACGACCAGCTCCTCTATCAGATGAACCGCCGGCCGCAAGTCAGGAGGGGCCGCCCAAAACAGTGTGCACAAGAGATCATGGTGGTTTCTCAGGGCTGCCAGGTCGTGTTGATGTATTATGTCCTCTTTGAGGTATTGCCGGTTATGATTTGGCAGCGTCCGCGCCACTAGGTTCTTGATGTCATTGAGACGGCCGAGCTCTTTGAGTCGCTGAATCGCCAGGCCCAAGAGCTTGACGAATATATGGAAGCAGCGGTCGTCCGGCTCAATGGACAGGGATGGGCTACCATTGAGCGCTTCGAGGAAACGGGGCGACCTGTACACCTCCTCGTTGCGGAAATTTGCTAGGTTCTGAGAACCAAAGAAATCAAAGATGGTCCCAATGATACCGGTGCATTTGCGCCAACCCCATTGCTGGACGAGAAAATGGCAGCGAGCCACCAGGGCCCGACAGTATTCGTTGAAGCTGGGTGGTTGCCGAGGATTTGATTTGTAAAGCTGGAAAACACGCCGTATGAGTTGTTGAGGCAGCGCCCATCCTTCCATTGGGGCCGCTTTCCTCAATCCTGGAATCAGGATTCCCGAGTTGTCAATCTCACAGAGAGGCAGTAGAGTAAACATGTTCTGCCAAAGTTGCTCAAAAACTCGGGAGTCTGCGCCTGACGCAACACCAGGTTTGAGCATGACCGAGTGTGTAAGGTCCCAAAAGGAGCATCTCGGAATAACGGCACTTTCCAGAACTCTCATCAAGGTCACCCAGCAGTTTGTGAGGACTTTATCTCGGCGGACACCTCGTTCTCTGACAGAGAAGTGCTGCAAGTCCTCGTAGAGTTTTCGCAGCTCCTCGACACCGAGTTCCAGGAGACGTGTCAGAATCATTGACGCACATCTCTTGAGAAGGTCTTCAACCTTAATGTTCTGCACACTTCCCGAAGCCAGGCTCAATAAGCGCACCGCGAGAATTGCCACGGAGAAACGGACAGCAACTTCCAGATACGCCTTTTTGGTCAACTCGGATGTTGTTGTCCAATCCGGCGATTCGAATCGGCTCGCGAAACTCGAGAAGACCTCCAGGCATCTAGATATAACAGCCTTTTCCTCGGCATCATCCTGGACGCTAAGTGAATCCAAAATATATCCAAGGACAAAGTCGGCCGCTTCGGTCATTCGTTCGCCAGCCACAGCCGGAGACGCAGCGGCTTCCGGACTTAGCTTCTCGGCTATCCAATCGACGAGGATGCCAAGCTCAGACGATACCGTGTCGTTCCAGGCGCCCCATCTCAGAGTCTGCCCGTCCAACTCAAAAGACGTTGTCAGCCTCTGCTGGCGAATTCTGTCCGACAGGCCCGTTTCAACTGCTTTCCGGATAGCCCCGCTGCCAATGAGGGTGCTTTCGTGAAAGAAAGTGCCAGGGTCAAGAGGAAAGACCTCAAAGTGTTGAGTATAATGCGTCCCATATGGGCCGAGTCCCTGAAGTTTGTCCCGGGAGCGATCTTCCGGCTCCTGGACAACAAGAGAGAGGATATCAGCCGGTAGGGGGTCGTTTGCACGGCTGTACTGCGGGGACTCCAGGTCGATATGCTGAGGGCGCCTCTTTTTCCGAAACCGAGACTTGACATTTGTCGCGGCTTCGTTTCTTGTCTTGGGCGAGGCCTTTGTGCCTGCCGAATTGCTTGGGAGCTGACGAACAGGCTCTCGAGCCGTCGGGATGTCCTCATGAATTGAGTATCCCGAACCATTATCGGCTGAGGCATCAAGAAATCGACGGCTTTTTCTGTAAATAGCATCCAAAGAGCGTTTCTTGGAGCTAAGACGCCTACTCGAGCCCTCTCCCTCGCCTGTCTCGAGCTGTGCCGGTCGCCAACTTGCACTGCGTGCGAGCGGTCTCCTCGGCCTTGCGGGCTTGGACGCTACAGGGGTTTGGGGCGTGGTAGGTGGCTTCTCGCTGGTGGCCGTGACGAAACCACGAAGGTTGCTCTGCCTCACAAGCTTCTGCGGGAAGGATAACGCATATCTCGGTCGAGGCTGTGAGGGCTTGGGGGCTATGTTTGCAGATACTTCTTGCAGAGCCGCTCCAGTACTCGGCGGATTCGGCTCGCGTAATGACGGAGCGGCAACCCTCGGCCGTGTCTTGCCCGACTTCCAGTCCTGCAAAGCTGAGAGCGCATCGATGTTGTCTCTCCGGCTTGCCAGGCTAATGACCTTTCTGGAGGGACTGGTCTTCCCATAATTTTTCTTCTTCCTAACGGCGCGGGCAGCAATCTTTACAAATTTCGGGGCCCCAGGTTCCAAGACATCCAGAATACTAAGAAGCGGGGGCGTTACCGCTCCCCTCTTGCGCTTGTCGGAAGAACTGTCTCGTTTCCCGCGCTGAGATAGAGACTGGTTCTCTATCAAATCGGCAGCGGGAGTGCCATGGTCTGATCTGCCAAGAATCTGAGTAATTTTGGGTTGTCGAAGCCTCTGGATAGGACGAGGGCTAAATGAAGACCCCGCTTTACTCCTCCTCTTCTTGGGTCTGCTCGAGTGATTGAGCGATCCGGACTTCCTCTTCCTTCCAGGAAGCATCCAGTCAATATAGTCGTCCTCCATATCCGAGGCGCCATCGCCGTCGCCGAGGTTGACTACTTCCGGCGTCGGTCGGACAACCTTGGCAACCCTGATGGGCGTCTGCGTTAGTCCACCCTCAGACTCATCGGACTCGTCAAATTCGAAGGCGGCGGCAGGATGGCTAGAAGAACTTTGTCTCGGCAGCGCCACACCACGTCTGAAGCCCTTGATGGGAGATGGCTCGGGGCTCTTCCCCACGTTCCGATTGACAGCTTTGGGCTTGGGCTGATCCAGTCTAAGCCATGAAGCTGGCAAGACGCCGCGAATCCTGTGCCTATTTTGGCGTATGACCTCTGAGCCGCTCTCGGAACTGCTCTCGGAAGGCGAGTCCGAGCCACTCAACTCGCTGTTGTCGTGGTCTTCAATTAATAGAGGCGACTCATCAACCCCGTTGATACGCGAAGCATCTAACGAGAGTGGCTTCGGGGAAGAGGTACGGTGTGGTTTTGGGCGTCTCCGAGTTGGAGATACGGGAGTATTACCTAGATCCTGCGACTGCAACTGGGGTGTTGGTGGTTGCGGAGGCGACGAGGGCAAGTCCCAAATCCCGGGAGGCGGCTCGAACCGAGCATGCGGCGAGGAAGCTTGGGAAGAAGCCGGCAAGCGCTTCTGTCTTTTCTTCTGTGACGACAGCACCTTTGACATCTGACGCTTCAAGTAGTTTGGGAGTTTTGTTGAGGATTCCAGGGGAAGTCTATCCGGAGAAGGAAACTCGTCGTCGCCCGAGAGGCTCGTCATATCGGTATGGTTTCCATTGGTCGTTTGGCTGCTTGGCCGTAGCAGGCAGTCCCCGGGCGAGGTTTTTGGAAGTGACACAGACAGGGGAGAGAGGGCCAATTCGTCCTGATCGTCAGGCTCGTTGTCAAACAAAAGAGGGGCGCTCTCTTCTGTGTCTTCGAGGGGGGGATCACGGCTTGCATCTTGGCTGCCGTCGGCACCAAACTCTTGCTCCTGAGAATCCTCCTCTGTAGTTGACTGCTTGTCCATTTGCGCTGGCAGAACAACTTTGACGGGCTTCACTCCATGGGACTTCATGAAGTTGGCGTATTGCGCATTTTCGAGGAGGTAAGGATGCTGTTGAATGGGTTTCCTGGGCCGTAAAGAGCGCTCTAGTCGAACAGCCACCTGCCGCGACAGCTCTTGTTCGTCGTCTCCCGGGGTCGCACGGTGTCGGGGCGGTCCGGGGAGTGCTTGAGAGGGTCTACGAGAGGTGCGAGATGGCGGACTTGAAGAGGGATCGAAGATCGACAGCGGTCTTGGGGGTGGCGCGCGAGAGACGCTAGGTGGGTCTCTAACATAGCTTGTTGATATCTCGTCCTCGTGGAATATATGCTCGCTCGGGGTCTGGGAAGACTGGTCTGGTACAGCTCGCGGTTTTTCCCTCGGTTCATTGGAGGCAGAGGAAGGGCTAATGTTGTCGTCGTCGCAACCATCGTCTTCGTCAGATGGAGGAGGAGAGGACAAAGGAGGAGACAAGGTGGGCTCCCTCGATTTTGGTCGGGTAATCTTCTTGCCCTTACTGGAGCCATATAGCGGAGAGGTTTGCTGAGGAGAGAAGCTGGGGATACTCCAGATGTCGAAATCCTTCTGCACTGCCGCCGACGACAGGTGGTCGACGGCCTGTACGCGAGGCTGCTCGACTGGCAGTTCCAGTTCCACACTGTCGAGGGCGTCGTCGAGGATATTTTCTGGGGCATTGTCGGGAGCATTGCCACGGAGATTTTCCTCGAGGATCTCGTCGACGGCCTCGTCAAGTAATGTGTCGACATTGTCGTCAAATGGTTCGTCGTCAAAGTCTTGGTCGGAGGCGTCGTCATCCGAGTCCGGAACCTCTCCCAATTCCCTCCAGTCTTTCATGACATCGACTGTTCATATCCGAAGGTCATTGTCTTGTGTTGTCCAAGCAAGTGGTCATTGTGTGGTGGGGGGTGGAGTACCGCACTGTGGCTTTTGCTGTCGAAGCCTTCCAGACGCGTAAGAACAATTGCTGGGTGACGCGACTTGAGCTGCACACTTTAGCATGGTGGGGTCAATTGCACGGCAGCGCTCCGTGCCAATCGGGTGGAGGCGAGCCTGCGGAAGCGTAATCACTGTGGCCTGCACTGTACGCGAACTCCGTACGGATACCAACGGGGCAGTTTGCTATTTGCACTGGGGTCGACAAACAGCCTACAGTACAATCATTCCCAGCGCAGCACTCCACTTCGTTTGAGGGACTTGGTGAGAACGAGCTTCTCACTAGGTCTGCAACGAGCGAAGATATCATGGCCTTTCCCTCAAAAGCAATTGCACTCGCCTTTGTCGTGGGCATTGGTGTATTCAATGGTGCGAAACTCCCGTGCTCATCTTCTTGGGCCACTGAAAAGACTTCACATCTGACAGCACAACTAGGCTATTACGTGTTCAAGCCAAGTTTTGAGGAGATAAAGGAGCGAAGAGAAGACACACATCTCAAGTAATAACTGAACTCTCAGAGACTTTACTTGAAAAGAGAAGCTCACCTCCGCCACAGACTTTCACCAAAAGCCAAGGATCAACAACCAGAAACAGAGAACAAATAGGGGGCCACGCAATTGGCGACCTTCCATTCTTCATTCGCCAGCTCATCTCTCAATTCTGAGCCTGTATATTGAAGCCACACGGTACTCTGTTATGGACTACCATTTCCAGCCTTCATCAGGAAGGGGCCGGCTGCGTCGCCATGAGCCCAAGCGGCAGTTGTGCCAAAAGCCTCGCTCTCTGTCTTGGTCCTAACAGGGTTCAGGAACTCGGACAAGTCCAATGCAACACGCTTGCGATGGAAGAGGAGAGGCTCTTGAATAAGTATCTCAAACATTTGTAAATATTTTCCAGGTAGACCATAGTTTCCCTAGCAGACCAGAACGAAGCTGTATTGCAATGTTCTGTGGTGGTAGTCAACCTGCCTCGGTCCAAGAGCTCCAGCTACAGCGGTGCCTGTCTCTTGTTTCTCCTCAAACCTTGAGTCAATTATAAAAGTCACTCACTACACGTCAGTGCTTTCTCGAGTTGTAAATTCAACCAAGTTCCCACAGTCCCGGAGCAATTATGCCTAAGAGAGTGTTTGACACGTTGATTCAGCTACGAATTGCAGAGATATTGGATCCGTTTTAGCTTCCATTTTAGGTCGCCGTCAGCATCCTTCTGCACTGACCACTAGCTTGATTTAGGTGGTTTCAACTGATTTGATGAAGCTCCGTTCACTGCTTCTCCACTGTATTCTTCATTCGAGGGAGGGGCAGTCCAGAGGGCCAACCAGGGATGAGAAACGGAAGCAAAACGGACCCCATCAGACCACACACGCACACGCTAGCTAGGGAGGTGCACCTCTTCTCCTCTCCCGAGCTAAGGCCGTCTGCCCGCCCGAAAAAAGCTCGTTGTGCATGACTTCACTCCTTGCACCAAAAACAACATCGACGAAGGAGCTCTCCCAGGCCGTCATCCGCGCGGGCAGCCCAATTGGACCCATCTCCACTCTCAACCTCCCGTACTAAACCACGACAACTTCACTATGCTGTGCACCCCGACGTCGAGCGCGCTGCTACGCAACGCCGCACGCCGCGCTGCCCGGCCGTCGGTCGCCTGCCGCGCCGCCTCGACCACCCACGCCATCTCCAACCCGACGCTTGCCAACATCGAGAAGAGATGGGAGGGCCTGCCCATGCAGGAGCAGGCTGAGCTGTGGATGGCTCTGCGCGACCGCATGAAGGAGAGCTGGACCGAGCTTACCCTGTCGGAGAAGAAAGCTGGTAAGTTCCCAGCCCGGTCGACCTTTGTGGGCGCATCGCAACCACGCCGGCGGCCAATCGGTTCATGTTCCTTGCCCTCGAGGACGGGGCTTCGGAGCTTCGGCATCACTTGAGCAGCGAATTGAGGATAAACTCCAGTCTTTTCGCTGCGTCAATTGATGGACTTAGGGGGGGTAGATGACGCGCAAGGGGAAAGCGGTCGCTGCTCGGGGGACCTCTGAAACAAGCAAGCTACAATGCAATTGAGAATGTATCGCTGACGATGACCGTTCCCGATGCAGCCTACTGGATCGCCTTTGGCGCTCACGGCCCTCGGTCCCTTCCCCCTCCGGGCGAGGGCAAGAAGGTCGCTCTCTACACGGCCATCGGCTTGGGAGTCAGCTTGGCCATCTTCGGAGCCCTGAGGCTCTTCGCCAAGCCGCCACCGCACACCATGACCAAGGAGTACCAGGAGCTGACGAATGAGTACCTGAAGGTTCGTCCTTTTTTTTCGCCTCGCGGTTTTCCGTGTAGCTGCATGTTCTCTCATTTGTTGATCTTATCGCTGACACTACTTCCACACTACAGGCTCAGAACTCGGACCCGTTGACGGGTATTTCGTCAGAAGGCTACTCTGGCAAGGGCCACGTCCAGTCTCCCTCGTCCAAGGCATAGATAGGTGTCGCTCTCCTTTGTTAATAGAAGCAATAATCCTCAACATCAGTCATCCGCTATTGCATCGATGTTTTTACTCAATGGCGGCGGGGCATTGGTGAAAAGGGGAAGACAGTACTACCGGGGAAGTGTAAATATTGTACAACGCTGATAATGCGACATCGTTTCCTTGCCAATACGCCACCGTCTTTTTGTTCTCGGTCATGTACCTGCCTCTTTGCTTGATAAAAATGGGAGATATTGTTAATCATCCTGTGTGTCAAAAATCCCGTCGGCTGGCCCGGCGATCTGCTTGGTAAGAGCAGGCTGCCTGTTAAGCCGCTAGCCAGGGGCCAGGCTGATGTCGTTCATTCTGCTTGCCATCTCCCTGTAAGCGCTGTCCAGCAACGTTTGAGTCGCCTTCTTAAAGGCGCAACCGCGAGATTGAGAGAATCTAGAAACCCCTCTGTCGCCCCCCCCCCTTCTGAGAGTGAGTCGTATAAACCTCGGGTTTGAAAGTATTCGGTCACTTTTGTAGCGTTTTTTTTCGGCTGGGGATTAGAAAGGAAAGAAAAAACAATCTGTGCTTCGGTATTTCCAGAAAGACGATTTCTCGGCGAAATAATGGGATTAGGACCCAGCTCAGTCCGTCTGATACACACACCTATGTCAGGCCATACGAACAGAAGCCAACGAGTACTTCTGTCACAGCGTAGGCGTAGATCCAGGAAGTTTATTTTAGTGTGTGCGTGGTGGTGGTTATAAGCCATTTCACTTTTGCAATATCTAACTGTGGAAGTCTATCCTTGAGCAGACGAGATACAATATAGATCTAGGCAGTGTCCTAGATCAAATGGGTTGGTTTTATCTATGTCAGTATCCATTTAAAATGGCGAGAGGGAGGCCGTCAACAGTGATGGGAGTTGCATTTCTGAACCCGCCCAGAACAACCAGCTCAGCCAGTCCGTCCGAGGGGGGGGTCCAGCCGAGTCGGCTAACAAACCTCGTACCTCCTGTTGTATCGACGCACGTAGGGTAGGTAGGTAGGTAGGCACTGTAGGTGGGTATTCATTCTACACACAGACCGACCGACCTATACAGTTAGTAGAGAGCCGCAGCAAAGCTACCTAGGTACTTAAGCCAGTCCCAGTTCCGCGCCTGCGTTCGGTCAGGGCATGGTGATCTGACCGACGATGACTCCCGAGCCTACCTTACCTTAGCTACCTTAGGTACATACACATACCACCAGAGCACATTCTCAGGACGCTTGCTTAACATCGTCAGTTCGCCGCACCAAACCATACCAAGTTCCTCTAATAAAACAAGGCACACGTCTCTAAGCCTGAATATGGGAGAGCGGCATAGTTGCTTACGTTCGCTGTGCTTCGGGGACATACAGCACTAAGAAGAAGTAAAAAAAACAAACAGCTGCTTATGCTCTTACAGAGGAGAGAGCTAGAGAGGAGTTTTCGGCACCTTGCCCATGCAGCAAGAGAGGCTAGGGGAAACTCTCGGAAAGTCTATGTCATTGGTTTGGGTACGTTAATGATGCGGACACCGGCGACTGAACAAAACGCATAGGGGATGATGTGCTTCAAACAAGGGGCGGGGGGTTAGGAGACAACCTTGAAAATGCAGAGAAGCCACAGGTTGTATAGACATGTACATACGGTAGTCGTGTGATGAGTGACGACAATGCAAATATCGGTACACTTTCATTCTCTCTCAAGGAGGACAAGATTCAGTTCAAGGACTGGGAACTAAAGTAGCGGCGTCGGTGCAATGCAACCAAGGACAATTCACCGGGGGACCAAAGCGGCGAGAACCATGATTACTTGCACTAGATAGCATAAGGCAAGACAAGCGGTAGAGGACAATCCAAGTCTCGTGTTCGATTAAATCTGATAAAGACATTACGCTGATAGGTGCAGTTTTCCTGCATATGCCAGACAAAACAAAAGCCGGTATTCCCAACCCTCCCATACAACCCCATCATCGGGCTCTCCCGAAAGGGATGGTTATCCGACCACGGTTCTTTTTTCAAGACCGTCTCAACTCCAAGCAATGCGTTGTGAAAAAGGTGTAACAGCTATCCCGGGGCCAAATGTCGCCTCCGAAAACAATAAAAAACACGTTCCAACATCAGCGGTATCATGTCTAAGCCACACAACCCAATGCTACTCGTCAAACCAACGACACACAACAACGCCTGCTCGCTTTTTAAACAAAAAATAAAACCAGCCATGCCATGCCGTATCATTTGTGCGTGAGCATCACACGGACACCTCTGAAATGGTGTGTCGTGAAATCTAAAAAGAAAATCCGATAGAAAGATAATGGGGTATTGGAGCGGTCAGGGAGTCGCCGGCCGTGTCAGGTCGCGGGGTCCCAGACTAAAAACACGATGGAGGAGGCTGCGCTTGGCGCCTCCGGCACGTCGGAATTGATAGCTCGAGCAATCGTCCCCGCCAACTTCAAGCTTTCGACCTAGTTCCGCTTCCCAGCCATAGGGATCGTCATCGGGCACAATTCCCTCCGTGACCTGGGGACTGAGAAACTTGACCGAGTCGGAGCCGAAACTGTCCGAAGAAAAAGCAAAATTTAGGTGATTGGAGAAGTCCGTCATGGAAAGTCGTGGCGAAGACGACTCCGACCGGGGTGTATTTTCGGCGTTTTCGTTATGCAGCAAGCCAAGGCCGTTTTCCACATGCTCTTTGTCAAAACTGACATCGACAGTCAGGGGCTTCGGAGCCTTGTTGGCGCCTGGCGCCTCGGTTGCCGAGCGTGATGTGCGAGCGTATTGAATTGTTGTCTTCCTCGTCCCCAGCTCGCGTGGGAAGCTGCTGGGAATCCTCAAGGGCTTCATCGGCTTAAACGACGAAGACCGCAATTTGGGGCGTGAAAGTCGTCTCGGCCCAGCTCCTCGATCAGGATATGGTGTATAGTTTTTTGCGGCCATGCCAGCCTCTTGGCTTCCATTACAGTCTAGCCCGCCAACACCTTGGTCTGCGGTCCCCGCTGTAGGAAGCGGGAAACGCTGGCCAGGATGTGGCTCCTCCCAATCGTTCGACTTGCGCAGAGACGGCATCTCTGCCGCCGGCTGCGTGATGTCGTCGCCGAACCTTTCGTCTGTTGGGGTGGACAAGGGGCGTTTCAAAGGGGCTGTAATTTGTGCTTCGAGTACTTGCATGACCTGTAATCCCTATAATAGGGGGCCGCTGCTGTTGCTCTGGCTCGGCTCGCCCATGGGAACATCGGTATCGGAGGTGGCGGAAGTGACGCTTGCGTTGTGAAGTCGCTTGTTGCGACTCTTCCTGCTCAAACCAAGCTTCGCTCCCATCTTCTTCCATCCGTTGTTGTGCGCGCTGATCGCCCTATGTAAGCTTCCAGGAGAAGTGCTGAATGCCCAGTCGGACGTTGGCGGCGTTGTTGGGGGAGTCATTGGTTCGTTCCCGGATGGAGATCCGGAACCCTCAGTGTCGTCAGACAGGCCGCCCTCGCGCTCCACCGGCTCGCTCGACGACGAGCCGGTGCGGTGCGCGGGTTCACTGGACCATGCCATGTTGAGCATTGGCAAGAACCCGGCCTTTGGTGATCTGTTCGACTCGTCCGGGTTCGAGAAAGACGTCATATCCTTTGGAATACGCAGTCGCGACCTCCCTTGCCTGGGCTCCTGCATCTCTTGGTCCTCAATCTCGTGCGACGCAGCGACCGACGCGAGGAAGGGTACCAGCACCGAGTCGTTCATGAGCTCGTACACGATCGTGACTGCCTCGTCGAGCTCCGAAGGCAGCGGGGGTGCGGGGATTGCTGGGAGGGACAGTAACCTATCCCGGACATGGGCGGGAAGATTCACTTCGCGAGGGCCGCAGGGCAGGATATAGGCATTTATTAGTTTTTGCCACAGCGAACGCACGCGCTCGTTGGCATCGGCCGCCCAGCTTGATTGCCCTTGCAAGATGTCGGTGTGGGCGGTCCTATAACGTTCAGCATCCATGGTAAACTCGAGCGTTTCCAGGCAGTGGTTCTGAGACAAGAAAGCCATGAAGGCGCCAAGAGAGTACGGAGGTGGTGCGGTGTTGGACAAAATGTCTCGCAATGACGGTGGTGATGTTGTGCTTGTGCCCGCCGAGGCGGGAGGCAAGAAGGCCATCGTTGATGGCCTTGAGGAGGACATGAGGGAGTCCTGGTCGCCGTCCTCGAGGAGGACGGATGACGGCCGAGGCGATGCGTCCCTAAGATATGGGCTCGGGGTCGGAGAGGTCGGCGACTGTGCTCGTAACCGCGACTTTGGCATTCTTTCTTCCCGCAAGCTCTCCGGTGGAAGAACTACAGGCAAGGAGAAGCGGCGGCAAGGTGGCTCAGCGTGTGGGACACCAAACGGTCTCTGCTTCGACTATCGGAAGGCTTCGTGTGGTCCTCTCCGTCATTCCATGCGCGTGAACACAACGGTGGGCGTCACTTTATAACACTGTTTGTCTGAGATGCAGGGACTTGCAGACGCGGTCGTTTTGAAGTCCGTCGCTGCCCGATACCCGCAAACTGCAGTCACCCTTGGCCTCCGTTCCCGGACAAGTACCGACGGCGGTCCAGCCAATGGCCACGACAACTTGGCACGGCGCCGGCGGGAGATGGCAGAGCAGAGCGCAGCTTATGGACGCGCTGGACTCCAGTCGCCGGCCTGTCGGGAATGGTGTGTCAGGTTGGGGACGTCACCTAGGAATCTGCAGCCAGCCGGGGGGTGGAGCAGCAGGCCGCGAACGAGCGAGATGCAACGGGTGGATCTATAAGCCAACAGCCACCTGGACAGGTAGCTTGATACAGCAGGGAGACACGAGAGCGTTCGGCAGAGTATGACAGAACCAGCCAGGCCTATCTGGCTTCACCAGTTGCCAGGATAGAGACAACTGCGTGTGGTTTGGCGTAAGGGGGTGCGAGTGCTCAGGCTCGCGGAGCAATCCGACTTCGGTGCAGCTCAATGCACCGGACTCGCCAGGACGAGCACGGCGTAGGGAATAACACTTTGGACGGGGGTTGGGCTCTTCGCTTTTGATTCTCCTTTTTCGCTGTTGTTGTGGTCCTGGTCAGGGGAGCCCAACGTGGAGGATACACGGAGCAGGCTATCTGGGCCCGGACAATCGCTGGCGGAATGGCGTAGGCGTGCACAAGACTTATTATCGACCAGGCGAGCGAGCTTGCTCGTAGCGTTCCAGACAATACCACGCACCTACCGAGGATCGTGAATCGGTTAATGGGTTGCAGGTTAGGGCGTGCGGGCCTTGGAGGATATGGATATGCCGTAAGTTGCGGTTAAGTTGATGGCTGAGGCGTGTGTTTGCGTGTGTGTTGTGTGTTTGTGTGCGTTCGTTGACGTTCTAGAAAACACAATGGGCTGAACACCGGGCAGGCGAACAGCAAGACAAGAGCGGATGGGAGACGGGTGGGATAAATTGCCGGCGATCTCGTAACAGAGACACGCGACGGGAGGAGGGGAGGGGGCGTGTCTCGAGAGGGTATGGCGTGGAGTAGGGGGGGGGGGAGTGGTGGAGGAATGAGCGCCTTGTTCTCCCTGCCCTGGGCTGTCCGTCTCTGGAAGGTTGGATGTACAAGGATCGTGTAGCCTAGCGTACACTACGGGGACATTCGCATGTACATGTACTGTACAGGCAAGTACGGGCGGGTACTGCGTAATGAAGTGTACTGAACTATTTGTACCAAATATTGTAGCGAGCCCAAGTAACCTCTAGTCCCAACCCAAGACAATGGACCCAGAGGAAGGGATCGTAGCGCTAGGCGGATGGCAAAATGGCGGAAAGGCGGCGCTTCGTCAAAGAATGACGGACCCAGCGGCTTGGTTGACGAAGGCAAGGAGGGCGGTTTGGCCGCGGAAGAGGGGGATCAAAAGGGAAAGCCGGCAAAGGAACGGCTTGCAGCGCTACTCTTTAATGAATCGGGGGAGGTGCAGGGGCGCACAGCGTGGGCGTGGATGGTGCTTGGCTTGGCGGACGACATGAGGAAGGTACGAAGTAACCCCTCCTCCCTGCAGTCACCAGTGAGTGAGTGGACGACGGTGCGGTTGAAGTACTCCGTCCACAAAAGCACCATTCCAACTCAAAGACCGGGACTAGGCGACAGTGTACGGAGTCGTGGCTGTAAGAGTGCGAGTTCGCGCGGGCACCATCATGGAAAGCCAGCAGCCTAGGAAATGCTCCGACGAATGGAGGCACAGTTCACGACTGTCAAGTAATCACGGCCTGCTTTTACGAGGCGGCAGTAGGCAGGAGAGTACAAAACTGCAGCACGAGTGGTGTAATTGTTGCAGAGCAAATGGACGGGCATGAATAGGTATGCTAGGTAAAGTCAAAGGCTACTGACAGTGTTTCTTCTTGACACTATCTCACAAGAGAATCGGCTGGCCGATATTCTAGTGAATGGATATTACTAAGCACTATTACCATGTGTATTCCGTACCATCCATACCTTATAGACAGTGGAGTACTTCCGGACGCTTGAGTTGGGTATTGACTTGGGCATACCCCTGCCATTACCTCGCCATTTCCTCGCCGATGCAGGGCGCGCTAGGCGGAGATGCAAAAGCTGACTGGCATGGGGCGCTGGGACATGGGGCATTGGGCGCGGCATGGGGCAAAGGAAGTGGGGAGGAGCCAAGCCAGCCAAGGAGAGAACAGCCGGGTGACCTGAGCAAAACTGCGAGGCATTCGCAGGCGGAACCCCCTTTCCTTTGTCCACCTCAGTTTTTGCTGTTCACGCCATTCCGGAGCGGGACCGGGCGGCTGTCGAACCTGAATATCGTCCATATGGACGACAAAGTTTCGTTACTAAAATCTAGGCTGCTGGATGGAGGAAGGCGCGCCCGTTGGGAAATGAGAGAGATGGAGGCGCCAGGTCTTCCGGGGCCTGCACGAGATGGAGGTGGAGCCGACCTGTCGCTTGCTTCTAGAAGCCCTGGAAGCCTTCTTCGAGGGGCGAAAGAAGCCGGCGCCTGTCCAATCACATCGAGCGGACCTCGTCATCCAAAATTGATTGGCGTCACCGCAGGCAGTCCTACGATACAATTGGACGTTGTGTGCCAGTGTGGCAGACTGTATGTTCCATGCCAAGGTTGCAGTTGCAGTTTCTAGAGTCTTTTCCAGAACCCCCTCTCTTACATAATGATGCATAAGTCGATATCTGGATCCATTGGGAGACTCTGGCCACGGGGCAGAGGCTGCCGAACTCAACCTCGCCTACCCGACTTTGAATGCTCTGCGTCACGGCTGGCCGAAAGCAATGCCGTGGCCACTCTTCAGCGCTACATAGTATAGGGCCTGCAACAAGCACCTAGGTTGACACACAGCGCCGCAGCACGCAGTACCGTCCCATGTGTTTGAATTGTCTGCACAGAAGCGATCGACCTCGCCAGGCAAACCTGCTCCAGTGCGTGCGACATACCCAAGCCACTCGGGAATTCGACCAAGGTGCTGCTGCCATCTGCAGGTTGCCGAAGCGGCGAAGACATGTATGAATGCCTCACGTATGTACACTCCATGAATACATGTTGGCTAGCGGGTGACTTTCAAGATCCGAAAGGCATCAGTACCTTGCGGCTGGCCCTCAAGGTTTTTCCCGAGGGAGGTAATAGCCATTGAAATTCCCATCATAGAATTTCAGAGGCTTGTCTCTCCCATGAAATATTTACGTAGGTATTAGAGGTTATTTCTGTCCATTTTATTTACTATTATCTTTTTGCTCCCCAAGTTCTACCCTAACAAACATTCGGGAATTGGATTGTATGTACTGACATGCAGCGTAATCCGCGCCTATCCGTACTCCGCTCCCAAGTATATGGAAATGACAATCGGGACAAGTTCTGGTGCTCCCGGGACAAGTCGGCCAGCAGATCACGGAGTGGTTATTCCCGGGCCCAGCTGTTGAAACACCAAAAACACGTTGCGGTGAGACGCAAAGTCAACGCCAGTCGCGCTTCCCGAAAAATGGAAGCTAGGCAGAATTGTCAATGGATGTGACTGTTCCCCAACTCGTCCCGAAGGGCTTCGACAGGTTCTCTGCTTGGGCCCCTTGGCAGGAGCTCGGCGCTCCGAGTAGTGGAGCCATCCAGTGAACCACTGAGCGAGCCGTCAACCAAGCCTGACCAGGTGTGCAAGCGGCTCCACTCTCTCCACACTGCCATGGAACCATATCGCTGAAAAGAGCCTTTGGGGGCGCGAGTCGTGCAGGGTCCGAAACCAAAAACCGAAGAAAAAGAAAGCATTTCCCAAAACAGGCCTGGAGCGCTGGACGCTGGAGCAGAGAAAGCGCCTCTAGTGTAGGAATGCTAACCTAATATAGGGTAGGTCCGCCGGCGACTACCTCGGTTCGGGGAGGCACTACGTATGTAGGTAAAGTACAGCACGGAAGTACGCGCAGTGCCCACCGCCAACGACTTACGGATCATATACGGATTGCACATACTCTGTACGTGCGGCGAACGACGGTCAACTCCAGCCGTCGTTTATCTCGTTGCGCCCGGACCCTAACTATCTACCAAGTATAAGAAAGAGTCCGTGTCCAATGGGCAGTGACCAGATCCGAGCAGTTACGGGATCGATGTGTCAGAAGAACCACTACACAGTACACACAGAATGGCAGCGAGTGTCTCGATACGGCGCCGGAAGCGGAAGCGTCAACGCTGTTCCAACGTCAGCCATGACGCCCTGGTCGTCCGATATAGCATCACGAGACCCAGTCCCTCTGCCGTCGTGAGGAGGGTTTCCCTTGCCCGACCAGACCTGCTCGTTGGAGCCTCTTCAGAGTTCGCGATCTTGCGTCATCGCCGGCCCCACCAACCTACACCAGCCAAGACTCCTCTTTTACGCGTAGAATGGGGATGAGTGACAAAGAGAGAGCAAGTCGCCGATGTGGGACCCCAGTCGGCGAAAGATGCAGATACAGAAACTTTGCTGGACACGGTCCGACTTGCCCGACCTTTCCCAGTCTGCGAAACGGGATGATCGCCCGCGGCGTCATGCCGAGCCGTTTTTGGCGGACCCCTCCGAGAATGGAAGGACGATCAGTTGTCTGGCATTTTTTTGTCGATCGGCTCCCGGGCCCGTGTTTTGGCGAAGGGTCGCGTCAACGGCATGATGCCGCCCCCCGGAACCCACAAACCGTGTGTGTCAAAAAGAACAGCCAGTGGTTGCTGCTACCACTCGGTAGGTCACCTACTTCTAAGTACGTAACAAGACGTTTTCTTTAACATTCTTCTGGGACCGTCCCAAGTCCAACTACCCAGCGCTGGTAGCCGCAGCCGCCGTCGGAATCTCCCCAATGTAGATATTACAAGGCAAGTGGAATTTACAAAAGAGCAAGTACGGATACTGCTCATGTTTACGCGGTTCTGTAAAGTGTCATGGTATTGCTGATCGACAAGGTACGCAACCGGCGTCTTTTTTTCCCTCTTGAATCAGCCCATGACGGGATGCGCTGTGGAGCAGACCAAAGACTTTTTCCCCCCCTTTAACCCAAGTCATGGAGTCATCTCTCGTCATTTCTGCGCCAGCCGGCAAGGACAAAGACAGGGACACTCTGGCCTCGTGCGTGACTCCGGCGCAATATCGGACGACACGGCTCCCGCCCGCCTGCCCGCCCTTTGAAAGGCGAGTATCTAATGAGAAGGAGGGACGACAGGCTCGTTGGGCCGTTTTGTTTGTCTGTCCATTGGCTGGAGCCGTTGGGCATGTCGCTGCTGGGACACGGGTACGGGTTCGTTTTGTTGAAGAAGACGCCAATACCGTGCAGTACCACTATCGAGGGAGGCGAATTTCTTGACTTCATCCTGGGGGGGCTATAACAATCGGCTGGTTGCTAATAACGAACAAACGCCCACCCGTCGCACATACATACCTCAGGCAGGCAGGTGAGGCAGCAGAGGCAGCAGCAGCAGAAGCAGGGCGTGCGTCCTTCCCGAACGACACCATTTACATAAGGTACTGTACATATCACAGGCAGTATGTTTAACTAGCGACGATCACAGCCCGAAGCCAGCACTCACTCGGCTAGGTAACACCAAATACATAGGGTGTACATATACGTACATTTATTACCAAGGCGGGAGGTTGATTGTGCCGTTGACGGGTCCGGTGGCGGGTGTGGGTGTGGGTGTTTGTGCGACGGAATACTGCGCGTTCGTTCTAGACGGCTTCCATGCATGACAGCAGTTGCCAAGTCCGAGTTCTTGTTGTTGTTGTTATTGGTGAGAGCTGGCCATATCATCTTACTGAGTATCATGTCGTCCTATTCGCCCAAGAACATGATTTCCCGGCGCGGGCGGACGCCTCCTTTGTGTCTTGCCCATGCACGCTCGCAACACCCGCAGCACTTACACGCGGATATGTCCACGTGTTAATGATAGGTATGGGACGGGTGTGTGTGTGTGTGTGTGTGCGTGTGGCCCTGCGTGCGGTTTGGCAGCAACGTATTTGGTTCAACCACGGCATGGCATGGCATGGTATGGCATGAGTATTGGGTATTGGGTGTTGCTAGCCAGCCACAGAGGCGCTCAGTTCCGTCCCGTTGGCTCAATCAGGCATGCGCAGAGAATATTCCATAATCTTCGTTTCCCAGCCCGTGTCTCTGTCTGTCTTCTGTCGGCCCCGCATATACACTTATCCCCATCTTGCCTGATCGCACAAGCAGATTTGGCGTCACGCCTTATTCCCGCCAGCCACACACACCACACACTACACACACATCACACCACACCACACCACGCGGGGCTTTTCTTTCAACATTTCCCTTTTCTCTCTCTTATGAACTTCCGGAAATCTAATAATCCGTACAGGTAGAAGAACTATTGCAGCGATTTGCGGTTGCCTCCTGTTTGAGCGCGGCGCTGCTACAGGCATCTTCAATGCAATGCCTGCACGACCCCAATTCATCCGCGTCCTTTCACCCGCAGCAGCAGCGAGACCCGCTTCCCAACGAGAAAAAAGGAAGATCTGACCTGTAATTATTCCTTTTCCCTGTGTCCCCCATCCGACACCGCCCGCTTTTGTGTTTGGGGGTTTGGGGGGGGGTGTGTGTGGATGTGGGTTTGTGGAAGTTTGGGGCGCCGTACCGTAGGATGGGCCGCCCGGATCCGGCATGGCGTGTGGAAGGGCTGGAAGGACCGGAATGGCAGGCTTCTAGAACATTTCCCTGACGAGATTGGCGTTCCCGTACCCCCCCTCTTCCTGTCCCTCTCTCCCCCTGTCGCCCGCGCCCGTATGATGGTTGCAGCAAGCCCACTGCCAGCCTCATATGCACGGGCACCGATGCTCGGTTAGTGCCACGGAGATGCCGCCCCTTCTTCGCCTTCCATGAGCCTGTGAGGCGTGAACGAGGCAACAGGTTTGTGGCAATTCCGGGATATTGGGGTGGTCAGCCTGTCGGTCGGACGTACCTACACACGCTTGGGTCGTCGCGATCCTATCAAGACACTCGTCGGATCAACGTTATTGTGTTTTTTTGGCATAAGTGAACAAGTGGCTGGGAGTGTTGCCGCTGTCCCGCTGCAGCCTGTCCCCGAGATTTCAATCTTACTTGCCAAAACCAGTCACCGTTCCCATCAGCGCTCCTTCCCTTGTCCACGTGCGTCGTTTGGAGGAAGGACGACCGACGACGGTCCCGGGCATTGCGCGCGGTCAGGGACGTGGCCTCGGTCACGACTCACGAGCGAACCGGAAGGCACTGTCTTGGCTCCTTCCGAGAATCATTTCTTCAACCGTTGTTGTTTTTACCTACCTACCTAATTTAATAACTGGGATCTCTTCGATCCTTCGTTTTCGTGCTCTGTGCTCTGCGCTCTGTGCTCTGGATGCCCCGCGATTCGATGCATCATGATCCATCTCCGGGGCGCGGCACATCTTTCCAAAGTCTTCACAGTTCACACCGCTCCTCAGCCAATGGGACGGAGCGAACCACACTGACCACAAAGGAAGCAGCGAGGCTGCCAATAAACGTCGATATTATGGCTGGCAAATCACAAATCACAATTCCAGCCTTTTGCGAACGAGCCCCGAATGCGCCCCGAGAATGCTCCTTCCCCAACCGCTTCAGCACGGGCAAACCGCGAGGCGGGCTGATGATGGTTCGCCTCGGTACCTGCCTTGCTGCGACTACATACACCGCTTGGCAGAGAGGCTCTATTGAAACCTGACGGAGCCCGTTGTTCTTTTCGTGGACTAGGTATTACGGTAAACACTAGTGTTGAATCTTGTAATAAGGCCCCGGCCCCCCTTCGGGTTGTGCCGAAATCTGCATCACGTCTCCCTGTCCGCGCTTCGTCACGGGGATCCCGCTTTTTTTCCCCTTTTTTGGGCGTGGTTGCTTCGGCTAGAGATTGACCCTCGTCCAGCTCCGGTTCAGCTCTCCTGATGGAACATTCCTTCCGCTCGTTCGTTTGTTCGTTCTGGATACAATCTCACTCCACTCCGTTGATGGGGATAGGAGTCTTGGGTGTCTGTTTTTTTTTTTTTTTTTTTACTTCCCTGATTGGAATGAATCGCAGCCTGCTCTTTGTTGCGCCCCAGACGCCAAGGCTTGCTGAGAGTCTTAGGGGTAGGGCCACTCGTCCGGTTCACGTGGACACGATTGTTTTTCGTGTTGGCGCCGGCGCTATTCAGTACTCAGTAAAAAACGGCAAAAAAAATTCGACAGGCTCGTCCGGATTCCATTCAAATTACATCGAGTTTTGCGGGCACTGAATGACCCCCCAATGTCTGACCCCCACGAGCGGTGAGGCTGGCTCCGCATATCGGCCGAGACGGAGCGGGTCGCCCGCCGCCGAGCATGGCTCTTCACCGTGTCTACACTACCTTGACATCTATTACTCGATTGTTACGCAAACGCGCCCCATCCAGCAAACACCTCGTCGCCTCATGACACACGGTATTGCAAATTGTCGAGAAAAAATCTCGGGATCCAGAGCAACAGCTTGAGCCGCGGGTTGCCGCATTCCAGTTTTTTTCTCTTTTTTTTTTTCATTGCCCCTGGCGCACGTCTCCACAGGTCTCAGGAAGGGCCTCGATCGCTTGGCGCCGTAGACTGTTTGGTTCACGAAGGACCAACGAAAATTGCAGGGCCTCGTGAAAGGCAGAAAGAGAAAAAAAAGAGCCAAAAAGGGCCGGCATTTGCCCGGCACAAGTGGCATAGCATGGAACATGGAAGCGGCAAGCGGCAAGCGCTCCCAAGTCTTTAAGCTTGATTCCCATGCTGCAGGACACTCGTCCTTTGCGTGGAACGACGTCAATCGGGCAGGGTTTGCGGTCTCCCGGCGGCTTCTCATCTTAGATCTTGCATCCCTCCGCTTGATCTTTCCGCTTTTTCTTTCCCTTTCCCTTTCCATTTCCCTTCTCTTCGCTGTGTCCAATGGCGCCGTTTGTTGGCGGCATTGGAGATCCGCCCCCCTTTACCCCCCCTTTTGACGTTTACCAGCTTCCCGAATAGGAAGAAGAGAGACATTGAAACAAACCCAGACAGTAAAAGAGGCAAGTGCCCAGCCAGCCAGCCAGCCAACGGCTAGTCCCAGGCCCAGGCTCAGTACGGGACAGCTCCTTCAATTCTCTGGTTGCCGTCGTCGAGCGCAACCCAGTCCTGGCCTCTGTGTTCTCAAGCGAGGAAGGAAGGTTGGTTGGCTGGCTGCTTTCGGCTCACATCCGGTCTGTCGTAGATTGACGAGTCGTGTTCTCTCACGGGGTCGCCTCATCCACGGTACGTGCTGGGGCGCCGTGGCTAGCCCAGGTTCCTGGTAGCATCACCATGTTGCATTCCGCCAACCTTTGAGGCCATCGCGACCCGCAGAAAGGGGAGTCAAAAGCCTGGGCGCGCGAAATTCGCCCAAACAAACCCGCGCGCAGGGTGTTGCTCGGCGAGACTACACTAGAGAGAGATATTTTTGGCTCTGTGTGCGACATTCCGTTTGCCTCTTGGAAAAGTAACATGACTGTCCCGGCTCCCGTCGCACACCCCGGGCCCCCTGGGATCGTATCGCATGGCATGGCATGGCAAGGGCATGGACATGGTCATGGGCAGGTGGCGCCGGGCCCCCCGTGTCCGGGGCCTAACGGGGAAGGAGCCGGACGTGTCAAACCGAGCAAGGACGCGGGGAAGCAAGAGGCAGGCAGGCAGGCAGGCAAACAAGCAAGCAAACGGGACAACCAGGTAGGATGTCGGCATGTGGGTGGCAGGCCGTACTGTGGTATACGCGATCCCCCTCAGTGGCCCAATTGAACCCCATAGCGAACACCTCGCCGATATGTTTGTCTGCAGGGGAGACGAAAACACCGTTGAATTTGCGGCACACTGTTAATATGACCGTTTCGCCAGCTTCGCCGTTCCGGCGGCGGCGTAGTCTATTTAAGGGGAGCTGGGCCTCCCTATTTGTTAGCAGCTCTCGCTATCGCAAACATTTCGTAGCGCGTGTATATATTATTACTTCGAATTCAGCTTCAATTTTGGTATGGATGGGTGGATTCTAAGATACAAGTTTGGTGCAACCCTAATAAGGGGTCGAAGGGAATGTAGAACGCTAACAAAATATAGTGCAAACGACTTTCCCTCGGCCTCTCGTACGGATTCAGAGGACCCCGGCACCCTGGCGAGTGACGAAGACTTTTTACCCCATATTCCGTATGTACAAAATAACCACAATGCCAAGGCCAGCGGCCAGCTAAAGATATTGTTCCCTATCAAATCATCATTCACCTAATGACCGGCCTCGGACTCCTGCCGATCCGCAAGAAGACGGGCCTTGCGCCCGACAATCTGAGAATTCCCGTTAAGTGTAACTTGGTTCCGAGCGTCGGCCTCGATACGGCCACGCTTCCTCTTGAGCGGCCCGGAAACCGCCTGGTGCTTGGGGAGTGGAAAGAGGAGGGCTCGGTCGAAGTCGATAATCATAATGCAACGGCGCTCTGCGTTCCAGAGAAAATTGCCGCTGCAGTCATCCATAGGATTAACACCCTTCTTCAAGATAGCCGTCAACGACTTCTTCTTCAGCGTCTTTACGTCTTCTACGCTGGCGTCTGGCGTCTCGCCCGCCCACGACATAAGCATCATATGAACGACGAACTTGAACCCCGGGAGGATATAGCCAGGATCGAGGCGTACGAGGCCTAAATGTACTGGTACTAACTCGCCCTGGAGATAGTCAAGTCGTGCGTAGACTTGGCCTTCGTGCTTTAGACGACCGAGATGGCATCCCTGCGTCCCTTTGCCGACAAATGTGTAGCCGTATGGAATGAGCTCCAGTTTGAAAAGCCAGCCTATCGCTCCTCTCTTGCTCCAGAAGTCCACTATCTGGCATTTCCAGTAGGGATTTCGGAGGAGCTGCTGCTTCACCAGATCGGTAAACTGGTCAGCATTGACGGGATGCCGAGAGGAGCCGTCGGAGCGATGTAATAAGATATTAGGGCAATTCTCGTCCAAGTCTTTCTGTCTTTTGAGACCTAACAGGCACGCTTGTGTGCAGTATTGCCTGGTAGGTGCCGAGTCGACTATGGTAATATCCTCGTCCTCGCTACCACTCGACGGATAGTTTTTCCGCTTATTAGCCGGTCGGGATTGAGATAGGTCGTATTTTGGATAGTCCTCTTCGTCATCTTTGTCATCCTCGTCATCCTTATCGCCTTGGGGGAATATACTTGCTAGCTTATAAGACGACCGTGAGCCCACCTTGCGACCAGTCGGTTCCGCGTTAGGTATAAACTCCGAGCCGTCCGTGGCCTGCGATGACGGCGCGGACGATGACTGCGTGGACGATGACTCGGCGGGCTCGAGCCCGGGATAGGCCGCATCCTTATACGGCTCAGGCCATATTTGTAGTGTTGTCTCCGCCATAGATAATGCTGCTTCGAGTGATGGTCCCCTAAGAGCTTCGGACTGAAAACTCAGTAGGCAAAAGCTGGCTAGCTGAGCTACTGCGGTATAGGATAGGCGGTCGGTCCAGTCGCCGCTCAGCTCGCCCACATCGTCGGCCGGCAGGCACGGATGGCAGTATAGCGTTTGCGGGTCGTTCCTATCGATATAGAGTAGTAGTAACGACCGTCCCGTAGTGATATAGCCATATGATATCCCGTAGATAATCATATAGTGGAAGACTTGGGTCAGTGCTATGGCGATGAATGCCTCGGCATTCTCCCGGTATTGTGCTTCGGTATCGCGGCTGGATATGATACAATTGACCCTGGTGACGACCTCGTGGAATAGGTGCTCCTTCGCTACGGCTGACCGAAGATGCTCGGTAGCGACTTTATGGGCTGCCTTATAGTCGTATACAAAGGCCTGGGTCTGGCTGCCGTCGGTTCGTGTTCGTAAGCCGATTCCGTCCGGTTGTATCGTTGGGTGTTTATGCTTCTGCTCGGGCGCGAGACGCTTATTCGGCCCAGCTTGCCGCCGTCGTTCCGAACCACCCTCGCTGGTCTCACCCTCTATCATCCCACTCCAATTGCTCGCTTGTGTGACCTCGCGGAAGTTCTCGGTAAACCGAAGCCTCGTAAAGTCGTACGCGACGCGAGCTTCCTCGTCGGTCGCGAGGACACCGACGATCTCCAGCACGGGCTCCTCGACAGCAAGCTTCTCGAAGAAGTATTCGATCGCACTTTCGTTACCAGCTACCCTCCGGGCAATTCCCGCCCCCAGATCCATGGTTGTGCTCTTTTGGTGGAAGCGTTGCTTCTCGCCACAGATCCTGCTCATAAAACCGAAGTGTTGTGGCAGAAGGACGGTTTCGAATTCGGTCCAAAGACGAAGTTGCTTAGGGTAGTACTTGCCCAAGACATTTGTGAAGCCTGTTGAAGATATGGATGCGTCGGCAAGTCGTAGGCTATTGTAGAGGAGACTGTGGCAGTTCCCCAGGTATTCGTAGAGCGTGGTCCGTCGGTTCTCCAGGTAAAGCCGCTCCTTCTCTTGTCGCTCTCGCGCCTCTCGTATATTGGCTTCCTCCTCTCGTGCCTTGGCATCCTCCGCTCGTGCCTTGGCATCCTCCGCTCGTGCCTTGGCATCCTCCGCTCGTGCCTTGGCATCCTCCTCTCGTGCCTTGGCTCGTGCCTTGGCTTCCTCCAACTCGCGAAGGAGCTGTGCAATCTTCTTGTCTTTGTCGGACATTGTATTTGCTGGGCTCGGTCGCTTGGGGCTCGGGGGGGAGTCGTGGTTGCCAGTGGCGGCGGATGTCTGGCGAGAGCTTCCGTGGGTCTGATGGCTCGAAATGCACGCGTCTGTCAGCGGTCAGCGGTCAGCGGAGCCTTCACGTGTCAGTCTCGTCAGATCAGGAGAAGTACCTTACTTTGGTGTAGAGCGCAGGCGCCTTGCTCCTGCACGCGTGGTAGGGAGAGAGGAGATGGTAAAATAAGCTACCTGGCAAGTCATGCTGAACGGCAGCCCTCCGGGGGCGCTACGCTCGGTATTCCACGGCTTAAGGAATCCGAGGATTATCCGATCGACCAGTCCCCGTTGTCCATTTCGACACGGACGTAAACTGGCCAATCAGCGTTCGAAAAACATTCGGCACCCTCACGGTAAAAGAGAAGAGACAGCCTCTCTACGCCACCTCCGGCTCGCAAGCTCGCCTACGGTGGCTCCGTTCAGCTGAATCAGGCTTATATAGATATGCGGATGAGCGCTAGGTAGTAACCCGCCGAGCCGAGAAATTGTGGGGCAGTATTAGGCACGTCACCCATCCGATAGGTGGGGTTATCTCAGAGTCTTTTTCCAGGCAGGGAGAGGGGGAGTAGCTTCGCTTCAACCAGGCATAGGAGATGATGAAAGCCGTATTTTCCGCCCAAACGGCTATACTGAAGTATCTCGAGGAAATATACATGCCACTTTCAAGTCAGTGGGCGACTTGCTACACCAACAAGGTACAAAATTTCGCTCCGTTTGTGAGCACGACCGTTTTTTTTTTTAAAAGTAAAAAAAAAAAGAAAACGGAATACACTAACAGGAGGGAAAGAGGGACCCGTTTTTGGATCCCAAGAACCCCGGTTCCTGACCCCCTCTACCTCGTGGGGCAAGCTTCTAGGGACCTGTCTGTCTGTACATTACGGGCTTGTGTTGATCTCTCTGACGTGCCAGTGACGCAGCAGCCGACCCCTCCCTCTTCTTTCTCCCGAGAAGGCGGATTGGACGGCGTGGCCTGTGATGCGACTTTGGCCAAGCCCGATCAAGCAGTGCCGACATGAGGCGCGGGAGCGAGCCGAGTTGGGGCATGCCGTCCGCCTGCTTATCGGCGTCAGTCAGTCATTGCTCAGCAGGTGTCGATGTGGGCTTGAGCAGATTAGCTGGTTTTGGTTTCGCGACTCTCTCAGAAATAGGCCTGCCCGCTGGCGCTGTGGCATCGTGAGTTTGAGGCCTGATGGTCGAGAGACGTGGGCGAGGTTGCCAGGCGTGGATCGACCTCTCGTGTTTGCGGCGGGTTGCGGTCTTAGGTTGCGGCCTAAGAATGTGTTTGTGTGCGTATGCTCGCAACAGGGTGTTCATGGTGGGCGGGGAACAAGGACAGAGATGGCAACGCCGGTGGCGTTGGACAGGTGGCTACGCAGCTGGCTTTCTTGTGCCGATCTGCCTCCGTATCTATCTACCTATCTATCACTCTGCCCACTATCCATGCTCTCAGATTCGCATCCCCGCTATCGTGTGCTGCTCCTCTTGCGTTGCGTGATATACCGCCCTCTCGCGCGCCGTGGCGCACAAAAACCGGCTTTGGCGCGAGCAATGTCTTCTTTTTCCTCATACTAGGGAACTTGGCTATCTATCTATCTCTGTTCGTCGTGCTCTATTCGGGAGTGGAATATGCCGCCACCACCGCCATACAGGATAGCAGAGTCTGGATATCGCGACCGCGAACGCGAGGCGGCCGCTCATCTCACCCCTATGGCTCGCGACTCGTGCTACCCATCTGCTCTCATGTGAAGCAGGCAACAACAAACACACCTCACTTTACTTTACCTAGACAAGAGAGGGAGACAGAAGGAAGGGGGTGGGGTTGCATGGCTCTGTCTGAGGTGTCAAAGGTATCTACCGCCGCATCGCTGCGTGTCAACCCCTCCTGGCCCATGTATTTCCACCCTCCCCTGTGGCGTCCTACCCGCCTAGGTGTAGGTGTAGGTGTAGGTGTAGGTGTACGACTAACTGTTAGATGGCCGGCGAGACATACAGACCATACCATACCAGATGGGCATCCTACATCGTGAATCCACCGGCTTGCTTGCTTGTAATGTAAAGCGGGTTGGAAAGGGGTTTGTCTTTCTGCCTGTCTGTCTGTGTGTCTGCCCCCTCCCCCCTGAGGCGTGATTAGGCCTTTCAGGAGTGGGTCGGGTTGGGCTGGAGACGGGGTCGCGGATATGGATATGGATGGATGGATGATGGATGGCAGTGGAAACTGCTGTGGCGCCATTAGTGTGGTGTGGTGTGGTGTGCCCAGAGAAGTCGTACCAGGTAAACATGCCGCCTACATGCGTCCCAACTCCCCAAGGGGTGGTGGTGCAGTTGCCATGTTCGCGTCCCTCATCTCTCTGGGTTATACCGTCTCTGAGCACAAGCGGACGAGGCACTCGGCGGAGAGATACGGTAGATGGCTTGCTGCCGGCCCTCTCTCCTTTTATCTGCCCCAGTGTATATATGTGTAAAGAATAGACAAGCTAACACCCGTGGTATTGAATCCTTCTATATACCCCTATATGGCTGCCACCAGAGCAAACCCCGACCTTGGGACTGGCCAGGCCAAGATGGCGGTTCTACCCATCCATTCCATCCACCTTGGTCAGTCACGGCAGCCAGACACAGCTTCCTAGTCCATAGACAGACACCAGTGCAATGAATGCCTAGTTCCCAACGTTGTATACACCAAATTCTTCCGCCTTTACAATATGTTCCTCTTCGTTAGAAGTAAGCCCACAGCCACGTCTAGTTCCACAGTTGTTCAGTTTGTCTTGCTAGTCACCGGGCAATACACTGCTCATACAACTGCAACCCTCACCATACCTACCTTTCTTGTTTTAGCCCGCTTGCATCCGAGTTTAGTCCAAGTTCAACAGGGGTTTCGTCGTGCTTCCGACCGAGTTAGATCCGGGTTACAGTGTCTGGTTTGTTACACCTTAGTTGTGATGACCTCCTTGCCTTCGGCTTGGGCCCGTGTTTTGTCTCGGTTTCGTCGTGCTTTCGACTGGGTTAGATCTGGGTTACAGTGTCTTACCTACTTGTTACACCTTAGCTATGCCCTCCTTTGCCTTTGACTTGGGCCCGTGTTCTGTCTCGGTTTCGGCAGTGTTTACCCTATATAAAGCCCGTTTACAGTGAGTGTGGTGTGGTGTTTGTTTGCCTGTCTTGATCTCGTTGCGTGCGTGCCGTTTTGTGAGATTACCTTCAAGTTGGGTTCAGTCAAACTTTCAGCTCTCCTTGGCCCCTTAATACCTACTATACATGGTATCTATAGATTGACACAGCGATGCAGTCCAGACAGCCTACTTCTGTGGAGAGCGTGTTGTACGAACCCCCCCCCCCCCCCCTCCCGATCTCTCCACAGCCGATCATCAACAAGGGGCTCACTCAACACGGGGCGTTCGCCCCTTTCTGAACCCATACCTAAGCCTGACATCCATCCATCCATCCAACAAACCTCCTACTTCCACCGCAGCAAGTCCTTTTCGCATTGCTGTTTCCAACACGTCCTCGAAACGGAAGGAAAGACAAAAGATCGACTGCCTGATACACAGCCCCGCTCCAGCCGATATCGATAACTCCAAGATGAGAAGTTCCCATGACGATGATGATGATATTCCTATAGGCTGCTAAAATTCCAATGAATGCTATCCAACATCCCTACCCCCCAGAGAAAAAGAAGAAGAACATGCAATGTAATGCAAATCACACACACACACCCTGAGAAACCTCCCAGCCGCAGAGAAAGGGAGGCCCCCTCCAACAAAAAAAAGGGGAACCACAAAAAAAAGGGGTGAAAAGGGAGAAAAAGCCAACTTGCAGTGATTCCATCTCTGCCACATGACATAGAATAGCAAAGGAACGGAACGAGACGCGCCGCCATATTACCCATCTACCTAGATGCCGGTACCGGATCCGTTCTAAAGTCTAACGCCCTGCCATTGCCACCACCGCCACGAACGTCTGACGGGGGTGCTGGCTATGATGATGATAATGATGATAATGATAACGACAACAACAACAACAACAACAACAACAACAACAACAACAAGAGGAGAGAAAAAGCAAGTCTTGCCTGCCCACTTAGGTAGGTAGGTAGTCCCTATCTAACCATCCGTCCACCTGCCATACATGCACACCCATACACCCTACGCTGCGCTACTCCGGGTTGTCGTCGCTGTCGAGGACGGGCTTCTCGTGGCGCGAGTACATTCTGTACTCGAGCGAGGTGCGAAAGTCGATCTTGCCCTGCTCGATCTGCTTCCTCGTGACGGAGAGCATGGACGGGGGCAGGCCCATGGACTCCAGGAAAGCGACAGCTGAATACGCGAGTTAGTTTCATAGGGTCTTTTTACCGGGGGGAAGAGGGGGACTCACTGTCCCTCCACTCGACGTCCTGGCGCTTGCGGTCCCATTTCAACTCCTCGGCCATGACGTCGATGACGGTGGGCAGGGCCTCGAGCGCGGCCTGGGCGTTGAGGAAGGCGAGGCGGGTGCGGCGGGCGAGGACGTCGACGGCGGTCTGAGCGTACTCGTGGCGGACGGCGTAGCGGATCTCGCCATCCACAAACGGGTACAGCTGGGAGATGCGCTCGCCGCGGGCGGGGAAGCGCTTGTCGGTGGGCTTGCACAGGGCGGCGACGGTCCAGGCGCGGTCGCCGTAGCTTTCCGTCAGGTGCTTGGCCACCTCGGTCTCGACGCCAAAGTGCTGGATGAGGTGGATGAAGAGGGTGCGGCTGAAGCCGTGCGCGCCGACGAGCCGCACGCGGTGCGTCTGGCACGACCCGTCGAGGCTGGCGCCGTCGTCGATGGCTTCGGACCCGCTGACCCGCGGCGCGTCGGTCACGGGCCGCGTGTGCAGGCCGAACTCCTTGACGGCCGCGTCGACGCACTCCTCGGCCATCTGGCGGTACGTGGTCCACTTGCCGCCGGCGCACGTGATGAGGCCCGACTCGGACACGTCGATCAGGTGGTTGCGCACCAGCGACTCGGTGTTCTTGGCCTTGGGGTCCTTGACGAGCGGGCGCAGGCCCGACCATGCGGCCAGCACGTCGCCGCGGCGGACGTTGATGTCGGGAGAGAGGTAGTGGCTGATCTCGTTGAGGATCCACTCGATGGACTTCTCGTCGGGGAGCGGGTTCGTGGTGATGGTGGCGGGCTCGTCGGTGGTGCCGGCGATGGTGTTGCCCTGCCACGGCAGGAAGAAGATGACGCGGCCGTCCGACGTCGAGGGGTCGATGAGGCCCATCTTGCCGGGGCTGTAGTAGCCCGGGAGGATGACGTGCACGCCCGAGGCCGGGGCGACGATCTCCTTGCAGTTGGGGTCGTCGAGCTTGCGCACGCCGTCGGTGAAGGGGCCGGTGCAGTTGATGGTGCACCTTGCGCGGATGTTGAACGAGTCGGGCCTCCTGCCGTCGCGCTCGGCGACCATGTCCCGGACGGTGGCGCCGCGGACCTTGCCGTGGCCGTCCTTGAGCAGGGCGGTGACCTCGACGTGGTTGACGACGGTGGCGCCGTACAGGGCGGCGGTCATGGCGATGGACACGTTCATGCGCGAGTCGTTGTGGGCGCCGTCGTAGTAGACGAGGGCGCCGACCAGGTCGGTCTGCTTGAGCATGGGGAAGGCGTCGACGGCCTTGCTCTTGGTCAGGAAGTAGGAGCTCTCGATGCCCTCGCTGCCGGCGAGGAAGTCGTAGAACTTTGTGCCGGCCCAGTAGTAGGGCACCTTCCACCAGCGGTCGAGGGGCAGCATGATGGGCAGCCACATGCTGAGGTGGGGGGCCGTCTGCAGGAAGTACTTGCGCTCCTTGAGGGCCTCCTTGACGAGCTCGTACTGGGCGTAGTCGAGGTTCCAGACGGCCTTTTCGAGGTAGCGCACGCCGCCGTGGACGAGCTTTGTGCTCTTGCTGCTGGTGCCGCTGCTGAAGTCGTCGCGCTCGACGACGGCGACGCGCAGGCCGCGGGTGGCGGCATCGAGGGCCACGCCGGCCCCGGTTGCGCCGGCGCCAATGACCAGGATGTCGTACTCGGCGTCTTGGTCACCGGAAGGGGCGCTGCTCTTCTTGAGGGCTTCGATCTGCTCGGCGCGCGACTTGATGCGCGGGAAGCGAGGCAGCTTGAAGGTGCCGCCGCCGCCAAAGATGGGATGGGGCACGACGGGGCCGTCGTAGCCAGGGATGTTGCGCGGCCGGTACACGTAGTAGAGGGCCCCGCCGGCGACACCAGCCACGGCCGCGGGGGCAATCAGCCGGCGCGCAGCTCTCGCGAACCGCGGCATGGTGTTATGCTGTCTGCGCTGTTTTGTTGCTGCTGTCGATGTCGATGTCGCTGTCGCTGTCGCTGTCGCTGTCGCTGTCGCTGTCGCTGTCGCTGTCGCTGTCGCTGTCGCTGTCGCTGTCGCTGTCGCTGTCGCTGTCGCTGTCGCTGTCGCTGTCGCTGTCGGCGTCTCGTTACAAAGACAGCGCAGTGGCTGCAGTCCCAACCGAGAAGCAGGACGGACTGCTGCTTGCTTCTGCTGCTATCACTCGGCCTGCCTTTTCCTGTTTCCGTTCCTGTTCCCGTTGATCTTGGACAGACTGAGCGAGGGCCAGCCCGATGGATGACCTAGACCTAGACCTAGACCTAGACCTAGACCTAGACGATGGGACGGACGGCGACCAGGCCGACTGCGAAGGTTCGCGTCGGCGGTTGGGACAGCTCCGCAAAGACGCAACCGTCGCCTACGCAACGCAGTGAAGCGTCTGATGGATGCCTGTCGACGGATGTTATAGCGATGGAGCCGATGGAACCGAGACGGGTCATTTAGTCAAGACTCGGTGTTTCAAGCTGGCCGCCTCTTGGAGATGAGCGCTCGACCGCGCCGTTAGAGCCCGCCCGCAGATTTTTGCCCGTAGAAATATATATTATCATAAAAATGATTGACTGTTTTAGGAGGCAGGCAGGCGACGTGCAGCCCAGGTAGGTAGCTGAGCTGGCTCAAAGTCGAATTGAAGTCGGCGAGGCGTCCGTCGGTCGCATCTACACCGAAGCCTGAGCGGCCCTGTCTAGCGTCCCGTCTAGGCGGGTAGGTGTTTCCCCCTGAACGACCTGGGCCGTCCGCTGGTTGGGCGCGCCAGCTAGCTTTAAGTTAGTGAGTTAGGGAGATAATGGATCTAGCTAGCGAGCCCGCCGATTCAGATGCCACCTAGACCTAATGGATAGGTGCCAATGCCAATACGTATGGAGGCCCGGTAACAGTGGCACTCACAACAGCCCGAGCGAGCAAACAGCCACATTATTTTCAAGCGTCAAAGAGACGAGACCGAGGTTGCCCTGGCTGGCGCGGCAAAAGAAAACCCGACGCCTCTGCTCTAGAGTTTCGGGCCCCGGGTTCCTGCAGAGCCAAAGACAGGGTCGGTCCAAGATTGAAGCCTCCCGCCCATCCTTCCCTCTTCTGACAGCCAGCCAGCCAGCCAGCCAGCCCGTACCGTACCGTAGCAAAGAGGAAATCCCCGATTCTCCCGCACGTCTCAGCGCCAGCGAAAGGCCCCTTGTGACAAGATGCAGCCCAGCCATTGGCCAGCGACTTTTTTTTTTTGGCGAGGCAGAGGCCAGAGGAACCAGAATTACCCCGAGTGGCTTACTTAATTAGCTGACGGTTGCGGCACTCAAAGTCAAAGTCTCTCATTGAAGCCAACCTAATGAGCATGTGAATGTTAAATTGTCGCCCAGTCCCGACTGAGGTGGTTCCAGGTTATTTTCCGCCAATGGGAGAAACCCGACCCGGCCCTTAAGAATCACAACTCCCGGAGCTTTTGCTTGCTTGCCTTCTACAGCCACTTCTTAAACAAATCCGGGGACAAGCTGCAACAGCGTCAACCCATCCAGCTGCCACTGTCTTCCCCGGCGCTGTATCCATGGTTATGCCTGCAGTCATGTAAAGTAAAGTACTAGAATAGTTGAGAATGGTGGCAGTAATAGCAACAACAACGCAACCTGCCGCTCAGGGACCAGGCCTGTATCTTTCCCCGGGCATGTCTTGCCCTGCTTCTTCGATGGAACAGTAGAGTACAGGACAACAGCAGATGAGATCGTCAGGGGAAATAGAGCGACATCTGAACACGGACAAGCCGCCCATAATCACGTGACTGCACAACAATCGTTACTTTCACAATCAAGAAGTCGCAACAAAAGCAAGGTATTCCATAGAGAAGAAGATCCTGTGTGCCTCAGCGGCATCACAAGCTTGTATTAGTTCCCTCTCTCTTCGCGATCGTGCGCGGTCAGTCGGAAGACGGCATCTTAGCACGCCTATGTATGTATATATTATCTTGTCAATCGATCAACCAGGCAAGCAAGCCATGTGTGTGAATGCCACCGCCCCAAAGGCACCTCCAGTTCCTGTCAAAAATACTCCAACAAAGGTAATCCCACAAAGTAATCCACACAAAATAATCCCACACAAAATAATCCCACAAGGGTATTTCCATCAGAATCCTCGACTTGTCCGTCAGTCGTCCATGCGACGCCAAAACTCCAGCCATGCTCAAATGTCCCTTCTCTATGCCCCGTATGATGTGATGCGCCATGTCCAAGACGAACAAAAGACGCCAGTCGTAAACTCTGACTATAAAAGCCCTTATATGGACCCGAATGATGACCGCTCTAGAGATCATCGAGGCTGAAATCGCCGTGAAAGCCTTGGTTGAGCAAAACCGCTGCTAGGCGTCGTCTCTGAAGCGGGAGCTCTCGGCTCGTGTATGCATGTCTTGGGTCTAGGCCTGCTGCTATGCAAATGGCGTTGGTGATGGTGAAAACGCCGCAGTCCCAGCCATTGGTCTGCCGCGGTGCTGCATAGTCGACCACCTTCCAATCGCTCTCGACAAACGCCTGCCCTAAAGTCGCCTTGACCCAGTTGAGCAACACGCCCGTGACCTCGGTGCTGCCGTCTGCGCGCATCGAGTCCATATGCGTCACCGTCCGTCGCGTGGGGCGAACCACACCTAGAGTCCAGTGACTGCCGTTGCAGATGGGGACGAGGATCGTGTCAATGTCAAGGAAGAACGGCGCTCTGATGTTGGCCTGCCGCATTACACGCCCCGCGCTGTTTGGGCCCGCACTATTTATACGAGGATAGAAGAATGAACTCAAGGCAGCACACTTCGGAGCTTGATCTCTGCCGTCTCCAGCATTGTCGTTCACGGCGTTGATCCTTTTGGCGAGATGCGCGAGCGAGGCATTGATGACATTGTCGTTGAGCCATTCCGTTGGCGGGATCAGCATTGACATGTCGCGGCCTGTGAGATTGCTTCCATCGACGGCCTGTGCCAAGTTGGCTGAGAAACTGTCTCGGCTCGCAGCACGGTCGACTTTTGCGTCCCAGTCTGGCTGCAGCGGGGTGACCAACGCTCGCCGTGCACGTCTAAGCCCCGTCTCGGCCTCGTATGCAGCAGCCTCTTCGGCCACTCGTCGCCGGGTCTCGTCCTCAACACGTCGTGCCTCTTCCTCAGCCAGACGCGCCTCTTCTTCAGCTTTGCGACGAGCCTCTTCCTTGGCCTTGTGCTCAGCCTCTTCCGCATTGCGGCGCTCGATGGATTCCACCCATTCTCCCTCGATTTGGTTAGTCACCTCGAGATCGATCTGGCGGCTGACTGCAATCTCATGGCTCTCGACAGTGCTGCCATGCGGCTGACTATCCAAACGTTCAAGGTGCTTGTCCCAGAGTACACGTCTCTCTTCCTCACTCAGGAGATTGTACGGCGAGGCTCTCGTCTTCGACATGACCTTCAGCTGCTGATGATGCTGAAGCTCCGCATCAAGACGATCTTGCTCAATCTTCATCTTGTGCTCGTCGAGCTTCTTCTGCTTCTCAATGCCGTGCTTGATGTCGAGCGCGACATCTTGCAGGAATTTGCCGTACTTGAGGTGGTGGTAACGGAGTCGCATCTCGCTCTCGGCCATTGCCACGGTGCTGGGAGAATGCTTGTCGCTGCCACGGAGAGATTGCCAATAGAGATCTTCGGCCAATCGTGCGTCCTCTTGCTTTTGCTTTGCAGCAGCCTCTGCAGCAGCCTCTGCGGCCTTCTTCTCTTGCTGCGCGATCTCTTCTGCCTCGGCTGCGGTGATGGCCACGACAGGAACCTTGCTAGGCGGCGAGTAGAGGGCCAAAGGACTCAGAAAGTCGAGTGTTCGTTTCTTCTCGGGCGTCGAAACGTACTTGGGCGAGGCCGGGTTCTCGTCCCAAGGCTTCGACTGCTTCAGGATCCCTTTGGGCTGGATGATGCGTCTCGGCTTGCACGACTTGAGGGGGGTTCCCACTCGTCTCGGGGCCGGCGATGGATGCTTCAAGGCATAGACTGGGTCGATAGTCGTCTGGCCAACCTCAATCTCGTCGAAAAAGGGGGTGGGGTAGCTGCCTGGCATGACCGGGATATCATGCAGGCCAGGGCAAATGACGAAGCTGGGGAGCAATTCTTGCTTGTGGAGGGCATTAACGTCCACAACAATCTTGGTGATGGCCAGCTCGTCATCTCCCGTGAGACCAATCACATCTTTGATGGTCAAAAGAAAGCCGAGAAACTCGGCACCGATCCGGTAGTCGCATCTGCCGAAGACGTCGGCGAGACACACAGACTTTGGAGGCGTTGGGTGGCGTCGCTTCATGTTATCGAGCGACTGCGAATTGTAGACCTTGTCCATGAAGCCCATGGCGGTCCGAAGGCCTTTCCGAAACACGATGACCGTCTGGTTGAACTTGTTCGCCCGATCCCTGCGGCTGTCCGTGTTCTCGATCTTCCCGTACAGCTGCTCCGAGAGATGGGCAAGAGCGCTGTTGAGCTCAAGGAGCTCGCCGCTGGCTGGGTCGTGCTCCTTCTTGATGGTTTCGACGCTCACGCCGCCAGAGTACTTGCCGCTGTCGAGTTGGTTCTGGAGCGTCTCCAGCCCTCCGTAGAGGCGCTGGAGCGCCTCCAGCCCGACGTTTTGGGTGACGTCCGTCACCCACTCGAGGTAGGGGAACTCGGCAATGCCGAGTTGGTCTGTCGCCAGCCCTGGGTTGGCTGGCACTGAGTGCATGCGCTTGATGCGCTTGATGGTGACATTGGCGCCGCTGACGGCGCGGACCTCGGTGGCTGGTGCTGGTCGCACCACCCCTCGGATTTTGTCGAGGAGGCCGAGGACCGAGCCTCCCATCGTCTTGACGAAGCCGGCGACGCCGGCCAGCATGGACCTCGCGGTCCCAAAAACTTGCTCGATTGAGCCTTCGTGTTCTTGGCCGGCTGGGCCGGCCACAAATCCTGGGACAGAAGTCCCGGCGGTCGCAAGGACCTCTCTCTCGGCCCGCCCGCTCTTCTTCTCCTCCGAGTTCGCGATCAACTCGAACTCGGAGTCTTCTGCCGGGCGCTTCCGGCTGCTGCCCTCGAGGATGGCGGCGTATGCGGGGTGGTATTCCCCTGTGCTTCCGCACGCACAAAGCCCTATGAAATGATTAGCATGAAATGAGCGATTGATGAGAACAAGCTGAATGGGCGATTGATGAGAACAAGCTGAATGAGCGATTGACAAGAACAAGGTGAAAAAACTTACAGCGCTCGTCGTCCTTTACTTGAATGACCCGAAGGTCCTCGCCGGCGCGGAAAAATCGGAGGTGGCCGACACCAATCTCAGCCTCGGCCTTCGAGGCGTAGACTGTTGGGCTTCCGCACCAACAGTCCACTCTCATGTAGCAGTCGTTTACGACTGCCGCGAAAAGCTCAGTTGCGAACGAGTCGCCAACTTCCTCGCTTTTCGCCGTGACCAGGCGAGATTGGCCGCCAGGTGACGGGGGGGAAAGGGGGGAGGAGGAGGGGGGAGGCGGAGGCGGAGGTGTGCTGTTGCCCGAAAGGGCAGAGGCAGCAGAGGCTGGTTCCATACTGTTAGTATGGTAACTCTTCGCAAAAAAAAAAAGGTCTGGTTGGTCGCTGCTTCTGGGAAGCTCTGGTAACAAGACGCACGAAAGAGTTGAAGAAGGGAGGAATTTGGAGGGAGGAGGGGAGGCAGAAAGAGTTTAAATACACGAGCACCTGCGACCGCACGCAGGCACTGATTGCCCGGTGGGTCCGTGTTGATACTGTCGAGGAGGGGAGGTGCAGACAACAATCGGACGGAAGGTGCGATTCACAGCCGGCCCGATAACACAACAATAGGAACCAGCAGAACCCGATCACGCCATTCAAATAGAAACCGGTAGAAGGGGGCATAGCTCCTGCCCCGCTCCCAATGTTCGGACGACCCGACAGAGCTCGAGGCACCGGGGAAAACCAAATCATACGTGGGGGATATTTACGTTATGGTATCTCGCTGAGGGAGAATCGACGGCAATGCCTCCTACGTAGATAAACAGACCAAGACAGCTTATATTGAGGTCGAGGCGGCGGGCCTGAAGCTCGGGGGCAGCGAGAATGTCGAGGGGATGCGGTCTGAAGTTTAGGGGTTGCGATCGGGCGAGGAAGGTGCGCGTCGTCAGGAAGGTACGCATCGGGGAAGTGTGTCGGTGGGGCAACAATGCGCTGTCGCGTTGAGAAGCAATTGGACCGTGCGTCTAGGCTACTATGTTCGGGGGCTTCTCTACGCTCGCAGGACTCGATGCGCAAGTGAGGTCGCGGTGAAGACGGTCGCGCGCATTCAGCGATTTGGGATTTTGGTGATGGTGTTGAGGCTCTGCAAAATTTAGTACGAGGAACGTTGGAACAAAGCTGGGGAGCTTTGTCCCGCCCCCCCAACATGCCAATCAATCAAAGCGGGTCGGTCGTCCCAGCCGAACGCCACCGCGACCGCGGATGTAACCCCGCATGGCTCAACAATCCTTGCCATAGCTCCAGCCCACTCCGCATTTGACACAAATCGACATGCTGCATCCAGCTTTGTAAATCCCATGTCTGCCGGGACACGCGCAAAATAACCTGCCTCCCCGACTTTCGTTGTGTTTATTGTCGAATTTCTATATCGTTAAATGAGGAAGAGTGTCTACCAAAAGAGCGACGGATGTGCTGGATACAAGGCCGAGACTGGCCTGAGATTTCGCTACTCCTGACGCATTGGATATGCCAAATGAGACAGCGTCGAGCTCGATGACAAAGACTGGGAAGGGAAGCTATTTACCAAGTTTAAATCTACAAAGACCTTTGATATTTACGTACAGAGCATGCTCATTAAATATCTCGGGCTCATTTTCTAGGATGGGACACGTAAATAATTAATACACATATGACTGTACGACGCATATGTTTGCCCACATCGTCTCCTCAGAGCAAAGGCTTTGCCTGGACAAACCTCTTTGCCCGCAACGCTGGTAATCCATAATCTACCCAAGGTCAAGGCCAAGCAAAGGGGAAACACGGTGAGTTTGCAGCATAATCACAGCTCCAAGTTGAACGAAAAATCAAAACTGCCCACAATCACTTCCTTATATCCTACGGGGAAGTCGTCAAAATCAATTACGGCTCGACGCGTGCCATGGTTTTATCACGTCATTAAAAAGATACGTCCCAGGTCCCCGTGCTCCTCCCCATTGCAAATCAGCCCGCCCACCCGTTTGCCTGCCTGGTTGCTATGTGGGGGGTTCCCCATTCCTGCACGGCGTATCCACTCTCAAAATCCCAACGCAAGTTCGACTTCCCGGCAGGCACGGCAGGTAGGGAACTGCACGCCCATCTGCCCGGCCGGGTGCCTGACATTGACTGACAGCAGAGGAAGTTCCCCACTGTTTATACTTTGAGCTAGCAACAGGCTGATGAACATCCCTGCCCCGAGTGGATATCGCAGTTCCCAGACCGCCGGTGCCTGCAAAGTCATGGCTCCACACTCAACGCAGGTACGCAGCGGCTGCGAGAAACATCAGACGAGCTCGACGCTAAAAGAATGCTGTAGAATAAACAGGCAGTCTTTCCCTACGTGCCGGAGCTTCACTTCCGGTACTGGCTGGTCGAGTCTCCGGATGAAAAAGGTGGCTCTACAGCCGTTGCTGGTGGGTTTGCTGGTGCTCTACGGCCCGAAGCTGATCTCCCATTTTTGCACGCCACGGGCCGTTGGTGCTCAGGGCAGCTCTAAGTACCCACAAGCCGTCGCCAGTCCTTGCTGCTGCCAGACTGGGCACCTCCATAGGTAGCACCCTTGCCGCAGTATTCACTTCGTCTTGGGAGAATATGCTTTGCTTCTATTTAGTAGATAATGTCAGTGGTGCCTCGTCGTCACTGGGACTGCGTGGGATTCTGCCTAAGGCACCTTAGGGAGCTTGCAGCTCAGCACCGCGCGAGACTGTAGAACGCTTCACTGTAAACCGCGTGACCGCAGCTACACATTTCGTCATCGGGGAGTTTACCAGCAGGAGGAGACTGTGAGTCATAGTAGAGAGACCGAGAAACGGCCGAAGTCGACGGTTGAAAACCAAACCGTCTGATCCAAGGTGCAAGGTACTTAGGTACATGCGTCGTTCAACGGCTCTCGCCCGGCAGGGCAGGGCAGGCCCAGGTGGTGATGGATGGCGTTGGCACGGCAACCCACCATAACAACCTCAGCTCGCTGCTTGGTACGCGGAGCGCACAGCGAAATCTCCGAAGCTACACGCTGCCAGACGTAGGTCTTGCTACAGGTGCTACGTGAGATGTCTCTATCGGTACGGCACACAAAGTCATAGGAATTGCCCGTGCCGCCGTGCTTGAGCATTATGGTGTGTAATTTGGGCGTTCGCAGTGTGGTGATGGCAACTTGGGAGCAGCAATGCATCTAACTCGTCTGGCGACGCCTTTCCCTCGTAAGCATTGTGGCGTGAATGCTAGAGGCTGCCAAGTTCAAGCCAGGCTGCAAATATAGAAGAAATCACCAGCGTTGGCCACGCAGGACACGAAGAGCTGTCAAGCCAGCCTCGAACCCCAATCTACCACTGCCGCCGTGACTCGTAAATCGGATATCTGCTCCAAATGAAGAAGCTTACTCAATGTATCGTGAGGTACTCGTGTGGAAATCCGACGGCGCCATTGCCGCCGGATTATGAAGCACGCAACCACATCTACCCAAGGAAGTTCTTTTGGGGACCTCAGCGAAAGATATACGAAGCTGTACGTATTACGGCTATAGGGGGAGGAATCTCGAAATGCGCGCAGCGCCTATGTTTTTTCCCAAGGCGCAATGCACGATCCTACGGCTTCTGGTACCGCTGCGCCTGCCGCAACTGTGCTAGATAAAACACGGCCGATGGAGCAGGAAAAGGGAGATGGCTTATATGCCGAATTGAGAGGGACTTGGATGTGAGTCGGTGTGTAGTAGGTGGCCATTCATTTCATATTAAGCAGCTCTGGATATATTTCCTCGGCCGGAAGCTTTGAATGTTGAGCAAGCGTACATGAGCCGAATACGACTACATGTAGGTGTAAAGTCCAAGAATCTAGCCAGTGTGCATTTAATATAATCAGCAGCCGACTTGATGTGTGACGGCCTGATAGTTATTTGGCGTATTTCTTCAGGTCGAGCTCAAAGAATAGCAAATCCTCACTGGCGAAATGACAAATCGTTCCAGGCACTATTTATCGCACAGAAAAAATATCATGACATGGGCGTTTCCCCAAGCCCGGAGACGCTTGTTCCTTCTCCAGCATCAGTAAGCGGTGATGAAAGAGGCAGCGAGTAATGGAATCTACGCTGTCTAGAATTAAATTTTATCAAGGTCTCTGTTGGAGCTAATAAGGTAAATATCATGAAGAAACAGTCTTCCAGGTTATGAAATATGGAAATTTGATAAACCGCAATTATTTTGGTTTAAAACATCTCCAATAACGTCGCTTGCCACCGTCGTTTTAATTTATTCTCCTTGGAGAAATGCAGAACTATTTTGCCTCCTGTTTCTTTGTTCTTTTTCTTCTAATTTCCTTTGGCATGAAGTTAAAATGCAGATACGGTCCTGTGGCACACTACGGTACTGTGGCACACGCTTTCCGGAGTTCGAGGACGCATTAGATAAAGGATTTCTTGCGGTCGTCCCGGACGCTAATCTCGACGCATAAGATCACCACCAAAGCCGTAGTCCATATGCGTCAAGGGTTGCTACATTCCCCCTTGGACAGGAGGTATATCCCTTCAGCAGGAACCACAGGGGTAAAGACGCAGCGCATATTACCAAGAGGGGTTTCGGACACCAAAGTCGAGACCGGACAAAAAATTCTCAGCCTGGAACGCGACCTGACAAAGCTGTATATGGCCCAAAGGCCTTGCGTAGAATGCTCGAGGCCTTCTTAGATACCGGTTGTTGGAATGACAAGGTCATTCATAATAGTCACTATAGTAACCGTTGCGAAAGGGTGGTTGGGAGATTGGTGGTATGTTCATTTATCTCTTCTCTGTTCTATTCCTTAGGGTTACAGGGTGCTTGGTGGTTTTGGGGGAGTGGGCTGTCCACAGGGTGGATGGTCCGTGCACACTAAGGTCACGTGCTAGGGCAGCTGACCCGTGTGTCCGGGCCAGGCCCACTATTCTTCCTGACTGACCAATCAGGGCTATGCGGCCCGCCGAGCCGCCTCAGCCTCCGTAACTCTGATTGATCGGTTATTCCTACACTGGCAGTCTTTTCTTCCTCCACAAGATCCTAGTCGCCGGGGTCCATGCCTTCGTAATCGAATAGGAATGACGTGAAATCATCCTCTTCTTTGTCGTTCGCCTGCATATATCGTCGCCACTGGTTGTGCCTTGATCGGCGTTCAGAGATCGGGTGCTTTTTCGACCAACAGCCCTGTTTTCCGCATACGAAGCACTTCTTGTTGCTGTTGTTGAATGGTCTGCGGGGGCCGTTATCACGTGGTCCATCATGTGATCCACCGCTCCGAGAGCTCGCTCGGGAGCCTCCTCTACTAGACCGTCCGCCTTCATATCGTCGATCAACCCAGTATTGACCTAAGTCTTCCTCGTTGACGTTGTACTGCTGTAGGGTGGTCTTCTCAAAGCGCATGTATGTGCCTATGGCGTTCCTCAAATCGGAGACAACGCTCTCGAAGGTGGAAGCTGGTTTCATCGATACCAGCTTGCATGCTTCAACACCCTGACATGCGTTGAGTAGCTGTTCGGCCAGATCTTCATCTGTTCGGTATATGCCTGCGGGTGTTCTGCCTGCGAGTCCTTTGAAGATCTTCTGCAGCTTGTTGACGAGGATATCGAAGCACTGTGATAGGTCCTTGTCGGGGTTCTCTTTAATGATACGAATGAAGGTCGTAGATCGCCACTCTTGGAGGTACATCTGACGATCCTCTACAGAGTGGAAGAATGCTCTGGTTCGGTTGATCATCTCGTCAAAAGTAAGGTTCTCCTGTATCAACCGGTCGAAATAGAACTGTTTGGCTCTGTCCTTGAGCATGACTGAGTACACCTTGTGGTACAGCTGTTGAGGGATACCGATGATCTGGCAGTACGCTCCGAAGATCTTGACTTTCGAGTCCAAAATATCGTAGCGTTCGCCTCCAAACTTATCTTCGTCGGTATACATCTTTGCAAGGTCTGTCAGCATTCGCGATAGCGGTAGTGGTGCCGCGTTGCTCAGGTATGGAGGTGTGTCAGCTATATCGAGTGGAGGTGTATCGGGGTTGTCTTCCTCAATCGAATTCAGCTTGTTGGTTCCTGCTCGCACGGGGGCCGGGGTCATCAAGCTTGACTGGGCCCTGGGGGTGCCCTTCAACGGTACCGAGGTTCTCACGGGGTTTGCTGATGATCCGGAAAAGTGCGGGTTCTGTTTTGACTGGAACTTCATTCCTCTCTCCTCGCTGTATAGTTCAACCTCCTCTTCTGGCCACTCGGGGGCCTTCTTTCCCTGGGCTAGTATGAAGAGCTGCTGTGATATGATGCCTTCGTTGTTGATGTAGATACCATGATCTTTGAGGAAGTATTTGAGGTTGGTACGGAGGGTCTTGTCGAGGGTTTTGAAGTGGGCTTCGGTCCAGTCGATGAAGTCGGTCCGGAAGGCTGCGAACAAGGTTTGGTCTCGTAGTTCCTGGTTATCGTAGATCTCGATGCAGTCGATCAGGTAGGTGTTGAGCCTCTTTGGCGTAGCCTGTTGTTCATCTGTAGGGTCGAAGTCCTTCCCTTCCCAGGTCGGGTCGGTAATGCTGATGACGCGGGCGCTAGTACGTAGGCTCGTCATCGTGCTTGTCTTTGTCGAGGGACCTTGATCAGCTGAGTAGGGTCAAGCCTTTCTTTCTAGCTGGTTAGATCCTTCGCGAGGGGTTGTTTGCGTGATGGACGCAGATAGCCAAGTAGGGCGCAAGGCCTTTCTTTCGACTACCCTTGAGGTCTTCGTCTCGGTTGTCCCGTACGTTGAAGAGTCTCTCTCGCGCTCGTAGTCCTGCGTTCAATTGAGCTTTCTACGTATTCAGTGCTCTCTCGAATGCAGTCCTTCGTGCCGCTTCCTGTCCAGCGATCGTGGGGACCACGATCACTGCCGCTGTCGGACTCCTTGCTGTTCTGCGGTTAACCTGGTCGGTCAACCACTGATCAGTGTTGGAATGACAAGGTCATTCATAATAGTCACTATAGTAACCGTTGCGAAAGGGTGGTTGGGAGATTGGTGGTATGTTCATTTATCTCTTCTCTGTTCTATTCCTTAGGGTTACAGGGTGCTTGGTGGTTTTGGGGGAGTGGGCTGTCCACAGGGTGGATGGTCCGTGCACACTAAGGTCACGTGCTAGGGCAGCTGACCCGTGTGTCCGGGCCAGGCCCACTATTCTTCCTGACTGACCAATCAGGGCTATGCGGCCCGCCGAGCCGCCTCAGCCTCCGTAACTCTGATTGATCGGTTATTCCTACACCGGTATTACTCGCGAAGCCCATATGATGTCCTACTATTATGTGTACTATAATGCAAGTAGACATTTTAATTATTAACCAGTCTCTATACAAACCCCTCAGGCAGGAATCACACCCCTCGACCACTCCAAAGGCTTTACATCACCGGCGTATCAGTATAGAAACTCCAGATAATGTAGCCGCCGGCGTGGAGGAAGACGATGAAATCGTCGTCGAGGATGACTTCCCGCACGACATCATTATGGAGGACCGAGTCGAGACCGGATATATCGAGACAATACTGCACGTGGTCGGCAGAATACTCGCTTGTCACCTTGGCCCTGACACGTGCTACATCATTAATTGTCAGGTCAGGGCTGCACGGCACGCCTAAAATCCCTTCGACCATCTTGTCCAACTCCATCTCGGCGCGGCGAATTTGGAGTCCGGGCTGTGGTTTTCCCTTCCAAACGCGGGTCACCGAGTCCGAGTTAAAATGTGACGTGCCAAGTTCTCTTGTTGTCACCAGATGGGCGTCTTCTTCGCTGAGGTCCTCGTTCCTGTGAGATTGTTCTAAATCCACCCAGGCTGTCATCTGGCCGTGCCACCACGCTGGCGTGAACTCAATAGTACTATTGAGAACGGGTTTCCACTCAACGGACGGCACCCGATAGCCCTGTGACGAGAATGAACCGTCCAGAGTATTGAAACATATTAAGGATATGTCGGGGGGAAGATAGTACAGGGGATCCAGGCTCTTAACATAGATGGCGGCTATCATATAGAGGCCGTACGAGTTTATCGGGGCAGGATGAACGTGAACCTTGAGTATGCGATAGGCGTAAGGGCAACTGTAGGTAGTCTGCGGCACGGGAGATACGAAGAGACAGGAGTATCGCTCATTCTTGTACTCGAAGACAGCCACCGCCTTGGCCTTTACCATGGGGATAGCAAAGAAGACGGTGCTTTCCACGAGCGGATGGAACAAGACGCCAATCTGGTAGTCCGATTCCCCAAGATTCCCAGGTGCATGCTTGAAGTTGGCCACCACGTACTTCAGCATCTCGGTGGTGTCGAGAGCTCGCAGACCCGATTTGAACGTCCACGCCCATATATTGATGACGTCTTCGTTGTAGATATAAACGCGGGTGCCTTTTGTTTCACACTTGAATAGCGCTATAGGCAGTGTGACCATGTCGAGTTGCTGGGTCTCGAGGTGCCATGCGTAGCTACAATTCAAGACAACCCACTCAGCCACGCGCAGGGACAATGGGGAGAAAAAGGAGAATGCAACTCACAGCGTCCTAGACACGGAAACCACCACCAATTTGTCGCCAAAAGCCTGTAATCGAAAATTAGGCCCACGAAGGGCCAGATCAGGTAACTGGTATACCCTGCGCAGCTTGGTTCTGAGGTCGTCGACAAAGACCAGAGAATTGTTTGGTTCCGCAAAAGGGGATTGCCAGGCAAGTCGCCCACTGGAGTAGAGATATGTTACCGATGGCCAAGCAGATAGGTTTAGTTTGGGGGGCTCGTGGAGGATTCCCTCCCAAGGGTCCTCGCCGTCGCCTTTGACGGGACGGCATGTGGGGTCCAAGGGGAAGTAGCTCTCGAGCGCCCCCTTACCGCCGTCGCCGCCCACTTCGTCGAACTCGGGGCGTACAAAAATCGCTTGGAATTTGCCCAGCGACCTGAAGTGCAGGCGGCGTGCGGCATCGTAGAAGATGGCGGGCAGGTCTTGTTCCTCGCCCATGAGGCGCTCCTTCTCCTCAGTATAGCGGCGAAGCCCGGGGAGCCAGCGGTCGGCGAGAAGTCTCCGCATGCGGTCCTGCAGCCAGATCTTCCTCCACCGCCTGGAGACGGTGAGGAAGCTGTAGATGTCGGCGCCATCGACGTAGTCTGCCACCAACAAGTGCAGCTCCACGGGGAGACGGGCAAGAATGTCGGTGCGGAAGTCCACCGCGTCGAGCTGTCGGCGCAACTCTCGGATCTCGTGGGCCGTCAGGGAAGGGATCAGGTTCTGCAGGTTGTCTCTCCGCAGCTGGACGTTAGCCTTAAGGGCGTCCAGATGATCAGCCAACAAGCGATCCATTTGGGTTGCAAGTGAGCGAGGCACTTGAGACTGCGATGACTTTGATCAATGAAATTTAAATATTTCTGGATGATTTTGCGAAACGGAAGTTGGAGAGGCTACGGCTCGGCATAGTAGTAGAGCCTGATTCGCCCGACTGAGAAGTTTCCAGGTCGAGTAACTGAAGCAAGCACTGCCGGTGAGGTTGGGTGCCTAAAGTGTGAATCGTGCCTTCCTACTCGTACGAATTTTTGTTGGCGTGGTACTTGGGAAGAACCGGCTGGAAAAGGCTTCTAATAGATCTTTTTAGAGAAAAGATAGGCCTCCATAGTCCTAAAATAGGGATTCTAATAGATAATCAGGATTCTAAAATAGGGACTAATAGGTATCACCTCCTTCGGCGAACAACCTGGAGGTCCCTTCAGATCTTGGAAAGTCCCCGCTAACAAAACCCACGGGCAAACATGGAGTGGCGGGGTCTCAGCACATCAGTGGCTTCTGATGGCTTGCGGGGAAATACAGTGGGGGCGGCTGAGCAAGCTACCTATAGCAGCCCCTCTTTGGTGGCGGACAACGGGAGCTTGAGCTTCGCCCGAGGTTTGAGCGTGTGACCGATTCACCACTGGCCGTCAAGGTTGGGACCTAGACCTAGGTATCCAACAACAAACTCGCTCATTATATATCCAAGATCACCCCGAAAGCGATTATCTCGGCTGCTGAGTTGTCTACCTACCTACCTACCAACAGGCCTGGGCGGTGAAGATGCAAACGGAGCAGCCCTGAAGACGAACCCGCACGAGGCTTTGGCTTGCCGCCATCTCCGAATCAAACCGAACCGAACCGAACCGAACCCCGACTATCCTCGTCCAACACTCGCTCGAATTAATCCCCGATCCTCGAGTCTCACCGCGCGCGCCATGTCGCACACCGGTCCGCTCGGCAGCGCCGGCGGCGGCGGCACAAGCGACGACACGGCCACGGCGTCGACGCCTCTCCTGCACTCAGACACAGCCTCAACACTAGGCCCGGCAAGCTCGTCCTCGTCATCGCTCCGGTCGCTCTCTCCGCTGCGCGGCGGCGACAAGCGGCTGCGGGCGGTGGCGGCGGCGCGCAGCCTGTCGTTCGCGTCGGCGGTGCTGTCGTCGCTGTGCGCGGGCTCCGTGACCGTGTTCAGCCTGTACGGGCACATCTTCCAGGAGCGGCTGCACTACACGCAGTTCCAGGTCAACGGCGTCGCCTGCGCCGCCTCTATCGCCATGTACATCCCCGTGCCGCTGCTGGGCTACCTGTGCGACCGCGTCGGGCCCGCGCCGCTGTCGCTGCTGGCGGCCGTCTTCTTTGGTGTTGGCTATGGTCTGGCTGCTGCGCTGTACAGGAGGGCCGTGGGCGACGCGCAGGGGGGTGGGGCTCTGGTGCAGCAGCACGGCTCATGGACGTTCGCGGCCATGATTGTCGCGTTTGTCTTTATCGGTGTTGGTACGTGTAGCATGTATTTGAGTGCTGTGGCGACGTGCGCAAAGAACTTCGGCAAGGGCAGGCACCGCGGCCTGGCGCTCGCGGTGCCCATCGCGGCGTTTGGGCTCAGCGGCATGTGGCTGAGCCAGCTGGGCAGCCGCGTGTTCTGCGAGCGGCTGCCCGACGGCACCAAGGGCGACGTGGACGTGTTCCGCTTTTTCCTGTTTCTCGCCGTGCTGCTGTTTGTGGTGGGTTTGTCTGGCACCGTCGGGCTCAAGATTGTCGACGAGCGCGACTTTATCGACGAGGCTGTCGAGGAGCTCGAACGCAGCGGTATTCTGGACGGCAGCGCCCTGTTCAGCCCCAGCAGGTCCGAGAGGGGCTACGGGGCCATCGAGCAGTCGGCGAATCCGTTCGACGAGGGAGACGACGCGGGGATTCTCGGCCCCTCCAACGACGACTTGGACGAGGACGAGGCGCGCCTCAAGAAGCAGTGGGTGCTCAACGCCGAGACGCGGCGCTTCTTGACGGACCACACCATGTGGTGCTTTGCGCTCGGCTTCTTCTTCATGATCGGGCCCGGCGAGGCCTTTATAAACAACCTGGGCACCGTCATCAAGACGCTGTACCCGCCGACGTTGCACTACGAGGGCAAGCCCACGTCGGCGGCCACCCACGTGTCGATTGTGGGTATCACGAGCACCGTGGTGCGGCTGCTCACGGGCACCTTGACGGACCTGCTGGCGCCGAGCCCGCAGGCGCGGCACATCCAGATCACGTCGGTTGCGGCGCCGTCGTCGTCGCCGTCGTCGCCGTCGTCGTCGTCGTCGACGCGGGGGCGGCACCTGTCCGTGTCGCGCATCTCGTTCCTGCTCTTCTTCGCGGGCGTGCTGTCGCTGGGGCTGGCCAGCCTGGCGTCGGGCCTGATCCAAAACCACGGCGAACGGTTCTGGATCGTGTCGGGGCTCGTGGGCGCGGGCTACGGCGCCGTCTTCAGCCTCACGCCCATCATCATCACCGTCATCTGGGGCGTCGAGAACTTTGCTACTAATTGGGGCATTGTTGCTATGTTTCCGGCCCTGGGGGCCACCACGTGGGGCGTCATCTACTCGGCCGTCTACCAGGCGGCGGCGAAGCGGTCTGCTGGCTCTCCGGGGGGAGGTGGTGGTGGTGATGGCCAGGACATATTTTGCTACGGGGCCGCCTGCTACGCGCCGACGTTCTGGGCCATGGCGGCGAGCATCTGGGTCGCGTGCGGCTTGGTCCTGTGGGCGTGGAAGGGCAAGAACGGGTGGGCGCAACGGGGGGTTGTCGTTTGAGGCGGGTGCATGTTTTCATGTTTTCATGTTTTCAATGGGCTCTGTCGCATGTGTACTCCGTACTGTACATACAAAGCTGGAGTGTGACGGGACTCGAAACCTTTTTTGGCCTTTTTGTATATGCCATTCTACGATCTCTATAGACGATCTAGACTGTAGAATCTCGATTTTGTTCAACAACTTAGGTTGCCAGGTTCTGTCCCCCTTTTTTTGTCTATGGCAGGTACCCCTGACTTGGAAGGGAGGCCAGCGAGGGCTTGGCAGGTGTTCTGGCTGGTACAGTATGCGCAGCGGACCCGTACTGTATGTACCGTGTGAATTCTCAACTGTACCTAGCAACTCAAAGCTTCTGGTTCAGCGTCTCTCACTTGCTCTCTAGTGCTCAACCGCGTTTCTGTCCTCTGATGAGATTTTGGTCAGATTCCGAGGCCGCCTCATACCAAAAATAAGATAAAGGATTATTCTCTTCAAAATGGCCAGGGACGGTGTAGCGGCTGTCCGGGCGGCGGGCAGCGGCAACAGCAAAAAGAGGTCACCGGCGCACAAGGCCCAGGACGACCAGGTCATGTCTGTATGTTTCAACATCAACGTACTTTGTCTACGATCTAATTGCTGACAGTTGGGTCTCTAGACAAACAGCAGCAGCATCGTGTCCAAGCGCAGCGTCGAAAAGCTGTACTACCCGCGCGAGCCGCACTTTTTCCGCTTCTTCGTCCACAAGTTCATGCGCCGCAGCCCCCTCATCAACAGGGGCTACCACCTGCGCCTGCACGTCGTTGACGTCCTGGTGCGCAGGTTCCTGCAGGATGTTGGTCCTGATAGCAGTGGCAAAACCAAGGTCGTCGTGAATCTGGGCTGTGGCAGGTGAGGACACTCCCACTCCCTACGAGCTACGGGATACAAGATGTGATCACCTACACACGTTTTTTAAAAAAAAAGAAAGGTCGTTGACCATGATTGGCTTCACACCCGCAGCGACGTCCTCCCGTGGCAGTGCCTCTCGCGGTACCCCGAGCACTGCGGCCGCGCGCGGTTCGTCGACGTCGACTTCCCCGAGCTCATCGAGCGCAAGCGCCAGACCGTCGCCGCCACGCCTGAGCTGCTGGCCGGTCTGACGGGCGTGCGTGCGCGACAACAACAACAACAACAACAACAACAACAACAGAGGCACCCCAGCGTCGTCTTCGAGAGCGACCGCTACGTCCAGATCGGCTGCGACCTCCGCGAGCTCGCCACCCTCCAGCAGGCCCTCGCCGCCGTCCTCGGCGACCTGGCCGGCTGCGAGTTCCTGTTTGTGGCCGAGGTGTCCATCACGTACATGGAGACGGCGGGCGCCGACGAGGTGATTCGGTGGGCGTCTACGTTGGGGGATGGTGAGTCGACTCTCCCTGTATCTTTATATCTGTCTATTCCTGTGGCTGCTCTTTGGCAGCTTCCCCTTACCAGGATGGCAACGACACATCGGAGGGTGAACGAACAAACTTGCTCAGGTAGCCGACTATATGCTGACACTTGCAACCGTAAACAGCCGAGTTTGTTCTCCTCGAGCAGATCCTCCCGGATGGCGACGGCCACCCGTTCGCTGCCACCATGCTGCAGCACTTTGACAAGCTCAACACGCCGCCCAAGTCGGTGCGCGCGTACCCCAGCGTGGTGGATCAGCAGCACCGCTTCTCGTCGCGCGGGTGGAGCACCGCCGTGCGCGTGTGGACGCTCTGGCAGGCCTGGGCCGACGACACCTTCCTCTCGCCCGCAGACCGCGCCGCCCTCGACCAGGTCGAGCCCTTTGACGAGTGGGAGGAGTTTGCCCTCTTTGCCAGTCACTACTGCCTCGTGCACGCCAAAGTTGTCAGTGGTGGTGCTGCTGCTGCTGCTGCAGCAGAGGCAGCGACAATACCACCACCGCCCAGCTCGGCTGCGGTTCCGGTCCAGCCCGTGGCCCTGCAGTTCGACGCGTGCGCCGGGCAGCGGGGGCAGCGCCGGTTCGGCGCCGCCATGCTGCTGTCTTCTCCAGACATTAGCAGCAGCTCTAGCCCCGTCGTGCTGAACGTCATGGGCCTGGGCACAAAGAGCCGCCTGCAGTCGTGCGACGTCTTCGGGCAGGCCGACCACGGTGACAACAGCGGCGCACGGGCTGCGCGGGAGTTCACCCTCGGCGAAGGGGGGCCAGCAACGAGGATGTGCCACTCCCTGACGGACCTCGGGGGAGGGCACGGCGTGCTCCTGGCAGGCGGGCGCGCGGCCCCGTCGAGCCCCTTCAAGGACTGCTGGGTCTTCCAACAGAGCGGGAGCGGTGGTGCTTGGAAACGGACCCATGATCTGCCGACGCCCTTGCACAGGCACTCGGTCACCGCGCTGGGGGCCACCGGCATGGCCCTGCTGGCGGGCGGCAGAGGCGAGGCCGACGCGCTCGCCGACTGCCTCCTGTACCGGCCGCAGACGGGCTGGGTCGTCTGCGAGATCCTCGGGCACGACAGGCCCGCGGCCGTGTACGGCGCAATGTTGTGCGCCCTCGCCGCCGGCGAGACCAACCCCAGCGCCCGCTTCAGCGGCGTCTATGCCGGCGGTCTCCGCGACGGCGTCGTCGCTGACCAGATATTCTACTGGGAGCTGGATGTCTCGGATCCCGAGGTGAGTTAAGTTAATTACCTCGCGACTTTCTTCTTTGAAGCTTGAGAAGGACCTGACAGGGCAAACCCCCCCAGAAACCCACCATCAGGTACACCATCCCGCGGCCGGCTGGCGCGCTCGACAAGGGCCCCTCGCGGCGGCTGCTCGCACGGTTCGGCGCCGCCTGTCTTCCCCGCGCGTCGGCGTCGTCGCCCGGCGAGTTCGTGGTGCTCGGCGGCGTGGCTAGCGCGCACCTGCTGGCCCACCAGGACGAGATCCTCGTGTGTCGCGTCACGGCAGACGAATACGAGATCTGCTCGCGTCTCGTGGGCGGTCATGGAATGATGACGACAACGCCGCCGCTGCCGCGCCCGCTGCTGACGGGAACCTCGGCAGTGCTGGCGCCTCCCGACGGCCGCCGCGCCGTCGTCGTCGGCGGCGGCGCCACGTGTTTCTCCATGGGCACGTTCTGGAACAAGGGCGTCTATATTATCGACCTCGGCGCGCCACTATGCAGCAGCGGGGTGGTGGTAGATGGGGTGCCGGAGGAGGACACGCCGCCGCGGTGGGCGCACGAAAAGACGCTCGACATGATTCCCGGCAGCGGCGGCGAGCTGCGCGCCGCGGCACAAGATGCCGCGTCGTCGACTGCATCCGGCGGGCCTGGCCCCGCCGTGACAGCCATCGCTAGAGTCACGCTGGAGACGCCTGACGACTTCGCCAGAGTGCTGCGCGACGGCCGGCCGGTCGTGCTGACGGGCCTGGACCTGGGCGCGTGCGTGTCGACTTGGAGCCTCGACTATCTAGCAGACAAGATCGGGCACGATCGCAAGGTGAGCCTGCCCCTTTTTCGTATTGCCATTTTCACTTTCTGGTTCGGCAAATCTGTTGTGACTCTGGAAAACACCAGCTACCCTACCACCTAACTACCTACGTAACTACTGACATTCACTCTCACAGGTCGTGGTGCACGAGGCTGCGACACAGGCCATGGACTTCGCCGGCAAGAACTTCCGCTACGCGACGGCCGGGTTTGGCGAGTTCGCGCGGCGCGTCGCGCACGGCGAGAGGCTGTACCTCCGCGCGCTCTCGCACGACCGCCCCGCCGAGAAGCCCGCCGCGCTGGCCGACGACTTTCCCGCGCTGGCGCCCGACTTTGCCCTGCCGCCGCAGTTGTCGGCCGTCGCCGACAGCCTCTTCAGCTCCGTGCTGCGCGTGTCCGGGCCCGTCAATATGTGGCTTCACTACGACGTAAGTTCCCTTGGTTTGGGGTTTTGCGGGACAACCATAACTTCATTTCTGTGTCTCTGTGCTGACCCACTATCGCAAGGTCATGGCCAACGTGTACTGCCAGATCGCAGGATCCAAGCGCCTCATGCTGTTCCCGCCGGGCGACGTCGAGCACCTGTCCTTCGCGCCGGGCGCCTCCAGCTCCAGCATCGACGTGTTCGCGTCTCTGCAGTCGTCGTCTGACTCATCCACAACAACAACAACTCTATCACAAACGCACCCGCACGAGGCCGTCCTGTCGCCGGGCGACGTGCTGTACCTGCCGCCGCTGTGGCCGCACACGGCTACCACTGTGGGTGGTGGTAGTGGCGGCGGTGAGACAAGCATCGCGGTCAACGTCTTCTTCAGAGACCTCGACGGCGGCGTCTATGCGCCGGGCCGCGACGTCTACGGCAACCGCGACCTGGCCGCGTACGAGAAGGGCCGCCAGGACATCGCCCGCGTCGCCGCCAGCTTCCAGAGGCTGCCGCCCGCCGCGAGGCAGTTCTATCTCCTGAGGCTGGCCGACGAGCTCCGCCGGAAGGCCCAGTGAAGGTCCCATCCTGTGCCATCCCTCGAGCCGACGTCGTGGTGTGTGGAGAGAGGCAGAGTCAGGCGGTGGGGAATAGGGGGAGGGGGGAGGAAGCATGGCCGGTCCTGGCTAGGTCCGCGGCTGGCCCTGGAGGGTGTTATATACTCCCGTGAGAGTCAACACGGCGTGGGCACAGCAACCGTCGCGGTTGTCGGTGCTATTTCGCCCGTCACCCCTGGGTCTGCCCCTGATCCAAATACATGTCAGGGTTAGGGTTTAGCGTGCATGGCTGGAAGTCGCGAACTTGGGTCTGCGATGACCCGCGCGGTCAACTTGTCGAGAGTCGTTTTGCTTCTCGAAACCACGAATGCCTAGACCTAGATGAAGCAAGCTGAGTCGGATTAGTGCGGCCTCTGGGGACGAATCGACGTTTTGTGTTTCGCGTCGGGTCGTCTTGAAATTCTTCACCGTTGCGTGCATTGTCTCGTCTTTGTCATCAGCGAGCCGGTTCCGTTTTCCACTGGGCCGAACGGCACACGCCACGCCACGGCGAGTCAGCCATCGAATCGAGGCACATGCGGGAACCCGCCAATCTGACAGGCCCGCCCCCTTGAGCTCTGAAGGGTCCACGCCGTATTTTGCGACGAGTTTCTGTCTGCGATGGGCCAACAAAGAGCCAGCCAATCCAGGTCGCGCCGCACCGCACCGTAGAAAAATCGGGGCAAATATGTACGCATCGCCAAGTTAATATACAGTATTTCGCTGCGCAAAATGCTGCACATGTTTGGATTTACATGCTGCGCGTCTTGGTCTTTGTCTGCGCACGATGGATTGAATACCGTAATTACCGTGACTAATTCTGTCCGTACTATGTATTCACACCCCCGGGGATTGAGCGGTTTATCTCCGGGTTGCCGTGTACGGTAGGATGTGGTCTGTGCTTTGATACAGACTCCATACTTACCCGGGATTTACCGGCAAACATTTTTTTAATCTTTTCCCGGGAGCCACCTTCGCTGCAGCGCTCCGTTTTTGCAAAAAGGCTCATCGCCAACAAACCTAACCTAATCTCCAAACCTCCCTCCGCGCATCAACAACCTAATAAGTCTTCCATTGACTCTCCATTCCATTCTCTCTCGTACCTTCCGCGAGAGTCAACAAGACACCACCCCACTCAATTCTTTTTCTGCATCGGGCGCGCACACTCGGCACAATGGCCAGTTCAACAGGATCCCCCAAGGTCGACGCCGCCGTCCAGAAGGTCCTCACGGCCGTCCCCTCCAACCCGACCGGCATCGATCTCTACTCCAGATTCGCCCTCGCCGGTGCCCTGTGCTGCTCTGTCACCCACGGCAGTCTCACGCCCGTTGATGTGTATGTCGAGCCTCTCGTGCCCTGAGCCTCCAGAGTGCCCCGTTGCGACCGCTAACCGAATCCCCCCCCCCATTGCAGCGTCAAGACCCGCATCCAGCTCGACCCGGCAAAGTACAACACCGGCCTGGTCGGTGGCTTCAAGAAGGTCGTTCAGAGCGAGGGATGGCTCGCGCTGCTCACCGGCGCCGGCCCGACTTTCGCCGGATACTTCCTGCAGGGCGCCTTCAAGTTCGGCGGGTACGAGTTCTTCAAGGCCCAGGCTGTCAACAACCTTGGCTACGAGACCGCCTCCAAGAACCGGACCGCCGTCTACCTCGCTTCGGCCGCCTCGGCCGAGTTCTTCGCCTCCATCGCCCTCTGCCCCCTCGAGGCCACCCGTATCCGCCTCGTCTCTGACCCCACCTACGCCAACGGCCTGATCGGCGGCTTCTCCAAGATCTTCCGCACCGAGGGTCTCGGCGCCTTCTACGCCGGATTCGGGCCCATTCTCTTCAAGCAGTAAGTTTGACAGTGCCTTGACTATCGTCAGAGGCTTGGATGGAATGCTCATGGATTTTACTCTCAGGATCCCGTACACCATGGCCAAGTTCGTCGTCTACGAGAAGGTCGCCGAGGCTGCCTTCCGCCGCTTCCCCAAGGAGACCCTCTCGGACCCCATGCAGACGGTTGTCAACCTCGGCAGCGGTCTGATTGCCGGTTTCGCCGCCGCCATCGTGTCGCAGCCCGCCGACACCATGCTCAGCAAGATCAACAAGACCAAGGGCGCGCCCGGCGAGGGCACCGTCACCCGCCTGATCAAGATCGGCCGCGAGCTCGGCCTCCGCGGCTCGTACGCCGGCATCGGCGCCCGTCTCTTCATGGTCGGCACCCTGACTGCTGGCCAGTTCGCCATCTATGGTGAGTTTTCCTCTTCCCCTCTTTGCGCTCCAGGCTAAACTGACGACAAAACCAGGCGACGTCAAGAAGTTATTGAACGCGACCGGCGGTACCGAGATTGGCAAATAATTGCGCAGAGTCGATGGACTCGTAATGGAGACGGTGACGACGGGGAGGGTTGTGGTGACGGCGAGTAGAGCGTTGGGTCTTCAAACGGGGGGTTTTTACCGAGCTCCTATTTCTGGCTTGCACCATTTTCAAAGGCACGCGCGGGGGTTTCTTCTCCTGACGGGGAAGTCTTATGGGGGGCTTTTTGCTAAGCCCTCCCTCTTTACCTAGGTCCCGGGCTGTGTGGTCTTGCCAGCATTTCTTCTGGTGTGCGGGCGTGCGTGAGTGTGTGTGTGTCTGTATGGGGATTTCTTGGGTCTCCTTTTTTTGTTGTCTGTCTGTGTGTTGTGCTGCGTAGTGTTTTGTCTCGGCGAGATGCTTTTTTTGCACATAGAGCATAGAGAAAGAGAGCACTGGGGCAAAATCGCATCCTGACATCGATCAGGTTAGCTGTATAATAGTCCCAATTCATCCCTTTTAGAAGAGTCACATATTCTGTCTGTCTGTTTACCTACCTGGCGTTCTGTTTGTTCAGTTGTTGGCTTGCCCATCTGTTTATTGGCCTGCACTAATGGCGGCAGACTGGCGTTTAAGAATGGCAGCATATTTTGAGAGGGTTTTACGATCTTGGGGTGAGGGTGAGGGTGAGGGAGGGATGGTTGTATGGGCAGTGTAGAAATCTCGGATTGCCGTTTTAGGGGTGGGCCGATGGATCGGGGAAGATGGCACGACGGCTTCGTTCACGACTACCTTACCTTACTTGGGTAGGTATCACTTTCAATCTCAGACTGGAGATACGTCAACTCCTATCTCCATTGGTTGCCCTCGATCGAGTTTGCTTCCATGTTCGACTGTTGCCTTGGACCCACTCGGCTTCAGAGATAAATCGACCTTTCCTTGGGGGGGGGGGGGGGCATCACAGGGGCGAACGTGGACATGGATTATTCAAAGAAAAGAAAAGAAAATTACTTGTAGCCTATGCACGAAACGAAGATCAGATCCTCTGCTCTTTAGTCTTGATCTCTTTGTTTAGCTGGTTGGGTTGGTAGTTGATGTAACGCGAAGAAGGAATATTCATACGGAGTCTCTATTACTCGAGTGGCCGTCGGTCCATTGGGCAAAGTAAATGGCGTGAATGTTATGACGTACCTACAGAGGAAAAATCATGTCCTTGTACGATAGATAGATACCGTTCTAATGCAAGCTGTATGCTGGAGGTTTACGGATTCCTCCATTACAGCCTCGCCGTGTCAAGACCAATTACGCAACCAAATAAATATGTAGATACCTAACGTTTGTGCTTCGCATCTCGGCTTTTGTGCTAAACGAGATGGACTACGTACGTCATGGGAAGAATAAGGATTACGTTCAACGTTTTGGGAAATCGGCCAAGAAGAGCCTTTAAGGCCTTGAAAGCAGGGAGATAGATACGACTCTGGGAATCTATACCAGGAGGTCCAAGAGTTACCGCGTCTCTTTGACAAAAACAATTTGGGCGAGACACATAGCACCGAGGTCTTTCGGATTACCAGCCCCTCCGGCACATCCTCCGAAACACCAGTAGACCGAAAGTGTCCCGCTAGAGATGCCCTTTTTTTGTTTCCATGGCAAGGAGCCGGCTACAGGCTCCGCGCGGTCATCCTTGCGCACTCACCGTGGTCGAGTCTCGTTTGTTCGATGATCCCGAGGGCTCAGCAGCCGGCGCGCCGGCGACCCCCTCACACTCTCGGTTCTCAAGGCCCTCGAGCCTGGCAGTCAAGTCCCTGACCGCCGTCTTGAGCTGGGAAACTTGCCTGGCGTATGCTTGGGCCAGGGTGCTAATGCTCCTCTCGCACCAGCGAACCCGCGCTTCGATTGTCTCGGGTCCCTCCTCCTCGTCATCGGAGATCTCCTCGTCCTCATCAATGGCTGTGCCTGGGTGATGGTTCTGGCCGGGCGGCGTTGCCTTTCTCGTGCGTGTCAGTGTCCATGATTGTTCTCTCTTGAGGTTTCGGGGGCCCCGGCACCTACTACTAGAGGGTGGAGAAGAAGCGCGTTTGCTTGCGGATCAAAGTTGAATGTGTACGAAACCGCGTGGCTCTCTTGGGTACCACCAAGCTTGAGAGGGTAGAAGGGGATGTGCGAGTGCTGGTGCCGCCTGAGGAAGTCTGCGGCCCGGTCAGGGGAGGCGCGGCTCGTGTGTCTGTTGATGTGGTGCATTGCCGATGCGTAAAGCGACATGGCACTCTTGAACGGGCCATGGCTTCGACGAATGCCGAAATCTCTCTTGAAGAGAGCAAACCGGACTTGGTCGATGTCGACGGGTTTGTCGTCGTCGCCGCCTTCTTCGTCGTCGTCATCGCCTTCGTCGTCGTCGTATTTATGACACACTGTGGCCCAGTAAGTGGTTTGATTGCGGCCCCCCCATTTTAGGATATCCCCCCAGAAGGACCCAGTGCCTCCTGTCGGATTGAGTATTGGGTGGTGCTCCCTCCCGTAAAGAGCCAGGGTCGTGTATGTCTCGGGAGCTTCACACGCCTCTCTGAGATCGATAGCGATATCCGTACTGCCAAGGACAGAATACAAGACGCCCCTGAGTCCGTCCCCGTCTTTGACGGTGGCAATTCGGATATCCATACCAGTAATGAAGAATATATTATTTATTTGGTTCGGCACGTAAGTGCGCGAAAAGCGTTCACTAAGCTCCTGATAATCCCCGGGCTCTAGAGGCGGACGATAGTACTCTCTACCCAGGTAGAGATAGGTGCAGAACTTGCTGATGAACGTGGCATAGTTGGACAGCTGGCGGAGTTGTCTGACGTAGCTTGCCGGGGTGGAGATGATCTGGCCCGATATGTCAACAAAGACAAGACCATCAGCATCACTAAGGCCCGTGTTGTCGACGTTGCCAAAGACATCGCATGTTCTCCCCTCTTCGTCTTTCCAAATCCACCTGTAAGACTCGGACGCGGCCATGGCGTGTTCGGGCGAAGCATGCGGGCCGAGCCCGGCATCCCCCTGCGTAATCAACGGGGAAGGGATAGTCTAATGTGACCGTTAGTTCGTTACCTCGTGATGCCATGTTTGGGACAGGGGCTCACCATCTTTGCGTCCCTCTAGCGCCGAAACGTCGCGACAGGAAAGCTGCGGCGGTGATTGACACTGGAGGGCTTTAGAATACAGAATGCGGCGAGTGTGTGATGGAGAGCTGCGAGCCTGGGGTGTCGTTAAGACACACCAAGTTTGATTGCCGGGAATCGTCAGAGGAAAAAGAGAAGAGAAGACCGAATGTCTGGTTGGTGGACTGTTAACAACCTTTTATGTGTTCCAGGCGAAAACTTTGATCTTGCATGGCGGCGGTAAGGTTCGTGAGCCGGTCGGTTGGTTTGACTCTGTCGGAGAGCACCGTTTAACTGTTTGACGATTTGCTGTACCTCGGCAAATGCTCAAACATGTTTCCCATCCAGATCCCTACGCTATGCACGCAGATATCCTCCTCATTCAAATCTCTTCGATTCTCGGCCGGAAACTGGCACTCGCACTCAGAAATGACGCGATCTTGTCGGGGTCGACCGTCAAGCCAGCCAGCTTCATCCGGCCTGCGCCATGGTTCCCGGGCGTCTCGGCGGGCACCAAGCCGGCCATCTGCCAGTTGTCGAGGCTCTCGACGACGTCCCTGGCGTGCTGCTGCACGAGGCCGTCGTTGTCCGTGTCGGCGACGTAGCGCAGCGTGCGCGCGACGTCGTCCTGCGCGGCGAGGCCGAACCCGAACCCGAGACGCCGGCCGGCCTGCTTCGCCGAGTCCAGCGCCCGCACGAAGCTCATGACTAACAGTATGGCCGCCCGCCTCAGGATGCCCTTCTCCGGGTCCCGCTCCAGCTGCAGCGTGCTGACGCACAGGTCGACGGCCGCCGACACCAGCGAGGGCCCCAGCCCCGCGATGTTGGTCTCCATGACGCTGCCCAGGACCGAGAGCGCCGACGCGCGGATGCGCACGTCCTCGGCGCCACGCTTGCTCTCCCAGCCCTCGACAATCTGAGCAAGGATTTCCGTCCGTGCCTTTTCCTCGGCTGTGGTTTCGTCGCTGAGGTCGGGCACCTCGCCCTCCCAGGCGTCCTCGGCTTCTTGGTGCCTCATCTTGCGCTGCCGCTCCTCTCGGGCTTGCTTTGCCTCTGTCTTTGGCCGGTGGCCCCGCCGGCTGGCTACGGAGAGAAGAGCTTCGCCCACTTGCTGTGCCGTCCCACCCGAAAATGTCTCTCCCAGCCGCTCAGTCACCTGGAGAAGAGCTTCGCCGAAGCGCAGCCGCGAGTCGACCGACTCTGTCTCCTTGGGATCCACAAAGTGATCAATGAGCTCCTTGGTTACTGATTCCGGATGCCGGCTCGCGAGGAGTGTGAAGATCTTGATGACTTGGAGGTTGATGTAGTCCTCAGCGTCGCTCATGAGAGACGACATGAGCACAATGATTCCCGGGATATCTAATACCGGGCTGTGCGACACTATGAGGCTCGAGATCAGATTAAGGCCCTCCATCCTGACGGGCGGAGGCGAGTCCGGCTGTGTTATGTACGATCTCGCCAAAGTATATGTCTTGCGGTCCTCAATCTGGCGGCTGGTCGGGGCAGCTGTGCTCCCGACATCCGGGTCGATCTCGTCACGGTACGTGAGCAAGAGCCCTAGGTTATTGGCGGTTCTAGAGATGTTGATATCGTCCCTCTTGGACAGTTTATCCAACGACGACTCAATAATTCCAAGGACCTGTGGGTCCAGCCTGGATTTTTGGAAACCCGGGACGGTGACGACCATGTTTACCAGACTAAGGGCTACTCCGTTCATGTCGTTGTCGTCCTCGGGCGCATCCGCAGACGTGAGCAGCACCTGGCTGGCTAGCTCGAGGATGTGTCTGGGTTGGCTGGCAAGCTTCTCGGAGAACTTGTCCATCATGGCCTGAAGCACCTTGACCTCGGATATTTGCACCATCGGGTTTGGCTCGCTAACCGTTTCTTGCCTGACCGCGATGTCGCCCGGCCTCGACTTCTGCGCTGACTTCAGCCATCGTCCGAGCAGGTCGACAAAGGCAGTGGAAATATCGGCGTCGGAAAATGCCGAAATAATAAGCTCTAAGAGCCTGGGGACGCGTTCCTCGATTTCTTGCAACATGACTTGGGGCACTCCCCCGTTGAGACTCGTTCCTAACTGCTTCGCATCCACAATGTGAACTTGTCCTTGCCCTTGTCCGGTTGTCTTGTAGAGCCATTCTGGACTGTGCTTATCCCAGCCGCCAACGTAGCCCAGGTTTTGAACCAAGGGCAACAGTGTGTCGGGTGAGGAGACTAATCTCAGGTGGATTTTCAAAAGCTCTAGCGCGGGTGTGCAGACCGCTTCGCTGAGAGATGGGGAGGGTTGGTGCAACGAGGAAAGTGCCCACAGGGGCAGGAGTAACGGAGACAGCAGCCGCTTACACAGACCCGGGTTAGGATGGGAGACAACCAGCGAGTGTAAGCGGCGAATAGCTGTGACTAGGTCATTGTGCGCGACAAGGACCTTCTCTCGACTAAGATCGACGACCTCGTCCTCCCCAACACCTGTCGTGTTGGTACCAAGGCCGGAGGGAGGCGGCTTGATACGAGTGAGCATGGGCTCGGCCAGATATCTCCATCCCGGAGTACCGGGGGCGCCGGTGGCCTTGCGACCCAAGATGCCGAATCCGATAATGTACGAGACGACCTTGGTCAGCTCTGGGCCATCAGTGCCGTCGAGCAGCTCCAGCATCTCCGACGAGATTCCCGTATACCACTTCTCGGGCGTCACCGACGCGGGGGGGGCAGCTATCAGCTGGGTGGCCATCTTGAGAGCCTCCTGGGTGATGTTTGCGCCTCTCTTCTGAGGGACGGCGGCCTCGGAGACCTTGACGGTGCTGGAAGGGTGGACAGAGAAGACGAACTCCAGCGTGGCACGGACGCCGTCGGGACGCAGCGGCACCAGAGTCAGAATGTCTACCAGCTTGGCGCGGAGCCATTGCGGCACACTGCCAGGGCGCATCAAGATATTCAAAGCGGCCATGAGCGGCAGCGTCTTTGTCCTGGCGTGGCTGTCAGACAGATGCATTGGCGACGATGAACTAATCATGGATGACTTGCCTCTGCACCAAGTTGTTAAACTCGCGCTGCCCGCGCGCCCGCGACTCATCGCTTGCATCGGGGTTGTAGGCCCTGTTGCCCAAGTCAATGATGGCATCCATGAGCTTGTGGCGGCTCTGCTTGGCGGGCGGTGCTTGATCCATTGTGATACAAAATGAAGGAATAAACGTTATTTCGTGGAAACAGAAGCAAAGATCATGCTACTAGATACGGTAAAACAAAGAGAGTCGTGCGCAAGGTATTCATAGGGAATAAATCCGGTGAAAGTCGACAGTCTCATCATGGCTGCGCGCATGCAAGTCAATCCATCCCGTGACCCCAGGGCAGGCACTGGAACATAGGAGTGAAGCCGGTGAATTGGCGAGGTTGTGGTGCGAAACAAGCTACTAGTCAACCCTGCACATAACGATCTGAGTCATAACAATAAATTGACTAGAACAATAATTTCCCGTGACCCGCCCAAATTTGTATGGGGATAAGAATAAACCTGTCCTTTAAGTACGATTATCGTTAAAAATTCTGCTTAGTAATACACATATATCGTTGATGTCAGACCCAAAATAAGCGCAATTGAGCCCCGTTAACGATTACACCCAGGGTAAGGCCCACTATCATTATGTGCAGGGTTGACTGTACTTGTACTGTGTAGATGTGGGGCAATCGACGCACCAAACACAGGCCACCCAGCCCAGTCAGCCGTCCACTTATTAGAACGCGACTCCCTGGGCAACGCGTCTTCTCTTCTTCTCCCTCACTTCTGTTCTCCAGAGCAGAAGCCATGCACCCAAATCCACACGAGTACACTCACAACGTCTGCAAAGACACGCCTCTTCCCAGCTTCCCGATTGGACCCTCGATCTCCAACCCGAGATGCAGCATCTTGTCCATACGCCCTCTCGAGTTACACAGCCAGAAACCACCGCGCGTTTGACGCGTCCAAGTCCCAAGCCAAAACTGCTCTTTCGCTCGCCCACGGAAGAGTTCTCTCTTCCAACGCACGGCGCCTCCCCCACAGTAATCCGTCCAACCGATTTTCTGCAAGGAATGCCTTCGCCGGCCGCGGCCGCGGGACTCGGGGCACCACAGCACGTCGCAGCTTCGGCTCCCGTATCGGGATATTCGTTCCAAGCTTTTGCCGCGCCTGGGAAATTGCTGTGCGCCGTACCCGTGTCGTCGTCTCTCTAATGGGAGCACGGCACGGGCCAGTCTCGCGGTCGTGTATTGGTCTCGGAACTTAACCCTATGTTCGCCTTTGGTTCAAGCTTTGCGCATTTTTTTTTTTTTGTCCCTGACGAAAAAAAGGCATTCAAACCGTTCTTTTACGCCCGGATTCGAGCGAAGGGGGAACCCTCGGTCCACTGAAAAGTGGGCTAACACGGGGTCGACCCGGACAGCGACGAGGGCCGACAGGCGGGGAGAGCTCCAGACACCCCTCGTCTTTTTGGTTAGGGGTGGGCAAGGTCCCGGTCCCATGAGTCCACATGGTAAGCGCCTCTGGCCCGAGGCCACTCGTCAGGATTGGGCTCTGGAGACGAGCACTCTGGTCACCATGGATAGCCCTGGAGATGTTTGGTGGCGGGAAGCTATGGGCTCGGCACGATACACCTGGCATTCGCTTTGCTACACGCCTGCCTTGGGCTGTCGGTTCTTCGGAGCGGCATCCCGCGGGGCAATGAGGGAGGGCGCGGCACTGGCTTCCTACGATCATCCTCGTCCTTTCTTCTCGTACTGTCTGGGGCAACTTCTCGCTAGAATCACGTCAGTGAGCGAGGGCCACCAGACCACACACGGAAATTTCGAGGATGATGATCACTCGGCCTTGCTGTCACGCTCTTGGACCCTCAAAGCCCCGGGCTTTCATCCCTGCGTGGTATCTAACCTTGTCTTGCTTCCCGCCGAACTCCTGGAGCCACGCTCTGGCTGCAGAGCCAAGCGTGTCGCACACTTGCGAGATCCGACCAGGCGCATTAGCCGGCCCTCGTAGGCCTTGTCCTACGAGCGGCAGGGCGCCAGGACCCCGTGTCTTTGCTTTTGAGCATTGGCACATTTCCTTTCGGCGAGCCAGAAATGGCACCGCCCGAAGACGACAGCACGGTTTTTTATGGATGTTTTAGTTCGTGCGGAATGCCCTCCTTGCGCGCCACTCTGGTGGCCTCCGGTGGAGAGGAATCACAAAACAAATCCCAGTTGGCAGTGCGATCACACGGAAAGACTTGGCTTGGGCTGGGCTAGTCACCCGCGGTGGCACCTCTGGTTGCCGAGTTTGGCAAGAGCTGCATTGAGGACGGTGGATTTCGGCTGGGGGTTTTCTCGGGTCGCGCGGGTTTTGGCAGCCTGTGAGCGTCGGGACGCGGGCGAATCTGGCTGGCTCGTTGAGAACCAATGCTTCGATCCTGGATGTCCTGGATGAAGGCGGCGGGGGGTGGGGCCGGTACCGGGACCCATCTCGAGTTGGTGTCAGAGCTCAGCGCTTGTCTGGTGCCGGATTCCTTCCCTCGACAGTTCGGATTCTGGGCTCTTGCGTGAGGGCTTTGCTGTTCGGGGCCAGCCACTTTGAAAGGGACAGGCCTTTGGGCAGGCGGTCCTGGTTGTCCTCTCACCAGAAATGGTGAGAGGGCAGCCCCTCTTTTTGAGGATAAGTCCCCCCTGCCCCAAAAGCAATGCCGTTTGTTGGGAATGCTAATACGTTGTCACAGGAGAGACAACGGATGCGACTCGACTTGGCGTTATACAAATCGTATAAACGACCACTCTCGGAATGCTGCAGGGATAGGCCTCTCGAGGCATAAACCGGTAATTGTTCTGATCCCAACGCATGTCACCATTTCTGTGATTTCATCAAATATGATCGGTCCTGTTTGAGTCTGCGGAACTTGGCCCGTCCGCACATGCACTGACAGGCTGTCGAACAAGCCGGAATTAATGATTCCCTCTGCGGAAGAGGCCAAGAGTCCATGAACTGTCCTACCCGCTGAGGGATGCGTGTGCACATGCCTGCATAGACCGGTATTATCTACTGTGCATACATGTTAAGCAGGATCCCACCTTGACTGGCGCAACGATCAACACCCATCACATGGATCATAATAATGGGTAGGGCTCCAACTTTTACCTTAGCTCCGATCAGATTAACAAGCTTTTCTTGGCATCGGTCGGGCTGAAGCTCAGCCATCGCTCGGTCAGCCAATGGAGCCGTAGGGCGCCGCACCAATCCGGTAATGCTCCCTGACGTCACAGGGGCGACCCTGAGAAAAGATGGCATGGGCGAATCGCAGCAGCGGCCCCTATGCATCGACAGATGCACTAGCGGAAGGCCCGGGCCTCGCGGTTAGATTGTCATCCCTAGGTTATATGTATATACATACAAGAAAAAAAATAAAACGTGCCTTAATCTATCTGCTACCGTCGTAATGCCGTCCCAATTTGCCTTGTGCATCGTCGCCCATCCACTCCTTTCTGGGACCGTCCAAGCTAGGGACACAACCTCGTCCGTGAGGTCAACAACATAGGCAGGAAATAAAATGGTCTCCTCTCTGCTCTGGCTCTGGCTCTGGCTCTGGCTCTGGCTCTGGCTCTTGCCCGCAACAGCAACAGCAGCTGCCCTTCCCAGTCCGCACCCCGAGGTGACGCCGCCGCCCTCGCTCCCATCACCTCTCGGGCAGCGCGGCCTGATCTCCGCCGCAGAGAGCTACGCCGACGGCATCGTCAGCGGCCTCGGCAGCGACGTCTCGGCCTACATCGCCTCGGGCGTGCCGCAGTTCTTCCAGGCCCTGCCGACGGGCGCCGCCGTGCTGAGCTCCCTCGGCATCGACGACACGGATCTCGCTGCCACCCCGACACAGGTCCTCAACTTGCCGTACGTAATCCTCCCACACAGTGCTCTCTCTCCGTACATTGCTCACACGTTTCGTGGTTGTGTTGTTGTGTGTTGTAGGCCATACGGCAACTGGACCGCCGCGGGGTGGAATGTCCGCGTGCATGGGAATGTGTACAAGATGCCCAACATCTCCGAGGCCAAGCTCGACGACCTGGCGGATGCTTTTCTCGCCGGGACTGCGGTCAAGGACCTGCCCCCCGCGCAGCAGAGCCAGGCCCGCAACCTGACGGCCGAGATCTTTGTCGTCCAGCAGCGGCGTGTCAATGTCACTGTTGTCTTTGAGACTATTGCTGGGGGGGAGCAGGGTGGTGATGATGATGGTGGCGCTGTCGATGCGGTGAGTTTGTCTCTCTCTTTTTTATGTATATATAAGTCGTGATGGGTTAGGTTTAGATGGCAAGTCAGCGGCTGACGACTGTGGTGGTTAGGCCGGAGGGGCGCAAACGATCCAGCTCCCCGGCGAGACGACGGACGAGGGCGACTTTGGGCCCTGGGTGGTCCTCGCCAACACCAGCAGCAGCAGTTCAGGAAGTGGAGGGTTCCTGGTGCCGGGCAACGAGACGACGCGCGTACAGACGCTCGGCATGCGCGCGGTAGGGACCGACTCGGGCAACGCGACGGCGTACCTGGTGCCGCCGACGGGGGTGACGGTGGTCTCGGACATTGACGACATTTTGCGCGTGACCAAGATCTGGGACCCGCGCGAGGGCCTGCTCAACTCGTTCGTCCGCCCGTTCGTGCCCTGGCTCGACATGCCGGCCGTCTACAGCAACTGGTCGGCGTCGTGGGAAGACATGCACTTCCATTACCTCACCACGACGCCCGAGCAGGTTACGAGGAATTACATGGAGTGAGTTTTTTTTTTGTTCTCGGTCGGTTACGGGGCAAGGTGATAGGGAGATGATTGGGGGGGGGGACCATTTACGAGACGAATGGGGAAAAAATGGAAGGTGAACACTGGCTGACTTGACACGCACGCGCGCGTAGCTTCATCTTCAAGACGTACCCGCCGGGGTCGTTCGACACGCGACCGCTCAACTTCTCGGACGTGTCAGCGACACTGTCGATCCGCAAGTTCCTGCTCGACCGTGTGTTTGAGACGTTCCCGCTGCGCAAGTTCATTCTCGTTGGCGACACGAGCAACTCGGACGTCATGAAGGACTATCCCCAGGTGGGTTTTGCCACATTTTCTCGTTTTCCCCTATTCTTTTACTGCCAGGTCAGCAGTACCGAGGTTTGGTTGCTTACACCTGAGGAAGGGGGGAAATGGGGGACAACAACGACAACAACAAATCAATGACATAGAAAGGGGAGAATTTTACTAACACCCCCTTGTCTAGCTCACCAGGGACTTCCCGGGCAAGGTTCTGTGCATCCTGCTGCGCAACAGCAGCAGCACGGACGCGACGGACCGCTTCCCGTACGACACGGCGGGCTTCGCGGGGCTGCCGCAGGACCAGTACATGTTCTTCAACGTGCCCGACGACCTCGCCGGCCTCGACCTCGCCGGCGGCCGCTGCCACAATGCCTCTGTGCGCCAGAACGTCACCTTTGGCACGCAAGGCCTGCCGTTCGGCCTGGGCACCAAGAGCAGTGCTGTGCCCGGAAGGCTGGGGCAGTCGTCTTGCGTCCTCGGGCTGGGGCTGCTGGCGGTGGTGCATCTCTTCGTCTTCTTGTGAAGAAGGTTTGGGTAGGTGTGTGCGTATATAGATTATCACCAGGGATCAGGGGTCTGGAGGAGAATGGCGTTTTTTGGATGGTTTTGCGAAAAGGGGGGAGCGGCGGCATGTCAAAATAGATTGATATTCTACTACGAAGAAAGCAACTCGCCCTCCGCCGGAGGTGGGCCGACTCTTGCCCATCCCATCCAACCATCGATCCCATCGATCCATAGACACCCTCTTCGATGGAGGTGCGGAAGAGAAAGAGGTGCCTAGATAGGCCGAGGGATGGACGGCAGCGACATGGACCGAGACGAGACAGACAGACAGACCGACAGACGCATAGTGTGAAGCAACACTGTGCGCAATGCGAGGCCAGCCAGCAGACATGTCCTTTATTGCGTGATAAACTGGCAAAGCGGGTTGTGCGAGTGTGTTTTTGCTCCAACTTCTTTCTTTGCTTTTTTTGGTGGTGGTGGTGGTTGTCTCGGCCTGCACTGCATCGCATCGCATCTGCTGGTCGTCTTGTTTCGATCGCTCGGACGGACACGGTACGTCCCTCCGCCTTCGGAGCTGGTGTTCTACAGTCTCTCCCAGCCTTTTTTTTTTTTTTTTTTTTTTTTTTTTCCGTCCCGTGGCTCCGGTCCAGGGAGTGAGTCCCTTGTCTGAGCGCTAGGAGAAGAAAAAAAAAGAAGGAAAAAAGAGATAACACGTCCTATCCTCGGGGGCGGCTGAGCTGGCTCGCTCAGACCTGGCTTAGCTGGTGGGGGCACGCGCGGCATGAGATCGATCCGCGAGAGGTCCATGTGGTGTTCTCGCGTCGCTGGTGACTCTCGGGGACGCTGACGAACGAGATCGGTGGGGGAGCTAACTGGAGGGGTGTCTTCGGCGGGGGGTCAAGCTCAGCTCACTTTCTTCCATTGAGCGGGAAATTTATGACTAGCGTGATGTGGTGGTGGTGGTGGTGTTCGCGGCGGTGGTGGAGGCGCTCCGCTGCGGCTGCCCCACGACTCCATAGTACTCCCGTCCGTCTCAGGGCAGGACCACTCAAAGTACCCCGTAGTACAAAAGCGGGCGGTGGTCTGGGTCCCTGTGGATCGTCTTCCCCCACGCAAAGCTCCGCTTTCCCCACGTGGTAGCAGTGGTTGGACCTCTTCTCTACGTGCTGTGCTACTAGCTTTAGCCAAAATCTCTGTTCGATGCTAGGTAAGAAAGACTATGCTTCAGTCGATGCTAATATTTTTTTTCTGCTGCTACGTCACCAACCTAGGTAGGTACGGATACAGCAGTGTGCATAGTTGCAGGCACACAGCCGGGGTGGTGCGGTTGGTGGAGAATGCTTCTCGAACTTGCCCTCCCCCCGTCCCTACTCCCCATACCTAATATCGTCTTCTCTTGGGAAGTTACATAGACCCAAGCTCGGGCATCTCTTGGCTGCCATTGCCTTATATTGTACGGATGTCGACTTTGCTGGGGGACCCCGTAGTAGTTCTAGTGTTTGACGCGCCGCGAAGAGGAGACTCGTTCCCACTTTCTTTCTTCTCGTCCCTGTCTTCTTCACTGTTGTCCTTTTTGTTCTGTTACTGCTAAGATAACGAACGATCTCTCCTGCGAAGGTTGTTGGGAGGGTCCCCTGTATGAATTTGGTTGTGTGCTCTCGATGGCGTAAACACTACCCTGGGCCATCTTCAACTCGTCCAGCGACACTTCAGTCCGTCTTTTCCTTGGCCCTTTCCTTTTTTCTTCTTCCTCTTTCTCCAATCCTTCCACTCCGATCCATTGCGGGTGCTGCTCACATGATCGATTTAGCGGGCAGCGTCGCGCTTTAGCGGGCCTCCCAGCATGGCCCCACCACCTAAATTGACCCCGCCACATCTAACGGCTCCCGGGGCAGGGCAGGGCAGGGCAGGGCAGGGGGAGGAAACAGCGGACCTTGCCGAACCGACCCGTCGCCCCTGGAAGACCACGAAGAACACTCGGGCTTCTGTCGTCGCACCCCATCCCGCCGTTTCACTGACGTCTTCCATGGGGCGTGTGGGCACACATTGAAACGAACTCGGCCCAGGTGGAGTGCAGCTAACTTATTAACAAGCCGCCCAGCCCGGGCAGGCACCTAGGGTGGGGAAAGCTCAGAGCTTTTATTCTATAACTTTAACCTCGAGGTACATACTGACTGGACTGAGTAGAGCACTGTACTCCCTACCGTTCCTTAATCCACTTCGCCGTTATCCCTTGATCTGGCGAGGCTCTGGGCATCTCACCTCTAGACAAGTCTAGTCTCCTTGCGTAGGTAATTACCGCCTCGGCCTCCCGCTGCCTTAGTTTGGAGGTCCATGCCCTGGCAAATCCCGTCTTCGTCGACTTGGTTCGTCCCCAACGTTTAGCCTGTCACTTTGGCTTGGGCGCAGATGACCAGACTAGCTCACGGCCAAGAGGGTCCACGTCCGTACCTCGAGCGCGCGCAAAGGAGCACAATACAATTGAGCAAATTGATTCGTTGATCTGTGCCACGGCTCGGCAGGTTGCCTACATGCATGCCGCAGCACGACCCATGTCGTTCTGAATTGAAGATTACCACCCTCCTGCCAGTGGCTTCAATAAAACCAAACCGTCTCGCTTTTCGGTATCAACCTAGCCCTCCAGAGCCTATTTCTGACAGTCTTGTCTCCAACGGGACCCAGGGAGAGACATGGAGCAGGGAAAGAACAGGATTCAAAGTGTACAAATGAAATGAAACGAAACTCCACTGCCGATCACGGCACATCATATTCATGGACTGTTACCATTCTGGGCCTGGTTCCCTTTTTCTCGTTATCTCGTCTCTCGTTTCTTCATCACGGTTTCTCTTGGTCTTGGGCTATGTTCTCGGCTACCATGTCCGACACGTACAACTAGGCGTAGTATCCAGAGTAGTTGAAGACGCCAGTGGGTGCCATGATGCCCTGGGGCGTGTCGTGGGTCGTCATAGTAGTCGTGGTGAGCACCTGCTGGGGCCCTCCCTTGAGCCGCAGGGTCCAGTCGTTTCCTGACTCCCCATGGCCGACTATTTCGAACGAGTCGTACTGCAGACTCCCGTTGTGGGCCCGCGGCACGAGAATGTCCGGAGACCGTCTCCAGGGCTGAGGGGCCGCGTTATCGACTTGCTCGCCAGGCTTGGTGAGCTCCTCGCCCTCACGACCCTCGGCCTAAAACCAGTTCGGTTAGTTTGCAGGATAGGCGCAGGGTAGAGCAGACAGAGCAGATCATTGTCGTAGTTGGAGGAACCAAGACTTACAAGGCAAGTAGCGCATGCTGCGTAGTTGACCCAAACCCAGTTCTGGCAGTTGTTGGAAAGGAAGTATTTGCACCGATACTTGTAGAAACCGCCGCTTCCGCTCATTTTGGCGATGTGGTGGCAGAATCTCGACACACGTCGGGGTGTGTGACAGGGGTATATATATGCTCGAGGCAGAGGACAAGGGATTTTGTTGACTGCCCGCTGGCTGTCAAGCGGTGGGGGGGGCCGTGTAAGACCGGAGCGAGCTGCAAGATAGTCTAGCTGGGGTGCCGTTGAGACACTCGGCATATATCTAGACCCTGTGAAAAGGATGCAGAGAAAAAAGCAATGAGATCTGCAGGCGCCTAGATAGTTTATATACCCTGAGGGTGTGGAGGTCCCCTTGCCCATGCAGCAAACGGCGGGCCAGGCTCGGAGGCGAGCCGGCGGCTGCCAAACCCTCGTACCGGGGTGGTGCCCAGGGTAGGCAGGGCTGTTAGGACCCGATGTGGCGTCTGTATTCAGTCAAGGATCCTTGTTGGAGTGCATGGTGTCATTTGTCGATGTTGTTTGGCGGGGCCTTATTAGACTCTCGTGGCCCGGGGGCAGCGGCAGGTTGATGTGGCCTGCATGTGTCAAGGCAGAGGAGAGAGCCTCTGCGTAGATTGTGGGTCATGTACTATGTAGGCACTTGGGTAGGTATCAAATCAATCATATTTGTAAGGACTGTAGCAAGGCTGGAGAAACGACACTGTATAGCGGGGAGACAGCTCGGCCCTCCACTCGAGATAGACAGCCATAGACAAGACATGGCCGTTCTTTGCGTCGTGATGAATAGTGCCAAGTCGATTAGTTCTCGACTCGTCAGACAAGACAGACGGACGGCAACGGCCAGAACATACCGCTAATGACCAGGGTGGTGCCAAGAGCCTTGCTGGTTTCCGGCCAGAGATCGGGCCTTCGGGGAGGTACCGTACGAGAAAGATACAGACAAGACTGGGCGAACCCATAGCCCATCCGCCCGTCTAGGGGGTGTAGGGATGTGTGTAGGACTGGGGACGACATTCCAAGCGTCTTTTGGACTTGGGAGACTAACTATTCCGTATTAGCACGACAGGAAACGGCCGCGACGCGCGAGACCGGAACACGACGCCGGAAGGTTCAAAAATATGAGATCTGACAGAAATGGATCCACAGCCATCGTTCACTGGATCGATGGTCTGAACTGCTGTCTGAGGGTTGTCGAGAAAGGCGAGGCCGAGTCCTCAGCAAATAGGGTTCGCTGGCGCAGTGGCATTGCAACCCCCCACTTGCATGGTGCACGTTGATTTCCGTCATTTCCCCCCACTGCATGTAAAGCCTGTGAGGGTGAGAAGCCAAAAGAGAGACGCACAGCAACCGAAGGCAGTGTAGCGTTGTGCCCGCTCACAGTCGAATTGTCGAGCAGCATGCTATCCGCGGAGCTTCACGGGCAGCCGGGGTAGTACAAAGCGGCAGCATCAGATGGCAGTGGATGCCATCCTCACAGTCTCACTCGTCAGTTGAGGCTGAAAAGTTGTCGTCTTGCGCTTTTTCGGCAAGGAAAAAACAAAGCTACCTGACCTCCTCTCGGTTCCGACTTCCTCGTGGTGTGGTTTCAGCTAACGGAAGCTGCGAGCCGGCATGGCGGACCCGCTGCGGGCTAGCGCAGTGGGCGGTGTCAAATGATGGCGTCTACACTCCACTACACTACGACTCCGTACTACGGATACCATCCACAGTTTCCCACCTCCAAGTACGGATACGGAATAGCAACGAATACAATGCCGAGTTTACTGCCATGCTACTGTCTTCGCGTCAGTTCCATCCATCTGCAACTTAAGTTGAATGACAAAGCTCGAAACGGCAACCAGACCAGGCCCACCAAACCCAAGATGCGTCCCCTTCCCGTCCCTTCCTGCAGACCCAATCGCTACCTTGATTACATTGAGTATCTTAGTCAACAGCGTCGTCGCTCCCCTTTGGAGCCAAGCAATCTGGACCCGACAGCAGACTGCCCACGCTGTGCCTGCTACTAATAGCGCTAGTGGTATTGTTGCCGGTGGTCGTCCCATTCGCAGCTGCCGAATGTAGCAAGAGGCAGTCACGCCGCAGTGAAACCCACGCAATCAACTCTTCCAGTTCTAATTTGGGGGGAGTGCTTGGTTGAGGAGGGGTGCTTTCCAAAACTTCAACCCACCTTACTCCCGGTCATCCATTCCATCCTACCGAACGGCATCTTTTCTTGTCACGTCATTTCGCGTCCTCCCTCGGCAGCCAGGGAACCTATTCCCGTCGCGAGTCTTCCATCCTCTTACTCTCTGTGAGCTCAATACCTACAGCTTAATGCTGGAATGAACGTAAGTTTTGACCGGCTCCTGTCCCGTTCTTCTGCCCGCCTGCCTCTTGATGCCGGCGTAACCCACAGCGGCCTCGGCTTGGAGCGGGTTTGGGTCCGGACCGCGCATGCGTACTGTGCGGTCGGCTCCTGTTGAGAAGTGATCAGCTTCTGGTCATCCGGCACGACGCCACTTCGGGTCTGGCCAGAATGTGGTTCCATTTTCTTTTACTCTCTCGCGATAACGCCACCAAAGCCTGCCCGGTTTCCCGAAGATGATATCGTGGGCCGTGGTTGACACAGCCTTCTGACTTTCATGTTCCACAACAACTGCCTGCATATCCATTCCCCCTTTTTATATTGTCTTTCACTTATCATGCCACGTCCATCCCCCTCTTACTCTCGACTTATTAAGCCCGATCAATTGGAAACGTGGAAGACTGCTCTCGAAATACCACCTATGCCAGTGCCGGGATGGTACTTTGTATGTACAAACGTTGACTCCAGAACAAGCCCCCTAGGAACATTGCGGATGACCAACAGCTTGCTTGTCTCGCCGGTGCAAAATATGAAGTAACTCAATGCACGAAAACATCTTGCCCAAATCGTCAAAACAATTCACTGCCCAGGTACTCCGAGATTTCCCTGCCTTTCACATGATCCATTGCTCTGGTTTAGGTGAACCCACTTCGACTCACTTCAAACTATTACAACCCGACCCACGACCTCGCCTTGGCTCGCGGTACCTTTATTGATAACGCCTTGCGATGTGGCGGGTTTTGGTGCCTCCTCTTCTGCTTCCTCTCTCTTGCATGATGCTTGTACTATGCGCAGCGAGAGGCAAGACGTTAGTAGCTGGCTGAGCTTGTTCGCCGGTTCGCTTTCAATCCCAGTCCTACCCTGTTTTCTCTGGGTTTGGCCGGGACATCGAAAGAAACACGCAGGCCGCCGCACATCCCGCGATCCTGCACATCCCTCTTTCTGTGGGCTGTTGTGTTTATGCCGTGTCACAATCGCGTCGTCCCAACCAATTGCGACTTTGCTCAATATGGCGACTGCCGCAGGGAAGCTAGTGAATCTTCCATCCCCTTTCGTGAAGCCGCATGCTTATGGCGGTCGCCATTCACACGCTATCCTGAAGCATACGCTTGGGGGAAACTTGCCATTGGCTACACGTTCGTCTCAAGATACCGAGCCGTTTCCGCAGGGCATGAGGGACCTCAACTGCGGCCCTTCCCGACGGATAGCGGCATCGGCCCCCCCCAGAGACACCTATCGGGGGAAAGCCGGCTGGTTGGTACTGTCTGGCACGACCTAGAATTCCTATCGTCACCCCCTTCCCACTCGTCCTATCCTCCATCTACCCATTTCCATCAATATGCCGACTTTGGTATATCCTTTGTTTTTGCCATGACAATCATTTCATGTTATCGCCAATGGCGCAAAATCGGAGGCGATGTGCGCCTTATAAAGAACCCGAAGACTGAGATAGCTGACGTCGCACCAGAGGAAACGAGAGGGAGGGTTGACGGGACATTGGATAAGAAGAAAAAAGGAAACCCGCAGAACTGAAACCATCCAGCGCAGCCGGAAAAAAACGTGGTTGGCCATTCAGCATAGTCAAGGTAGGCGCGGAGGAGGACGGGAAGGGGCCAGCCACAGGAATTAATTGCTGGAACTTCAACGTTCTCGATAAGCAGGATTTTGTTTCGTCCCGCTCATTGACTGAACGGAACGAGCAGGCCCAAACCCAGCAACGCAGCTCCGAGTCTGCCGCCGCCTGCCTGGCTTGCTTGCTTGCTTGCTTGCTTCTGGTTTGTTGAGATGTGTATAGCGTAGGCACGTAGCACGTATCCAAATTGTGGCTGCCCGCGCCGGTTTCACACACCGCGGGTGAGCGAGCGTCCTCAAAGAGGCCGGTCTGGTCTGACGGTCGTCTTCTCATTCAGTCATTACCAATACCAATTCCAATACCAATCCCTATACCCCTGTTATGTCTCGACCGGCACTCCCACACTTCGTCTCTGATACCCTTTTTTACACGCCATTCGACCCGTCCCCCCCTTTCCTATTGATGAAAAAGAAGCTCGCCGGTTTCAATTATGAGTTATAATTTCACCTTTACCACATATTTTCTGACCGCGTAATCCCCCGTCACACGCGAGACAGACGGATGATGAGAGAGACACACACTCACAAAGTGCACTAAGTACACAGTATGTACTTACTTTTGTAACATAGTCGCGTTGCATTCCGCTTGCGGTGGACCAAACCGTCAAATCTGCCCACTCACACTCTAGTACATATGTCATCAAAAATATGAGGTAGTCTATAACATCCCTTTACATAATGCAATGTTGAACCACACATGATCGCCGTCTTGCTTGCTCAAGTGTGTCGCCAAGGGAAGCTCAACAAGAGGATGACTTCCGCTTATTAGAGAGAGTGATCAGCCGATTCATTTCCCTTCAAGAAACTCATTCTTGAGACTCCGTGCGAAGGAATCACACCGCGCGGTCTAAGGAAGAGTTTAGGCTACGCTTGCTCCTCATTGGCCACCCTTCATGGCCTGTCTACGCCGGATCTTCTCGCTGATGCGCGTGAGCGCCGACTTGATCTCGCCCTTCTCGAAACTGTCCACATCGTAATAAACCGGAGCGATTTCCTAGGCGAGCAGTTAGCAAAGCTGCATTGATGGGTAGGACAGATAAGGAAGAAAACGTACCAAGAGCCACTCTGGGCGAATGTTGGTCACCGTTCTGACGTAGTTCTTGGTCGTCAGGACGAATTCGTTGTACACGACCCAGTCATAGGGACTCGACACGACGGTGCTCGGATGGATCATAACCATCTGGTCATCCTTGACTGTCTTGTACACCTTGCTATTGCTGCTCTCGCGCATGGCGACCTGCATGAAGAAGCCGGCGAGCAGTGCGCGGCGAATGTTGATGTAGTAGCTCTTGTCCTGGAAGGGAGTGCTGACCAGCTCAATGTCGTGCGTCTCCATGATGCGCTTGAGCTGGTCGCGGACGTTGTCGGCGCTCGAGAGGTGGCGGAACGAGAGGAAATGCTCGTGGCACCACTGCTTGATGTCGCCGCCGCCCTGCTCGGTGCCCTTGTAGGCGTGGTACGCGTTCAGGAGCGTCAGGTGGTCGCCGTCGGGGTGCGCAAACAGCGCCTTCATCTCGTCAGCGCGCTTGCGCGCGTTGTTGGGCCGCACCCATATCTGCGGCACTGAGAGCAGCGATGTGATAGAGAGCATCTCGTTGGAGCAGTAAAACTCGGGCGACGAGATCAACATGACGGCCAGTGAGGGGTCAAGCGGAAACTCGGACGCAAGACTGCCGAGGTTGGTCAGCTCGCCGTCGTCGTCCAGGCATGCGAGATAGTTCAGCTCCTCGAGGGCGCGCATCATGGTCTCTGGCGCGGGAGGGTCCATCAGGTCGAAATGGACCAAGTCTTCGACACCAAGCTTCTTCAGTTCGAGAACAGTATTGGCCAGGTTTGAGCGCAGGATCTCGGGGTATGTCTGCTCGATGAGCTCCTTCTTGAAAGCCTTCTCCGTGTACAGCCGGAAGCATTTACCAGGCCGCGTACGACCAGCACGACCGGCTCTTTGCTGTGCAGATGCTTTTGAGATGGGAGAAACGAGCAGTGACTCGACTCGTGTGCGGGGATTGTAAATCTTTTGCTTGCTGAAGCCCGGATCGACCACGTATACGATACCGTCGATGGTCAAACTGGTCTCGGCAATATTAGTTGCAATGATGCACTTGCGTCCAGGCCGGCCGCCTTTCTTGAGCGGCTCCGGGGCTTTGTCAAAAATCCTCTGCTGCTGAGCTGGCGGCAGGGTGCCGTAAAGGGGGTAGACCTTCAGGGGGCCCACTTCCGATTCCCGGATCATGTCATCCACCTCGAGGTTGATTCGGCGGCAGGCATCTTCGATCTCTTCCTCTCCAGTCAAGAAGAGCAGGATGTCGCCATCCGGCTCACTAGCGTGAATTTGTAGCACTGTTCGAACCGAGGCCTCGAGGTAGTCGCGCTCAGGCTCAGGCGTGTAGAAGATCTCGACAGGGAAGGTTCGCCCGGGCACTGCGAGCAAGGGCGCGTTGAAGAAGTATGTCTGGAACTTCTGCGCGTCAAGCGTAGCAGACATGACAATGATTTTTAGGTCCTTCCTGCGCTCGGCGATCTGCTTGAGAAGGGCCATGAGGATGTCGGTAGCAAGGGTACGCTCGTGAGCCTCGTCGAGAATGATGGTGCTGTATCGGGACATCTCGTGGTCGTGCATGGCCTCTCGCAGGAGCTGACCGTCGGTCATGTATTTAAGCATGGTCTTGGGGCCGGTCCGGTTCTCGAAGCGGATGCTGTAGCCGACCTCCTCACCCAGCTCCACGTCGAGCTCGTTCGCGACACGCTGGGCAACCGACATGGCCGCCACTCTCCGTGGTTGGGTGCAAGCAATGAGCTTTCCGGTCTGGTGAGGCAGCTCGTCGTAGAGCACGTACTGCGGGACCTGAGTGGTCTTGCCGGATCCCGTCTCGCCGACGAAGACAAGGATCTGTGTGCTGTGATACATGTCGAGAAATTCCTGCCTCTGCTTGCTCACGGGGAGGTCGCGTCGACTCTTCAGGATGCCAAAGTAGCGCTGCGAATGCGGCTTGTTCGTCCAGGGATTGAGGTCCGAATCTTCGGCATTTGAGGCTTGGATAGCCGTCGTCTGGTGCCTTTGAAACTGGTCGAGGGGCGACTGGAAGCCATTTTGGTTCTGGTCGTCTTCATACTGATGCGCCAGGTACTTGTTGTACTTTGGGTCGGTGGTCGCATTGCCCCCGCCGTTTGCCATCTTAAGACGTTTGGAGTCCTGGAAGCTGTCGCCGTCTATGCTCGATCTCTTGGCGCGTTTGCTGTCGGCCATCGTCGACGCAACAGAAATGGCTCGAGAATGAGCGGCTCAGCCAAACTTTATCGGAAACGAGGGGTCGTTAGTCGTCGTGGGGAAGGAGTGTTTGCCGCGCCTCTGGGCTTGGTCGAGTCGCGAGGCTAGAATGTGAACTTTTTTTTGTCGGCCTCACTGCGCCGTGCAGGGTGGTTTTGGGGTGCGGGAGGTGGGGCGTAGCCAATGAGCGTGTTGAAAGATAAGATCTTGGCGTGGATCTGAGAAGCCGCCTTGGACACTACTGTCCTGCGTAGCTGCATAAATCAAAGAGGGACGTATTATGCCGTATTTTTTCTAGTTTATGTTTTGCGAGAGCCGAAAGTCTCTTTCAAAGTTCGGGGCTTCGGGAGTTTGTAATATGATTACGTTCCGCACGGAGTAGAATATTTTTTTATGTATAAAAAGCCTTGGACCGCTGTGGTGCATGTAGCTAGTACGCCCCGATATTTGCGTGGTGAGTGATTACTTGCATAACTCGTCCGCCTGTTCGACGCACCTTCATCCTAATATCCGAGCACGGCGTCACTAACGAAGCAATCGCTCTCCACAATCTGGAAACTTGGGACCCTAATTTTGTGGTATAAGGATTGGGCTCATGGAGTTGGAGTCACTCAGGCAAACCCGCTTGTGTGGAAAGAAATTTTGTGGCAGCATCCTGGAATCGGGAACCTGCAGAGATAGGCTCGCGAAACTGGACGAGGATAGTGTTTTGGTGAAGCAGGCTTTTATTTGCACATATCCACCATGGGGATTGGTCCATTTCCATTCTGACTGCCCAAGTTCCGTTCCGTCCTTGTCCTTCTCACTTGACGCGCCGGCAAAGATCTCCGCGTCGTCTTGTTAACTTTTTTGGCACCTCTGTGAGACGGCGCTGCTTCGTACTTGAGTACTTCCGACCATTATAAGAGGTGACAACTTGCAAGCTACGATGACCACCGACGGGAGTCTCGACCCGGAGTCGGACAGCTTCGACTCGCATCCGCCCTTCTACATTGGCCAGCACAGCTCGACCCGCTCCGAGACACTTACAGATACCCAGCATGGCCAGGTTCTCGACCGCGGTGTGAGTTCCAAATACGACTTTTTTTTCTCTTTTTTTTTCTCTTTTTTTTATTATTATTATTTCTGTCGGAATGCATGTCCACATCATTACTGATACTGCTCCAAGTTCAACTTTGTCACAAGCCCAATCACAAACCGCCACTTTTTTGAGCGTGTCGTAGCCTTGTACAAAGCCCATCTCACAGAAAAGGAGCTGTGGAGCCGTTCACACACCACGGCGAGACCAAACCCGTCCTTGCCAGGCCCCGTTGTGCCAACTCTCACAGACGAGGACACGTCGTACTTCCCCTGCAGCTATGTTGGCGGCATTGTCGCATACTCGAGTCCGTGGATCGACCTGTGCTCGTCTAACCCCGATATCTCGAGCATTTCGCGCCAGGTGCTGAACATCGAGGTGGCATATGCCAATTTCTGCGGCGCCAGGAGCATCATAGTCCCCGGTCCTCGGCGGGATGGCAGTGGCAGCGGCGTTGCCCTGTATGCCCGTGCGATCCAGGAGGCCCTGCAGGCCGCCGGCAGGACCAATCTCATCATCCACATGCCCATGTACCGAGAACCTGGACTGGAGGAGAAGGCGGAAACGCTCACATCGCTCTTCGAGGAGTCCAACGGACCAGAAGACGTTGACGCGGGCGAGATCGACCTGTTCAGCGCTTGGGACTCTTGGAATACCATAAGACTGGTGTGCAGCTACTCGACCCGGTTATTTGTTGGTATGTTCTCTTGCGCATCAGACCGCAGGCGTTGGCGCCCCGTCTGCAATCCGTATCCCCTTCCTCGCCCCCCTCCCGCAGTGCAGGAGACCCGTCAGCATGCTCACAGTACATAGCTGTTCGCATACCTCGGCGGTTGCCCGAGATGGAACTCCAAGAGCGCTGGTTCGCAGAGCCGCTGCATTACTTGACGATTGCGCAAAAGACGTTTCAGGAAAACCGAAACGGGCACCCGTCGCTGAGCAGGCACCACCAAGGACTCATCAATCACTACATGCGGCTCAAGAACGCTCCCTGGTTTATCCTTAGCGACGTTGGTCCCGCCATAGAGAGCTTGGAAGAGTCTGCGGATAAGATGGTGACGGATTTCCCGACCCTAACAGAGGCCAACCAGACCCCCAAGGAGTCTCGCAAGTCTCAAATGCCAAACCTAAACGTCTTCGTGGCATACCTCAGACACCTCGAGCGACAGCAGCCACCGTTCTCCATCCTGGAGACGCCGAACCTGACGAGCTTCCAGGACTGGGTTCAGTCACCCCTGCAGCCGCTGTCGGACAACCTCGAGTCGGCAACATACGAGATGTTTGAGGGAGATCCCGTCAAGTACGACCAGTACGAGCTGGCCATCACCGAGGCCATGGCGGAGTGGAAGGTCCTCAAGAAGCCTTCTGCCATCGGGGCAGTAGACGCCAACGGCAACCCAGAGCTCGTCGTCGCGGTTGCCGGCGCCGGCCGAGGGCCCCTCGTTACCCGCGTCCTGCGGGCTGCCAAGAAGACCGGCACGTCGATCCAGCTGTGGGCCGTCGAGAAGAACCAGAACGCCTACGTCTACCTCCTGAGACAGAACAAGCAGGTGTGGGACAACCAGGTAACCGTCGTCAAGACCGACATGCGCGGATGGGAGGGTCCGCAGCCCAAGGGGTACACGAACGTGCGGTGCAAGGTGGACATCCTCGTGACGGAGCTGCTGGGGTCCTTTGGCGACAACGAGCTGTCGCCCGAGTGCCTCGACGGCATCCAGCGGCACCTGGCCCAGCCGCACGGCATCTCCATCCCGCAGTCGTACACGGCGCACCTGAGCCCCATCTCGACGCCGCGCATCTTCGCCGAACTCAAGACACAGACCGGCGACGGCGACGCCAACGCCTTCGAGACGCCGTGGGTGGTGCGGCTGTTCGCCATGGACTTTGTGGCGCAAAAGGTTCCCGGCCACGCGCGCTTCCAGCAGGCCTGGGAGTTTGTGCACCCGGTCGACGTGCTGCGGGCCGACGAGTTCGCCGACGAGAACGGCGTCTCGGCCAAGTTCGCCACGGCCGGCGGCGGCAGCATCGCCGGGTCGAGCGGCACAAACGATCACAACGCCCGCCACTGCCACCTGACGTTTGTATGCCGCACGCGCGGCGTCATCCACGGCCTGGCCGGCTTCTTCGAGTCGGTCCTGTACGCGCCCCAGGTCCCCGGCAAGCAGCCCGTCGAGATCAGCATCCTGCCCGACCAGATCGACCGCAAGAGCAAGGACATGATCTCGTGGTTTCCCATCTTCTTCCCGCTCAAGGTACGCACACTCTCATGTCTCTCTCTTTCTTTTAACCTTCAGTTGGTCTTGAGAGTTTGTTTCTACGACTAACCACCGCACTTTTGCTTTTGACAAAAACAGACCCCGCTGGAATTCCCCCAGGATAGCGAGCTGGATGTTAGCATGTGGCGGCAGACGGACGACACCAAGGTCTGGTACGAGTGGATGGTCGAGGTGTTTGCATGGGCCGGGCCAAAAACCCGCATCAAGGTCGGGACTACGGAGCTTCACAGCAGCCGCAAGATTGCTTGTTTGATGTAAAAAGGGAGGGGTTCTCTCTCTTTTTTCTGGCCAGGAGTGGTAAAAAAAAAAAAGCTCGGTGGTTTCCGTGATTCCGAGGCATCATCCCTTCTCCTTCTCTCCTCCTTAAATTTCAAGCTCAATCCTCCATCTTGCTGTCACCGCCGCCGTCGCCCTTGTCCGCCGCAGTGATCCAGAGCACGTTATTACATCTGTTTTTCAGGCCAAGAGAGTCAGTGTTGGGCCCAGTTAAAAAGAGAGCAGTAAGCAAGTAAAAAGGGGAACCAGGTAATTGCAAGAGGAAGACGTGGTGGTGGGCTAGATTTACCGTATCAAGACCTGCCCTAGTAGGCCCATGGGCTTCCGGCTAATAAACTCCTCCGTGTTGCTTAACTGCACGTTCATGTAGCTGTCGATGCTCTGTTTCCGTCCAAATCTCCCGTTAGCAACTTGGCTTCTGAGATTCTGGGTGAGTGTAGGAAGAAAAGAAAACATACGACCAGGCGGCCCTTGTACTCGGTCTCGTTCCACTTGAGCCGCACAATCACGTCGCGGTTCACCAGGTCCTGGAGGAACGGGCGCGGGTTTATCGGCACGAAACTCATCGTGTCGGTGTGTGTGTGTGTGTGGATTGTAGATTGTCTGCGACTGTCAGTTTTTTTGGATCTCGACCATGAAAGCTACTCGGCGCAACAGCAGCAGCAGCAGCAAGCAGCGAGGAAACGCACGCACGCGGTATTCAGTTGCTACGAAGTCTCGATCGGGTCCGGGGGTGGTGGCCAACCAGGTTTGTAGTGGGTGGGTGTGTGTGGGGGGGGGGGTCGGCGGTTGGACGTGGTGCGGATTTTTCTATATTCCTTTGTTTTTTCTCCGAGAGAAAGGAAGGTGCAATTGCAGGTGCTAGCAGGCTGGGCGACTTTTAGAGATTGGCCCCGTTAAAAAGTGGGCCGACAAGGCTGAGAACTGAACTTCGGGTCTTTGCTTACCTAAACGATTTTTTGAGTGCGTACCTGAATGTTTGTTGGCGTAGTACTTTCCAAGATGCAAATGGCCTAGCATCTTACGACTCGCCGTAAAGGTTTTTCGCTGAAGAAGATAGTAGCTATTTGAATTCCTATTTTGGAATCCTAGAGGTTATTCCTTCTCTAGAAATGCCTATCAAAGACCTTTCCTGGCCGGTTCATTTGTTATTTTCTTTTCCTTTCCAAGTTACCACGCCGACAAACATTCAGGGATATGTTTGTCTGCAGGGGAGACGAAAACACCGTTGAATTTGCGGCACACTGTTAAGATGACCGTTTCGCCAGCTTCGCCGTTACGGCGGCGGCGTAGTCTATTTGGGAGGAACCGGGCCTCCCTCCTGTTGGCAGCTCTCGCTGCCGCAGACATTGAGCAAAAAGCATCCGAGTCGCGTCAAAATGTCCCGACGCCGCTTTATCGTTCTTAGTAAACCTGTTAAGTTGCGCGACGATAAAGAGTGATAATGAAAAGCGGACGAGGACGATGAGTTCCTCGTAGATGATAATTTCGATAGTAAGCGGAAAGTATATCCTCGTCTATAAGAAGAGCGGGTTCGCGTATAGTAAGCGATACGGCTATAAGTACCTACCTAATCTCGTTGTGGGAATTGTGTGAATAACGGCCTACATTCGGCTTTGTTGGCTGTGGCAACAATCACAGGTTGCACGCAAAGATCACCATATGGCCCGTGCACAACTCTTGGCCCGTGCGCCGGCCTACGGTGCCCCTCCAAATGCGCCTCTTCCTGTCTCTGTAGTTCATGATACTTTTACATAGAACATAGCAGAATCAACACAACAACAACCACCCCTACGTGGCTAAACCAGATCCTATCGCGATAGATCACTTGAGCGATTGACTTTGTCAATCCAGCACTAGCAAACTCTACCCTAGGGCAATTCTTTTCCTGATATAATAAAGTTCAAAATCTAGATACCTTTTATAGCGAATTGCTAATGACTTTTTGTCACGAATCTCTTGACACTGGCTGTCATGCATCTTGGTGGGGCAACGCTGCCGAGGCGAGGACCTCAGATAGGATTTTGCTTGATCCTTCAAGCAAGCAATACACATTCTTTGTACTCATACACTTTGAGTAGCAATCCAGTTTGACTGTATTACCCGTGCAATAGGAGCTTGCCCTCTATTCAGCTACACACCACCCGTACCCAACCCAGGCGCCCATGCGCCGTTGCAGACAGACGACCCACACAGTCGAAGCGGTTAGTAATACTTTTGTATGCAGGAAGGTCCTATAGACGTAATTCAAGATAAGCATACGAAATAAGATATATAATAAAATATTTTTCTTTCTTTCTGTACATTTTCCGCCCAGTTTCTCAGAGTCTATTAGCCCGTGCCAGATCCCGCTAGCATAGCCAAAGGTACCTGCCCGAGGTACCTGAACTCCGTTCTTTATCCTCATCCATCTATGGGAGTACCAGCCCCCTAGATCATTGCTCATTTGTGGACCTGCCATCTTCTCCTAGCCCCAATATCTTTGTATCGCCAGAAGAGGTGCCCGCCCATCTCCTGCTATCGTGGGTGCACCATGGAAGGCTCGGCCTGTCCATATCTGCTTTTATAGATGAACCAGGAAGCGAGCGTGCGGGTCAAGTAAGAACTGGTAAAAAGCGCCTGCGCTCTAACCCATCACCGGGGGCTGAAAGATCCGGATTACCTAGTGTGGTTCGCCGGGGCAGCACTTGTCCCGCTAGTAGAATGAGGAGGGACGTTCTGCTTGTCCGTGGTAGTACTACCATTCGCGGTGGACCTGCTGGGAACCACGTTTGGATCTACGCTACCGAGGGGGGGCCTGGTAACCTTGCTGGGCGTCGCCGTCGTGCTAGTAGGAGTCTCGCCCGATTTGACAGGAGGGACGTCGGTTTTGATGGTGGGGCGACTGGCCTTGTCCTTGCGGTTAACAAGCAGGGCGATATGTTTCTTGCTAGCGATCATAACGAAGGGGTGCTTCTTTTTGGCCTCGTCCTCGTACTGGAAGGTAATGGTAAGATGCTTCTTATTGGGGCCGAGGTGATACCTCGTGTTATCGTCGGCCTTGAAGATGGGTATAATGTCTTTCGGAAGGCTACCCATGGCACTCGTTTTCAGGTCATTCCCGTTGACATCGCACCAGTGGAACTCCTCATCTTCGTCCAGGTAGTAATAATTCCCCGGGTATTCGGGGTGCGGAATTACCTGCTTCTGATATCCACCGCCGCCACCATTGCCGCCATTGCCGCCGGCGCCACCGCCGTTGCCATCATTATTTCCACCGGCCCCCCCGGCATTGTCAGTCGCAGTCATCCCGGCGAAGGTAGTCTGGTAGTGACTCAGCACATCTTGCAGGGTGGGCGGCGTCGTGCCCCAGTCCACGACGGTGCCTTCGACCGGCGATTCCGTACCATTTCGTTGCGTGACGAGAATACAAGTCCAATAATGGCCAGCGCTGTCGCGCCTCAAACCGATGTGGAAGGTATGTCCCGAAGCGGAGCGCGTTTCGCCATGGGTTGCACTCCACTGAAGCCCCCAATCACCGCTTATATAGGTGCCGGTCGCAGCCTGAAGATAGATTCTGAGCTGAGCCCATGCCCTGGTGTTGATTGATATGGCCATGGCTTACGATGTTTGAGTGTTGCAAATCTGTAGGCTCTCGGTGCCTTATGTCACAGCCTGCTAACTGAGGTCGAGCAACGAGCAGAGGTGGCGATATTGCTGTTGCTGCTGGTGCTGATGTTACTTTGTCCTGTTGTTGTTGTTGTTGTTGTTGTTGTTGTTGTTGTTGTTGTTGTTGTTGTTGTTGTTGTTGTTGTTGTTGTTGTTGTCGGAACCAAGAGTTAAGTATTCTGGGCTTTCTGGAGCCTTCCTTATATAGAAATGAGTCTGATCTACGAACCTATACAATAAGGTGGTTTTAACGCTTTGAGGATTGGCTGACTGCCTTGACCAGCAGTGAAGGCCTCGTACAGGGAGGAGAACCAACAACCTTTGCGGCCTAGGACGCGCCATGTCTCGAGTCAGAGAGAGGCTCATGGCCGAACCAACCTCTCATACCATAGCACCACCGCCGCCCTCAGAGACAAGCTAGACTGTTGGTGGGATCAAGGGCTCAAGCGGCTCGGCCTGGCCTAAAGCGTCTAACCAACATGAATCTGCCCCTGGGTCGGAGACTGCCGGAGACTCCAGAGACCCATGGTCTCTCCACCTAGGTTTCATCTCTGATGACGATGAAGAAGCCAGACTCTTGGTCTGGTCGATGGCTCAGGCGGCTGGACATGTCACAGAGCATCCTGCTGGCATGACTCTGCCTCAAAGGCCAGAGACTCAGGAGCCAACAAGTCTCGGGAGTCTCTCCACCTCGGTTTCATCTCTGATGACGAGGAAGAAGCCAGACTCTTGGTCTGGTCGATGGCCCAGGCGGCTGGACATGTCATAGAGCATCCTGCTAGCATGACTCTGCCTCAAAGGCCAGAGACTCAGGAGCCAACAAGTTTCGGGAGTCTCTCCACCGCAGTTTCATCTCTGATGACGAGGAAGAAGCCAGACTCTTGGTCTGGTCGATGGCTCAGGCGGCTGGACATGTCACAGAGCATCCTGCTGGCATGACTCTGCCTCAAAGGCCAGAGACTCAGGAGCCAACAAGTCTCGGGAGTCTCTCCACCTCGGTTTCATCTCTGATGACGAGGAAGAAGCCAGACTCTTGGTCTGGTCGATGGCCCAGGCGGCTGGACATGTCATAGAGCATCCTGCTAGCATGACTCTGCCTCAAAGGCCAGAGACTCAGGAGCCAACAAGTTTCGGGAGTCTCTCCACCGCAGTTTCATCTCTGATGACGAGGAAGAAGCCAGACTCTTGGTCTGGTCGATGGCTCAGGCGGCTGGACATGTCACAGAGCATCCTGCTGGCATGACTCTGCCTCAAAGGCCAGAGACTCAGGAGCCAACAAGTCTCGGGAGTCTCTCCACCTCGGTTTCATCTCTGCTGGCGATGCCAGAAACGAGGTCGTATGGGGCATGTCCTATCATGACTCCTCCCCACGAACAACCTCGTAACCTCGAATAGTGAGACGAGCCCGGTGGCGGCGTTGTGTCAGACTATTATGGCCGCCCGTTCTCATCCAAAAGGCACATACCTAGTAAGTGGGTAGCTCGTCAGGCTTTGGACGTCTTGGCTATTTTTAGCAAGGGGCAACAGGCGCAGCGTTCTGGGCAGCTCGACGAAGCTGGAAGCAACGCCCCATATCGTGAGCCATAAATTGTGGTCCTTGGAAAGGCTTCGCATACGTCATCTGGGGTGCGGGATCCCATGTGAGTTCGGTGCAGTGCCCCCCGGCCCTGCCGTATGGGGAGGATTATCTAACGTCTGACGCCGCTTCCTTGTGAAGTTTCGCACCTAGGAATGCTATATTTACTCACCAGCTCAACTAGCTTACCCAGGGGGCGGCAAACCTCTGCCGGGGTTTGTTTTGTTAGCGTGGTGAATTTGCAAGGGTAGTGACGACTAGGGTACACCTCCGTCGGGGTTTGAAAGGTTAGTGCAATACTCTCAAGCCACCACGTGACTTTTGGTGAGAACCTGCTAGAAAAGAGACTTCAAGCCCCTGTATTTCAGGCTTATATCCCTTGTTAAGATCCCCTGCAAAAGTCACCGCACTAACCTTTCAAACCCCGACGGAGGTGTACAGTAGTAGCCAGGGTCACAACTACACACATGTAATTTTGGAAGTCAGGTTACTCTTCTAGCAATTTCTACGCAAAAATACCTCTGGTTCAAAATCCACAATGGCCACGCAGCAAAGTCTGGACCCTTTAGCCCTGAAAGACCTCCTCTATAGAGCTTGGGAGGCAGTTTCAGAAGACTGGCTTCGGCAACTGGCCCTTGGAATCCTCCGGAGGTTGGATCTTTGCATCGAGGCGGGAGATGCTACAATTAATCACTAAATTCTGGCTTCTGGCTACTAGTTTTTCTATATTTATTGTAGAATGTGGGATTAATTTTCTTTGGTAAGCGGCTTGGTATGCACCACACTGTCCCAGGGCTCTAATCTTTAGCTCGGTAATCCAAAAGCAGTTGGTAGTACTTTGTAATTACATCTGTGCGCGACCAGGGGAATCCCCGGTCGGTACCTGTACCCGGGGGGGCAAAACTTTTGCTCCATACAGAGTACCACAGTACGTTCTGGCGTATATAACCCCGCTCTGGCTCACCTTTTCTCCCTGCCTTTAATCTTTCCAGACAATCAAGGCACCATTTGCAATCCTCTTTCACTCGCGTCCACATATTTTTCAAGCCCAAGGAACACAAGATGTAAGTTGGGACGTGACAACCACCCGCCCTACCACCGCACAGGATACCTCGCTGACCAGCCTATTCATGCGTGGCACAGGCCTCCAGTATTCACCTCCAACCCTTACCGCAAGGACAGTATCTTGCACGTAAAAGTTACCAGGACGACTGCGTACGCACCTGCTGGCGTAGCAGTGGGCTGGGTGTCTGTGAAGGTTGAGGAGGCCTTCCCCGTCACCATGTCCCCCGCTATGCGTGTCCAGATTTTAGACTCGAGCGGGCATGAGACGGGTAAGTACGCAGTCCTCAAGGTGTTTGACCGCCGCTTCGGGCCACAATTCCGGAAACGCAACAACACACCGGTTCCCCACACGTTGCAGGACGAGAACAAGTTTGTGCAGTTTGTCACCAGCGGGAGGTCGATATCTCTGCTGAGACGAATTGAAGAGGCTCGCAACACCGAAGACTACTTCTACACAGCCCAGGATTTCTACGATGAAGCTTCCAAAGAAGACAGGGGTTCAGTCTTCGAACTCGCCCTCCACGAAGAAGAATACCGATGGTTCCGGACCGAGACCCGGGCCTATGACAAACTGTTGGCTCTCCAGGGCATACACGTGCCCCGCATGTATGCCCACGCACAAATTTCCATCAACTCAAGCTCGGTCAACAATGCCGAGTTCCAGGCCCCAGCCATCCTGATCGAGTATATCCCTGCCATCTCCTGCGACCGTCTGAAAAGCACGAGCACAACAGGAGTGAGCGTTCAGTTCTTGATTGGGGTCGGTCAGAATGCAATTGATGCCGCATTCGAGATCAGTAAATGTGGTGTCATTATGGGCGACGGCGGGACGCATAATGCGCTTTGCAGATTACCCGATAACCAGATTTTCTATATTGACTTCGCCACCGCCTACTTCATCGATTCCTACCCTGACAATGAGACCTACTGGAACACTGCATGGAGCAAAAACATAAATGCTGTCGCTTCGGTTTTGGATACGGTGGCAAAGAGGAATTTTAAACAACACATCAAAGGCTATTTTAGGTATCCGACCCTTGCTTCGGCCTAGCTAAACCAGCTGACGGGAGTCACACCCCTTCTCCTTTTTTTTTCCACTCCTCTTTTCTCTTTTCTAGATCTAACACGTCGAGGACAACTAATACAATGTATTGGCACAATCTTTATAGAGGAAAATTATATAACTTTACTATATATTATCACGGTCCTAGACAGACGCACGGTAGGGGAAGAACAGTAGGGCGGTGTCACGTTTTAGACTACGGGTGGAGGCAGAATATTTAGGCTGCTGTGAGGAGTGGGTGAGGCTCAGGTAGTAAGACTGGTAGTTAGAGATCTCGATAATAGGTAGTGATGAATTGGCACTCTAATCTCTGTCCCCCCTCTTCTTTCTCTCGCCCTTCCGCTCCCCCAACCCCCACCCGCAACCGTGCCAGAGCTTGCCGAGGAGTGCCGCAGATCGCTGGCCTTTCCGCAAATGCAGAATCCATCATACGAGATTGGCAGCGCTGTCGCCGGGACATGCGAGTGGCTGCGTCGACATGAGAAGTATACGACCTGGGCCGCTTGCGACCGAGGCCTGCTCTGGATCAAAGGAAAGCCGGGCTCTGGGAAGTCGACGCTGCTGAAATACGCTCTCGATAGTTACGGAGGCAGAAACAGCGACCTTGTTCTCGCGTTCTTCTTCCATGGTCGTGGCGATGAACTTCAAAGGACCCTTTTTGGCCTCTTCCGGTCCCTCCTTCATCAGATCCTTAGACGGGCTCCTCACGCGCTGTCGGACCTCGTCAATACCTTTGAAAAAAGGTGCAAGGACTTTGGCAAGCCGGGTGAAAAGTGGCAGTGGCATGAGGAGGAACTGCGACGCGTCTTCGAGTCATCCCTTTTGAACGTCCTAGAGACTTACCCGGTCTGGTTGTTTGTCGACGCCTTGGACGAATGTGGGGAAGACAATGCGGTCAAGCTCGTCGACATGTTCAAGTCCTTGCTGAAGAGTATCCCATCCCAGTCCATTGGCATAAGACAATTTCGCATCTGCTTCTCTTGTCGTCACTACCCAGTCCTGGACCTTGAGCGTGAGGGAGCCGGATCAGCCAAGATCGAAGCAGCAGTCTACTCTATCCCCCGAGACCTCGATGAACTATACCGACAACTCATTCGCAGCATGGAACCGGCCTCCCTAAAACTCATTCAATGGATCTGCTTCGCCACGCGGCCCTTGTCAACGGACGAGTTGCGGTGGGCTATGGTTATTGAGGCCGATTGCCCACACCGGTCATTACAGGCGTGCCAGAGCGAAGAAGAGTATGTCTCTGACAATGTCCGGATGAAGAGGCAAGTGCAGACGCTCAGTCGGGGTCTCGCTGAGGTCACTCATGCGCAGGATGTCCAGTTCATACATCAATCCGTCAAGGACTTCTTCGTCGAGAAAGGCCTGTCGGCTTTGGATGGCAGCGTAACATCGACCGAGGTCGCAATCAGAGCACACTTCCGGTTCTCCAGGATTTGCATACGCTACTTGGCGATGGAGGAGATCGGTCGGTCAACAAGCTACAACGATAGCGACTTTCCCTTCTTGCGTTACGCTGTAACCTCGTGGGTGGCTTGTGCAGGTTGCCGTTCACTGACGGCTAGCCCTTGCGAAGCTTTGGAGAGCTCTCAGAGGGAGTCCGGACGTCGCGGGGAGCCTTCTTCTCTGTGGCAGGCCGAGCGGACTCCTCCACTTGTTTCTCTCTGTCCCCATTATTGGTTGTCAGCTGCCCACGAGTTCTGGTGGGAAGCCGACAGGAGCCCGGCCGCCAGGGCGGGAAGTTCGACGATCCGTGAACTCTGCCTGTCGACTTGGTCTTCTTGTTAAGGCGGTGGGTGGTGCTCTTGCGAGAGGTCGTCCGCGCAGGCTCTCTTTCGATTTTGCGCGCTTGCCGAGCAGCCACTTAGGAAGGCTGGAGAGAAGTCCATGTTGGCAAGCAGGACGCGCTCGGGGCCAGGGACTGAGCTGGCTTGCAGGGCCTCAGTTGGTGTGTGTGGCATTGAAACGATGGGGCGGCACGCGAAGCGCTGGGCCACAAGGGGGCTACTTAACGTAAACACAGGCCATAACCTCGGGATCCAATCTGGACATGCCAAGAAGCGGAAGAATAAAACATTGGATCAGGGGTCAACACCGAGCCGAGGGAAACCTCAGACAATATCTACATCAACCCGCCCATGAAGGCGCTCATACTTATCAAGCGCCTCCACCTCCTGCGAGTTCTCGTAGGGCGTCCATGTCTCCTCCCCGCCTTTCCACTTCACAAGCAGCTCCACGCTGTCGTCGTCCAGCCTCCCATGGCCGCAAATCTCCTCTACCCCCCACTCTGGCCCCTCGTCGGCATCGCCAACCTCTGCCGAGGGTGCCCGAGAGTAATCACGCAACTGCCGAGACCCCGTTTGGAGTGGGGTCAGCGGTCTTGAGCTTGGTGTGATACCTCACCTCAATGGCCCCGGCGGTACGCCCCCGGGAAAATGCCTGGCGATCGCGGGCCAAGATTAACCCTCGCTCCTTCAGCTGACGGATCTTCGTATCGTCCTCTGACGTGTATCTCGCCTTCCGTGAGCTTGAAGTCGACTTCGAGTCGGCTGGTGGGTCCTCGTCCTTCGGGGACCGACCGTGTGCTCCTTTGTCTCGCTGGGCACTGCTTCTGGGCGGAGGGAACCGGGCCTCGATTCTCCGTCCTATCGTGGCCTCTTGCATGAGTTGCGCATGGGTCCCAGGTGAACTGCACCACAAAAGTAGGCGGCGAACCGTCCACTGTGACGCGCTTGAGGACCGCGTTTCCAAGGGGCCATTCCTCGAACGTCGCGACAGCGTCTCTGTCCGTCTCCGGGTCCCTTTCCAGGGTTGAATGTCGCGGCGACGGCGGGCGGGCAGTGCTGCGCTTCCCCTGGCGCATCGGGCGCAGGGACGACCCTCGAGCCTGTCTCGGTGAAGAGTCGCCGCGATCCGGACGAGTCCGCCGCTGAGAGGTGGTTCCGCCGGTTGCAACGGTGACAGTGCTCACCCTGCGGCGCTTGCGTCGCGGTGGCCGGACAGCATCATTCTCGCTGTGTTCGGTGTCGCTGCACACGCTGGGACAGTAGTCCTCCCCATCATCGGTACTGCAACGTCGATGACGGCTGAGGTCGCGCTGACGCTTGACGCCGACTTGGCTGGCGGGGGGCTGCATAGATGGCTCGGCATTTGCCCGAACCTCCTGTGCTTGCGGCGGCGCGACAGAGCCACCTTCACGCTGCTGTCCCTGGTCCTCTGAAACATCGGAAGGACACTGGCTTCGACGAGGCTTTGGGCGCTGGGTTGTTTGCCTTTGAGCCCGGCTTGCGCGATGTAGGCGGGTCTGCGGCTCGGGTGTTGTTCGGCGGGTGATGGGAGATGAAGTGCGTATCCCGCGTCGTTTGCGCGGTGGCTGGGCAACATTATTATCTTGGCTGTGCCTTGCGACGCGTAACACCTTATTCTAAAGGAAGGAAGTACGGTGAGCATACCCAGCTGCTCCGAAGCCACGCTTATAGGAGTTTAAGATGAAGCTATTATCGAGGTGTTTGGTCTTGAGATTTGGGAGGCGATCTGGAAAAGCCTTATACGCAATAGAGAGCTGGAGGAAGGGAAACATTTGACGGAATATATCTCTATAATCGTTATACAAAATGGAGCGATTATTAACTTATCTCTAGGCTTAGAAAGATACCTTTAGTTACAGAATATATCGCTGCGAGGAGAGCAATGCCTCGACCGTGCTTCAGCTGCGCGCATCTACGGCGCGTTGTGCGATAAGGGGTTGAAGTTTTGGGCGAAATGCCAAAAAAGCCTGTAATGAGGCCGCTAACCATAAACCTGTCGTACACCAGCTAAGAGGCAGTGCGTATAAAGTAGCAACCATCTACCTACCCAACAGTTTAACGTGCAAAAACCTATTCACGGCTTGCTTGCACACCCCATTTTTGCAGGCAGTCGGGTGGGTAGGTAGACAAGGTGGGTAGAGAAGGAGTCTTAGATGCTACGCAAGAACCACATCAACAGCGGCAAGCCACTGGCATTGACCTAATACTCTAGCGCTGGCCAAGTCGCCGCGAGTGATTTGTATTCAACTGCCTCTAATTGCTCGCGCGACGATTAGACGACGCTTGAATTTCGCTCGAAGTGAGAACATAGCGGTGCGCCACAAAGGAAAGGCACGCACGCTGAGGCCCGTATTCCGACCGAGCCGGGTGGGAGGCAGCTTGTTCGAAAACGGAAGTCACCGTTTTATAACGGTCAATTTTACACAGGTCCGTGGGTCACTAACAGAGGGAAAGAGGGACCCGTTTTTGGGTCCCAAGTACCCCCTGTTTTTGACCCCCTCTACCTCGTAGGGCAGGCTTCTAGGGATTGGATTGCACTCCGTCGGGTGCCTCAGGCTCCCTCCCGTCGGTGGCAACGGCGGCGGTTCTGGCGCGGGAGGCGCTCAGGTGCCCCCCGAGCCGCGAGCGGCGCGCGAATTACAGTTACGTATCCGCATATCCGTAGCGTACTGGACTACTGAACCCCGCTCGCTGGATTCCCAGGGCTCTCGCACGCCAGCAGGACAAACGCGGGGATGCATTGCTATGGACGTATTCCGAAGGATGGCCTCGCCGCCTCGGTGGCCGTGGTACTTACTCACAATCATCCTCTTGTTTAGTATCATTGGCGTTTGAAAACTGCCTCCTCATTGAAAATGAGAAAATAATAAAGGCTAAAAGGTGTAACTAGCATACGGAAGAAAAGAAGCTATATCTATAAAGAAAGTGAATAAACCAACATCAAACCCCTTTCCTCCAATTCGTCCGTCCATAAATGGTACATCTATCAGCGCATCGTGAATAGTATAAAAGTTACACGGGGATCCGTTCAAGTCGTCGAATCCCGCAAATAATTTTGCCTGGTCATTAGTTTTGTCCTGCTGTCTGGACTGTCCTGCTTACCGAGGATGCAACCGAAAAGAGAGAAAGAAAAAAAATGAGAGAGTGCAATCGAAATGCAAAGTTCGCCCAGAAGAACCACATGGGACGTGTGGGTGCGTTTTGAAGATGCTCGTGTCGCCAAAATAACTCCAGAGGAAGCGGAAAATAAATGCCTCCAGCTCCTTTTGCGCCGATCCCAAACCCAAGGGGCCATTTGTCCGTCGCACAAAATGCCCGCCCGCCCTTCGCCCGCCGCCCCCGCAACCTGCCCTCGCCGTAAAATAGATATAAAAAAAACAGGCCAGGTTCCGCCGCCGCAAGAGCCTCGACTTTGCCGTTCAGATCCATGGCATAGGCTGGACACCGCCTCTTGCCTGTCGGTCCGTCCACCCGGTGCTCTGCGAGTCTGGAGAGGCCCTGTCCCTGAGCGATGCTTCCGACGGCGGTTGCGCTTCCAACTCGGCGGGCCGGCCTGAGAAGACGCTACCCCGGGGGAACCCTTGCTTCGACATGTGGTGTCCGTCGAGGCGCGGCGACACCTCTTCGGAGAGCTCATACGGCGGAGGAATTGCCCGGTATGACGAGGGCGCTTTCGCCTTGGGAGGCACCGGTGGCGGGATCATCATCTGTCGTTGTTGTTGTTGTTGTTGCTGTTGTTGTTTCCTCCTCCGCCACCGCAGGTAAAAGAATGTGCCGATTGAGATGACAGCCACGAGTACGGCGACCGCGGAGCCCACGCCAATGCCAATCGCCGCGGCCGTGCTCACACCTCCGGAACTTGACGCCGCGGCCGTGCTGCTTGGGGAGTTGAACAATTGTGTCGGAAGCGTAAACGCGGGGCCTGACGTCTGCGCTGGTGTTGATGCTGGTGTGGGAGGAGATGTCGTCTTGATCGCATCAATCGTTAGTACAATTCCAGAGGGGGGGACATGCAGACAGGGCTGCATGAACGATTTTCATCCCTCTCATCTACTCACAGAATTCGCGCCGTCTGTTGTTGATGTTGGGCCCGCCGTCGGGTCGCCTGATTTGAATCGCACTTGGATGCCGGACGCAGTGATGCCTCCCGAGGTCTCGGTCCGGACGGTATAACCGCTGGTTTTCCCGTCGGCGCCGACCACCGTCACGCCAATGACGGCAACCGCCGATTTGATTGACGACGTGCATCCTAATATTTGCTTGTCTGAACTGGTAGGACAGGTGTAGCTTGGCTTGTTACTGGCATTGCCGCTGTGATGGAAAATGAATTTTAGCCGGCTGATATCTCCCCCAAGACTAGCGCAATCAAATTGAAATCCCCACGTACGTCGGACAGCAAATGACGGCCGTCTCCGTCTCCGTCTTCACCTGATTCAGGCTCGAGCACGCTGCCGTGTATCCATACGGACAGAAACCGGGCGAGTAGTAATTCGTCGGCGACGCGTTGTACCCGCTCGGAAAGCAGCTGCTGCTGGCCGGGAAGAGCGGCCCTTGGGTGAAGTTGTAGCTCTTGTCATCGGCAAAGACCTGATAGATCTGCGGTGCAGCCGTGGTGCAACTTGCCGGTTGCCTGAATGTTGTCGTCAAGGGGCCGATGACCGTCATGGTTGTGCCACCCTGCGCATTGGGCTGGGGTTGCCAAACCGTCAAGATCGCATAGGAACGAGCGTTGCGGAAAGGTCGTCACGATGAAATAAAGAAAAAGGACTGGGAGCAATCCAACAACGAACAATACGCCGGTGGGAGGGGGGGGGGGTCGGTGGAAGACTAGGCCTGGCCGCGTGGTGGTATTACACTATTACCAACCCTTCGGTGCAGCAGCACTGGACTTGGCTGGAAGCACACCACACACAACTTCACTTTCATCAGCAGAGAAGGGAGCTGATGGGGGCCGGAGCGGCGAGGGCGGCGGCGTCTCGAAACTTCTGCTTGCCCAGCGCTGGCCCGCCGCGACGCTGTCTGTCCGCCCGCTCACACTCACACGCCCATATCATATCAACAGACCCTGCTGCCGATTATGTCACGGTTTCCCCCCCGCTCGATTTGGGAGCCGTTGGGCGAGTTGATGGGTATCGCGTGGTCAGACAGTTCCCCATTGAGATAGGAGGCGGCAATAACTCCAATAAAAAAGTCCCCGAAAGCCCACTAGGTACCAAAGAATCCGCGGGTTTAGCGCTTATTATCACTCGCCGGCGAGAAACTGTCCTGGCAAAATCTCTGGGGAAATTATTTATTGCTTCCTCATGCCCACCCGTGCATGCCTACAGAGTGTTGAAAAAGTCGCATTCTGGAAGGCCGTTGCGCACGACAGCAGCAGTGGTGGCTGGCTCGCTCTCGGATGGGCTGGACTGGCCACACACAGCAAGAGGTCCGCACCCATCATCGACTGGCCTGAATGGAATTGGCCGCGTACCTGCTTTGCGGATTTATTTTTTGCACGAGCTGACCAGCAGGCTGCAGTGGAAAGACGGGATAGACGGCGAAATGGTCGACAGCTTGCGGGGGTGCAAGTTCGCCAGAATCCTTTGCCGCCGACCTGCCTCCGGAGCTGAAGGGTCGGAGTGCGTGCTCGGAGTGCATGCTCTTGGGTTGCCCTCATTGTTGGGGCAGGGTTGTATCTGAGCACGCATGCAGCCACCCTCTCCACAAGCGCACCTCTACACGTATAGCACCTGGCTCTGGCCCCCGGCTTTTAGTCGGGGAGGTTGGCGATGGTGGCTCGATCTTGTGTCATAAAAGGACCCTTGGCCCAGCAAGAAGCAGGTATCGTGACTCGGTGCATGTATAGCTCTGTTCCTGGATGGGGCAGAGCGGGCAGTGCTGCTGCGTCCTGCATCCCGCCAAGTTGCCGAGTTGCTATTCTTTGTCACTGCGGCTGGTCTCGCTGTCAACAGCTCGTTTATTTTGCTTTTTGTCCCTCTCTCTTTCTTCCCGCTGTCGTCCTTTTCTCTCGGCCTTTCCATTCAGCTTTGGCGACTGGTGACGGATTCGGAAACCCGTCTTATTCATCAGCGAACCGCATGCCGGAGAAAACGATAGTATACGCACACGGACGCCGACGGCGAATCATGTCGGAGCAGACCAGTCAGCGAATATATCTCGATTTGTATTTAACGCCTACTTATTTCGTAGGTGTCCGACGAGACTGCCTGGAATGAATACTGAACGGGCTGGATGGATCCAGATCGCAGTTTGCTAGGACCTGACAATTCGGCGTCCGTCCGTCTGTCCCTCCTGGCCGAGGATAATCCAGGCTTCGGTCAAGTATCGCCCTCGTCACCGACCAGTCTCCCCCGTCACAGGCGAGCAGGACAGACGGCCCAGCGGTGTGTGTGTGACTTGTGTGTTTGCACCGCAATTCGGCGATGGCTGGTTCTTATCGTGGGTGGTGCAGGTGCCAGCCTTTTCTGTCCAAGGATGGTTAGACCGGAGGAAGCTGGGCAGTGATCTGCTGCAAGTTCGCTGCAAGTGCTCAATAATGTCTTAGCTGATTGGCTGTGCTGACCTCTTCCGCCCACCGGCGACCAGTTTGCGGGGCCTGCGCAGAATTGTTCCCCATTCTTCGAAAGCAAGACCAGCAAGTGCTACTGCTAGCACGTGCGAGCTCCTCATAAACAGGCTGTTGTGTAAGTGTGTGCTAAGGCTGCTGGTTGTGCGACTGCCAAACTTGTTAGTCAGATGGTCATGGCCGGGTGATAGTCGTGCCTGCCCGAGCGTTATCGCTCGCGCAATCGCGGCTGCCCCTCCTTCTTGTGGGATCTTGGAAGCCCTCCCTGGCTGTGACGTTTTCTGGTTCCGATACCCCTCCCTCATCAGGGGTCAACTGCGGTACCCCTCAACACTCTTGTGTGCTTCTGGACACTGCATCCGGGCTTGAGTGACAAGGAGTGACTCCCGGCATGACGGTCAGCCCAGCCTTCCTTCCCATTATGAATGACGATCTATGTCGTTGTCGATGATAATTGGCGGGGCTTCAGGCTAAGGCAAGTGCCTGCCTTCCTTGTCTGCAGCTTCCGCGGTGGGTATGAGAGACAAAAGAAAGAACCCAGGGCAAGGTAAGGCAGAGCTGCAGAGCTGCAGAGCTGTAAAGCTCACCTTCCCCCACCAGAGCTCCAAGCTGCTGGCTGCCCGTTTGCCATCCGCCTCGCTTCTCTCTCCACCAAATCTTCGAGTTCGAAGGTCGTGAGGCTTCCGTCCTTCCATGCCATCCCATGGTTTCCGTGCTTTTGTAAGGTAGTTTTATAGGTGCCCACGGAGTACCTTCTACGTGCCTCCCTCTCAAGTTTCCGGCCGGCCTCGCCTCTGTTCTTCCAGGACCGAACACCCCGTCGTTAGGAGCTATGGCTATCCTCTCCGTGGCCATGGCCGCCGCCTTGGTGATTGGTATTGGCTCGGCGAGTGCTCAGTCAACAAGCGAGCACATCTGGGCCTCCAGCGCCTGGGTTCTCTATGGCGAGCTCACTCCCGGCTTCGGGAACATGAATCCGGCCGCCTTGACCCCTCTGGGGGCTCAGCAGATGTATTCGCAGGCCACCATGTTTCGCGCTCGTTACCTGGGCCACTCCTCGGACGAACAGGAGAATGTGACCAGCATTGCGCCCATTGTGGGCATCCAGACCAACGTCATTGACAACGACCAGCTCAGCATCCTTTCCACCACAGACCGCTTTGCAACTGCCGGTGCCCTGGCTTTCATGCAAGGACTCTACCCACCTTTGAACCAGGCTTGGATCAACAAGACTGGCGGCAGTGAGGCCTTCCTGTTGTCCAATGGCTCGAGTATCGATTATCCTCTCGGGGGTTACCAGTATCCAGACATCCAGTCGTCGTCAATGTTTGACCAGGACTCTATATGGTAGGTGGATTCTGGCACGTGCCACTTGAGACGCCTCTTTCGCTCACAGGTTTTACCTTGACATAGGCTTCAGGGCCAGGCGGTCTGCTCGAATTACATCAAGTCGTTGCTAGACTTCGACAGCGACAGCGATGTTGTCTCAGCCCAGGCCAACTCTTCAAAATTCTACAAAGGCGTAGCCACGCGCATTTTCTCCGACTTCGACAGTTCGGCCGTCAACTTTGACAATGCATATGAGTTGTACGAATACGCCGCTTACCACGCCACCCACGACAATGACAGCCAGATTGACTCGAATGATCTTGTAAACCTCCGCCTCATGGCGGCGGAGGAGCAGAGGTTCAGGAACGCGAATCTCTCAGCTTCTGGGAACACCGAGGGCGATATGATCCGAGCCGTTGCTGGGCGGACCATGGCCACCAAAGTCATGTCGCTTTTCGAGGACAACATCAATTCTGCCGGCAATTCGAAGAAGTTCAACGTGGCTTTCAGTCCTCTAGAGCCCTTCATCGCCTTTGCCGCCCTGTCAAAACTAACAGAGGGGGCCTCTGGCGACACCTTCCTCCAGTTGCCTTACCCGGGAGCAACGATGGTGTTTGAGCTGTTCTCGATAGGCGGCGACGAGTCGATTTATCCTCCTACCGACAAGCTTTGGGTGCGCTTCTTTTATCGCAATAGCACCGGCCCTGAGGCCGAACTCACGGCGTACTCTCTCTTTGCCAATGGCGTCAATAACTATCTCATGACCTACCCGGACTTCAAGGCAGCTATGGACCAGATTGGCCTCGCCAGCGCTTCTGACTGGTGCGGCTTGTGTGGTTCCGCCCTTTTCTGCACCAGTTTGCTGTCCAATACAGGCACGTCGTCACCGATCCCGACACCTCGGCCTACCAGCGGTACCACAACCACAGTCATGAGCCCGGCGGTTGCCGGCGTCATTGGCGCAGCTGTTACAATTGCCGTCGTGGGGATCGCAGCCCTTGCAGCCACTTTGCTTGGGGGCGTGAGGTTCCATCGCTCTGATTCAAAGCAACGCAACTCTACGATAGGCGGCTTCAAGGGCGCCGAGAAGATGGCTAGTGACACCGATATAGCGTACGTCCAGGGCGGCGCGCGTCATGAACGGACTGGGAGCTGGGAGCTGCGCAATGGCGGGAAGGGCGACAGCGAGCAGGGAGTTGTCTCAGTTACGCCCGTTGCGCCGGTCGAGCCGGCATCTACCCTCGGTGCGACGGTCCAGGCGAGAGATCTACGGAATCCTGCAAAGAACGTGGACGACGACGCCATCAGCGAAATAGGGCACAGCCCAGTAGATCCACGCGAGTTTTGATGTGTCGTTCGTGCTTAGTCTTGAACAAGTTGGTGGGAGGGACACGATGCATAGGGCTGAGTTCGCTATTTTTTTTCTTGCATTCACTTGATACCCCTTTTTCTTTATCCATAACAGGCATCCATACAATCATTCATACTTGCGTTGTTTTCTTTTCCCTTTCTGTTACTGGTGCTTCTATCATCGTACTCGGAAGAGACGCCTCTTGATCGGATTGCGAACTCGGGGGAAGAAGGCCTGCTTTCTAGTCATCTACTCTCCTGTATGGTACATACTCGTATTCGGCTATGCGGATTCTCAGATGCTCGGCGAGGCGCAGACCGGGGGTGAGGCGTGTTTTACTTTACTGGCTGAAAGGGGACACAGGAAAGCAAATTGAACACGCTCCTATTTGATGTTACTGGTGACCATCACGAAATGTGTTTCTATTGAGCAACCATCTCAAGTTTCCGGAGCCTCGAAAGGAGGTAGAATCCCGAGTTACTTCAACAATTCCCCAATGGCTAGCGGCGTCTTTTTGAAACCGACGTCAGGGCAGGGAGGGCTTACCTTTGCGCGTATTTCGATGTGGGGGTTTTGGACGTATCCTGTTCCCTGATAACATTGCTGTGGAGTGTCAATGGTGAGGCGAACAAAACCAGTCCAGTCCATTATTGTCAAACCGGCGGTCCCGCTTTTGTCACATTGATCATGATGGAATCATGACAGAGTAGACGATGGCTTCTATTTCTATGCCGAGACGGGAGATCGCCGCGCTTTTGCTTTCCTTTTGCCATTTGGCTAGCGTTTCGGGAAGGAGTTGGGTTTAGATCAGATAGAGGCATTTATAGGAAGGAGTAGAAGCAAAGATATCCAGATATACTTACAGAATGTATCTGCGGATTTCGGGTTGAGCTCGGACGTTCTTGCTGCTTCTCGTTGTGTCTCCACGTCGTGTCTTGTCTTGTTACAACATGTCTACATGCACAGTCTGTCTGGACCGTGGTTGAGGTGGGAGGGAGACTTACCCAGGAGGGTATTTTTAGCTCTCCACCCGCTGTGCTGCTGCGTCTGCGTCTGCGTCTGCGTCTGCGTCTGCGTCTGCGTCTACAGTACCGTACCCATTCCGTCTTTCGGGCATCGGCCGACCCCTGATCGCCCGCCTAACCCCACAATCTTGGCGCAACGCGCCCACCCGCACAGGGCCCCGGCGCCCCTGTTGTGTGTGGAGAAGCTCCAGCTTTCAGGGGTTTCAAGAATAGATGGAGAGGTCCCCGTCACGGCTTGGGGGCCGCTACTGTTTGAGATTCGGGGCTGTTTTTTTTTCCTTTTCTCGGGCTGACGACAGCTTGCTTGCGTGGCAACAGGACTCGACGGAAAAAGAAGAAAAAAACAGTTCATCTGAGTCGTGTCGACATCGAGTCTGTTTGGGCGCCGGCATGTCGTGGTTTTATCATTGGTGCCGGGGGCCGGGACGGTGATGGCGTGCGTGTTCCGAAATGAAGTGCGGCCGTCTGGTTCCTGCGATCTCATTCGGTTTTTTTCTGGCTGGCCTGGGCCTTCTTCGGGATGGCGGGGGTTTGTGCATCACGCATCACATCGTTGACAGGGGAGGGATTGGAGGTCGTCGTCATCTTTTTACTTGGTTAGGGGTTCTCTCCTTCTCAGAGCCGGCCGGCTAGCCGAGAGCTATTTCTGGATGTCAAAAACAAAGGCTTGGACCGGGGCTTTGACCTTTCTGGAAAATCTGTGCCCCAAAGAATGGAAGAGTAGACAGAATCGTCCCCTCCCTTCATCTTCCCCTTGTTCGTCTGTTGTTGGAAGATCTAATCTCTCTCTCGCTCGTCGAGCAAAGCAGATCTACTATGCCGAGGAGGTCGGTCCCATGTCATGTCATGTCATGTCATGTCAACGATGCTGTGTGTGAAATGCAGGTCGCTGAACTGAGTTGGTGATCTTCCAATCTTCGTCGCTTCCACTGGCCAGCGAGAAGAGGCCGTGACCTGAAACTGCCGAGGTGGGCGGATTCCGCTCTCCGTGCTGTGCTATACAAGTACATACATTCTGCATAGTACGTGCTGTTGTCCGCCGACTACGACAAACAGGGGTTGGTAAGTTGCTTAAGTCGAGGTTCTCTGTATTCCCGACGACGAGGCGCCTGGCAAAGTTGCCTGTGTTAAGCACAGGAAACCTGGGCAAGGCGAGTTAGGAACAGCGGTTAAGGATCATGAATCCTGGGCGGTTGGGACGCGAGTGGAGCGAATCCAAGACCTAGAAAATACAAGAGTCTCCCCCCTGAGTCGATCACCGCTACTACAAACCCTACGTGCGCGCATTCTTCTGCCAGCTTTACCAGCGACAGACACACACTGAAACCCACGACAGTGCGACATGGCCTTGTCGGCAAGGCAAGGGAGCAGTGCGTGTCGACTCGCAATACTGATTACACGGCTTGATCCCTGTTCGCCGGCGGGCTCCCGTCCCCGTCCCTGATGTTGTGTTTTTCTTCTTTCGTTCGGGCAAAGACCCGGAATATATAAACCAATGCCCAGCGCAAGACTTGGTAGAGGAGAGAGAGTGATAGCGTCAGGCAACTCGTACTGAGCCGTTTCCAACCTTTACCCGTTTCTCGTCGTCTTCTCATCGCGGCCGGTCCGTTGTCCTCTGTTCGCTTTATATACCCCGTTTTCTCTTTTTCTTCCCGACGCACAGCTGCTCCGTCGTCCGAGCCGGCAACCGACGTCTCGCAAGTAGACTTACGCCCCATATCAAGACAAAATGAAGCTCCTCTCCTTCCTCGTTCTGTCAGCCGCCGGATGCGCGCTGGCCCGCCCAGGCGGTGGCGGCGGCGGATTCCGGAACGGCACCACGGGTGCGACGTCGACAAAGGCACAGTGCCGGCAGGTGGCCCGGCTCACCGAGCTCGCCAGCCTGGCCGCGAACCAGACGAAGCTGGACGAAGTGTCCAAGGGCAACGCGACGCGGGCCGATGCGCTCAAGGCCAAGGCGGCCGACGGGGCGGCGCAGCTGGCGACGCTGCAGGCGAACAGCACGCTGATGGCCGTGTGCGACCAGGTCTTCGCGGCCGAGGCCATGGAGGACGCGTGCGGGCGGCTCCAGCGTATGGAGAAGCTCGCGGGCGTCGTGGCCAACGCCACGGCGCTGGACCTGCGGACCGACGGCAACGCCACCAAGTCCGACGCGCTCAAGGCCAAAGTGGCGGCCGACGCGGACCAGCTCACGGCGCTGCAGAGCAACGCGACTCTGACGGCCTTCTGCGCCGGCCTCGACACGCAGGACGCGTGCCGCAACCTGGCGCGCCTTCAGAAGGAAGTCGACCTCGCTGCCAACGCCACGGCGCTCGACACCAAGTTCAACGGCAATGCCACCAAGGTCGCAAACTTCCAGGCCAAGGCCGAAAAGGTACAGGCCAAGCTCGCCGCGCTGCAGGAGAACACCACTCTTACCGACGCCTGTGCTTCTCTCGCATGTAAGTCTTGCCGAGTAGTTCGGCGGCGTCCGCAGCCGCCCTAGAATCCTTCTTCACACATCGGATAGGCTCGGATCCTAAGTGATCTCACAAGAAGAAGAGAAATGTTGACACTGCGCGCGCCATCCATAGCTACCAAGGGCGCTTCCGGGTCGGTCGTCGCGGCCACCGACGGGTCCTCGACGTCCAGCAGCGGCGCCACCGTGGGCACCAGCGGTGCGGGGAGCCTCCAGATCTCTCTCGGGTCCCTGTTGGGAGTGACCGCCCTCTTTGTTGGCGCCATAGCCCTTTGATAGGAAGGACTCACCAGTTGGTGGGAGACAGAGTCGCGGGTGGCTTCCGGCCATCTTCCCATCCAGTGCCCGCAGCATCCTTATGTTGTTGCCGGCGATGTGAGGGCCGTGTCTGCACGCGTGCGACCTTCCCGGAAGAGCTTCTCTGGAGAAGGAAAAGAGGCCAGATCATCTGGTTCCAAGTGTGCCCTTTGTGCGCAAGGATATTCCTGCCGCCTTTTATCGCTGCGAGCCTGCTTTGATGATGACGTGGACTTTTCAACGGATATCCAAATAGGGGGGATGTGTGTGTACACATCTCCGAGGGTTGCTGTAAATAGAATGTGTAATGTATCATACTGTAAATGAATTTATCGTTCGTTTCCAGAAGGTGCGCCATTATAGGGCAAGTAGAGAATCCCGTGGGAATTGGTGGCTTCGGGTTGTGGTGTATCGGAATACAAACTGAATACAGCGTCGCCGGGCACCGCTACTTTGGCCATGGCAGTGCGGATCGGAGCCTCATCTTGACGTTATACTAGAGAAATTGCGGTGGTGGGAGAGGCAGGTGAGTTCCCGGGAACTGAGTTGAGAGGTTTTGTCCGCTGTGGCGATTATTTTGCATGTCAAAGAGTGTGACGAATCCTTCCCTGAACATTGCTCCGCTTCCGGGTGTATCCGAGCCAACCAGGGGGCTATTTACCGTCTTGATCGTTTGCTTAGCTCAGGGCCTGGAACAGGCGTGAGGTGCGTGTGTGTGGCCAAGTAAGTATATCAGTAGGCTGAGTTATCAAAGGCTAGCACAGAAGCGCACCAGAATGTCGCCGTAGCCGCCGACAACTCAACCAACAAGGCCTCATGGCTAATTCCGGCCGATTACGAGATATGTTGAAGGAGGCGGCTAGAACGCGCGGTTGATACTGAGCGATTTTTATCTATGCCGTTAATGACCAATGGAATCCATAGACAAAAAGATGGTTGGCGATGAACCAAATCTTGTAATCTGATGCCTAGGATGAGCTCACACCGACATTTCCGTTCGTGGGCCTCTGTCAGCGATTCTGTTTTTGGAGTGTGTCTCTCTGTGGCTGCCTATACGGTCCAAATCAAGAACAGTGCAGGTTAGGCGGGCAGGCACCAGTTATTCCGCGGGAAGTAGTCTACACGTGTAGACAGGCGCGCCTAAGTTGCCGAGATGGGAAGTTGCCGAGATGGTGGAAGCTGCCGAGATGGGGGATGTTACCACATGATTAACAATTTAGCCGCGTTAGGCGACGCGATGCAGTAAGACGCGCGAGCGCACTGAGCGGAGGGTTGGCATATTTCGGATAAAAAATCCGAAATATGCAGGTCAGTTGCCTTTTTTTTTTCACTCGCTGGCGAGCCGCGAGCCAGCCCTGTCGACCGTCAAGTGGGTGGTTGCTCAGACGCACCGCAATCAGGGGTTCGAATCCCACGCAGGGCATATGATAGATAGTACGTGCGATATGGCTGTCTCTCCACGCTGAAGAAAGTATTGGTCAGTGGATTGTCAAATTTCGGATTCCGTGTGCAACACGCTTCTCTTGATGTCGCCACTTAGTCGCTTGTATTGCTCTGAGTTGAATGGTTGGATGTCCATGTTGGGATACCTCCCAAGACAAACGCCTGTGTACTCGAGCTGGTTTCGCCATACCACAGCCTGGCAACGGCAACGGCTTGGCTGGATCCAGTCTCGACAAGTCTTCGCCTTTGTAGCACACATTAGTGCAGGCCAGTGCGCATGGCAAGGGCGTGGAAGGAGGTAGTTAGGTAGATACCTCTAGAGGTATGGACGAGGTATATCGAAATCAAATTTCATGCGCAGCAGATCGAAATTCTGACTATCCAACCGCATGCTTGTCTTCGTCTGATGAGGACCCCCTAAAATTGGACCGGACTCCTGCAGCCACACCTTTGCCGTTCACAGCCGGGCGGCACAAAACTTGGGTAGGATGCCTCCGAGCCAAGACTTGTCGCACGCCCTGCTCGGAGTGGGCGGCATGACCGGGAGAGCAGACATGATACCCGTACGTATGTGATAGCGGTGGATGTGTTGTAGGTACAGAGCCTCATCTGCCCGAGCTTTGAGAAGGCGAAGTTCGGTCTGCGCGGTACGAACTCCCTATTTCTGGGAGACGAAGGACGGCCAAATGCGAGCAATCAATACTCAGCTCCTCAAACAAAGGTTGAAGTATAAGAGGCCGCTCTGACCGCACGATTCGGTCTTCCTCGAATTCGAGCAACCTGGCTGCAATACTGATAGAGCCTGGTTCGCAGCCCTGATATTCGTCTGCCAAAGGTCTTAACCGTCCTGCCAAGAATCTCCAGTTAGCGACCAAAGAAAGAGCAAGTCCTTCGTTCTCTCTTACATCTGTCGACACCCAGCAAGGGTAAATGTCCTCCACATCATCCTTGTCGCCGATACACAATCCTGGCATCTGGTGTGCTTCTTCCAAATGCCGTCAAGGTCGAGGTTAGTATACTGACCAAGCTGAACAAACCCTCACTCCACAAATGTATCTAACACGGGGTGTGTAGCCAGCCCTCGTCTTCCGAGAAAGCCAAGGCTTTCCGAGACGATAGATTGACAAACTTCCAAGCCGAGCCCGCTCGAGACGGAAACACCCTAGTCGGCGTTCCCGATCGAACTCAGACACCTGATGAAAGCATGGTGGCCATGGCTGAAAAGATCCAGGAGATAATGCGGCCCTTTGACCGGAATAGATAAAGAGATGGACAAGACATAGTTGGTCATGCCGTGGGACAGCGGTTGGAAGTTGGAAGTGGGAGGCTTGAATCGTTCTATCCACACTATTCCTCCACATACGACCATAGGTGCAGGAAAGCTCGGGATCCCGTCCGCTCTCCCATCGATAAACCCGCAACCGCCAGACTAGTAGCTGGGTCGGTGACGACCAGCGAATCCCTGGTGTTGTATGTTCTTTTTGTTCTTTTTGCGGCTTCTTTGTGGTATGTTTTGAGGTTGGGGGTGGATCGTGACGGGATGGGGTGTGTTAGTTGACACCACTGTGAATATAAAATGAGGACTGTTCAGGGCCTGTAAGGTCCTTTTGTACATATCATAGGACCAGCTTTGAGGTAATAGTGAGTTCTCAAAGTGAAGATGTGCCTACCATGTAGGTACCTAGGTACCCCCAAACGCCGCGACTTATGTCTTTCGAGGCCATTTTGGGACCGGCTTGGGCAAGGGAGAAATGACCGGAGACACGTTGCAGGTAGACCCGAGCGTTGTGACTGAATCTCTGGCTAGTGAAAAGGAGAAGATATGCCAAGTGAGGTAGCTAGGGTCGGGAACATCCTAGACATGGAAAGCAAGTACTTGTACAAACGAAACGAGGAACTCCCAAGTGAGTCACAATGGATGGACGACAGGGCGTTGCCATGTCTGAAGCAAACACGCCGGTGACCGAACAGACACGAGAGCTCGAGTTGCGGCGGGTGTGGGGCAGGTCCCGGGAGCGGCATCGGAAGGTGGAGAAGGGCGGCGGTCAACGTCACGGCTGTCGCAATGTGGGCGGTGATGCCCTTTTGAGAATCGGGCGGATGAACTGACCGACAAAGTGCCACATCATGTCGGAACGAGTTGGAAGGCTTGGCATAAGTTCACAAATGAGTCCCATGTCTATCACGAGATGTAGTAAAGTGTCGGGTACTGTACTCTTGAGCGTCGTCTTGCGAGAGGACACTCGTTCGACCGATGGAATATACAGGTCGGAGTATCCCGAAACAGGTAGAGTGAGAGACGACAAGTTCAAACCCTAGCTGGACTGGACTGCTGACAAACTGGGAATGGAATGCGCCCGTTCCTGCCCATAATAACTTCCCGTGTGATTCAGAGCACAGTATCCGATCGGATAGGGCGCCTTCAGCGGGAAAAGGAAGGTGCAGAGAACTAACTACGCGTGTAGCAGTTCGTTACGCGGGCCGTTATGGTCGAGGCAGTTGGAGGCTTGTGTGGAGCTGCAGTTCCGGAAGACAGGGCCGGCGGCAGATCCCCGGCAACGGAAGCAACTGACGAGCTCGGTGCCAAGGACTCCTTCCCAGCCAAACGAGGAAAGGGCAACGCACCCCGCGTGACCTCGTGCTTTCTTCTCGCTCAGGCGCTACTCAATACCCCACCTCGAGAGTTGCAGAGCTGCAGAGTACCGACAGCGGAATTGCGTATTTGGGGCTTTGGGATCAGTACGGACTGGCCCAGTCTCCACACCGATGCACGCAAAGAACAGATGGACACATCAGACTACCTTAGGTCTAGCCCGGGCAGGAGTAGGTAATCCTGCTGCGGCGGCAGAACGGCGGACTTCCGGGGTTTGAAACTCATTGCGCCCAACTTTTTGTCTGTTGGGGAGCCGCGATGTCAAGAAGAGCAAGCAATCGTGCCAAAACTGGGGCGGGGCTCTTTAGATTCACCGCTCACCAATCACCACCACCAACAACGTGCCTCTCCGACGGCATCCTGTCGACAGCTACCCGAACCCTTGTCAGCCCGCCTCATCTTCGGCTCCTAAGGTCTGGATGATACCACCTAAAGAGTGGCCAACAAGTGATTTAATCATACACGCCACTCCGCAGCAAGCGGCGGCCAAGGAGCCGCGCCCCCAACCTCAATGTTCGGAGAATCCGGGATAAATATCGGCAGACAGCCTCCATCCTGGATTTGGTACCGTGCTCTTTGTACATGTACCACTGGCTACGTTGAGGTTTGTGGCATTTCGAGACCACGAAATACTTATATAAAAGAAGAGCAGCCTGCCTCTCTTTTCTCTCTTTCCCTGTTGCCTTGTATGCATTGAGGGATCAGATTGATTCCCATGCGTCTTTGATACCAAACCTTGAATACCTCCCCTTTTCTCTTATTTTTAATCCCCAACCAGGGACGGCAGGCGGTCGAGGCCAAACACCAAAACACCAGACATCATTCCTCAAATTAATTGTTAGCCCAATTGACATTAACAACCACTCGGCCTCTTTTTGAATAAAAACCCAATGACTGCTTCTTCAGAGGCAGCAACCGCAGCTGCAGCAGCGGCTGCGGCTGCGGCTGCAACTGCAGCCGTCGACAATGGGCACCCGCAGTCCCCCATCATCGCCCCTGAGGAACAACAACACCAAACCCCAATCGCTGAGATAAAGCCAGCCAGCCCCACGGCTGTGCAGGGCGGGCAAGACCACACGGCTGAAACGAAGCCGGTCCTCTCTGCTTCAGCCCAGACGGTTGATGGACAAGGCCATATGTCTGAGAAAAACCAAGGCGACCCCTCGCCAGTTCAGAGACAGCAAGATGGAGACCAAACCCATATATCTGAAAAGAAGAGTGAGCTTCCGGCGACGACAGCAACAACAAGAACAGAAGGCGAGCGCGCCAGCAAAACAGCATCAAACTCCAGCATTACCGATGAGGAGGCAGCGGTAGGCTCGTCGATTGCACCACCCGGTTCGGACGACGTTGACGGCTCGCCGAAGCTGGTGCGCTGGAACGAATCCGGCGCCATCATGTACCGGTTCGTAGCGACCAACAACTCGTTCATCCTCAAGGGCATGAGCGACGGTGTGACAGGAGTAAGCCTTCTCCCGCTCCACGGCCCGAGAACGAGTGGCCTGTTTACCGCGGCCCGTGTGTGCTAACTTGGGTGACCTCTTCAACAGGCTTTAATTCCATATGTGAGTATAAATGAAGATGTCCATATTTTATCTGAACCCAGCCAGGTGCCTACCTAGTGTGTGCCCCGGTACTGACATGCCTCCCCGGGGCTTCGTTTAGATCGAGACATACTACAATATCACGTACACAGTCGTGTCGCTGGTATTCCTGGCGCCCTTCGTCGGGTACCTAGTGGCGTCGCTCGTGAACGGCATGGTACACCACTATGCGGGACAGCGGGGCGTTGCGGTGATGGCGAGCTTTTCGCGGGTAGCCGGGCTGCTGACGTTGGTGTTCCACCCGCCGTACCCGGTCCTGCCCGTAGCCATGCTGTTTGTAGGCTTCGGCAACGGGCTCGAGGACAGCGCGTGGAACGCGTGGGTGGGCAACATGCACAACGCCAACGAGCTTCTGGGCATCATGCATGGCGCGTACGGCCTGGGGGCCACTATCGGCCCGCTCATTGCGACCGCCATGATCACCAAGGGCGGCCTGCAGTGGTACACGTACTATTACGTGCAGCTCGGGGCCGATGTCGTCGGCGTGACCCTGCTCATCACCTCCTTCTGGGGCGCCACTGCGAAGGCCTATCGTGAGTCGCACAAGGTTCACAACGGCGGCCAGCGCACAACGACTCGGCAGGTGCTGCGCAAGCCTTTCACCTGGCTACTCGCCGTCTTCCTGCTGGGCTACGTCGGCGCCGAGGTGTCGCTGGGCGGCTGGATTGTCACCTTTATGCTGCGAGTACGCAACGCAGAGCCCTTCATTGCCGGGCTCAGCGTAACCTTCTTCTGGCTCGGACTCACCGTCGGCCGTGTCGTCCTCGGCTTTATAACGGGGCGCATCGGCGAGAAGCTAGCCATCACCATCTACCTGGGTCTCACGGTGGTACTGCAGGTGCTCTACTGGCTCGTGCCCACCTTTGCTGCGTCGGCCGTCTTCGTCACCTTTCTTGGATTCTTCCTGGGCCCGCTTTTCCCCGGCGCCATTGTCGCGGCCACGAAGTTGCTGCCGAGCGACCAGCACGTCTCGGCCATCGGGTTCGCCTGTGCGTTTGGCGGCGGAGGCGCTGCCCTGGTCCCGTTCGCCGTCGGCGCCATTGCCGAGATAAAGGGTGTTTACGTCCTGCAGCCGATTGTGCTGGCTATTTTGGTCACCATCTTGCTGCTATGGTATGTTTTGATGGTCCCCTCCGCCTTCCTTCTCCTGTTCCACTTCTGCGAGGCCCAGCTTTATGCAATTAACCCTCAACACCGCCTAAAAATTGAAAGAAGAAGAACTGACATCATCGGATAGGTTGGCTTTTCCCGGCGGCTTGCGGAGAGGGGGGCTCGAGCGCGCTCGGGAAAACCAAGAAGGGGTCGGCCACGAAATCGGGCAAGCGATCCGGTGGGCGAAAGTCAAGGCAGGGAAAACGGCATAGACTTGCTCAGTCCCCCTAGCCCCGTGGCTTTCCTTCCTGGCCTTGATCCCGCCGTTCTCAATCCTGGACACTTTCAGCACTGGGAACTATTTCGCCGCCAACTGCCGTCGCCGCCATCACATTTAAACAAACCAACGAGAGTGGCCCTCTACCGGGAGCAGGGATGATGGGTCGAGACGTGGCAAGTGCCTTGATTGGGGAGAGGCTCGCACCCCGCCTAGTAAAATATCAATATCGCTGTTGCATACACACAGCAAATTCGATACGAAGGTTGGCCTCGTTGGTATCAGGATACAAGTCTGCTTGGATTAAAGGACAGCAATATACGGATACGGAGTACACCAATGGTTGCTATATATACAGCCCACAAATGAAGCGAGGACTTTTGTGTTACGGGGTACATATAGCGAGAACGGGGTCGCTTTGGGGCCCGATCTCTATCGTCATCTAGAGCGAGTCGTCGGAAAGCAATTGGATGAGTGGCCTGGAAACAGGGGTTTCAACGGCTAATTTTAGTCATGAAAGTCATGAAAGTTAAGAACAGGAACAACAACAATGAGTGGTGTCAAAAGGCTGGCATAAGAGAGGCAGTGTAGTGCCCAACCAGGAGACATCCGAATACAGGGTGGTAATTTTCAATTTAATTATGGTTTAATTCCTTCTCAAATCAAAAGCAAAAGGGAAACTTCGCAACTCGCAACTTCCTCTCTTTGATTGGTTCCACTTTCGTGGCTTGAGACACGTGACTGCGCGTAGATTGCCAACACGTTCCTGCGATCAATTAGGGAGCGACGGTTCGAAGCTAAGTTGCATAATTCCCCACCACGAGCGCACGCGGTCAGTCTGGCGCCAATGCTAGTAGGGGACAACAAAAATGGCGCCAAGAAAGGAAATCCTCGATTCCGAGGACGAGGGCAGTGATCTTAGCCCCATTGAGGACAACTTTGACGACGGCGACGACATGGAGGGCTTCAAGGACGCCGACGCGCATCGCGACGAGCTCCCCTCAGCCCCTGCAGGCGAGGAGCCCCGCGACGCGCCCCACGACGCGACGGCTGTCGACAGAAGCACTGGCTCAACCGACATGTCTTTTTTCCAGCGCATCTACAATGAGCAGTCGGCCGCTGCCAATGTGCCGCAAGAAGAAGACGGGGCGGACCCGGCCAGTCGCCCCTTGCGCTCGACAGCGACCGACGTGTCTCTGCCCGCGCGCCGCACCAAGCAGACGGCGCAGGCCAAGGGCTCGTCGTCGCTCACCTCCGTCACTGACCCGGTGCCGGCGAGTCGCAAGGCCGCGAGAAATGCCAACGAGGCCCGCAAGACGGACGTCATCGATCTGACCCTGACCCAGGTTACCACTCCTAGCAGGAGGGAGCAGCCCGTGGTCCGTGCCGCTGATCCGTGGGAGGTGCCGAGCAGTCCTCTGCCGTCGACACTGGGTCCCGGCTCTTCAGTCACCAGGCCGCGCTCGTCGCGAGTCGCAAAGACGTACGGGAAGCGCAAGCGAAGCGGAAGCCTGCTGTCCAGCCCCCAGTACGGCGCACATGCCACCCCCTTCTCAAACGACATGCCGCCCACCCAGGACGCGCACGACTTCCCAGACCAGCCCGGTGTGTCGTCGCCCGCAGAGCCTAGGCCCAAAAGGACCAAAAAGACAAGCACCCTCACGCAGCCGAGCAACGCGCAGCCGAGTGAGGACTCTATTCCAGTGGCTATACCGCAGCTGAACCACGACGGCCCTGGCCGGCGCTCCCGCCGCCAAGCCGGTCGCGGCAAGGCTGGCACCTCACTCGGTTATGACTCCACCGTGGCCGACGCCTCTCCATCGCTGTACATTGCGCCCAGCGCTTTGACTGCGAGCCAGAAGCAGGAATATAAGACGGTCAGTCTGTCGTCCGAACCCGTTCACGACGACTCGCTGGTACCAGAACCGTTCTTGCCGTTGGTTGGCCCCCGGTTCGACGTGGCCACGCAGCAGCAGCAGAAATCTAGCGGCGCTACAACCATCGCCTACACAACTCCAAGTCGATTCGGCTCGTCGAGGCCGAGGATACCTCCGAGCGATAGTGTGCTGCCCGAGGAGGCGGCCGTGCTCGCCGAAATACCAACACAGGCAATTGCAGATGCATATCAGGTAAGTTTACGTTTAAATACTCCCGTTCTAGTCGGCTGGGTTGATCTAACATATATATTTTTCTTTCTCTGTAGCCATCGTCCCCTGACATAATATCCATTGTTCCGGCGGGTGTGAAGCGGAAGAGGACCACGCAGTCCACGCTGGGTAGCATTCATATGTCTTCGTCCCAAGCAGATCCTCCACCCGTGACAACAAGCCGCAGTTTGAGGAAAAAGAGAGCCACCGTTCAGGAGCCGCAAGAAACGTCCTGGGACGCCAGTCTAGATGAGCAAGCCCAAGAGCAAGCCGAAGCTCAGGCTTTTGCGGTTGACGTGCCAGATGGCGGTTTACTTGGCGTCGAGGGTGACGCCCATTCAGCGAAGACGACACTAGATTCTAATGACATATCCGCCGGCGCTGCTCCATCCCAGCCCGTTAATGTCGGGGACTCTGTTGAACCTACCACCGTGGCTCCAGAAGAGCAGCAGCCCGTCGCGCCCATGAAGAAGCGGGGGCGCAAGAAAAAGGAGCCTGCCAAAATTGAAGAGGGAGCCAGTGCAGAGGGAGACTCCAATGATCCGCTGCAATCAGCCGAGGACAGCCTGTCAGCAGGTGCCGAATCTCTATCCATCCCTGTCCCAGACACAATCGCAGAAGAGCCGGCCAAGAGGAAGCGGGGGCGGCCGCGTAAGTCGACTGTCACCCAGCTTCCCGTTGAGCCTGACGCCGTGGAGAACGACGAGGCCGTCGACACTGCCCTCTCTGAAATGCCACCGGAAAACTCACAACCGGTAGTTCGTGCCCGGCGGGGACGCCATAGGAAGTCACGCGTGAACGACAGCGCTGGCGAGGACGACGACGCGGACGGGGATCACGACCAAGACTTTAATGAAACCCCCGCAGATGAAGATGAGGGGCCTAATGACGATGACGATAACGACGACGAAGACGATGAGACAAAGGAGAACAGTTATACCACGAGTAATAGTAAGAAAAGGGGCAAAAAGGACACCAAGGCCAAGAGCAATAACAACAACTCGAAAACGGCAAAACCGAAATCGACCAAGGCGGCACCTCCATCCAAACAAGACATCCCCACCCCCGCCGCCAACGACGGCAAGCAGCCTCTGCCTGTCAACACTGCTGCTGCAGCCAATGAAAAGGCCACAGCCACCAAACCGCTCGAGGGCAAACCTGTTACTGCGAGCGCCGCCGCCGCCGCCGCCGCCGCCGCGGCAGCAGCAAAGGTGCAGTACCGCGTGGGCCTGAGCAAGCGGTCGCGCATTGCGCCGCTGCTGAAATCGCTGCGCAAGTGAGTGAGTGAATGACTAGCGGGACGACGACACAAAAACAAAGGAAAAGGGGGAAAAGGGAATGAAATGGTATCATGTGCGATGGGCACGATTGCTTGCTGTGATAACACGCTTGCTCGGCTGGGTTGCTTTTGGTCTTTGCAGAGAGTGGCTCTCATGCGTGGGTGCGTGCTTGCATGTGTCGTGTTTTTGTGTGGCGTTGCCGTCTGGCTGGTTGTTTGGCTGGCTATAGTATGTGAGCAAGCAAACACGCGGAATGAGAACGAGAGCATGGGAATGTGGATGAAGACTCTTTCAATCGCAATGTCCTTACCTTTAAACACACATACACACGCACATATATAGATATATAGATATATATATGTATTGTATATACCCAGAGGCCGTCACCGGTCAACACGTCGCTGGGGGTGCGGTGAGCAAGGAGGAAATGAACCACCGGGAAACAATGAATTGGAGGGGAAAATGACGGCGGTGCTACTGCTGGAATATCAAAAACAATGAAGAAAGAAAAATAAGAAGAAGAATCCATTTGCTGACATCACGGTGCTATATAAGGTAGCCATCTGCATTTACGAATCTCCTTTGCGCTATTCTTCTGAGGAACCTCGTGCAAAGCAAGACGCAAAGTGAAACGAGGGTGCCATTCTTGGGTATACCAAGTTAGCTGGGTCAAATAATCATCACATGTTGGTCTGTTAAGCTAGCCGTCCTATTTTACCTATCTGTACGGATATAGTAAACACGCACAAGACCGCCCAACTGGTTGGGGTTTTGCAAGAATCAATGCCAGAGGGGTCGAAGAGGCGGATATTATCAAGTACGATATAAACATCATTATCGTCATCATATGTACCTTGACCTTCAAACTCCTCCAATCTGATATAATATAGGTACATTGCTCATAAATACCCTACCAAACAACACACGCTCCTAGGCCTTAGGCATATAATACCTACCTTGGAAAAGGCAATCCGCATTTAGTCGGCATCGGTGACCCCCAGGCCGGCAAGCACGACGGTGGCAATGTCCATGACCACGACGAGCAGCCAAAGCAGCCAGGCAATGAGGGCAACCACGATGTGGTTTTTCATGTTGGCCGAGCCCGTTCCGTCGTCGGACGGGACCTGCATCATCCTGGAGCGGCCCGTGTAGTAGATGAGGGGGAACGTGATCGGGATGAGGGCGATGGCCAGCAGATAGTTGCAGGCAACCAGGGCGCGCGACAAGCCGGCCTGGCCGACCGACACGGCTATGACGAGGGCGGGGATGATGGCGACGCAGCGTGTTATCAGGCGTCGCAAAAACGGCGAGATGCGTAGGTTCAAGGCGCCTTCCATGACGATCTGGCCGGCCATGGTGGACACGATACCGGCGGTTATGCCCGAGAAGAGGAGAGACACGGCAAACAGGGTGCCAGCCGCCGGGGAGATGCTCGTGGCGAAGAGGTTGTACAGGTCGTACAGATCGTCGCTGATATCGACGACATCCCCTGGATCCCTCTTGTCCAGGTCGCCGCCGGCGGACCCGTCATCGCCCGAACCGGTGCCTGAGCCTGAATCCGGGGGCTCCACCCGATAAAAAGCAGCACCGGAGATGATGAGCAGAGCCGAGTTCACAAAGACGGCAACGATGAACAAAGTGGTGGCCAACTCGGCAATAGACCATTTGAGACACGACTTGATCGCACGAAGCGATGGGCGATAGGCTAGCGAGGACGAGCTCGAGGCTGGACTGCCCAGAGGTACGAGACTATGCTTGGCGTCAAAGTCGTAGAGACGAGCACGCGAGAGGGCTGTCCCAACGTACAGGGCGTGGGGCATCAAGGTTCCGCCGAGAATGGCGCACATTTCGTACAGTCCAGTGGCAACAAAGACCTCGGACGAGGGAACGAAGCCGCGGAAGACATCGCGAGGAGGTGCAGTGACCATGGAGAGGGCTACGCACAGAGTGATGAAAAGAGCGCTGACCAGCAGGGCAATGAAGATCTCAAAGAGGCGGATACGACGCAACTCGCCAGCCGGCGTGTAAAACAGGAGTATCAACAGGGTGTCAGCCACCGAAACGACACAGGCAGCAGGGAGAGGCAGGCCTGGGATCAGGATATTCAGGGCAATCGCAGTGCCAATGACTTGTCCAAGGTCTGTGGCGATGATGCTGGCCTCAGCAACGACATAGAGGGCCAGCTCAAGCCAGCGCGGAAGATAGCGGTGGTTCATCTGGGCAAGGTCCATGCCGGTGACGGTGCCCAGTTTGACACATAGTGACTAGTGGCCAGTGTCAGCAACGGAAGGGGGGGGGGGGGGGTAAGAAGCGAGGACTAGAGAGGCACCGGCTTACCTGGATGTAGATGCCGATGATGTTGGAAAACAGCACCATGAACAGCAGCTTGAACTGGAACGAAGCGCCCGAGGAAATGGCAGTCTGGTAGTTATCCGGGTCGACATAGGCGACGCTGATAATAGCACCGGGGCCGAGAAACTTGAAGAACTTCCAAATCCTCGCCTTTGCCGACTTTGCATCCGACTCGGTGGGCACGGAGCCGCGGTGCCGGTAGATGGGAGTCCCTCTCGCGGGCTCTACGCCAACCAACGACTTGAGAAATGCGAGCCATGGCGGCTCGCGGCGTGCCGGGGCCGGCTCGCTGTAGATTGACGCTATTTCGGCTAGCACGACCTTCTTCTCGTCGTCCTCAACATCATGGCCGGTGGTAGGATGAGGGGTAGGTGTGGCCTGGATTGCGGGGTCGTCGACCTCGGGAGCGGCCATATGTGTAAGTGTGGGATGATGGTCTTGTCCGTGGTGATGCCCGGCTCGCACCGGACGAGCTACCTGCGTAACTGGGCCCTCGACTCTGGCACGTCAGGAAAAAGCGATTCTGTAAGAAAAAAAACCAGGCTTGGCAACGTCTTGGATCAGGAACCCGGCTCGCTGAGGCTCCATGGGGTTGGGGGGCGAGCCATTGATATAAGGGGCACGGGAAGCGAAGGTGTTTGCTGCATGGCGCGATTCTTGCAAGGTTGCAATGGTGGTTGGTCTGGCCTCGACTGGTCAGAGAGGGCACCGATAGCCAGATATAGTATGTAGAATTCTTGGACTAGCCACACTCGAAGTAAAGGAGGTTTGGCGAGATGCGGACGCGGTGTGAGCAGCCGCTGTTGGCGCGATGTGCTCCTCCTTGGATGCGGGTAGGTACAGTCACTGAAAGCGGGAACAATTATCCAAAGACTCTAGCTCGCTCACACATGAGGTACCTATGCCACAGAACGTGCAAGGAATCGCTGCGGACGTGTGAAGTACGTATTGGAGGCAAAGATAAGGGCGTGGTTGGCAAGAGGTTGATGAGACGGAGCCACAGTGGGTTGCTTTGCGAGTGGCCACTCACCAGTCCGAGTGGCTTGCAATGGCTTACAACCTAGGCGCCATCGCCATGATTTCTCTCGTTTATCGATGCCCTCCTGCAGACGCAAAGGCAAGCCAAAAGCCACTTGTTGATACTGGCCATTCCTCTGAAAGCTTGGCCGGATTGTCTGTTCCGATCCTCTGCTGTAGTACTTCGTAGAGACATGGCTTTAATTACTTGCTCCGTCTGGACGAGTCGGAGACGGTTCTAAGTCCAAAACCTGTCAAGGCTGAGAGTCTCTCATCTGTTGCTCTTCACTCGGATTGACACCCGGTCTTGTTGTGGTCGTGGTCGATGAGAGAAGACCGAGTCGGTCGATTGCAGAGGCGAGGGACAATCATTGGGAATGAGAATTAAGGGAATGGACTCGGGGAAAGTCATCCGGAAAAGACTGGGAGAGAGCTGGTGTGCGAGTCCTAAACTGACGGTGGGGTTTCTATCACCTCACAGTCTTCAAGGTGGGAAGGAGCCGCCTTCTCAGTCAGAGTCTCGGCCCCTCCCTGGGAGATATTTTTGCACAACACGCCTTCTTAAATTGGCACTAGCCTACCTAATTTTCATCACGAAGATTAAGATCTGCTGATGAGGCGTGCTGTTTCACTTTACGCTCCCGCTCAGGAAATCCCGAGAGCTGAATCGAAGTCTGTACGACAACTCGACCACCAAATTGTCTGAATATTGATGAGCTGCAGAGGCAGTCATGCAGTCGCCCATCAGCCACCTCACCGCTAATTGGACCAAACACCCCCTGGACTGACGGCAATCCCGCCAAGGCGCTTCCCTTTTCGGAACAGAAAATCGATAAGCCGATGCGGGCCCGCCAGGTACGGGAATGCGTTTTCGTCTCAATCTCGATTGCTTGCTTGCCCAGGTGCATGAGAAGCCCGGGATCTAAATACATGCCAAGCATTTCTGACCTTCGAGTCCCGCGTCCGCCGCCCCCAATTCAACAGCCAACTGCCCCCCCTGAAGGATACCGCGCTCGATTATCCTGTCCCCGCCCTTCCGGCGCCCTCGTTGCGGCGCAGGTCAAAAAAAAAAAATCAATACCCGTGCCTGACTTTGTTGCACGTCAGCGAGCATTGTGCTTGAGTCTTCAGTCTCCTCGTCATGCCTCATTGGCTTACACGCTCCTTAATTGTCCACTCGCGCGCGACATGTTGACGTCTGGGTGTCTATAAGGGGGATATTGTTCAGGTTGCCCGTGGCCGATCCGTTCCCTCCGACTCTGACGACGACGCAGTCCGCAGCATTTCGTATCTAGGGCAGCAATTTGCCGATTCCACTCGTTAACAGCTTCACGGTGCCCATCATGCCGAGCGTCGACGCCCTTCTCTTCAGCATCTCTTCCTTCATTGCCGGGCTCTTCCTCCTGGAATATGGCGCCGACAAGTTCATTGACCACACGGCTGTGGTGGCCAAGCGGCTCAACGTCTCGCCGACGCTTGTCGGGCTTCTCACCTGTGGCGCCGAGTGGGAAGAGGTGCGTGTGTGGGAATTGCAGAGGCCCTGCTATAGAAGAAATGACACTCACAGGACGAGTTAGCTGACCGTGTGCTCTGTGCGTAGCTCGTCGTCATCATTGTCGCCCTGAGTCAGAAGAACTCGAACCTTGCGCTCGGAAACCTCGTGGGCTCGTCTATCGCCAACATACTCGCCTCCTTCTCACTGGGACTCGTGTTCATGAAGAAGGCCGAGTTCGACCGCAGCTCCAAGATCTACAGCACCGTCCTCTTGGCGCTTACCTCGATGTTCTTGGTCCTCCTCGCGGTGGCGAGGTCGAGCCTCAAGTGGCTGTCCGGCTCTCTGCTGATAGCCGCGTTTGTTGTCTACGTTGCGTCCGTGGCTACGCTCATCTACCGGGGCACTCTTGCGGCGCCCGAAGACGACTCGGACAGTGACAGCGACAGCGACTTGGATAGCGACAGCGATAGTGACAGCGATAGCGAATTTGACAGCCATGCCAGCGATAGCGACGAGGACAAGGTCGGCGGCGGCAAGCATGCCGAGACGAAGGACAAGGTCCGGGTAGACGAGGAGCAGGGGGGCCGTCGCCGTTGGAGCAACGCCTCCGGACGCCAGTTGAGGCTCACGAACCTGTCCAAGAAAGCTTCGCGACCGAGCTCGGGCAAGGTCATGGTCGTCAAGCCGGGCAAGGCACGGCCCAAGCCGATGCGCCACCACCTCTTGCGGCTGGCGATGGGCCTCGCGGCGCTGCTGGTGTCGAGCTACATCATTGCGCACAGCGCGTCGACCATCGGCAACGAGCTGGCGCTGTCGGGCACGGTGGTGGGCACGACGATCCTGTCGCTGGCCACGACGCTGCCCGAGAAGTTCGTGGCCATCATGGGAGGCGTGCGGCACCAGCCGGGCATCATGGTGGCCAACACGGTGGGCTCCAACATCTTCCTCGTCACGCTGTGCGGCGGAGTGCTGTTCATCTGGGGCGACGCCGGCCAGCTCAAGCTCGGCTTCACCCTCTTCGAGGTGTTTGTCATGTGGGTATCCGCGGCCATCATCTTCAGCATAGTCATGGTCGGCGGCAGGCGCTGGATGGGCTTCGTCATGCTTTCTCTCTACGTGGGCTTCTTGATCGTCGAGCTCATGAACGGCCACAAGCTCGACGACGACTGACGAGTGGGTTCTCTGGTTGGGGTTGTCACTGTTACATACATATTGAGGGTTGTGTATTCCCCTTGTTGGGGTGGAGCTATGGAGTGTTTTCTATTTTCTGGGGAGGATTTAAGCCGGGTGGGCTTGGAGAATGGCATTGTTCTGCACTTTATCGAGCAGAAACTTCATGTACATGATTTAGAGGAATAGATCGGGCCAGCTAAGATCGCTCGGCCCGTCAGGTCGCTAATTAGGGTGTTGTTTCATGCGGCTGATCGCCATCAAGCCGGGAACCCCATGTTAGACTATGTGCCTATCTTTGCACTCGGCAGATTAGATGAACTATCCGTACATTGGGCGACGTTTCTGGGACGAAAAAATAACGTTCTGAGACGTAAAGGCTTGTTGTCGTCAAATGGGCGAGGTGAGGCGCCGAATGCAATGGGTTGGGGGTGCTGAGTAACCTGTGATAGGCCAAGTCGCGTGGCCTGGTCCAGGTCCAGGCTGCCTTCCCGCCTCACCCTAGAGCCTAGCTAGAGCCTAGCGCGGTGGAGTGGTTGCCTGCCGACGACAGCCACAGCTAACCACGTCATCAGTTCGTCCAACACTGGACGGACGGCTGTGAAGGCTGCCATCTCAACGGCTAGCCCCGAAACTCTGGCCTCGCCTCGCCTCGCCTCGCCCGTCCTTGACCAGACCTAAAACATGTCTTGTTGGGGCGACTCAATTTCGGACGAATCGAGAAGGCCTGGGGGATAGATAGCTTCATTCTTTTCATGACACGCGCTCCTCCCGCAGCCGGTGCGTTGCTGTCGTTGCCGCTGCCGTTTTCGTTGTCGCTGTCGTTGTCGCCGTCGTTGTCGCCGTTGTCGCTGTAACCGACCCAGCCGACCCTCAACGGGGCTTTTCCACGGCGGCTTTGTCCTGTCACTGGTCCCCACGTCGCGCCTGGTTACTCAACAGATCACCCGACGGTATGCTTCCTTTCTTTTGGTTCCCGAAAAGAAAACCAATCCTGCAGGTTTTTGCTCGTGCGACATGTCGTTCGTCCTGTGCACAGCAAAGCGTTCGCCTAGCTGCATGTCCCAGCATGGCTGCATGGCCTTATTTCTCGCCCATGGCCTGCTCTGCTCTGCGAAGACGTGCTGCTCGTGGTCAAATTGACTAACACATAGCTTGTCCCAAGCAGCTTGGCTCCCTCTCCTCGACGGCCGTAGCCGAAACAGCAAAGACCATGGCGTCGGCCAACCCAACGCACACGTACGGGCCGGCATGTCGGCTGGCGCCCACGGCCGACCAGGAGCCCGTCGACGGACTCGAGGGCATACCACGCGTCGACGCCCAGTTCTTCTACTCGTCGCCAATCTCCATTGACGACCCTCTCTCGGCCGTCACCATTGCAACCTCGACCGACTCCAAGTCCTCCCGAGCCCCCTTCCGTCCCTTCTCTCCAGGGGACAATCTTGCCCTGGAACGCGCCTGGCATGGCTTCGCCTCGGACCGGGACCGGAGAAATCACAGACAGGCCCAGAGAAACCGCAGCCCCAGCCCGTCTCTCTCCAAAGAGAATGCCGAGAAGCTATCTGCCATCGTAGCCCACCTCACGGCAAAGCACAAGGAGAAACACGACCGCGAGGGCCAGGCTCCGCGGGCCCCTCTCGACGCCCCTGACAGCAGCGTTCCCGTGTGCTGCCCGGAGCTGCTGATCGATGCTTCGGCCGAGCTCAGAAACGAGTTTTGCGCCCTCACCCGCAAGCGCCAGCAGTCTCTCAACCACGAGCGAGTTGTCGAGGGCGTCATGGATCAGCTCAACCGCCTGCGATCCGACCCAGACATTGCCGAGGCAGCTAGTTCCGCCGCGGCCTCGGGTCTCGTATTCGGGACGAGCCCCGGCCAGAACCTCATCGAGATTAACGCCTCAACGACCGCCAACGAGGCCCAGCTTCCGCTGCCGGCCAGTGGCTTGATTTCACCCAGACCACCCATGGTGGACGACGGTATCTCAGGCAAGCCGTTCATCCGTGTCGAGCCAAGTCTGAGGTCACCAGGCATGGCCCTCCTCGACAAGCAGTCCAAATCCTTGCCCGAAACAAACGCTCAGGCCAAGGCAGAAAGTGCTAGGAACAAGAGACCCAGGAGTTCTACAACTGTCACGACAGAGACGGCCGACCCGGGGTCTGACTCGGTTGAGATATCTGTCGGAGTCTCGAGGCTGCACATGGTCTCGTTGCCTGTCCTTCAGATGAAACCGATATATTGGTCCCCCGTAAACGATATCTCCATAGTGTTGAGAGCTACGTGGTTCTATAGGTAAGGTCGAGAACAGTCACCACGATGGTCTAGGCTAACGTAGTTTGCAGGGACTCGATGGCGCCTGTAGAGCCTGCCGTGGCAAACCAGCTGGAGGCCGGCTATCGAGAGCTTCGGGCGTGGACTGAAACCTGGTCTGACGAACTCAGATCCGCGTTGGACGTCGGCGCTCTCGGTGAAGAAAAGGTGACACATCGGCTCTGGCCTGATGTTTCTGACAAGCGTCTGAAAAGCAAGTGCGGGTTTGCTCAAGAGCCGCTGATATCCTGTGATCCCTTCTGCGCTGCCAGGTGCTTTCGCGGAGAAGCCGCTGCCGAAGGCACCCTGGAGCCCGTCGAGCCCGAAGACGAGGCGTCGACCTCCCCGCCCGAGCACAGGAGTTATGCCAACTACCATGTCATCTACAAGGATGCCTCCGCTGCATTCCTCCTAAAGTCCAGTCTCAAACCATCGGCCTACTACGGACGGAAGCCGGTTTCTAAGATTATGAAGGGCCTCACGGTGGGCATCCCCGTCGTCCGCGGCTTCGATGCGGCGAAGTGGGAGCGGATGCACGAAAAGCAAAAGGCTCCGAGCGTCAGGGACAGCAGGCCCACGGTGCAGGCCACTGCTCCGGGTGAAAGCGCCGAGCAAGCTGGCTGCGCGGCGTGCGAGCTCCAGAAAGACCGTGGCCAGGTGACGGATCTGATCCTGTTCGCCCACGGAATCGGCCAGAAGTTTGCCGAGCGAGTCGAGAGTTTCCACTTCACGCACGCTATCAATTCGTTCCGGAGGGAGGTTAATGTGGAGCTCGAGACCCCTGCCGTCAAATCAGTCCTCCGGCCGGAGCAAAACGGCATCATGGTGCTGCCGGTCAACTGGCGCCATATTGTGAGCTTCGAAGACGGCGGCCCCGCGGAGGACGAGGGCAAAGCCCCGTACGCGCCCGAGGGCTTCGGCTTGAAAGACATTGAGCCCACCACGATCCCTGCGGTGCGGAGCATGATCTCGGATATCATGTTCGACATCCCCTTTTACATGTCGCATCTCAAGCCCAAGATGATAGCCGCCCTTGTCGGCGAGGCGAACCGCGTGTACCGGCTCTGGTGCCGCAACAACCCCGGCTTCGCAGAGAATGGGCGCGTCCACTTGGTCGCCCACTCCCTCGGCAGCGCCATGGCCATCGACATCCTGTCGAAGCAGCCCACCTACGTCCCGCGTCTCGACCTGGCGGCCAGGCCCGCGGCCGAGACGCAGCACTTTGAGTTCGACACGACCAACCTGTTCCTGCTCGGGAGCCCGGCCAGCTTCTTCCTGCTGCTGGAGAGGGGCGGCCTCGTGCCGCGACGCGGCCGCCTGAAGCCGGGCGCGGACCCGGTTGACACGGTAGCCAAGGACGTGGTCGGCGACGTCGGCATGTTCGGCTGCTGTGCGGTGGACAACATCTACAACATCCTCGCCAAGGAGGACCCCATCGCCTACCTGCTCAACGGTACCATCGACCCCGCCTACGCGGCCAGCCTGAAGACGGCGTACGTTCCCAGCACGGCGACGTCGCTTCTCAAGTCGGTCGGAGACGCCGTGCGCGGAATGGTGGGCGTCGGCCCGTCGGCGGCGGCGGCGGCGGCGGCGGCGGCAGGCGACAACGCAGCCGGCGCCGCGGGCGACAAGAACAACAGCAGCAACCCCAAGATGCCGTCGATGCCGCGCCTGCCCTCGCAGCTCGAGCTCGACGTGCACGACTTCTCGCGCGAGGAGATTGCCGAGCGCAAGGCCTTCCTACTCAACGACAACGGCCAGATCGACTACTTCCTGCGCTCGGGCGGCGGCCCCTTGGAGCTGCAGTACCTCAACATGCTGTCGGCCCACTCAAGCTACTGGTACAGCCGCGACCTTGTTCGCTTGCTCTGCGTCGAGATCGGCCGCGTCCCCGGCAGGGAGAGCACCCTCCCCGCCATGCGCGCCGTCAAGGCCGCCAAGCTGCGCGTTGCGCCGGCTGCGGGGCCGCGGACGCATATCTGACCGTGGTCTGTGGTCTGTTTCTTTCTCTCTTTTGTTTTTTGTGATTGTTATGGGTGCTTTCAGCCGGTTTCGGCCGAGCGAATGGCGCAAGGCGTTGACAGCATCATTTCCATCATCAACAAGAAACGCACAGCGCTCAGTGGTTCAACATTATCATTGTTATTAATACCAAGAAAACCCCGGGGGTTTTGGGGGGGGGGGTGGGACTCTAGATTCGGTTGTACTTTTATTGTCTCATGGGACGGCGCTATCTGCCTACCTATACACAAGACGAGCGGTGGCATCATAGGGACTAGATCTACAGATCATGTATGGAGTACGATAGGGGAGTCTGTTTTTTTTTTTTTTTTTCCCCTTTCCCCCCTTTTCGGGAGGGGCGGGGACAGGGGTAGCGAGCGGTCTTTGTTTTTTATCATGCACTCGCCTTTGGGTTTTGTTGGTTATTGGTTTCCTTATATACCCAGCTTTTCAGTCTCGTCATTATAGATAGATGTAGGTTTTGGATGTATTATTCCTCTTATTTTCTATTCTTTCTCTTTCTTTCTCCGCGGTCAGACACAAGAAGATGTGTGTGTGCGTGGCGATCCATTTTACTTGTCAATAGACTGATGACGGGAAATGGTCGCTGGTTGGTTCCCGGCCGTACTGGACTAGTAGCTGGTGAGACAAGGCTGACAAGGAGCAACAACAACAACATTCGCTCGCTCACTCATTCATCACGGAATCCTTGTCCGTTCCATCCCGGCGTTGAAAGGAGGCCGAGACCCGCCCAGCCAGGGGGGCGTGTTTCTATGTCTACAACATGTGTGTAGGGTGGGCGGTGGCGATATACCTATCGGCCGGGGGGGGGGGGGTTTCTGACACTCCCTCTTTTACATAGTAATCCTTATTATGACATGTCTTGGAGCTGATTTTGCCCGTGATTCGCTCGGCGTCTTTTTTTTTTTCTTTTTGTGGTTTAATCCTATTTATTCCGCGCAAATCGGATTCGGTCTCGCAACCCGCATCCCGCATCCCGCGGATTTGGGTTTTTTTTTTGTCAAAGGTCTCTCCAATCGCTGGTTTTATTTTATTTTATTTTATTTTATTTACAGGGTGTTTAAAGCAAACCAAATAATCAGACTTACCACGGGAGGGAGAAGGGTTCGTTTTGGGGGGGGGGGGGGGGGGGGTTCCCCGGTAATCGCTTTTTTTTTCTTTTTTCCTCACACACTTGTTAGCTCTTCCCTCCCCAGTTTGCGGGTTAGTATATATCAGATTCTGTTTCAATATCGATTTCGATTCCTGCGTGCCTTCCCGCGCGTCTAGTCTACGCCGCCTGATATCACGGTCGTTTGGGGAGAGTGTGGATTGATGGATGGATGGATTGGTCGCTGCATCTTAGACAGAGTCAGATGAATGGACGGACGGACGGGCTTGGCGAGCTGTACGTACGGATCTCTGTACATACGGTATGCGGTCTGGCAGGTAACTGCGATGCGTGCTCGACCAACTTGCCGTCCGTCCATCCGTCCGTCTGTCTGTCTGTCTGTCTGTCTGTCTGTCTGATGTTTACCCCCCGGGAGGGTGTGGGGTGGTATGGCCTGGCGGCGGTCGCGCCTCGGACTGTGGACGCGGGACGGTCATGGTAGGATTTCCCGAGCCTTGGCTTGGCATTTATCTTGTCCATGTCCGTTAGGCAAGAAAAGTGAATGAGTAAAATACGCGGGTCCTCACCTCTCTTGCAAGCGGTTGAGACAGAAAACGCTCGGCCGTATTTGGTTGCTGGGGTTTGTCGGCCGGGGCGCTGCTGGCGGGGGCCTTCCGACCCGATTCCCGGCCAGGTCCGGAGAGCATCTATAACGCTACGGATATCAGTCCTGCGGGCTCAAGTTTGTCACTGACTGTGAGCGGGGGTTTGACAAATATGTAAAGAATACTTCTATTTCATTTTTATTTTTATTCTAATTTAATTCATCTCTGAGGAAATATCTCAATGTCGAGTATTTGCAAAGTAAACAAATCCAGGGGTGCCATGGCGGGATGCGGGTGCCCCCGTCCGGATATTCCGGGGTTTAGCGGTGTCCTTGCCCGGGTTTCTGCTGACCTGCTGGGCACTGAGATCCATCACTTACAGCACACACAGTGGGAGTGGAGTGATTGAAGGATTCGGACTTTGCATGTCCGACGCTGCACGAAACTCTGCATCCTGGCGGGCTCTCCCGTCCGTCCGTGAGCGAGTCGTTTACGATTTCAAATCTGCTGTGGCCTGCCGAGCTGATTTGCTGACCTCTGGCTACTGTTTGCCTATTGCAGGGCTTGCTTGTCTAGCAGGTGCCTTCCTTTGCTGCCGTTGGCCTCGAACATGAATTACAGTGGAGTGGGGAGTGGTCTGTTGGTTGTACCTGCTATTATAGTGACAGCAGTTCTATTTGTCAGACTCGTAGCGCACGCCCCCTCCTTGATCTTTGTTTCCTCATCGAGAAGAGACTCGGAACTTTGACTCCGAGGCAAGAGAACCAACAGACCAACAACGAACCAACTGGACGGGCCCCACGAAGCGCACAACACAGTGATACTACCGCAGATGCACCATCAGAGTGAGACAGAGACAGAGCAGCAGACTCTGTCAGCCACATCAGCAGTCTTTGGCGTTTGGCGCCGTAGCATGGCGTCGCCTCGTAGGGCTCCGTTAATTAACTCTCACCACGCCAAGACTCCGAAAGGGTCGCGTCGAAGTTCAAGGGACAGAACAGAGCAGCCAGGCCAACCGAGGCCCGGATTGGGGATCTTCCTTACTTCAACTTTCAGTTTGGTGCTCCTGATTTGCTGATGGGTTTGCAGCTACTGTATGAGTCGTCGAACTAGTAGCAAACAATGCACACACCTGCAGGGCGACTCTCAAATACAATACCATACAGAGCGGAGCAATCAAAACAAGTGTTGCCTAATCCGGTGCGACACCCACCCGGCTCCCCCCCATCCCACTCACTCTCACTCACGCTGTGTCACGTCTGTTGGTGACGGAATCGGCAACGCCAACTGTCGCACAATGTCGACATGCAAGGCGCGCATCCCAAATCCGGACATGTCTAAAGTGTCTCACCTTGATTCCCTAGAAGAAAAAAGAAGAAAATAATTTAAGCGATCAAATCTTTTAATTTTAAATGCAACAGAGACAGCCGCCTTCCTGGAAAATTCCATTACTTAGGATGATTGATGCATGCAGCTACTGCATTGACGGCAGCTTCGCAGAGTCTGGATCGCAGCTGGCTGCTCCCACGTTCCAGGGCCGGGGAAAGTCGGGCATGACCGGTGGCTCGGGAGCAACGCCCCTTTCTCCGCCTTGTTGACTAGAAGCCAGTGGCCTCTTATGGCATTCTCTTTGGCTGGACTGCTGGTGAGTTTAACATTGTGCAGGAGACGACAAGCTAATTCATTTTTATAACCACTCCCTACGGCTTCAGGGTATCGTGGCCAGAGTGTGTTGTGTGACTGTAAGACAGACAAAGTCAACAGTTGCCAGGAAGTTGGAATCTTACACACAGGTTGTCTGTCTCTCCTTGCTGCCGCCTGCTTTGACGGCAGTCAACGAAGTTCACACATAGTCTATCGGCATCTCAACCAAGTGTCTCACCCTCCCTCTGCTTGCCGTCTTCTGTTTTGCGAGGGAATACAGAATGCCTTCGTTTGTCAACAGCCCCTTTCAGGTGCCACTGTCTACTGCCAGGGTAACGCCCGTACCTGAAGCTCATTAACCATGGCGTCGCAACGTAACCCCTTTCGGCGGCAGGTACGTCCGCTGCAGAACAGAACAGACGTCGAGAGACTCAACCCGAGCACGACTCGGGGGGTTCCATGCCCGCCCTCCTATGCCAAGCTCGAGCTCTCTCAAGACAGCTCACGGCTCATGCAGCACGCAGCAGCACTGCTCCCCCGCCTCCCCGAGCAAGAGCAAGCAAAAGCAAGAGCCGAGGTATCACTGCCGTCGCCAGCAGAAACACAGCCAAGACTCCCGTCTCTCTGGCTCGCATAACCTCCCCCGCTCCTGCCCCCTTTCTGTTCGGGGCGGAACATATCAGCCCGACCGACTCCTCCCCCAACCTCGCGTCGGCAGATACAGACAGACAGACAGACAGACAAACATCCGGCATCCAGCATCCGATGACGCGCGGGGCCAGGAGCTCCCAAGCAAGCAGCCTGCGTCGCGGGGCTCGGGGGGCGTCTCTGGCTGTCTGTCGGTCTGTCTGATCGCTGGCCGATAAGGAAGGGCAACGGACGAAGCAAACAACGAGCAGAGAGAGACGTCTTCTTCCCCGCCTCCACCTCCACGTTCACCTGCATTCCTCCGCCATCGCCATCCAATCCCTTCGTCCTGCCCTCTCCACAGCTCCTCGGGGATGTGGCCCTCCATCCCTCCCTCCCCCACGCTCCATGTTTCACACTTGACTAGCAACGCCGAGATGGGATAAGCCATCACGACGACGACGACGACGACGACGACGACGACGACGAACAAGACCTAGAACATACACACACTTTCTCTACCCCCCCCCACACACACACGTCAAAAAGACGCACACACACCCACGCACACTCACAGATTTTGATACAGACCAAAAAAAAGACCAGATGGCGTGCGGTAGGAAGGAAGGAATATACACACAGACCTGAAACACGAACAAGAGCCGACGGATGAGGCGGTCGAACACACACACACACACACACACCAATCACGTCACCAAGAAGGGCGTAAGTGGCAGCTGTGATAGCGTAAACAGACCTAGGTCTAGGTTTGGGTCTGGCCAAGCAAGTAAGCAGACAAGCAGGCAAGCAAGCCATCGGGCGGCCATGGACCTTGCTTGTCTTGTCTTGTCTTGTACCACACCGGCCGAGGCCAGGCCAGGCCATCCAGGCCATCCACCCATTTGCGGCGTCAAGTCATGTGTGGGTAGCGAATAGCCTGCAGTCGCCCCGGGGGTTTGGTGTATAGTGTATAATGGATGGTGATGATGATCTCTCTCTATTGAGTCTATCTATCCACTCTTGCAGAGTCTAGACCGGACATCTCGAGGTCTCCCTTCCAAGCCCAGACAGAGAGAGAGAGAGAGAATCCTTCCTCTCTTTGCAGTGAGCGACGCCATCTCCACAACCTCATCTCACTCCACGTATATCTCTATCCATCTATGCGTCTCCATGTCCCCATTATTGGACACATATGTATCAGGAATCCTTTCCAAACGTATGAGTATATTGTATGGTATAAGCGGGCTCCAGTCTCTGCTTCCGCCGGCAGGCAAGTCAGAGAGACACTCGGGCAGGCAGGTAGGCAGGCAGGCAGGCAGGCAGGCAGGCCGGCGGCGTGACGAGACCAAGTCATAAGATAAAATAAACAAATGAAAACAGTAAAAGTAGCTGTGGCTTTTTATTTTATTTTATTTTTATCCCATAGAGCCAACTCTGCCAACCAAAAAAGAAGCACGCCCCCGGAAGAGGAATGAATTCCCATTACGGCAACCTCGACGATCCCTACACAGACATCGCGCCTGTTCAGCAAGGTCTACTCAGCAAACCGTGCTGTGCTGCGCTGTGCTGTGCCAGACGGCGAAGGAGTCTTCTGGGTTTTTCGTTAGCTGCTGGGGCACAAGCAAGCAAGTACATGGCCTAAATGAGGACACATAAGAGACCCGCCCAGAAAAAAGGGGCGGCGGCGCAGAAAGAAAAGGGGCGGGGAGGTTGTTCGGGGGCGGAATGGGGGCCAGAAGACGAGAACACACACACACACACAAAGACCCCGAAAAAGAGAGAGAGAGAGAGAGAGAGAGGGGGGGGGATCTTAAAAACATGCAAGAGACGCCGTAGCACGTAGCACAGAGAGACCAAAACACCAAGATGCTAGCGCAAGCAGCACCAAATGCCCCATTCAGTCTCCCAACAAGCCCTCCACGTACGCACACACGCACACACTCTCCCAAACACACATGCTCCTACTGCACATTCATCCTTCGGAAGTGATAGTAATCATCGCCATCACGACGCTTTTGTCGGGCGTTGCGCAGGAGGGTGGGTTGGGAAAAACGCATCGCGCCCAATCAATGCCAGGCCTCTCGATGCAGACTCTGGCACTTTCGGTCAAACCTGGAGTGTGGAGATGGCTTCAGCAACCCCTCCCTGGGACGTGCGAAGTCTGTGTCTGCGTTGCACGGTAATATGCTGCGTAACACACACACTTGGCTTGGTTTAGCTTTTGTCGAGACTCGGCCAACAACCCGGGGAATTTTCACGACGCCGCCCAAAAGAGGTATCCCCGCGCCATTAGACTGCGAGGCAGAGGGAGGTCCATCACCCGGAATAATCGGCTGTCCGTGCTGGCGGGACAAGGCAACCATCTCTTGTGTTGTTGGCCGGCCTCCGAGGCGGGAGACCAAGAATGGCAACGTCCTAAGACGGCCTTGGTGCAGGTTGGCTAGGGAGTCCAAAGTCTTTCCCAAGTCGCTGGTTCGTGCGAGTACCTGCGGACAATGCCTCCTAGAGGTACTGCATGATGGCCAGCCATGCACTGCAAAGTACGGAGTACTACGTGCCCTTCCTCCTTGTACACGCGGTCAGCTGTATATCCGCGAACAAGAGCGAAGAGAAGGGGGTAGGACAACAACAAAAACAACAACAGTAATGGTGAAGCAACCTGCCCCCTCGCTTCACCTTGCCTCACCTACCTTCTCACCTACCTTTACCGTAGTGCCTGTGCTCGTACCTGTACCTGTGCCTTCCCGTCTCCTTTAGCCGCGCGGCCAGGCACCGCCACTTTATGCCATCGCAACTCCACGTCGTCCCGCCGTCCTGAATATTTGCGTGGCTGTGCTGCCAGATACATGAATTATGCAAAGTAGCTGCAGCAGTGAGCGGGAAAGGTAAGAAGACCAAAACCCACGGGGGTCGAGGAAAGAACAAATAAAACATCAAGCTTCCTTGCAACTCTCCCGCTCCCGCCCCCGCCGCTTCGGTCCGGTCGAAGAGGCCAAGGAGCAGTGACTCAGCACCCCGTCTGATACCCACCTGCCTCCCTCGGCTGCTATGCAGCCAATTACTGTTAGGCAGACTGCCATGCTTGGCCAAGGCAGGAAACATGTCAAATTTCGAGACGAGACAGCACAGTGTAGCAGCGAGTACCAGGGAAGAGCAGAGGAGTGCATATAGCGTCACCCGTCACATCACGTACGTGCGTACATACGTGCCGGCCGACGTGCACAGAATGGCGGACGTACGGACGGGTCGCCGAGCAGCTCTGTGGACGGACGGCCTAGATAATTAACTCAGTCAGTCGGATAATCCAAACAACCAGCCAGCCAAGATACCAGGACCCAGCCAAAGGATCGACTGATTCCATTCGCGCCACACGCCTACTGGGGGCGTTTTGTCTAAGGCATGTACAAACATACATACCTGACAGATAGACATAGACACGGGATCAGCCACGTTATATATATTGACGGTAAGGGCCCAAGGCGGCGTTTCTGTTCTCGATATGCGAATACAACACTGCAAAACAGTCAGTGAAAGAGATACATATGGCATGCCGCGCGATGCCATGCATTGCCATGCAGGCAAACATACACACGACAGAGACAACCAAGCAGGCCGGCGAGGATGCGCGTAGGTACGTACGTACTATGACCGAGCAAGTAGGTAGTAGCGCACTGTAGCAGTATAGTTGTCCTCCAGGTAATAGCAGAATATCGGCTGCGATAAGACACCTTTTGCCTGCGAGGGTATGTATCCCTTGGCACCTGGTAGTTAGCTCGTTCGCGTACTATACCTAGATGGCAAGACAACTTGCGATGGCGCGCCCGCTAGACCCATCATCACCTAGGTGAATAGGCGTTTCGCACCTTCGGGTAGGAGGAAAGGGTCGGATAGGCAGGTGAGTAAACACGTAGGTAGATTCGGAAGCTGTCCTCTCCCCGGCCCCCATCCCCCTCGCCCGGCCTTTTCCCCAGTGGCCTAGTCAACGCAGGAACCCCTCTCCCTGCCTCCCTCTTTGTCTGGGCCGCCCAAACACAGCTCTTCGCGGGAGATGGGTTCGGGAGAGGCCAAATAATACCTTCCATTCTGGATTTGGTGTTCCTTTCTCGGTGCTCACGGGAAGGGTACCAGGGCAGTCGGGGGTTTGAGAGCGGCTGCTGTCTCCTGCTGCTTCTGCTTCTGCGCAGTGCCGAATAGGTCCTTCATCAAACAGACGGACCCTGGCAGTACCAAACATGCACCGATCGGTCGGCTGAAGCACGGTACGGTATGTACTGTGCCTCATCTCCAACACAGACAGCTGCCAGAAAATCCTTTCGGCACGTCCCAGCGGCCAGGGGCAAGCTAGCAACAAGCTGGCCCTTCAATTTTTATCTCATATGAGCTGCGACCTTGGCTGTCTCCCTTCTCCTTGGGTGGGCACGCCCTTCTTCCTTCGAGCCATCTTTGCCGCTCAGACGGTTGAGCCAGCTTGGATGAGCATGGGGGAGGCGTGGGGCCGCCAACGCTGCCGACATCTTGCAGGCGAGGTCAAGAATTTCCCTGCTTCCCTTGCCAAAGCCATATATCGGCGACTTGGAGGCCGTACTCGTGGTGAGGGGATCTTGTGATCGGCGAGGGGTCAGTGAGAGAATGTTCATACCACAATCATGGGGTGGGATACCCCTGCCAGCGTACCTCCCTGGCCGCCGGGGAAGCAGGATTCCTTTCCTGCACACGCCCAGCGCCCGGTCTCGAGGCCGCGCATGTCATTCGTCTGAGCTGCAGATTCCAAAGGTCAAAAGACTTTCATTTCCCCGCTCACATCAAGATAGAAGAATGCCCTTCCACAGTCATGGCGTGAGGGGGTCAAGTTGATGTTTCATGCACCAAAGCCAGTCGACAGGGAGTGAGATCAACCCAGTTCCCCAAGCGATCCTTCTTCTCCTCCCTCGTCTGCCACTGACCTGCAGCATGTGGGGGGGACAAAGAGAGGGGTGATTCCAATTCCAACCGGTCCTCAGGGTTCCCCCAGCTCTGTCCAGAGGGAAAGAGCCCAGTATGCACACGATCTCAGCAGCCAGGCCAAAGTGGCGTAGAAGCTAAAATCCAAAAATAAATACAAACCCTGAGAGACCGCACATAGCACCCCGGAGCTACGCCGTTCTCGCCGTCTCCGTGCCGCTTTCCCCGTTCGACGAGCGAGGTGAGGCGAGGCGAGGCGAGGCGAGGCGAGACGAGACGATGGCGACATGATCTCGAAGAGTACGTGTATGTCTCGACCTCACAGTCCGTGGTCCGATTTGGAATGGCTGAGATTGAGAGCATTTGGTGGCTAAACCTAGGGGAGGGGGTGTAGCCGCGGAGACGCAGGTATTAGTCACGTCACAGTACAAGCACAATGGCATAACGCTCCCCCTTGGGAGACAGACGAGCGCGAGGCGGTAATGGTTGCATCGAGCCTGTGATGTGTTGCACTGAGCACGACCCAGAAGCGCGATGTGCAGTAGGTACGAACTAGAACAGGGGAACTTGTGGTGAGTTCGTTCCGCTCTAGCGAGTCTTCAGTCTCTTGGCTGTCCAATCGAGGTCTGAATGCTGAGGCTCTGCCCCAGACCTGCATGCCCTCGACAATCGGTATCGTCAGAACCTTATCAACCACACCAGGAAGTTTCGTGCGAAACAAGGAGGGCAAAGGGGAAGCCTGCACGACTGGGGCGCACATGCGCTTGGAATCCACGGCCAGTCGGCTATAGGACGGCCCTTGGGTGATATACCGTGACCTTCTAGAAAGGATTCGAACGAAAAGACGTTGCAAATATTGGGTGCCAGTGCAGGCATCGCGAGCCGTGTTTTCTCCACCGTCCCATCTCGAATGGCTCCTACAATATGCCTTCCGACGGCCCGTCCCACGGCAGGCGAAAAGGGATTGAGAATGGCATCCGGCGGCCGTAGAAGCCCCAGAACAAAAGCCCATGCATCGTTGGAGGGCAAAAGGCCTCCTCTCGTGCTCAGCCTGGGGGTGGAAGCGACAGCAGGCGCAACTGCCCGGACCCGATGAGCCGGGCCCGAGGATCTGGAGCCGGTTCCGGGTGGTTGAGAAACCCTTGACAAAAGAGAAGGCCCTGTTTGGCACAGCAGTACATAGCAGGGGAGAAGCTTATCTGGGGGGATGGCGTCCCCAGCTCTGTTTGGCCGCCGTATCCACGTGGCTCCCCGTGCGGCCAAGCAGATGGTGGACTTGTCGCGTCATGCAGCGCCCCTTATCTGCCGGACGCCATCTACCGCACCGACAAGCGCCATTTTACCCCCCTTCAGAGAATTGCCCCGAGGTGAGCTGTTTGCTCCTAGCGAAAACTTGTTCCAGATGCCGAACTGACCTGAAATGGTCATGGCCCTGCACTGGAGTTGCAACCGTTGGATGGTCAGCAGTTCCATCTCCTACGCGGTAGCAGCAGTGTTGTCGAGGAGGCACCCCCAACGTGACAGCTGCAGCATTAGCGCATCGCATTGCAGCGCAATTTGAAATTCGCATATTCGCCAGAGCGAAAACGCCTAGCAGGCCCACCCTTCGTCTTCACTTGTCTGGATATGCGATGCTGAAAGTCGTCACACACCGAAAAGACTGGTAGGCTAAATACGAGTCGTGTTCACTGCGCTCGCTTTGGCCATGCCCTGTGAGCAAGTACGCAAGAGCGTATTTACCGCGTCCGCCTTCGTCACCTCTGAGGGAGAAAGATGACGCAACGCCGACTCTCGTTGATTTCCTTGCTTGTGGCTTGCGACGAGAAGAACATTTCGCTGTGCCGTCAAAAGCGCCATCGAGAGGAAGCGCCAAGCACACTAGGACTACTTGGAATCTTTTTGCGCGACACGGGAGCGGGTTAGTAGCAGCAGAGAACCGTCACCTTGGGTACGGATATATCCTGTATGTGCGGTGTTGCAGCCTCATTGATGCCGTGCAACCCGGTTCCACGCAGTGTCAGGGGCGGCTCTTGGACCAATCGTAGCTTGGTGGCTCGCTTCACACCCTACCGTAAACTATCAAACGCCTTTTGGATGCGACCAATGCGACGACGGTCGAGAAATCGACATGTTCTCAGGAGAAACGCGTCCGAAAGAAATCCGAGAAACCGAGTGGCGACTGACGATGACACGATGGAAAACGGGTGCGGGGCAATCTCCCACCGCCCCCACTCTCTGCCAGGAAAGGTGGCTCAAAGGCCAGGGAGAGCAGAGACAACCAGCCGGCACTGCGTCGTTGGGGGCCGAAGGATGAGCAATAGTGGAAGGCAAGTGACGCGTCTCGGGTCGTTTAGAGCTCGCTCAACTGAGACTCTGAGAAGCCGTATACTGGAAAGAGAAGACACGACACGGTTGGCGCAATGCTCCACAAAACATCGGCAAGAAACTTGGCTTTTGGACTGTCGGTGTCTTTTGGAAGGTGCCGATATCGTTGAATCTGACGACAATGTTGCAACGGGATGATGACTTGAATAGCGCAGCAGGCCAGCCGACCGAATGATTGGACACGGTCGCACGGGGGGCCAAAGGCCAATCAATCGCACTTCCGACCTGGTCGGTCAGAAAACCCCGAGGGTATCGCCTGGTAAGGCTGTGCTGTGCCTGGCCCCGTTTCGCAATCTGTCATCTGGTTCGCCGAGTTCCGTGAAGCTGAGGTGATTGAGCTGTCAGTCGGGGGGTCTGAGAGCATTTGCTGCTTGGTGAGTGGTTTGTGCGTGTCTGGGCGAGAGCCTGAGAGAGATGAAGCGGCCGGGGCAAACCTGGTTTGTTTGGCAGCAAGCAGCAGCAAGCAGCAAGCAGGCATGACCGATGGCCGAACCATCCCCCTAAAGTAGGTAGTATTCCACATCATCACATCATATCATCATGAGGTACTCCGTATCCCCATCCTCGATTGTGGACTCGACAGGGTCACAACAGGCTGATTTGGCCCTACACTGGGAAACTAGGGCATTTGGTTATTTCGCCCCGATCGGCGGGTTCATGCAGCATACTCCGTCTTGGTATGGTATTTGTATTTGCTGCGTGCGTTCGGATTTGAGAGTCGGCAGCCCGCGCGCGGGTGTCCATTTTGGCTTCGCTTACTGCCGCCGCGAGGGAGTTCTGTTTCCGCAATCTCGGCCGTTTTTCATGTACACCTGTCCCGGGGTAATAAATGGCACCTCGCCAGGTGCTAAATGGCAAATTGCCAGGGTGTGCTTGTTAGTGCGCTGGGCAGAAAGTCTAAAAGTTTCTAACAGCGGACCGAGGTGCCATTTATTACCCCAGGAGAGGTGTATGATCAGGTACGGATAGGCGCAGCAACACCGAGTAAATCGCGTGTGTGACGGCTTGTTCCGCGCCCGCCCGCCTCCGCCGCCCAGTGCCATGGCCCATGGCTCGATAGTGGCTTTTTTTGTGGGAATCCTTCCATCAAACTGTGCGGGCCGTTAGCAGGTACTCAAGTGCCGCCATCAAATCGGCCCCCTTTCCCCAGCACTACTCCACAAACGCGATTGCATCCGCGGGTATCGGCTAACAAACCGTGGCGTTTTTTTGTGATAGCCAATCTATAGCTCCTGTCAAATAAGGCGACGACGAGACGGGACTGACAGTTCGTGGCTGCTGTCAAGCGGGCGCCCGCCCATCCCCCCGCGACTGTCGCTTTCAAAGCCGCTTATTAACCCAATCGCTCCCAGTCGATGCAGGGTATACGGCGGGCTGCTTGCAAGTGAGCGGGCGGACGGGCGGGGGGTTGGGCTGTTTGTTGGTTTGTGTGTATTGGGTATTGTACGAAGTCGTTTGTCGTTTGTCGTGCTGGGTGTGGAGAACAAAACAGCTCTGCTCTCCCAACTCTCCAGCCTACCCGGGTCAGATCGGCGCGACGTTCTGTCGGCCCAGGGTTGCGCTGCGTTGGGGGTTGCGTGGTGTTGTTGCTTTGCAGCGACGGGTAGCAGCCAGACCATGATCAACGGTCGCGCGACGTTTTGTGGGGCACTCCCAGTGGGAGGGAGGTCAGGTTGCTTTTCGAACGTCCGTCGGTTCGCGGTTGCTGATCTGCTGCTGCTTCTGGTGCTGCTGGTGATTTTCAGCCCCCAGGCAACCTCCAAACCGGACCACACATGTTGCTTGTTGCCTTTCCATAAGCTCCTTCCATCTTGCCAATGGAAAGGCTACTGTGTAAGGCAAGAGCTTAGTCGCTGCGGGACTTACATGGCATGGAGGAAAGAGCGGACTTCCGACCAGCATGGAATTAATTGACTGATACTGGCAAGAGCACTAGACCGTACCCGTACCCCGACCCCGACCCCGCCGACCGACATGGGTCAAACCTTGCGAGCTATGCAGATTGCAGGCCCTCCCGCTCTTGCGACTTCTGGCAGCTTCGTGTGTTTGGACGACCATTGCTCCTGCTCCGCTCGTCAGACTCGCTGGGGGAAAGCTCGAGCACGCCCGGGGGCACCACCTAATTTCCATGCTGCCCGCGCGTGCCCAGGCGTGGGTCTCTGTCCCTTGAGAACCAACAGCCGACCGATGAGAGATAAGCAAGAAAGTCTGGACCCAGATGGAATCCAGGCAGTAAGGTAAGGTAACCAAGGTAGGCAGTGGAGGTTCAACCTACCTGGCACGTAGTTAGCATTTTAATATGATATTGTGCAAAGTGGAAATCACCAACATGGAGTGACGAAGTCCCGTGGCAGACCGCGACTTTTTCGTGCTGGACTAAGCTAGCAACGCTAGTGACGCCGTTGGGCCTCCTATTTCTATGTTTAGACCACCGACTACCTCAGATACCTCAGGCATCCGGTTAGGTTGTTGCAACTGCCCCTGTCGCGAGAGGCTGTGCTAGAACGAAAGCTAACAAGCCTGCGCTGGAGCTGCTGAGCTAACGAGCTCGTTGCCGACTGCGGGGGAACCAACGACGCATCAAGTTAAGCTGTACAAACCCCTCCCAAAAAAAGCAACGAAAAAGAAAATGGGAAAAATTGACCGATTGTCACAGCGTGCGAACCCAGACCCGCGGAGCCAGGAGTCCAGGAGGCTGCGGCACAGAAACTGCCCCAACGATCCGATCTAGCTCAGAGCCCCTGCATCTTTTTGTCACTCACCTCTGTGTTGGGGATGTTGGAGAGGTGGGGGGGGGGGGGTGGGATACTATTTCGACATCATCACAATGGGCTTTGTGTGAGAGAGAGAGAGAGAGAGCTTGGAGTTATTGTAATTTTTTTCTTTCATTTCTTTCTCTTCTTCTTTCCCTCAAGTAGGGGTAAATAATAGCTAGCTAGTAATAAGACTACGGCAATAACAAGATATAATAATCCTCTTAGCGCGTCTCTTCCTCTTTTACACTGAAAAAAAAAGAACGCCGCCGGCCCCAATGGTTTCTATCCTGTGTGTGACAACATGGACAAAGAAAAAAGAAGTTGTACAGGATGGGTTTTTCTCCTTTTGCCGCCTTTCGGCCCCCAAGAAGGAAAAAAGAAGACATGAAAATATGTCGCTCCCATATATGCGCCCTTTTGTCCAAAAAAAAAAAAGTCGGAACGCATGTATCCCATTCGAAGGATCCCCTCCCAATTCCCATTCCCGAAGTTGCCTGCCGCGAGGGACAAGAAGAAGAAGGAGAAGAAAAAAGAGTACAGTATTCATACAGAGCGTTGATCAGAAAAAACGTGAATCCGTTGTGCGTTTCCCACCGGCAGCCCCCCGTAATCAAGCGCCATTTTTGCGCCGTTTGGTATAATTCCCGAATAAACCAACCCTCCCATAGAATAACAGAGTGTATGAGATAGAAAAGGGAATAGTAGTACTTTTTTTTTCTTTCTTTTTTTCTTTTTTTATTCATGTCGGTCGGTCCCCAACCAATGCATCACCTCCCCCAGTGGCTCTGGGGGTGGTCGCCGCCCGCGAGTACGTCTCTACTCCGCATGGACGGTGGCATTGATGAGAGGATGCCACTGCTGCCGAGAGGCGGGATGGCCATTGGCGGCAGCCCGACGGGCGGTGAGACCAGGTGGCTCAGTGACCCGGCCATGGAGCGTGCGCTAGGGTTGAGGCCTTCGTATGTGTCTGCCCGGAGATCCAGGGTGCCAATGTCAAATCTCTTTGAGCATCCGTCTTCCATATGTCTAGGAGAGTATCGAGTTAGTGAAGCTCAAGAAAAAGGAGGCCGTTAAGAGAGAAACTCACCTCCGCAACGTATCTTTGCGCGCAAACAGGCGGGCGCAGTAGTCGCACTTGTGGTTGCGTTCCCTCATGTGGACGCTTTGGTGGTGCCGTTGCAGATCGGTCTTGCGCACAAACTTCTTGTTGCAGTCGCTGATGGGGCACGGGAAGGGATATTCGCGCTTCTCGTCGTGTGTCTCCATGTGCGCCTTGAAGTTGTAGCTCCGGCTGAACAGCTTGCCGCACCCCTTGACCTCGCACTGGAAGTTGGCCTCTTCCTTGGTTGTCAGGCGGCGCGGGGCTCTCCGCGGCCGGGCCACGCGGTACTGCCTCCTCCCATCTTGCAGGAATGCAGATGGCGGTGCTCCGGGGCCGGGGTAGAACTGGTCGGGCTCCACGGGCTGGTAGTCCGACTTGTGCCACCCCGATGACCCGCCGTCGGAGAGGTAGCCCCCGGACGCGCTCGTGTAAGCGCCGCTGTCGGAGGGGTACGAGGTCTGTACGGAGCGCGGCGAGGGGTAGTGCGACTCCATGGACTGGTTGTACTCGGAAGCCGTCTCCATCTTGACCCGCGGCGTCATGGACCCAGGAATGGGCGGGCCCGGGGTGTAGGAGAGCGAGGTCCTGGAAGACGCGACCGGAGACCTGGAGGCGGCGCTGGACGGCGGAGGGGTCGATGTGGAGATGGAGTGTGCGTGGTGGTGGCTTGGGGCATGCGAGTGGTACATGTCATGGCTGTAGGGGTAGCTCCCGAAGGTCTCGTAGTCGCCCGAGAGGATGCTGGGCATGCCCGCGGCCGACGACGCCGGGTGGATGATGGTCGTGCTGTTCCATTCCGAGTGGCCCATCGAGTCCAGCGGGGGCAGCGAGTTCTCTGGGTCCATGGACGGGTGGTTCACGGAGCAGGGCTGGTCGCCGTATATGGACGAGATCTTGTACTGCTGTTCCACCAGGCCGGGGGAGGGGTAGTCCAGTGAAGACCGCTCCGAGGGGCAGTATGTGTTGGAAGGAGACGAGGGCGACCTTGTGAGGGAGGGCGGCGTGAGGTCCATGACTTGAGAGGGCGACCGGTATTTGGGCCGCGGGACGATTGGTGGTTGGCGTGCGCTTATATATACGGCAAAGGGGAGCACGATGCGAGCGAGGCGTTGGTGTTGTTGGAGAGCGAAGCGAGGACCGGGGTGTGTATGAAGGTATCGGCCAGCCAGACGCGCCTAGGGTCTGATTGGGTTGGTTGCTCAGACTCGTTGATGTTCCTTCCTTCTTGTGCTCTCTCGAGGCACCTAGGTTGGGGAAGGAGGCCAGATATAAGGATGAAGGGCGCAGACGTTGGGTCGGGATGCCGTGCGAATGTCTGCCGAGGGGACTGCCAGCATGAAAGCAGAGCAAGCACAACTCGACTAACAAGAGATAAACTTTGTTAAAGGTGAGGCGAGGCAGGCTGTGGGAAGCACAAGGGGAGGTGTGTTTCGACAAGGCAGACTCCCGGGGTCTCTTATACTATGTAAGATTTGTAAAGAGCCGGGTTTCTGCCTGGACTAATAATGGATGGGAGTAAGCCGTGGACATCATCGTGTTCGTTGACCTTATGAACGCTGGGGGCTAAGATGTGCATCTCTCTCTCTCTCTCTCTTTGCTCTCGACGGAAGGATGGGGCGGACTGTTTTTTTGGAGGGGGGGCGCGGCTAGCAATGCACGACAAAGAGAGGAGCAGAAGCAACAACAACAGGGGACCAGGGGGGTGTGTAGGCGGCTGCATGGGGTAAGACAGACGTGGGTGGGCTGGGCTGGGCTGGGCGGCGAGCGAGCGAACCAGCACAAATCCTGGGATAGCACACAGCTGCCCGGACCAAAGCCAGAACCAGGGCCAAGGAGACTGCAGACTAGACTGCAGACTAGACTGCAGATGCAGACGACAACCGTACATCATATCAGAGCAGAGTAGATGAGCAGAGCACAGACAGATGGAAACAGAGAGAGCCAGAGACATGATCATACGGAAACCGCCAACAGCACCCAAACCAAACCACCTCACCTCATAGCAGAGTAGATCAGCAGAGCGGCGGATCATCACATCAGAGCAGAGCAGAGAGCAAAACAAACCGCCCACTCACGGCAGTGCATGTCGACACTCCACACAGATCGAGCAGGACCCGCAGCGCAGGGCAGCAGGCCCGCCGAACGAAGCCTTTCCCACCATCGCATCGTTCTCAAATCGCCGCCCGTCCCGATGAGAGCAAGGCCAGGTCGGCAGGAGAGGGAGGAGAGCAAGGCTATGCCCATTGGGGAAGCATTTAACCCAGTCGAAGCCAGCCGCTTGATCACGCTAACATCAGAAAGGAAGGGGGGACTTGAGAGACCCCTGTGGTGGGGAGGGGAGACGGGGACAGGGCAGGGAAAGGACAAGTTCCAGGGGGGGGCCCGCCAAATCCCACTCGGAGAGAAAAATAGTTCAGGAAATGGAGAAAAGGGGACCGAAAAAAGAAAGTCGGTCACTGTTGGGTGTACAAACGCTGGAAAGGTACATGTATGTACATACGTACCGTACTCCCGTCCCTCCCCGTACTTGCATGTATCAGGGCCAGAGGGCCTGCCCAGGGCCACTGGGTGTCTAAAAGTAGAGTGCAGGCGGTGGGGAGGGGATGAGGTACAGTACATGCACCTGGCTTGCGGGCACCGTCGCCGACGAGGTACCAACCTGGAGCCAGCCATTGGCGTCCCCTTCCAGTCGCGCGTGGGGCCCCCCTCCCCCCAACGAAGAAGCCCTTCTGTGTGTCTGTCTGTTCTGGGGGTTACACTTGACAAGCGACAGGGCTGGTGGTGACCAGTCACACCGTCGAGTCCTGCTCGCCCCATGCCTGTTGGTGCAGGGTTGAGCCAAGTCTGAAGCCGACTCGGGGTTAGTGCTGTCTCTGTTCGCAGCAGTTTGAAGGGACCCTGTCAGGCCCATCTCGGCGACCGGGCCAGGGAAGCGGGACTTGCAGCAGCAGAGCTCGGGGTTGTCAGTTCGAGACACGGCGTGCAAGCCACGAACCAGAGCCAGCGAACGAACGACATCTGGGCCTCGAGGTGCAAAAGGTGTCGAGCACTCGAATGTCGACTCTCGGGCCCACATTATCATTATTGCCGCCTTGACTTGACCGAGACGCGGTGATCGGCGGTGATACAGCACTGGACCGTACATCTGTGGCTGCTGCGTGCCTACCTTCGTCGTCTTTGGCCATGCGAGAGCGAGCCCAGTGTTGCAATTAACCTCCAGCCTTGCCCGACCTCACCGCACTCGCCTGGGAGCTGGCGACCCAAGAGAGAGGTCAAGGGACGGGAGGCCGGACGGGTGCGGTTGGCTACTGCACAAGGTCGGGCACATGTTTTGTGCGGGCGGCGGACAAACCACAAAACAGGACAGTACACCGGCCTTGGTAGACCACACAAGCGCGACCGCTGTACTGTCTGTACCTTGGGCCGTTCGGTGGATAGGTCCATGAGGTCCGCTTCAGTGCCCTCCACCATGACCATGACCATGCCCATGTCCTGGAAGTTGGTGTGGGGGAGGCGAGCGCTTGCGCCTGTCAGTCGCGGGTGTGCGCGCCTGACAGGCCTGGCCGCCAAAGACCAAAAGACGGGAGCCAATATTCTCGACATCAATATCAACTCACATCGAGACTAGGTGAGGTAGCAGACTCAAGACACCACCTCAAGGCACGCTAGCAACAAAGAAAAAAAGAAGTACCGCGCGTCACGTCGGTCGCTCACGGGCCAGAGAACCAAAGGACTCCCCGAGAGGCTTGCGATGTCTGGCCTGGTCTGGTCGCCGACGTACGTACGTGCAAATGCAAATGGCAAGGACCTCAATGCCCGCCGGCGATTGACGGCAGGTGGGTGCCCTTCCATCCCCCATGGCAGGCGAGTCCTACCTGCGCATACCATCTTGTATGCGGTAAGGTGAGGTATCTTCCATGCCATGCTACCTGCCTCATTACAAACGCTGTATAGTATATTGTTTGTCAGGTATGCTCTGCCCAGGCCCGGGGCAGGCAATGGAAGTCGAGGACGGCATCGCGCGTCTAGGCAACAAGGTGTGCCAATGGGCGTTTCGGGGCCGGAAAGTGCCAGATAAGGTGCGGCCGGCAAGCCAAGCCAAGCCATGGCAATCGCCCGGCATCACGCAAGCCCGCATCACCTCGCAGGCAGAGTTGAAGCGTGCGTGGTGGACTTCCCGCCACTTCGAGATGCTATTCGAAGGATGAGACTGCGGTGAGTAGAGTGTGTCGACTGTGGAGACTGAAGTGGTGGGCAGCCCCCAAATGCGACGGCTCTTCTCGGTGCCGGACCAGACAGACACACCCACCCACCACTAGAGGAGGGGTAGTAGGTACGGGAGTACTTCGTACTTGCACTGTCAGGTACTTTAACTTAATTTTGGCCCCCAACTTTGCGTTGATCAAAAGACGGGCAGGAGTAATGCGCGCATACAGTTAAAGAGGGGAAACAGGTTCGCCAGCACGTTGCGATCGTGCTGGGGCAGTTGCCGTGCAAAATAACGCGGTCAAATGGCTGTTGCGACAGGCCTGTCGTCGAGTCTGCTGTCAGATATCGACATCTGAAGAAGAAAGTTTGAACGAATCTGGGAGTCGGGACGGCGCAGCGACAGATCGGAGAGATGCTGTGGATCTGACCTGCCCCACATCACTGCCGCCAAGTACAGACATGATTTGCCAATGGGCTCGAGAGAATGCAGCCCGGTTCTGTCTACCGCACCGGCCAGAACGCATGTCAGTGTGGCCTGTGGTCCACACATTAGCCAGTGGAGGGTGGAACCGTATTCCGTATCCATCAAACCACTGGCACCTGCTGGACCTGTCATTCGCGACGGGACTGCGTACCTTACTCCGAACTGCGTACGAACTGGTATGTACGCTAGACATTACGCTCCGCTACCTTGACATCGGGGCCGTGTGCGTACGTGCGTGACGCCTACATGGCGGACGACACGACGCACAGCAGGGGAAATAAGGTGCTGCATAGAATGCGACCTCGACCTCGCCTTGAACATGTCACGGCACGCTTTTCCATTTTCCATGCTTCCTTAGGGAGGGCACTTCATTTGGCCAAGGCGTTTCCGCCGGCTGCACGCGCACTACAATTCATCAATATCAATGGATAGCTATCACGGCATCAACGGGGGAACCGCTTAACGGACCAGGCCAGGGTGTTGCTTTACTATCTGGCCCGCTTGACGGTTCTGGCCCGCCAGCAGCAGCCAGCCAACCAGTCAGGCCAGGCCATGGCGCGGAGCCTTTTCACGAAGAAAACAACCTCAGGCACCGCCGTTCGCTCGCCACGCAATGCCGGCCCGCGGCGGTGATCACGCCAGTGTGAGGTGTGCCCTGCGGATGGCGCCGCGGCCGCTAGGGCACGTCTAGAGCCCGCCACTAAACTTGAGACTATAGCGGCCGGCCAGCTGGAAACGCGGCCAGTGAGATAGATCCCGCCCGTTTTACGATAATCGACGTGGGATGGAGAAATGTGCCAGACTTCATCAAATTGACCCGTCATGACATACATGACACCTCCGGAGAGAAGCAATGTCGCTATCTTTCTCCGAGCATGCTGCAGTGCGCCGAACTCTGCGTCGAGACAAGCGAGGACTCGGTCAGACGCGGGAAGCTAACGTGGGCCAGTTGCTTCGACGATGGCGATGACTGAGGTGCCAGTGCTTCTAGGCACCTGCAGGCAAACAGGGCGAGAGCCTTTGCTGCTGTGGTCTCTCTCAGTTTTAGGTCGTACTAACCTGCGTCATCTTACGAGCAATCCAATACGGGGCACTGAGAGGCTCGCCGTGTGCTGCCAATCTGCATACCAAGATACAGAGAAGGGTTCCATTGCAATCATCACTGGACTGGGCTGCCGACCGATAAGCCGCTGCCTGCTTGAGGGTTACCCAACCGAAGCGGGTGTGATTTTGTCTTCCAACAAGTGCTGAGAAGTGAAATCCACTCCGAAAACAGACATCTCGGAGCAAATCTGCACCGCACCCACCGCACCCACCGCACCACACACCTTCGGCCATGAGTCCGAAGGGGTTTTTCTCCCCAGCTGAAAGCCGCGCGAACAACTAGCCGCTCTAGGACGCAAATAAGCTCGCATTTCGGGTTCAGAATCGGACTACCTTACATAACGCCGAAGAAAGGGGAGGAGGAATAAGAGAAATACGCTGCAGAGAGACGCATATGCGCTATTAGGAATTATGCGCTAGAAGCCGCGTCTTGTCTTGTGAAAGTGACGATAATCACTTTGCAAGTCAGTCGGGCATTCTGTATGGGGTCGAGATATGGGGGGCTGTCTCTGACCGGCGACCTGCTCGCTTCATACCACCTTGGGTTGACCAGGCGATTATTACTCCAGCGTGTGTACGAAGTATGCTGATGAGACAAGCTTGGGGTCCAAGGACACACACTCTCTAAGGCTCCGTCTCCGTCTGACTTGATTATCGCATGCTACCAACAGCGGACGGGATGCACAGCGGACAGTGCAGCCAATCGCTCATGCAGGCAGGTTCTTGCTCACCTCCCAGGCCTAGCCAGCGGGGGGAAAACTCGCCGACGCCTTTCAAAATTACTTTGTGTTGGACGTGGGAGACGGTACGGGGAAACCCCTCCGTCGCAGGGAACGAGGTGACCTTGGCCTGGGAACGGGATTTGCAATTCTGATCGGCGTTTTCTTAGTTGCCGTCATCAATCCATGTCTTGGCTAACCGAGAAAGCGGGGCACCAGACGACTGTGTGTGTGTGGGTGAAGAAAAAAAAGGGCAACTGTGCAAAAGAGAGAGCCCAGCCAGCATCAGCAAGTGGCGACGTGGGGAAAGAACTGCCCTGGATGGGATCGCTAGCGTCACGGTCCAACACTGCGGGAGTACGGAGGGCAGTTGCAATGGAGTGAGAGTTGGAGGGAGGGGTCCCTTCATCCAGATCACCTCACCAGGGACAGTTCCTGGAGGCTGAGGGCCAGCAGCAGTTGCTGCACATCCATACGGGCCGGTCCAGTCGCAGCAACATGTAAAAAAGATAAACATGAAACAGCGACGATCTCGTGCGGCACATGCGATAAAAGAGAGACAAAGTTATCACGAGGCGAGGCGAGCGAGGCGGGTGAGGTGAGGCAGTTCAGCAACAACATCATAAGGGCGCGCCAAGACCTCGTGGGAGCTTAATTTGGACCCGTTTGGACGTGGGGCACTCGAGAGTTCAGGTGGGAGTTCCCGAACGCGAACCTGCGCAATGTTACTCCGTAAAGACTGCCGAGTACGGAGTAGAGTCTCTGAACCTTAGGTCTCCAGTGGACCAAGTGCAGGCGAAGAACGGGGCCGAAGGAATTCGGAGGCTTTTTTCTGTCTTGTCTCGTCTTGCCCACTTCTTCTATTTTCCACCGCCTGGCGGACTCCCACTGGCCCCTACAATGGGTGGCCCACCCCCCGGCCACCCATCAGGTTCCAAAAATGGGCCCAAATCGGCGCGCAGGGAAAGCTCATCATGAAACATTTGGAGTGCGTCTGAAGGATTCCCGCCCATTGTGTCCAAGCCTCGTTTGCCAAGCCAAAAACGAAACGACGACGTTGAGGGAAGACGACGAAAAAGAAAATCCGGCTTCCGTCTTTCCCAGATGGCCACCTCCCACGGGACGACGGAAACGATCTACCAATCGTAAGCATCTCCACGACTGCGGAAACTGAGGTACGGGTATCCGACTCCATCAAGCAAAACCCATACATGCTGGCAGCGTACAGGGGCGGGCAACAGGAAAGGGCAGGTGTCTTTGGGCATCCCGCGTGATTGAAACGACCCTTGTTGCTTTACTTGTTGCTTTCCATGCTGCTAATTTACCACAGTTAATCGCTTCAGATACCTTTGATCCTGTCACAGGTGTCATTGCTACGCAGGGCCGGGTAGGACCTAGTCTAAAGTACAATGCTAAGGGCAATAATGCTAACTTCCATTTGGCATGCCCCTGCACATGGTTGCGATGCCGCCGTTGCAGTCGTTGCAGAAGAGTGATGATGCTATCGCCGCGCCGGGGAGAACAGCGATCGGGCGGCGAAGGTATCGGATGTTCCCGTTATCGGCCGGCCACCTGTGCCTTCCGGGAGCGAGCTCAAATCGCAGGGACCCGAGTCTCCGAGTCGGTGGGGTTAGGTGTTAGGCTCGGTGATGGCCAGTGCGTTTTCCATCTTCCGCAACCCTGGAACGACGTGCGAACTCCCCGACACTAAGCCCAAACTTTCCAAGCCTGCGGGGGAGATGCAGAAAATTCTGGAGATAGGTAACCTAATGGATGCAAGACGCGCCGGTGTGACGGAGAAACTAGATGTCATGCTATGTGGTTCATTGCTTCAACCTTTCTCTCTTTCACTTGGATGAGGGTAGCAGCAAAACTTCACTCCCCAACGGGGCGTGTCCCGAGCAGTCCCGTCATTGCGTTCTCGGGGCTCGGGCGCACAGCAAAGGCGAGCACTGCCAAGTCGAGCAGATCGAGCCAAGCCCACCCCGCTTCCCCGGTTTCTGTGCAGACAGCAGGCGGCGGCGGCGGCGGCGATGGCCCAGCACCCACACCACGGCCCCCAGGCTCTGCGCGAAAACGAAATAGAGCTGGAAGTCGAAAAGCAAATCGGTCCCGCGGCAATTCACTGCGGGACCTGAGCTAAAAGCCCGTGCATGGCTTAGGCGCCCAATGCCGCGCTTGTTTCCAGTTTCCTAGCCATTGCTGAGGTATTGCACTACGACCCCAGGGCACCTTAGCTAACGTTGATGCGACACTACTAAAAGAGACAAGCTAATTAACGGCCACACGCAGTATAGCCAAGTTGCTGCTGCGCCTGGTTCAGGAACGAACCTACGCAGCACCCACACACACTGCAACTCTTTGACCACGGCAACACGCCACACCCACAGACGGTCCGGCGAAACGGACGTGCTGCGCTGCTGGTGCTGCTGCCCTGGTGGTTGGACGAGACAAGACCCCGGGTCCTGGGAGAGGTGAGTGTCTGAGAGCGGGGTGCCTTGACAATTTGGGCAGTCCAACCAAATTTATTGTCGATCCCAAACAACGTACGGATCGACCGAGCGCTCCCTCCAATGCCTCGAAGATTAAGAAGCTTCTTCTTTTTTCCGGGCACCTTCCATTCTGGCCGTGCGCAGAGACAATGCAAATGCCATGAATTCACCCAGGTTCGCGCACCTGAAGGGCGCTCGGCCGACTATATCTGGTACCTTGCTGCGCCTCAGCACCTTAAATCCTTCGACTATGGATAACGTGCCTTCAGGGCCGCCTCATGGGAGACTGGAGAGAGTGCTCTCGCCCACGCCCACGCCCACACCTCGCGCGATCCACCGGCCGGTAGACAAGGGGCCAGGCCATGGCGCAGGTGGGGACCCACGGGCAGTAGCGCGGGTACTTTCTCTTTTGCTCCAGTACCGAGCCTTCGTCCCGTCCAAAGGGCAGGGCAAGGGAAAGCAGCAGCTCGGGAAGGGTTGCAGCGGAAGGATTTCAGTCACTTTTTTCCCACTGTGGCGATCTAGAATAAGAGCAGGAAACGCAACGCCAAAATGTGATATATGCTAGAAACTAGTACCTTGCCTAGCCTTCTCTCCCGTGCGATGTGCAGCACTTAGCATTCAACAATCTACCTTACGCCATCAGCCCCACCATCATCTCCCGCTTCCATTGCGTGTCATCGTAGCCATACGGCCGGGAACAAGACAGAAAGGGACCCGGGAGGGGGAGGGTGTGTGAGGTTGAGGAGTGGGTGTGAGAAAAAAGTTCCATGCCTGGCTTTACCTCGTCAGATATCGCTGCCACCAAATTGCTCGTCCATGCCATTATCGCCCTGGAGCGCTGCACTGCACTGCACTGACCCAGCTGGTGAGCCTACGATTGAGTGAGGCTTTCCACCGCTATTTGTCCAGAACCATTATCACGGGTGGTTGGTGATGTGGTTTTCTCCATGGTGACTGCATCAACCCAAGGTACCCTCTCCATTTTCCCACACCCACCAGGTACCTACCACCACCCTTTTCCCCGGCATACAGTACACGCAGCACAGACACAGGATGGGGGAATGAGGGTCTGGATGTGGCCCCCAAGAAATTCCTAGAAGCACTGTTTAAGGGGGAGATTTATGTCAATCTTCCTTTTTTTTTTGTGTTTCTCGCCAATATCGTGGTAGGGGGGGGGTGTTTATTCTCGGCCCATACTCCATATTGCTGATCCATCGTGTGTTCCTTCCTTTCCTACTGGTGGCTCCTGACGAGACCGCACGCACGAGCCAGAAAAGGAGAACAGGAAAACAAGATTAGAAAACACTACGAAAACGAAAACGAAAATATAAAATAAAATAAAATAAACATTAAAATAAACATTAAACCTACACCCCCCAAGGAAAATAAGAAGACAGGAATAAAAAATGTCCCGATTTAATCTCTTATGCAAAAGCAAAACAACACAGTCCTAGATGGAGCAGTCCTTCTCGATTCGGATCTAGTGTGGGTGTCGACTCGTCTCCTTTTGGACCTTGTTGGAGAGAGAGAGAGAGAGGAGATAGGGAGATGGGTGATGATGTGATGATGTGTGGTGGTGGTGGATTACACGGCATGCAACGACTGACCACCAGTCATCACCACGGCCCAAAATCTCACATACATTGCTTTTGCTTACTTAGCCATGTGCTCCTCTGACATAGCAAGAGCAAGAAGTCCGGCGGTCGGCCAGATAGATAACGAGCAAAACCGTAACTATTCGGCATAGTATCAGTCAACTAAAGCTAGTTGTCCGGGCTTATTTCCCTTTCACCTATCTTTCTCTTATCCCCGGCGCTCTGCACACTCACTCATACATAACACATACACAACCCACACCACGGCACGGTGAGTTGGGATGTGTGGTGTGGTAAGGGTAGGGTTGTCATGGGCCAAGTGGCAAGAGAGGAAACACCAAGAGGAAGAAGCGACACAAGCGAGCGGCAAGAACAAGCGACGTCAAGCAACACAAGCGGGCAAGAAAGACGCGCAAAACAAGCGATCGGCAGGCAAGGATTGGATGGATGGAACAGCAAGCAAGCATTGAAGCAGAAGCAAAGCAAGGGAAACGAAAATCCCACTTTTCGGTTTATGAAACAGCCGCCCGGGAGAGGAAGCCGAGCATGGATAGAAGCTCCACCTTGAAAGAAAGGAAAGGAAAAAATAATAACATAGATAAAATATAATAAAAATAATTGAGAGAGAAAGCCCTGCAGTAGCCTTCTTTTACCTTGGGTGAAGGAAGTGTCAGGGGTTGGGGGGGGGAGGGTAAAGACGGAACGCGAGGGTGTTTTTCGTTTTGTTACAGTGGACTGGGACTAGGGGGGGGGGGCGTTGTGTTTGTGTGTCTTACCTAGCGAGACAGACAGCAGACAGACAGACAGACATGGAGAGAAAATGACGTGATGTGGTATGATGACGCCGATGAAGAAACGCCGACTCGTCTGCCCTATTAGGGTACCTACGTAGTGGCAAGTCGGCAGGCGGGGGGACAGACGAGGGGAAGGCAGGGGAGGGGAGAGGGGGGTTTCGCTGATTAGCGTTCCCAGCAGAGTCCGCGCATCGAGTCGAAACGAAACAAATTGTTAGTGAGACCGCCGATTTGGAGCAAAAGAGCGGGCCAGCCAAGCCAGCCCGAACGAGAGCTGTGTGCAAGTGTTGGTGTGGGTGTGTGTGGGGTGGTGGTTCGTTGGGGAGTGTGGTGCAGCTACACTTGTTCCTTGCCTTGACTCGCACCAAGTTGTTTTTCCCAGGGTCTGTCGAAGCTTGTTGGTGGGGTGGTCCCGCATCCTTCCTCACACCTCGTCTAATGTCTGTATCCAAAAATATCTCGGCCTCTGATTGGAGGGCGTCTATCGTGCGGGGACAAGTCGGCTATTTCCCGACTCGTCTTGGTCATTCCTTCCACGCGGGAAACACACAATGGAACAGCACCAAAAGAGAGCTGAGAGTTGCACCACCAGGTGGTGGCGTGCCTGAAACCCCGTCCCGAGGGTGAACCAACATCGGACGCTTGCTTTTGCAGTGCTACCACCACCAGCGGGACGAGAATGCGAGCAAGGGGGACCCGCCAAAAACCTCAAACCGGCGGGAAATCCCAATCCGGAACACGATGGAGCGTGTTGGTGCACACAGTACGCGCCCAAGCGCGCGTCAAGCGATTAATTGATCTACTAGCGCGCAATATCATGTTGGCTGTGCAGCTTTTGTGCGAGCGAGCTGAGACAGTCGGACTCGGTTGTGCGTTTATTGAGTCTTTTTTCCTGTTCTGTTCCTCGTCTAGTCTCACACCTTTTCTGTCACACACACGCGCCTATTTCCCCTTGTTGTGTTGTGTTCGTTCGAGGTTGGAACGGGGGGCTGGAGTCTGGATTCGGTTGGAGTTGGAGTCGACACGCAACCGTCCGTATTCGGTACTGTGTTGAGAGACTCTTCGAAATGTGCAGTTGGTTTGTTTCCGAAAGATGAAGCATGCAGGCTGCTGCTGCTACGCTGCTCTGCTGCACACTGAACCCCACTTGCCCACATACCGCTCCAGCTCCAGCTCCAGCTCCAGCTCCAGAGCATGGAAGTCAAGCAGAGCAGAGCAGATCGCAACTCTCGCACCAAAGATGCCTGACAATGCCAAGTGATTACTAACTTCCCACCAGGTCTCCAACCATAGCGCAAGGTTGGTTGGCAGCTGCAGCAGCAGTTGCTGCTGTGCTGGTGGCTGCTTCTGGCTGGAATGTCACTGTGATGGACCTCGAGTTGCCGAGCCTTCCCCAGTTCGGCATCAGCGTGTGAGCAAGGAATTAGGCCCCCAGATTGTCAAACTCAAAATCTATTTTTGTCTGCCGCAATCAATCCAAAACATGCCCTTCTCTCTGCCTGCGCAGCAGATAGCTCTTTCCAAAATCTAACGCAGGTTCTAATCCCACAGTCTTCGGTTTGAGAATGTCCCGAATAGCATCGACAACACGATGCGTAAAACACACACTGAGGTTCGCGGGTTCAGGCGGACGCCAGGGACGAGACCTTGTCTGAGCTCTCCGATCCAAACTGTGGAGCACAACCCGACACAACCCCGGGACTCGGTAGTGAAACCCGTTTTCCGATCCCTCACGTGGCGAAGTCAGATTTAGGGTGTGGGCTCCCATGAGCGAGCGGGGCGACAGAAGGAAGGACACTGGATTCTTACCAAGGCCCCCGGGGGGTTTTTTTCCCCTTCGACTAGGGCTGCGGGCGGCTTGTCAGCTGCCTTGAACTAGTATAGTGTCAACTGCACGTCGTTCCTGTCGGCCAGAAACAAACTGTGGATATTAGTTGGAGCCGCGAATAGCAGAGCTGAAGCTTGACAACGAGGCTTAAGCCTTTTAGCCAACCCGAATGAACCGAGCGGTTTCGGCTTGTCCAAACAACAGAAACAACCTGCAGCCATGTCTTTAGGGTAGCGAGGTTTTCTGGCAGTGCAAATCAGCGCTGCAGGCCGTGTACTGCTGCTGCTCCTCCTGCATGGCAACCCAGAAGTTGGCCACAGGAGCCATTTGGTCGTGCACTACCATTGTACGGGATAAAATGGGGTGGTGGGTGGCTTCCCCGTACTCCGTGCATACTGCCCTATGAAAGACAGATGGGGACACATCAAGTTGCTTAGCTGAGGTAACTTCTACGTGCTGGTGCCTAGCGCCCGCCTACCTGCGGGGAGAGAATTCCGATGTGTGACAGAATAAAAAAAGCACGCATCTCACAACGATAGCAGCTGCTCGGCCCTAGTATCTGAGACCAACAACAAAATCCCGTCGGGGGTTTGTAGATGTGGCTGTCCCCCAGTGTGGACCAATCTCGTCGTAACCCTGACATGGACTGTAAGGTAGTCACGATGGCATATACGGAGTACGATGCCGGGGTGTACATCGCAGGACAGGGTTGTCTGGAAGCACGGCAAGATATTGGGCAAATTTGCCCACGGTAGCACCCAAGGGATACGGCTCCTTCTCCCTATCTCTCACATCACCTCTCATTGAGCTGAGAAATGGGATCGGAGCCGGCAGCTAATATGCGGGGTGGCCGACAAGCCAGGGGTTATCCTGTGACAGCTGTCTATATGCCACGCCCCTGCCTCGACCGCACAGTTCCCGGGCGGGGACGTGTTCTGGAAGGCTTCGATGCAGCAGGCTGTGTGCCCTTGGCTCGCCGATTTCAGCCGATTGCAGCGACTTGAAACTCGGACGGGCAGCGTCATGCTGAGAGGATCCTTGCCAGATTGGCCAATTTCAGGGCCGAAGGCTCCAGGTCCTTGCGGTTCGCCCAAAGTGAGCACCTTGGAGAGAAGCCCTCAGCGTGGTATTCCAGGGTCGGGCGATGCGGGCGGACGGCGGCGACACGAGGCCATTGGGCGGGCGACGGATCAGAGTTAGCCATGAGCACGCCCTCTGCGGCGCAGTGCTGGTCTTGTGCTGCATCTCAGCCTGTTTCGAAACATCCGATCGCTGTCAGCCAGTCAAAACCGCCCATGGACGGGCTCCTGGCTCTCTTGTTGCCAAAAACAGCTACGTTTCAGGGGAGACGCACATTCCACTCTCACATCACTTGCAGCCTAGAGGCGTGGAAGGGAAGGATGGAGAGGTGGGGGGGGGTTCGTGTTGGTGGGCAGCAAGCGGGCGTGTGGTGGAAGTTCTTAGGTCTGGCAGCACGCACTTGCGGCTCTTGCAGACTAATTAGTCCTAGATACCAAGGCCGAAGAGACCGGGGATCGCCTGTGGTTTTCCACGTGGGTGTGACGCCCGGACCCGGGGGCTTGACGATGGCAGCAATAGCGGCGATTGACCGCTAATGACGGATATAAGTGGCTTGGGTTGGCACTTGCGGCCCCGAACCCCCCAGCAGCCGACCACACTGGAGCTTGGCAGGCCCGCCATCGGTGCCGATAAGTGCAATAAGTGCACCGACGCTCGCACATCGCCCAAGCATCAAATTTCACGGTCCTGAATTTGCTGATTTCTCTGGTTCTGACGAAAAGGGGTTTCGAACCCCCAAATGCAGACGCGGACATACCGATAGAGACTAGAGAGCAGTATCCCAGAGTGGATAGAACGAAAATGAAAATGCAATATCGCCTGCGTCGGGTGTCATTGGCATTGCGTAAGTGCTCCATATCGGCGTTGGGTCTGGTGTCGGTCGGCGCTGGCTGATGTCGGCGTCGACTTGGCGAGTGGTGCGCAGCGAGAAATGAGATTGGATTGCCGCCACGCGGATATTTTCTTCTTTCCTGAGTAAGTCAGTAATGGTAGGCACCTTTCCCTCGGGCAAAGCTCACCAAAAGCTCGGGCCAAGTGGGTGACTCAACATTTGCAGCAACTGCGACACTGGGCTCACGTGACTTGAACATTTGTTGTCTTTGAGATGAACGTCGTCGACTTGCCTCGAGGTGGGCAAACGACCATAAACTCTGAATGAAATAATCGAACGGACTTGACAGGCTATACAAGTCTACGGGTGCATTTGGCACGCGAACCAGTGAGGCAAAACTGGAGAGCGCTAGGTTGAGACAGTGCAGCCACGTTGTTCAACTCCAACTCTCGTGGAGACAAGACGGAAGGCACGTTCGACGAAATCGATTACTAGTTGTAGTCGGCGGGGCGACTCCAAGTCTCATCTCCACCTCAGTAACCGACCTCGTTTGATCCAGAAGGGGAAGGGACCTCTCAAGACTCGTCCCCGATCTCGTGCCCGCATTGGGGATTTGGCGCGTATTTCCACGGCATCCAGCACCAGATCGCCCATCATGGAGTTCAATATCGAGTGAGTCCCCACTGCACCACGTGTGGCCTAGCTCAACCGCTGACTTGGACTGAAAATAGCGACCTGCCCGTACTCTTTCCGTATCCCCGGATCTATCCAGGCAAGTAGTTCTCCGGCTCGTCTTTTCCGCGGCAGTGGCTAACCTGGTATTTACCTTCTTAGAGCAATATGCGTACGTTCTACCAGTCCCGATCTGCCTGCGCAATCCGAACTGTATACTGACACTTAGATGCTGTGCCGCAGGTACATGGTCGATCTGAAGAGTGAGTACTCCCATCTCTCCCCGTCAGAGGGACGTTTTGCATTGGCCTGGCCATACTGACTGCGTTGCAGAGACTCTCGATGCCGGCGGCAACTGCGTGCTGGAAATGCCCTCGGGCACCGGCAAGACCGTCACCTTGCTGGCGCTCATTGTGGCCTACCAGCAATATTACCCCACGCACCGCAAGCTTATATACTGCTCCAGTATGCTATGCTCCCCATTGCCGTTTTGCGATTAAGTCCGGGATGTCTAACTATCAGCTTATAGGAACAATGTCTGAGATCGAAAAGGCGCTGGTCGAGCTCAAGTCCCTGATGAAGTTTCGGGCAGAGCGGCTCGGGCGCGAAGAAGAGTTCAGAGGTCTCGGCCTCACGAGTCGAAAGAATCTATGTCTGCACCCGTCGGTCAAACGGGAAAAGAGCGGCAGCGTTGTTGACGCTCGCTGTCGCAGCCTCACGGCTGGTTTCGTAAAGGAGAAGAAGGACCGCGGAGAGGATGTGGACTTGTGCATCTACCATGACGTGCGTGGACCGCTAAACCCCTTTCCAGCTCACATTTCAAATGCTAACACGTTGAACGCAGAATCTTGACCTACTCGAGCCCCATAACCTGGTCCCAAATGGAGTGTGGACGCTCGACGACCTGCTGCAATACGGAGAGAAGAACAAGCAGTGCCCGTACTTTACCGCTCGACGGATGGTAAGGCTTCTCTTCTCACATCTCCAGAATATATTCCATTCCGGTACCTGCAGCTAATCACTCTGCCGCCAGATGCAATTTTGCAATGTCATCATTTACTCGTACCATTATCTCCTCGATCCCAAGATTGCCGAGCGCGTATCAAAGGATCTCTCCAAGGACTGCATCGTTGTGTTTGATGAAGCCCACAACATCGACAACGTCTGCATCGAGTCTCTCAGCACAGACATCACCGAGGATTCGCTACGGAGGGCCACCCGAGGCGCGCAGAACTTGGAGACCAAGATCAGCGAAATGCGGGATTCGGACCAGCAGAAGTTGCAGGACGAGTACGAGAAACTCGTCGAGGGGCTCCGGGGCGCCGACGAGGGGCGCCAAGAAGATGCCTTTATGGCCAATCCAAGTAAGTGTACACTTCATGGCGCCTTGAGTTGCCAGTATGCTAATTTAATAACCTAGCACTTCCGGACGATCTACTCACAGAAGCTATCCCCGGCAACATTAGGAGAGCAGAGCACTTTGTTGCCTTCCTCAGGAGGTTTATTGAATACCTCAAGGTCAGTTACTACCCTACCCTCTTCAGCTTTGAGTCCGTTTACTGACACCATGATTAGACACGAATGAAGGTTCGGCAGGTCATCTCCGAGACTCCGCCATCCTTCCTAGCCCACCTCAAAGAATACACGTTTATCGAGAAGAAGCCTCTCCGATTCTGTGCCGAACGGTTGACCTCGCTAGTAAGAACGCTTGAGCTTACGAATATTGAGGACTATCAACCCCTGCAAGAAGTGGCCACCTTTGCAACCCTTGTAGCAACCTACGAAAAGGGGTTCCTCCTGATTCTCGAGCCTTACGAATCGGACACGGCTGAAGTACCGAATCCGGTATTGCACTTTACCTGCCTGGATGCCGCCATCGCCATCAAGCCTGTCTTTGACCGATTTAGCTCGGTTGTTATCACATCGGGGACCATCTCGCCCTTGGAGATGTACCCCAAGATGCTAGATTTCCCTACCGTTGTGCAAGAGTCTTACGCCATGACGCTTGGCCGCCGGTCTTTCTACCCTATGATTGTAACGCGTGGCAGCGACCAAGCCTCGATCTCAACAAGCTTCCAGGTCCGCAACGAGCCGAGCGTGGTGCGCAACTACGGAAACTTACTGACGGAGCTCTCACGAATTACTCCTGACGGCATGGTTGTCTTCTTCCCCTCTTATCTGTACATGGAGTCCATCATTAGCATGTGGCAGGGGATGGGCATTCTGGACGAGGTGTGGAAGTACAAGTTGATCCTGGTAGAGACGCCCGATGCCCAGGAGACGTCCCTGGCGCTCGAAACGTACCGCACTGCCTGCTGCAACGGTCGTGGTGCTGTGATGCTCTGCGTGGCGCGTGGTAAGGTGTCGGAAGGCATCGATTTCGACCACCAGTATGGACGCACAGTGCTCTGCATTGGCGTTCCTTTCCAGTACACCGAGTCGCGTATCCTCAAGGCACGACTCGAGTTCCTGCGGGAGACTTACCGCATTCGGGAAAACGACTTTCTCTCATTCGATGCCATGCGCCACGCTGCCCAATGCCTCGGCCGCGTGCTGCGTGGGAAAGACGACTACGGGCTCATGGTGCTCGCCGACCGGCGCTTCCAAAAGAAGCGCGCTCAGCTGCCTAAATGGATCAACAGCGCCCTCAACGATGTCGATACTAACCTTAGCACAGATGTCGCGGTGAGCACCGCCCGCACCTTCCTCAGGAAAATGGCCCAGCCCTTCAGCGCAAAGGACCAAGAGGGCCATAGCACATGGAGCATGGCCGATCTCCGCGCTCACCAGGCCCAACAGGCCCAGGACGAAATCAAGGAGCTCCAGGAACGCCGCGAGGCCGAGGAGCGGCAGAATGCGCAGGCAGCACAAAAAGCCACCACCCGCGTAGATAGTGACTACGAAATGGACGATGAGGACATGGCAGAGCTGATGGCCCTAGATGGTAACTAGCAGCAGGCGCTGCATGCGTGGTAATACCACTTGGCCTTAAAAACGTGTATATATAGACCCGACACGTTTTATCTAATCATGTCTCCATTAGTTTAGATAGGCAACAAGCAGGTTCCACCAAGATGAATCTTTCTGTGAGCAGCTGAAACCGCGTTCAAGGCGTGATGGAGAGAAATCTAAAAGCCCTTAGAACACCACAGGCCAAGCATGGAATACCAAAGTCGTGTTTCCCTCTTGTCAATCAATCCCCGTACTTGACTTGGCCTTGGTGTCAAACACATACTATAGCATGTACGCATAGGTAGACATTTTCAAACAGCCCGTCCAGAAATTTCTTCTCGTATTATCTCTAGAGGGGGTCTGTTCAGACTATCAAAAACATCTACCTAGACCGTAGACAAAATAAAATATATTTTTGGTATATGTGTGTGGGGAGACGTTCTCAATATCTGTCCATAAGCCACCGCCTCGGGGGGAAACCCAGGTTATCGCTGGGTATCGTTAACGAAGGTGGGCAGGTAGGTATTGTGCATAGTCATCCAACTACTGCATCACGATTCTATGTCTTCCAGTCACGTACCTAGGTAGGCACTTCTTTGTTTACAAGACTGCCTTACATACTATGACAGGGCACCGAAAGGAGGGGTTTTCACGGTAGCAGTGAGTGAGAAAATGGACGTGTGATAATTCTTTAGTATTACTTTGTTTACTCTCGACACGTATAACTGTGGGAGTGGTTGTACAAAAGGGTCACACTGCCATGTCTCTGTAAAAGTTTCTTCGTTTTGCAAACTGCGCCATTTGGGTTATATTTGGGTTGGAATACAGGTCAGATACCTAGGTTGATGAGACATACAGACCGACAGATACACGCGCCACGCCCCCTTTCCCGTAAAGGGCAAGGGGGGTTGCCGCAGACGAGATAAGACAATGCCCTCGCAGTGAAACACAGCACTATAGCGGCGTGTTCTTTGCCTGTGTCCAGAAGTTGTCCATCTTGCGCATGGCCAGAATCTCTCTGGCTTCCTGGTCCGTCTCGCAGACCTTGCTGCCCCACTTCTTGAAGGCCTGGGCCTTGGTCTCGCCCTCGAAGAGCAGCACACACTTGTTGCCGGACTGGTTCCTGAGGTTGCCTTCCTCGTCCTCGGCCTTGAGCCAGTCGCGCACGGCGGCGGCGGACGGACCGGAAACGGCCGAGGAGGCAGCTGCGGCAATGGCGGCAGCGTCCTTCTCGCGCGTAGGCAGCGTCTCGGTCCAGTCGATACGGCGCAGCATCAGCTTCTTGTAATTGGCGATGCTGTGCTCGCCGCCCTCGACGATGACGAGGTTGAACTTTGGGTGCATGATGCAGACGCCGTTGAGGCCGTTCTGGGTGGCGTTGATGCTGATCTTGTAGCGGTGCTGGCCGTTGACGAGGCTGCCGATCTTGAAGACGAGGATGTGGATGCCGCGGGAGGCGTCCTTGGCCTGGTTGGTGGCCAGCTTCTCGTGGCGTTGCTCCTTTGTCAACTTGCGCTCTTCGTTCCCCTGCATGTGCTTATCGAAGCGCTCGGCGATCTCGCGGTTGACGCGAGCCTCGACGGCCGTCGGGTCCTTGACGGCCTCCTCGCCGAGCACGCGCATCAGGTTCGACTTCTTGACCTTTGGCGGCGGCGCGGGCTCGAGCCCCAGTCGGATCTTGGCCTGCTTCTCCTTGAGCTCCATCATGCGCCGCTGTCTCCGCAGCTTTTGCTGCTCCTTTGGCGTCAGATACATGGGCTTTGGCTCCGGCGCCAGCTTCTCCTGCGGTGGCTCGATGGCCACGGGATGTTGTATTAGTGACGTTACGATGGTGTCGTCCGTGTCGAGCTTTAGAGACTGGGGAATGTCGCTGTAGTCTTTGCCGCCGATGAGCGCCTCGTCCCACCACTCAAGCTCTGGAGGGGCATCCAGCGCAAACGCCTTCTCGGCGTCTCGGTCCTCGTCCAGGCCGGACTTGCGGGCCTGGTCCGCGATCCTCTTTTTCATGTCCTCCAGGGCCGCTTGTCTCCGCAGGGCATTAGCCTGGTGGATGTATTTGCCCTTCTGGTTGAAGATGAGCTGTCTCGACTCGCGCAATTTGCCCGTCGGGCCATGTACAGGCTCGAGATATGGATTGGACCGCGCGCCATCGGGGCCTGTCGCCGAGAAGCCCAGCGGCTTTTTCTTGTTGAAAGATTTGGCGATATCTTGGGCAGAGCGCTGGCCCGTCCCCGGCCTGAAAGAAGAGGCTCCTCCAGGCTTGCCCGGGGCAGACAGGTCAGCAAGAGCGGGATGCAGTGGCGTATTCAGCCCGCCCTTGGCTTTGGCGCCTCCCACTGCGGCGGCAACGCGAGCTTTGAGCGCGGCTAAGCGGTCGGCTGCCGACTCGGGCTTCTGAACTCTCGATGCATCGTCATGGCGGGGACCAAGCGCGTTGGGTTGGTGACCCCGATCCATGGTCAGAGCATGTGCTGGCGACCAAGGACCCAGAAGAATTCGTCGACAGGGTCGCAGACCGAATTGCGGTGGTGAAGAAGAGGTGTGGGTTGTGTGGCGCGTGGTACTGTAACAAGGGTAGAGGGTTGGTGCCCGGGAAGTAGAGCAAGCTAGCTGAGGCGCCTTGTCTGGTTCGTGAAGCCGCAGGTCGCGGGGATGAGAGCGCGGTGCGCTGACGGTGGGCGCTGTCGAAAGCCCTTAAGGTAGGTAGGTAGGTAGGTAGGTAGGTACTGTAGGTTGATACTTTATGCGACACGGAGGAAAGTGCGTCGAGTTGTGGGACTTCGATTTCGGTGTTGATTTCGATGTTGATTACGATGGCAAGGTCGGTGGCCAGGTCGAGGACAGGCTTTTGGACAAAGGTTCCGCTACCTTAGGTTGAAGTTCCGATTGCTGAGGTTGGCTCCAGGTTCGATGCGCTCGCTTTAGGCACTGGCGACCGACCTTGCGGACCTTGCCAAGGCACAGGCACTGTGCGATGATGACTGGAGGCAGGCCGTGTGCCCCACATCAGAGCGACAGTTCTGCCGGCGCTCTCCGCCAAAAAATTGTTCTCGGCCAGCTCCCGTCTCCAAGTCCCCACCAATCACCAGTTGTGCGTGAAAGTGTGAAGCTCGGTGTGAGGCCGGATGTTGATGTTGCAACCAACAACCCCGTTCATTCTTTGGATTTTTCCAATTATTTTTGCCATGGGAGGTTGGGACCTTACTTCCGTCCAATAATTACTATAAAAGCTGCCCGCCATGAATATTGCGCAGCCCGTTGCCTCGTCGCTCGAGAGCGTCGAGTTTACGCTGCTCACCGACGACGAGATCCGCGCCATCTCGGTCCGCCGAATTGAGAATGACAGCACCTTCGATACTCTGCTCAACCCCGTGCCCGGCGGTCTCTACGACCCGGCTCTGGGGTCATGGGGCGACACCCTGTAAGAACCTCCCCCTCCCTCTCTCGAATAAACTGAAGTTAGCACAGCCCGCACTCGACTGAACTGACACAATGATGTGCTGCGCAGGTGCAACACGTGTAATCTCAACCAGGCGCAATGCCCGGGCCACCCGGGCCACATCGAGCTCTCTGTTCCGGTATACCACCCCATCTTCATGGACCAGGCTTACCGTCTGCTGCGGTCGCAATGTGTCTACTGCCATCGGTTCCGACTCCCCCGCCGCGAAATCCACCGCACCACATGTATACTCCGTCTCCTCCAGGTTGGTCTGATGCGCGAGGCGCAAATGATCGACGCCCTTTCCGAGAGCGAGTTTGGCTCCGAGATTCGCCAATTCGCCCTCAGTGGCGTCCCCATCCCCGACATTGACGAGGCCGAAGAGGAAGGCGAGAAAGGCCGGGACATCACCATCCGCGAGAGGGAGGCATATGTGCGCCATGTCCTCCAGGCCCACAAGTCAAAGGTCAACCTTGGCGACCTCCGGGAGGGCAAGCACGAGGGCTCCTCGGAAATGAGGAGAGCCCTTATCAAGGAGTTCTTGGCCGCTATTGTCCGCGAGAAGCGATGCCGATCCTGCGAGGGAATATCGCCTGTGTACCGCAAGGACCGCTACGTCAAAATATTTGAGCGCGACTTGACTCCCAAGGAGAAGGCAGCCATGGCGCAGGCAGGGAGAACGCGGACCGAGGCCATGACCGTGACGCGAAACTCCAAGAGGCGGAACGGGGACGACGAGGACGAGGGCATTGCCGATGTTGACCTGTCATCAAACGATTCCTCGGAAGAGCCCGAGGACGAGGGTGAGGGCGAGGAACTGGACGAGAACGGCGACGTCGCCATGGCCGACTCTACGCCCAAAGCGCGCAAGTCAGCCAAGGCGGTCAAGGCAACCAAGGCCCAGCGTTATCTCAGTCCCATGGAGGTCAAGGAGAGACTGAACCTTCTCTTCGAGAAGGAACAGGACGTTCTCACAGTGCTTTACAACTCGAAGCCTCGGCCTAAGAATTCCAAGCCTATCGACGCCGGCATGTTCTTCATTCAGACGCTCCTGGTCCCCCCAAACAAATATCGACCTGAGGTACGTCCTTTGACCAGCTAGCATACCTCACGTTTACCTGAGTACTAGTCTGCTGACATTTGTCCTGAAACAGGCTCGTATGGGAGACTCGCAAATATCAGAGTCGGAGCAAAACAACCTTTACAAAATGATTCTCCGGAATACTGTAAAGGTCGCGGAAATCTCGCGGGATATCGGAGGCCCTGCCAATGCCGCTAAGGAAGGTAGGAGGACAAGAGATATATCCTCGCTATATCAAGTGTGGACGGAGCTGCAGGACGCCGTCAACTCGCTTATCGACCGCGACAAGAACCCCATCCAAGGCAATGCCGGGAAAAGAAACGAAGACGGTATCAAGCAGAAGCTCGAGAAGAAGGAAGGCCTGTTCCGGAAGAACATGATGGGGAAGCGAGTCAACTACGCTGCCAGAAGTGTTATTTCTCCCGATCCGAACATCGAGACAAACGAGATCGGCGTTCCTCCAGTCTTCGCCACGAAACTCACATACCCCGAGCCTGTAACGAGCCACAACTTTAAGGATCTTCAGTGAGTTATTCTGGATCATTGTTTCTTTCTATCGGCTGCTAACCTCAATCTTACAGACAAGCTGTGATCAACGGCGTTGGTAAGTAGCACATCCGCGGCAGTTGAGCGTATGCCTTGGAGACCAGAGTGCTTCTAGATGTTTTCCCCATCTCTCAGGCTGATATTGCACAGTGACAAACTTACTAACTTATTATTACAGAGAAATGGCCGGGTGCCTCTGCGATTGAGAACGAGAACGGTCAGATTGTGAACTTGCGGAACAAGACTCTCGAGGACCGTGTGTCTCTTGCGAACCAGCTTCTTGCTCCCAGCAGCAACAATTTCAGCGGCATGCGGAACAAGAAAGTGCATCGGCATCTCACCAACGGCGATGTCGTCCTCATGAACCGTCAACCAACACTCCACAAGCCGTCAATGATGGGCCATCGAGTGAGAGTCCTCCCAGGAGAAAAGACGATTCGAATGCACTACGCGAATTGTAACTCGTACAACGCCGATTTTGATGGCGATGAGATGAACATGCATTTCCCGCAAAACGAGATTGCACGGGCTGAGGCGCTGCAGCTTGCCGACACGGACCACCAGTACATCTCCGCGACGGCAGGAAAGCCTCTCAGAGGTCTCATTCAGGATCACATATCCGTTTCGGTGGCGCTCTGCAACAAGGACACCTTTTTCGACCGGGATGCATACCACCAGCTCATATACGGCGCCCTCCGGCCAGAAAGCGGCCACATTATGGGTGAAAGGATCGAACTAGTACCGCCGGCCGTGATGAAGCCAGTGGCTCGCTGGACGGGAAAGCAAATCATCACCACGATACTGAAAAACATAAGGCCCGTGGACTGCGGCGACCTATGGATGAATGGCGAATCCCAGCTCAAGGCCCGCAGCTGGGGAGAGGGCGGAGCGGAAGAGCAGATGGTCATGTTCCGCGACGGCGAGTTTGTGACTGGAATTCTCGACAAGTCACAGCTGGGCCCGAGCGGAGGGGGACTGATCCACGCGGTGCACGAAGTCTACGGTCCGTCGGCTGCCGGCAAGCTTCTTAGTAGCATAGGCCGGCTCTTGACCCGATATCTATCTATGATCGCGTTCACTTGCGGCATGGACGACCTTCGCATGACACCACAAGGTGAGCAGGACAGGCTCAGGGTGCTCAAAGCTGCTTCCGAGATTGGACTCGAGGTAGCGGCCAAGTACGTCTCGCTCCAAGACCAGAACCCCACCAAGGACCACCCGCTGCTTATGGAGCGCCTGGAGGAGGTCATGAGAGACGACAAGAAGCAAGAAAACCTTGATCATCTCGTGACGGCAAGGTGCTCGGATCTGTCCAGCGCAATCACCAAGGAGTGTCTACCCACCGGTCTGCAGAAGCAGTTCCCCAAGAACCACATGCAGGCCATGACTACTTCAGGAGCAAAGGGCGGTCCTGTCAACGCCAATCTAATCTCTTGCAACCTTGGCCAGCAGGTGCTGGAGGGCCGAAGAGTCCCGCTCATGGTCAGCGGAAAGTCTCTGCCGAGCTTCGACCCCTACGACACGGATGTGAGGGCTGGGGGGTACATTGTTAATCGCTTCTTGACGGGCATCCGGCCCCAAGAGTACTACTTCCATCACATGGCCGGCCGTGAGGGGTTGATCGACACAGCTGTCAAGACATCTCGCTCCGGCTACCTCCAGAGATGTCTGATCAAAGGTTTGGAGGGCCTCAGAGTCTCGTACGATAGCTCTGTGCGAGACTCGGACGGATCAGTAGTGCAATTCTTGTTCGGTGAGGATGGCCTCGACATATCGAAGCAGAAATACCTCAAAGACTACGAGTTCCTCCTCCAGAACCTCGACTCGGAGCTCGCGCAGATCAAATACAGCGAACCCGGCACACAGAAATTCTTTGAGCACAAGGACGAGATCATCAAGCGGATGAAGAGCGCCATCAAGTCGAGTGGCGGCCACAAGGCCCCGCTAGACCCGGTGACGTCCGAGTTTGACCCGGCGTGCGTTGGTTTTGCCACGTCGGAAAAGTTCTTCTCCCACATGATGGGATACGTCAAGACCAACAAGGATAGGTTAATCCGGGACAAGAAAGATGCCGAGAAGAAGGGCCAGGTTACTCGCAAGACTGCCGAGAAGTTCCTGGCTGCCAAGTACATCCGGTCCCTCGTTGAGCCTGGGGAGGCTGTGGGAGTCGTTGCCGGCCAGTCAGTTGGAGAGCCGTCGACACAAATGACACTCAACACATTCCATTTGGCTGGCCATTCAGCTAAGAATGTGACGCTTGGTATTCCCAGACTTCGCGAAATCCTCATGACGGCCAGTTCGAATATCTCGACTCCCTCGATGACGCTTGTCCTCAACGAGGAGTTGACGCCCGATGAAGGAGAGCGGTTTGCAAAGTCGATCAGCGTCCTCCCGCTTTCCCACGTCACGAAAGAGGCAGTTGTGCGGGAGCGTGTCGGCCGCGGCGTTGCTCTCCCTCTGGCGAAGACGTACCAAATAAGACTGCGCTTCTTTGAAGCGGCGGAATACAAAAAGACGTATGCGATCGACGTTCAGGACGTGCTCTATACGGTAGAGAGGAAGTTCCTTCCTCTCCTTCACATCATGATAAACAAGGAGGTAAAGAAGAGAGGCCAGCAGACGAGCTCTGCCACGCCTGAAATCGGCGTCAAGGTGGGCGTCGTTGAAATTGCACCGAGCGGCGGCGAGAACGGAGGAGGCCGTGCTGGTGACGACGACGGCGATGATGACGACGACGACGACGGAGACGCCACAACCGCCAAGCAGAAAGCCAACAGGTCAGAAGCAGTCTCGTACGGCCCGAACGACGACGAGGACGACGCGATTCAAAAGCAGAACCAGCGAGAGGCCGAGCCCGACGAAGAGGGCGAGGAGAGGCTGGACTTTGTCGATGAGGCGAATGGCGGCAGCCCAGAACCCGAGGAGAATGGAGATGGCGAGAAAGACACGCAAGGCATGACACGTTCGGGACGCATCATGGAGAGGATCTCCAGGGTGTCTCAGTTCCGGAGCGACGAGATTGGCGGGGAGTGGGTCGAGTTTCTGCTCGAGTACGACGTGTCGATGCCCAAGATCCTGATGCTCAACCTGGTGCAGGAGGCCGTGAAGAAGGCCGTGATCCAGCAGATTTCGCAGCTCGGGACGGCGACGTTTGCGGAGGACAACGTCAAAGACCTTCGGACCGATGAGACGACCAAGCGGAACGTTGTGCACACGGAGGGCGCCAACCTGCGGGCCATGCAGCAGTACGCCGACTACATCAACCCCAACCTGATATCGACAAACGACATTTCTCAGGTGCTCGACGTGTACGGAGTCGAGGCGTGCCGGGCCAACATTGTACAAGAGCTTGGGGCCGTCTTCGGAAGCCACGGAATCTCAGTCGACCCCCGCCATTTGAACCTGATTGCCGACTTTATGACCAGGTAACCACGGGCCCCTTTTCCGTCTCTGCTGGCCTGCCCATGACACTGACGTCCCTCTTTGCACACAGGAATGGCGGCTTCACTGCCTTCAACCGCATTGGTCTAACTGGAAATGTCAGCCCGTTTACGAAGATGAGCTACGGTATGTTTGATTCGACATGCTTCCTGTGCGTGACACCAGGGCCATGGCTGACTCTTGAGCGCGAATAGAAACCACGGTGGGATTCCTCAAGGACGCCGTTCTTGATGGCGACTGGGACAGTCTGGAGACGCCGTCGAGCAGACTGGTGGTAGGAAAGCTCGGGGGGCTGGGGACAGGCTCGTTTGACGTGCTCACGCAAGTGCCGACGGAGCATCACCGGGCCATGGGGTTTTAGAGGTGACAACAGAGGGGGGATGGCCCGAAGAGGCTGATGTTATGGGTACTGTACAAAAGCAAAGTACTTGTACAGGTCGTTTTCCGGTCTGCGTGGGGTAGCTTCGTATGCATTATGTCTGGGTAGAAGACGATAGGTCTCATCTTTCGTGTATGTCAGAGTGAGGCTCGGAACAAGGGAGTTTGAAGAAGAATTCGGGTTGCGATACCTTTTTGTTGGGATTCCATTGCCTGTGCAGGACAACAGACAGACAGTACCTGAGGTAGGTAAGCACACTAACATGGGAGACTTGATAGGCCAACGAATGAACAGCAATGCTGCCGGCGACTGCAGAGTCCATGCTCCGTACTACATCAGGCAGTGGGAGATGCACAACGGACAGACCAACCCAAGTGGTGTTATTGAAGTGAAGTTGCAGTCAGTCTCGGGAGGGATCTCCATGTCTCGAGAATGAGAATGCGGGGTTGTCGTCGGGTGCCCCAATTGCCGTTCCTCGGCTCCATGCCCTGCCCGCCCGGTAGCTTCCATAGCTTGCCCTACCTAGGCATTGCTTTATGTAGAACCTAGTAGCTCAGGACCGTCCGTCTCTTCTTGTTCGAGGCAGTCGGGTACTACGATTGTCAACTGCACTCACCCTCTTGGCCTCGTTTTTGGGTGGCAATTGTTTTTGTCTCTTTGGAACACATACTGACTGGAGTACTAAGTGGATGACTCACTGGCTCGTGCTGGTACTGTACAGCACTACGTTCAGCTCGGGACCTTCTATACCCGCCTGCCACCTACCTGCCATCGGTCAACATATACATACATGCTGGTGAACTCGGTGCGGACAGCTATTATAGCAACAGCAACAACGAGGAAACCTTTCCTCCTGCCATCGTCGTCGTCGTCGTCGTCGTCGTCGTCGTCGTCGTCGTCGTCGCAAGGGCTAATACCGATACCGAGACTACAACCACGACCACGACCAAGACCACGACCGAGACCGAAACCAGAATCCCGGACCATGATGACGTCGCAGGCCCAGCCCAAGCCCAACAAGCCCGCCATCACCCTCTACCTCGACACCGTCAGCCCGTTTGCCTACGAGGCTTACTACATCCTCCGCGTGAGTTTCTCTCTGCTTCCCTTTCATTAATTTCTGGGGGGTTTCTTTTTTTTTCTTCTCTAGTCTGTGAGGATGTAGGGAGAGATGGGGTTTCGTGTGTCATGTCAGGCAGGATTGTCTCGTCTAGTTTGTTCACTTGAGAAGCTATCTACCCACCTATCAAAACTGGCATTTTCTCCTCTTTCTGTTGCTCAATTTATTAACCCATTATAACTGTCTAATTAGCACGATGCCGCCTTCGAGGACTGCCAGGTCACGTTCGTGCCCATCTTTCTCGGTGGGTTGATGCACAAGGTAACGTCTTTTTCTTCGTCTCTTATCCAGACATGTCGGGTAGTCTTGATTCACTGAGCCCCGTCTGTTTAGCTCTACTCGGGTTACCTACAGAGGTAGCTGTTAGAGAGACAGGCAAGACATGTTGTTGTCAAGTGTTGTTGAGAGCGCGGCTGGTTCTGACAAACGAATGGGGGGGCAGTGCGGCAACACGGCGCCGATGAATATCAAGAGTATGTCTTTGTTTCGTTTTTGTCTTCTTCTCCCCCGTTAACCTTCTTTCACTCGAGAGTCCGCGGTAGCTCGCCAGGGGCATCTGCCTTGCCTCAAAGACGAGGAGGCTGCCAAGCGAGGGGGGGGGGCATTCATTCCCCTCTGAAGTGAACGGGCCTCTCACTGTGAACATATACGTGATACGTGATACATACCACCGAAAACGGAATTCCCCCCCCCCCCCCCCTATACCCTATCTTTGTATCATCAGCCCAACCCAAAATCTCGTCCACCGCTCACCAGCCGTCTCCGAGTCCCAGACAAAGACAAATGGATCAACGCGGAGCGGCTCCGCTGGGCGGGAGCGTTCGGCATCCCCATCACGCAGGAGCTGCCGCCCGACTTCCCGCCGCTGACGCTCAACATCATGCGCGCCGTGTGCGCCGTGTGGGCATCTGACGACGCGCAGCAGACGCGACTCGTGCGCGTGCTCGACGCCCTCTACGCAAAGTACTGGGTTGACGGCGAGCCGACGCACAGGCCCGACGTGCTGCGCGCCGTGCTGGACGACGTGTTTGGGCCCGCCGAGGCGGATAAGAGTGAGTTCTTTTCTCTCACTCTCTCTCTCTCTCTCTCTCTCTCTCTCTCTCTCTCTCTCTCTCTCTCTCTCTCTCTCTCTCTCTCTCTCTAGTAGACATTCCATATCTCGGCAGACGCAGAGTAAGGTCGCCGTACACAGAATAATAATAACAACAAAACAGTCCTCGCCGACGCCAGCACCGCCGGCAAGAAACTGCTGATCGAGAACACGGACGCGGCCTTCGCGGCGGGCGCGTTCGGGCTGCCGTGGCTCGTGTGCACGAACGCGAAGACGGGCAGCACCGAGGGCTTCTTTGGCGTCGACCACCTGGGCCAGGTCGCGCAGTTCCTCGACATCGACCTCGACCGCGGCGGCAGCGGCGGCAGCGGCGTCGGCGGCGGTCGGGCGGGCGGCTGGAGATCCGTGCTGTGAGATACATTGCTTTAGTCAAGGTATATATACCTTGTGTATTTACGTGTGCATGTAATTCTGAATACATGTGACATATAAACATCATCGATCGTGTGAAATTTTGCTTCCTGATTATAGCCTGCTCGGCCAAAGAAACGCTCGTGACCGTGCTCAGCTCAGCTGCCAAGGGCATCAAAGACAGGACTCCACAACCCTCGTGGCAATCGAGGCGAGACTGTTTAGAACGCGAGTGTGGGGCACTGTTATTGTCGCGCTCCGCGTCGCGGTGGGAAATTAGAAAACATTCGCGTCGGGTTCGGGGTCTGTATCATGGCGGGCAGGTATCACGGTGGGAACAAGCAGTGTTTATGATCGTTATTTGGCATTTGTTATCGGTGGCATCCCCTTGCCGCCATGTAATGTACACGCCATCAGTGAAACCCGTTTCATGAAAACGCCGTGGTTATCCCGTAGAGTCCTGAGAATGATCCATCATTCAAGTCAAAGCAGTCCCATTGTGTGAAAAAAGAGTCATTACCCGCCCAACCCCCAAAACTAGGCACCTCTCCCCGCCATGTCCACCAATCGAAGCCCCGCAAAGGCCCCGCTTAGTTGCGCTCTCCGCGCAGGCGGCGGGCGAGCTGGATGTCCTTGGACTGGATGGTGACACGCTTGGCGTGGATAGCGCACAAGTTGGTGTCCTCGAAGAGGGAGACGAGGTAAGACTCGACCGACTCCTGGAGAGCGCCGATGGCCGAAGACTGGAAGCGGAGATCCGACTTGAAGTCCTGAGCAATCTCACGAACCTGTAGATAGACGCATCAGTAAGGAGCTTTTGTGTGGCGATTATGCCAAGCGCGACCGGAGTCGGCGATTGTAATCAAGGGGGGGGGGGACTTACCAGGCGCTGGAAGGGGAGCTTGCGGATCAGGAGCTCAGTCGACTTCTGGTAGCGACGAATCTCACGGAGAGCGACGGTACCGGGCTTATAACGATGGGGCTTCTTGACACCGCCGGTCGACGGGGCCGACTTGCGCGCAGCCTTGGAGGCGAGCTGCTTTCGCGGGGCCTTGCCACCAGTCGACTTCCGCGCGGTCTGCTTAGTGCGAGCCATTGTGTTGTTTGGTTGTCAAATTGATGACTGTGATGATTGTTGGCTGTTGGTTGATGGCGAAAGCCGAATGGTTGATGGATTGAAGGCGGTGGGTGTGTAGTGTGAAGGTGTGTGATGAAAAAGGGAAGGAGGAGGTGGGGGGTGCGAGGTTTATGTAGGCGGCTGCTGCAGTCACGTTGCCGGCTGATTAGGCTGCGGTGGGTTCTTTTGTGCTTGATTGCGCCTGCTTTTTTTGTTGATGCGTGCACGCAAAACCGGGGTCCGTTCCCAAGGAAAAGGTGGTCGGTTTGTGCTAGCGAAATGGTGCGGGTTTTGGGTGGTTGTTTTGGGTGTGCGCTGCTAAGTCTGCAGCTGGCGTTTTTTGATTGGCCCAAAAATTGCCACACCCCGGCTCCAGCGACAGGGCGCCCACTACACCAGTGAGAAACTCGGGAAGAGGCAGCCGCCTAACGTTGCCGCAATTGAGACTTGGCAGCGAATTGCAGGCGCGCTCCGGTACGTACTGCACTGGCAATCCGCGACTGTCCTTACGAGGCTCAAGACTGCAGAACGAATCGCGAACGGTGTGGACGATGATGTAATTAACGAGGCGGACTTAAGATCCTCGAAATAACTTAAAAACCAAATCCGCTATAGAATTGTAGCTATTGCTTTGCTAGATATTCGCGTCAAATTACAAAGGGTCGATCATTGTGGTACACCTTGCCGTCGACGTCTTTTCCTGGCCTGACACAGTGAAATCTAGAGTCTCGTTCATCCCAGTCGGGTGTCGCTTGGATGGCAGATATTATTCAGGGAGCGCAGAAAGCAGTCCGGTAGCTAGCTTGTACACACGGTGCACATGTATACCTTGGGCATTCAAGTGTCGTGAAGCTCAGGACAGACACCCACAAAGAGAACATGGGATGAGTCAACCGGGTACCTAAGAAGATGGATACAGGTGCATGCACGACAGGCCATCTACATGGAACAGCCACTACGACGAGCGCACGGCTGGAGAAACTCATGCTACAAGTATGCCGATATAGAGATAGAGGCAGATGCTAAAGGTTCTGTCTGGACTCAGGGTCGCGCGCATCAATGGTCAACGATCCATTCCAGGCCGAGCGCTTGGTTGCGGATCGCAGTGATGAGGCGGACCTTGTCCTTGCCCCGCGGGAGTGAGCTGAGGGGTACGTCTCTTTTGCTGCTTCGAACAATTTAATCGGATCGGGTCTAGCTCTATCATATTCCATCCTTGTGTTGCCCATTTTCCAAAGTCTTACCCCACCCTCCTGATTGAAATCACACGCACTGATGCGAGGGAGAAAAATACGGCAACACGGTTTCAAAGTGGGGCTACGCGCTTGGTTGGTCGGCCGGCGGGGCGAGCGGTGGGGCGGGGTGGGAAAACAGGCTGCGGCCCTGCACTGCAAGGCACGCTCCAAGAAGACTGTTATTTTATTTTTTGGCTGGACCGCAGACCTGAATTTGGGGGCCCGCCCGAAAATCAGCCAAATCACTGATCTGATTTGATTCCCGCAGGCTCTGCACGTCGCAACCGCATTTCCCGTACTTAAAGCCCGCCCTCTTTTCCCCACGTTTCTTCCTTTTCCCTTCCCACTTTACCAATCCAGAACCTCAGCTGTCACCCGAGTCTCTTTTCAGCCTCACCACCACAAACAATCTTTTCCCCCCACACACAACCACCACCCCTCTATCAACATGACTGGACGTAAGTTATATATTACTTGATACCTTGATGCATCGTCGTCGGCATCGTGCTAACATGCATCCACAGGCGGCAAGGGCGGCAAGGGCCTCGGCAAGGGCGGTGCCAAGCGCCACAGGAAGATTCTTCGTGACAACATCCAGGGCATCACCAAGCCCGCCATCCGGCGTCTCGCGCGTCGTGGTGGTGTCAAGCGTATCTCTGCCAGTATGTTCTCTCCAGCCTCACCTTGCTCGTGGTCCAGTTCCCTAACCGGCATCTCTCCACACAGTGATCTATGAGGAGACCCGCGGTGTCCTCAAGTCCTTCCTCGAGGGTGTCATCCGTGACGCCGTCACCTACACTGAGCACGCCAAGCGCAAGACTGTCACATCTCTCGACGTCGTCTACGCGCTCAAGCGCCAAGGCCGCACCCTCTACGGCTTCGGCGGTTAAGCGCGCCCTTTGTGTGTGTCTTCGTGTGTCGTTTTTCTCCTGCACAAATTATACCACGACAGCAACAACAAACCAAACGCTATGGCTTGATGAAAGGCGTCTCATTTTTTTTATTGTTTACGGTCGGGTCTTGGGTCCGCGCGCAGCTTATTTTGCGAATGACCTCTCATGGGATTACTTGGGGGTGGGGGTTTCACTGGTTTATTGGGTCTTTATTATCTCTCTGTTTTCACGCACACGCCAATCGCGCTGTACCATAGCGGGAGAGAGACGGGGAAGGGGGAACGGAGGTGTGGCTGAATCACTCAGACTTGGGTGTGGTGAAATCAATATAATCCATGCCTTCTCCTGTCCGTCTCGGGCGGAGAGGTTCTTGACAAACTTTTCTCGCTGCCACACGCTGCGCGTCCGTCTTGTACTTGTCGCGTCCTGGTGGGGAAGTCGCGTTGGCTTGTTGACAGCTTGGCATGGGCATGGTGGAGTCCTCCGCACACGCGTTCACGCGTTTCTCTGTCGGGGTCGGTCTTGCGGTCTTACCTTCATCCTCTGCGACTCGTCACATGGCCTCTTGCTACGTGACTCACTGCGGTGACTGTTGTATTGCCTTTGGGCTGGAGCCTAAACATGAACACGTCCCATATCTCTTGCTTCTTGTAGCCAGTGTAGCCAGTGGTCCGTCTTTTCGGTGCCATTGACAGACTGCCATTGCCATGGGCTTTGTCACGTGACCCTGCTTGCTTTGTGTTTCGACTTGTCTTTGTGTCTGTATTACTCACGCTTGTAAGTTTTGCCTGTTAGGTAGCAATTCTGTAGATGATCCTTTGTCCCTATTATTATTTCACTAGTGTCTTCGATGTTCTACGTTGTAGTGTTTTTTTATGTATAACGTTACTGGTTTTACTTTTCCTTGTATTTGTATCTGTGGTGTTGTTGTTGTGTAGAGTCTTGAGAGATATCATTTATTGTTGGAAAAGAAAAATTTGCGAAGACACTCGATATTTGGTGCTGGTAGCGATTGGGAGTTCCTGAATGAACTGAAGGGTGTTCGTTTTGGTTGGTGGATATTTATACGTTGGTTGTTGTGGTGTTATCATTTTTGTTTCGGGTGTTATTTTGGTTGTGAGTAAATACCTACCAAATAAACTCAGATGAAGACGATCCAGACTCGGTGTATTGTTGAGTTCGGCATTGTCTAGGGTAAGCTATTTGCTTCTATACCTACTTTGGTTTTTCATTATACTCGTTTCCAGGAAGCGATAAAATAAAATAATAGAATATTTCACAACATATAACGTTATATAGCTACGCCGATTAATAAATATCAACACATTCTTGCCTTTCATTTTCTAGGTAGGTGGTAACCCACTCGTTTACAACATAGCTGCGACTGGGATACACGAATGAAACTAATACATTGGTGTTGTGACTTTCTGTTTTCAACTCGAAATAAAAGAATGATCGATTAGGTATATTTCAGTTAAAAGCAGTTATTGTAACTAATCTGTGTACTAAGATGTTTCTTTCCTCGAGAAGAAGGTGCAACATAGAGTGTTAAACGTTGTGCTATAAACTACCGCGGTCTGAATTAATTTTTCCAGTGTCGTGATAATATGCGTACTTTGGCTTCATTTGACATTGGGATACAAGTACTTCACTACCTTCCAATGGTCTACTCGATTGAAAACATAGAATTAAAAGATAATCCCGAGTTCGGCTTACTGATGCTCGTGACATGATTATTACTGAGTTGTCCTAGACCCAGCAGTCTGAACCATCTCGGTGTTGTGTGGCATAGAGCCCGGTTGTGCTAACCTTGACGGAAACTAATTAAAAACCTACCACCACCGAAGCCGATAGAAACGACGAAAGAGAACCACAACTTGTCCACTCTCGAGTAAAAACCTGTGCCTAGAGAGCATTTAAATGTCACCGACGTACTATTCTCGGTGGAAGTGGTAGTTCTCTAAATTCTCGCGGATTTGTTTATCTTCTCGTTCTCCGGGTCTAACTAGGAAATTATTTTGTAATATATTGTTCACGACTAGCCCATTTGCCTACAACCAGGGTAGTATCCCCATAGAAAGAAGCCGACTAGTGATATTTGCTTCATCAATGTTGATAATATGTGGTCTCTATTGTGTCGAGAAATACTCAGATAGACTTGGTACAACCTACAAGTCATATACCCTCTCCCCGCAAGAGAAACAGCACCTCAGTTAGTTGCCTCCAAGCATCGACATGGCTGCACATAAACAATTCTTACTAGCGCAATTAACTCTGTCCAGATTTCAAAAGTGATCGACAACAGACTGGGTACCTATCCACTGACTGACCCTGACAGAGAATGCTCCTTTGCCATACATCCCAGTAGAAATCGGCCTACCGTACATAAGAGAGAGAAAGGTATACCAGAAACTGGACAGAACTGGGACAGATATCATATAACGACACGAGACCAAGCATCGGTGAACCGGAATTCGACGGGACATACTGGGAGATGTGTTAATTGCGAGCTCGGCGCTTGAGAAGCCAGGTTACAACCCGCCATCAACCCAATACGAACGGTGGCTCACTACTGAGTTACCTAAGGTTTCGGCAAACCAAAGCAGTATCGCCATGTCGTGACTGGAGACTGCCACAGGAGGCTGCATCTGTCATACAGGGCGGCCAAGCATCCACGAGGTCAAGAGCCTCGAACTAGAAACCCCGGCCTTGCTGCTGCTACAGGCTAATGTTGACAGAACAATAAACATGGTAATGCCAACCATGTCCCGGGCCCAGAGCCCGAAGGATACGAGCCGGATAATACGACACTGAGCATTCAACCGGACACCAAGGTAACAACAGGAATAGACCGGAAAACCTACCATCCAAAGGATTTCGTCACATTAACCACGATGCCAAGAACACCTCACCGGGTGCAACGCCAACCACAACATCCCCGCAGTGCCCTGGGTCGGCTGCACTCATACTCATCTGTGCAATGTAACCAGACGTCGATAGATGGCAGCGCCGCCAACATATGATATATGCACAGCAAAGGCCCCAGTCACGAAGGGAAGAACCAGGAAGGCCCAGTCTCCATGCTTCACTCTTACTCCTAGGAACCAAGGACCGAACCGAGCCACAATGAGATACCTGCCAGCAGCCATAGCGGCTCTCCTTACTTTCTGGTCAGAACCCTCCCTTTTCCTCACCCATGCGCTCATGCTAACGTCAAGAGAGCAAAAGCTCGCCAGCATTGGGCTCCCCGCTGGAGACCACCTCGGCACAGCCCAACTCGTCACAGCCTGCAGCGACGCCAACAACAGCTCGGCCTACGTCGGTGACAGTGCTGCCATCATTCTGCACCACCCGGCCGACGCAAACCTACTACTCCTCAAGCGGATGTGATATCAACTGTCCCAACCAGATCAACTGCTACGCAGACTGTCAGTCCACTTGTTCTCTCGAACCCTGACGGCATACCAAGCGTGTAACCGAATAGGCGGCTGACTTTGTTTTATCGTGTTGCTAGTTGCCGTCACGGTACCGTGCGGATGTAAGTCCGTGGCTGTCCGTCCACTTACCACGACCATCTGCGCGACGAGATCGCCGTGCTTCCAGTGCCACACAGGCTGGGGAATAGCGACGTTGTTCGAATCATGTTCTGCAACCGTAGCCGCAACTGCCATAGCTTGAGCGTCGCCGGCTGTGAAGTAGGGAGGCCCGATGACTGGGAACGAAGAGCAAAAGGAGACAGGCAAATAAATGTTTACGCTGGCGACAGGAGACACGCTGGCAGGATGATAGGGCCTACGTACAATGTCACAGGGAAGGCGTTATAAAACCTACTTATCATCGTGCACACACCATTGCTGGGAATATCCCGACGATGGACCCAAGCCGGTGGGCAATGAACAATATGGACAATAGTCAGGCCCTGAACCGTACCCACCGCTAACGATTGTGACTTGTCGCTGGGTAAACAATGACAACCTAGGGCAAGGGTTCTAAATACCAGTGCTTGCCCAGTGGTATAGCTCCCATTGATGAGCACACGCAGTTTAGGTCATGGTTTGACACGGCCGATCATGTGCTGTAGATATCGAATGCACCGGTAACCGAAACGTCGACCGCGAGCATACTAGACAACCGTCGAGCTGCCGCCTGCGGTGCTCAGCACAATGACCTTGAGTCCGTTGGCCTCCCAGTCAAGCGAAGAACTAGCTGTGACCTAACGAAGTCGACACGGTTCGACTTTTGCATTGCCAGCCCTCCTGCTACCAGATCATGGACATGGTATCGTAGATTCGTCCGTCAATGGTAGGTGGCCACATATAGCATGGTAGCCTCGGCAGCCCCGGGGCGACGAGAAACGTGTAATCGACGGCTGCTCTGCTAGAGGGGCACTTGCCACTGGGCAGAAAGAGAGAAGGAGAAACGTCAAGCCGCCAATGGTGCTTCACGACAGCACAAGCCACGGCGGCAGCGAGGAACTACCTCAGCGAAGCGCGGACGGATAAGAAAGAGAAAGGAAAAGGAAAAGGACAAGAGAAAAAGGGGGAAAAAGAGAATCAAAAAGAAAAGCAAAGAGAAAGAAAAAAAAGAAAGATCGTAGGAGGCAGAGAGCCCTTTTAAACCCCCCTCCGTGCAGGATCAAATGCTGATTCCAATTCCAATTCCCAACGCGTTGGAAACATAAACCAGACGCGACTTAAAAAGCGGGCGGCGGGCGGACATTCTTAATTGGCTGGCGCCTCCGATTCGCTCCGGATATGGTAAGGACTGGTCCCGCTCATCTACACGTCTCGCGCGCGCACACGCAAAATCCTAGAACAAAACCTTCTTGCCCTCCACCCTTAATCTTCACGAGATGATTTCTCCACCGCCTGCGAGTCTGCCCGCCAAAAAACACTCCAGAGCCATTTGTAAGGCACAATTGGTTTGCCTGGTTGTTGCCAGTGTGACGGAAATACAATAGGCCTTTCTCAACGCTACGGATACCCCGGCGTGCAAGTGCAGCAAGGTTCGCCTCGTATGGAGCTGTCTCTTGGGCTCCGAGGCGAACCGGTCGAAGGCACGGCGGTCAGGATGACCCGTGGAGCTAGTGGGCTCCTTCCCGAGGCATCATCGCATCGATGTGGAATATGTAATCCCACGGCCTGCCAGTTGCCAGTGGCTACTGTAGCACGATTTTAGACGCCTCGCTGCTCGTTCTCAACGCCGGCTTCGATCCCCGCATTGGTGTTTCCATGCGCGGGTGGCCTGAGACTCAACGGGGAAATAAGAAGCGGCCAGTTCCTGCCAAGCTGACTGTGGCTCTGGCGTGTCCTGCCTGGTTTCCTGTGCAGGAAGTTGCATCCTGTTTGTTTGTGCAGCTCCTTCTCACCGTTATGTGGGTACCTCAGGTGATGTTAGTGTGCCTTGCATACTAGGGCCCCGCGCACTGGTGTGCAATGATGGGCTGCTCTTTCCTATGCCCTGTTTTGTACGGCCTCTCCTGGCAAGTGCCATCTGTCTGCCACCCGACCCATCATGCTGGCCTTGTTGATCAACCTTTTAAGAATTTTGTTGACGGGCCATCTTGCTGGCAACTGCCTGGAGATGGATGAAGCATGACAATCAATGAGCCAACAAGGAGATCTTCAGGGACCAAGCAGCCTTGGTCGTTGATAGGGAATTTACGCAGCTTGGGGTCCACCGAAGCCGCAGAGCCTCAAGGCGTAGCCCTGCCGGGACCCGATCCTGTGGGTTCGGTTGAGAAAAACCGGCGACTCTTGGCACACTGGCCTGCATGCTACGAAATGTTTTTTTTTCGGCACGCGAGGCATTAGGTTCTCCTCGGACGATGCCTGCAGGGAGCTGGGAGCGAGGAGGACAAACCTCATGCATATTTTCCGCCAGCAGTGGAAGGAAGGCACAAGCATCGTCGCCTTCCCAGTGGCGGTGGCTTCTCTGACGTAGCCCTTACCCAAAACAAGAACGAGCCTGCCATGGATGAAAGAACGATGCTGTTGAATCGTCAACTGACCGGTGTGGCTCGGTTGGGGACCTGCTACTAATAATATTCTAGTAGAGTTTTCACTTGCGTCCCGAACGAGGAAGCGGCATCTGGGACCATCCTGAGACCTACCCTGAAGTGCCGACTGGAATCTAGTTGTTTAGGCTGCATTAGACTGAGGCCGAAGCTTTAGAAACACCTATTGCAGGGCTACCTATGACGCTCTGCTAGGCTGGGTCTTGCTGGCTGAACCGGGCTGAGCTAGAGAACTCTTTCCGTCGAGATTGATCTTTGCTTCACCTACCAAGCACCTAAGGGGAACGGCACATCGATGGTGTTTGAAACGGGTTTTCAGAGCTGGGTTCATTGTTTGGAGCAGAGGGTACCCACCTTGGCGGTGGTCTGAGGGTCCACGAGCGAGAGCCACGGTCCATGACGACACGGAACAGAGCAGGTACCTGGCTGCAACCCGCAACCCGCAACGTGAACTTTCGGGACAAGTGGCGACTCTCTCTCTCCAAGACCAAAGCCCACGGGGCGCCCGCAAGTTGGGATTCCTGGTATTCCGGGGATATTGGGGATATTGGGGTCATTTTAGGGGGAAGTCGGCGAGTCGACGCTGTGCGTCTCGCCGACTGGCAGATGGTGGAATTTTCTGCAATAAAACAGATGCAGAGCCCGATGCCGTGCATCTTCTCCACCACATCAACTTCTTGCTCCTTCCCCGGACCCTGTCGCGGCTACCTCGCGGCCTAGGGACAAGGTTGCTGTGGCCACGATGGCCCCTACGCCTGTCTTCGCCCGTCCAGCCAGACTCGGGCCTGACCATTCGGTTTAAAGGCAGGCCGCTCGCCCCGAATCCTTTCACACACTTTCTCGTCGTTGTCCGCTTTCGTCCTTACACCGGGTACCGTCCGTTCCAGTCGTCGTCAGCCACTATTTAACACAGATATAAACACCGACGTCATGTCGTTCCTCAAACGCCACCGCTCCGGCGAGACGCGGGCAGAGCACTCGCAGTCCCCCAAGAGAGAGGCGTCAACGGCCGCACCTCTTATCGATGTCGGAAAGATCACGATGCTGGCGTGTTTCCTTGGAACTGTCGCCAGCATTGGTGGCTTCATGTTTGGCTATGTCAGGTGAGTGAGCCAGAGGCACAGCACCGCTGCCCATTTGCCTCTACATGCGTGTGTCCGAGGCACTGCCATACAGTATGCTGACATTGGCCGCGCAGTGGTCAAATATCGGGCTTCTTCGACATGAGAGACTTTGGAGACCGCTTCGGAACATACAACCCTGCCACCGACGCCTACGACTTCAGCGCTGCTCGCCAGGGTGCCATCGTAGGCCTCCTCCCCGCCGGATGTCTCGTTGGATCCTTGATCGCGGGCAAGATTGCCGACTCGTTGGGCCGTCGCATGGGCATCTCGGTCTCGGCCCTCTTCAACCTTATTGGCACAACCATTGAAATCTCGTCCGAGAGATCGTGGGCTCAGTTCGCTGTTGGCCGCCTTGTCACGGGCTTTGCCATTGGATCGCTCTCTGTTCTGGTGCCCATGTACCAGTCTGAGTCGAGCCCGACCCGGATCCGCGCCGTGCTTATTTCCATGTACCAGCTTTTTATTACGCTTGGCATCTGGACTGCCGAGATGGTCAACTACGGCACCCATACCATGGACACGTCTGCCTCGTGGCGTATCCCCAGCGGCCTTGGCTTCCTGTGGGCTCTTTTCCTCGGCGGCGGCATCCTCTTCCTCCCCGAGTCGCCCCGCTACGCCTATCGCATGGGTCGTGAAGACGAGGCTCGCCGCACAATTGCGCGTCTTGCTGGTCTCGCCAACGATGCCCCCGCCGTCAACTTCCAGATCAACGAGATCCGCGAGAAGCTGGACGAGGAGAGAGCCGGCGCCGAGACCAAGTGGTATGAGATCTTCACTGGTCCCCGCATGCTGTACCGCACTCTGCTCGGCATCACCCTGCAGGCCGGACAGCAGCTTACCGGAGCCAACTTCTTCTTCTACTACGGCACCACCATCTTCAAGGCCACTGGTCTCAGCGACAGCTACGTGACGCAAATCATCCTTGGCTCGGTCAATGTGGGATGCACCGTAGCCGGTCTCTACGTCGTGCGCAAGTTCAGCCGAAGAAACTCTCTCATGGCTGGCGCCGCCTGGATGATGATGTGCTTCCTCGTTTATTCCTTCGTCGGTCGCTTCGTCCTCGATCCCACCAACCCGCAGTTGACGCCCCAGGCTGGTAACGTCCTCATTGTTTTCTCGTGCTTCTTCATCGTCGCCTTTGCGACCACTTGGGGCCCCCTCGTTTGGACGGTTGTAGCCGAGCTCTATCCCGCGAGATATCGCGCTCCGGCCATGGCCGTCGCCACCGCGAGCAATTGGCTGTGGAACTTTTTGATGAGCTTCTTTACGCGCTTCATCACGGACGCTATTGGCTACCTCTACGGTCTGGTCTTTGCCGGCTGCTGCTTTGGCCTCATTCTGATTGTTTTCTTCTTCATGATTGAGAGCAAGGACCGGAGTTTGGAGGAGGTGGACACGATGTACCTGTTGAAGGTCAACCCCATCACCAGCTATAAGTGGAATGCCAACAACGCGCCAGTCAAGCCTGACGCTGGTGCCGAGTCCGATGCGACTGTGCACGATGTGCACGACGATAAGGCCGTGGCGGTCTAAGCTGGACCAGCGTTGGGAGTGGAGTTGTCGGTTTATTCCGAATACATTTGTCTGCCGTTTGTTGCAGAGTACATAATTAATATGGGAGCGCGTACCAAGACCGGTTAGCGTATACCACTTTAGCCAAGTTTGCCTTCGAGCAAATGGCTGTATATACATTGTTAGACCTTCTTTGCGACGAGACATCACATAGAGCTTATTGAATCTGTTGCATGCAATCGCTGAACAAGAGAGATAGGATCGAACATGTGCGGGACGCCAAGATGAACTCCAATCTAGCGTCTCTGACGTCACCGGCACATTCAAGTGTTGGCGGCAATAAAGTAGACCAAGTGGTAAGCTAGGCCGAAACTGACGGATAACAGCGAGACGAACGCCCTTTGGCAGATTGGATGTTTCTATGTGGAAACATGAAGTGTTTACGCAACAAGGCTCCAAATATCCTGTCAGTAAAAATGAGATTGGCTTATCTGTAAAACCTTTTGTTGTCGTTCGCCACCCAGGGGAAACCGGGAGGCGGAAAAGGGGGGTTTCTAGTTCCACTTCGAGCATCATCTCTTCTTAGCTTACGACGCTGCACGCTTTCCATTCTTCCAAGACCTCTTGTTTTTAATAAAATATTTTTCATATTCTACGTGCTACTGTGACACCGCGGTACCGCATCACTTCCTCGGGGTAGGCCGCTGGGAGTAAGTTGTTCTGTCTGGGGGCAATACTGTCTGCAGTACTTCAAAATCAAGGTTATCCCGGGAAGGCTAACCCGCAACAAGACCCAGGGAGGGGGGTGTGAGGGGTGTTGCCACGAGTCAATGTTGTGTTTTTTTTTCTAACCTTTTTTCCCTCTCTGGGGTTTTCAGCTGCTAACTACCTGGGGTAAAATGCGGGAAGATAAGGGCGTTGTTTCCTCGGCTGAGGCGAATTGGGTTTGGGGGTCATATGTCAGCTGTTGTTTTTGGACATGTCTATCTCTATCTCTTTTTTTTTTTTTTTTTTTTTTAGGTGGCCTGACTTTTAATTTTTTTTGTTCCTCGTCTTCCTTCCTGAAAACCTTGGAACCGTGGGGGGTGAATTACGTTTGGGGGGAGGAGGGCCGGTTGAATACAAGAGGGTATTCTTTTCTTTTCCTTGTCTCGACTCTCTCTCTCCACTTGCTTGTATCTCGGTATTCTTAAGTGGTTATTTATTTACTCTGCCCCTCCACCCCTTATCCCTAACTTGACACAAGAGAGGAGTTCCCTGTTAAAACCGAGTTTAGTTAGTTAGGCACAGCAAGCAAAGGGCACCAGCTGTGGACTCGCTCTTATTGCCTTTTCTACCCCCCCGGGATACCTATCCTCGCGGTACTTTTTCCTCGCGTCCTCGGCTCTTGTCCCTGGTATTCTCCGGTATCCTTGCCCCCCTCCCCCCGGGCTCCTTTTCTGTTTGTCCTCCTGGCGGTTTGCTGTGGATGCACGCACCGGGAGACGGCCAGAGCGAGGTCTTTTTCTCTTTTTTCGCTCCGGCTCCATTTTCAGCTTCCCACTTTCGTATTTACTACACCTTATTTATGCGAGGTAGCTCCGTTCAACTTAATTTCACCCATACGTTATTGAAGGGGTGCGAAAGAAGGGGGAGAGAAAAGGGGAAGGGAAACCGACCCTCTGGGGTTATTCTTTTTTTTACCTAACGGCGGTTGCGAGAAACCCACTACCCCCCCCCTGAAACTCAAACTCAAAAAAGCCGAAAACCCAGAGGAGATCAACTGCCGCAGTCGCTCGTTTGTTCACGCCCGGCCGACTAGCTCTCTCTCTTGCGACTTCTCCGTGTGTGTGCGACAAGCCGCCCGTCGTCACTGCGAGGATCCCGCGTCCGCGTCCGTGATAGCCTCCGTCGTCACTCGTTCACCTACCCAGACGTCGTCGCTCACTCGCCGGACTTCCAACTCGCATCACCCCGGCCTACCTTGGCCTGACATAACCTACTTCGGCCTTTCTTTCACTAGAAGAGGAGACCGGGAAAGAAAAGAGAGAAGAGAAAGGCCAGACGGCGCCCAGTCCGCTACCGCCAAACGACACGATGGCGGTAGGAGGAGCTGGAGAAGGAGGAGGAGACGGGGGACTAGTAGACGAGAAGAGGTCGTCGATAACGGGGTCCGAGACGCCGCCGCCGTCGACAAAGCCGGGCGAGCTGCAACGGGGGCTGTCGGGGCGCCACCTCAACTTCATCGCCATCGGCGGCACCATTGGTACGGGTTTCTTCCTGGGCAGCGGAATCGCCCTCTATAAGGCCGGCCCGCTCGGCTGCCTGCTCTCGTACCTCTTCGTCGGCACCATCATGTACTCGGTCATGGTGTCCCTGGGAGAGATGGCTACCTTCATCCCGACGGCCGGCGCCTTCTCGTCCTACGCCACTCGCTTTGTAGACCCGTCGCTGGGGTTTGCCGTGGGTTGGCTCTATTGGTTTAGTTGTAAGTTCACAGAATTTTTACCTCTATCCTTGCTGCTGCCGCTTGGGGTTGGTGACGAGATAGGATGCGAGTTTGTAAACGTCTTCTAACATGCGGGTCGAACCATAGGGGCCATCACGTACGCGCTCAGCCTGACGGCAGCCGGCATGATCCTGCAGTACTGGAACCATGACGTCAACATCGGGATCCTGATCGCCGTGTTCTGGGTCGTGTTCACAGCCGTCAACTATCTACCCGTGCGCATATATGGCGAGCTCGAGATGTGGCTGTCCATGCTCAAAGTCATCACCATCCTTGGCTTCATCATCTTCGGCATCTGCATCGCCGGCGGCGCCGGCGAGGAAGGGCGACTGGGCTTCCGGTTCTGGGGCGACCCGGGCCCGTTCGCCGAGTACAAGGTCGCGGGGGCCGTGGGCAAGTTTGTGGGCTTCTGGGCGGTGCTGATCCAGGCGTCCTTTGCGTACCAGGGTGCCGAGCTGGTGGGCGTTGGCGCCGGCGAGGCCCGCAACCCCCGCAAGACGGTGCCTGCCGCCATCCGCAACACCTTCTGGGGCATCCTCTTTCTCTTCTGCACCACCATCTTCCTGCTGGGCATGCTCGTGCCCGCCAACGACGGTCGGCTGCTCACGGAGGCCTCGGACGCCTCGGCCTCGCCCTTGGTCATCGCTGCCGTCCGCGCCGGCGTCAAGGCGCTGCCCGACATCATTAACGCCGTGCTGCTGACGGCGGTGCTCTCGGCCGCAAACTCCAACGTCTACTCTGGCAGCCGTATCTTGGTGGCGCTTGCCGAGGAAGGCCAGGCGCCTGCGTTCCTCAAGAAGATGACGTCGGCTGGTATCCCGTACTATTCCGTGGCCGTCACGTCCGCCTTCGGTCTTCTCGCTTTCCTGAATCTCTCGTCAGAGGGTGGCCGCGTCTTCAACTGGCTCCTCAACATTAGTGGTGTTGCAGGACTTGTGACTTGGGGATGCTGCTGCCTGTCTTATGTGGGATTCAAGCGCGCTCTCGAGGCCCAGGGCATTCCGCGCTCCGAGCTGCCCTACATTTCGCCGTGGCAGCCCTATAACGCTTGGTACGGGCTGTTCTTCTGCTGCCTCATTGCTCTCACCCAGGGCTTCACAGTCTTTATTGAGTGGGACGTCAGCGACTTCTTCGCCAACTATATCAGCCTCATCCTCTTCGCCATCCTCTGGCTGGGCCACAAAATTGCGCTGCGGCAGCCCTTTGTCAAGCCCATCGAAGCGGATCTAGCCCGGGGACGCTATCTCGAGGGCGACGAGCAGCTGCCGGGCCAGGTACCTATTCCAAAAGAAGCGTAAAGAGGGGCCGTGTACATACAAAAAGAACCCAAACACAAGCATCGTGGACCAAGGCAGGGAGGGGCCATGGCATCATCGTGGCTCTCCTTGAACTTGCACACGCACCACGCTCGGGTGGTCTTGTAAAACCACATAATCGAGAACAAGGCGACTGGCGTGGTGGTTGGTTGACTACAGCGTAATGAGATTTGGCCGAGTCAGACAGAGAATGATAGGGCTGTACGATAGACAGGAGTTTAGGCGGCATCTAATTTTGAACCCGAGTCGAAACGACCGAGAATGCCTAGAGGACCATTTGCCAGGTGACCTTCCTTTTTTCATGCTGGCCAACACGCCGACGGGCAGGAATTGGTCTCTACCCTAGATAGGGCGAGAATGGAGGGGAATGGTCAATTCCCAGGCCCAAGAGGCCGGGCAGCACGGCCAGGTCAGGGAAGTGCGGGACCTTGCAGCACCCGCAGTTGTGATTTGTGACTCAAGTCATCCACTGGGGTGTCGTCCATGGCAAATGATATACCCAAACCATGGAAGGCAGTGGCCGTCTTTGCCGACGGCGACGTGGTCGGTCGCTTGCTGCCTATTGCCTGTAATTGATGCCCTGTCAATCCAATCCTGCCACCAAACGACGGGCCAGCTTAGTATGCCAATTGAAAGCTTCGAGGTGCGGCGAGAGGGGCAGGGTTGCTCTTTTTGTAATTACCTAGGTATATCCGTCATAACAGCCGACGGGATGGAAAGTCTTCAACGTCGGGCCTTTGGAAACGGCGGTGGTGGTGATTTCCCAACTTTCCCAAACTTGAACCTTTGGCAGTCCGCCGTTTCAACACCCACCGGAGCGGTGAAGAACGATGGGAAGGAGAGCTTCGAAAATGGTGGGGCAACAGCTGGTGAGCGAGGGACCATGGGCCTCAAAAGTGTCCTGGGTTCCCCGCAGCGGCAAGAAGGCGCCCAAGCAGCCCGGTCGAGGTTATGTATCGCTACTTGGCTAGCAGGCCAACAGAACACATCAAGGAAGTAGAGGTACTTGGCGGCCAATGGAGCTCTTCAATTTTTCACCCCACCACCGCCAGGGCCCCATGCGAAAATCCGATTGTGTCCATCCATCCATCGAGACTCGGACAGACAGGGCAGACAGGACGGACACGAAGCTGAGCACACGGCCTGCCCACCCCCTCCGTCGACATTGCCGGCGAATGTGCAGTCCAATTGCAAAGCGATCGATCCCGAACCCAGCAGACATCTGATAATGATCATGGCAGGCGCCAATGGCTCTGGCCCGGCGAGGATCACCATTCTGGGCAGGGACGACATCGTCGTCGACCACGGCATCTGGCTGAGCTTTGTGACTCACGACCTGCTCGAAAACATCAAGTCGTCCACCTACGTCCTAATCACCGACACCAACCTCGCCCCCCTCTACGTGCCCACCTTCCAGGCTGTCTTTGCCGCCGCGGCCCCCCGCGATGTGCGCCTCCTCACCTACACCATCCCCCCCGGCGAGTACTCCAAGGGCCGCGAGACAAAGGCCGAGATCGAAGACTGGATGCTCGCCCAGCAATGCACCCGCGACACGGTCGTCATTGCCCTCGGCGGCGGCGTCATTGGCGACATGATCGGCTACGTGGCCGCTACCTTCATGCGCGGCGTCCGCTTTGTCCAGGTCCCCACCACCCTCCTCGCCATGGTCGACTCGTCCATCGGCGGCAAGACGGCCATCGACACCCCCATGGGCAAGAACCTGATTGGCGCCTTCTGGCAGCCCCAGCGCATCTACATTGACCTGGCCTTCCTCGACACCCTGCCCGTGCGCGAGTTCATCAACGGCATGGCCGAGGTCATCAAGACGGCTGCTATCTGGGACGCGGACGAGTTCACCACCCTCGAGGAGAACGCCCCTGCCATCCTCGACGCCATCCGCTCCAAGCCCGCCGCCGCCAACTCGCCCGGCCGTCTGGCCCCCATCCGAGATATCCTCAAGCGCATCGTGCTGGGGTCGGCCCGCGTCAAGGCCGAGGTCGTGTCGTCAGACGAGAGAGAGGGCGGGCTGCGGAACCTGCTCAACTTTGGCCACTCCATCGGCCACGCATACGAGGCAATCCTCACCCCGCAAGTTCTACACGGCGAGGCTGTGGCCATTGGCATGGTCAAGGAGGCTGAGCTTGCCCGCTTTCTCGGCGTCCTCAAGCCCGGCGCTGTGGCTCGCCTGGCCAAGTGCATCGCCAGCTACGACCTGCCCACATCGCTGCAGGACAAGCGCATCGTCAAGCTGACGGCGGGCAAAGAGTGCCCCGTGGACGTGCTGCTGGAGAAGATGGGCGTCGATAAGAAGAATGACGGCCGGAAAAAAAAGATTGTGCTGCTCTCGGCCATTGGCAAGACGTTCGAGCCCAAGGCCAGCGTCGTCGAGGACCGCGCAATTCGCATTGTCCTCTCTCCGTGCATCCGGGTCACGCCCGGCGTTCCCAAGGACCTCTCGGTCAGCGTAACGCCTCCCGGATCCAAGAGCGTCTCGAACCGCACCCTGGTGCTGGCGGCACTGGGAGAGGGAACCACCCGCATCCACGGGCTACTGCATTCTGACGACACACAGTACATGCTGACTGCCATCGCTCAGCTCCAAGGGGCAACGTACTCGTGGGAAGATGCCGGCGAGGTTCTCGTTGTCAAAGGCAGAGGCGGTGAGCTGCAGGCCAGCCAGGCGCCCTTGTATCTCGGGAACGCGGGAACGGCGTCTCGCTTCCTGACCTCGGTTGTCGCTCTCTGCTCCCCATCCGACGCATCCTCGACCGTCCTGACGGGCAACGAGAGAATGAAGGTGAGGCCCATCGGCCCGCTTGTAGATGCTCTGCGGTCCAATGGCGTGAGCGTCAAGTACCTCGAAAAGGAAAAAAGCTTGCCGGTGCAGGTGGAGGCCGCCGGCGGGCTTGCGGGTGGCGTAATGGAGCTGGCAGCCACCATCTCCTCGCAGTACGTCTCGTCGCTGCTGATGGCCGCGCCGTATGCGCGCCAGCCCGTGACTCTGCGCTTGGTCGGCGGAAAGCCCATCTCGCAGCCCTACATCGACATGACTATTGCCATGATGGCGTCGTTTGGCATCCAGGTGCAGAGATCAACCGAAGACGCCAACACATACCATATCCCACAGGGCGCCTACAAGAACCCGGCAAAATATGTCGTGGAAAGCGACGCCAGCTCGGCAACGTACCCTCTTGCCGTTGCTGCAATTACTGGCACCACGTGCACCATTCCAAACATCGGCTCAAAGTCGCTCCAAGGAGACGCCCGCTTCGCCGTTGAGGTCCTCCGGCCCATGGGCTGCACTGTGGAGCAGACTGATTTCTCAACAACCGTCACCGGTCCGCCCGTGGGTTCGCTCCGGGCCATCACCGTCGACATGGAGCCCATGACGGATGCTTTCCTCACTGCGTCGGTGCTTGCGGCTGTCGCCTCTGGAACAACCCGGATCACGGGCATCGCCAACCAAAGAGTCAAGGAGTGCAACCGTATTCTGGCCATGAAAGACCAGCTCGCCAAGTTTGGCGTGCAGTGCTCAGAGCTTGAAGACGGCATCGAGGTTACGGGGAGGCCCTACAAGGAGCTGCAAAATCCCGGCGAGGGCATCTATTGCTACGACGACCACCGTGTGGCTATGAGCTTTGGTGTCTTGTCCGTCGTTTCTCCCCACCGCGTGCTGATTCTGGAGCGCGAGTGCGTTGGCAAGACGTGGCCCGGATGGTGGGATATCATGTCGCAATCCTTCAACGTGCACCTGGAGGGGGAGGAGGAGCCGAAAGATATAGCCGGCCACGCAAACGAAACAAACCGGTCTACCTCGGCTCGGTCAATTTTCATAATTGGCATGAGAGGTGCAGGCAAGACCACGGCTGGCCGCTGGATGGCCGATACCCTAAACTGGCCGCTGGTGGATCTTGACGTTGAACTCGAGCAGAGGGAGGGCATGACAATTCCCGACATAATTCGCGGCGAGCGAGGCTGGGAAGGCTTTAGAAAGGCCGAGCTCGCCCTTCTCGAGGATATGATCAAAACCAAGTCGACGGGCCACGTCTTCTCGTGCGGCGGGGGTATCGTCGAGGAAGAGACTGCCCGCAAGCTGCTCATTTCTCACCACCAGAATGGCGGCTGTGTCGTGCTGGTCCACCGCGACACGGAACAGGTTGTTGAGTACCTGATGAGGGACAAGACCCGTCCTGCCTACTCGGAGGACACCCGAGGCGTCTACTATCGGCGCAAGCCATTCTTCGAGGAGTGCAGCAGCTTCCAATACTACAGCCCCTACCTAGATGGCTCCAAGTTACTGAGTGAAGCACCGGCCGACTTCAACCGATTCCTTTCCGTCATAGTTGGCCAGACGACGGACTTTGACGACATCAAGCGCAAGGCGCACTCCTTCTTTGTCTCGTTGACTGTCCCCAATGTCTCCCAGACATTGGAGACCATCCCGAGCGTGGTCGTGGGATCGGACGCCGTCGAGCTGCGCGTCGACTTGCTGGAGGACTACGATCCCGAATTCGTCGCCACGCAGGTCTCCCTACTACGGTCGGCTGCCAAGGTCCCCATAGTCTACACGGTGCGCACCGTTAGCCAGGGCGGCAAGTTCCCTGATGACGATTACGAGCTGGCTGAAAAGCTCTACCGGGTTGGTCTGCGCACTGGGGTTGAATTTCTCGACTTGGAGATGACCATGCCAGACCACATCATCCAGACCATAACGGACAAAAAGGGATTCACCCGTGTGATTGCATCTCACCACGACCCACAAGCGAAGCTGTCGTGGAAGAATGGAGGGTGGGTTCCGTTCTACAACAAGGCGTTGCAGCACGGGGATATCATCAAGCTTGTCGGCGTGGCCAATGACATTGTCGATAACTTTGACCTCGCCAACTTCAAGGCCAAGATGCTTGCGGCGCATGACAAGCCCATCATCGCCCTCAACATGGGGGCGCCGGGTAAGCTGAGCCGAGTTCTCAATGGCTTTATGACTCCTGTCTCCCACCCGGCGCTGCCGTCCAAGGCCGCCCCGGGGCAGCTCTCGGCCACAGAGATTCGACGCGCACTGGCCCTGATTGGCGAGCTTGAGCCCCGGTCGTTTTATCTCTTTGGGAAGCCCATCCTGACGTCGCGGTCGCCTGCTCTGCACAACGCGCTGTTCAGCGAGAGTGGGTTGCCTCATCAGTACTCGCTTTTGGAGACTGATCACGCGCCAGACGTGGAGGACCTGATCAGGTCTCCGTACTTTGGCGGAGCGTCTGTGACTATCCCCCTGAAGCTTGATATTGTGCCGCTGCTGGATGAGGTGTCCGATGCCGCCAAGACCATTGGCGCAGTGAACACCATCATCCCCAAATCTCGTCCCGGCCGCAGCAAGCCTGCACTGTTCGGGGACAACACGGATTGGAAGGGCATGGTCTTCTCGCTCCGATCCGCCGGCGTGGTTAAGCGCACCGGAGAGGCCGGTGCCATGGTTGTGGGCTCTGGGGGAACGACGCGCGCCGCCATCTATGCACTGCACAGCCTGGGCTACGGCCCTATCTACGTCGTGGCCAGAAACTTGGAGAACGTAAAGTCCATTGCCGATTCGCTACCCGCAAACTACAAAATTCGGGCCTTAACCACGCCTGAAGAGGTGGGCCAGTTGTCGAGCGCTTTGCTTCCGAATGTGGTCATCAGCTCCATCCCCGCGGACAAGCCTATTGACCAGAACATGAGAGAAGTGCTAGTAGCCGTTCTGCGGCATCCTGTGGTGGGAGACGGCGCGCGCGTGCTCCTCGAGATGGCCTATACACCGCTTCACACGCCGCTCATGCAGCTGGCAGAAGACGCGGGCTGGCGCACCATCCCTGGCCTCGAGGTCCTTTCGGCCCAGGGCTGGTACCAGGTACATACAACATAACTCCTGTCGAGGCAGATCCAAGAAGCCAATGCTAATATATTTTACCCTCGTGTAGTTTCAATTCTGGACTGGAATCACGCCACTGTTCTCGGATGCTAGGGCGGCTGTCATGGGGGACACCGCCGAGTGAGGTGACTCGCTGGGGGGACAGGCACTGTGAATGGCAATTTGAGCTGCCTGAGGGCGCTTTACTTTTTGGGTAGACTACCAAGGCTATTTTGGCGCTCAACGCACAGGGACGGACGGATTTTTTTGGTCTGTCTCTTGGACGCAGAAAATTGCCTCTTCTTTGGCGAGGAGGCGTTGGAAGTATGTTGTCTAGACTAAGGCCGAGACAAAAAAAGGAAATAAAGGGAAAAAGGGGAAAACAAATAAAGCTCTCTGGGTTAAAATTGAGTCAGCCAGGGGATACCTGTATATCAAATCACTGGAGATCTCGATGTTGTCTCTTGTCTGTTTGCGTATTCTATGCCATGGCAACACAACAAACATGCAAAATATCATCCCGTCGTCCCCCTTGTTTTGATCTGAAGACGAAACGAGCTTTCGGCGACATTTTTTTAAAAAAAAAAAAAGAAACATATTTATTGAATGTTGCAGATGAGACGTCTGATGATGACGATGAATGTGTGTATCGATCACATCACAACTATAAGATCCCGAGGTACATTTCCTCCCCCCTTTTGTGATGGTGATGGTGATGGTGATGGATGGACCCACGATGTCCCCGTGATGGACGACGTGTCCGGTTTCATCCACCCCCCCTTCTTACCCCCTACATGAGAAGGGAGAGAAGAGGGGGCTGTATTGCCCGCTGATCATGGGACTGGCTGGCTGGCTGGCCGGAACGGGGCCGGGCCGGGCTGGGGTAGGTAGACCTCAGGGATGGAATGATAAATGGATGGATGGGCGGATAGATGGGCGGGCCATCATCCCCTCCCCCTTCCCATCCCCCTCTCCCAGGGGCCCCATGGTTGCCATCGAAACTCTAGAGGCCGTTTCTATTTTCTGGTTCTGTGTTCATTTATACACAATATTTGACTTTGTCTTGTTGTTATTACTTAATTAACTACCTTAGAACTATGTCTATCTACATTGCGGTTTCATCACAGCGCAAGTACGATCTATCTACTGCATGGGTGACGGAATAAAAACACACGGGCTGTTTATTGTGGGTTTTCAACATGTCAGCCCCCGGGCAATGCGAATTGGATGGTCAATGGAAGAGTAAGAGTAAGGGCCCCTAGGTCCAAGACCGGACCGGCCGGCGGCCATGTCTCCCTCCTCCCCCGACGGGTCTGGCTTGTTTGTTACTCCGTGGGTTGCTTGCCTGCCTGTGGTAGTTGACCCGACCCCGACCCCGACCTCAATCCTCGTGGTCTTGGTTTTTTATTTCAATTTGTCGACTGAAGCCGCACGCGGAGATAGGCAATAGGCCATGTGCTATATGCAGCAGTTAAAAACCATGGCGTTTACATCGGCCAGGGGGTTTAGCGCCGCCCAACGATTTCTCAAATCTTTGTTTTGGGTTTGTCGTGCATCATATCGTGCATAAGGTTATCACCTACTTCCACGGAGTAAATGGGTTGCTTAATCCGACGCGCGGCGCGGCCGCTGCAACTTGCTTGATCACCTCATCTTTTGCATGGGTTGCGGTTGCCGGCCGGCCGCACATCCCGCGTGAGCGCCTCAAGACCGGCGATAAGTCCGGCAGTTTGGGGATTAGCAGCAGCCATGCCCTATAGCCAGGTACTGATGATTGGTAAGGGAGCGGCTGCGGCGTGGTTGTCGCGGGTGGTTTCAATGAGGTGGCACGCGGATTGAATGCAAATACAAACAGACTGGCTGCATTGCAGCAGTGCGCGATGCGGTGCAGTGCAGCGAAGCGCAGTTAGCCAAGATAAGGTAATGATAGTAATAGTGAAGGTATGGCTTTACGCGCGTCCTGGGGGTTTCTCATCACCACCGGGTCCGATACCTAATTACGATCCCGATCCCGACTGCCGCGCGGACCATAGCCCGGGTTCTCCGGGGTTTGGCCGCCTTCTAATACAGGCACATATATTCCGTACCTTCCTCAAGTGGGGGCGTGAAGCTGGGTTGAGTAAGCAGCGCACAGCACAACAGGGCAGCAACGCCCTTTTTCATCTATTACACACTTCTACCAACCAACCTTGAAAAGATAGTGTACCTATTTCGATCGTACTGCGCTTAGGTACCTAGGGTACGTATACGGAAAGTACGGCATTACGGTCTACCGAGCGGCCATACTCGCACTCGCACACACATGCGCGCGCGCGCGCATGTTCCATGCTTTCCCAAACCCACACGTGGCTTGCGAGGCTGGCGCACCGCCGCCGCCAATAGATTCACTTTTTTGTCAGCTAACCCAACCCAGTCCCAATCAGTGAAAACCGAACCCAGCGCTGCGGCGCGGTTTCGAGGCTGCTGACAAGTCCACACCCTTTTGTTACGTACGATATGCAGGTTCTTCCTCCAGCTTGTGATTTTGTCAACTTTGATCCGGGCGCGAATTATTTTTATCCCCTGCCCTGGAAGTTGCGAGTTGCGGTGAGGGTTTTTTTCTTTAACGGAGGAAGATATAGTTCCCGGGTGGGCGGTGCATCCTTGGGTTCACTCAAGATCCGCTTACTATGACTCGATACGATGCCTAAGTTTGAGTTGAGTTGAGGCTGAATTCCCAAGTAGGTAAGGTAACTAAATCCGGCAACCAAACTCACTTGTTAATTCTAGACCGACGGAGAACCTCGTGTCGAAGGCACTTATTTGTAACCGTTGTTTTCGTATCCAAGTTATTGAGATGATAATTCCCGTATTTGGGTTTTTATTACTACGTAACTAGTAGTTTTCTACCGAGGGCATGTCGCATGCGAATAAATCACACATCGGGTTCGTCTTAGCAACACGGCTTTGCAGAGGCACGTTGCATGCTGGCGTCGAGTTCGGCAAACGTTAAGAAGAGAGAGGGAAGAAAAATGGGTCCCGAGGCCGTGGCCGGCCGATGGTGCAACTCCAACTGTGATTTTCGGCGTCTGCCGACATCGAAGGGATCCCACAAATTCCTTCCATGCGTCCTTCTGCGCTCGTTCTAAGGCTCAGAGGTGTGGGTCACTAAGCCCGGAAAGGCCATCGAAAGCGACCGAAAAAAGCCACCAACCCTCTTTTTTTCACGTCGGACCGCCGCCAAATGTCTTGCATGAGATTCCAAATCCTGGCCCTGCGCGTGCGAACCAGGGCTCTGGTGCCGCTGCCGCTGCCGCCATCGCGCGCCTGCCTGTCAACCCGCGCCCCATTCAATCCGCATTCCCGCGGAGGATGGGGGGTCAGTATTGTTTCCCAGCTGTCTTGGGTTACCGATAGTAGAACGGCTTTCTAAAGGAGCGAAAAAATTCTTCTCCGTACTCCCTCCTCCGACGGTAAGTTACCTAACTAGGTCCCCTAGGTACGGTCTAAGTGCTACAGCATGAGGTAGCATGGCCATGGACCCCTTTTTTCGGTCGGCCCAGTCTTTGCGTTACGGGTAAACGTTTTTTCCATACAATTCACCGAGTTGTTCGCTCCCGCAAAATTCCGTCCCGCATGGGGGAGTTGGGACAATTCAGCGTCTCATTCCGAAAAAAGTGCGAGATATCGAGGACACCGGGCTCGCGACCGACGCCGCGGCCAAAAAGCTAAACCGCGAAAACTTTGAATACAAGACGACACCGGAATTGAGATAATTCCGCCCGTTGCTACTTTCACCTCCCTGGGTGAAGCGGGAGTGCGGCATCCCTTTCCAATGTGTCGTCCGTGTGAGGTTCTGGTTCCTTGGAATTATCCATCCAACTCGGAGGCTCTTCGGACGCGGGTCCACCCCACTGAGACTTTTGACATGCATGCATCGTTTATTACTACATAGTACACGAGGCGCGCCTTCCAGAACAGCACTGGCCGAGGTACATGCACTACTTTTTGCGGGATGCAGTTAGAGCGAGAGCAAAGAGTCTAGAGCCCACAACACGAATGGCCGAGAAACGGCCAGAGACTAGCAGAAACCAACAGACGTGACTGGTGCACTCCCGAATCCGAATACCTTGCCGACCTGAGATCATCACCCGACGCCTTCTTACAAATCGCGTGGCTTTCTTTTAATTGAGGGAACCCGGTCTGGTGGACAGCGAAAATAAGTGGTCGTGCTTGCTGAAAGAGCGAAAGAAGCGAGCCTCGCAAAAAGATGTGTGGAAAAGAAAAATGAAAAAATAAGGCGCGCGCTTCCCAATCCCACACCTGGCACCCGACCGTTCCCGCGCTCTGCCCAGGTGCCGGAACGCTGGGACCACGAAGAGTCCGGGGGTGCCGACAGGCTCCACACAGAAAGATCTGCACACCCCCCTTGAGGCGGCCTCGGGCATACCATTTGTCAGAAAAGGGGAACAGATCTGTGGTGGGACCGTCTTTCGACCGGGATGCGCCCTGGGTTTCTGGCAGCTGCGTGGCACAGCTTGGCGAAGAGGATGGAGGGGGTGTGGTGCAGTGCGGTGGTGGCCCGCCCGCCGCACTGGGGGGGTTCCGCCCTGAGAATCACTGCAACCTGACTGTGAACCTCTTGTTCTGGGCGGGGGGAGCTGCTACCTTCACTAAGAAAGAAAAGGGGGTCTCCAGCTGTCCTTTTTGATTCCAGGTCCCCTCCTGATTGGCGTTTCCTCCATAGATTTCACAGATTTTGGGTAGGGCCGATCTAGACACCCTAAGATCTCACGCCAGCCAGGACCAGCCAGCCAGGGCAGCACCAGTGAGCACAACCCACGCGAGGGACTGTGCGCCCGCCCATCCATCTAGTGTTGAACTTGGAAACATTACCTGCCACTGCCTGCCTATCGCTAGGCAGCTGAAAACGTGTGGACCCAGACAGCTGGGCCCAGACCCGCGGCCGTTTGTGTTTCCCAGGATACGACTTTATCCACGTGGAGAATCTAGACGTGGCGTTTGTCCGCTCTCCGCATTTTCAGCCCGGTCGGTCGGTGCTGATGCTCTGCTGTTAGTTTGGTGACTGGTTATTTTATTGATTTTCGAGAACTTCCTACCTAGTAGTCTATCTAACACGCATGCAACAGACACGGAGTGAGTGACCTAGTCAGTGAGTAGCGTGCACGTATAATCACCAATAACTCGATCGAGTCACCGAGGCGGCCCAACAACCACCTCGGGGTTAGGGGGGGGGGACGACTGCGTTGGCATTAGAAAGGGAGGAGAGGGATTTTTTTTCGGTCGTTATTTGTTTGGCACCCCTTGAATGGTGTCTCGAAGCTGTCTGTGTGCACCCCTATGCAGGCTCCGAAGAAACAACGACAAAAGAGAAAAATAAAGCCGCGGCACAAAAAGCCACCGCTGGGCAAGACTTTCTAGACGGGAAGGATTCTTTTCCGTCCCCCTTTCTTTTCATCCCTAGTTTCTCGCTTTTTTAGAGAGGGAAAAAAAATAAGGATGGTTTGACCATATGTCTCTGCTTTTGTCTCCGCGCACTCCTGTTTTAATGTCCTTGTGATGCGCTGCGCTGCTCCTCCCTGTGTGTAGTGTGTGTAAATATGTGTGTGTGTCTGTGTCGCATAAGTGCTGCGCGGCTGTGCGATTGACGGAGGGCTCCTCTCTTCGCGGGCGGCTCTTCCATGTCTGTGTGATCGCTTGACTGCCCGCCGAAATCGGGTCCCCAAGGCCCAGGAAATGCCATGCTCGCAAACATGCACTTTTGTCGTCTTGCAACTTAGACTCATCGGCTGATCTGAGACCCACGCCGATCGGATGAAGAGGTATGGAGTACTGGATCTAAGCTTACACCCCTCCCCCATCCATCTCTCCCCACACCCCGAGTCCCGTGCTATACTCTCTTTATTGTCCTTTCCACGCGCGTGCTTTTGAAAATTTCAAATAAAGCATTTATGGGAGAAGAAGGGTTAGAGTTACGCATCACAAGGTACGCTGACTGGGTATCGAGGCGTAAACCTTTCCCGCGTGCTATCCGTTCTGTCAACGTCACATTAGTAAGAGGAAGCATTGCTACGGACACTTGTGAAGTTGTTTGCGAATTCCATGATAGCCCCATCCCGGAAATACCCGAGGCGATTTCGCTCACGCCTACTGAATTCGTACAACGTGCACTACCGGTTGCAGCTGCCGGAACGCCATTGCATTACTTGTTGGCGTACAACAGTCGCGGGCGTTGCGTTTGCACTTGCACTTATTCCCGGATATACGTTGACAGATCCGCGCAGGCTCTATCTATCCGCCCCGTACCCAGGGGTATCCGGCGCATGTACAAAGTACTATATCAGTCCATTGTATTACTCCATGTTCTACTCGAGTAGGTCGTGGAACCGTAGCAGCCTACCTGGAGCCGGCAGGCAGAGAGAGGGGACGCCGTTCCGCGGTGTTCCGCACGGTCAACGTAGGAACCCGCAAACCCGGGAGTCTAGCCCCATCCCCAAAGGTCCCCCCGCCGCGCTACGGCGCAGCCAACGGTTAATTTACACTTTACCTCCACTGAATAGAGTCTAGCGTCGCTGTCGGCCTTCTCGGGTTTGCAGCGGCGTTCGGCCCTACCTAAGGAAACCTGCTACACAACAATCACTAATGATTAGAGATCGAGAAGGAAACCCGTAGGTGAGCTAGGCAAAAACCTAGCAAGGCGCGCAAGAGACATCTGTCAGCTCAGTGCAGCTGCTGCCCTGTCGGGCCAGGGGGCTGGCACAGGGTAGGGCTGCTTTCTCCATCGAGATCCTCCGCACTTATCTCCGACTCGAGCTCCAGCTCCCGAGTAGGCATTGTAGGGCGAAGAGAGCAAGACGAGATCCCGCAAAGCCGGTAGAAACTAGGAGACAAATGCGATCTGACAAGGGAAAAAGGGTCCGAGTTCCCGTGTCTGACTCATTACTACATTTGGCTTTGCTTTTACACGTGTATTCCGTATGTATTATTTGTGAACTTTTGGGGTGTTGGGCAATTCTTAACCCATCACCTGCCCACGGATCATGTGATGTGTCAGTCACGAGAGCTCGCTTCTGACACAGTCTGGCCGCTATCTCCTTGCGGCAAAGGGGAGAGAGGGTGGGATGGCCCTGGGAACACCTGTCAAGGAAACCAAAAGGAAAGAGAGAAGACAGCGGAACCCAAACTTAAAAACGGGCCTCCAATTGCCTTTTTACGCACAATTGTGCAAAGGATCAACACTAAAATCCAAGAGAGTTGCGAGGTCTTATTGGGGCCACGTCCGCTGCTCTACGTACCAGATGAGGAGGACAGAAAAGGTGGGAGTCAGCCACAAGGTTGGACGACGCCACAATGCGTGGCCCGTCTCCAGGTTCCAGGTTCTCCGCGGTCCCGCACCTGAGAAAGCCCCAGAAAGCAGAGCTGTGCGGCCGTTGATTGGCCACGTGTTCCCCAGCTGGCTTTGTCATGCGGGCTTCTGGTCGGTGGGTTCAGCCAGCGACTGCCGACCGTGCATGCCATGCGTGCCCAGCCAGCAGGAAAAGTCGTGGGAGGGACAGACGGGAGAAGGGGGAACAGCCACCGCCATGCGACTTGATTTGGGTAACCACTTTCACAAATCCTTGCCCGCCTTCGGACATGATCTCCGGTGATGTGGCTAGTGACGCGCAGCTGTCAAACCAGCGGCCTCTTGTTTTTCCCTTTTAGGTGCGAGGTCTGCTGAGGCCAACATGGCTGGCCGTCGTTACCGGGAGGGCTTTAGACTGCTTTAATCTATGGTGAGTCGACACTGCCTCGCAGATCAAGCAGTGAACTGTACGTACTATAGAATGAACGGTGTGGAGTCACCTCCCGTAGACGGAAACTCTGTAGCTTATGCCGTCGGAAAGCGTAAAATAAAGAGATTTTTGCTCGGCCTGTTCCTGGCGGGATGGGAGCAACGGCATCCGACTGCCGGTTTAGTGCACAGAGTGCCAGGGGAACAGGGGAACGATTAGTTAGACTCAGATCTCTGGGAATGCAGTTGCGATTGCGAGGTGGCTGAGCTTGTAGCTCTGAGATTGTAACCGGCCCGCATGCTGCACGATGAAAATTTTGCCTCTTTGGGGCTGGTGAGTGTGGAGGGGAGGGGGCGCAGGCTACAGAATATTCCACCAGGTTCCTGTCTGTTCCGCAAGCTCGTCATAGTATTTTGTGCAGCGCTTCTGGTTGGCCCGTGCTCCCGTCTGGTCGCATCCACGCTTCGTAGCCCGTATCCGCTCACTATACCGCAGTACCTACACACACTACAGCAGGAGCAGCAAACCCATCGCCGTCCAAACCCGTCACGGCCCACCAGAGGCTCAGCTATACTGGTATGCTCTCGCACGGCGCATATGGAAGCATTCGTATGCATTTTGCATCGCCATAGGCACGGGACCCGGGATGGATCGCTTGGCGCTAGCTCGTACCGACTCTAATGCCGCCGCCCCGACCACGGGGAAGACAGACAGACATACCTGACCCGTCTGTCATGGCAGCTCACATACACGGAGTGCACAGGCGCACGTCGAGTCGTTCCCGGCAATATGGATACAGATACAGCTATGCAGGCCTGCAGATTTAGGACGACTGGAGCGGAAGTCGTCCTATACGTTCGGATACGGTCCATCGAGGGAATGCCATCCTTTTCGCCCGTTGTTCGTCGAACAGCGGCAGCGACGACCGGGCACCATCCATTTCTCCCTGACTTCCGACCCGACGGATGTATCTAATTCCCGATAGCGGCTTTGATCTTTGAAGCCCGAAAGACGAAGAGACGACGACAAATACCTGCCTAGGTCAGGTAGTTCTGGATAGTGGTGAGTCAGCGCTTGGCTCTTTCCCTGGACCCGGCAGACGGACGACGTTTTTAATACGACGCGCGAAGAGACTAGGGTTGAGTCGCCCGACAGACAAGCTTGCGAACTACACAAAATGATTGCAAAGTGATGCATTGCTTCCTACCTTTGCCATCTCACTTACCTGCCTTAGGTACGCAGAGCTACGACAGTCAATCCGCAAATCCCAAGTCCCAGACACCCTCGACCTCCCCCAAGGCCTCGCTTAAAACTGGAGCGACGTAGGGAGGGACAGTACCTCGGTACATCCAAAGCCTAATCGACTCAGGCACGCTTGGCACGCTTTGCAATCCGTCCCACACTGCAAGGTGCACCCACCTTGCCGAGAGCCTGCAGGTGCCTCGACCCGCTTGCCTGCACGACCCTTGTCGGTCGCTGTTACTTTTTTTCCTTTTCGGCCACTCGGCCATTCCAGTCACCCCCCCCGTTCCAGCCAGTGGGGCCCTCCCACACTCCCAAGGTTGCGTCATTGCTCAAACGATGCTCACCCCACCTTCTCATTGGTACCACTGTCGACTGCGTACGCTCCGCCTGGAACGACGTACCTGCCTCTATTAGTCAAACCCCCCCCCTTCCCAGTCTTCCGATGTTAAATATCAACCTGGGTCCCTCCACCATAACCTTCCTCGATATTTTGCCACCAGCTATCTTTGACCATTTCATCTACGAAACCCTCAGCCGCGATCATGTTAGCAAACCAAACACGACCAAGAACGGCATTTCAACCTCAACCTCACCACCACCAGCCCGCCTACTACGAGGTTGCTCGCCAGACGACGACAACGCCTTTTCACGCCGACGCCGCCGACCTGGATTTCGATTTCGACGAAGCAGAGCACAACTATAACAGCCAGTCTTCGTCTCCTATATCTACGCAGTCGATTCTGTCGCAGTATTCGGCCGTGAATACGTCGCCTTTGTCTACCTTTGACAGCATTCCGACTATCGCGGTGCCGCGAGGTGGCCACGAAGGCCCTTTGTTCAACTTCTCGCCTCAAAGCAACCAGTCTGCCCTCGGCGAGGCACTGTTCGCCAACACAGATCCAATGCAAACGGACTCCTGGATATTAAACGGCCAACTGACGCCGAGAGCAGCCGGTCGCGTTTCACACCATCGCGAGTCCTCGCTCTCTTCACTAGGCTCTACAGGTCCCGCGTCGCCCTACTCGCACAACACGTTGAACCCCCAGATCGCTGTTACCGACTCGATGAGCGACGGCTACGGTCTTGCGAACGTCGACGACCTTAGCAACTACCAGCTGGCCAAGTTTCCGTCGGTAACGCACGATACATTCTTTACGAGCTATCCCAACTACGCTTCGGCCGATACATCGGTGATTAACACTTATCCGCAACTCGCGGCCGCGACACCGAGGCGCAAGAACGACCGAGGCCTGCTGCCGCCTCCGGAGCACCCGATTGGACCCAACAGGTCACGGCCCGTATCGGTGGCGAGTTCAGTCGCAAGTGACTCACCTGCCACACCAGCTGGGGATTTTGACGACGAGCGGAGGCAACGGAATGGTGAGATTTCCGATTACATTGACCGCCTTTTGGATCTTAAAAACTCACCATCTGTTGATGACGCAGTCGTCAATATAGTTCCCAAGTTTGAACGGACAATGACGGACGCCTATGCCGACGAGCTATACAGCCCAAGCTTCACTGTCACATCGGCATCGTCGGTTCCGATGCCAGTCTCACCGAGTAACGAGCTATTCGTCCAGAGGATGCACGCCGCCAATAGCCAACACCTGAGCGCAAATTCTCCGGTCTCGGCTACGGCGAGAGATCGGTCGCCATTCCGCCAAGGCTCGCCCCTCGCGCCAATGCCCATGCACGACTTTTCTCAAATGCGTTTCGGGTCCGCACAGCAGATGCGCGAACAGGCCAAGGCTGCCCAGGACGCGCGCGCCGCGCAGCAGCAGATGAGCCATTCTGTCGACACGAGCGCTCCTCAGACAATATCGCCAAAGGACGCGTTGCTGGACTTTCACGAGACCGATGGCGACGCGAACTTCCCCCTCTTCCCTCCGCAAGGCTCGAACGGGTTTGATGCGGATGCCATGAACAAGGCGGTATCGCGAAGCCAGCAGGCATTTGACTCTATGCCTATGGATACTACATTCAACAACTTCCTCGGAACACAGCTTCCAACAAATCTCCAAATCCCTCAGCAGTATCCCTTCATTGCCCAGCCTCGGCAACCGAGCAGTGTGCCATCCTTGAGCAACGGGTCTCTGGCACCATCCAGGATGAGTTCCGCAGATGTCGGCTCGGTGGACACCAGCCACAGCAATAGCCCACAGAGGCCGGCCAGCACCACCGCAGACGGCGGCACCTATACATGCACGTATCACGGCTGCACACTTCGCTTCGAGACACCAGCGTTGCTCCAGAAGCACAAGAGGGAGGGACATCGGCAGGCTCACGGAATCAACGGGGCTCGCAGGCCCGAGAGTGCCGGTTCGAACTCAGGCATGACATCCAGCCTCCTGAACAGCCAGGCGGGGCCGCACAAGTGTGATCGCATCAATCCAAGCACCGGAAAGCCCTGCAACACTATCTTTTCCAGGCCATACGATCTCACGCGCCACGAAGACACCATCCACAACGCACGCAAGCAAAAGGTCCGGTGCGATCTGTGCACCGACGAAAAGACATTCAGCCGTGCGGATGCACTCACGCGGCACTACCGCGTCTGCCACCCGGACGTCGAGTTTCCGGGAAAGCAACGCAGACGCGGGGGACAGAGTGGATGAGGTCACCAAGCCTAGCTCCTAGCTTGGCGAGAAATCGCCGATGCAGGGAGTTCTGATGTCAGTCAATTTTGGAAAAGATCGCCCATTCCGATTTGGGCGAAAGTCAATCTGTACCAGCCGACCTAGCGAGCCAACAATCAGGAGCCAGCACCCTTTTGGGGTGACTGAGCTGTCAAAACCGATGCGGTGACACCACCCGGCATGAGACATGATGAGGTGGACCCTCTGGGTGCAGGAACAGGCGGGTCGACAGCATCATCAGCATCATTCATCACCCAAACTGTTGAGGCAGAGCCTCGGTCGACGCAAAATCCGTCGATCGGACCAGCGGAGAGCACGGTGATCTGGCAACCCAACGGGATTATCATTTGCGCCAGTTTCGGAGCTCCCTGGCTGGGCTTTCAAGATTGTCGCACCGTTGACGGGTGTGATATCAGTTGCATCGCGATGACGTCGTCGATGCATCCCCCCACCCTCAGCCCGCATCATCGAGTTCAATTGCCACCCGCCATTGGTCAAAGGCGGCTGGACTCTGCCCCGCCAGAATTCAGGGTCCGTCGGGCGCCATGCCGTCGTCCCTGCAGGGTCCTACTCCCTGACGACCTTTGGCGTCTATGTTCCCCGTTTCTGAGTCGGGGCTCACTCTTCAGCGAGAGACCCACAATTTTCCTTCGCTCACACCACCGAAAATAATAATTGAGGCTTCGGGACTCTGAGCCCACCAGCCCATCCGGCGATGACGTCATTTCTAGACTTCCTTCTTCCTTTGTTTTTCATGTCTGGCGTTTGGGGTCTTGCGTTTGGGGTCTTGCGATTGGGCTTTCGGGATAATATCCTACTCTTTTTCGTTGTATATTGTACAAATTTTTGGAGCGTGTTTTGGGAATTGCCGTTGCATCACGCCAGTTTGTTAGTTTGCGCGTGGCCCTCTATTACGCCAAGCGCTTATGACTTTCCATTACGTCGACTTTGGTTTTTCCTTTTAACCACGACGCATCCCTTGGTTGGTCGACCAAGCAAGCGTTTCATGTGGCTTTTTATATCTTGGTTACGGGCTTTACGGGGAAATGATAGACCGGATACAGCGCGCCATGCATGGGCGAATGGGCTGGCTTCGATGCAATCCCGAGTATATATGTACCACACCCTATACTGTACACATGGGCTCGTTTCTTTCTAAACAGAGGGAAAACAAAAGGATTGCAAAACTACCTAACGTTGGGTAAGGGGGAAAAGGATTGTTTATCGGCATGGTTATTGGCGAAGGGCGTGGACGAGAAGTTTTTCTTCGGTGGGTTCTCATTTTCGGATGTATATAGCGAGCCGTGCGAGGAATGGGGAAGGCATTCGGACGATGCGACGTTTTGGTTACGATGGAATGATATATAGAACGCACCCTTGGTAGAAAGACTCTGGGATGTCGTTGAGTAATACAGGGTTTTCTCTCCTCATATTTTCCTAGGGAACTTTGAATATCATATTTTGTTGTAGCAACCGACTTTCTTAACTTTTCACTTACTGTGTTTAAATGTAGAGATATAAACAATCTACCTTATATCAAGAGCCTGTTCAAAAGTTGACAACCCCCACCCAAGCTGCAGCCTATTATGACTTAATATCTCCTGTAAACTGTGTTCACTCTAGTGTGTGCGTGGTGATGGGGATGAGCCATGTATTTCACTTTGGTGGTAGATCTCACTCCGGAAGTCACTCCTCGGCTAGACAAAATTAAACATATCTCTACTAATATCGTTAAGCCTGGTGCAGAACTTCAAAGCCAAATCTCTCTCTCTCTCTCCGTATATATCCCATTAAGAGGTGGATCTAGCTGGACTTGAGGCGTGTCGCCTGTTCATTCTCAACGCCGGTGCGAGGAGAGATTGGACACGGAGGTGAATTATGAGAGTTGACAGGAATTACTATTGCCAAATATCTGTTCAGTGACGAAGTTCCCCATTTCTGTTGCTCTCATCCGCCATCGATATGGCGAAGGCCCTGTCCCGGACCGGGAGAGAGCAGCCCCAGTCAAAGACCAAACCATCCAAAGCTTCGATCCCTAATTCGGCGACGAGTTTCCGACCCCTTTCAGATCCAAGTACGTGTGTGTACCTACACATAGGCAGACGTGCTCAAGCTGAAACTTGGTCTTGGGGTAAGCGAAGCCGGTCGCAGATGAAATCGCGAATGAACTCTTCAGGGGCTGGCCAAGCAAAGCAGGGGAAGGGGAGGAGCGTTAGCAGCGGCACGACATTTCCATCTCCGTCTCCATCTCCATCTTCATCTCCATATCCATCCACAACAAAAAGAAAACTCACCAGCGCCAGGGCCGTCGCCATGACTAGCCACAGGAACAGACGGCACACCCTCGAGCCCCTCCGCCGCCCTCAGCGCGCGCAGCTCGTCCGCGACAACCTCCAGGCGGTCCAGCGGCCACCGCGCATCGACGACGAAGTAGACGAGCTCCGTAGCGCCGAAGAGATACCGATACCTGCAGAAGCGACGACAATGCCCCCGAAACCACGGCCAGCGCCAGCGTTAGCGCCAGCGCCAGCACCGACCCTGGCACTCAGCAACAGCAGCGCCGCAGCCGAGGTCGATCGCAGAGGACTCGATTTCCCTCCCGCGCATGCGCTCCGCGGCCGCGGCTAGTCCGAGAGGGCTGGTGGTGATCACTCCCAGCTGGCGATAGCCGCGCGGGCCGGCGCCGGCGCCGGCGGAGCGCATCGCCATGGCTGGTTTCGCGGCGTTGTAGAGGCCGGCGAAGAGGATTCTTGCTCTTGCTCTTGCTCTTGCTCTTGGTCGCGTTGGCGGGGACAGGTCGACGTAGAGGTATGACAGGCAGACGACGAACAGCACGCAGCAGAATACCCAGGCGGGTATCGCCATCTTGTCTTGTGACGTGGCTGTATGGATGGATTGGAGAGGAGAGGACGGAGGTGTGTTGCGTGCGTTGCAAGATGTACGATGCAGAGCAGAGCAGAGCAGAGCAGAGCAGAGCAGAGCAGAGCAGAGCAGAGCAGAGCAGAGCAGAGCAGAGCAGAGCAGAGCAGAGCAGACACACACCGTCAACTGCAGCATTTCTTACCCTACTTATACTTACGGAACCAAATTCGGCAAGGTTTTCAGCATCTCGTCCAGAGCCGTCTGTGTTTGGGTACGTAGATAAATTAATTTTATTTTAGGAATAATGAGAGGGGAATCCTGAGCTAGCTAGTGTGGTAGAAGTATATTTCTGCTTTTCTTTTTTTTCTTTTCTTCTCTCGATACGCGCATTTTCTTTGGCCCCAGTTCGATGTGTTTCTCGCCGGCCCTTTGCGGTGATCCGAAATTGCGTGTATCTACATCTCTGCTTTTGCGTCTTGCACAACTTTTTGTGAGTTTTTTTTCCCTCCTTTTTCTTTTGCTATAATGAAAGGAAAGGGAGTGTGTATGAGCGTATCAAGTGAATCCGCCTGCACAAGAGGCGTTTGCTATCATGTCACGCATTTGCGGCTGTAACTCTGCGATGCGGCGCAACCTTGCTTGGCCAGCTAACCAACGTTGTGTCTGACCGTTTAAAAACAGAACCAGAGGGTAAAGAATAGAACCCCAAAATAAGACGACGGCTTAGACAATGATGAGCTGCAAAGACGGTGTTAGCCAAGTCAGATCGTCAAATTGCATGCCAGACAGACGAAAAAGGAAAACGAACCTCAATCAACTTCTCCGTCAGGCCAAAACACTGCTTATCCTGCTCCTGTGAGAGGTTGAACGAGCACGACCGCCAGAGACCGCGGAAGCCCATTTCGTCAAGGACCCTGTCGAGCACGGCTGTCGACTCGAGCGCCGTCGAGAACTTGGGGTTCGACGTCAGCGTCTGCAGCAGCGCGTGCGCCGACTCCAGCGTCGGCGGGTTCTGGCAGTGCAGCAAGATGTCATCGAGGATCGAGATGATGGGGTTGGCCCTATGCACACACAAGACGTTAGCACCCGCCGTAAGAATCTTCCCCCCAGAAAACCAGACTCACAGATGCATAATCACCGACGGCCTGCCATGCACAATGTCGTTGAGCCACTGCAGCGTGCGGTTCTGCACCGCGTCCTCGAGGTACTGGAAGTCGACCAGCTCGATGGCCGTGTTGAGCAGCAGGTCCTTGTCGCGCAGCAGCCGCAGGTCCTGCGTGGCCCGCCGGATGCCGTTGATGTCGGACAGCCCGCTGGGGTTGATGCCCGCCGACCACAGGTTCTCGCGGAGCTCGTCGAGGCTGACGGTGCGCGCTAGGATTAGCGCCATGTACGGCGACGACGACAGGTTGCGGACCGTCTTGCCGTCGGTTTCCGTCGACGCTGTTGCGTTTCCGTTGGACGACGACGACGATGGGGAGGCCGCCGCCGCTGTGGGTCCAGCCGTCGCCGTCGTCGGCGCAGTCGTCATCTCCAAAAAGGTGGACAGAACGCGCAGCGCCGTCACCTTGGTCACCGTGTCGCTGAGGCCGCGCACCAGGCAAGCGCACGCGGCAAAGTGGAAGTTCTCGCTGTTGAAGTGCACGCCATACGCTTCGTCCAAGGGCAGAGCCGCTTCCTCCAGCTGGCCACGGCCCTGCAGCAGGTAGGGCACCATCTTGTCGCCCCTCATCTCGCTCGACGTGCTGATGTTGGTGAGCACCGACTCGAGGAATAGCGCGGTGCAGTTGAATAGGCTGGGCGGCACTAGCCGCAGGAGCGACATGGCCAGCCAGAACAGCTGCAGCCCGTAGCGTGACGCCGACGGGAGCTTGGCCATCATCTTGGACAGCGACGTGACGATGGCAACGAGCATGTCGCTGTTGCTGTCCTCGCCGAAGCGGCCCACGCTGTTGCGCAGCGCCACCAGGACCTGGTACAGCAGGTCGTCGTCGACCTCCTCGCGGGCAAGACAGCCCATGACGGTGAAGGCCCGCGGCTGGATGGCCGGGTTGTTCTGGAAGGCCGTGCTGGCCACCAGGCTCATCCACCGCGAGCGCCACGCGTTGGCCATGTCGACAGAGGGCGCGGCGACAGAGCACGTCTCGAACAGGAGCGCCGCCAGGTTCTCGGTAGCAGCCAGCGTCGGGCCGAGGTCCTGATTCGTCGACATGGACGCGCCGTCGCGCATCATGATGGCCGGGCTCGAGAACATGTCGCTCCTGGGATCCGAGAGCGTCTCCAGCGTGGTCCGCAGCTGCTTGTGCCGGGCCTCGTCCAGATTGAACGAGGTGCAGGCCGAGTGTATCGAGTTGATCAACAGGCGGTGCACCACAACACGCACGTCCGGGGTGCCCGTGTTGGCAAGCATCGTGACCGTGTGGAAGATCTCGGGCAGGTAGAGCTGGGACTGCACGCCGCTGTCGAACGACAGGGCGAGGCAGAACTGCAGCAGCACGCACACCTCATTCCACACCGGGTTCTCGGGCAGATGCTTTGTCGGCCGGAGCGACGACCGGTTCAAGGCCTTCCGCAGACGCGATATTATCTTGCCTCGCAGCGTTATCGTGCCGATGGCGCTCGCTATCGAAGTCAGCGTCTCCGTCTGGTCGTCCCCGAAGCCGATGTTGAGCGCCGTCTTGACGATCTCCTCGAGGAAGATATCGAGGAGCACCTCGTCTTGGTGTATGACGGGCCACACCGACTGCTCCAGTGTGAAATTCAGCGTCGGGTCTGACAGGGTGATGTCGATAAGTTTCCTGAACAGGGCCGCGATCTTCTCCCTCGCCTTGTCACTCTCGGGCTCGCCCGCTAGGAGGGAAGTGCGCAGACCAGGAATCCAGGGCGCCATGTACGCGAGGCTCAGCGGCTTTTGCTCGTCCGAGAAGCTATCCCAGCCGACGAAGAACTCGTTCAGAAAGTCCGACGTCAGCTGCGGCTCGGCCTGCGCAAGCTCCTTGCTGATCTTGATTATGAACTGGGACGGGTCTAGGGGAACCGAGATGTCCTTGGCGCTCAGGAGCTTTGAAGCAGCCGTGAACTTGAAGGCCTTGCACAGCGCGCCCAGCAAGTTGTACGACGACAGCCTGAGGATTGGGTCCGGGCTCGCCAAATTGGTCAGGGCCAGGTTCAGCAGAGTGCCCGGCACGTCCTGGGGCCGGACCAGTCTCTCAAATGACTTGAGCGCCCGCGTGTCCTTCCCGTACTTCGCCTTGGCCGCCCTGATGGCCTGCAAGACGTCGGCCTTCTTGGGGCTGGTGAAGTACATGACGACCCTCCCGTTGTCCGCCCGAAGGCCAAACGCCGAGTCGTCCTCGGTCTGTATCGGCGTCGGGGCCTCATCGACCTCTCCGAGCCGGAAGATGTCGTTGATGATTGAACTCAGGCGGTAGCCGGGAACCTCCTGCTTCTTGTTCGTCGTGATCTGCACAAACTGGCTGCCCACCTTGATCAGCACCTCGAGCTTCCCCTTGGTCTTGGAGAGCCGGGTGATGGGTTGAAAGACATATCTAGTGTCTGTTACAACGCTGATGGTTTCCTTGGGAAGGTGTAGCTGGCTCAGATGGAAGTGTGCCTGCAGGTCCTGGAGACTACCGATGAGGTGGTACTCGACGTTTCGGGGATTGAAGACGCTGTTTTCGTTCCTGGTCGAGATTTTGAGAATGCGGCGGAAGCATTTCCGGAAGGCGTTGTTCATGTTGTAGACGTAGACGCGCGAGAGCTGGCGCGAGAGCTCCGTGGGAGTGAGCTGCTCCAGCTTGTGGAACACCTCGTCCTGGGGCTCGCTCTGCCCATTATAGCACGTGGCGTCGATGAGAAGACAGAAGGGGCGGTGCCACAACCGACTGGCAATCTTGAGGTAGCAGTAAATCAGAGTATCGTAGTCAATCGACTCGGCATCAATGTTGCGCAGGATGATGCAGATGATCGACAGCCCGTCCTTGCTCTCGCCGCCGTCATACACGGCGCGAGCCGTGAGGAACGACTCGGGGCTGCGGAATGCGTTGCGGAGCATAAAGTCCTGGAACCTGGAGTAAGACGGCGGCGTGTTTGCCGAGATCTGCGGCCTGTTCCAAGTCACAGCCAGCGGCGGCGGTCCCAGGTTCATGATGAGGTTCCTAAGCGGCTCAAGAACCGGCGACCGGCCTCTCATCGACTCGACCGGCGACCTCACAAAGTCCCTCCGCTCCTGGGAGACGAGCCGCTGGCGGACGTGATCCCAGTGGTCGTATAGGAACCGGTGAAGCGCGACGCAGGAGCCGAAGTCGAACGACTCCCCGCTAACCGGGCTATCCAGCCTGTCGGGTTCGACCTATCGCGTGGTGGCAGTCAGATACACAGCTCTGGGATCAGATTATCAAGCACAGTCAGTCAAGAAGCCACTTACAGATATCTCCCTCAAAAAGGTGGTGACCTTGAAAATGTTCTGAGTGAGAAAGTCGTTTAGCGGGAACATGTAGGGCTCCTTGGTGCCAAACAGCACGTTGTTGGCCAGGTTCTGGATGACCTTGGCGATGAGAAGGAGGCCGCGGCGCATCTCCTTCGAAGGAGCTTTGGCAACCAGCCCCTCAACCTCGGGGGCGACGATGGCGGGGCAGAAGAAGCGCAGAAATATGAAGGCGCCGACAGCCGTGTACTTGGCCTCCTGGAATCTCGGCACCACGGCCGAAGAAATTATGCTGCAAATCTTGCGGAACGACGCCGGAATGCTGGCCGAAGAGGCACAGATGTCCTCTATGAAGACCTTAGCCACAATCTGCAGCTGGTGCGCATTCTTCTGCAGCTCTTCAGGCGAGTTGATTCGCGTCGGGTCGAGCTCGAGATTGAGATCTTTGGCGGCCGAGATCAGTCTCTCGACCACCTTTTGTAACGTGGCCTTGAGGTAGCCAGACCCCTTCCATTTGGCGTAGATTGAGAGCATCTTGGTAGCCACGCAGGTCCTACGGAGTAGTTCCGATTCATTCTCTGTTAAGGGACGCCCAAGTATCAGTTAACTGGCGCCAGAATCCGAGCCTGGACGGACGGGCGTAAAGGAACGGGGAAGAAGAACTCACCAGTCTCCTCAATTTCTTGCTTGACCAAGGCCTCAATAAGCACGAAGCTCATCCCCCTAGCTTCGAAAATATTTAACAAGGAAATCGTCAATTCGTCAACTTCGTGGCTGGGACAAACCGCACCCATGGCGGTAGCCAATGTTGTGTCGCCTGTAAGAAGCTGCGCCGCAGAAGAGAGGGGATATTAGTAAACAGCAAGCAGCTTAAAGCCCCACAGGGAAAGGGGGAGAGTCTTACATCCAGCAGCTCGTCATACTTTTCGTTGACGGCAACGTCGGAAAGATTATTAAACTCGGTGCCCTGCACTAGAATGTTATGAAGGACCCTCACGAACGCCGTCCTGATCTCGACGTTCTCGTGGTATCCGATGCTCAGCGAGTGCTTGAGACCAACGTCGATGTTGGCGCTGAGAAGATTTGATAGGATGGTGATGGCGAGATCGGCCGTCGAAGCTGCCTCGTCTCGGCCCGACGCGCTGCCCAGAAGCTCGCTGCGGCCCAGATCAACGGGCTCGAGATTGAGCAGAGACAAGAAGCGGTTGAAATACTGGTGAAACATTTGCGATTTCAACTCGCTGGTGCCGGCATCTGTCGTCTGCCCGTCTCCCGGCTGGAGGGGCAAGCGGAAGGTTAGCTCGGCCAGAGATCGGAGGCAAGCCTTGTCAAGGTCTCGCTGCACCCTTGTCGTCTCGTCCTGGCGACCGCCGGCGAAGACGGCACCATCGTTGCGCGGCGACCGAGGCCGCGCAATCCAGCTAAATATGTACTCCAGCAATTGGTTGCGGTTCCGCACGTCATCTCGGAGATTTAGGTGCTCCTTTCTCTTGGTGACGGCCTCACAGAGCTGGCAGATCTTGATCTTGACCCTGAGGCTGCTCGGCGCGTCAGGGACGCCGTCGAGAAACTTGGCAAAGTTGAGGGTTAGGGCGCCTAGATGTAGCGAAGACGCCGCGCCAAGGTCCGACGGCGTATCCAGCCTCTCCACGAGCGCCTTGAGGAGCGAGGCCGACTGCTCTGCGAAGACGATATCGTTGTCTTGGCCCTTGACGCTCGGCTCGAGAGCGCCGGTGAACAGCACGTCAAGCTCCGACTCGAGAGCCTTGAAGAGGGGTTGGTAGAGGGAAGGGGGCACCTCGGTCGACAAGACCTCTCTCATGGTCTCGCGGATCCTGACGTTGGCGCAAGCCAGGAGCTGGATGCTCAGCCTGAGGTAGCGGCTCAAGAAGGTTTCTTCGTGGTTTTCAGACGAGAGCCTGTCGATCCACCTCAGTCCGCTAACGGCAGGTTCATCGAGAACCGAAGCCTGGTCGGCAATGCAGATGCCTCCCAGCGAGGCCAGGAACCCCGAATAGTTGCGCCATTCGGCGACGGTCCTCTCCGCTACCACGTCGATAGTTGTCGTCGACACGTCCTTGGAGAGGTGCAGCCATAGGTCAAAGACAATCTCCCACGCGTCGAGAATGCCGCTGCTGGGATGCTGCATGCGTCTCAAGAGCGCCCTGATCCTCTTCTGGAACGCCACGAGACCCGTGAAGCGGAAGGCGCGGGAGGATATCTCACGGAATATGTCGCCATTGCGCAGGAGCGTCAGCGAAGACTTGACTGCTTCGGATGCCGTGTCGATGATCCGGCACTCGTCGAGAAAGGCCCCCACGCAGGATGTCACTATCTGGCAGATCTCGATGTCGGCAGAACAGAGCGACACGAGCAAGAGCGTCTCCAGCTTTGTGGACGCGTCGTTCCGCTCAATGACATCTTCGGAAATTTCGGCGAGCTCCTGTCTGGCTATTAGTCAAACGAGTTCAGAGGAAAAGTGGAAAGAAAGGAGAGAATAAATAAAGGTCTACAGTACCGGAATCGACGTCAAGAGGAGCACCCTCGACTGAAGGTACCCTTGAATGGACTTGAGCCCATGAGCAGTGCCGGGCTGGCCAGCCCTGTCGCAGATCGATATCAGGATGAGCGAGCTATTTCAGTTAGCAAGGCCTCCTTTCCGTCGATAAAAGGGGACGAAAGACACATCAGAGAGACAGCGGACAGGACAGTACATACGTGAGCCGCCAAAAGTTCTTCTTGAACGCCTGAGAGTCGAGGCCCTTGGACGCTCTCAACGTCTTCAGCACCTGGTCATTGGCAAAGAGACGCTTCGTGACGCCTGTGGCAAGACGTCGGACCGACTCGTCGGCGCAGACAACACACGAGACGAGAGCCTCAATGTTCTTCTGGTAGAAGCGATTGCGCTCCGTCCGGTCAGTGGGCGGACCCTCAAGCAGAGTCATGGGCGAGGCATCCAGAAAGTTCAAGATGTTGCATATCATGTTGACATAGGACGCGTTCCCCACCGCCTTGCGCGAACCGCTCTGGTCCTCGATGTAGCCTTCGGCCAAGAGTTCCGACATGGTCTGCAGCTGCCCCTGGATGAAAGCCGAGGCGGCCGTAAACAGCGGCTGGTACTGGTCGACATTGCCCAGCCTGGCAAAGTGGGAACACGCCTGGATGGCCGAGATCTTGAAGCTGTGCGGGGCGGGGGAGGCAAGACACGACTGGGCCAGGGACTTGACGGAACTCTCAAAGCTGAGATGGGTCAGGCTGACAAAAGCGGCCGTCATGAGGTCCTGCTCAAAGAGGGCGCCGTCGGCACCGGGCGAGAAGCGGCGGAACACGGCGTCGCGGACCTCGTCCTGCACGTCCATGGCGTAGCTCAGGAGGGCAGAATCGCTCTCGGCGTCGAAGTGGCGGGCGGCGCGGAGCAGCAGGACCAGGCAGTAGGCGGCATGCTCGTTGCGATTCCTCAGGGCCTTGCGCAGGCCGTCGAGGAAGCCCACCTTCTTGGTCATGCTGCTGCTCTTGGCCTCGCGCAGGTTGCTGGCCACCTCGAAGACTTCGGGCAGCAGGAACAGCAGCGTCGTCTGCAGGGGGTAGAGCAGAGTGCGCCTCCGCCCATTGTCGACGACCGTCTGCGTCATGTCGAACAGTACGTCGGGCCCGTTGTCACGGCGCTTCTGCATCGTGTGCAGCTGCACAAACTCGCCGGGGTACCGGTCGAACCAGCGCGTGATGAGCAGCGGGGTGACAAGGGCGACCGTGTTCTGGAAGGACTTGCGGAAGTGGAGGAAGCTGGAGCTGAACTCCTGGATAACCTGGGAGAGCTTCTGGCTGTCGACCCAAAAGGACGAGACGAGGCGCAGGACGATGAGTGCGCTCCTCTCCTCGTCAGCGGCAGTGGCGTTGGGCAGGGCGGCGCCGGGGACGGGCAGGGCGGTCCGCATGTTGTAGATGACGTTCCGGAAGTAGTCGAAGGCCGTGGGCCAGCTCGAGGCCGTCACGTATTCGATGATGGTTCTGATATGCGACTCAATGGCGGGGGCATGGGCCTGGAGCAGACGGCCGCTCTCGAGCGGCTCGTTGGACGGCGTGGACAGAGGCGTACGGGTCGACTCCTCGAGCAGCTGGACGGCCGTGTGCTTGCCCGAGGACTGGTCGAGGATGGTCTTGGCGGGCAGCACGTAGGCCTCGGGGATTGGTTCGAACAGCAGCTTCACAACCTCGAAGACGCGGCCGATCAGCGTCTCGCGCAGAGGCTCGTCGGAGGCGGGGAGGACAGGGAAGGGGGCCGGCTGGGGCGTCGAGAGCGGGCCATGGCCGCCGGGCTGCTGGGCAGCGGCGGTGGCAGCAGCAGCGCGCGAGGCATCCCAATGGCTGGCGCAGCAGTCGGCGATCAATTCGAGCGTGTAGAGCTCCGAGAGGAGCACATGGGGCGGGTGCGAGAGCACGGCCTTGTAGGGACGCGCGAGTTCCTCGAGTAGGGACAGCAGGGCGTCGAGGACGACGGCAATGGAGCCGGTGCTGAGCTTGATGATGGTGCCTCGCGTGATGGAGGCAATGTCGTCTTGATAGAGGTCCTGGGCCGGGTTGCCGGTTCGGTGGGGGAGCTGGCGACGGGGACAGGCAGAGGGTCAGCAACAGCAACAGCAACAGCAACGGTCATGGACGGCATTCTCGTCTCATTCTGGTGATAGATAAGGTGTACACGGCAACTGCAGCTGCAACTGCATCCGTACAGGTACGTACCCTGGACGTGAGCCTCTCGACCAGGCAACCCACCAGGCCCGCATCGCCCATCATTGTACGTTGGCGTTGGGGACGAGGGCAGCAGCAGCGGGCCGGTGCCTTGTCATGATGGGACGTCGGCGTCGGATGCTTGGTGTTTTGCGACGTCTCGTGGTCCTGCCTCGGTGTCGAACCGTCGCGTTTCGCCTATTTTTTTCTTCTTTTTTCTCCCTTTCTTTTCGTCGTCTTCTCTTTTCGTCTTGCCTTGCTGTGCCGTCGTCGTCGTCGTCGTCGTCGTCGTCGTCGTCGTCGTCGTCGTCGGCTCGGCGCGCGAGACAAGCTTGAACCTCGTCAATCCAATCCCAAATTCTTCAAGTGCTTCTTAGCCCGGGCGGCGGTCGTCGTCTCTCGTCCCTTCAAAGTTGCTTCTTTCCCGGCCGCCAAGTGCCTGCGCTGCGGGAGGGATCGTCGAGACACACACCTACCAACCTTGAGACAGGTAAGGCGGGGGAGGGGGCAAGCAGAATGCTGCGAGTCGCAGTTGCAGTGTGGATGGCGCGCAGAGAGCCCGTCTCTCGTGTCGTGGGTTAGGTAGGTTAGGTGCCCGCCAGTGGACACACCACACGCACACTCACACAACGATGGCGTTTTAGGTTTTGGCGGTTACTTTTAGGCGGGCTAAAATAATTTGTGCTGTCGATCGACAACAACCTGGCCTTCTACGGGAACACAAGGACGGGACGGGAACACAGGCACAAGCACAGGCACAGACACAGACAGACACTGGCCAATTTAGAGCGCCATCGCTGGGGCCGAAATGCGCTGAGCGCGCGAGAGCGGGGGAAGTGCAAGTGCACGCCAAACCGGGGGCGGGGACCCTTGCTCAATTGCCTTAAAGCGGCCAGGCGGCCAGGGCAGCAGTCCCATGCTGTGGAGGCCGAGACCGAAGTCTCCAGTTTAAGTTCCTGAGACACCTCGGCCAGGGTGAAAGAAGCTACCCGACCTTATCTCTTAGAACCAAGCACGTGCCAAGGTCCTGTATATACACTAGGTAACTATGAATTATTCTATAGATATCTCCTGACTCGCCGTCATGGTTTCCATTGTCAAGTCGTATTTCTTTCTTTGACGCCCTGAAGACCAGGTAACCGAGTTCAAGGCATTGTCCATTTACATATGCCATACGGAATAGCTACATACTGTTCAAAGCACGGGGTGTTCGGTACCGATATGATATGTAACAAGTCACCTTGCTGCGTCCGTCTCGGATTTATATTTACTTTTTTTTCTTTTCTTTTTCGCTCGATGCCGAGAGCGGTGGTTAGTGGTCGAGGAACTGTGGATTTTGTGGGTTGCGAACAAGGAACGCATCTTCCCCTCATCTCTCTGCCGCTTTGTTGCATTGAACGTGGGTACCTTCTCGGTGCGGGTGCAACTCTGCAGTTCACAGACCAGAGACTTCGTGATTGTCTGCAGTACTCCTATATTCGTTGTGCCAAGAGTTGGCATTGGGATATCGACATGTCGAAACCCCATGTGACTAAAGTGCCTATTCCTATATCGATTTTATAATCCATAACAATACCATAAAAAAACTAGACATAGATCTAGGGTATAACTTCGGTGCATAAAACAGAGAAATGCTCCGTAGCACAATCCTCACAATCCTCACTGCCTCCTTTCATCAGTGATAACTCCCCCGCGAGCCGCGATAGTTCCCGCCTCCGCCTCCGCCTCGGTTGTTCCCACCTCGGTTATTTTCATACGGCGGTCGGCCATACTGGCCAGGAGGGGGAGGCTGGCCATACGGTTGTTGCTGCTGGCCTTGGTGCCCTTGGTACCCTGGAGTAGCCCCGTATGCTGGGGGGGCTCCGTATGCCGGTGCTGGCACATATTGATTGTTCCCGTATCCCTGACCACCCTGGTTGTATCTGCCATGACCAGGTGCAGGAGGATATGCCACCGGCGGAGGTGGTGGCAACCCCTGGCCGAATCCCGCAATACCCGGTGGCGGTGGTTGCCAAGAATTTTGCGGTGGCGCATACGAGTCTCGGTTGTTGTATCCGTTGCCCCGGTTGCCGTTACCATATCCATTTCCATTCCCATTTCCATACCCTTGCTGGGGCTGCTGGTAGCCTCCGCGGTTAGATTGACCATTATTATACGATTGCCCACCATCCGGCCCGTAATTGATTCTTCCGCGTCCGCCGCCGCCGCGGAGAGGAACACCTCCGTAACTTCTCCCGCCTCTCTGCGATTTACCCTTTAGATCCTCAATATCGTGTCTGTCAAGAGCAGGAGGAGGTGGTTTCACTCCACGAAGCAACATGGACTTGTGCGTGTGGGAGCTACTCGGGAACTCGAAGTGGACACTGCTTCTGTTAGTCGGACTGTCTAAAATAATTGTTCTCTCGGAAGCGGGGGGAACCACAAACCTCAATGACCGGTCATATTCAACATCGGGCATGGCTGCCCTCGTCAGCGGGTAAGTCAACGAGCCGTGCGGGTGGTAACCTTCAATCGTCTCCACCTGGCCGTTAAGGCCGTCGCTCTTGAGTGGATCCAGCTTCCACTTTGGAGGGCCCTGCTTCTTTGAGTAGAACCGAGACGTGATCTCGTCATACAAAGTAGGATGGGAGTCTGACAACAAGAGCACATCCTTGCCCAAGCCGTTACGAATTCGGTCCTCGGCGCTCAGAAGATGGCTCTTGGTTTCCATGGCCGCCAGAAGGCGGGGCATATCGATGAATGGCAGAAGAGCAACGCCCTGCCAAGCCATCTTCTTCCCGTTCAGGTCGATATCGAAGTCCTCGGGGTAGAAGTCGAGAATCTCGCTGTCTTTATTAGTCATCAGGTCATGGAAGACCTCGGGGATGGATGCCCGAGAGGCCGCCGGAAGGACACTCATGAGCTGCTCAAAGGGCCTCGATATCCGCCCGTGCTCAAACGAGATCTTCATCTTCCCGAGGTCGACAAAGTCGGCCGCAAACGGAGCGTAGTGGTAAGGGTAGTACCACTCCCATGACGGGCAGCCCTGGAAATAGTACATCAGAACCCACGCAAGCCCCTCGACATAGGCCCGCGCAACCTTGTGCCGGAATCCAATGTCCTTGGAGTCCACGTGGAACTTCTGTTCGTAATACCTATCGGCATATCCCTCTTCCCACAGTCTGACTGTGTCGACCGGGCCATCCTCTTCGGTGGCCGCGGGAGTCCCGGTCTCTAAGGCGTTCGCTCCTGGAGTGCTAGCACTGTCCTCTTCGATGAGGTCCGCCTTGCGTTTCCCCAAAGCTGATGGAGGTGATGACTTTGCCTCGGTGCTGGTTTCTGCCTTGCCATTAGGTGTAGCTGGGGCTTGCGAGGCTTGCGACATCAGACCTTGGATCTGGCCCTTGAGCACACTTGCGGCACTCTTATTGGCTGTGTTGGCCTGTTCAACGGCACGCCGGTTCACCACCATGTCATGAGTGATCACCGCCTGGGCGGCTCTGGCATCCCTCTTGCTCGGGAAGTTTGTGATAGGGTGCAGCTCTAGTCCGGGGGGGGGTTGAGTGTACTCCTGGGTCTTTTTCGGGGCCCTATTGTTTCCGAAACGAGGCGAGTCTTGGTCGCCTCTACCATTACCTTGCTGCTGGAGACGGCGTCTCTTGAAGCCGGCCTCACGCCGGTCCTCGGTTTCTTTTCTTCTCCTGAAGATGGCGTCCTCCTGCTTAGCAAGGCCGGCCATAATGTACTGAGCCCGCTCCAAGTCGACGTGGCCGTCCTTGGTCACGTACCCGCCCATGTGGGGGAGGTTGTCTTTCCAAATGGTGGTTAGAGTGTCGATGCCGTTTTCTCTAATTTCCAGGGCAGGCAGATGAGGCAAAAAGTCATTTCCCACGAAGAAGCACATGAAGACCCAGTCGTCGAGGGCTCGTTCGAGGTTAAACGCGAACGGCAGCCCAGGAACATTAAGCTCAATGGCAAGGTACTCACGAAGAATCGACACATGGAGCCAAATAAACGGCTTCAACGGTGGGGGCTTATCCTTTTCATCGAACTCGCCGTCCATTTTTTTGGCCTCACCTGTGCAATTTCTCGCCTCATGGCCCTTTTGGTTGCAGATTCTGCACAGCCTGGGCTTGTTGTCCTGGGCAAAGACATCTTCACGGAGGACACGGAAGTGAGGTTCGTGAGTGGCCAGGCCAAGCATGATCAGATCGGCATCCAGGCCGTAAATAACATGGCGGGTGTTGGGGTCGTGCTCGGGCGAATTGCGCTGGGACCGGACAAATTCCATAATCTTGTGCTCACCCTCACCGGGGACTGTGGCATCAGAGATGATGACTTTCATCTTGGCCCATGCAGGATCAGTGTTGAGCTTGTACGAGCACCAGTAGCGCAGACTAGCCGCAAGAATGTCCATGAAGGGCGTCCCTGGTGTGATGGAATTGGAATCGAAAGCCTTCTGGACGACAGTTTCAACAGATTCCGGTTGTATGGTACTGTTCTTGTCCTTCTGGAGCATTTTGAGGAGTTCTTGCTTGTCATCCTCCTTTTCCTTGGCCTCCTGGGCAGCACGGAATCGTCTGGATCGCTGTTGGTTCATTTTGGCACGGGGAGCAACACCGTCTGCGGCGCATTAGCTTCTCTTCAATCTCGAAAGCGCGCCTGAGAGCACGACAAAAAACCGAAGCATATGAACTTACCGACAGCAATCATAAGCAGCTTGCGCGGGCGAACCATATTGACCACGCGATCAGTGTACTTGAAGATCTCAACCATCATCTCCTCCTCGTCCTTGGGAGGCGGCCTATCTTCTGGATGCGAACAGGGATGGACGATGCCGTTCATATCCAGGTACAGGTTGTCGAACTCCTCGCCATTGGGGTTCGGCCGGGTAGCGTCAACGGGGATGACATTGCCATTTCCCATATCAACAGGCAGGTCCTCAACAACGGGTGATATTATCTTGGGGTATTTGGTCGAAAGCCATCGGAACGCGGCGGGAATACCCATTTTGAAGTACTGAGCAGGTTATGCCGAAGAAAGGCGACGAGACAGATGCTGGCGGATTAGCCTCGAATGGCTATAGCGAGAGAGTGAGCGCCGAATGTTTCAAAAAGAAACGACACTAATCTCTCTTCGACGCACATGGGGGTTACTTGTCGCGACGATCCTATGCGATGATCTCGGAGGGTAGGTAGTTGGGAAAGCGAGGTTGCCGCTGCTTGCGTCGACGGGTTGACGTAGCGCGAGAGGCGAACGCGAAAGGCTGACTGCCGACAAAGACGGGACGCGGTAGGTCTCGAGCACAAGGCCTGGTGCGAGCGCCTTTATTGGAAGATCCCTAGGTTTGGTTGGAGACAGAACAAAGCTCGCTGCTCAAATCAAGTCCGCTGGTGTGCGACAGAGATGCGCGTCGGCCGTGGTGCGGATGCGGAATATCCGACTAGGTGCTGGACCTCTGGTAGGTAGGGCGAAAGGGCGAAGGAGGTGTTGAGGATGTTTTCGAGGCGGGATTCGGATGTCGGAGCCAGTGAAAACATATTGCACCGCCTCGCCTCGCCACACCATCAGCCGCCATTTTATCACCCACTGTAAATCAGACCCGGAGGTTTCCAAACCCAATACTGTATGTACATGTACTGTACAAACGTATTCCGGGTACGGGGCTTCCGTCAATATCCGGTAAGTATGGAGTACCTGTTCGTAACAACGTTTACAGCTCGCTCGTAAAATGCAAGAAATACTGTCTTGGGAAGAAATATAATCTTGTAGAGCTTGTCGAATATCTATTTTTGTTTATATAGTTTAGTTTGGTAAAATGCTTCGATCGTGAATCTACATTTCCAGTGTGGCGTTTTTTAACAAGCTATTTGATTTACACGCACTGTACAAATTACCGCATTAGGCTGGGGCGCTGGAAATATTTAGCTACCTTACGAAACACCCAGGCCTGCTAAAACTGGTCCCGTAAGGGTAGGTTACGTATAGAATATACGGATAGAGGGATTGCAATCTCCAAGCTTCCAAGCGTGAGGTACGACACAAGCCGTTCAGTACATCTGTCCACTATTCAAGGTGCTGCTTGAAAACGGTTGCAACCACTCCACAGGCAATGCAAGTCCGTTCATGCTTATGATTGGCAAGTGAAGAGTCGATCGATCCGCCCCAGAGCTGACGCCAGCTGCATTCGCTGGATTGATTCGGTTCTCGACGCCCGACGACGTGGAGCTCGGAGCTCGATACGAGACTAGACAATTCAACACGAGACGCACGACACGAAAGCCGCCGTCGATGCGCCTATCCCCATCCCCATCCAGCCTCCATGGCAGATAAACCACAGCCGCCCGTACCTCGACCATGTTCTCGACCATCACGGCTGCGCCGGCCAAGCAGTCGGTGAGCGAAACCATCGCGGTACTAAGCGGCCGCCTAAGCTCAGCCACGCTGCTCGAGGACCGGCGCGCCGCCATCCTGGGCCTGCGGAGCTTTGCCAAACAGTACCCGGCATCGGTGGCCTCGGGCGCCCTGAGGAGCCTGATCGGCAGCCTCAGCAAGGACGGCGAGGATGTCGACACGGTCAAGGTCGTCATGGAGACGCTCCTGATGCTCTTCAGCCCCAACAAGGACAGCCCCGAGGCGTCCGAGGAGATTGCCCTGTGGCTGGCCGACGAGTTCACCCAGCGCCAGGAGAACATCACCCTGCTGCTCGACTTCCTCGACACGGCCGACTTCTACTCGCGCCTGTACTCGCTGCAGCTCCTCGCCGCCGTGCTCTCGGCCCGCACCGAGAGGACCGAGGTCTGCGTGCTCACGGCGCCCCTGGGCATCCCCAGGCTCGTGGCCGTTCTCGACGACCGGAGGGAGGCCATCCGCGACGAGGCAATTGCCCTCCTCACCGACCTCACCCCGGCCTCGGTCGACATCCAGAAGCTCGTGGCGTTCGAGAAGGGCTTTGAGCGTGTCTTTGGCATTGTAGGAGGGGAAGGCGGCCTCTCTGAGGGAGGCAGGGTCGTGGAGGACTGTCTGATTCTGCTGGCGAACCTGCTGCGCCTCAACTCGTCGAATCAGTCCATATTCCGGGAGATGGGTTTCATTGCGCAGCTGGGGCGCCTCCTAAAGAGCGCGTACCAGGGAGCCGACGGTGACCACGAAGTCGCTCAGTGGGCCGAGGCCCAACGTAACCGCAACATATACGCCCTGCTCGCCGTCATCAGGCTGTTCCTTGTGCCGGGCGCCGCAGGGACGCCCCAGAACCAGCTCGCGTTTTTAAGCGAGCGTGTACTTGAGAATACCCTGCACCTGGCCTTTGACCACGGCGTTGAGCTGCAGATCAAGGGCGAGGCGCTGTTGACCTGTGCAGACATGATCAAGGGCAACGCCCGCATTCAGGAGCAGTTCGCCGGGCTCGAGGTGCCGGCGCCGCTCAGTGGCCCAGCCGCCGGGCAGGCTCAGGGTTCCAAGACCAACGGCAGCACGCCGAGAGTCTATGTCATTGATGGCCTCTTGGATCTCATCCTGGCTGTGAGCTCGCCCCAGACTTTTGACATGCGGATGGCGGCCTGCGCGTGCCTCAAGGCCTACTTTTATAACCACGCCGAGATCCGCCGGCACTTTCTGACGCGGGCCATCAACGGCCACAAGCTCAAGGCCGACGAGCTCACCAACGTGCTCACAACTCTACTCCACCCGCTGCCCGACTCGGTCACGACAGATCCCTACAGATATTGGTTTGCCTCGGTGCTCATGCTCCATCTGATACACGAGAACCCGGCCACCAAGGCGTTGGCCATGGGCGTAACAGAAGGCGACGAAGCCAGCGGCGAAGAGGTCGTTACAAGCATCCAGACCATTGCTTCGCACCTGCTCAGCAGCGTCGCCAAGTCGGAAGACCCCCGTGTCATTGTCGGCTACCTGATGCTACTGCTGTGCTGGCTGTTCGAGGACCTTGACGGAGTGAATGATTTCCTGGGCGAGTTCACCAACCTGCAAGGGCTGATTCAGGCGGCCGTCGAAAACCCGAATGGGGATGTCATGGTGCAGGGTCTGAGTGCCATGTTGGCGGGCGTAGTCTATGAGTTTTCGACCAAAGATTCTCCGGTGCCGCGGGCGACAGTCCGCGAGATGATCGTGTCGCGCATGGGCCGTGATCGCTATGTCGAGAAATTAACCAAGCTGCGGTCGTACCCCTTAATGCGGGACCACGAGGTCCTGCCCCAGAGCCTCGACTCGAATCCGGAGCAGAAGCTTCCAGATGTCTTTTTTGATGACACGTTTGTCGAGTTCTTCAAGGACAACTACAGGCGCATTCTCCGGGCCATTGACCGCGACCCGGGCCTGGAAATATCCGTCATTACGAATGGGGTGCAAAAGGGGATCTCGAGAGAGCTAGTCGACTCGCTGCGGGCCCAGGCCGACGAAAAGGAGAGGGCTCTGCAGGACGCCGAGGCTGCAAGAGCCTCGCTCCAGAGGCAGCTCAGTCAAGAGCAGGCAGACCACCGCCGCGCCAAGGAACTCGGCTCGGCCGACGTCTCCCGCGCCACGGCGGCAGCCGATGCTCTGCGCGCGCAGCTCACGGCCAAGGACCGCAAGCTGCAGAGTGCTGAAGGAGTGGCAGCCAAGCTCATCCAGCAGCTGAATCAAGAGCAGACGGACCACCACCGCACAAAAGCCGAGATAGCAAGGCTCAAGAACGTCAACGACGGTCTACAGCGACACCACGAGGAGGAGGTGGCCGAGCTGCTTGCGGAGCAGAAATCAAAAGAGCAAGAACTGCAGCGGCAAGCGGACGCAATCCGCAAAGCAGCCGAGTCAGATGCCGAGCGCGCACGCCGACGCTTCGAGGCCGAGAAGGCCGACTTAAAAGCCACAATTAGAAGCCTCGAGGTTGATTTGATGAAAGCCAACAAGGCCAGGACCGACTTGGAAGGCAGGGCGGCAGAGCTGGACGCGAAACTGAAGGCGGCGGGAGACGGCCTAGCCGACACGGAGAAGCGACTCAAGACAGCCGAAGCAGAAGGTCGCAAGGTATGTGCTTTTTCACTCAGAAAAGCATACGGCGGGAATTTAATTTTTTTGCCCGGAAAAAGCTAACCAGGCCCAGTCGAGCGCACAACTCGATGCAAAGGAGGAAGAGCGCAAGACGGTGCAGAGCGAGCTCGACGACCTTCTCATCGTGTTCAGCGACCTCGAGGACAAGGTCACAAAATACAAGGTTAGATACTGGCTGGGATCGTCGTATCTTGCAGCGTGCTTACCTGGCATGACTGGCATGACTGACATGGCATTTACTCTAGGAACGGCTCAAGTCCTTAGGTGAGACGGTGTCTGACGGCGAGGACGAGGATGACGATGGCGAAGAGGAGGACGATGAGTGAATAGAGAGAGGAACCAGCGCAACAGCCGCATTCAACTCGACGTCTTGAAAGTCAACAAAGCCAGCCCAGCGACGGGCTGCCAGTCACAAACGCATCGGAAATAGTACGCAGGGAAGGCTATTTTCGGTTTCGTTTCTGCAACATTGTACGGCTCTCCCACAACAACCCAATACATGGTGCTCCGAATGACGGAGCTTAGACTGTGGATATCGGTATCGAGGTAACGATGCATGCGACGGACACACAGTTTCCACAGGTGGGACAAAAAGCAAGACGCAAGCATGGGCTCCGGCTCCCAACGGCTAGGCTTGCAAGTCGCCGGCTGCCCTCTGGAGAGAAAGGTGAATAAACAGCCAAGCCTTGGGACGTGCTATGTTGTGTTGTTCATGCGCGTGGCCTATGGCAGGGCAAGGCAGGGCAACCTAATTCATGCATTTTTGCGTGTTACCTAGGTCTACCCACGTAAGTACAATACAATACAAGCCAAGCAAAGTTACTATTAAATACATCAACAACCTGAACGTATGGAAATGCCACTCACAGGAATCCCTTCCGTCTGATCAGTCTGTGTGGGATTGTGCCTAGAGCCTACCGTGTCAATCGAGTCGAGCCTGCCTTATCCACCCTTCCTACCCAAAATCTAAAATCGCAGCAACTTCTCCTCTTCTCCCTCTGAGTCTACGTTACCCTTGTCACTCTCACCCACACACATTCAGTTCGATTGGGCGACAAAAAAAAATCCGAACCCTTTTTTTTTTCTTCTCCCGTTTCGCTGTGGGTGGTTCGTGAGTACTTGGCGCGCCACGATAAATTTTATATACAAATCCGTACATACATAAAATTTCACAAAGCCTCACTCACCCACAACCCCCCTCTCTCACAGATCCAGTTGTGGAATTTTGACGACCTGTTTTTTTAAAAAGGGAGAAAGATAGGGAGATATATACAGACACATATATATATATATATATATATAATCAGACGTCATGGCCGCTGCACCTAGCAAGCGGGACGAGGCCCGCTCGTCGTCGGGGTCGTCGACCACGTCGTCGGTCTCGGACGAGGCCGAGTGGCTCGATGCCGACCAGGACGGCGACGACGATGACGACCAGGAGGCGCTCGCCGTCATCTCGCTCGTCGATGACCGCGTCTTCCCCGACGCCACCTCCATGCTGGCCTACTGCCGCGACGAGCACGGCCTCGACTTTGTCGGCGTGCGCGACCGCCTGGCCCTCGACTTCTACGGCGCCGTCAAGCTCATCAATTTCAGTGCGTATTTCTATTTTTTTACCTCTCTAAGAAAGAAACAGCCCCCCCCGCTGACAAGTTCTTCATCGCCGCCGCAGTCAGGCAGCGCGTGCACGAGGGCATCGCCGTGTCGGGCGCCGACATCACGGCGGCCGACCTCGACGACGACCGCTACCTCAAGCCCGTGCTCGACGACGACGCGCTGATTCTGTGCCTGGACGACCTGCCCGAGCCTGCGGGCGCCACAGCTGCTGCCGCTGCCGCCACCCCCCAGGACGATGGCGTCGACGGCCTGCTGCAGAAGAACGCGGAGCTGCAGGCCCAGCTTGAGCAGCTCGCCAAGCAGTTCTCCAGCTACCGCCTCGCCGTGCAGCAGACGCTGGACCAGCGCTGGGAGGACGCGCCCGCCGGTGCTGGTGCCGAGGGCAAGGGCAAGGGCGAGGACGCGGCCAAGCCGGCCGACGAGGACGCGGGTGTTGTTGCCAAGGACGAGTCCGAGTACTACTTCGAGTCGTACGCGCACAATGGTGAGGATGGTATTCTGAGTATCCATGATAGTGATATCGACGCTGACAACACGAAATCAAGACATCCACGAGGTCATGCTCAAAGACGCGGTGCGCACTGACGCCTACCGCGACTTCATCTACCAGAACAAGCACCTGTTCGCCGGCAAGGTCGTGCTGGACATTGGCTGCGGCACCGGCAAGTCTCCCCACCCCCCCTCCCATGTCTCTTGCCTAGAACGACAGACAGACACACAGCATAATGCCCAATCTAACACACCGCAGGCATCCTCAGCATGTTCTGCGCCCGCGCAGGCGCGAAGCAGGTGATCGCGGTGGACAAGTCGGAGATTATCGACAAGGCGCGCGAGAACATCTACAGCAACGGGCTGGGCGACGTCATCACGACGCTCAAGGGGCGCATCGAGGAGGTAGTGCTCCCGGTGGCATCCGTCGACATCATCGTCAGCGAGTGGATGGGCTACTGCCTGCTGTACGAGGCCATGCTGCCGAGCGTTATCTGGGCGCGCGACCGCTACCTGGCCGCCGACGGGCTGCTGGTGCCCAGCCACGCGTCCATCTGGATGGCGCCCGTGGCCGACGCCGCCTACGTGGCCGATAACATCGGCTTCTGGCGCGACGTCTACGGCTTCGACATGGCGCCCATGCAGCGCGGCATCTTCGCCGACGCCCGCCCCGACGTGCTGCCCGCCGCCGCCGTGTGCGACGCCGGCGACGCCGCCCGTCGCGCCTTCCGCGTGCTGGACCTGCACACCACCACCGTCGCCGACCTGGTCTTCGCCACCCCCTGGCACGCCACCCTCAACGCCGCCACGGCCGCCGCCGACGTCGACGGCTTCCTCGTGTGGTTCGACATGTTCTTCGCCCAGTCACGCCACGTGCCGCCCGACATGATCGGCCCCGCCACCACCGCCCTCGACTGGGTCGCCGACCCCGCCAAGCGCGACGCCGGCCTCGTCGCCTTCACCACGGGGCCCTTCGGCACCCCCACCCACTGGCGCCAGGGCCTGCTGCTGCTCGACGACAAGAACAAGAAGAAGCTCGCCAAGGTCGACGCTGCCCAGAAACACATCGGTGGCGTCATCGAGTACGTCACCCCCGACGGCCACGCCCGCGGCGTCAACATCAAGGTCTCGTTCGGCCCCGACGGCAAGGACGACAAGCAGGACCAGACTTGGTTGTTGCACTGAATATGGGAAGTAGACCTAAGAAGGAAAAAGAGAAACCTATCTGTAGCGTAAACGTATCCATCCACATAGACACTAGATAGACATTTGCTCTTGCCTTTGCTCTTGCCCTTGCTGTTACTCTTGCTACTACGGCATAGTTACCTCGTCAAATATCTAGCCAGGTACGAGTCCGAACGCCTACCCCCAGTGGGACCCAAACTTCATATTTATATCAGATCCGTGAAATGCCACATGCCGTTACCTTACCTTTTTCCGCTTTTATTTGGTAGGATCCGTCGATGTTACTTATGCCTCCGGCGGCCCTCCGGAGGCGCCTGCGGCGGCCTGCTCGCTGCGCTCGAGAGACGTCGGCTAACGAATACCTGGCCATCTGGACATGTGAACACACGAGGTGCGTAGGTAGTCAATCCCCTGAATGGATGAGCGTAGCCAGAATTGGAAAACAATATATAAACCTAAACAAAATACAAACATAACACGTCCACTCACTCAGCTGTTTGTCGGCATGAGATGACATGACATGGCGCGACATGGCGCGCTCATATGCGACAGGATTACGTACCTAGGGTAGCTTTCCTGCATTACAGAGAGAAGTCAACGCCCCCCTTTCTTTTTTTCTTCTACTCTTCTCTCGGTTCCCTCCCCTCCTTTTTTTCCGTTTCCTTTCTTCTCGACGCGAGCAATCACAAATCAACAAGCACAAACCTACCCATATCTACCCACTTGCCTACCTACTCTGCCTATGCCAACCACACCAATATCAACTGACCAGAAAAAAAAAGGAAGCCTACCTAGCTTGCCTACCAACCTTAGATAGATACAAGTACAAGTACAAGTACAACGAGAAAGACACCACTGCGCAGCAGGACACGACACCAGGCTGCCTGCCTGTTTTGTTTTGGTATGTGCATGCGGCACGCAAGTAACACATACGTGCAGAGGAGAGCAAACAACACGTCAAATGGTGTGTCCGCTTCGTTCCTTCATTCGGGACTAACCACCTTAATTATTGACCAGCACAAGTGCTCCACAGTTCATCAACAGCAGCAGCCAAAGAGGAACCAAAAATGGCATACACGCCTGTCTGTATGACTGTCTGTTCCCCCAGGTGATGTCAGTGCCGAATCAGTGTCCTCGTCGTTGAGTGACTCGTTACCGTTGTAACCACCGTTGTTATTGTAGCAGGTCGGTGTTTACCTAGATAGGGATTAGATACCGCATCCCAGCAACAGGACATCGAAATGCACGCTTGCCAAGCTCGTTTAGTTTACCCATATCGTAGGGCCAAGTCTTTGGGGCTAGCTAGCTATCAATTTCGCCTTCCAAACAACTCAGGGCCAGCCGGCCGGATATCATCAAGCAGGTGCCTAATTTTACATTTCGCCAAACACACAACCAATAACAAATCAATTCGGCATATCAAAACCAAACAACCCCTTTTCATGTTCTTGTTCCTCCTCCGCCAGCACCATCCACCAACGAGACCTCTGTGGGTGTCGGACCTTTGGGCTCGGCCACGACCACAGGTGCATCAGCAGGTGAGACGACGCCAGCACCCGCTGGCTCGACAGCTGGCTGGTCAGCCATGCCGACGAAGCCGTACCAGGCAATGACGGCCACGCCGAGCAGACCGCTGATGATGCTGAACACGAGAGCGACGATGCCGCGTGTGGTAAATCTAGCAAGACGACATATATTAGCCCCGGTGTCATTATGTTCAACACCAGCGGGATTATAGGATATGTTGCCACAGTTATATACTACGGGGTAAGAGGACAGGACGGAAAAGGGGTTCGGGGGGTTTCAAAACAGCATAACAAGACAGAAAAGACATACCCCTCAGGTATCAAGCCCGGCGGGACGTTTTGTCCCGACAGATCGAGATAGTTGACCGAGTTGCCAGCCGCGTTTCCGACGGTGGGAACACCGGCAGCAGAGCAGGCGTCCTTGTGGTTCTGGGGAATAACGAGGGACTTTTGCAGGTCGAGGGGCGCCTCAACAAAGGTGGCCATGAGGCCCGACTGGACGTGCCACTCGATGTGGCAGTGGAAGAGCCAGACACCTAATTATCCCCGAGAGTCAGCAACAAGAGGGATTGAAATTGAGCAGATACGATACACACCTGGGTTATAAGCCAAAAAGCGCAGGACAATGTTGCCGTTAGGGTACAGGACGAACGTGTCGCGCCGCATGGGGACCTCTGAAAAGTTGGCCGAGGTAACGCCCGAGTCTTGAAACGTGCCAGCTTCTTCCTCAGAGCGCCAGACGGCCTGGAAGTGGTGGCCGTGCAGATGGAACGGGTGCTTGCCCGGGTCGATGTTGTTCACTATAATCTCGACGACTTGGCCCTTCTCTAGCACGAAGGGGTGCGTGTATTTGCCGTAGACTGTCGCATCGGTTGCCAGCTCGCCCGAGCTCAGGGCCGTGTACAGCGTGGGAACCTTGGGGGCCCTGTACGTGATGTCATTGAAGAATGCACTGTACACCTGGCAGTTAGCACGCAGATCCCATTTCCCAGGGGCGGACACAGACAACGTACTAGTTGGCGCCGTCGTCGAGATTGTCCATGATGACGTCTAGCGAGATGCTTTGGTCGGGCTCGCCGTAGATGGTCTGGTTGTCCCAGGGCACGAGGGTCCAGTCGTCAAAGGGTTCGTAGTCTCCGTCTACCACGGCGGGGTCGGGAAATGGCTTTGTCGAGTCGTATGTGAGCCACCCCGTCACATTCCAGTTCAGATCGTCCGGGAGCGTGTCAAACAGAGACGTGTCCATGCTGGCAACAATGGGGAAGTTCTCCGAGGTGTCGTTCCTTGCCGTGATGATGAAGCTGCAGCGCTGCGCGGCCGAGAGGTAGATCATGGTGGCTTCGGCTTGCTGGTGGTAGACACCGTCGACCTCGATGATGGTCATGTTGTGGCCCTCAAACCAGAGGTACTGGCCGGCAAAGGCTCCTACGTTGATGACGCGGAACAGATACCTCTTTCCGGGCTCGACCGAGATCTTCAAGTTCTGCGTGTCGTTGAGCAGGGCCGAGTTAGGCACCGGCTCGGCTCCGGTGGGATTGGCTTTGCTAATAAAGAAGTCAAGAAGTCCGGGCATCTGATCGTGGTACCAGTCCGAGACGGTCAGAACCAGCTCTTCGTCATAGTCGTCCTTGAAGGGCGAGTCGGGGTCATGGATGATGAGCGGCCCCCTCAGGCCGTCGGGATACTGGCCATGGTCGTGCGAATGGTACCAGTATGTGCCCGGCTGGTCGATCTGCGCGCGTGCATGTTAGTCGTTTTCCTTGCTGTTTTGCAACTCTGGATATCCCATACCGTAAAGTTGTAGGTAAAGCGAGACCCTGGTGAAATGGGACACTGGGTGGCCTGGCTTGGGCCGTCCATGTGGGTAGACCCGTTCATGAACAGGCCGTGAAAGTGTAGCGACGTGGACTGGTCGCCCAGCGAGTTGAGCACGTTGACGATGATCTGGTCGCCGATATTTGCCTCGATTCTGGGCAGGGGCCACTGGCCGTTGATGCCAATCGTCGACCTCTCTGCCATGCCATCGGGGTTGGCTGTGACCCAGCCGATCTCAAAGTCATACTTGACCGTGGCAGCGCTCGCCAGAGCCAGAAAGCCCAGCTGGCGCACCAGGGACGAAAGACTGGGCGGCCGTAGCCAGGCCATTTTTGTTGTTCAGGCCGATAGAAGACGCAAATGGCTTCTTTAATTTCCTATTTGAAGAAATTATTTTTCTCCTGTTTGTCCACTTTGGGTGTCCGTGTGTCTTGGTCTTGTTTCGTTGTTTGTTTTGCGTTTGCGTGTATGTGCTTTGCATAATACCAACCTCAGGTACCCTCGAGATTTCTGGGGCTCGATCTTCGGATGGATATATGAACGGCTTAATTAATGGGCAAGCTTTCTGCTTTGTCCCAGAGGGCGAACAACCTGGAACCTGGTACGTAACGAATAGACACCAATACCTTAGCTGAGATGCGTACTGCACCTTCCATTACTGCTCCCGCTTCCCGCCTCCCAGAGAAACTGTTCGCTACTTCCTCCCTTCTGTCCTTCCTCCTCTCCAGAGCTCGGGCGAGACCGTCCCCACCAGCAGACAGCATGTCCCGCCGAGAACGGAGTGTCGTACGAGCTGTGGGCGGGCTACTACTAGTTCCTACACTGTACGCTGTAGGTTTCGTCTCAAGGGGGGTGCGCGAGCAGGGGGTCGTGAACGAAAATCTTATCAATCAATCAGATTGGCAGGCACCCCCGGTCGCAGCCTATAGGCTTTCGAGGCACTCACACCGCGTGACTTTTAGTTATCTGATCGAACGTGGAGAAGGGAAAGCTGATTGGCCACTGGGCCGGGGACGATGCGGGACGACTCCATGCTTGCAGACGACGTTCCGGCTACACGATGCAAGGAAAAATCGATGATGGGCCTCGGTCCATCTTATGAGAGAGGAGAAAGGACCCTAAGACGTAAAATCATACGCCTGGGCAAAGATTCTAAGCCGTGTACTGGATCCTGCGTGTTTTGTTTGAGCAAACAATTCCTCCAGTGCAGCGAGACCAGTGGTTTTTCTTCTTCCATTCTTCCTTTGTTGTCTTTTCCAAAGGGGTCCTTCTCGGATAATGGTCCAGTCGAAGGCACCTGCAGCCTTCTGGCCCCAGCTCGGCGAGCAACTGCCGCGGGGAAAAGAATGGGATCTGCGAAGCTTGTTCAACGATCGAAACGCTTAACCGGGCTTGGCTTTGTGTGGCAGGTACTTGGCAGCAGGAACGATGGAGCCCGGGTGGGGAAAAAGGACTCAATTGTTGAAGCGAGAGGGTGTGGTAGGCACGAGCCAAGCCAAGTCCCCAGGTCGATAGAATGGATGCCGGCGAGACAAATCACGCCAAGCACAACCTGCCATACGGCTGCGGTCCCCGTAAGGTAGCCGCCGTAGCAGCAAAAGCGTATTCAATTCCGCCCGGTAATAGATGGCTTCCACTTGATATGCCTCAAGTTGCACCATGACCCAAGCTCCCGTGTACGTGAGGCAAATGTACGGCAGCTTCCAAGACATCCATCCACCCACCTTGTTGGAAGGTGCGCTCTAGCGCGCCGAAACAAGTCGAGATGGACGAGAACGTGGCACCACACTCTTCAATAGTTCGGTGGAATCTGACAATAATGTCGGGCCATGCCTGCCCTCCGCGTTTTCGCCAACCACCCCATTCGAGAGACGGGTCGGAAGACTTGGTCTAGTTGGTCGATTCGCTCCCCTCTTCACTTGTTGATCCATTTTTGTCGTCTGAGAGCCCCGCCACGAAATCCCGCCTGTCCGTCTGGTCTCTCTACAGAGTCGGACGGAAGAACAAAGGGTACGTCCTGTCTCGGACCCTGATTTGCCGGGTCCCCAGGCCGGAATCGGCTTGTTGTGCCCCTCTCCCCCCCACACTGGCCTGCACCCATGGGTGTTCTGATTATCTGATGGTTTTTATCAGATCAACTGATAGCCGCCCCCTTGGACCCTCGACATCACATCCCTCCCTCGCCGCGATTCGCAGCTGTTGGTTCGGTTAGGGCGGTGCATAATTGGCTAGCCTTTCGCAGAGGGTGCTCCCGATCCTTCCTCTTTTTCTTTCATGTTCAAACAGCACGAGAAAGCCATTGTCTTGTCGTGTCCTTCGCCTCCCCAGTCCCCAGTCCTCGCTCTGTTAGTCTTTTGAGGAGTTTGATCAAGACCACCGCATCGATCACCACATCGCCGCACCGCCACCCTACCGCCAGCAGTAGCAAACATGGCTGTCGACGTTTTCTCTGTGCCAATCTTCCTGGTCGTTTTCCGAGAGGCCTTGGAGACGGTCATCATCATCTCTGTCCTGCTTGCTTTTCTCAAGCAGACCCTTGATGGTCCCAACCGAGATGTGAAGGTGTACAAGAAGCTGGTCCGACAGGTAGGATAACCTCTAACCCCTTCAAAAATAACATCTCGCTCTTGCTCTGACACGGACCCTAGGTTTGGCTCGGCACGGGCTTGGGCTTCTTTCTCTGCCTCGTCATCGGCGGCGCCCTCATCGGAGTCTTCTACACGGCCGGCGGCAACAGGTGGGAGAACTCGGAACTCAACTATGAAGGCGCATTCTCGCTGATTGCGTCGGTAATCATCACCGCGGTCGGTGTCGCCCTCCTTCGGATCGGCAAGATGCAGGAGAAATGGCGAGTAAAGCTCGCAGTTGCTCTCGAGGCGCCCATTAGGACGGGTGGCAGAAAAGGCGTCATCAAGCGCTTCCTTGAGAAGTACGCCATGTTTGCCCTGCCTTTTATTACGGTTCTGCGAGAGGGGATCGAGGCTATCGTCTTCGTCGCCGGGGTCACATTCTCGGCTCCCGCCAGCGCTGTTCCTCTCCCAGTCATTGTCGGGCTCCTCGCTGGGGCTGTTGTGGGCTACATCCTTTACAAGTGAGTTTCTCATATATGCATTGCTTTTGACCGAGTTGCTGACTTTGACTTCAGGAGCGGATCTTCGACCAAGTTGCAAGTCTTCCTCGTTGCGTCGACGTGTCTGCTATATCTTGTCGCCGCCGGCCTATTTTCTCGTGCCGTGTGGTATTTCGAGCAACAGAAATGGAATACGCTTGTGGGGAGCGACGCTGCCGAGCTCGGCGACGGCCCGGGATCCTATGATATTACCAAATCCGTTTGGCATGTCAACGTAAGATTTCCTTCCGGCATAAGTCAACACCATGTTCCGTACTGACTGAAAACATGCAGTGCTGTAGCCCCGAATCCGGGGGCGGCAGCGGCTGGGGCTTCTTCAACGCCATCCTGGGGTGGACCAACTCGGCAACCTATGGTTCCGTAATCTCGTATAACGTATACTGGATCTTTGTCATTTCCATGTTCGTCGTAATGAGATTCCGCGAAGTCAAAGGTCATTGGCCACTGAGGAAGCCAAAGTCGGTAGCACAGCCAGTTGCCGGGCAGGAGAAAGGCCAGGAGAGTGAGAACGACGGGATAGTTGAGAGAGTCGGTTCATCTGGAAGTCAGACTCAGCAGGAAATAAGGCAGTCTAGGGTATAAAATGCCCTAAAGATTAAAGGGAAATGAGAGAAGGAAGCGACAAAAAGATATTAGCGAAGCCGCCAGTTCGTTATTTTATTGAAGTAAGCAGTGCTGAGGATGGGTCTTTATATGGCAGCAGAGAAGATATGAGCCTGTTAAATTTTTTGATAAGTCAAGAGAGCGTCTTCTGGCACCGTTAAAATCGTTCCGTGCACCGTAGTCCACCATATATAACCCTAACCCTGGCAACCACCCGCCCGCCAGTACATCCAAGATTCTGCCGCGTGGTAATTTACCACTTTTTACCACAACGAACCCAGCCCTTACAATTGCGCTTGGAGCGGTGCAGCCAGCGAATACGGTAATTTTGGCTGTAAAATGTGGTATTTTTCTGGGCGTGAGCTGTAAGGCTTGGCGGCCTATGTACCTACGGTGCACGGAACGATTTTAACGGTGCCAGAAGACGCTCTCTAAGCAAAGTTGACTCGTTTGGTGCAGAGGTCCGCAGGCGATGGGCAAACCGAGTGCTGACGAGGCGAGACGAACATGCGGCGTCATTGATCAGTATGCCAAGACTAAATATGAAATGATATGAACAAAGTGTTGGATGGACAATATCCATACTCTAGCAACTCTGTAATCCATCCCGAGGGAGTTGTAAGTAGGAGAGCAGATGAGAGATGCGTGATGACTGATCTAGTGGTTGATTGGGTGGCCGAGGCTCGAGGCACGATGTTTAAAAACTACCCTCGGTTTCCTTCACGATACCAAGTACAGTGAAGTATTGGACTACCAACAACACGCGCAGTCCGTGTTCTGTACCTAACAGGAGATAGCCTTCACGCGGAGCTCGCAATGCACATGTTTCCCATTGTGATGGTCTGAATTTTTCTTCTTGGATTATTCTTTGGCCGTTGGTCTCGCAGCTTGACCTGTTGGTTAATATTCGGGAGTCCAGTCCCAGCGATCTGCCGTGAACAATGCCCGGGCGGCCCGGTCCGATGCCAGCGCCCCTTCGTACCGAAGCCGCTGGTCTGTAGCCGTGGAGCGGGTGAAGCGAAAGACACGTTCTTCTTCGTAACCACCCCCGCCGGTGCCGACGGCAGGTGGCTCTTGGTCGTTTCCACTGCCGCGCAGCCAGGACGCCGAGTCCCTGTCCTTTTTCCAGACGTGCCTCGCGATGGGCACTATGTTGGACGAGAGCATGGCTTGGATGTAGTCGAGAACGGGTATGATGCGGGTCCGGAGGCCGCAGTTGGTGTGGTTCTTGTCAATCTGGTAGCTGGGACACTGCTTCAGCGTCGCGATTATGTGGCCCAGGTCGTCGGTGGCGTGGTCCCGCTCGCCGCCGAACGAGTTGGACGAGAAGTCGACGAGGGACAGCATGTCGCGGCTGACGAGGAACTTGACCATCTCTCCGAGCTGGTATGAGTCGCAGTTGGCGCTGGAGTCATAGCCAAGCTTACACTGCCGCACACGAGACGAGTACAGCTGGAGGAAATGGCGCTGAGCGGATGCGATGGTGTTCACGATGCACTGGCGTCGATACTGTAGTTCGTCTTCATGGAGCCCGTCAATATACCCGCACAAGGCCTGGGAGGCGGGTCGGAGGCAAAAAAGGGTCTTGCCTACTCACGTTCAAGCCCATCCGGAAGATCCCACCACATTGCGCCGTCGGCCGCTTCCTCGTCGTCGTGCAGAGCACTCCATTTTCTCGAGCCGTACATTATGAGTTCACGAGTAGCAGCAGGCATTTTCAGCGGTTGATCGAGTAGCCATGACACGAGTATCTTTTGTCGGAGCGCTTCTTCTGCAGCCCGAGTAAGAGCTGGACCGTCGTCCCTCGACAGCCGCGTCTGCGTTGCTGGCCATCTGTATTTCAGACTGTGGATCAAGTACTTTGACACAGGCAGCGCGCAGTCGAAACGGTCAGCCAGAATAGCTAGCGTTGCCAGATATTGCATCGTCACGGGCTTTGTGGTGACATCCTTGGCATGGAGGATCCTCAACAGGTCTTCAAAGGCAGCCTCTTGGCCAGCCGTCTTGGTGGCCTCGTCGTCCTCGTGGATTTGGACGACGGGCAAGTCCTTGGCTTCGGCTTCGGATGGGTTCACATGCCGCAGGGCTAGCCTTGCAAAGGCGTCTGCTATGGACTTGCCCTCGGAGAACCTGAGATCCCCAAGGAGGTTGTTGAAATATTTGGAGTTTTGTTTGAGCACCTCGAGTCGGACCCTGTATCTGAGCCTGACCTTGGGCTTAAAGGTTGGCGGCACGACCTGCAAGCCGGGCCTAGATTTGGACGCTCTCCTTGCCGCCCTGAGAACTGCCCTGGAGGTTTCAAAGGTCACGTCCAGCAGGACATTGCCGTCTGGCACGATCTGAACCACATCGGGTCCCGCCGTGACAGAGCTGTTGTCGGTGACAGATGTGGAGTCGCTCATGGCTCTAGGGTAGGGTAGGCTTTGGAAGGAATCCCTGGCTGTCAGGCAATTGCAGGGCCAAACTTGTCCAGGTAGTTCCCTTGAGGTCCCTTCAGGCCCCTTCGGGATTTCCCTTTCAAAAGCTCCCAAGATTCCCACCCCGTCCTGAAAACTCCACAACCTATACTGTATGGGCAGTGAATACAAGGTCCTTTTTTTGTCGTTTTTGTTCAGGAAAAAAACCTGCAGACTGACGTCGACGGTTTCCAGGCTGCGTCTCTCGTCTCGGGAAATGTCGTCATTCGACGTCGTTCAGGGGAAATGGAACATGAGCCTGTGGTCTACTTCTTTCAAAGAAGAAGATTCAAAACAATAAAAAAGAAGTGTCTATTTTGGGAAACCGAGAGCGCAGCCCATTTGACGGAACGTGAAAATGGACCTACTGCCAGTTGTCTCTCAGTTGCACGGAAGCTGCATAGAAGTCTTAATCTAATCCTCGCCCGCAACTACAGTAACGAATCCCTTTAGGTAATCAAAGCAGCCCCCCTGTCTGTCTCTTCAGACTCCAGCTGTCAGGTCAGGGCGACTAAAATGACGTGGGCTCAACTCCACAGCGGCTTTGGCGTTTGTCAATCGGTAAGTATCACACCGCCGCTGACAGGGGGTGACAACCAACCTAGCGCTGTGGAGGCGCCCTAGCAGAACCTCAACGTTTCTTCAAGCGTCGCCCATGGAAAGAATATGTCTATTTTCCTGTTCATATTTTTGGTTATAGCGTAGGAGAAACAATTATCTAGGCTTGAGCAAGAAGTTTCTCGGGCTGAAGAGAAAAGTTAAAAGGGGAAACAAAACTTGAAAGACGTATCCTCGGTTCCTGCCAAGTACAGCCGTGTTGGAAACGTGGGAGCGCTGAAGCTTGGCCAACACCGGACCAATATATTTTTGGTGGGGGGAGTCTCGCTCCGAATAGAAACCCCCGAACGATGAGACGAAACGAAACGAAAGCAAGCTTCAGCTCGTCAGCCTCACCCAACTCGTCGGAGACGTCCTGCTCGTGGTGCCCATGGCCTCGGGTTCCGTGACGGCAACACTCTCCATTTTCTCTTGGGTATAGAACCGCGCCCTCCACAGTAGCGGCAATGGCGCGATTCCCCCGCCGACTTGTTGCTGTTGGGCCGACTCGGGCAAAGACACTAGCTGAGGCGCTCTCGACGACGACGACCACAATAGCAAGATCGAAAACGAATCTCCTCGATGCCTTCATGGGCTACGTCGCCACATTCTTCCTCCACGGCGGCGGAAAGGCTCAATTGAAGCATTACAGCATGTCGGCCTACGCAGCGACGGGCTTGGCAGCAGGACGCCGTCACGCCCGTCCGCACTCTGGTGCTTCAACCTTCGCACTCCACGACGCAGCCATATACCCTTGCGACTGCTACCGACGAGTGCCCCGGCGAAGTTTCTACAACTACTTTGTAACCCACCTGCCGTCGTCTTCCCTACACCCCGATTCGAGGTCGTCAAGCGGCCCCCATCACAAGCTCCCACGGTCTGCTTCGACACCACACACCCCCGGCCCTGGCTCCTCGCCGGCTGTGTCACCCCCAAACATGCCCAGTCGCGACTTGACCGTCGTCCGTATACCTCTGCGGAGTGCCAAGCACCACTTCGGCGTCTCCAACCTGCGCGGGCAACGGGGATATAACGAGGACACGCACCAGGCGGGCACAATTGGAATGCCTGCCTTCGCCAAACGAGCCCCTGTCAGCCTGGTACGCAGCCAGATGTCCAGGTCTGAGGGCACGAGCGCCGACAGTGCCTTTGGGGACCCTCAAATCTTCTACTTTGGTGTGTTTGATGGCCACGGCGGGAGCCAGTGCAGCGAGTTCCTCCGTGACGAGCTTCACGGGTACATCGAAGAGGCTGCAACCGAGTTCCGCCTGCAGAGCAGCTTGCAAAAGCAGAACCAGACCTCAGCGGAACAAGCCCAGACAGGCAAGCCAGAGCCAGTTGACGCAACTATCAGCTCACTCCCAGACAAGGAGACGGCACTGAACCGGGTCGAGATGAAGAGCGCCGAAGAAGTCCAGGATAAGCTCAAGGTCCCAGACATTGTTGACGGCTCCGTGAAAGAGCAGGCCCCCCACACTGAGCCCCTCCCGAGCAAAGAGCCTCTGGCAGCAAATGTGGATATTGACAAGGCCATCAAGCTTGAGTCGGAGCTTGTAGAAGAATACAGGAACACGGTGGGGGGGTATTTCCGGCGTTTTCGCCCCAGGCACTTTAGCATACCCGAAGTCCCCAGGCCAGGCTCATCACCGTCGCCCGACGGCTCGGTGGTCTCGAAGCCAGTGAGCCTCGAGTCGGTCCTGACGTACGCCTTTCTCCGGGCCGACCTCGACTTCATCACGGCGCAGGCTCGGAAGCCGGACCCCGACGACCCGTACGTGTCCGACTTCCCGCTCAACCGCGACGAGATCCTCGGCAGCCCACACCTCCCACCGTCGGGGCACGGCATAGGCGGGTCGGTGCGCTTTAAGGGCGGCTCGACGGCCTCGGTCGCCCTCATCTCGACGCCGACGCCCGCGCCCTTCTGGCACCCGGGCGCGCACAGCACGCTGGTGGTGGCGCACGTGGGCGACACGCGCATCCTGCTGTGCGAGACGGCCACGGGCCTGCCGCGCCCGCTGACGAGCGACCACCACCCGTCGTCGCCGACCGAGTCGCGGCGGCTGCGGCGCTTCGCCGAGTCGCTGGTCACGGACTCGTTTGGCGAGGAGCGCATCCAGGGGCTCGCCAACAGCCGCGCCTTTGGCGACATGCAGAGCAAGCGCATCGGCGTCTCGGCGGAGCCCGACGTGTCGCGCGTCGAGCTCGGCCCCGCCCAGTACTCGTTCCTCGTCCTCGTGAGCGACGGCGTCAGCGGCACCCTCGCCGACCAGGAGATTGTCGACGTCATCAAGGAGGCCCGCACCCCCGACGAGGGCGCCCGCCACGTCGTCGAGCTCGCCACCGAGATCTCGGCCGACGGCGACAACGCCACCTGCCTCGTCGTCCGCCTCGGCGGCTGGGAGCGCCGCAGCGAGGGCGGCGTCGGCAGCCTCGGCACAAAGGAGATTCGCGACATTCGCCGCGCCGAGGCCCTCGATCCCCGGAGGGGGAGACGGTGAAGGGATGACCCTGTTTTTTTTCGCTTCATTTCTTTCTTTTTCTTCAATAGGGGGCCTAGGCTACTTGCCTTTAGTTACTGCATTCTTTGGCCTGGTTGGTTTTTGGCTTGGTTTTAGAGGGATTAGTGGTATGAAATGCATGCATACATGCGACCTTCATAGGTATACCGCATATAGGGTTGCGCGTAGAAGCCCATGGTTAGGGGGCAGATCGATACATTTGGGTATCTTGTATCTTTTCTGGGCATGATCAGGGCAGGCAGAGTACGCAGCAATAGACCTGTCGGTTAACCTACTTGATTAGCTGCATGACATTGTCTACATCACCTGCCTGGCTAGCTGGCTGCCTTCATGTCCTAAGGTTACTATGTATCGTCACTTTTCAAGAAGGAGAACTGGCGTTTTTGGGGTGGAGGTGGGAGGAGGGGAAAACAGGCGGGGAGGCAAACAGGGGAAAACCCCCCGGGATACAGCATATTTATTCATTCCTATTCGCGTTCATTGTTCTTGCTTGTTCTGATTATCGCGAATCCCCCTCTGCCGCTGTGGCTTTTTCTCGTTTCTTCCCATGTCCTGATCTCCAGGACTCAAGCTGGACTTCTGTAGGGAGCGGGAGGCGATTCTCATTACGGAGTACAGAGTTGAATATCGCCAGCCAGTAGTTTTCTGTGGTATAGAGCATTCAACACGAGAAGCCATTAACAAGTGCGGCGCATTCACAGATGACTATTTCATGTTTTCCTGCTATGTTTATCTTGTTTCATTCCCCTTTGGTATTCTGTTGTAGCCCTTCACTAGATCAGACCAGACTAATAGACTAGACTCAATCAGATTGCTCTACCTTCCCTTGCCTGATATTTAAGCAAGAGGCAGGTGTATAAATCCGAATACCCTAGCAACATCATTTCTCTAGTAGAAAGAGATATGTCGAACAAAATAGAGAATAACCCTAAATCCTGTCTACTTTCCAGTCAGGCTTTTCCAGTGACGTAGACAGAAACACCACACCCCCATATCTACCTACCTAAAAAACCCATTTGGGACTTCTGGGATACGCACGACGCAACTATCAGTAACGGGGATACTGGTCCCAAGGCGGTTGCTGAGGGGGCTGCTGGTGGTGCTGCTGGCCGGGATAGCCCTGGTACTGGGGCTGCGGCGGTGAGCCATATCCAGGGCCGCCACCATACTGCTGCAGTGGGGACTGTTGGGGCTGCTGGTAATACCCGCCTGGCCCGGGCTGCGGCGGCTGGACATATTGCTGCGGCTGCTGATACTGGGCCGGATAGCCCTGGCCGTAGTTCTGCGGAGGGGGTTGGCTGCTGTAGCCGCTCGGCGGCTGCGGTTGAACGCCGTACTCGGAGGAGAGGGGGCGGTGCTGCGCAGCCTGCGCGGGTGCGGGTGAGGTCGACATTTCCCGAGAGGTCTGGATCTGGGACCAGAGCGAGCCCGTGGGCTTGCCGTGGCCACCGTCGCACGAATGGCCCCCGCCCTCTACGGAACGGCTACCGGTGCCGGCGCCGGTGGCAAGAATGTGGTTCTTGCCGGCCCTGACCGATTCGGACGAGAGCACCCGGCCGAGCTCGTTGCGGTATTTAGACTCATTGGCCCAGCTGCGCACCGTCTCAAACATCTCGCGCTGGATCTGAATACGATCGTCCCGAATGGCTGGGTGGTGGAAGGCGCGGAGAACATCGTTTACGACTTCCTCCACAGGCACTCCGGGGTTTTCCCAGGCGAAGATAACGCGGCTATACAGTTAGCAAGCTGTTAGGGAATTCGGCAGGGGATGATAACATACGGAACAACGTATTGGAGGACGGTCGCGGCAACTCGGCCCGCACACGAGTTAAGGATATTGGTAAAATGGTCCTTGGAAAGCATTGAGTGGGTAGGATTATCGCAACGGGGATTGGTCCACGGCTCGAGTTGCGATTTAGCGCTGGCACTGATGACATTCGAAGACCCGTCCTTCAACACCTTGGAAACCTGGTTGATAACAGGCCTCACAAATGGTGCCAAGAGGCCAAAGACGAAGGCCGTCAGGGTCTCGCTGATCTTCTCAAGCAAGCTTTCCAAGCCGGGTATTCTGGCGATCATGTTGCTAATGGACCTGACAATCTTGTCGCGGAACTCAAGGATGGGGTAGATTTGCCCAACCACCTTGACTGGATCAAAGTCAGGGCTCATTCCCGGGACGATATTGGAGTTGGCAGCCCTCGCGTTCTCTTGCTCCTTTGCCGCCGAGGCGGCCTTGAGGTTTCTGGCCTGAGCAGCATATCCGTCACCAACTCCGGGAAGCTGGGAGAGGAGAGAGATGATGTCTGTGCCACCGCCTCCCGAGCTTGGGCCAAAGATGCCACGGTTGGAAGAAACACCGAGATTACCGCTGGTATTCTTGCTAAGCTCTTCGGCGTTCTTGAGGGCCGCGTTCATCTCATCGACCTCGGACTGGGTGAAATGGTCGGTAGCCTCGCTGGTTGCGAGGTTAGCTGATGCCACAACAAAAGTAGTACAAATCGACCTACCCGAGGACCGAATGCAAAAAGTCAACAGCACCAAACGTTCCTTTACACATGTCAGTCGAACCAGTGCTAATTTATCTGCCTTTTTTTCTTTCGGCGCTGACTTACCTGTAACAAGGGGATAGACTCTCTTGTTATTTAGGGAGATCTGAGTAGAGGATCCGCAGTGAGGGAAGACTTCGCGATGACCGAGCTCGATTAGAGCAAGTTCGCAGTAGTTGCTGTGGGCACTGAAGTCCTGTTGGGGGGGCGTGAGCGTCGGGACAGTCCAGGACCAGCAATGGGTCAAGAGTCATAACAGCCTACCTCCATACAGTGCAGAGCCTGACCGAGGCACCTAAGGGCCTCGCACAGGTCGGCTTCCTTGCCCGATGTTCCGTTGGCGCCGCTTGTATAGACGCGGCCGAAGTGGATGCTACGGGCGAAGCTGAAGCGTAGGTAGCCGGCGCTGGTGGCCCAAGGACCTTGCTCGTTGGCGATGTAGTTCTTCATGCCGGTGCGCTGGTCGACCTCGAGCTCTCGGGTGTCAACGGGGCCTCTCAGCCTCGGGTCAAACTTGCGGGCATCCAGGTTGTCGGCGTATCCCATGGGGTTGTCAATGTGCTCCTCGGGGCGATAGACACCGAGGCGCTCGTCCGTGACCTCGAACTCCTCGGTGGCATAGCCATTGGCCAGGAAAGACAGCACCCAGACCTGCGACGTCGGTTAGCGGGACATCTTGGCTCCAAGACGAGTGGTTGACCAACCAGAATACGAATGGTGGCGGCGTTGACGCCCTTCAGACTTCCAACGTCGACAGCCTGCGAGTAGTCCCTCAGCCAGTTGCCAAAGTAGACGCGCGAGACCATCATCGAGGTCCATTTCTTGCCGTGCAGAAAGGCAAGCGTCTTGAGCACATCCTCGATGTCTAAGTTGACGTAGAAAGATACGAGTGTGAGTGACGTGGGAACAGCCCATGCGGCCTTTCAAAACCAGACTAAGATGCGATTACGAACCTCCGTGTCGCCAGTTATGCCCCTCGACCTGCGCAATCGACGGGATGTTGCCGGCGCCAAACGCAGCCGCCTTGCCGGGGAGAACGACCAAGATCAGAGCGAGGACCAGTAGCATGCTGCCGCAGCCCATGCCGAAGCCGCCTGCCATAATGATGACTGGCGGTTGTGGTGACGGTGATGTCGGAGTTTTGTAGTAGGCGATCGAGAAAAGACAACGTTTTGTTGGTGGCTTAGGTGTGTACAGTACAGTACAGTACAGCACCTTAGGATGCAAGGGAGAGAGGTCACAGGCGGGGATGACGTCCGATGCGCGCGAGCTCGACGACGGGACGAGTGCGCTGCCTTATTGCGCAGCGGGGGAGTGTCAAACTCTCTGTCTTTCAACGAAGGAAAGGAATCTGAGCCGTTCTGTGCCGCGCAAGTGTCACGAAAAGCCTGTGCCTGTCTGTGCCTGTCAAGTCGGGTTTGGTGCTCGCTGCTCTGTTCTTCTGTTGGCTATCTTGGGGATCCTGGCGGCCTCTGCCTCGAGCTACTATAGTAGGTGCTCCGGACTAGAGGCGCCAAGAGATGGGCAATTCTTTACGTCAGATCTCTGGCGGCCAAACAAGGCATCTACTCAGTACGGCAGCTACGTCCACCACTCGGGTCCATATTTCAGGTTCAGCTTTCTCATCGGGCAGCAGGTGCTTCCTAGCTCTTACCACAACGGGAGTTAGGAACGTAAGCGACGGGAGTAAGATAGATAAGACGGCATGGTGGTGCACAGCTAGTAGAATCAGGGAACCTATAGGGTATGGGGAATACATAATGTACTCTTGACCTTTGACCTGGTTTTGGTTGGCTCTTGGCCGTTTCATTCAACTTGTCACTCGTTCTTCTGCATGGCGAAGTAGCTGAGTTACCGGCTTGCACTTGGATTGTATCGTGGAAAACACATGGAGGGGCTGCCTGAGGGGCAAGAGGGTCAACGGCCTCCGCAAGTTGGACCCACATGCCGTTGCACCGCCATACTACTAACCTTATGCTGTACATATATCCTCATTAGCTAATTCCTGGATAGAACGATATTCAAGTTGGCATAAATGTGCTAATTATCAGTTCCGTAGTATTCCGTATTTGGCAACCAAGGCCATAATAACTTAGTAATCCGTACAAAGTCATACTACACGGCACGGGGCACGAATGGAACTGGAAGGAAGAGCGAATTGGTCAAATACGGATGCGAGTCGCAATTTCATATGCCAATTTCGAAAAGCTTGGGTGCAGGGCGCTCCGAGCCGGCCGGCTGGGCTGACTGTGCTCACTGCTGGCATGGTTCATCTACTCATTTTTTCAACCAATGGCGCTCCAACAACGCCACTTGTCTCCTGACCCGCTCGCCGCGTCCCCCAAGTCTCCCCATATGCTGGGATCCGCGCGTCGTTAGTTAATTGAGTCCGACCTGGACGATCCATGCTCAGTTGCAAAAAAAGTCGGCGTCCCATTGTGATTCTACTTATTAGCCCCTTTTTTCACTGGCAATGCCCTAATAATCGCCACTTGTTAGAGATCTATTACTATTCAACCTGCCTCCGCCTTGCGTTGCTTGGTTGGAGTTGTTTCCTTTGCTCCTCTTGTCGCTCCTTTAGCCTCGCACCTGTTTTGCGCCTCCTGTTGCCGTCGCCGACGCCGACGCCGACGCCGACGCATCCGACTGTCTCCCGCAAACCGCCTGATTTGCTGCCAGCAGAGGCGACCACCGACGATGCCCGGCCGCACGCTCCCGACGTTTACGCTCGCCGAGGTCGAGTCGCACAATTCCAAGAAGTCCTGCTTCGTCACCGTTGGGAGAAATGTCTACGATGTGACCGACTTTGTCGACTCGCATCCCGGCGGTTCCGAACTCGTTCTGGAGTATGCCGGCAAAGATATCGCTGCCATCCTCAAGGACGAGGCGTCACATACGCACTCGGAAGCGGCCTACGAAGTGCTCGACGACTCGCTTGTCGGCTTCTTGCCAGCGCCGAATGGGGCATCGGCGAACGGAAAGGCCAAGTCGACCGCCGTCGACAGCGGCGAAGTCACAGCAGACGGCGAGTTTGTGCACCCGCGGACCGGCATGTCCAAGGAGGAGGATCTCTCCAAGGAGACGGACATCGCCGACGACTACAAGACACACAAGTTCCTCGACTTGAACCGGCCGCTCCTGCTGCAGGTCTGGTTTGGCGGCTTCTCCAAAGAGTTCTACCTAGACCAGGTCCATCGGCCGCGCCACTACAGGGGAGGACAGTCTGCCCCCATCTTTGGCAACTTCCTCGAGCCCCTTTCAATGACGCCGTGGTGGGTCATACCGCTCGTATGGCTGCCGCCCGTGTCGTACGGCCTCTATTTGGCGAGCGAGGGGTTCAACAATCTCTATGAAGAGGCCGGCTGGTTTCTTTTCGGTCTGTCCGTTTGGACCCTGGTCGAATACGTCCTTCACCGCTTCCTGTTCCACCTGGACTAGTATGTTGCCCCAGTTTCACTGCGATCACCTAGTCGGTCGTGCTTGCTGACACTGTGCTCTAGTTACCTACCTGACAATCGCGTCGGTATCACCCTCCACTTCCTCCTCCACGGCGTCCATCATTACCTACCCATGGACAAGTACCGGCTGGTCATGCCGCCGACGCTGTTTTTCGTGCTCGCATTTCCCTTTTGGAAGCTGGTGCACGTCATCTTTTTCTTTAACTGGTACATCGGGACAACAGGGTTCTGCGGTGCCATCTTTGGATATATCTGCTATGACCTGACGCACTACTTCCTCCACCACCAAAACCTCCCGCTTTGGTGGAAGAAGCTCAAGAAGCTCCACCTCCAGCACCACTTCCTCGACTACGAGAACGGATTCGGGGTCACCAGCCCGTTCTGGGACAACGTGTTCGGCACCCAGCTCAAGTCCCCGTTGAAGAAGCAGTAAGTCACAGAGCGCCTTGTCAAGAGAGGAGTTTGGATGGGGGGTGTACATCTTGTAATAAATAAGCCAACATACCTATCATTGCACCTGGGGGTTGGCGTAGGAGGTGATTTTTTTTTTCTAGGGCTCGTACAACGGCCCTACCGCCCAAGGTTGCGAGTCGGCTGGGCGTCTCTGGAGTTGTGGGGAAGGTGACCAGGGGTGATCGGGGGAGAGGGCGAGGGATAACAATACTCCTCTCAGCAGAGGCGGCGAACTTCACTGTCTCATAACGTAACCATCTATGTCCTAACTATACCCTAATAATTGAACGGTTTTGATGCCACTGACTGACCGAGTGCTCACTTGGTTGTGGCTTAGATAATAATAATACGACGTATAGTTCGGACATTTCATCTAATCACTTCCAATTGACTTTGACAGTCGGTTCAAATAACATCTGTACTTTACATCTTATTGTTTAAAAACTCAGCCTCACTACGTACCTAGGAAAGCAGACAATCAACTCCAAGACCTCATCCCTTTGAACAAGCTGTGCAGCCTCAAGGCATTGCTTCATCCAATGGCTACATTAGATTCGGTATGATGACCGGGTCGTGGCATTGAAACTTTTCTGCCCCTTGCCGAGCTGTTCTTTTAAGCAGAGGACATAGATCCCGTAACTACAAGCCCTTGAACATAGATACGTCCAGCGCTGAAGATGTTGAGGCGCCAGATTCGAGCATCACTGTATCACATAGGTATCCGAGCTTGCTCAAATCCGTGAATGATTGCTTGCTCGCTGCGGTACTTGGATGGTTTATTTGGGGGTTTATTACATGGAATTTCCCTGGAAACCCCCTTGCTGGGGCGTCTGTGAGAGAGATATATATTTGGGATTGTAGGCCAGAGACTCGAACAAGCTTTGGGGTCCTCTAAGAAACTTCTTTTAGACGCTGGGATCATGTACCATGTATTCGAATAGCTTCTACCTCGCTCGAAAGAGAATACCCTCCTCATAACAAACAGAAGACGGGGGAGGCCGCTGATATCTTGGAAACACTACCCAACCCAATCCAGTCCCCCCCCTAAATAATATTTGGGGATTGCGCTGTACCCCGTAGCGAGCGGCGAACTAGATACACGGAATAAAATGGACTAAATTCTGCCACCCATACACAGCCGAATCTTGTAAACGGGGTTCATCTTGGGCATCTTATTTAGAACCCCTATAGTCCAAGGATGTGCAAGTTTTGGTTTATTGTAGTTCGGTGTCTTGTCCGGCAATCCGGATGCCTTGTCCCAGAATTCCCACACGTCGCCCTCGTCCAAGGAGGTTACTTTGTTATTCACCTTGGCCTCGTTCCAGCGAAACTTGAGCCAATTATTCCTGACTATGGGCATATACTCGCTCTCCATATCCCAGTCCTGGAAGTTTTTAAAGAAGTGGGAAGCCAAATAATCCCCGGGGTCTCCGTGGGCGGCGTTGAACTGGGCAAATCGCTGCAATCTCGCGTGGTCTGTCGTGGCAACCGACTCAATGCGCGTCTCGTCAAACAGCCCAGAGTTGATGATCTTTTCTCGTTTCTCCTGCTGGGTCCCGGTGACGTGAATATTAACCTCCCCCATGCGAAGCCCATATGATGATCGACGTTCAAGACAGTCTGGGATGAAGCGCTGTTCCGGTTCGTAATAATCAAGGTAGTTGAGGATTTTATAGATAAATCGAGACGCGGCCGGCTTCCAAACCGACAAGATTGACCAGAGCCGATTCCAACATGGGAAGACTACCAGGCATACGAGCGGGCGGACCAAGGGGCAGACCATCTTCGCTCTCTTCTTCCCATGGGTGGTACTGGCTCATGTTCAGGTGTACGGTGTCGCGGACGGGGTCTAGCCACACGGGGAAACAATGCACCCAGGACCGGGCAATCCGCTTGCCATTCTTCAAGGCTACCGCCCGTGATTCGCGGCAGACGCGTGATATCAATGGAGGGCAGCTGGCGAAGGAGAGCCATTGTATTGGGTTGTGGTACGTCTGCTTCCAATTTACAGACATCACCGGAGACACCAAATGCAGGGAGTTCTGGTATTTCGAAGTACTAGCATACTCGACCCAGTCGGTTAGCTTGATGCTGACGAGCCATGTACGTAAGTAGGGAGGCCGTTGTTGGCGACTTGCAATAAAGGGACGGTCTGCATAGACCACGCGATTCGGTAGACACGTCTCCCAAATCATAAGGCGTAGTTCTGTTGGTAATGTTCTGAATTCAAGGCGGGGCCGGGGGGGAGGAGTTGTCGACGCAATCACAAGAGTCTCGTGGAGGCCGGGGACCGAAAGCCAAAATGTGTTGCGGTATGTAAGGGGACTACAGATACAAGTTACGGGTGATCGTGGGTCGACATCCATCGCGAGCGGTACCGTACCTCGGCGGAAGGACGAGCCAAAGGATGAACTGTGTTGATTTCGAAATACCTGAGTTCCATGTGCTTGGCTTGAAGCAGTTTTGCAGCAATACCTAGGTGCAGCCTGAGACGGCTTCGGTTTGCTTGTTCTTTTCCAAGTCTGCAAGGCTCGGCTAGTGCCTTGGGAAGGCTCGCATCACTTACATGAGCAACGAACGAGGTCGCCTGGACCTCGAGAAGTCTTGGTTCGCGAAGGTCTACATCCGTACCTACCTAGCTTGAGCAGCACAGCTCCTGTCTTCAGTTCAGTCTGCCCCACGATGGGTAGAGTGAAGTCGGCACATTTTTTGGGCGCATCATCTGTTACACCCTCAACCCTCGGTTATTACCATGTAGCAAGAGGACTCGGGGTGAGTAGGGCAAGGGAAAGGGAAAGGGAAGGGATCACTTACATGACGTTTGCAGGGATTTGATTGGACGGTGCTGGGCCGCCCCGTCTGGTCCACTTCAGCAGTTGCGCAGACCCGCGGCCCCAGTGGCAATCGCATGAACGGACCCGGGACATTACAATCGTCAGCATCCACATTCCGCATCCCTCCCTTGTTAAGCCCCCCGAAAGCCCGTTGCCTCATCCTAGAAACAAGGCCAAGAATGGCAAACGTATAAGCAACGACGACCTTTACCCCGAGCCGAAGCCACATCCTCATACTGCCGCTGCTACGTCCGCTCGACATCGACTTTTGGCGAGCACGCGCACGCACACGCACACGTCGACGCCTCGACTTCATTCACAATGTCCGATTTATATCTGTCGCGCATGCGCAACTGGTTCCTCAGCTCGCCTCCCGCCGAATGGGCCCTCATCCGCCTCCGCGAGCTGCTGATCGGGGCATTGCGCCAGGGCCCCGTCCCTGCCCATGTCGCCTTTGAGATGGACGGCAACCGGCGATATGCAAGAAGCCACAAGATCGAGACCATCGAGGGCCACCACCTTGGCTTTGAAGCTCTAGCTCGGGTGCGCAGAATCCCCTCCCGTGCCTCGGCTCGGATGCGCCTGCCAGAGTGACCGACTGATTCCACTATGCAGGTCCTCGAAATATGCTACAAGTGCGGCGTCAAAGTCGTAACCGTCTACGCATTCAGCATCGAGAATTTCAACCGCCCAAAGTACGAGGTCGATGGCTTGATGCAGCTCGCCAAGCTCAAGCTCGAGCAGCTGGTACAGCACGGAGAGCTCCTCGATAGATACGGCGCCTGTGTTCGTGTCCTAGGCCAGAGGGACCTCATAAGCCCCGACGTTCTCGAGGTGGTTGACAGAGCCGTCGCCACGACGAAGCACAACACCGAGTAGGCAGCACCCGTGGCTTATCCGTTTGGCTACCGACCGCAGAAGCTAACACGTTTCTCCAGTACCATCCTCAACATATGCTTTCCTTACACGTCGAGAGAAGAGATCACCACAGCTATCCGATCGACTGTACAGGAATACTCAACTACGCCGCGCCCCCATAGCACGCCATTTTCGCAAAGCCGCATCACACAAAAGATCATGTCCAAGCAGGGTGACAAGCACGAGCCCTTGTCCTCGATTAGGGAATCGTCTCCCTCGCCTCCGCCCCTTTCGTCTCGGTCCGACGACCACGAAGGCTCTGTCTCGTCATCAGTGACACTGCATGTTGAGTCCGGAGCGGAGCCTAACGTGACAATCTACCCCAACGCTGAGAATATCACTGCCCAGACCATCGAAAGCCATTTATATACGGCTGGATGCCCGCCCCTCGACATATTTGTCAGGACAAGCGGGGTGGAGAGGCTAAGCGATTTCATGCTGTGGCAAGGTCACCAAAATGCGCAGATCTTCTTCCTCAAGTGCTTCTGGCCCGAGTTTGACCTGTGGCAATTTCTCCCGGTAATCGTTGAATGGCAGCGACGTCAAATACAAAAGGAGAGAGACGAGAGACCTCGGCGGGCAAAGCAAGTTTAATGAGCCAATCCTGGCTAGATAGGTAGGTAGGTAAGGTAGTTATGGAGATGGATGGCCAGGTATACGGCAAAAAGGCGCGGGGCTTGCCATAGAATAGAACAGGAATGGCTGTATTGCACGGATATTCTGTCGCGAGGTGCAGGACAAGAGCGAGCACCTTAGTCTAGGCGTTTAAATGGTGGCGTGTCTTATTATTTAGGGGGTGATGGCTTTTTTTTCAAGACGAGCTTCAGCGTTGAAACATTTACAGAAAGCTCTGAATAGGTGTTCTGCTTGCATTTTTGTTAGTTGACACCCACCGCACTCTAGCTTTTCGGTCCGATCTAGGGTCGGGTTCTGTGCCTCGCGCGTCTCGCAGCAGCCGCCCGACACGGGGCATTGCTTGAAAGAAAAGCCGAATTAGGTTTTGTCTAAAGAGGCACAGTTCTTTGGAGATCCTCGGCCTTGGTCGCAACGAATTGGCGGCTTATCTTATCGCAAATGTGTGACGTTGACGTATCACAGACGCGGAAAACGGGACGGTAAGGGCGTGTGCGTGTGGGCTACCCCCCCCCCCCCCCCACCCAACCTAGCTACGGTAGTGGTTGGCGTGCTACAGCGCACAGGGGAAGTAGAAGTTCCCACCAGCGCCCAGGTCCTACATAACTCGCCCACCCATTTTTCTGCGCCTGACTGGGACAACTCTTGGATCGGTTTTGTTGCGCCCATTGCTCTGCACAACTCTGGCCAACGGAGATGGTCTAACATTCATGTCTAGTGTTTGACAGCCTTGCGAACCGGATTGTTTCCCTTTCACCCGCCCGCCGCCCCCCTCCTAGCATCTACTCGACTGCTCTCCGCTGCCCTGTCCTGACGGGAATCCAGCTGCCGATCGTCACCCGACTTGCCTCCCTCTCCTCTTCTCCCCGTCCCGTCCTCCGTCCGTCGTCCCCTTCCCTCCGCTTTCGACGGCCGAACTGCCTCACACTCGTACCAGCAGTCCCTCTACACGGCGCGCCCTCTTCACATACGCACGATAGACCATGAAGACGGCCAAGCCCCCAGCAGCTGACGGCGCGCCGAGCTTGAGTCGCAGAGCCCAGCCGGTGCGCCAGACGCGAATCAACCCACCGCGCACCTCGTCGCTCAATCGCGGCAACTCGTTCCAGAGCGGCCCCGCGCAGGAACAACATATCGATATCTTCCCAGCCGTTACGCACTTCACAGACGCCATTTCCGCCCTCCCCAAAGAACTCGTCCGTCACTTTACGCTACTGAAAGAGGTCGACGCCAAGATCTTTGCCCCCGAGGCGGCCCTCTTCCAGCTCCTCGACGCTGCTGCCCTAAAAGCTCCCGCCCCCGACCCTGCCCGGTCTCTCAATGACGCATCCAGCAGTGTCGCGCCTGGGTCGACGCCCATGAGCGCACAGAATAGCAGTTTTGGAGCTGCCGTGACTACCAACACACACACCGCACCGTCCCACGACGGCTCCACCAGCGCCGCCGCCTTTGATGACAGCAACATGCCCCGTCGCCAGCTGTTCAGGCAGACGGCCTACAAAATACAAGAGATGCTGGTCTCTCTGGAGGAGAAGAACCATGTCATATCTACGGCCAACGACGCCATGCACAAGCAACTGGGGCGAATCGAAGAAATCTGGCCTCACCTCGAGTCCGAATTCAGCGAAGAGGCTAAATGGGGCAGCACTATACATTGGGCATACGTAGAAAACAGGCAGGCCAAGACGAACAACGCGCAGGCTGAAAAGTCCAGACGCGAAGGTGCGGCAACTCTGTCGGCCGCAGCCCAGCAACTGGCCGAGGAGGCTGCCGCGCGCAGCAGCGACCGAAAGCAGGCATTGGCCGCGAAAAAGAACTCCAAAAACAACGCTGCAGATGCCGAAGCAGAGAATAAGCCCCAGGAGTCGGCCAAAAAGTCTCAAGGGAGCAGCAAGTCGCGCAAGCCCCCCGCCGAGCCAGCAGCGCCCGTTGGCCTCGGGATCGCGCCTGTCCCCCCCAGCGCCGCTCCGGCTCCATCCAAAAGACGCAAGGTTGAGAGCGCCAATGCCAATGGAGGAGCTCCAATGGAGCGCGCTATGAGCACCGTCTTTGGTAGTAACACGTCGAAGCCGAAGACGACAAGCCCTCGAGAAACGCCGGCCCCGGAGACTGCCGGCAAGAAGCGAAAGGCGCTTCCAACGTCGGGAAGCCAGGCAAAGAAGAGGTGTGTCTCGAGACCGCCCACCCCGCAACGTCATATCATTACTGACCAAGCCCATAGCAAGACGAACGCGGCCATGTCTCCCTCCGTGGCATCCTCGCCTCTCGTCGGGACCTTTCCGGAGAGCGCAAAGATCGCCCGGAATTCACCAGTACCGCCACCTCAGATCCCGACGGCACCGGCTCGTCCTGCCTCATCACGAGCTCGCCAGAGTTCAACTCAGTCTAACAACGTAGTCGAGAATGCTCGGCAGCGACCTGCGTCTGCTGCCTCAAACAAACTAAACGGGGTCCCCCCAGGAACTCCCGATGTGGTCGCCCAGAGTAATGGTGCCACAAAAACAAGTACGGACCCAAAACCGCCGAAGGAGGCCGTCTCTACTGCTCCCCCAACCAAGATCGAGCCCGTCGAGAAGCCCAAGATTGAAGCTCTCCCTCCACCTCCACCACCAGAACCTGTGCCGAATGGGGGCAAGAAGGAGGCCAGTACGGCGAAGGCCGTCGAGGAGCGAGAACCAAAGAAGGAGACGACCACGCCGGTAATACCCCCTCCGCCACCAACAGCAACCGTGAAGACGAAGAGTGGGCGGGCCAGCAAGCCGTCGACGCCTGCGCTTGCAACTTTTGCAGAGGCGGCTTCGGCAGCCAGGTCTCGTCCGTCTCGGAATAACGCAGTAGAGGGGAACGGTGGCAGCACCACGGCAACGATGACTGCTGCCCCTACAAAGCGAAGTCACAAAAAAGGAGCTTCGTCCGTGTCTGCTGTGGCTGCTGCGGCTGCTATGGCAGCTCAACAGCAGGCGGCGGCCGCTCCGGTGACATCTGTGACTCCGGTGCCGATCCCGGCAGCAGCCGTGCAAGACATCGCCAGCAACAACGGCACCGGTAATAATAGCACCAGCAGCATCGTCAACAACAAGAGTCACAATACTAGCAGCAATGCCGTTAGCGGCCCCGGCACCAACGCCAGCACCAACCCAAACGCAAACGTAAACAGCAACGCCAACACTAACATCAACAGCAATAACCATAACAAGAGCGCCACCGGCGCACAGGACGACGATGACGACGCCGACGTAGACGAGCTCCGCTACTGTTACTGCAACGGCGTCAGCTATGGCGAGATGGTGGCCTGCGACGGCGAAGGGTGTCCGCGCGAGTGGTTCCATCTTGAGTGTGTGGGGCTGAAGGTGGCGCCCAAACTCAATGGTACGTTTGTCTCTTTCTCTTTTTCCATCATAACCCGAGCTGACCTGAAACTATAGCGAAATGGTACTGTGAGGACTGCAAACGAAACCTGCGAGGGTCGGAGCGCAGGTGATTATGGATGATGATGACGATGACGATGATGATGATGGGAGGTAAAGGTATTGTTTGCGATGCGGGGTGTTGTGTCATCCCGCCTTTTTTCATCTTTCGTCTTTCATTCTTCGTCGTCATCGTCATCCTCGTGTGCTGAGTCGCCTGGCCAACACACCAATGTTGTGATCCTTCTTTTTTTATCTTATCTTTTTCTTTTTCCTGTATGCCCCATGTTTAGCAGTTCAGATGGGCCCTGTTCGTGAAATTTGTTCGTGGGCCGGCGACCTGCGCATACTCACTACTAACCTGGATATCACTGGGTGTTGTTTCTCCTCCACGACTCTGTCATCCCCTTCTGGGTATGTTCAAAGAGGTATGCACTTATCTGATGTATGTCTTGCGGGGACGGCGGACGGGATGGAGCGCAAGGAGGAGGGGAAGGGGTGTTTTGTTTTTGTTTTATTGTTTTTTTTTCTTTGCTTGAAATAGGTGGCCGCGCCGAGCGCGTGCCCGCAAACCATAGGATGGGCGAATGGGGGGAAGGACGGACGGACAGACGGCCTAAATGGATACATGATTGCGATGGTTGACGCGTGGCGGTGGCGGTGGTGGTTCAAGTATTACCTTGGGTGTCACTTTTCTTTTTCGTCGAATGGAGTGGATGACTGATGGTTGAGTGAGGAAGCGGTGGTGTATTCTTTTTGTGAGAACAATCTCAGCCCTCTATGTGTGAGTGAGTGAGGTCGGCAAGGCTTATCTGTTGAGTTCTCACAATAGAGAATTTTTCATCTCTCTCTCTCCCTGTATTGTCTCTCGGCCACTCCATGCTGGTATGTTTATCTGAGATGGAACTCCAACTGTAGATGCCTACCGTACGATAGAGTAGTCAAAATACCTCCAAGATGGGTTATCGATTTCTTGGCTGCGGACAGACGAACGTGAGGACCCCGCGGGTTGCCGGATCTGCCGAGTTGCTTCACACATGATGGAGAGGAGGTCTCCAACAACAAACGGAGTCCTCGGGCCGCGCGATCCAGGACAATGGACGACAATAAACGCCGTCGTGTCCAGTGTGGTATGCCGAGGGGTGGTCTCGACGGGGTCCCGCGCGTTTCGTCGGCGGTCGGCCATCTGTCTTCTGTTCGGCAAACTAGCCGGCCCTGATCTAGCCCTCCTCGGGAATGGTCTTGTGTGCCGGGTCACTTGACCGTTCCCGGCTGGAGACATTTTGTCAGGAACAAGCAACCGACCGAGGGGTTGGTAAGGTAAGGCGATTAAATCTAGGTAATGAATGGTAAGCTGAGCCAGACGGTTGATCGTCCACACCTTAGCTAAGCTATGCACCTTATTAGTGACGAGGGGGAAGCGCTAGGTAAGGGTTCGTTGCCTGGTGCGTCAGTGCACCTGCAGTGTCCACCGCTGTATGGAATCGAAACTCAACAATCACATGTTTACGGTACTTTTATGAGGTTGGATACGACGCTAACCGCGTTGTATTTGTAGAAAAGAAATTTGAGAGAAAAATAGTACACAAAAAAACCATGCTTGACGTCATTGTAGCTGTAATTCCTACACACGTTGTGTGTCTTCGAGGACGGCCAAGACCGAACTTCCATTCACCAAGCAAGTGCCCGAATGCCGGGCAACTCCAGCCGCCGCCCCATGGATGCTCGGCTTGTGCCGATCCCAAGGCCGACGGGATAACAGCTTTTCAAACGCCCTGCCCTGCGCCCTGCACATCTGCGGGGCAAAAAAAGGAGGAGGCTAACTGAAGACTCTACGTACACGTGTATGCATGGTATTACGAGAGACGACAGATGTCGTCGAGGGCGAACCTAGGCGAGAGAGCAACATCGGCCCAAGGCCAGGGGTGCAGGGCGTTTACTAGTGTCAATCCGAAGGTGCGGCTTCAAGCGGCTTCCCCGGACTTTTTTTTTGAGCCCCTCCCTCCCTGCCTGCCTCCCTCGCCCCCTGTCCGATGCGAATGATCAGGTGCACGTGAACAGGGCGGGCGGACTAAGCGGTATGTTCAGCAGGCCTCTCTCCCTTTTTCCGCGGCGCTTGTTGCTTGTCCAGAGGGAGAACTCTCTGATGAGTCTGTTGTACTTGGAAGTTGGGAGTCCGGGACACTGGAATTCCACTGGATGCTCGGCGGGCTGGAAATGCTTCGGTTCAGCTCTGTTGAGTTCAGCTCTGTTGTTGACTTTCCTCTCATCGCTGACTCGAAGGGTGTTTAGGTTTGATAGGTTCCCAGGAATTGGCTCCGACAACGGCGGGTGGCCAGCCAGACAATCAGTAGACAAGAGAGAAACCTGGATATTCGTCTTTTCCCGTATTGTACTGCGCATGTACCTTCCATTATTGTCTACGCAATACCTTGGCTTGAAGACGGATTGGAATCAGACTGGATGCCCCTTGACGGCATGGCGCAACACGTCATGTCAGCCATGTATAGGGCAACCGGGGCGGGTGGCATCTGGTGGCGCCGTTGCCCGTTTCTCCTTTGGTTAGTAACAACAACGGGCGTGCCCGTACCAGATGACCACGAGAAGGACCCCATTCGGTTCTCCGGCCGAGAGACGCTTTGATTCATCTCTTCACTATCCTCCTCATACGATGAACCGTGTCTTAACTAATGTCTTGGATGCCTCCTGCGGCAGCGGCTCCAGTTCCGTTGGTGGGGAAGGGCTCTTGGCCTGGAAATCATTACGTACGTACGGTACCTCGGGAGGCTGGCCACCTTTACCGATGATGTTATGTCATGTCATGAAAACTCGGGTATTTGGCCCCGTGCAGGCGGCAAAGTCGGTTTTTCCCTTTCAACCTCATGCCATTACATTCGGATATGCTTCTGGGCTTGGGCTTGGCACAAGTCGTCAAATGTCTGCTGCTTCGCGTCTTCGACTCTAAGTACCTTCGGTTACTGTCTTAATTGATGCTTTGTTGCCCCACACTGCCAGCACGCGGCCCTTGCATTTCTAGAGACAAAATTGAAGACTAAGAAATTGAGGATATAAGGCAATTAGATGTCAAGTACAATGTGCATATGCCATATGCCATATGCATATACAGATGACAGTTGACGCGACCAACCCATAACAAGCACTTTTTCTACCCTCTCGCACACAAGGTAAAGATAAACTGGAATGTCCTTCCCACACCATTCCGTCTGCTCTTGGGCCCTAAGATATCCACTTGGAGGTCAAAATGGTCAGTCACGTTGTCACTTTTTTAAACCGGGGCGAAAGAGAAGAAAAACCCGACTTTGACGGCCGCGCATGGGTTCGCCCAGTCTTTTGCTCCCTTGCCCAGTCTCTTAGCAACCAACCGCCCAGCTTTGGAGAGGCGCCGACAGCGCAGGTGACACGAAAGCTACAAAGGCACTGCCACAACACCCTTTTCTTACGTACTGCACCTTGCCCACCCGGCTCGCTAGTTCGCGTTTAAAGTAATAAAGGACGGGAAAGGAAAATAGATGTTGGAGTCACTCCCTGAGCTTGTTTCTGGGCCCGATTCGCCTGAGCCTTACGTAGGGGTCCCGTCCAGGTATCCCGTATATAATTCAAGAGACATCGGCTCAGCACTATCAAAGCACTGCACTTGCTACGCACACCAACTAAACAGCCACACCACCACGACGGAATCGCCAACCGATTTACTATCGACCCCATCAGCCAATTGTTTCATACTTGGCCATCTCTCATCCGAGAAGGCCTGCAAGTAGGTGTCCGAACCAACCGAGAGCAGGAGCTAGGGAGGAGGAACGGAAAAAGTTGCAGTGGGCGAGGCGAAACTCTATTGCGACTTTTTGAACGCCAACCAAGTTGCCGGGATTTTGACAGAGACTCTGGAAGACGCACGCTGCAGGCGCACGACGTACACGACGGGACGCAGCTGGAAACAGCCCGGATAGCGGACAGGACGCAGGGCATCTTCCCGCGGTCTCACTAATAATTGAGGTGTTCCATTGCCCTCTGGAGGTCGAGGTCTCGTCTACCTGCCCTATCTACGGTAGGCGCTTTCGGCTACCGCACTGCTGCAGCTGCCTGTGAAGGTACCTGGAGCGAGTGTTGCCAGGTGCGCATCGTTACAGTCCACACCCACAGCTCAGCACTTTGTTGCACCGGCAAGACGTCAACCAGAAACTGCCTCCCGGTCCCTCTGGCCGTCTGACAATCGATTCCCTGGCCGGCGCATCCATCGGCTCCGAGGAGAAGAGACGAACCTAGGATCACGTCTCCTACAAACTGCGGAGCCCTCCTTCAAACAATCTCGCACTTTCCCCGCATCGGTGCATCGCGAGGTCTTCCTCTTACCTAAAAAGCTCATCTATTGACTAATAGAAAGGCACCACCTGCCCTCCGCCCGGCTGCAGACCACAGAGTTGTGCCAAACCCAACCCTAGGTAGCAAGGCTTTTCCAAACTTTCCAATCGCAGCGACCCTTGTTGTTTGCTGTCGGAAGTTGGAACCTCGCCCACAGTTTTTCTGACTGTCTGCCCGTCCATTCTGTCGCATCGTTGGCTGCATCCAACCCGTTCCAGGTTTCTGTTGTCTGTGTGCGCTTTGCGCTTGCCGAATCGCGGTAGCCCAGGGCCCCTGAGCAGCGCCTGTCGCCATCACGGTCGTGCATCGCGCATCTGACGTGACCGTAGACCGCCGCAGACACCAGGAAAGCTCATCCGGGTCGGGGCCCAAGCCTTCTCCCTCCCCATCTCTGCCTATCTCCATGGTCTTTACAAAGCCGAGACCAGGATTCCAGACCAAGGAGACACTTTCAAGAGACTGCTTCCCCTCCGAGTATATAATCATGGCTGCCAAACATGGACGGCCTTGCACCCCGGACCGGGCCTCCCGCTCCTCCTTCTCCTCCATCCGCGAGAACGACAGCACCCTCATCCAGACCTTCACCAACTCCAGGGTCTCGTCGTATCTGGAAGGCGACGAAGCCATTGAAGACCCTGCCCCCCTTGTCAACCACGACGCGGCCCACCCGGTCAAGATGCTGCAGACCCAGTTTCGACCTCCCGTCACGCACCCCGACAGCAAGCTCCTGGGTTACTGGTCCCCCGCCGACAACTTCAGGGGCTGGAAGCAGATCCAGGTCAGGGGTAAACTCGCCAGCAAGAGCTTCGGCGATCTCCAAATCTTGCACAATGCCTGGAGCACCCCTCCCAAGCCCGTTAGGCACGGTCGGTACAAAGCCGGAGAATCCGCTCTCGAGAGGCTGCCCGCTGAGGTCCTCAGTAAGTGTCTTCTTTGTTCTCCACCCCTGCCTCCAGAGCCTGGGTGTTTGCCGTCAACTTTGGGTGGAATCACTTCGCTAACACTGCACTGCAGGTGTCATCATCAACCTCTTGGCCCAGGACGTGCCCCCGAACGGCATCTCGAGACGAAACATCGACCTCATGTCGCTTCTGCTAACGTCGAGGACGCTGCATGTTGCGACGCTGACCACGCTGTACAGCCGCGTCACGATCCCCCACTCGAGGATCTTCCACAAGTTCCTAGTGCACGTCGCCGGACACCCGACGCTCGGCACCATCGTACGGCGGCTGGACTTCTGCCACTTCAACCCGTCGCAGCTCTTTTCGACAGCGGCCGAGAGATCGCAGGCGCGTAACTTGACGTCGGAGACTCTCCTTCACTGCCTAGAGCTCACGCCGAACCTCCAAGAGTTCCTTGCGCAGGAGTACCTGGACGAGGACTTGAATGCGCCGGTACTTCAGAAGCTGTTTTTGGGCTTGCCCAGGCTTCGGGCCGTCGACTTCTGCGGTTGCACTTCAACCAAGTTCAAGGAAGCCTTTTCAACGATAGTGTCGCCGGACTGGCCCGCCGAACTCTCGGTCCGCCGGCTGTCGCTGCATAAGTGCATGACCTTGCCGACCTCCATCTTCGAGGCGATCCTGCCGCGCCTGCCGCGGCTCACGCACCTCGATGTGGCCGGCACCCGCATAACGGACGCGGCGCTGGCCTCGATTCCGCACACGGCCAGAATCACGCACCTCAACCTTGCCAAGTGCACTTTGCTCTCGGCTCGGAACGTCATTGGCTTCCTGGCGACGCACCCCGCCGTCCAGGAGCTCCAGTTTCTGAGCTTGTCGGTGGATGCCAGGAGTCACCAGCTCTTTGACGCCGATGAGATGTCGGAGCTACTCCCCGTGCTCCCCAAGACGCTCAGGTCGCTCAGCCTCAAGGGCAGCAAGATGAACGCGTCTCACATCGACCTCCTGCGGCCACTCACCAAGCACCTTGACGAGCTAGCCATTGGACGTGGCCTTGAGGTTTCGGATGTCAACCGGCTCTTCTACCCGGATGAAGAAGACGACGTCATGGCGCAGCTGGATTGGGTCCCGCATACGCTCCGGTACATTGACCTCTCGGACATGTGGAACGGCGAGCTCGACCTGCCGTACCTGTTCGGAAGCGAATGCGTCATGCTCAAACCGCTCTCGGAGCCCCTCGAGGTGATTGAGGTGGCCGAGGACGTGTTCCGCCGAGTGAGCAAATCGGGAGCGGCCATGCAGCGTGCCGGTTGGCGGGTGTCCGAGTGCGGCAGCCGCGGGTGGATGGTCAGGCAGCAGGCTGGCCAGGCCGCGGGCAACGGCGACGGCAGGGATGCCTGGAAGATGGGTGCGGATTCGTGGGGGATGAGAAAGATACCCGTCGCTAAGGCTGAGGTTGGAGGCATGTATGGCTCCTTCATGTTTGGGAGGAAGCTCTGATATCGCTATTTCCTTGGGTGTTTCATTTTGGTTTATAGGCGGCGGCGGCTATACCGCACGCATCGGGGGACTTCTTCATTTTCTTTTTCCAGGAGCATGTTCGGAGTTGGACGATACGTCTCTTCTTGGCTAACACTGACTGCATCTGCATGGAGTTTTCTGCTGGAGGCGCAAAGGGGAAAAGAATGGCTTTCTGGGTAGGCACGAACAACAAAATGGAAAAGCGACAATTGCATGAATGGGCGGATCTGGCGGAGAACGGCAATACGCCTTAACTTAGGGACTTGTTTAGGTAAAGCAGCGTTTAGATCTGGGAGAGAGCACTTATATAGCCGATATTCATAGATACCTACCTCCTTACCTTTGTTAGTAACCTAGATATAGCGCGGGAGAATAAGACTCTCATTTGAGTTGACCCCTTTTCGAAAACTCACGTTCAAGTTCTCTCGAGGCGGCTAGGCAGGTAGAGTTGTTAAAAAGGTCTAGGCAAGTAATAATTCGGGGAGTTCAAGTAGATTCAGGATAGAAACTCGAGAAGGGAAAAAGAGAGGGGGTTCACAGCTGGCTTTTTAATGTGAACATAAATAACTCAATAACGAACGGCATTTGAGACTCGGGCCAATTTGAATCGAATAATCCACGATTTCAATAAGAATGAAGAGGCAATGTAAATTTAGATAGAACCATTTCCCCAAAAGAAATGGTCGAGTATGCGATACAATAGAATAGAAGGTCAAGGAGTCCTTCCTCGCCGGGAATGCTGAAGATAAGTCTGAACGCTGGCTGCGTTATTTTTGGGGTTTGAAGCACAGAGAGGCGCGACTGCTCTGTGAGTGAGCGACATCGAGGATGAAGGCGGAGGAAGGAGCAGGGATACTCCGGTGACCACGGCCAGGCTAGCGATTGGAGGAAAGTGGCCAGGGTGGACAGAGTGGGGCTGAGCATGGGTGCGTATCGTAGCAGTTGGCCGGAGATCTGCCGACAACGCAGCGCCGTTTCGACGTGAGGCAACTCGAGCTCCTCCTGGCCTGGCAATTGAAGCTCCAACTCGCTCGCAGTGCTGTGCTGCTGTACTATATGCTGGATTCCACAAAGCCTTCCCACCGCCCATCGCCAACGCACGCAACATGGCGCCGGTCCGGGACACGCCGTTCCGCTCGGCGGACATGAGCATGGTGCAGCTCTACATTTCGAATGAAATCGGCCGCGAAGTCGTCAACGCCCTCGGCGAACTCGGCCTCGTCCAGTTCCGCGATGTACGCACCCAACCCCCCTCCTCCTCCATCATCGTCACCATCTACGTCCATCTCCGTCTCTATTCGCATCTATGTTTATATGGCGAGTGGTTGGTTTTTTGGTCAGCTAACACCCCCCCTAGCTCAATGGCGATCTCAGTGCCTTCCAACGGGCCTTCACCCAGGACATCCGCCGCCTCGACAATGTCGAACGCCAGCTTCGTATGTCGCGCACTTTGCCTTTTCCACACTTTACCACACCATGCCATGATTATCTAACATGTTTCAGGCTTCTTCCACGCCCAGATGGAAAAGGCGGGAATTCCCCTCCGCAAACTCGATCTGGACGTCGACACCCTTGCTCCCCCCTCAACCAGCGAGATCGACGAGCTAGCTGAACGCAGCCAAAGCCTAGAGCAGCGCGTTTCCTCGCTGAACGACAGCTACGAGACGTTGAAGAAGCGTGAGGTCGAACTCACGGAGTGGCGCTGGGTCCTCCGCGAGGCCGGCGGCTTCTTCGACCGCGCCCACGGCAATGTCGACGAGATCCGCGCCTCGACCGACAATGACGACGCCCCTCTCCTGCAGGACATCGAGCACAACAACTCGGCTGCCGAGGTCGAGCGCTCCTTCTCAGGCATGAACATTGGCTTTGTTGCCGGAGTCATCGCTAGGGACCGCGTGGCTCCCTTTGAGCGCATTCTGTGGCGTACCCTTCGTGGCAATCTCTACATGAACCAAGCCGAGATCCCGGAGCCCCTAGTCGACCCCGCCACCAACGAGCCTGTTTTCAAGAACGTATTCGTCATCTTCGCCCACGGCAAGGAGATTCTCGCCAAGATCCGCAAGATCTCCGAGTCCATGAGCGCCGAAGTCTACAACGTCGACGAGAACGGCGACTTGCGCCGGGACCAGGTTCACGAGGTCAATGCCAGACTCAATGATGTCCAGAACGTGCTCCGCAATACGCAGCAGACCCTCGAGGCTGAGCTGACACAGATCTCGCGCTCCCTGGCGGCTTGGATGGTCCTGATAGGCAAGGAGAAGGCCGTCTACAACACGCTCAATCTCTTTTCCTATGACCGCGCCCGCCGCACCCTGATCGCCGAGGCCTGGGTGCCCACCCACGACCTGCCGCTCATCCGATCGACGTTGCAGGACGTCAACAACCGCGCTGGCCTGTCTGTACCGTCCATTGTTAGTGAGATCCGGACCAACAAGACGCCGCCGACGTACCTCAAGACGAACAAGTTCACCGAGGCCTTCCAGACCATTGTCAACGCCTACGGCACGGCCACCTACCAGGAAGTCAACCCAGCCATCCCCGTCATCGTCACGTTCCCCTTCCTATTTGCCGTCATGTTTGGAGACTTTGGCCACGCCGTGATCATGCTGTCTGGCGCTCTGGCTATGATCTATTGGGAGAAGCCGCTCAAGAAGGTCACTTTTGAGCTGTTTGCCATGGTCTACTATGGCCGTTACATCGCCCTTGTTATGGCTGCATTTTCCGTCTACACCGGTCTCATCTACAACGACGTCTTCTCCAAGTCCATGACGCTGTTTGACAGTCAGTGGAAGTGGAAGGTTCCGCCCGGTTGGGAAGTTGGCCAAGCTGTCACTGCCGAGCCGACTGCCCCGGGTTACACGTATCCATTCGGCGTTGACTGGCGGTGGCACGGTGCTGACAACGACCTCCTCTTCATGAACAGCTACAAGATGAAGATGAGTATCATCCTCGGTTGGGCTCACATGACGTATTCGCTCTGCTTCGCCTATATCAATGCCCGGCACTTCAAGCGCCCGATCGACATCTGGGGTAACTTCGTTCCCGGCATGATCTTCTTCCAGTCTATCTTTGGCTATCTGGTTGTGTGCATCATCTACAAGTGGACCCAGGTGTGGCCTGGCCAGCAGGGGCCCGGCCTCTTGAACATGTTGATCTACATGTTCCTCCAGCCTGGCACACTGGACAAGCAGCTCTACCGCGGCCAGGCGGGAGTGCAGAAATTCCTTTTATTTTTCGCCGTTATCCAGGTGCCTATTCTTCTGTTCTTCAAGCCCTTCTATCTCCGCTGGGAGCACAACCATGCACGCGCCAAGGGCTATCGCGGACTCGGCGAGCAGTCACGGGTCAGTGCGCTGGACGCCGATGATGAGGGTGACAACGGCCACGCCGTGGATGGTCGCCGCCATAGTGCTGTTAGCGACGACGATGGCGTGGCCATGATTGCGCAGGACCTGGACGACGAGGAGCACGAGGAGTTTGATTTCAGCGAGGTCATGATTCATCAGGTCATTCACACAATCGGTCAGTTTCCCCCTCTTTTGTCTCGACTTGTCATGCAGGCAAAGCTGATGCTAACTCGGTTTGACGGGGCCAGAATTCTGTCTTAACTGCGTCTCTCACACGGCGTCGTATCTCCGCCTCTGGGCACTGTCACTTGCTCACCAGCAGCTCTCGGCCGTGCTGTGGTCCATGACGATGGGGCCGGCACTCAAGACGACGGGCATTCTTGGCGCCATCTTCATTGTGGTAGTGTTTGCTGCTTTCTTTTGTCTCAGTTGTATTATTTTGATCATTATGGAGGGTGTCTCTGCCATGGTAGGTTTTGGCCCTGGTGTTTCCTCTGTATGTGATGACATGGTTTTGGCTAACTGCTTGACAACTACAGCTTCACTCGTTGCGTCTGGCCTGGGTCGAGTCGTTTTCAAAGTTTGCCGAGTTTGGCGGCTGGCCGTTTGCGCCGTTTTCGTTCAAACAGATGATAGAAGAGTCAGAGGAGTTGAGTGCTTATCTGGGATGACACGGGCCGACTGATTGTACAGATTAGCAGAGTGTAATTGGGATTCTTATCATTGTTGTTTGTTGTTGGGGCTGCTGCTGTTACCTACTACCATAGATAGACGCCCACATGGGCGCATGCAAAGAGCCAGGTGTATATTCAACACACTTTTATTTTGTTGCGTTGTGTTTATGATGTTGGTGTTGCGTCAATGTTCTTCGTTTCGTGTCATGGCAGCGTCTTGTGATATTCGTCAGCGGGTAGGTATGGTGGAAATGCAGAGATGGCAGCATGGTTTCATGTTGCGCTTCGTCTTTATCTGTAGGGTACCTAATTTGGTGTAGCGAGACAGACGGTAATATGGTGGTATATAGCATAACAAGCTGTCAAAGCTGCTTTAACTAGGCCAACTACATATCTAGTCTTGCATCCTTGGCAGTGTATAACTCTAGATCAAAGGCCATCTCGTCCCCTCTGTTAAAATAAGAAGGCGTACGGCTTATTTCTCACTGTTGTTTTCATCTGTATTCCGAGTGGCTTCCATCTCGTCAAGCAGTCCTTTTCTTCTATCTAGGTAGGTTAGATACGTATCTCATCTCTATCTCGTTCCCCTTTTTTTTCCCCAGGATTTCTTCTACTCTACGCTCTAGTTGATAGAAAAAGGCCAATGCCCCTCCCATATAGCAACTGCACCAACACTCAGACACACACACCCGCACCCGCCACAGCAGATTTTTTCCCCCTTCCTAATGAATTACCTGTAGAAGAACCATTCTATGCATATCCTAACCCTTCTCGCGACAGCGCAAACGCGCGCCTGGGACGCCAAAGTAACAAGGTGAAAACGCAAATCGAACAAAAGAGGTGTGAACGGGAAAGAATGGAAAGAGAGAAATAAAAAGTTAACAGAAAGAGGCGGTGGCGGTGGTGGTTTGAATTGATTGCCGATTCCCCAGCTCATCATGTATTTCTACCGAAACAACAAACGCCGCCGCCGCCGCCGCCGCCGCCCGGGATACAGCTAGCTGTTAGGGGAGGCTCAGCTCTTCCTCGACTTCCTTCTTGACGAGCTCCCGCACGGCCTTCCAGTCGTTGGCCACGTCCTTGACCCGCCGCTCCTTCTGGTCTAGCCCGACGAACTCGCGGGGGAGCACCTTCTCGTCGAACTGGAAGCTCGGCTCGTCCTTGAGGGCCAGGGTAACGGCGCCGGCGAACTTGGCCGGGTGCGCCGTGGACAGGGCAATGTGGGGCATCCCGGGGCCGGCGCGCTTCACGGACCTCGACGCCGCCTCGATCCCGACCGCCGTGTGCGGGTCGAGGATGTAGTTGGCCTCCTTGTAGAGCCGCTTGATGGCGTCGAGCGTCTCATGGTCGGTCACGCGCTCGCTCTCAAAATCTTCGCGCGCCTCCTTGAGCACGTCCTTGTACACGGGGCCGAACCCGCCTTTGGTCTTGAGGTCCTTGAGCCAGCTGCTGACCTCCTGGCCGGCCTGCCTCTTGATCCACTCGTCGTCCATTTTTGTGCCCGCGGCGAACTTGTAGGCGAGGAACCAGAGCAGGCGCTCAAAGTTGCTCGAGACCAGGATGTCCATGGCCGGGCTCAGCGTCTCCTTGACGCCGTCCTCGTGCGCCTTGACTCCGTCAGACTCGAGGCCGCCCTCGGCCGCGAGACCATGCGTCGCCTTCTTTTCATACCTGCCCGTCTTCCAGAACCTATCCAAAATGTCGTTTTCGTTTGTCGCAATCACTAGCTTGTCGACCGGAAGTCCCATGCGCTTGGCGAAATAGCCAGCGAGGACGTCACCAAAGTTGCCAGACGGCACTACAAACCGGACCTTGTCGCCCACCTTGAACGACTCAGACTGCCGCGCAAGGGAGAAGTACGAGTAGAAATAGTAGACGGTCTGGGCCAGAATGCGCGCCCAATTGATCGAGTTTACGGCTCCCAGCTTGAGGGTCGTGTTGATATCGCGGTCGGCAAACAGAGCCTTGACGATGTCCTAGAAAAAAAAAAGCACAATGTCAGCCTCGGACAGCTTCGTTAGGAGCAATCCGAAAGGCGGGATTTACTTGGCAGTTGTCAAAGTTTCCTGTTATGGCCAGGTTGTGGACATTGGCATCCAGCACCGTGGTCATCTGCGCCTCCTGAATGGGGCTCACGCGCCCCTTGGGATGCAGCATGAAGACGGAGACATCCTTCTTCCCCCGGAGACCGTAGATGGCGGCAGAGCCGGTATCTCCGCTCGTCGCTCCGACTACGGTAAGATGATACCTGTCTACACGCAGACGGAGAAAGTTATTAGTGTGAGTCCTATCTGCAGGGGCGCCTCGTCAGTGAGACAAACCTCGGCCTGTCTTCCCCTTGTTGCGCCGCACCAAAAAGTACTCAAAGAGGTTGCCGAGAAATTGCAGAGCCACATCCTTGAAAGCAAAGGTGGGACCGTGAAAGAGTTCGAGGAGGTGTATGTTGCCTTGCAGATGGACTAGGGGGGTAACGTCCGGGGCGCGAAAGGTAGAGTAGCTGCGGTGGATGATGTCCTTAAGATCCGGGGCTGGGATCTCGGCGGGCGAGATATAAAGTGAGAGGACATTGTAGGCGAGATCAACAAAGGGGAGATCCTTCCATGACTGCCAGTCAGAGGCGACGGGAATTTCCTCGGGAATGTAGAGGCCGCCATCCGAGGCAAGGCCCTTGAGAACAACGTCCTCGAAGGAAAGCTATGAGCGGCAGAGACGCAAAGGTTAGCGGGTGCATATGCTACATGCGGGCGAAGAGGAGAGGAGAGGGGAGTCCTACGTCGCTGTCGTCGCCCCTGGTACTCAAATAGCGCTGCGAGGGGGTGTGAGTGGCATGCGGGCCGGCACCATTGGGCACGTCGCCGTTGGACATTTTTTGCGGTGACAGAGTGTCGACGCGGTTGGAGACAATGGAAGTACTGCGCTGGGTCCAAGATGCGAGTGCAGGTAGTTCCAATTACCAGTTTGTCAACGCTGTACCAATGTTGGTGTTGGTAGAAACCCGAAATTATCAGATGGAGTCAAGAGGATCGCGAATATGCAGCGCCGAGGATCGGCCCCAAAACCGAAGGGTGTGGAAGCTTGGCTCAGTTGGCGGTATTAAAAATTTGCCCCGCGCCGAATCAGCACTACGCCGTGCCTCGCCGAGTTGAAACCAACGCAGGTGGTGGCGGGGAATGCGCGATGCACGGCGGGACGTGTGTAGGGCCAGCCAGGCCGGCTCGGGGCCAAATAGCGGGGACATGCCCCACCACTTACCCCGCCAAGTTCTCATGGAGAAGGATTATCATCGTAGGTATTGCAAAATCGGAATGGTTTTCTTCGGCACCGTTGCACAAGGCAGGAATAAAGAGATAGTACCCGAGATACATATAAAATCCAACATTTTGGGCGACAACATGAGACAACAACCTGGAAATGTTAAGGGATATTCCGTCTAATCGGAGGCATCCAGTCTCGGGACTATATCCACACGAGGGGAAAATAAAGGCGGGGTTGATTTGGACGAAATATCTATTTCAACGAGTACGGATAAACCCGAGCCGACTTCAGACGAATGCCATTGAGGGAGACAGCATGCCGTCGGAGTGGCCATTGACGCCATGGGATGGATGACCTTGGGAGTTGAGTTGGCTAGTTGATGGGTCTGTGGCCCGGCGAGCGCGAGCGGATATGGCCCCTTACCTTATTCTGAGGGCAATCCATGCCATGCCGCCCCGTCCACGCCATTGTTCGTGCGACGAACATGTCCCGAAGCGCTATCCGACTGCCGCCTCGCAGCCGTTGAACGGGAAAACGAGAGTGGGCCTCAACTGGCCGGGCATGCGGCCATACCCCCCAGCGGGCAGGCACGTCGTTCCCAGGCGGCCAAGCCAGAATCACGATAAACGCAAGCGCGCCCGAAACCCCCTGATACGCCAATGGCTTTGCTCATTATCCATGCATGTACATACGGACACTCACGGTTACAAATACCCTCACAATCAAGGACAATTGGAAATCCAACCAACAACGTCGTGACACCGAGCGAGAGTCGGGGTGCGTCCCCGGATTTTTTTTACTTTGGGTGTGTCCAGAAATCGAATCAAGCCAAGGATGGAATATGGAATACCAGTGCTCTCGGAATTGTCACCCGCTGCTACCCACCGGCTTCTGGCTCGCTAACGTGCATCGAAGGATTGGGGAATGGGACGCTAACGTGTGCGTGTCTCTGCTTTTACGTGAGGGCTTGCATGTTCTGCCGTCGTTGACTGGACCTCCCTCGTCGCCGGCAGCACGCTTCGCAGCGCTTGCAGCATTGGGGATATCGCACAAGTTGGAGGCGCTGCGAAAGCAGTCATTGGCCGTGTCCAAGCCAGAGAGCTACGCTAAGGTAGTGTCTCTCCAGTCTCCACCCCCTCCCTGCTGTGCAGCCTGAGGTGCTAACTGCTCGCCTCGTTCGAAGTGAGAAGGGCGGCGTCGGCTGGCGCCAACCCCGCTGTTTCTCTCGTGCCTCCTCCCCCACCCCTGCTTCTTCTCCACGAAATCACGGATGGCAGGGCGGCGCTGTGAGAGTGGAGACGGGACCCGACGGGGGTAGCGTAGACCACATCGCCTCATCCCATGGAAACATGGAAACCACCTCAACCAAGGTCCAGACGAGATCGATGACATCTAGATCTCCCATCTCTGGGATAAATGGCAACTATCTCTTTTTGATGGCGTAGAAGGGCGACGATCGTCCAACTGGCGCCTGTCGGGCGATTGATGGGCCAGCGATCTCCCCCGCCCAGCAGTAAGTGCTGTACTGTGTAATTGGTTGACGGTCGAATTGCAAACAACTAGAATCCCTCTCGCCTGCTCAAGGAACCAAGCCCTGCGAGCGCCGACTCTAAATGCCAATGCTGTGAGCCTGTGTCTGTGTCTGTGTCTGTGTCTGTGTGCCCTCCATTGTGTTGTGTTGTGTCGTGCCCGCATCCCCAACGCAACAACAACGGCTGCGGTGTCTGTCGCCCCTCCATTCTCCATCCATCCATCCCATCGACTGGCGCACCCCCCGTTTACATCCCCCACCCGCTTGGTGGCCTGTTTGCCTTGGTCGTCGCGCCCGTCCTAACTTCCTTCTTTGTTCGATGCCGTCGACGCTTTTGCTTTCTTTTCCCGGGTCCTATTCTTTTGGGGTTATTTCTCATTGCCCAGCCATTCGTACTGGCTAACGTGGGCCGCGATTGACGCCATTGCGATTGCTTTTGCCGCGTCTTATCTGCCGCTGCAGCATCGTTATTAGCAGACAGCCATCGAGAGCAGGGGTCAGCGATAAGGCTGCACTCCCCTCACCTCCAGCACCAACCTGCACTGCAGGTGCTTTGTACTTACACTCGAGTGCTCCCGCCTCAAGCCAAGCTCGACGTTCGCTCTCCAAGACATTGTCTTAGGAGCCTCTTCAACAGAGCCATTTCAGCCCAAAGACCCCTCTACACCGTCTATGACGAGCGGCCCCTCGACTTTGACATCGATATCGATATCGACGGCGACGAGAACAAAGACGATAACGACGCCCTGGATGTGACGAAAGACCTCGCACCCACCAATCCACACACACGCACGAACACACGAAAGCACGCACGCAAATACATAAGAATCCGTGTTGTGATCGCATCCTCACATTATTATGGCCACAATCGCCCTCCCCCGTCCGATTGCCTCGCACCGCTCTCCTCCCAACATCGGCTCTCTTTCGACGACAATCACGCTCGAGAACATCAGCCAGCAACCGACACAATGCCCCACGCCTGTCACGCCCGTGCCAAATAAGCACATCCCGGTGTGTCCCCCGGGCCCCGTACCCCAGGAACAGCCCAGCACGCCGCCGCCGTCGCCGGGGAAGGAAGACGAGGACCAGGCCTATCGCTCGCTGCTGTTTCCGCCGGACAATTACACTCGTCTCGAGTCGGGCAACCAGTCCCTCTACAAAATCAACGCCGCCGACGTCGTGGCTGCATTAGACCACATCTCGCGACAGCCGCTGCCAGACCCCTCGCTGGTCTTCCCCTGGTTCCATGGCCTGCATCCCCAGAACCAGATCCAGCTGGCCTTCTTCATAGCGCGAAAGCGCACTTTGAGGAGGACGCCCACGTGCCTGCGCGGCATCACGCTTGTCAAGGCCGATGGAGACCTGAGCGTCTCGCGCCTCAAGGGCGCTATCCCGCCCCATGAATTCCTGCAGCTGGGAGGTGCTGCCGCCGAGTTCCTCGACGCTGATCCGAGGGAAGGCTTTTCCGTCCGAAACTTTCAGATCCAGGCCGCCAAGTCGGCCATGACATCGGACATCATCGTCTATGGCGACGACGGCGTGGCCGTGCGCAAGCTGGGCTGGGATATTGTCGCCGCCCAGCAGAGGTGGCGGGCCAAGCACGAGAAGCAGAGGTTCACAGCACCCGTCTACAACACTTTTATCTGCGTCGGCCCTTTCAGCGACTTTGAAAACCTGCATCCCGAGGTTGTCGCCGTTGACTCGGCCGGCCGGCTGACGGGCAACGTCATGGACTTTTTCCACCAGGAACGGAAGGAGATGTATGCCATGACCCAGGCCTCGGAGATATCCCACAACGTGTGGCTGGGCCCGACTCCCGACCCGGCAGCCGCTGTCGAAGAGCATGGCTGCGAAGTCCTCATAGAATGCAGCGACCTGGGGCGGTTGAATCCTGGCACCCTACAAGCCATTGCCGAGGGTTGCGGCGATGCCACCGCCCGCCAGCTTTTTGTTGACTTCCCCTCGTCCGGAAGCATTCTCCCGCCAACTTGGTCGCACACCGAGGCGGACGGCATTCTAGAGACGTGCAAGTGGATATACCATCTGGCGCACGGCACGCACCCGTCTGTTCCAGCCGATGCCCAGACTGGCAGAGATGGCCATGGTCCGATGGTAGACACGCCAGAAGGAACGCGCGAACTCAACCTGCGCCCTAGGAAAGTCCTCATCCACTGCGCCGACGGATACACCGAGTCGACGCTCCTCGCTATCGCGTACTACAGCTACAGCACGGGGCGGCCTGTTCCTGACGCCTGGCTCAACTTGCATACCGAGAAGCAGCGCAACTTCTTTGCCTATCCCTCAGACGTGGCGCTGCTGACTGCCATTGCGCCTCGGCTTCTACACGAGTCCCCGGTGCACGCCGGCGAGAGCCTCGCCGACATTACAGCGCTGGTCAGGGACGAGCCCAGGTGGTTTTCCGGCTTTGACGGCTCCTTCCCCAGCAGAGTTCTTGATTATATGTACCTCGGCAACCTCGGGCACGCTAACAACCCCGACCTGCTCCGGTCTTTGGGAATTGGCCAGATCCTCAGCGTCGGCGAGACGGCCATGTGGCGAGAGGGTGAGCTCGAAGAATGGGGGCCAGAAAACACGTGTGTCGTTCATGGGGTCCAAGATAATGGCATCGATCCTCTAACGGACGAGTTTGAAAGATGTTTAGAATTTATCGGTAAGACTTATTTTTACACCCAACCCCTGACCCTGTTCAACAAGCAACCTTGTCTGACTCGTGCGATCCCCGTTACATCAGATCGCGGCCGGCGCAATGGTACAGCAACCCTTGTCCACTGCCGAGTGGGCGTCTCCCGCAGCGCTACCATCTGCATCGCAGAGGTTATGCGAACCCTTGACATATCATTCCCTCGGGCCTACTGCTACGTCCGCGCCCGCCGTCTTAACGTCATCATCCAGCCCCATCTCAGGTTCGCATATGAGCTTTTGAAATGGGAGGAAATGCTTGGGACGGGGGCCAGCGGCACTGGTGAAATCAAGCGCGAGCTTGAATGGGGCGAGATCGCCAGGGAGGTCGCCTTGATGAACAGGCCCTATGCGAGATGAGCATCTTCTCTCTTCTCGTCCAGCGATCGCGGTTGACAGTGGGCTCTGAAAAGGGATGCCGGGCAAACGGCACACCTGTTTTGAACGACAACCTGTGGCTCCGCGGCCATGAGACGGAAATGGAACGTGCTGAGGCCGTTTAAGAACGGCCCATTCTACATCATCCATTTTCTCCAAAGATATACGCACCATTCGATTCAAGTATGCGAGTATGCCATTAGATATATCACCTGGTATATTCACGAGCTGCCTCTCACCAAACGCGGCACACACCACCGACCACACCCGCACATACTCACGCACATACACACACTTCAATGCACACCACACCTAGCAACGCAAGCATATGCGGGGAGCATTTTGTCCATCCAACCACGGGGCCTCATTATTTACGGGGAAAATATGAGCATCGAGTTATCTTTTAAGTATTTATTTTGAGCGAGTTCATCTTTCTTGAGGGCAGACACGGCGGGAGGGACCGAGGAGTTTTAGAAACCCCATCGAACCCTCCCGCCGCTTCTCCTTTTTTCTCTTTCTTATCAATGAAACAAATCATGACAGGGCTTGCGGGAATAATCCTTTTCTGCGCGCGGGGAAGGGGTATATGCGGGAAATTTGATCTGGTTTGGTTTTTTGAGACGATATCCTTTTACCTTTTTTCTGTCTCATCTTCGGTCATATTTTCGTTGAATCTCTTGGACTATGTTTCCTTCGGTCATATATTGTTTTTTATTTATTTATTTATTTATTTCTCTTCCGAACTAGCGCACGCAAGCAAGCAAGCACGCACGCAATTGAGCGAGCGAGCCAGCAAGCCAGCAGAAAGGTTGGCATGTAGGATGAGGTTGATCAAGCATGGGAGGAAACGCAAACACTTTGTTTTGTTTCTTTCTATCCTTGACTGTTCGGACAATGGGAAACGGGGCGAAGGGGGGCGTCACGGAGTGATGTTATCTAGTTGTTGGGAGTCATTTTTTTTTCCTTCTTCCCTGTTTCATAGTGGATTTCTCAAATGTTCTCTTCCGGATAGTTGGGCGCCCGACATTTTGTAGTCTTTCTTGGACATTTTTTTGTTGTTGTTATTTTTGGCTCTTGTTCAGGAGAGGGAACGAATCAAAATGATGAAGCTTTCTCTCGCACGCATTCACGCACGCCTACCGTTGAGATACTCCGACGGTGTTGTTCTCGGGAACGTGATCTGCCATTGCCGTCGCCAACACAACAGAACGGACTGGTGCGAACTTTGTTGCCCTGCTTTGACTCGTTCACGCTAATACCCAGCTGGCCGTCATGCCTGGACAAAACGCAAAGAGCACATGTGCATGCAACACCGTTAGAGAGTTCCAGTATCTGCCCGTTTGCTAGGTGTTTGGGTATTGCGTGGACGGAATGGAGAAATTACACGACAGTATATTCCATATTCTTTTGTCAGACACTTGTTCTAGCTAGTAAACTCTCAACAGACCAAGCATTCCGTCACCAGCATAGGCGGAGGCCAATGGTGTGCTTAATGGCGTTTCATAAACAGTTTATCCATCAGCTTATTTCGAGGCATTGCTCCCTTAGGTATTCGGCTCATTTTCTTTTGATCTCCTTCAGACTCTCGACTCTAATTGCGCTATATTGAAGAGCTGGTCTTGGATCCATCTTGATAGGAGCATTTACAAGACTACTAAATGAACGGTGCCCTTTGTATGAGGGAGGCTATAGCCCAAGCAGACATTTTTGACAGCCCAAACAGATCCTCTCTCCTATATATACCATCTAACCAACGGACGAGGACGAGCGACCCAACCGGTCCTCGCGCCTGTCCACTGTAGAGCTGTGAGATTTTCCTTCCAATGCGGCGGTTTCGACGCATCGAACCGCTCCATCAAAGCAACCATGTCACATAGCCCGTATTTCCTAGCCAGGTCAAGCGGCGACAGCGACCTGCCAGAGGCGCGAGGATCGACCTTTCCCGTGAAGAGAAGATACCGGGCGATTCGCCAGAGCTCACGACAGTTTTGGAAACAGCAGATTTCGACCGCGAGCCTCAACGGTGTCGAGTCGCGGCAGGCGATATCGGGCTCGATCGTTTTCGAACTAAGGAGAATCTTAACCAGTTCAGGGTTCCCGGATCGGACCGCCTGCATCAGCACAGTCCGGCCGGATCTATCTCTCGCGTTTGGGTCGATGCCTGTCCGCGAGGCGAGCGACGCGGCAGTAATTATGGCGGCATCGTCGGCCACGATCGCGCACCAAAACAGGATGGTCCTGCCATAATTGTCTCGTGCTCTTAGGTCGCACTTTGAGCTTTTGAGGATCTGGTCGGGTAAGGGAAAACCGCCTGTCTTCACGGCCAGGACCAGAGCGGTTTCTCCACGCCAGGTGCGTAACATGGGATCCGCGCCAGCTGAGAGCAGCAATTTTACATAGTTCTTTCGCTCTTTTTGGATTTCCCAGTGGAGTGGGGTCATTCCACCCGCCATTATATCTAGATCTAGAGACGGGAGGGACAGCAATGTGGCAGCTACCTCTTCGTTGTGAGGCAAGCCTATCATATCAGCGAGTGGTAGACTCTTTGTGGATACTCCTGCTTCCAACAATGCTTTTATGATTGACAGTCTGCCTTTCTGATTAATTTGACCGGTTGCCGCACTCTCGAGAGCCTGGAGCCTGCTTCGGTCGTCGTTGTATCTGAGGCAGAGCCTTGCTATTTGCTCAAACCCTCTCTTGGAAGCATACACCAGCAGACTCGGAGACCAGCCCCAAGGGCGAGAGGTCGCCAAATCTGGGCTGGGCTCCAAAATGCGTGTAAGGTGAGGCAATGTAATTCGAGTCGGAACTTGGATTTCTTCTTCCAACGGTTCAAATTGCTGGAAAGTGTTGTGGTCGCCTGCGCGAGGCGGATGTGGAGCTCCAATGGCAACATTGAACTCCGCAAGCACATCAACCACGGCTTCGGACGAGGCACTGTGGAGGCAATCTAAGGAAGTGGCCTCGTCGTCGCTGATAGGTTTGAAATGGCCAGAGTCCAACACTGCTCTCAGGATATCCGCATCGCCGGACTCGCACAATATAGCGAGCAAGGAGCGAGTCTTTCTGAAGTCTCTCTTTCTCAGGGATAGACCGGCGTCAGGGTTTGCTAGTCCTCCTTTTGCTGTGGTCTTCTCGGGTATTGACGGAAGATTCAAGAATGCGCGGGCAGTGCTGTGATGGCCAGAGTACAACGCAGCAAGCAAGGGGTACGAAAACCACCCGCCTATAATTTGTAGATGTTCGGGTCTTTCAGGGTGGATTCTGACAAGATCGGGTGCCCCGTGCTCGGCAAGGGAGTATAACAGATGAGGGACGCTTGAACGATATGTATCAATCTCGAGTTGATTCGCTGATGTACAGTTGAGTTGCTTCGCCCTTTTATACCAGTTATATTTATCGAAGGCGTTGATGAAAGCAAGCTGGCAGAAACCCAAGTTCTGTGCCAAGTTCGCATGGAAGAAGATCGACTCAACAGCGTATCGCAGCAGAGGATACATTTTAAGGCCCTCATCCCGAGATCTGGTCCACGTCTTGAAGTCTGGTATGGGGCGTCGGACGCCGACTGGGAATAATTTCACGTCTGTGGAGAGCTGGCGCAGACATATCATCTTCAGGGTTTCGTGCGCGTGTCCTTCGAGGCTCTCTTCGGTACGAAGTAATTTGCTCATTCCTCCATCCTTGAGGAGGAAATCTCGTACTGACTCGTGAATGAACTGGACAGTCGGCTCTTTGGACTGGGTGGTTTCTACCAGTCCTTTGGAAACATCCAAAACAAACTTTCGCAAATTCTCTGGCGTCATGTGAGCTGGATCGCACGGCTCACATGGAGAATTAACGTCATCACCTATCTCAACGGCAAACCGGAGCTCGTCCGGCCGAAATGGGCGTGATCCGAAAAGTACGCATTGGATGCAGAGCACAAGCTCGTCCATATTCTTGCAATCTCTCGTTAGTATGTCGAGGAATAGGTCGTGCAGACCAGCAGGGATTCTATGAGCTTCTTCTTCAGGGCCTTGATCCTCCCGCGATCGAATTCCTTGTTCAGGATTGGAATGACCAGTACAACCCAAAGGAAGATGTTGGAAGATTTGCGCAGAATCTCGGCTTTGATATCTTCAGCACATGGGTCATTGCCCAGTTTGAGGTGCGTGTCCACATAGAGCGAGACGTCGGCCGTATGTTCCTGCTCTAATTCGAGACTGAGTTGTAGGCCGGTCCGGATGCCGATTTCGGGATAATGACGGCTCGAAAAGCAGACACGAAACTCTGCCTCTTTCTCCAAGTCTCCCAGTTCTTCGAAAAACGAGACCATGTCACGAACGTCATCCTCGGGGCACTCGTCCAGAGCATCTATGAAACACACAACCCGCCGGCCCCCGAGTTTTGCGAGGGCCATTGCGAATGCTTCCCGGAGAGTTTCATTCTGCCAGCCATTCTCTTTGATGGCACTGAAACCAGACGGTCCGTAGTAATCGAGAATTGTCCGGGTTTCCGGCGCTTTCTCAATGAGTTGCAGAAGCAAGGCTCGATAGAGTCCCGACGTTGATTTCTCGAGGTCTTCGCCTCGGGCGTTGAAGAAGAACGATAGGACCAGAGAGCCTCTCATGGCTTTCTTAGCCTCCAAGAACAGAAACTTCATCATGGTGGATTTTCCGGTACCTGGCTTGCCTTTGATCCAGAAAAAGCCATGATGGTCGGTTAGTTTCTCGGCGTCGGTCCAGTCTCTGTAGTGCTCATTCTTGAGCAGCCAGCGACAAGTCTTTGCCTCCGCCGTTTTGAGTGTCAACAGGCGGGCATCCATTTGCTTGAAGCGAAGCCCTTCTATCAACTCCTTCTGCTGTTGTGTTGGAAGCGTTGGCGTATTCATTGCGGTTTCCGAGTTTTTCAGTCCCGGGCCTGGCTTGGCTTGCTCTTGACGCGCCCCATTATCCGTATATGCAGGCTGCACACAACGTGTTGGCGTATTCAGAGTGGAATCTGAATCTCTTCCCGTCAGTTCTCGGCCTGGATTGAGTAGCTCTCGATGAACTGCATTCTCCACTGATGCAGGCTGCACAATTCGACGAATGGCCGCTACGACTTTCCGGTACCGGGGATCATCGAGACCCGAGAACCGACACATATCTCTATGGTCGCTTTCTATATCCCTAACAGTTTCCAGTGTTGAATCGCCGAGACATGCCGATGCATCGTCAACAACCTGATACCATGTTAGCAAAGACTCGCACAGGAGAGGGGTGACAAGTTCAGACCGACCTTGTCGCCGCCCAGAATACTCATTCCGCGCGTCTCTCTAAAGGAGACGATGTTCCATTTCATCTCAGAAGCAAGCAGGGGGAACTCATCGCAAAGTTCTTTCAGACATTCCGAGTTGGGCAGGAGGGTCTCGACGACCTTTTTGTCTGCGGTCCATCCCGCAGCACGGATGGCCTTCTCGGCGACATGGTGAAGAGGCCCCCTTGGATCGGCTCCCCGGTGGGGCGTACCGAAGAAGACGATGCCGATAGTAGACGAGAATATGCTGCCGAGGTGCGCGTTGGGCGGACTGGCACATTTTGCTTTGGCCTGTCGCAAGGCTTCTTTGGCGATGATTCCGCCCAGGCTATGAGCAACGAAGAGCAGCGGCCTATGGGTTGCCCCCTCCTGCTCGCGGGCATCGCCTAGACAACAGAGGAGCTCCCAGGCAAACCCATAGACGGTATTGTGGTCCCCAGACCCCTCGGACCTGTGGCGCACGGAGGCGTTATATCCGAATGTCAGGACACGGGCCCCGTCAACGGTCTCGGGAAGCAGATCTCGAGGCCAGTAGACTTCTTTGTTTCTGTCGGAATTCCCGTCTTGTTTTGTAGCTTGTCTGAATGGGTTGACCTTTCGGAGTTTGGAGGGGCGTTCAACGGTTTCGAGATCCCCGGAGCGAGACCGAGGATCGTCATTGCTTCGCTTGTGCGTCCGTGTTCGCTCCGGGTGGCCATTAAATCCGTGCACGAAGACAATGCTTTTGTAAAACACATCAGCGCCGGTGGATACGTAATACGGAAACCGCGAGGCAAAGAATCTTGCATTGTTTTCGGCAATAAGGTACTTACTCTACCACGGGTTTGTCTGACTCGTGGACTGTCGTTAGGCCTATTCGCTCGATCGTCGATAGCGGTGACGGCATGCTGGGACCAGGCAGTTCCATTCCCTGGTGCGCGACCGAAGGCAAGTACCTTAGGTAGTGATGTAGTTCGTGGACAAGCAAAGTGCCAATCCTCTATGAACCCAGATGGCTCCAGCGACGGTGAGTGACCGGAGCCTCGTTCGGCCAAGTTGTTGAACCGAGCCTGAACGCCTTATATAGCTGCATTGGGTGTAGCCCGGCGTTTGAAGAACGCACGTAGCGGATAAACCCCCAACGTCCCCAAACGAGGAGATTTTTTTTTTTGCACGATCTTTATTGCTTTGGCCGTGGGAGGAGCCATTGGGCACTTCGCTAACAATATGCAGGCGGGTGGCTCTTTCCACGGCCAAATGGCCTGGCCTCACCGCCACTGGACGTCTTGAATCATGATACGCTCTCCGTAAGCTCTTGAGTCGGACCTTCCGGTGAACTCGAACAACACAACCGCGGGCAGGCAGATGCATACAGGAATCCGTTGCAAGATTTTTTCCCCCTGGGAGTTTCTTGGACTGCTGCAAAGCCACAATGGGACGCAATTCAGCTGTTAATAATTCGCCAAAGTACGTCGTTGTATTGATTGCATGGAACCGATTTGAGACGAAGGAAAGTCATGCTTCAAAAACATCAATCGTCACCCTTGATCAAACCAGGCAATTTTAACATCGGAATGTTCATGGAAGTAACGCCAACTCCCAGCGTCCCGCTCTCAATCAGCTCTTTTCCTTGAACCGTGCCTGGAGGACTCGATCCTTGCGATAACGAGGCCTTTCGTTTCTGGGCACTGCTGCCACCACCGCCGCCGTAACCGCCGTCATTCCCGGGTGGCAGCGACCTCGGCGAGGCAGAGTGGGAGCTTGGCTCTTTGCTATGGTTGGGTTAATATTCTGGTCTGGACGACGCCGGGGGCGTGGGCTGATAGGGCTGCTCGACCACCTCGTAGCTGGCTTCATCTTCGTCTTTATCTCCGTCCGTATTTGTCGCAACCGGCGGCTCCATGCCTGACACGGGTATGGGGGGCCCTTCGGGGATGGGTCCGAGGGCACTGCGACGCTGCTTCCAGTGCTCCTTTAGTTGGTCCCTTGGGGCATACGACTGCTCCCTCGCGTGTTGTTGTTCATTCCTGAGCCCTCTTCGGCCGTCTTTATGCCCTTGGTGAGTATCCTTCACGTTTGCTGATGCGTACTGATACTGGTGGTATTTGATGGTCCCGTCCTCCGACGGGACGGCATAGTGCGTACAGAAGTTGAGACTAGTACCGTCTGTGGTAAAAGTCCTGACCTCTGCATGGCCCGGGGGGTCAGATTTCCCCGATGACTGACAGGGCCTGATTCCTAGCGTAGACAAGAGCCGCCCCGTTATAACCACTCTGTAACACCGCTTCTTTCATACTTCCATCGGGGCCCTTCCATTCCCCAGCCAAATGTGGTAGCGTTAGGGAACCGGGGTTATCCCGCCAGTATGCCCGTCGACCGGGAATGGGTCGTATTCTTGCATCTCAAGGCCTTCGGCGAAGTCAGGTTGAAGAGCCGATAGGCCATTGTTAAAACCAACGTCCTTTGGAAAGGCCGTGAAAGCCTGGCTGAACGCCCTCTTGTAACCTTTCGGATACTCCTTCAGTATCCTGTTCACCTCGACAACCATGGTCGCTTTGTTGACGGCGCCTCTAACTCTGTCGACGTAGTCCTCGTATACTAACTCGATAGGCGAAGCAGCTATACGGGATCTTGCGCACTGTTCGTGGATTTCCTTGAGATTGGTGGTCGGCTTGGAGTATCGCGGTTCAAGGATGCCATTCTTATAGGCCTGGATAGCGAAGCCAGACGACGTTGTCGAGGTGGCCTTCGTTGCTATCGACTCACTAGTGGATTCTGGCGGAGCCGACGCCGACGCCTTATTGGGCCCCTTCTTCTTTCCCATCTTGTCGAACAGGGCCAAGTTTTTCCGTGTCAACCGCGCCCGCTTGATCTGGCGTCCGTTGTCTTCGCGGTCACCGTCGCTGCCGATCTGCCGTTTCCGCAACTGCGTGGCTGGAGAGACCTGCCTTGGCCCGTTGAGCTTGGGGTCAGGGGATGAGGTGTCTCGTGTAATATCTCCTTGCTCTGGAGGCTGTTCTCTGGAGCTCAGTCCTGTACCCGGGGAGTTTCCCAGCTTTCCTTCCGAGGCGTTGGATAGCTTTCGATGAAACTAGCGCGTCTGCGCCTTAGAAACGCCGCCGTTCATGACGGTGGTACGTGAAGGAGGGATTTGTATGTTCGCATACTTGGGTCAGGTTGGCCGACAAGAATGGGCCGCTGCCCGGTGCGAGGTTACAAAAAGGTTTGCTCTGCTCCAAGGATCATTCATTTGCCAGCGAGCGTGGTTGGCACGAAGAAATGATTTGGTCGCCTTGTCTTGGTGCCCTGCATTTTCCAGCCGCCTGCCATAAACTCATAGGCCAAAAAGCAACCCTTGTTTTAACTAAGGTGCATAACATGGAAGGTTAGACAGCGGGGGCCCTGCTCCAGCGAGTGCATGGCTGGCGTTGCATATAACTGTACGGTCTGTACCAGCTCGGGCGCGTTTATACTCTCTTGGCGTCTGGGGCTTCCCGCCTCATTCCATCTTTGGGAAAATCAAGCATGTGTCTGTACATATGCACGGGCCACATTTGCAGCCCCGTACCTTACATACGTGCTGGCGATGATTCCCGCTGAGATCCTGAAGAGATTATTAGTATTAATCCAACTGAATACCTAAACAGTCAGCACGGACCTGATAAGATGAATCTTAAATCGAGAATGATGAGAAAATATATAGTATGGGCTTATGTTTATCCGAGACAGCGGTGTAGTGATCTGTCAAAATTTGCATGTCAAGACGCACGCCACTGGCCGACCATTCTCATCCAGGTTCTCATTAACTCATTTCGAACTTCAGACGACATGAGAAATGGAGCAACTCGATCAGATGAACATCTATCCCAAGCTGGCGCAATTGTACTCGGTTGAGTCTCTGTAGGCAGTTGCAAAAGAGGCAGCCCAGTGAGAGCGAGGCGGGTTTCGAAAACCGGCCAATGAGGTGCCAGGGCTGGTGGTGGAGGAATTCCAAAGGTAGACGGGGAAGCCGCGAGCGAATCACGCACTATTTTCCAGCCAGCACGCTCGACTTTCGCAGCTGCGATCACTCTCTGGACTTACCTCAGTCGGCTCTAGGTCCGAGTAATGCCACCGTCCGTGAGTATATAGGAAAGGCGTTCGATCCCGGTGGATGTGCAGAGTAGTCTCTCCGAAGTCTGTTTCCCCCCTAATTACTAGAGGCAGTCACTGCTTCATTCTTGGTCCCGGACATGGACACATCAACACAATGAACGGCCTTGGATTTCATCCCCGAGCCTCACCGGAAGTCACAGCTACAGCAGCCCACCCGCCCTAAAGCATGGCACGTTGCACGGCAAACAGAGTTCCCAAATCCGGCTTGCCCCGTTCCTCGGAGCAATGGACACCCCGAAAAGGGGTGAGCCTAGAAGAGAAGCCGAAAAAGATGCAGCGACTCCAGATACGCAAACGGTTCACGATACGGATACGCAAACGGTTCACGAGAAGAACGGGCCAAGGGATGGCGTACTGGTACATCTGCCGTTATAACGAGAGCCATGGATCCAGAGGCTCTGGCAGAACCAGAGAGATGCGGAGAGACACCGGCCGGGAGCAGTGTCGACACACGACGCTCGCCCAATCCTCGGACGACGCCCACCAACTCCTGATCACGACCAGACATCTGCCTGATTTCCTACTCCACCGGTCTCGGTGTGCCCTGGTCGACCCAGCAAGGAAGCGGCAGAGATAGCCGAACCTGGTCATTCCGCTAGTGCGTAGGTAGTATCTCGAGGCAAAAAGGCAACCAGAGCAAGTTATGGGCGAGACGCTCGCGAGCCGCGACTCTGGCACATCTTGGCCCCCAGTCAGAGTCTGACACGAGGGGAAGAGGCCGTTGCCTTTGCCGCCTATCCATCCCATAGAGACGGGGAGAGATAGGAAAGGGGTGTGGTCCCCTCTCCTACAGATTCCACGCCGGTCAAGTGCCGCACCGTCGAGGAATAGCTCACACTGCAGCAGCACAGTGCAAGATAGCACTCTCTGCCGCACGACTGGCGAGTCAGAAGGATCAGTCCTTGGCTGCCGCGGGCAGTGTTCAGCAGAGAGATGTCCTAGGGTATGGAATCTGGAGTCGCGAACGCTTAGTAACCGACAAGGCAGCAAGACTAACCCGCAGGTTCCCCACCAATGCCTATGGCATGCTGAAACATCAGAGGCTGCTTCGGACCATTGCGGACGACAGGTAGGGCTCCACGGGCCCTTCTTGTGGATCGGGAACGATATCCAAATCTGCACGCGGGCGGCCGCTCGTCTGGCAGACTTCTTGGTTTACGACCCGGCCAAGTCAGGTCACCGACAGCTCCGGCGTGCCGCTGAGAGGCCAACTCCGAGGCGTCGACATGGGGTGCGCAAGGCCCCACGCCCGCCGCACCAAGGCTGAAGTAGCGAGAAACGGCGATGGAGGCGGGTAGCGGTTTAGCCTGAGGTCGAGCGTAGAAGTGGACTAGGGCGGTTCTTCACAAAGCCAGTCTAGTCAAGGGGGAGTCTTGGCGTGGCGTCAAGTCTAACGTCGATGCCGAGGTCGAGGGCTGTATCCGTGCTTTTGGTCTCGATGTGGCGCCAGCCTCGTCCGCCATTGGCTTGCCCTATCTTCCCATGCCCGCCGACGGCTTGCTAATCGCCGACTTGGGATATCCAACTCGAGAAGGGCGGCAAAGCCTGAGTGCTGACATGCCAAACCATGGCACCGAAAGGCCTCCATTGCCGCAGACAAAGACGCGCGCCGCATGTGACTGAGGTTGAATGCGGTCAGCAAAGCTTGCTTGGTCGGGGTATCCAGTTCAGTGAGTACCTTACCTACCCTACATTTTCCGCGTGTATAGAAACTAAAGGAGCAATTTTGTCAAGGTGGTGAGGGGTAAGTCAGGTTCCAGGGACGAATGGTGTGGGGGGCGGCCTCACTTAATGCTCTCACGAACAGGCCCCCGCTCAGCTGAGGGCAACGAGGGGCGGGTGCATCCCGTGGGCATATATTTGCGGCTGTGAGGAACCACGCAGAAAACGCCTCTTCGAGAGGCCTTGTTTGGGCCTTATGTCATGCCCGCCAAAGTGCGGCCACGGCACGGAAATTTTCCTCTTGGTCAGAATTGCACGGGGATGATGCAACCCGTTGACGGAAACGGTTAATGGCGCAGAAAGAGGTCCTGTTCCATAGCCTTGCGGCATTGTGGCCTTATGACCTTACGGCCTCGCGAAGTCGCGACCGAAGCGACACGAAGCGATGCGATGCGACTTCAGCCTTTTGAACATTGATCCTCTCTGCGTGCGGCTGACAGTCCAACCTTGAGGATTGCGTGGACTTCACACCACCAAATGGAACTCGGGGACTGCCTTGCTTTCCGACGCGCGCCAGACGAAGAATGAAAAAACGCCTTCCAAATTTACACGGAGAGAATGGTGGCTGTGGAAGGGAGGGCGACTTTTACTCTGAACGTATAGTTCAGAAACTTTGAGCTGACGAGGCTGTCATTGCCCCATTGCCATTGCCATTGCCAAAATTGTAGGACCGCACATACAACATACGACATCGGGAAGACAATCCGGAAGAAGACGGGTGGATCCAATCCAGCCGCCCGTGGCGTCAAGCCCATCGCCCTTCGTACCTTCCATACCAGTTGGGCGGGCTTGGAAGGCTAAGGGTTGAAGGCCCATCGAAGGGTTGATGTGGACGAAAGGCTGAAGGAATTGGGTATCCACAATAGGCGTTGCACGAGACACGGGGCGGTGCAACGTCCTGACATTGGGAGGGCGCCGGCCAAGGACTTGCTTAGCAAAGAAACGGGCAGTGGAAGGGGTACGGATAGAGCACCCGTCGGCTCCAACTAACAGCCTGCCAGCAACGGGCCGGCGGTCGACGTTAGCCAACGGCAACGCAACGCCCCTGCCCACCCTGGCCAGCGATTGTTTGGCCACTCACCACTCACCTGTCCGCCTGCCCATGGCTGGCGAGGTCGGGTGGTGACCTCACAGGCTCACGCAAAACGCCTAGCGGCCCCGGCCAGCGCCTATTTCGATTTTCGATTCTCACCACAAGCGCACGGGCAACGACAGGCCCATCTCCCGCCGTCGCTTCAGCCTCTTGTCTTGGAGGAACGAACCACGACCCAACATCCAAAACTTAAGCGGCGTCCCGCCCTTTTTTGTTTTATTGTATCATGACCATACCCATACTACATGTTCCCTGACAATGCAACCAAAGTTTAACCAGTACATACCTACTGTGTACACCCTGGGGCCTCCACACGTCAACTAACTCCCGTTACTTTTTTTGACACTCACTTACTCCGCTCCATCAATCCCATCTCCAGTCCCAGTTCCATTCCCAGTCCCAATCCTGCTCGCCGTCTACTCCGCCCCGTTCTTCAATATTCCTCTGGACTTCCCGTCTGACCTCGATCCCAGAGTTCAAGTCTGTGACGCAATGTCTTCTTGGACCGGGACCTACCTAGGTGGACCTTGGTGGACCTAGTCCTGAACCTGGACTTGGACCTCTTTGGACTACCTGCTTCGCCGGCGTAGATCACCAGAACCAATACGCGTCGGCGGTGCTGATCGCGACAGTCGGTGCCGACAGGGCCATGCCAGGCATCAAGATAAGATAATGCAAAGAGCCAGTTCCAGATCTAGTGTTCTGGACTGTACGATGCGTACTGTACTACGCGTGTAGATGGGCGAATGGGCAACAAGCGTTGCGCTTCTCGGTCAGCCTATTGGTTTTGGTTCATTCTGCTCTGCAAGCCTGCCAGTCTGCCAGTCTGCCACCATGGCGGCCGCGTTTCCGCTTCTGCGGGTTGCTGCTGGCTTCGAAGTGGTGCCGTCAATGCTTGATGGCGGGTGATTCATCTCTCTCTTTGACGTCTTGGTCTAGGTGGAGCCACACCTGTCTCGTGTGTCCCACAAGTTCAAGTCGGCCTGCTAGGGTTGCTGGTGTGGCCATGCTGTTGCTGCTTAGGTTGTCCTGTCTTGGGAAGTTGAGGAGTGCTTCGTGGCCCGGCCCATTCATTGCCCACACACCGTGCTGGGCCACACCCTCCCTTCCTCCTCACCTTGACAAATGCCTGCCCAGATGCCTACCACCTACCTACCCTACCCAAGCTCTCTCTTGTCCTTCCCCGTGACAAGCCATGTAGCCTCATCCAAGGCCGTGCCTGGCCCCCGACCTACTTCCTTTTAAGCAAGCGTCGTCCGGCCCGCTCGAACCACTGCCCCCCGTCTCATTCATCATTCGCTCCCCACGCTGCAGTCATTACTTGCATCCGCAGCAACTAGCCCGTCTCCGTCTGGCCTGTCAGCCTTATAACCCCTTTGCCTCCCGGTATAACATCACACTTGGGGCCTTCATCTGTCCACCACTGTCCCCTCTTACCCACAACCTTTCAAGCACCAGACAGAGAGCCATACGTCCGCATGCCGAGCCACGGCCACCGAGTCTTCATCGAAACCACCCGTGCCGGCAGTCCCGACTTTATACTGCGCACAAAAAGCCCTCGCCTCCATCGCCGTTCCACGAGTGACGAGCGAGTCTACATACTCCAGGACGACGTGGACACCGTCCCCATGGCCACCATGCATATCTCACGGGATGCCCTCTACCGCGAGAACCACCTCCTCAAGGCAGAGCTCCGCGATAAGGAGGGAGACCTCAACCAGCACCGCATCTGGGTCCAGCAGCTGCAGCGCCAGAACAACGAGCTCCGGCGGTCCCTCGACAGCACCGCAGACGTCGACACCAAAGTGCGCGAGCTCCGGAGGAAGAACAGCAGGTTGGAGAACGAGAACAGCAGCCTCAAGATCCGCGTCCGCGAGCTCACCCGCCAGCTCAAGGACGCCGTTGACGGCCGGGTCAGCATCCTCAAGGCCCGCATCGAGTCCCTGACCAAGGAAGTCGGCGACTGGCGCCACCGCTACGATGATCTCGACCGCCGCTACGAAGACTTAGATCGCCGATACCAGCTGCTTGGCCGGAACCTCGACGTCCACGCCGAGTCCAACCGCCGCCTGACGGCCGAGAACGAGCTCCTCTCGCGCCAGATCGAGATCGAGGCACGCATACGCCGTCGGCGCGGCTAGTGAATCGTCTAGCCTAGCGGCACGTCTGTCTAGCGCCGGAATATGTTTATCACCATTATTTGTCTTCGACTTTGCCCTGTTTCTTCTTCGAAAGGGAATGGGAGCTCAGGAGTCTTTATTATTTCCTGCAGGCGCCCTTCATTCAGAGGTTTTCATGGCGACATGTGGGGAGGAACCAGTGTGCGGATGACCAAGAGGTATGGCAACGCGCCCACCAATCTATTGCCCCCTTCGCCAGCTTACGATTTTGTCTCTAGAGATTGCTCCCTACCGGAAACAATGTTTCAGGCTTCTTTGTTTGCCGCAGCAATACCGCACTTTGGGGTTATGGGGGTTTCTTCTTCTCGCTCTTGGCACCCGCTGGCTTGTAGTTTGTTGTTACCTAGACTGGCGGAGGCGGACTTGCATACCCGCCTTGTTTGTGTTTTTATGTTTTAATCATTTCTCTTCGTGTACAATCTATCTAGGGGAACGGAATACTTAGAATAAAGTGGTCGCTTTGTGCCACACGGTAGGTTATCTGGGTCTTTGGGATGGGGTTACGAGGGATGGGCTTATTCCATCGGGGCGGAGACTTGTAATAGTCTTGTGTTTTTTTTGTTTTTGTTCAATCTATGTTTGCTATCTCTCTCTGCTGTACTACATACCTACCCACCATCCATCTGAAGGGCGCACCTACCTTAGCTAGCTGCTTACCTCTACAAAATTGTCCCTATGTAATCCAATTAGACTTGGACACAGATAACAGAAACCAGAGTTAAAACCAAAAAATGGGAATCCCATCTGTCTACGAAAACCAGGAGGCGAAAAAGCCTGGTTGCGATGCTGGGATGGCAATGCCAGAAAATGACGTCTAGGTTACCTAGGCAGGTTCAAGCAAGATTTTCGCACCGATGTGCGCTGCGTATATGTGCGTGCGTATGCCTACATACAAACAATCCGAGGGAGGCGGGCGTGTGAGTGCGAGAAGCCATGGACGTCCGTCGGACTATCGATTGCGGGCGGAGAGCAGTAGTGTACGGATAACAGGTCCGTCCGTAGGTACGTACTGTGCGATGCGATGCGTGTCGCACAGTGCGTGTGTGCACGATGCAGTATGCCATGCCATGGCTGGAAATAGGCAGGTAGGTACTCAGTATGGAGTTTTGCCTCCCCCCCTTTCTTTTTTCTTTGTTGCGTTATTGGTACTGGTGGCCAATCATGTGCCAAGGGTGTATGGTTTCTGAGACGTTGGTTATGGAAGGTAAATGTACCTGGCCTGGGCGCTGCTGCTGCCTTATTTGTCTAGACTTACATTGTTTCTGATCAACTGATATTGGCTTGCTGTGGGGCGCAGTTAGCTAGTGAGCACTTCTTGCTCTCTGTTCAAACGCACTCTTTGGGAACACGTCCCGCCCTTTGGCCTTTCTTGCTTCCGCCTGGCGTTTATACCCCTGAGTTTGGACAGAGTGAGTATATAGTGTGTGTGTGTGTGTGTGTGTGTGTGTGTGTGTCGTGAGTCAAGACTACTACCAAGACATATTACTGGTCACGGCTGAAGGGTTTCTGGTCGCATTAATCCGCCTGCGAGCTTAGCTTCTCAAATGCCAGATACTCGGCCGAGTCCAGCACATACGACGCAGTGGGCCTTTGGTTCGGGCTAGGTACCAGCATGAGGCGTAGAAGATCCCTCAGCTGCTGCGGCATCTCCGCCTTTAGCATCTCCTCATCGAAAGGCAATATCGCTTGCAGCTCTTCTATCTCTTCGCTGAAGTATCTGGCAGACTCAACGGCATCTTGGAGCGAGTAGCCCTTCACCTCCCCAGGTGCCGGAATATTCCAGTCAGGAAACAGCCGCTTGATCTTGGCCATTGACCAGGCCTCGTTGATGAGAGGGTGAGGGCTGTCCGGCGCGCCCAGGACACCAGGCACGATCCAGCAAAGTGCCATGGCGCCGACTGCCCAGACCTGCGAGGGCCCGGTGCAGGCCTGGCCGAGAAATACTTCAGGGGCGCGCATGGCGAGTGGCTGGGCGTTGATACGATCGCCAGACGGAAAAACTGTAATAATATGTTAGGAAGAGCGTATCTATCCTACCTAACTCTAGGTTTATTCACCGTCCCACTTTGGCAATAACACGGCCATTTTTGGGTGTGGAAAGTAGGATATTAGCGGGTTTATAGTCTAAAATAATTAGCGGATGGCAAATCTTCCCAGAATGGTTTCTAACCCGTATTCACATGTCGTTGGCGATCTAAAATGTCACAACTGGTCAACGCTGCCCCGAGGACCTCGTAGATTAAGACAGAAGTGTCTGCATTAGGCTGGCATTTCACCTGTGCAAGAGTAGTGTACAGCCATTCCAAGGCGATAGTGCTATTGTCGATTACGTCGTACAGTTGCCGGAAGCATGTGGCTGAAGAAACACCAGGAAGGCCATAGGTCCGACATTCACAGTCCAAGTTCTCCTTAGCGATTTCGTCGTCAGGCGAAGCTGTTTTGATGATAGCCCTAGAATGCCAAGTTAGCCTGGGAATCTGGAGACCTATAGTGCAGCCAAACGTACCAATTGGGGGGTTTTTTGTGTTCTGGTGTGGAAGGACCGGGGCTTTGAAAATGGTGGATGCGTGCGTCCTATCACCTTTCACGCCCTCCAAGATGCGGTAGTCCCAACGAGTGCCTTGGAGAACGTGTCTTGGAGCCAGAGACGACATGGTTCTTGACAACAAGGTTTTCGGGGTAGAGTATTTGAGCGAGCGAGTAGGGACATGACATGGTGTTGCGTCCGATGCAAATGGATTAGACAAAGCACGAACGCGCGAGCATTTATCACGTCTGATACATCGAAACAAATTGCTGGCGGTTAATAATCCCACCCCAGAAGAGGCTATGTTTTGAGACCCGAATCACTGTCAGAAGAGACTGGAAACAGTGGTGCAAAGACGATTGTATTTTGCAAGTCTCAACCGCGGTGGCAAAGATGACCCTTGAGCCTTGCTCGTCCCAATCTTGTAATAAACTTCGCAGGCTTCTCAGTGCGACCTTTTGGCATGTCGTTTGGCAGCACTGTGCTCTGACAAACGTCGATGAGGTGTGGCTTAGTGTGGCTTAGCGTAGCTGCTTCGCTTACACCATTCCACGGTAAATACGGATAGTTTGCTCAGTACCTACACTACTCACAAAACCCTATAAGATTCCCTGTCTATGGCTTCTTTTGCTATCGGCTTCAAGTTTATGAGACGATGTTTACAAGGTCTTTATGATAGTCTAATAGATATTTTTAAGGATTAAAACGAGGGGGGCCTGAAAAGTTACGAGCTTGGCCCCTTCTCAAGTAGCTGCGGTAAGGCATTTACCGTGGAATGGCCTACGTACAGTACAAGAAATAATTCTTGAAGCGGGGTGTGATTATGTAAGTGCCTGGTCCACTGCTAGTGGCATCGTTGCAAAGACCCGAAAGGGAAAACACCCAGCACATCCTGAACGGGTGAAAGAGAACATGAGAGATTTTCTGCTAATTTGGAAATTGAATTTTTCAAACCCGACGCAATAAAACAGTGAGCTGGCTTGGCTGCCATGTGGGTTATTTTTGTTTCTTTTCATGACGTGACGTGGCTGCACCCTCTTTTGAGACGCTGCCACGGGTCTGGCGGTGTGGCGGCTCAAAAACTTCAATACTCTAGAATCCCGTCCCGCCTTCCCACCAACCCACCTGCCTAGGTATTTACATTTACGCGAGGGGTTGCTGCCCCGGAACGAGCCTCGGCAGGCTAACCGTTGTTCAAACATGTCATGTGTGTGTACACGCTCACCTAGGTGAGTCGCACAGGCAGCAGCCGGGCCTAAGGTGGCCTACCTAGGTACTCCGTTGGGGTAAGCTACCGCAATGCCTAGCGAGGCGGCTTTCGGTCCCGGCGCTATGTCACTATGTGTGGCCCGCCAGGCGGAGGGCATTGTCCTGTAGCATCACGCGACACCAATGAGGGTAGCAGCGTAGACGACATTGACGACATTGTAGGCCCTGGGGTTTCCGAGAGGATTCACGAAGCCATTATTGTCCCAACCTTCCGGGTTTGGATATGCCGGAGAGGGGTCAGTCATAGGCAGCAACTGAAAAACCTCTCTGGCGTGGTGTGTTATGTACGGTTCTCCACGGCGGCAACGTCACAGCCCACCTAGGTGTGTGTGTGAGTGTGTGGTCCAGAGTTCGCCTCCACTGCCGGGGAAGGCCTGGACTTCCGGGATCGGAAGATAATTGTAAGCCATTGATGCGATGCGGCCGGGGGAGGGGGGGCTCCAAGTAACTTACTATGTAGTAAGTCCGTCCGTAAGGCAGGTTTGTATGTGTACATACACGTTGATTTGGTGATTGCCGTGTCCATGGACTGCGCAGCTGCGCAACATGGCAGTCAACTGCCTACTAAATGACCGACCCCGCGGTCCGGACTCGGAAGCAAAATACCTGTCCGCGTATACGGTTGAATAGTAGTAGTGTTTGTCTTGGATCTGTGGTCTGTTTTGTGCCCACCTTTTCTCTGCTAAGTGACCCGATCGTGTTGATCCTTCCCGTCCCATATTCAGGAGGCCATCGGCCTGATTGGAGTGGACGGACTGTACATACACACCTGTCCCGTGCCCGCGTAATATTTGCGGCGTCCGTCGTGAAAAAGGAGAGATGAGATGAGATGAGATGCCGCCGATGGAATCGCACGACGGGGGCCAGGGGAAGGTCGGTATGTTGCTCGTTTCTCGCAGAATTTCCGTATCCGTGCCTCGTCGACGCTATCGTGCCTCCATGTTGGTCCGGGAAACAACCGGATTCAACCACAGATGACTTGGACTGCTAGTGCGATTTCCCCCAGCAACGGAATACCTGGCGGCGTTGTGACTGGCTCCTCCGAAACTAGGACACGCAACGGAAGAGGGCAGCTAGCTATCAAGCATACACAGCCAGACGCACAATGTTCAATTAATTTTGCTGTTGATTGCGCGCTAGCGGATATCTTGCACCTTTTCGCTGAGGAGCTCTATCAAGAGAACGGCCACAATATCGAGTCTGATGCCTGAATGTGCAGCTCTCCGCATCAGGCTAGCACTAACTCTGTCCGCACTCTCCGCACACGTGAAATGGTGCTGCCGGCACGCGAATGCGGACGCAATTGCGCGCATGTCCCCTACCATGTTAGGAGTGCGGCGGCGACGTCTCGTTCCTTCTCTCCCTGACCCTCCCCCCCGGCACTCCGTCTGACGACTCCAATTTCCAACGAATGTCCAGGGTCTAACGATCGGAAACGCCACAGAGAACCGTTCCATGAGCCTGTTTCAATTGGGCCGCCACGGCACATGGCGAAGCTTTTATTAGGAATTTCTGGAAAACGCTGCCGTCCATTGGGTCGCCGCTCGGCGTCCGGGCATGTGGGGCCGTTTACTCCCGTTTCCAACATCTTTTTCAAGATCATGGATCCCATCTGTGGCTCTTCCCCAGACGGAGCTTTCCATACAGTCCCCCAGCAGTCTCCACCCAACAGCGCGGATGCGCGAATGCAATGCGCACAGCTGGGCAGAACTCCAAACTTCCATTGTTTGTTGGCTCCGCCGCGCACCAACTGGCAAGACCCCCAATTTCCATCTGGCCGCGCAACTGGGCAATGCGTCTTTGCCTTTTCTCTTGGAGCCACCTGAATGGGCAACATCTCATGCATGACGGCGCTGGCACGGCGGAGGAACGCACATATGCCATGTACCTCGGGCCAGGGAAGCTATGACTTGCATCGTCGTCGCGATCGATGCAATTAGAGTCATTGAAACAGCACCTTCTGCGCGCCATTCGAGAAAATGGTGCCAATCAGCCACTGCTGCAACGACACAGCTGCAACAACACTGCTGCAACAACAGATGCGCGCCGCGAGTTCCTTGGCGATTCGCAATTAAAGGCCACGAAACGAAGACGCGAATTACAAATCGTGCAATGAGACCAGCTGAACTCTGCTCGTGGCCTTGCTGATTCCATCCGACGACCCGGGACGAGAGACGTAAGCGTAAACCACGTCAACCATTACACGAGGACGGTGCAACATGGACTGCCCGTGAGCCTTTGGCAAGGCTTTCATGTGTCTCTTGACGATATTCTTCAGCCATGACGTGGATTGCTTGGTGGGGTGAATGCATTGTGGAGGTTGTGGAGTGTCGATTGGTGTTCGCACAAGCGGCCGCCGCCAAGTGGAGACGGTTTTCCGTAGTGCCCCTCGACTTGGGACCTCAGCCTTGCCAGGCTGCTTCTCGAAGAATCTCGTCGCCGAAAGACTGCAAAACGGAAAAAAAAAACCGCCAGCGGGCAGATGCCATGACAGGCGCCATGGCGCTTGTCTCCCTCAGGTGTGGGTGCGACCATCCGAAACGAAAAGCCAAAAATGTATCCTGAAAGGCCTGCATTGAACGCATGAAATTGGAAAACGGTCACCTCAGTCATGACTGTCGACCCCCCCCCCCTCCGGTGACTCACCTGGGCAGCCAGCGCCAAAGCACCGGCGTGCCAACAGACGCCGATCGCCGCCAGAAATAAACTTGCCCAACGTCTCCGACTGATCATTCGCCGTCCCGCCGCCAATAACGGGCTCCTTGCCCTGGGATCGCGCATGCCTCACTGGCCCTGAAAGTAACTAGACGAAACGCTCATCGGATAGAGCGTGGTGCTTTGAACGTATCGCGGGCGCGACCACATGCTCAAACAGGTGACAATTGGCTGAAATGAGCGATTTGGGTGGGTGGTGGTCTCGCTGCTGGCCGGACGACATCCCGCTTTCCCACTCGTGCATTGGTTGGCGACCCACCAAATTTCAATTTTGCCCCGAATTTTCAGCCAAAAGGCCAAAAAAAAATAATAATATTCGGTGAAAGCAGGCCATGGGAGAGGTGGATGATGAACCCGACACACACGACGGAGGGAAAGCTTGGCGGTGCTTGTCAAAAACGCCTTGGTGAAAGCCAGACGTCCGGCTGGCCCTCAATTGCAGCGGGGTGCGCTGCACTGCCACCGTTTGGCGTCTGGTTTCCCAGGCACAGGGGACCTCATTCCCACACCCTCTCCTTCGCGCGCCCATTGTCGTCCCGTCACCCACTGCTCGGTCTCCCGATTCTGAAGGACAACCTAGCAAGACCTGACCTGGGGCAGGCACAGTAGTGTACTGTGTAGAGAGAGGATGGAGTGGTTGCTTGCGTTCCATTGCTGCGGTCTCTGCGCCGACGTAATAACCTGGGCAGGAGGTAGGTACCCCTACATGGGCGCGCCTCCGTTTTGTCTCCTCGTGAGGCTCTGGCCGGCCGTCGGCGCGGGCTGCCTAGAATTATGACTCGATTGCGCATGCGGCCGGGGAGGAATTAGTACCGATACCTTCCTGACTTCCACTCCACTGTTTCTCGTTCGTTCCGTGCCTCTCCCTCCCTGCCCCAGTGCCCCTCCCGTCGTCCCTCCTCCCTTCCTGTTCCATGTTCCACTTTAACTAAGGTAGGAGGGTACGGAGAAGGTGTGGGCAGTTGGGTAGGCCCGGGGGGCCAGGTCAGGAGGAGGGGGGTGGGGAGGGGTGGCTTTTCGCGCAGTGCCCTTCCGAGTCGTCGCGCGAAGGCAGCAACGGCCCTCTGCTTCGCCTTAGGGAGGATCTGTTAAATATAATCGCCCTTCTCGGTGAGACAGCCTGGGCTTTTGGCATTTCTTCTTTCTCTCCCCCATCTGGCTGTCGACCTTGCACACCATTTGTGATTTTTTCGTCTTGTTCTGGTCCAGTTTGTCCCGAGACTAGCAAGCGAGATTCGATCCTGCCCAAGGGGTAATACGCCGTCTTATAATACCTCGCCCTCGGTTAGGCTGGCTCTTGCACATTGAAGCCCAACCCGAGACAGTAGCACATTCCTCTCTCGCCCAGCACCACCACCAGCAGTAGCCTCGCCGGTTACCCCCCCAGCGCCCCTGCCGTCTGCCGTCCCTGGTCCCCTGGTCTCCCCTACTTGAGCCCATTCGCCCAATTTCTGACCCCTTCGACTCGATCCGCACTTTTTTTTTTTTCGTCGGGTCCCTTATAACCAGTCGGGCACTGGTGCAGCGCTCGCCCTCTCGCTGGTCAAATCAGCACACAACACATTTTTCTGCTGCTTTAGCCTTACAGGCTCGCATCACCGCCCGCTGCAAACATGTCCAAAAGCGTCAAGTTTCGCAGCTCGCCGACGGGTGGCTCGCCCACCTATGAGGACCGCCTCAGCGACTCGGGAGTTGGTTCGTTCAGTGGGAGCGACACTCGCACAGCACACCCTGATCGCAGCACCTACATCGTCACGGACTACAACGAACGCCACTACAGCTCCAACATCTACACGCTGCAGAACCAGCTGAAGAGCGCCGAGGAAGGGCGAGAGAAGTACAAGAGGAGGACCGCCGACCTCGAGAGGAAGGCCGCTGAGCTCGAATCCCTCCTCGCCCAAGCCCGCAAGGAGATCAAGGACATTGACGACGAGTCACGCAAAGCGATCAAGAACGTTGAAGCCCAGTCGCGCGCTATTCAGAACCGTAACGAGACACTGGTCAACGAGAATGCGCAGCTCAACAAAGAGGTCAAGGAGCTCAAGGAGAAGATGGACGAGCTCAAGATGAAGAACAGGGAACTGAAACAAGCGCGCCGAAAGAGCACCTCGTCTCCCGTCATGAGCGGCGCTCTCCCTGCAGATTCGTCAGACGAGAAGACGATGCGGCGGAGCCAGAGCAAGCGCCGCAGCAAGAACCCGGACAGGGAGAAGGAGCGCGACAAGGAACCTGAACAGCAAGATCTGGATACGGAACGGCTACGGAGGCGATTCGAAGGCGGCAACCGCGCCGACGAGAGCGATGCGACCAAGAGCAGCAGCAATTCGTCCAAGGGCCGCCGGCGCAACAGCATCTATACCGAGCCTCTCGGACACGGTGCACCACGGCCCCAAGCAACTATCCCTCAATCGCCATCGCGCAGCCAATACTCATACACCAACAGCGCGACTCCCTTCACGCAGCCGCAGTACTCGAACCACCGAGAGCCTGCCACGGGCAACATCCCGCGGGCCGCGCACCCTTCCGTCTTCGTCAATGAGCCGTCACCGTTTGCCCCGGCAGAGGACGGGTCATACAAGCCGTACCCGCTTGTCGTCCCGAAGTCCTCACGCGATCGGAGGTGAGGCGCTCGATGCGGTGTTGAAGATGATCTGCGACCAAAAGCGCCAGGTTCGGTTCTTTCCGAACCTGCATATCCGACACCAATCCGCAGTCGCACACACCACAAAAAAATATATGCCAAAAGCCCGATTAGGCTGGGACCTGCACGATAGGGCTGCCCATTGGGTTGGCATTTTCCGGACATTTTCGACAAAAATTCTCTTCCCTTCCTCATTGCTGCCCCACTGCAAACCTCTTGTCACCCTGGGCGACGTCGCATTGTCCCAGCCGAAAGGAACCCTGGGCGGAATGGAGGCCGCCGCAGAAAGAACCGAGACCAAAAAAAAAGAGATTACCTTTTCCGTCCTGTTGGTGCTGGGGTGTGCGTGCGCTCCCGCCGCCCCCTGGTCGAATTTCTGGAGGACCCTTTGCTGCACGCTAGGCCTCCCGCCCAACCCGTGCGTCGCGGCCCCGCTGACCACGGCGGCGGGTGGGTTTGGTTTTTTGGCCATCCCCACCCCGAAAACCGATTGGCCAGGTCAAGGCCAAAGCTGCCGAGTCGGGAAGGCGGGCGGGCGGGCGTTTTGTTTGCGTCACCTTGCTGTCCTGCTGCCGTGAACACCCCGCAGTTCCCGCACCACCACCACACCCCACCCGCCTTCTTCAACTTGCAGGAAGACACAGCAAACCCGGCCGGCCTAAGACATGACACATTACACCGCACGCATCACAACATCAGTTCTTGTTTTAAAATCTTTTTTTTTCCCTTTTCTTCTCTAGATAGATATATACCCCCATTTTCTTGTTATTCGTTTATTTATTTCTTGTACAACAGCAATCAATCAACAACAAACTCACAAACAAATACCGGCATTGCATTTGGAAAGGAATTGGCATCATTGATGGTTCATAATTGTCTCTTTGGGGGGGTTCGACCTTGCAAACTGGCACATCATTTTAGGGGGGAGGGGGATACCACCATTTTCCATTACATCATTCTTGGGAAAAGCTGTGAAAAGAAAAATCTAGGGGGGGGGGGGGGGGGGGGGCGAGTTCAACATATCATCACCAATAGAAGAGACGGGACCGACCTGGATAGGATTCGGACTGGGTAATGGGATGAAGGCATAGACTTTTTTTTTACTTCTTCTCTTACTTCTTTTGCTTCCTGGGAGTGACGGCAACGGCAGCCCACAGCTTGCGTATTCTTACGTTTTCTCCATAACCTATATGGGATGGATGGATGGATGGACGGGTTTTTTGCTTTCTTGTCATTGATAAGAAACTCGCCTTCGTGCAAACCTCAACGTTTTTTCCCTTCTCGTCTGTCTCATGTATTGTGTTGTTTATTTCCAACTCATTTTGATGCAGTTGTTGAGGGGTTTGGCTTGGTTGACATGTATTACGGTTTTTTGATGATTTAAAGGTATGGTGAGGGGGGCTCCAATGTTTAGATGGGACGATGGGACGATGGGACGATGGGGTGGGATGAGTAGAAATACGCCGCCGCCCTGCTGGATAGCTGAGCGAGCGAGCCTGAATGGATGGATTGAAGATTCTTCATCCTTTTTTTTTTTTCGATGATGTGTGCTGTCGGGGTGGATGGATGGATGGATGGTTGCACATCAAAATCAAATGTACGTTTTTCGAAAGACTACCTGCCATCCATGCTCGTTTGTGCCTGCCTCCCTCGCTGTGTTACTACCTAGGATGGTGGGTGAGTGAAGCCCTGTACCTAGATGGTCGCGTCTTGCCATCGTTCACCTGGCATGGCATGGCATGCGGTGCGGTGCGACATGCTGTGCTGTGCTATATGCTATGCTGTGTGATAGATATGCTGTGCTGTGCTGTGCGGTAGTAGCGTGTTTGATCTTCCCTTGTCTTCTCTCTGGGTCGATCGATCGATCACCGGGCTGGGTTACTTGATCCGGTGATGGCCGATACGTCTGTGCTGTGCCGTGCTTTGGCTGCATCTGGTGATGGCCGAGATATAGGTATATATAGAGGCTGGTATACCTGGTTAGTTCAAGACATGGTTTTAGATGCTGTTGGTCTTGCTTTTCACGGTTACTCTGTCTGTGTATGTCTCTCACGTCGGAGGAGCTGCCCGCCTGCCTGGTTTCTTCATCCGCCCTGCTGCTCGTTGGTTGGTTGTTTGGTTGGGCGGTCCTGTGCTGCTTTTGCTGGGCATATTTCCTGTCTCTGCCTGCCTGCCTGCCTGTTTGTTTATTGTCGAGTCAGCGAATAATGGCATGATTTCTGCGTCCGCCATATGTGATCCTCTGGAAGCCATTCGGAGTGAAGTATCACACAAAGCGTCGGTTTGGCCTTGAAGATAGATACCTGTCCGTGTAACTTGACAGCGGGTGTTGTCTGTCTATGCTGTGGCTCGGCCATGAATTTGCTGGCCGACTGACTGAATGGCATCTACGACTTTATCGTCTCATCGCCAGCATCCTTGCTATCGTAATTTCCCATCTGGTTTCCTATTTATGCAGCAGTGCCAACCAACTCTTCTGGAGTAGACAGTCCCAATCTTGGCCTATGTCTCGGCATCCCATGATACCTACTATAGTAGGCCCACCTGGCTTAACCATTCCATCTCACCGCCGGCAGTTCCCCACGACAGGACCAAGACAGGATACAACAAGCCGGAAACACTAGGTAGCAGATAGGCGAACGGCTCACCGCCTCGTGGCATGAAGCGGAGGTTGCTCACTCACTCATCTTGCAAGCAAGCAAGCCCGCGCCGAAAGGTTGTGCTTAAAAGGGGCACGCCGGCATACAGACTAGCTTCGCCGAAACTAAATCCGAAAGAAGCATGGCATGCTAGATGGCGCCAGTCTGGTCTATCCGAAGTCTTAGAGATAGATTCCTGTAAACTAGGTACATACCGTTTTACCCTCACCGAATAGACGCGTGGGAAGCAGCTCTCATCTTGCTCAGCACATCACATCCCATCACTGATTGCATGGTTGATTGCACCAACGGCCAGCAGGCTGGCTGGCTGGCTGGCTGGCTTCCGTCACCAACCCATGCTATCCATTCGCAACTGTACAATTCTATCTCTCCCTGATGATTGTTGGTGCGGTACTCGGAAGGGAACCGGGGAATTTTTGGGAAATACACTCAGCCTAGAAGAGACTTTGTAAGGTAACCAGGGCATTCGCAGGAGGGAGACAGCTGTGGCTTCGGGGGCTGTATAATAGGGATTTCCAATCGCTAAGGTATCGTCTTCCTCGGCGAAAATAAAACCCCTTTAAGGGCGAATCGTAAGGTGCCGGGGCCTAGGTCGTACCCTGTCTTGAAAGTCTCCGGTAACAAACATTCAGGGACTGGGATGTAGCAAGGAAGCCAGTCCATCTGCACGTACCTCATGGATAGGGACGAGGTGGCGCGCGAACAGCTGCAATCAACAAGAAGGAAAGGGGAAGAGAACGGACGCGTTGCATGGTGCGATTGACTCTGGGAAGGGCACACAGCAGCAGCAACCAGCAAGAAACTTAGAAACCAAGAATAAACGAGAAGCACAGCGGCCCGGTAGCTGGAACGGAGATAGAAATATACACTTTTTGATGTACACACATAAAGTGCCTACCAACAATTCCAGGAGAGCCTATGCCATGATCGCTATGCCTATGCCATGATAGCTATGCCTATGCCATGATAGCTATGCCTATGCCATGATAGCTATGACAGGATTACACACATGCTGTCCGTATCGGTCCCCGGGGGTAGAGTGCGCGCGTCCCGTAAGCGAATATCTAGCTTGCTGCCATACTCTCCCCCAGTGTTCCTCGAAATGGTATAAATTCCCAACGCTCTTCCTCATAGTAGTGGTTCGCTTATCCGGCGATGCGTGCTCAAATATATCGCCTCTGCCTCGGGTCATGCGACATTTATGCTTGACCGTCCTTATCCTTTCCCCTTTTTTTTTTTTTGATTCTCTTTGAAAGGAGGTCTACGCAGTGGCAGCTGGTGCCGAACCGCCGCCGCCGCCGCCGCCGCCTCCGTCGCCACCAGCGCCATCCCCGCCCTTCCCACCAGACTCCTTGTCTCGTCCTCGGCCTCCGCGCCGGCGGCCGCCCCTCTTCTCGTGCGTGCCGCTGGGTTTCTCCGTCGAAGGCCCGGAACTGGGAGCTGCCGCTGGCGCTGGCGTTGGAGCTGTGAGGGTTGGGGTGCTGGGTTCGGCAGGGGCAGCAGCAGACGCAGACGCAGTAGCGGTCTTTGAGCTGCCGCCAGACGCCTTCTTGCCCATGTCCTTCCGCTCCAGGATCTGGACAGACGCTTGTGCAACTTCCACGGGGCTCGAGTTTATGGCTTTGACGAGGGCGTCGTGGTCGGCAAAATCGACGTAGGCGAAGCCCTTCTTCTTATCAAACAGCTCCACAGACTTTACAACACCAAACTTTTTCAAGGCCTCCTTAAGAAGCGGCTCAGTGACGCCCTGGGATTGGTTGGCATGCTTGACAAATGCGCGCGTGGCTCCTGGGCCGGGACCTGCAGAGGCACCGGTCTTCTTAGCAGCACCTTGTTTCGAAGGTATGGCCTTAGGCCCGGCAGGCGTGCTTGTTGCCGCCGTGGGGGTAGGCGGAAGCGGCGCGCCAGACTTTGATGGTGCCGACGAGGATGGAGACAGGAGTGATGCGGGCAGAGGCGCATCTTTCTTCAGCAGAATGATAGGCGGCTTTGGCGGTGGTTGTGAGGGCTCAGCAGTCTTTTCTCCTCTGCCATCGCCTCTGCCATCTCCCTTAGCTCTGGCAGCGTCATCACCTGCGCCGCGTTTCCTGTTCCGACTCCGCCCTGATGAGGTAGATGCTGGGGCCTTGGACGGGCCGGATGACGCTGAAGGATCGACAGGGGTCGAAGGAGACGCGGGTTCTGGGACAACAGGCGCGGGCTCTTTTGCGACTTCTTTGGCTGGAGCAGCCTTTCCATCTGCCTCTGCTTTGGCCGCTTCCTGGCGAGCCTTCCTATGTGCATTTCCCGGACTGAGGCCCAAGTCACGCTGTAGAATCCGCGCCGCAGCCGCAATGCCGGCTCGTCGACTCTTGGAGGGGGCATCAGATGTTCCAGACTGCGAGCCAACCTGAGAACTGGCTTGTATCTGGTTGGCAACAGCCTTTGCCGCCTCGGCAGCGAATTCGGCGGCAGCCTTCTTGGTCAGGATCTTGACCGACTCCCTTGCCTTCTCCAAGGGCTTCTCGGACTTTGACTCCTTGCCCTTCTTCTTAGGTTCGTCAGAGCCACCGGCGGCGGCCTTGCCTTTGGCATTTTGAGAGTCTTGCCGCGAGTGCCGAGCGCTCTTAGCGGCTGCAGCCTCCTTAGCCTTTGCAGCCTTCTTTTCGCGGAGATATTCGACCAGGGGCGTCGTGTTTGCTTTGTCGGCCTTGGCAGCATCCTCGGAGGCTTGGTCCCCTTCGCCTGCTTTGCTGGCCTCGGGGTTCGCGAGGCTCTCGAGGAAAGCCATGAACTCGGGTTCCTGGTCGATTGTTCCTTGGCGGCCATCCGAGCGCTTCTTATCGCTGGGGACCTTTTTGTACATGGAGAACTCTACGGTAGGCGGGCCGACGAGGGCCGGGTCCCCGTAGGTTTCTTTGGCATCCTCCCAGACAGCCGTCTGCGCAGCCTGGGAGAGGGCAAGCAGATCGTCCCTCCTGATGACGTGGAGATAGGCTCGCGACGGCCGCGAAGGCTTGGACGGGCTGCAGGGCAGTGGGTTTAGCATTCACACATTCGAGATACTCGCTGACGATGGCGACCTACTGCTGGGAGATCTTGCCTGGCTCGTAGGACATCCAGTCGACTTTCCTGTTGCCAACTTTCCAGTCCTCGCCGAGGATGGAGACAAACTCGTCCTCCGTCAGACCCGGGGGGAGCCGGCGGATGACCATCTTCTCGCCCTCGGGAAGGGCTTTCGGCTTGGAGGCCTTGGGCGCATCATTGGACGTCTGGCCGCCAGTGACGCCATCCGCCTTGCGCGACAAGAGCTGCGGGGCAGACATGGCAGGCCCGGCCGGATTGCTGCAAATTGGCGTGGAGGAGCTGGCTATAGTTGCCGTGTCGCCAGAGCTGCGATGGCTTCCTTTTCCTGGCCAGTTGAAGCGGGGCGCGGCCGTGGCATACGGTGCCCTGCACGGATAGCGTACGAATACCGATCACACGCGCTGCCCGATAGGTAGCGGCAGTTGGACGCCTTTGCTCGCCAATGTCAAAATCGTTGGTAATCTGGTTCCAGGCTGTCTTGCGTTGAGGAAGAGCTTTTCTGTAAATCCCACCCCAAAGCTCGGTTATCACCTCAGGAGGGGGAGTTTGAAAGATGAACTGCAATTTATAGTCGCCCACTGAACGGTGAAGATGTCACTGGCTGCAACCTTCACAGGGGAGGGAGCTCAAGGCCGGCCTGGACTTTTTGACGCACGGACCCAAAAGGACCCACGTCAGCGAGTGTCCCTCCCCGCCCGCAGCGCTGCTGTGGCAGGGCAGGATGGCGGGCGCGTAAATCTCGGGAGACAGACGGGTTCACTTTCTGACCTCTGGACCAGTTGAAGAGCCTCCTGCCTGACCAACATCGAGCCCGAATCACGCCCTCCCCCCTCACTCAACACCAGCGAGCCGATCGACCCGAACACGGCGATTCACGTTAATGCGAACGCCCATTGCTTGAACTGTTTGCTAGAAAAAAACCCGCCCACGCGCATTCAACCTAATACTGCGACTCGACTGCCCGATCCATCCAGCTACCACAACTTGGCTGGGTAACTCGATACCTCCACTTAGGTGCGACTGCCAAACGCCGCCGCACGCAACATGTCCAGCATACCGAAACCCGGCCCCGCGAGGCTCCGGCCCGGTGCCGGCCTGGACGAATGGCTGGAGGAGGCCAAGCAGTGCCATTACCTGCCCGAGCCCGTCATGAAGCAGCTCTGCGAGACGGTCAAGGAGGTGCTGATGGAGGAGTCCAACATCCAGCCCGTCGTCACCCCCGTCACCATCTGCGGCGACATCCACGGCCAGTTCTACGACCTGCTCGAGCTGTTCCGCGTCGCCGGCGGCATGCCCGGCGACACGGACGTCCAGGCCCCCAAGACGGTCACCACCGTCATCACCCCCGACGACATCGAGCCCCCCACCGAGATCACGAACCCACAGCTCCGGAAAAGGATAAGAAACGCCGACGCCCCGAGTTCTGGCGTCGTCGACGACGATGAGACCATCATCGAGGGGGACTCGATGGACACCTCCGACTCCACACCCGCCACCACGGCCACCTCGCAGTCCGCAGACACGCGCTTCGTCTTTCTGGGCGATTTCGTCGACCGCGGCTACTTCAGCTTGGAAACATTCACGCTACTAATGTGTCTGAAAGCAAAGTGAGATAGATTTCAACTCTTGGCAGCCAGCCGGCCTGCGCACACCACACCCCAGGGGGGGGCTTGCTGACACTCTGCTTTGTTCGGTCCGTATCTAGATACCCGGACCGGATTGTGCTGGTGCGCGGCAACCACGAGTCGCGGCAGATCACGCAGGTCTACGGCTTCTACGAGGAGTGCCAGCAAAAGTACGGCAACGCCTCGGTGTGGAAGGCGTGCTGCCAGGTCTTCGACTTCCTCGTGCTGGCCGCCATCGTCGACGGCACCGTGTTGTGCGTGCACGGCGGCCTTAGCCCCGAGATCCGCACCATCGACCAGATCCGCGTCGTGGCCCGCGCCCAGGAGATCCCCCACGAGGGCGCCTTCTGCGACCTGGTCTGGAGCGACCCCGAGGACATCGACACGTGGGCCGTCAGCCCCCGCGGCGCCGGCTGGCTGTTCGGCGACAAGGTCGCCACCGAGTTCAACCACGTCAACGGCCTGACCACTATTGCGCGTGCGCATCAGCTCGTCAACGAGGGCTACAAGGTTTGTTTTACGTCCGATGACGTGCCAGCAGAGCAAACCCCCCACTTGTTCACCTTGGTCTGACTCGCAACGCGCAGTTTCACTTCCCAGAAAAGTCGGTCGTGACCGTCTGGTCTGCCCCCAACTACTGCTACAGGTGCGGCAACGTGGCGTCCATCATGACGGTCGACAGAGACTTGAAAACAAAGTTCAGCATATTCTCGGCCGTCCCAGAGGACCAGCGACATGTCCCGGCTAATCGCCGGGGCCCGGGTGATTATTTCCTCTGAGATGCGCAGCCACCTTGTCTGAGGCGGGGGTAGGGTGGAAAGGGAAGAACGGCTTGCCTTTGCTTTCTTTCGTTTCTGTAGATATAATATTCTTCATGTCCTTGCAGGGTTTATCACAGCATGGTTCAAACGCAACGCATAAAAGCGCGCGGACGCCGTTGAGGAGTGGGAATGGGAATGGGAAGGTTGGAAGGGGAGATGGGAAAGAGGAGAGGCAGGGGGGGCGGTTTAATGATACTTTTACCCCCTTGACCTCATCCCCGAAACCTCTGTTTTTTTTTGTGTGTTTTTTTCTTTTTCCTTTCCTGGATTTTGGGTGCATCTATCGCTTTTTGGGGGGGTTTCAGGGGCCATGTCTTTTTCATCGCATAGAAAAGACTAATTTTTGTTTTTGTGTTTCTTGTCATACTGAGTGGCGTTGAGTAAAGGGTATTGTTATTTATATATTGGGGGATGGGCGAGGAGGAGTGGCGGGATCGGGAATTGACGGAGAGGGAGGTGAAAGGTGGGAGAAGGCAGGCAGGCAGGCAGGCAGGCAGGCGCGAGGGCTTCTGTTGGTTTGCATTATTATCTATCTTATTTTTTTTGTTTCTCCCTCCTTTCTCCTCTGTTGCTATTGTGGGTTGGTTTGCGCTCTTGTCCCTCCCCCCGGGTTGTGCTTTTTTCTTTTTATAGTCTTTTTTGATTCTTTTTTTTTGAAACATCTTCAACACCAGCAGCGCCGCCAGCGGGAAGGAACAGGGGTGCAGCATGAGAGCATACAGTCTTTTTATTCTTTTCGTTTTCTTTCCCCACCCCCATGTATTCATTCGTATCACCTCGCGTACTATCCATCCATGCCTGCGCTGCGGTTCACGACCGGCTTCTGATACCCCTGTCTCGGTAACGCGAGAGATTTTAGTCGGTCACATCACCCCTCCAGAAGCAAAGACAGAAGAAGAAAAAAAAAGATAGAAGAAAAGAAAATTAGTTACCTTGTATACCGCAGTAAAGAGCTTTATAGAAACAAAGCCTTGGCTGTCTTCTGGGGCGATTTGCTTAAGACGCTCAAATTCGTTCGCATACTACCTTACTGTACCTAGGTAGTTCTAGTCCTACTCCTAAGTAGAGGGCAAGGTAAGCGGGCTTCCTTTCCCACCATGGAGAGACTATGGCTATGAAGATAATTCCAAAAAGAAAAAAATTCCCCGTTTGACGGAAAACAAAAGCCAAAAAAGACTCCCCAGCACCATCGTCCCAATTGGTATCTCAGCGATGTGTAATGCGCAAACAGCATCCGTTCCCGTCCCCCCCCCCCGTTTACCTTCCATGCCATTGCCCACCCTGCCTTTTAACCTTTGCCCCCTGGCTAGGCCATCCCAAGCCAGAGAGGAGCAGCAACCCTCTATTATATACAAAGGAGGGCCGTGGCCGAGATGTATGCATACATATACCAGACAAAGAAATAAGCCATTCTCGCTTGATTAGGTTCGCTCCGATCCCTTCTATCCCCCCACCTCCGTCGTAGTAATAACACTGTTAGTCTGCAACCGAATGCTGGTATGGCTTTCAAACCAAAATCAAACCACGTCTATAGCTTTATACCAACTTTGAGCCCTGCGTGTTCGAGCGGGGCCGGTCCTTGCCGACCCATCTGCGTCCATAACCAGACGACATATTCGTTGAAATGTTTCAATATGTTCTAAGGATACTATCGTCATACCACGAAATGCTCTTCGTCATCAAAAGCAAGCGAAGCTGGTCTCTTGCGCCCTTTCGAGAGACGACTGGTCGTATCTTCACCATCGAATTGCTAATTTACTGAGGCTTCCGACATTGCAGCCACGGGAACGTGGTTATCGTTGACTGATGCAGCTATGGCGGCCTGTAGCGTCTCGAATAAGTTGGTATCCTGAACCTGGTCGGGCGTGGAGTGGTGGTTGGGCGGTAAAGGTGGAAGACCATAAGTCTGATTATGGTTCTCACCCATATCTGGAGAAGCTTGTGGGAGGCCAAAATTGTGGGCCTGGGACTGCGGTTGTGTCGGAAAAGAGGGCGGAGAGTTATTCTGGTGGGGTTGTGGCTGCTGCTGCTGCTGCCGTTGGTGCTCTAACTGGGTCGGGTGTTGCTGTTGATGTTGAGGCTGCAGCTGCTTTTGAGGTTGTTGCTGAATTGGCGGCTGTGGCTTGAGAGCGATCGGCGTCGGCTGAGGTGGGGCTGGTGCAGGCTGTATTTGAGGCAGCTTATTTACCTGTAGTGTAGAATGGTGTTCCGTCGGCTCAGTCTTCACTAAGGGTGAGTTTTGAAGATGAGGGAATGTAGAGGCCGTTGTTCCTGGAGCCTGAGCAGAGTTGGTGCCTGTGCTTGGACTGCCTCCTTGTAACGCTTGAGACATGGGACTCCCGCGATTTGGCGACGAAGCTGCCAGGGGGCTGCTCATGACAGGCCGATGGCTGCTGTGCAGCCCACCTGCCAGTGTCATTATGCCTTGAATTCGTTTTTGTTCATCCTCCAAGTTCATGCGTGCCTTTTCCTCAGCCTCCTTCCGGGCGGCCTGGCTGGGTGCACGTGTTTTCAGTTCCCCAGTGACACTCTGCAGGTAGTAAGGCATCTCCGAATTCGTTTTGAGGAAGAACAGCTTTAGGTTTCGAGCCTTGTCTTTGAGTTGAACTTGCGTGCGATCCTTCAAAATGTCCGATATAGTGCCTGCCTGCCCAAACAGAGAGAGGATCTGGCTCCAATGCGGTCCCTTAACCATGTCTAAGCCAGCCATGAGAGCCTTCTCTTCTTCAGGAGTCCAGGGCCGCCTAGTCGAATGGAGACCTTCTCTCCTTGCGGTATTAGACGACTTCGCAACCGCGGCTTGGCGAGCCCTCTCATATAAGACAGAGGTTGGCGATGACTGGTTGGGGGGAAGACGGTCTGAGGTGGCTTCTATGTGAGGTACGGCTGGGCTTTGTGCAAAGGGCTGGTATGGCGACGAGTTGGCCGCATTCAACTGAGCCAAATACTGAGGATGTATGTCTGGTAATGACAGTGAGCCTTGATTCATGTCGCTGGACGGATGCAACCTACCTTGACTGTTTTCTTGGTCGTTGGTAGAGTATTTCAGCGCCGAAACATCCGGGAGACCGTGACATGCCTCGAGGTTACCATTCAGCTTCTCACTTATGAGGGATGCCAAGTCCTTGGCGTCGAAACCTTCCGTTGTTTCGTGAGCGCCGGTATTGTCTGAGGGGTCACTTATGGGCTCGATGCCATGGCTGGAGAGTGAGTGCTCAAGCAGTGCTCTGAGGTTGTAGTTTTCCATGTCCTCTGTGGAGTCGTGATCGTGCTGTTCTTCGTGGTGTGTACTAGTATGCATGTCCTCGGCGACATGTTCATGTGTGAAATCTTGGCTGACAGACTGGATGAGAGCTGCCAAATTGTCGTGCTCTATTTGATCGTGATTCTCGACTGAGACTTGGCTGGTCCCTGCGCCCTCGTCGCTTAATGGGATGTTAACACCATACCTTTCGGCATATTCCACGACAGTGGGGACGTGGTCTCGTAGGAAGATACTAAGACTCTCGGCCAGCTTCTCAGACGAGAACTGGCTTTCCAAGAACACTAAGCTGGGTCAGTCAAGGCGCATCTCAGGAGGTCAGAGGATGACAGACGTTTAGCGGACTCGTCGTCGATAGCTCCAAACACAAGGTCTCTTTGCGACCTGACTAGATCGACAAGGCGCTCTTCGTCGCCGTTCAGAGTCTGGTCGCCACTGCGCTGCTTGAGAAGCTCATCAAATTTGGAGGGAAATAGCTTCTCCAATAATTCCGGCATGTTCGGGGCTTCATCTACTGCTCCTGCCGCGTCCAGAAAGACTCTTGTCTTGAGGTTGACGAAGAAGTCGGTCAAATTATCCCTGTACTCTCCATCCTCGGGGATGAATATCGAAAGCACCGAGTCGTGCACCTCTTCCAAGGTCAAGTCCTTATCGACCAAGAGCCCCGCGGCCGCCGTGGCCAGATTCGACATGCGGATCGTCTCACGGTCTTCGGAATCGCTAATGTCGAGTTCGTCAGGGAAGAGTAGAGGATAGTCGGAGAACATCTTTCTCGCCAGGCCAAACATGTTTTTCAGTATGTCGTAGGCCTTGCGAAATTCGGATTCGGGGTCGGCCAACAGCGACTCGATCTCGGCTCGAGACTGAAGCGAGAGCCTAAGCAATATCTGGACTGCAACATTGCCCAGAACGGGAAGACTCATGGATCGCATCACGTACGTCGAGTTTGTAGCGACCTTCATGATCCGAGTCACTTTCTCCGTCGAAGGCGCGTCGAGGGCCGCCAGGGCCGAGTCGGGGGCCGGGGCCGGGGCCGGGGCCGGGGCCGGGACCGGAGGTTCCGTAGTCTCAAGGGCGCCATTCAGATCCGTGGCCATGTCCGAAGGCCCGGGCTGGGGATGGGCATCGAAAGAAGCCAGCGCATCACTGAGCATTGCTGCCAAGTCGGCAGACATTGTGCCGTGCCCTCCGCCTCCGTCGACCTGTTCTGTCTTCAACCGCTTTGCACTGCTCTCGTCGGGCGGCTCTGGGCTTCGGGAGCGCTTTGGGGAGGGCGCTCTGGCGGGCTCTTGGGGAGCTGGGAGAGGAACATGAACAGGGGCCTGCGTAACGGGGGTATCGTAGGCGGCCGGAGTATCCTGGGCCGTTGCAAGATCTTGGGCATCTTGGGTTATCAGCGCATGGTCTTGAGGCGCGGGTTGGAGATCCTGGAGCCCCAATAGATAGTCTTGAGTTAGTGAATGGTAGTTCTGGGTGGTTGGCAGGCCATCATGGGCCACTGCCACATGGTCTTGGGCCGCTGCTGGCGGAGCGTCTTGGGCAGCGGGGTCGGAGAGTTGAGCAGTCTGGTTTTGGGAAGGCTCGATGCCCATCGCGGTGTGGTTTTGGCTGCTAGTTTCTGGCCTTGGATCCGCTGCGGCCAAGGCGGCGAAGAGGCCCGCCTCCAAAGAGGAGTTTGCGTCGTCCATCTTGGGTCAATTCAGAAGCTCCTGCATTGCCCATCTAGTTGGAAATTGACAGGGTCGGAAGGCTCCAAGTTGACACCTCGTTGGGTTGGGGCGGCGAAGCGAACTACCCCTCGAGACTGCGGGCAATTGGCTTGGCTGCAAAGAGCCGGAGGGTCGAGGTGCCGACGCGTCGCTGGGATGGTCGGTGGTGCTTGTCGTTGCTTCGCTTCGGCTTTTCTGTTTTCTGGTTCCTTCTGCTTGCTGGCTTCGCTTCCACGGCCCTCAAGGGTCGCGGGCGTGATTAACGTGGGTACACGATGTCGCGGCGGTCGAGCGCGGCGGGATGGGTACCGGGATGTCGGAGAAATTTTCTGACGTCCGATGCGAAAAGTTGCCCTTATTTCTTGCCCCAACTTTCCCGATACACAGTCCCCAAGAATTAAATGGCAAAGAGCGAAAATCTTGCGCTAACACTTGAAATCAAAAAAGTTTCATTCTGACTTCCTTTCTGTTTCCGCAAAAAATAAATCTAATCTTTTCATCGCAACCTCGGTCCATAGTAGACTTGACAATAGGGAACCCCCAATTAACTATACAAATAGCCGCAGGTTGTTTCCGCAGAACTGAAGCACAGTTCCGGCCTGATGTTAATGAACATTGGATGCATGCAGGCAGCCCGACAATAGCGAACCCGTTTAGTTCGCTGTCCGCCATTCTGACAGTGATGAAGGCCTGGTAGCACAACCACGCAGCACTTGAGCTCTCCATTGTATGAATTTGAAATTTCTTGTATGCTTATCCGTATAGAAAGAACCTACGCAGCTGTGTATAAGGCCGGGAGGCATGGGCATGGAGGTATTGGTTCTTTCCATGTGCAATCCAATATTTCGTATCGTGGGTTTGCGACGTCAAACCGGAGCCGACACTGACATTATACTCGGCCGTACCTCAAACTCTATGGGTTCAGTCAGTTGGACATGGCCTCTCTCGCAATTCTCCGTCGCATTGCAAGGCGTGCGCAGCGAGTGGTTCGATTTCCCCAATTCGGCCCCTCAAACAGCTTCAAGTTCCGCTGGCCCTCACGCTGCACCTTCTGTCTTCGCAGCCACTTGGCAACGCGTCACATTCGGTGAGAAGGAACGTGAGAGACGCCTGGACTGATGCCCGCCTTGTTCTCCCTGCTGGGTTAGGGTTGAGCAAAGCGGAAGAAATGTGGAGCCTGCCGACGATGTGCGGCACTAGTGCAGCCTAGACTTCCGCGAGTATCCGTACGGAGTACCCCGTTCCTCTGTACGTATCAGATTGCAATCTGGCACTCGCTCTATCTCAACCCGAGAAAGCTGCATCAATTCTCAATCATAACGGCTCAAGACCTCCACCTCCGAGCACGACAATGCTAGTCCAGGTACTGATAAATTTGGAGCATTCTTAAGTCTTGGCAACAGTTGGTCGTCTCGCGAAACAGCTGAAGTGGCGCCGAGCCCCGCCGCGCCAAACCTCAAAGATGTGGGGTAGTGATCTTGATATGACGTCCGCCATCCCCATCCCCATCCCCAACTCGTCGGTGGAGTGGAGAGCGCACTCAAGTTCCCCGCGGGATTCTTCGTCGCCGCTCGCCCGATGGCCAGAGAGCTGAGCTAAACCGGCAATTGGTGATGAATAGGAGGCGAGTATGTTTTGGTGAATAATACTAGGCCGCTCCGACCCGGCTTTTACCACACTAGGTACTATTACTGTATCGTATTGCAGTCCGGTTTGCCTGCCGAGCGGGGCAGGAAACCGAGCCCTCCCCCTTGCCTCCTTGCTTCCTTGCAACTTCATGTCCCCCTCCTCGAATGCGGGGAAGCGGAGGGTTCGAGCCATCGCAATGCGGGTCGTCGTCGGGCGACCCCGACTCGCTTCCATCGCAACTCGCAGCGATTGCCCCAGCTCTTAATGTGTACTGTCGTTTGGGATATCTGCGAGTCAGATGAAAAAGGGGGTCTATAATAGTACCTATTTCCTGGGATGTGGACCAGTCTCCAGGACCCGGGGAGATGAGGCATGAAAGCTGGTAAGGTAAGGTAAGGTAAGGTAGGTACGGAAGGTATGGAGGTCAGCTCGACGGGAAAGGACGGATGGATAGGTGCTGGGGTGGATTGGCCGTTCGTGGACTCCTCGCACCTCGTGCCCCCTCGTGCCTGCCTCCCTTTGGCCCTTGGTGCAACACACTACGCTGCTACTGATGGCGATAACCCCGCTTCAAGTGCATGCGACCTTCGCTGCCAAGAGCAGACGGAAATTTACTGTGTGCCCCCATCGCCACTTTACCAGGCTTCTTTGTCTCTCCTGTCTCCTCTTAAATAAGTCCGAACCCCAGCCAAGACTCGTCCAATCTTCCTCTCCCCCTCACGCTATACTTCTTCTCCAGCTTCAAACATTTGCCTCGTCCACCCCCAACAGCCAGCTACCTGACGCCGCCTCGAGCTTGAGCTACCTTTCCATATCAAGCAGTCAGCTGCCTTACCTTAGCTACGAGCTACCTTCCCTACTTAGGTACCTTACTCCAAAACATCTCGACTCCAAGCCCTCCTCTCTTGCACGGCCGCCAACATGTCGAACCTATTTGCCGAGCTGAAGACGCCGATTACCGGCACCTATAAGCAGCCCACGGGACTGTAAGTCTGCCGGACCACCTATAACCCCGCTTCTTGCCCCCTCGGTCTTCCGGCTGCATGGCTAGCTGCATGGCTGACAAGTGAAACCCTTGCGCACAGCTTCATTAACAACGAGTTTGTCGAGGGTGTTGACAAGAAGACGTTCGAGGTTGTGAATCCAACAACCGAGGAGGTCATCTGCTCCGTGAGCGAGGCTACCGAGAAGGATGTCGATATCGCCGTTGCCGCTGCGCGGAAGGCGTTTGACGGCTCGTGGCACCACACTACCCCTCAGCAGCGCGGTGTCTTATTGACCAAGCTGGCCGATCTCTGCGAGAAGAACCTGGACCTCCTAGCCGCCGTCGAGTCTCTCGACAATGGCAAGTCCATCACAATGGCCCGAGGAGACGTCGGTGCCGTAGCTGGCTGCATCAGATACTACGGCGGGTGGGCGGACAAGATCGAGGGCAAGACGATTGATATCTCGCCCGACATGTTCCACTACACAAGGCAGGAGCCGGTATGTGACAGTCTCGAGGCTCATGGGTCTGGAGGGCAAATCGTGTTTGGGCGAACGGCTAATCGAACGAATGATAATAGCTCGGCGTCTGCGGCCAAATCATCCCCTGGAACTTTCCGCTTCTGATGCTCGCATGGAAGATCGGCCCCGCTCTTGCCACAGGCAATACTATCGTTCTCAAGACAGCCGAGCAAACCCCCCTGTCCGGGCTTGTCTTTGCCCAGCTGGTCAAGGAGGCTGGCTTCCCTCCCGGCGTCCTGAACATTATCTCGGGGTTCGGCAAGGTCGCCGGTGCAGCCATCTCGTCCCACATGAACATTGACAAGGTTGCCTTCACCGGCTCCACCATTGTCGGCCGCGCCATCATGAAGGCAGCTGCCTCGTCCAATCTCAAGAAGGTGACGCTCGAGCTCGGCGGCAAGTCGCCCAACATCATCTTCAACGACGCTGACATTGACGCGGCCGTCAGCTGGGTCAACTTTGGCATCTACTACAACCACGGCCAATGCTGCTGCGCCGGCTCGCGCGTCTACGTGCAAGACGGCGTCTACGACAAGTTCGTCGCGGCGTTCAAGAAGCGGGCGGAGGAGAACAAGGTCGGCGACCCGTTCCACCATGAGACGTTCCAAGGCCCGCAGGTCAGCCAGCTCCAGTACGACCGCATCATGGGGTACATCCAGTCGGGCAAGGACGAGGGCGCGACGGTTGAGACGGGCGGCGAGCGGCACGGCGACAAGGGCTACTTCATCCAGCCGACCATCTTCACCAACGTGACGCACGAGATGAAGATCATGCAGGAGGAGATCTTTGGGCCCGTGTGTGCCATCGCAAAGTTCCACAGCGAGGAGGAGGTGATCCAGCTCGGCAACGACTCGACTTACGGGCTCGCCGCCGCATTGCATACCAAGGACCTCAACACAGCCATCCGCGTGAGCAACTCGCTGCGCGCCGGCACCGTCTGGGTCAACTGCTACAACATGCTGCACCACCAACTGCCGTTTGGCGGTTACAAGGAGTCGGGCATCGGCCGCGAGCTCGGCGAAGCCGCCCTACTGAACTACACCCAGAACAAGAGCGTGGCTATCAGGCTCGGCGGCCCGCTGTTTTAAGTTGATAGGGAAGAAGATGAGATGGTAATGTTTAAGATGAAAGAAACAAAAATTTGAAAGCAACGTGAATTAATGGCTTTGAGCTTTTCTCGTCTCATGTTTGTTTGGGCAAAGCCTGTACATCCGGTCATGTTTTTGAGGGCGAAGACCAACTATTCCCACCGATGTTTTGTGTACGTATGTGTGCGTGTGTGTTGGTTTATGGCAGATTGCCGAAAGAAAACGGGTATGTGACTTGGATGGATTAGCTAGGCAGCTAGCTGTGTGAGATATGGGAGCCGTGAGCATGTCTTTTGACACTACGAGATGATGCCTTTTTGTTATGTGTAAGGTGAGTGTATGTTCACGCATCATTTGCATGTGGTATTACTCTCGCCTCACAAAAACAAAGGTACTAGTTAAATCCAGGCCATTAAGTATGGCACAGTAACAACTACATTTCTAGGTTCCCTAAGACAAGTCGTCACATTGCTTCTTCTTGTGGAACAAGCAAGTCTTGTTTATTGTTAGGGATTCGTTAGAGTGATGAGGTGAGATCTCTATGTGCAGTACAGCGCAGCACAGTACAGCACAGCAACAGTTAAAGGAGAAGCTCTGTTAAACCCGGCACCAACCAGGACAGGAAACAAGGTGCTTTGCACCAGGGAGGTACCTATCAATCTTAATTAATTGCAGGTTTTTGTGTCGCATTGTCGTTGGATTTTGGCTTCGCATCCCTTTTGTTTTTATGGCATGCCGTGGTAGCAGCAGGATCATGGCAGTGAATGGGTAATAAATTGCGCAAAAGGGGGAAATGGGGGGTTGTTTAAGTGGTAATTAGAAGCTAGAAATATAAAGGCTGCTGCCACCTTGCTTCTCTATATTCTTTCTCCTTCTTGTATCGTATGTACATGTACGTGCTTGCTCTTGGGTCAGGTAGCGTGCGGGCTGGCTCATTGAGACGGGCGATAGGTTGACGCTGGTACCTAGACTAGGTACCTAAGGTACCTCATAGGGAAATGGTATTCTTTCACGGGAGACGAGAAGCCAAAAGAAAAGACGAGATCAACCGTAGAAAAGTATTCATATTTCATCATTGCAAGAGTCTATTGAGCCACTACTTCGAAACAGGCTTGCCTCCGTCCCCGACGACCACGTCAGATCACTGGACAAGCTTGTCCTTGATCAGCGCCAGGCCGGCATCAAAGCTGACAAGGTCGGCCTTGGAGAGGCCGACCTGCTCGAGGGTGAGGAGGCGGGTCCGGTCGGCGACGACCTTGGGGTCGTCCCAGACGGGGAACTCGGCGGCCCAGCGCATGGCGGCGGCGTACTCGTCGCCGTGGATGCCGAACATGGTGATGATGTCGGCGTCGCTGTACTCGAGGAACACGGCGCGCTTGCCCGTGGCGCGCGAAAAGTAAGCCGGCACGTCGCCCGCCGCCACATAGTCGGTCACGAGCACGAGCAGCTTGCTGAATGTGGGCGCGCCTGTGGTAAGGATCGCCTCGACGACTACTCCTAGATTTGTCTCGACGCTGCCGACGACGGGCAGGATGCTCGACTTCTTGGCCGGCATGGGAATAAGGTAGGCGTCTGCGGCGGCCTGTGAGAAAAGGGGGGGCGGGTGTTAGTATCTCTGGGGAGGTCGGTTGCTTTGCCAGGAGTTTTGTGCGGCTTACAAGGTAGAGGGGCTTGACCATGGCGAAGGCGGCAAAGTTTGAGTCGTAGAAGCCGGGCCAGACCTCGGTCGTCTTGGCCCACAGCTCGGGCAGGGTGCGCTGGATCCAGTCGACGGCATAGGCCTTGAAGTCGTAGTGCGGGACCTTGAGGCGGCCGCCCGAGGACTTGTCGGCCGGCGGCAGCGTGGAGAGCACGAGGTGCTTGAGCGTGGGCGAGGCGGCGGCCACGTGCGCGACGTTCTGGTACTGCACCAGCTCCTCTTCTCCGGCACCGATCAAGCCGAGCGTGGCGACCGAGGGCCAGTACGCGGCGATGAAAAATGCAGCCTCGGCTCCCTTGAAGGCGGCCTCGACGCTCGCCTTGTCGTTGGCGTCGCCGGCGACGACCTCGACGCCCTGTTTCGCACCGTGTGTTAGTCGAGAGAGCTCGAGGGTGGTTGGAGAGATTGGGTGTGGTGGTTACCTGAGAAGCGAGCTTCTTGCCGGCCTCGCCGTCGGGATTCCGCGTGACGGCGCGGATCTTGTACTTGGGGTTCTTCAGAAGCCGGTTGACGACGGAGCCGCCCTGGACGCCCGTGGCGCCAAAAACAACGACAGTGGCCATTCTTGATCTGAGGAATGGTATATTGGTCAACTCTGGTCCAGATTCCGGGGTCGAATCTCGCGGCCAGAAGCGCACATACCTGTTTGCGAGTGAAGTGGTGATGCGAGATAGAGAGCTGTCGTCCTTAGTTCTGTATGTCCGTCCACCTTTGGTTTGAATGGCTTATGAATGAGGAGAGCACGATGAACCGAGACATGATGTGAGACTGAGAAGGCCCCAAGACGAGGTTATACATTGTTATACATGTCCATCACAACTAACTGCAATACCGTATGGCATCATGAGCCCGGATTTATTACGCTCTCATGGATTTATCGCCAGGTTTAGCCATGGCGTGCCGCCATGGCTAAAGCCGGGTCGGGGCAACTCGACACGGGAGCTGGGTGCCATGGCGAGCGAAACGGTGCCGTTCCTCGAGGGGGCCAGAAACCAACGAAAGGCGGAGGAGTGGGATTGACAACAAGTGAATTTCTAATCCACCTTTTGTCATCAGTTCGATTTAGCGTCGTGCCTGGAACAGGACAGTCAGCGGACGCACGGCACGATGTGTGGCCGTCAGGGGGGGGGGGGGGGGGGGGGCTTGGTGGAGACGACTGCTTGTGGGGTATTCCATACGCGGGTTTCACGGAATTGGTGTGGATGGTGCGATTGAGGCTGGCTCTTTCCTCCTTTTCCTTGTTGTTGCGACAAGCTGATTGGCCAGCACCAAAGCAAATGCCACCTTCAATCCCGGAATACGGGCAGGGCGGACACGGAGGGTTTGACATTCCGTCCGCGTTCTTGGGTTCCCCACCGAGCGAATCTCCGCGGAATCCTCTATCCCCGCACAACCTGAAAGGTCGAGTGCGGGTTTTGAAGTCGTCACAAACTGAGCTGTCTGTCTGCGGCTCATAAACACGATATGCCTCCTATTTGAACACGCTGTTATTCCACCACCAACTAACAGCCTTGCCACTCGATGGCCGGGTATGCGTTGCTGACTCTGTTGGACCTTGCCGTTGACGTCAGGCGCCGGCGCGGTGGGCGCCGCCTTTTGCACTTGCGGGTTTGTTCTTGGCCGGGCAGGAAGGTGCTCGGCCTATTTCGTGCAGAACTAGTAGGTACGAGTGGGCTTCCTCGAGCCTTCCTCAGCATTCATCGACACTGCCTTATTTGGGTCCTGCTCTTCCAGCCCAGCTTCCTGATAGCCACTCATGTAGTGATTTTACGCAGCCATGGATGTAGATGTCGAAATTCTTTCCTAAATTCTTCTGTCCATCATGTCTCTTCCCGGGCCCCAAAATTAGAGACGTACCTTACTTTCCCCAGCACATCCGCAAACCGCTTAACTGGGCAACCACCACAACGTAGGCAGGACCTTAGGTAAACAACTCGACCGGTCGCCCACGCCACCACCGCCATCCCCGTCGACTAACATGCACCGGCATATTTGCAAAGTCATGCAAGGCCGGTGGCCTTTGATTGCCACCAAGCCGGCTTGCAAGAGCCATCGTTCCCTCTTTTTTGTCTGGCGTTTTATCAGCCATGCCGTCCAGTCTACGTCGTCCATGACATCTCCAAACCCCTTTATTTGGCATACCTCGAGCCTTGTCGCGTGGAGAGTCCTTCTCATGTGCTTAAGCACCTAACAAACCCGACGAAGTCCTAGACACATCTACCCATCGTCTCAGATGCCTCGTATCGTCCAAGATGAGGCCTAATAGCGCTCCCACTTCAAATCTCAGCATTGCTCTTTTGTTTCTCTCCCTGCCGGCGCTGGGACGTACAGCAGCTCCGAATGGCCTCCCTTCCGACCTAGCTTCCCGGGTGCCGGACTGCGGGTTGGGCTGTCTCCAGCAGCTCATCAACTCCGCCACGGCCAACGCCTCCTCTGCATGCCTGGAAGCTGGCACGGACGCTGCGTGTCTCTGCGAGAAGGACATCAGCCAGTACGGCTCTGTCCTGAGCTGCGTGCAGGCCAACTGCACTATTGAGGACGCCATTGGTTCGCGCCATCTCGCATGCCCCTTTCTCTTACACTCTCTCCCAACGAGGAACTCACCTTGGCTGCAAAGGAAGACAGACTGACAGGGACAAGAGACCGCTCGTGGGGCGTGGGAGGCCTGCGGGAAGCCCCAACGCTCTCGCAAGGCCGATCTCCTCGTGTCGCTGTCTATCGAAGTGCCGGCCCTGATCTGCATCCTTCTCCGGCTGTACTCGCGGTGGTGGTCGGCTAAGCACTTCGAGGCCGACGACTACATCATGATGGTTGTAGCGGTACGTGATATTCTGCTCGCTCTGTTCCTGGCCTCTGCTGACTCGGCCCCGCCACCAAGGTGCTCTATACCGTATTTGAGGGGATAGGGTTCTCATGTACAGTACACTTCCCAAGCCAAGGGATATACCTCTAGAAACTGATGCATATTCGCAAACGCCAGCGGCCCAACTGGCTTTTGGAGTCGATGTCTGGACGGTGGACTCGGCCACTCTGACGCTCTCGCTAAAGGTATAGGATTGGGGCTAGCACATGGCTACTAGACGACACGGCTGACACAATCAGTTCTTCTACGTCGGTGAAACCTTCTACCTGACTATCCTGACGCTGACTAAGGCGTCGATTCTTTGCTTTTACCTTCGAGTTTTCCCCGACCGCAACTTCCGACTGGTTGCGTACGCCATCATGGCGTGGGTCGTTCTGTCGGGTATGGTCTTCGTCTTGCTCCAGATCTTCCAGTGCACGCCTATCAACTTCATATGGGAGGGCTGGAAGAAGGGAGAGTTTGGTCCGTACCGGTGTCTGGACATCAACACACTCGGCTTCACCATGGCAGCATTCAACATTGCCCAGGACATTGGGATTCTGATCTTGCCACTTCCCCGTTTGGCCAAGCTCAACGTCTCGAGACGATCTAGGCTCGGCATCATGGTCATGTTTTCGCTGGGGGTCTTCGTCTTGGTAACCAGCTGGTATGGACTGAGAGCCCGCAGTTGAAGGACAAAAACTGACATGCTTCAGCGTCCGGCTCTGGGCCATATATTCCTTTGGAGACTCGGTGAACCCGACGTGGGAATACACCAACGCATTAATCTGGACGGGGCTAGAGGTGGCTGTGAGCATCATCGTAACGAGTCTACCGGCAATCCGCGTCTTGATCAGCAGGCGCGGCAATCTCCATTGGTCTCTGCGAGGGCGCGGACGGGGAGGGCATGAGCACGACGTCTTTGGAAACACTACAACGAGTTCTTTCGGCAATACCACGGTAGTGGGATCATGGCACGGCGCTCCGCCGGCATTAAAGCGGCTCTCGGCCGTCAGCCGCATCTCGTCCATCGTGGTGAAGACGCCGACAGACGAGGAAATGCTGCAGTACGGGAGCCGGCTTGGATTTGGGGGCAAGCTGAGGTTTGATAAGCCGCCGAGCCGAAGAAGGGAAATAGACCCCAAAACGACTGACAGTCCGGGCGGCGACGTGCTGGCCGATGCTCGTAGCAATAACGAGCATGCATTTCTCGGATCTTTCGGAAGGGGGTACGGAGGGGCCGAGGGCGGGATACCGGAGAGAGATACCGGGCAGTTGCCGAATACCAACGGCGTGCTGTTGGGCCAAAGGCTGGCCTCGAGTCCGCCGCCGCTCTCGCATCAGCCAAGTATGACGCGCGTCGAAACTGCAGCGACGACGACGACGACGACGACGACGACGGCTACTTTTGTCAACGAAGCGCAGAAGGGAGATGGGTATTAAGGCAGCGCACAATGTGCTACTTCGATCTTTGATGGGAATTTCTCGTGCGACTGCTCAGCATGTTAGGAGTGCGAGGTTGGGTTTCTCATTATACTACAGGGTTAGGCTGGATACACAGCCAGACCCTCGAATGATAACAGTAATATGTAAATACCTAGTCATCGTGAACAATTCCAATTGTAAATTATTGGTATTGGGTGACGGGGTGGTGTATGTGGGTGGGTGGCTAGAGGCGGGGCGGTCCGCTACATGCTACGGTACAGTAATGCACGTCTTCTACGGCATACTATAGGGCCAAGTCGGCCAAATGAAAAATTGAGACCGCATTTTACTACTTTGACCCCAGGGGGGTCAACGCTTTGTCATTTATCGTACTCGCTTGTTCACTACATTACAACAATATCCTAATAGAGATAGATAAATATCATAATAGGCCAACGTTATAGTCAAGACCCTAGGTCGCCCCCCCCTCATATTGCAAACCTATTTTGCTGCATTCTATTGACCTGTTAGTTATTATACACGCACCCTGTATTGACCCTCTTGATTATCAACCATTAATAATCTACCTTACTATACGAGTTGTTAACCTGCTATACGTATTGATACTGACTTATAGCAAAACAATTTAAATATTACGACCTGCATAACCAAGTTAAATAAACGTGATTGTTTTCCTTGCTAACGTACGACTACCTAGGGCGCGTAAGTGCTATGAGCGTACAAATGCTGTGAATCTCTAGATAGTCGTGTAAAAACCGTTAAAGACGGTTGTACAAGCATGACACCGGCCCGTAGGTGAAAGCCGGGCTGCTTTAACGCCCCCGCGTCCTGCCTTCTTCCTTATCGTACTCTCTTGTTTAGAGCCATCGTTATCTACGTCGAAGGATGGTTTCGTCGTAATATACGCGAACGTAAAAACGTTACCGACTTTGGTCTTGAAGATGAATTGTACGAGTATATCGAGAGTGAAAGGTGCCTGGGGAGGTATGCCGATCTCTATCACGCTGCCGTTGTTCCCTTGTACTGCACCTGCAATGAGCGTCTAAGGTTTGCTGAGGTAATCGTTTTCTTATATAAAGTAACGGAGGAGGGTAGAGATAGCGGAGTCGACGGAGTTGTACTGTATTATTCCGGGAAAATCCCGGGGTTTGAACTTTGTAATAGAACGAACTTCCGTCTTCTTCTTCACTTGTAGACCCCCGACCAATTCTACCTCGTGCACAACCGAGACGAGATATAGGCCAAACGTGATTAATAACGCTTGTATAGGTGGGTTATTTGCCCGCGTAGCGCTTGTACGCGTACGGATGGCTATGTTATGGGCCTGTGACAGCGGTTAATAGCAACTAGGAAAAGGATCGCTAATATAGCTATACCATAGTCTAAGGATTCTAAGGTGAAGAAGAAAGGAAGAAAATCTACAAAGGTGCGTGTAAGGAAAAGGACCCCCGAGCATGCGGCCCCGGCCCTCGCCCACCTTCCTGTGCGAAGCCCGGGCCCAAAGCCGATGCGCGCTGTGTCATCTGCGCCACCAACGCCACACGGCAGCGCCACACTCGCAGAGCCTCAAAGGCCCTGCGCAACAAAGGCCCTCAAAGGGCCCTGCGCAGCCCTCGCTGCGCAGCCCTCGAAGGCACGCACAACTGGCCGCGCCACAAGCGCCACACCGTGGCGCCACGCCCGCGGAGCCTCAACAAAGGCCCTGAGCCTACATATAGATGCGGCCCTCGCCCACCTTCCTTTACGAGGGCCAGGTTGAAGTCTTTAGCCAATACCACTTCTTGCTCTGCCTACCTACTACTTCTATTATGACCACCTTAATCGGGCGTACCTACCTTCCCCTTATAATTCTTCAACCTCCATACCTTCCAGTATCGATCGAGCCGGTCATATGGTAAGCAACACCCGCGGAAAGGACCGAAGGTCGGTATCCGAAGCCCCCGGGGACTCCAGCAGCCAGACCCCGGACTCGCCCAGAGAGGCCGCTACAGCCACCGTTCCCACCATGGATCCCCAGTAATTCCAGGCCTTCATGTAGGCCATGACCAGCCTGGGTAGCACCTTGGCGGCCAACCTAGGACCGTAGGGAGGGCCCCCTAGATTAAAGGATGATCGCCCTCCCTCCTACGTAGTCGGCAAGCTCAAGCTCGACGCCTCCCTCCAGGATAAGGAAGACTGGCTCCTAGCCACCGAACAAGGAAACGCAACCCGCCTAGACCGACCTCAATAGCTCCAAGTCCAGTAGGCCAGTACTTGGATAGAGCTAGAAGCGTAGCAGTAGTGGCGGGCCTACTAGAAGCAGCTCTACGAAGGGGACTTCGAGCGGATTACCTAGTAGGAGTTTAAAGAATACGTTAATGCGGACTACCTCGGTAGCAAATCCGGCGAAGTATAAGTATATAAAGAATAGCTAGTATATACTTAACGCGGCCGGTCCCCTTAGGAATTCTACCGCGAATGGTCTACGCTAGTGAGGTACCTGCCGGATATAGATATTAATACCACCTTTATAGCCCGGGACTATTGGATTAAACTTGACCGCTTTTACTATAATCGATATACCGAGGCCGTCCCTAATATTACCTCGGTAAAGGAGTACGCTAAGTAGTGTAAGCGGATTTGGCTCGCCCGGGCCTACCTAAGGAATGGTAACGATAAAGAAACGTACCGGAAAAGGCTAGGCTCCCCCACTAGCCTTAGCGAGGCCTGAAAACTATACCGTACGACGGAGGAACCGTACTCCGGACCCCGCTATAATAAAGCCCGGATTTAACGTAGGGAGCTTCGGGGCTCCCCTATATTAGACTAACCCGTTACCTACGCCCCACCCGCTATTAGGCCGAACGCCCAGGCACCGCTCCGCGCTAGGGAGCCTCCTATATACTATAACTATAGTAAAGTAGGGCATATATAACGCTAGTATACCCTCCCGCCTCGGCGCCCTACGGCCGTACTAGGCCCGGACGCCAAGGTCTAGAGAATCGAGGTAGGGGACTACGGAGACCTCGAGGACCCGTACCCGGAACCCTCTAACTCCGAAGACGACTCGGGAAACGGGAGCTAGTAGACGATAACCCCGATCGATCTACCTAGGCCATCTACGACAGGGTAAAACCAGGCCCTACCTTTACTATCCAAGGTAGTACTCGCTCGTAGCGCCGGGGACAGAAAGCCATACCTCTACCGGTAACTATTAACGCCGATACGGGGGTACAAGTCAATTATGTAGATTACCGATTCTGCCGGAAATACCGTATCCCCGTACTCCCGGAGGCCGAAGACCTCTGCCTACCGTAACTTATTAACCCCGATAGAAGCCGGATTAAGTACTACGGCCTTTTCTACCTTACCCTCTAGCTTACGGATATACGTAGATAATAGCGAGAAGTCTCCTAATTCTTCTACGGGGTCAAACGGCCGAAAGGATCCCCCCCAGTACTCTAGGGAAACCTAGGTATAGGGTCCGAAGGCGTAACTCTCTATACGGCCCTTAACGCCTTCGAATAGGGCCGTTATTTAGAGATCCTGCCGAAGGAATTAGCCCGAGACGTCCTTAACGGCGCCCCCGCCTTTATAGCTACGGTCTCCCGTATAGCTATCGGGCTAGAAGAAGACTATATTAAAGCCCTCGATGGCCCGGAAAAAGTAGTTAACCCCGAGCCGTTACCCCTAGAGCTCGTATACCGAATAACTATCTTCTTGGAATAAGTAGCTTAGGAACCTAATACCCTAGAAGGAGCGGAGTACTATATCGACCTTGAAGAAGGATCCACGCTACCGTAGGGCTATATTTACCCCCTAAGCTAGGCCTAGCTTGACGAACTCGCCGCCTATATTCGGGAAAACCTCGCTAACGGCCGTATTATAGAAAGTAGTAGCCCTACCGGAGCCCCGGTTATCTTTATCCTTAAGAAGGATAGGACCCTACGGTTATACGTTAACTACTAGGGCCTAAATAAGATTACTATTAAGAACCGGTACCCGCTACCGCTAATTAGTAACCTTATAGACCGTCTTACTAGCGCCCGGTTCTTTACTAAGCTTGACCTTAAGGATACGTACTACCGGATCCGAATCCGCCGGGCCGATTAGTGGAAAACGGCCTTTAAGACCCGGTACGGGTAATTCGAATATACGGTTATACCGTTTAGCCTTACTAATACTCTAGCCACCTTCTAAGCCTATATTAACCGGGCCCTAACCGGCCTAGTAGACGTATTCTATATCGTATACCTCGACGATATCCTTATCTACTCTAATACCCGTAAAGAGTATACCTATTACGTCCTCGAAGTACTCGACCGCCTAGAGTAGGCTCAGCTCTTCGCTAAGCGGTCTAAGTACTCCTTTTACTAGGATTAAGTCGAGTTCCTCGGCTTCCTTATTAGCTATTAAGGTATCGAGATAGACCCCCGGCGCGTAGAAGCTATTTAGGACTAGCTAATGCCCTAGTCTACTAGGGATATATAAGTCTTCCTCGGCTTCGCTAACTTCTACCGCCGGTTTATCTAGGGATACTCTAGGATTACCGCCCCTATTACCTCCCTACTAAAAGGGGGCTCCAACTACCCTTTCTATTAGCCGCCCGAGGCTTACGCCGCCTTTAAATAGCTGAAATCAGCCTTCAACTACGTAAGCTTCCTAACCTACTAGGAACTGAGCCGACGAGCCCGGGTCGAGACCGACGCTAGTAATAAGGCGATCTCCGGGATCCTCTCGTAGCTAGTTAACTCTTAGTGGCGCCCCGTAGCCTACTAGTCGAGAAAGCTCACCGATATAGAGCTCCGGTAGGCTATAGGCCAAAAGGAGCTTATCGCTATCCTCGAATCCCTCGAATACTAGGGCCACTACTTAGGCGGTACTAACTAGAGGTTCCTAGTCCTTATAGACTACGAGGCACTTAAGGGAGTAATCGTAGCTCCGGCCCGGGACCTTAAAGGCCGCCTAGCTAGATAGGTATATCGCTTATCCCCCTTCGACTTCGATATCGAATACCGCCTTAGTACTACTAACCCTATAGACCCCCTTTCGAGAAGACTAGACTATATAGTAGGAGAGATCGCCTATAGCGATATACTACCAACCTTGACGAAGAAACTACGGTTAGCTACGGAGCTACCGGTAGCCGTAAGAGCGGTAGTAGCCCGGATCGGGGCCGGAGTATAGAAGATATCGTACTCCCGAAGGTATTGTAGAGCGGTCCGACGGGTTGAATAAGCCCTTTAATATCCTCGAGTTAAAGGTATAGCTAGGGTTTCGGCTATAACGCGCTTTGCCCTCGGGGCCACCGGACGCGTAGCGTTTAATAAAGCGGAGCCCCGGGAAAGGAGCTACTAGCGGGACGAATATACCCCGAGGGAGGGGCTGGGACGCCGTACGGCTACTACGGACTCGCTAGAGTAGACGATCTCGCCGGGGCGGTTAGACTAGAGGGTCGGGGGGCAACTATAGTAAGGCGCTTAGGGTGCCGACCTACTAGTCCCTTACGCGGTTACGGTAGAGGTTTACGCCGGTGAGGCGGCTGAGGAATAGGATCCTAGGCATAGGTTCTATAGGTCGATTATCGCTCTATAGAAAGGGGATCTCGAATATAGAAACCGCCTTAAGGAAGTACTCGAGGGTTAAATAGACGTGGGTACTAGTATATAGGGCAAGCTAGGAAACTATAGCGTTAATAACGAGGGGGCACTCCGGTATAAAGGTAGGCTAGTAATCCCTACGGTCCTAGCGGTAAAAAGAGAGCTTATAAGGTTATACTACGATAACCCTAGAGCCGGGTATTTTAGTAGCTATAAGATAGTAGACCTCTTAAAGCGAAGGTTCTATTAGGAAAACCTAGATATAGAAGTACAAGCTTATACGAGATAGTACTAGGTATACTTAGGCAACCGGTAACCGAGGTATAGGCCGTACGGAAGGCTAAGCTCGTTACCACTACCTACCCAACTATTCGAAGAAATTAGCCTAGACTTTATTACTAAGCTACCCCCTTATTAGTATAAGGACCGCGTTATAAATACCGTACTCGTAGTAGTAGATTAGTTTACGAAGACCGCCCTCTTTATCCCGACTACTACTACCGTTACGGCGGCTAAGCTAGCCTAACTACTCTACGAGTATATTAAGTACCGATTTAGTACGCCTCTAGGTATAATCTCTAATAGAGATTCCCTATTAATAAGTAACTTCTAGATAGAACTCTCTAAAGCTCGCTAAATTAAGTAAAGGCTCTTAATAATATACTACCCATAAACCGATAGCTAGTTAGAACGAATATATCAGAGCCTATAGTACTATTTGAGGTACTTTACTAACGAAGAGGCCCAATAGGTACTACTCCTTACTAAGGCCGAATTTATATATAATAATAGCGTATATATAACTATTGGAGTAAGCCCGTTCGAGGCCTTATACGGCTATAACCCCCGAATAGTGGATTACGTACCCTCTATATAGCTAAAGGTATAAGGCGTATACGAACGCCTAAGTAGACTAAATACCCTAAGGGAAAAGATATACTACTACTAGTAGAAGGCCGTAGACTCGTAGAAGCGATACTACGATATAAGGCACTAGTGGATCGAGTTCGAAGTAGGAGAAACCGTGGGCCTTTCCACGTAGAATTTCCGCTTCAAAGCCGGTAGGAAGCTAGCACCGAGATTCATCCCGGTGAAGATTATAGAAAGGATCGGCATATAGGCATACCGGGTAGACCTACCAGCCAAGTACGCCAGACTGCATAATATTTTCCCCGTCTCCCTACTAGAAAAGTAGGCAGTTGCCGAGGGCCAGAGGGTACTACCACTGCCTGAGCTAGTAGAAGGAGAAGAAGAGTAGGAAGTAAAAGACATCGTGGAGCACAAGGATGAAGGAGACCGAAGAAGGTTCCTAGTCAAATGGGCGGGCTGGCCAGCCGAATACAACACCTGGGAACCAAAGGAACACCTAGCCAACGCACAAAAGGTGCTAAAGCGATATAAGAAGAAGGCAAAGCAGAGGTATAGAAAATGGAACGATTAGTCAAGTCAACGGGGACGTTGACCTACGGGGGGGGGGATAGTTATAAGGAAAAGGACCCCCGAGCATGCGGCCCCGGCCCTCGCCCACCTTCCTGTGCGAAGCCCGGGCCCAAAGCCGATGCGCGCTGTGTCATCTACGCCACCAACGCCATACGGCAGCGCCACACTCGCAGAGCCTCAAAGGCCCTGCGCAATAAAGGCCCTCAAAGGGCCCTGCGCAGCCCTCGCTGCGCAGCCCTCGAAGGCACGTACAACTAGCCGCGCCACAAGCGCCACACCGTGGCGCCACGCCCGCGGAGCCTCAACAAAGGCCCTGAGCCTACATATAGATGCGGCCCTCGCCCACCTTCCTTTGCGAGGGCCAGGTTGAAGTCTTTAGCCAATACCACTTCTTGCTCTGCCTACCTACTGCTTCTATTGTGACCACCTTGATCGGGCGTACCTGCCTTCCCCTTACACGGGCCACCTGCCGGCCACCTGCAACAGGCCCGGGCCAACTGGCCGCAGGCCCTGCCGGGCCGGCCACGACCTTGGCCAACGATCCTCTGTTGGCTTCAGACCGTTGTTCGAAGTGTTGAACAGAGCCGAGTTCCGTTCAACCGAGTCCACACAAGCCGGTATATAAGGGAACCATTTTCCCACCTTTGTATTTAGAATAACTACATCTTCATCAGTCTTCGACCAATCACAACAATCTAAATACCATTCTGCTCTACTTTTCTTGCTCTTTATTATCATCCATTTTGCCGCCCTTCACCGCCTTTCTTTCTTGCTCACGGAAGTCCCAAACCTAACTTCCGTTAAAACCTTTCCATAACTACCACTCTTCCAACTGCTTGAAATCTAATTAATGCTCTATCGATATAACCTTCTCAACACTATTAGTCCCTCAAAGGTCAGGTCCTTATTCTCCGGGAGGAGCGTTCGGAATGGTATAGCGGGTCCCTTCTTTCCGCGCTTGACGAATATAGCGGCCATATCGGTAATCTTCTGCTAGAAATCACCCTTAAGGTCCTCGAGAGTTAGATTAAACTATGCTTTAGCGATCTCCGGGAGGATAGCCTGGTTATAGACTTCTCGATTGATTTCGGCCTCGCTTATTCCCGGAACGGGGTTACGACCCGTTATCGTAGAAGCTCTTACCGATATGGTTCTTATAGTACGAGCTAAAGCCTCGTATTCGCGGACCAACCGGGAGAGAATAGTATTAGAGATCTTATACGGCTGGGCTTTGATGAAGTCATCCTGTCGGTAGGCGACCTCCTCGAGGGCCCGTTAGAGGTTCTCCTCTATAGAGTGATCCGAACCGATGGTAGACATTCCCTCGGTTATATGGGGACTTCCCCGTAGGTTTGTACCGCTTAGTACGATTCCTTCCGTACGGTCGCTAGGTTCTGGTCTCGTACAACTGGTGCGTACCCTTCTTTACGACGGTAGTGGATTTTAACGAAAACAAACAAATCTTCGGTGGGATATTCTTTAAGGCCTTCCCAGGCAATAGGTTGTGAGCTTTAGATTATCACTGCATAGTCGATTTAATGAGATAGGGCTATATCAATCATCGCTGTATTCGTAGAATCTAAAGCTAAGGAAAGAAAAAGAAAAGAAAGTTCCAAAAGGTTGCGCGGTGCGCGGAGAAGTGGGCTAGGTTTTGTGGGTCACGTGGCAGGACTTGGCACGAGCCACCAACAGCGGGGTTGCTTAGTCAGCTCGAGTCGTGTAGCGTGCGCTCGATCAGGGCCACCCAAATGTCCTTCGCACCTGCCGTGACAGGTAATGGATAATAGAGTATCGTAAAGGTAGGTAGGTGGTTAACGAAGAGTAATAATTAAAGCAGATTATAGAGAGTTATTGTATAAGGCAACGGCGAAATGTACGAGGGTAATTCGGTAAGGGCATAAGAGGGTTATCGACCACAATGGTTATTACGATTGTACTACCCTGTTTGATGCAAAGGCGTAATGTGCTGTCTTTATATAGTAAACCAAAAATGACATTGTACGGTCGGGGTAGACCTATATACCGATTTTTTCATTTGGCCGACTTGGCCCTATAGTATGCCGTATCTTCGGTAGTAGAGGCTACCCGGAGTTAGCCACCTGACCCCGAGATTGTGATTGCCCCCAGCTACTTCTGCGATCCGAATTCGGGGAACGAAGCCTTTGGACAGGCCGAAACACTGCACGATTGCACCTGCTTTGGTGTATACCTAGGTCCGGTGTGCCAAGGTGGCACATCTTCGGTTCGCCTGAATTCCTGTCGTGGCAGCCCATCAGTAACAGGGGTAGGAACGGGATCTGCACAGATCTGCCCCGACAAGCTAGATCTAACGTCGAGCGGTTCGGTTCGGTTCGGTTCGGTTCAGTCTTCTGGGGTTCTCCGTATCCGCTGCGCACCACTGCATCCCAGCTTCCATTCCGTAACGATTCTTTTTACCTTGCCTGGCCAGCTCCGCAACAAGGACGCGAGGAGAGGAGAGGGCAATTGGTGTCAACGACACACACAAGCGTTTAGGAGGAACCCCACGCAAGAAGACACCGCAAGTCTAAGCAGTCGCGATGGCCTCTTCGTCGTCGTCTTCCGCCATCCCGGCCGCGGCCAAAGCGCGCACCCTCGCGCACATGAACAAGGACCACCGCACCGACCTCGCACACATGCTGCAGCACTTCAACGGCGTGCCCGCCGCCGACGCCGAGCTGCTCGACATGGACCTGGCCTCGCTCACCGTCCGCACAGGCACTGGGGATGTCCACAATATCGCCATCGACCCGCCCCTGGCCGCCTGGGACGACCGCCGCACGCGCCTCATCGACATGACGCTCGCCGCGCGCGCGGGGCTGGGCATCGCCACCACCACTCCTGACACAGGTCACCGCCCCGTGGCCGCCGCCGCCGCCACCGTCGCCGTCGTCGTCGTAGGCAACCGCTTCCGCCCGCCGCAGACCCCCCTCGAAGTAGCCGTGTTCGGCGGCGTGACGCTGTACTTCGTGACCCTAGCCCTCGTGGTGCGCGGCGCGTTCGACGACGGCGCCGCCGGCGCCGAAACACTCCAGCACGTTCTGTTCGGCTGGGCCGGCGCCCCCGCCGCCCTGCGCTGGCTGGTCGCGGCCATCTTCGTGCCGACGGTCGCCGCGCATCTCGCCGAGGCCGTGCATCTCCACCGCTCGCGGCTGCGGAAGTTTGGGGTCCCGGCTTTGTCGCCGGCGTGGTGCGGGTGGATTACCTGTGCGCTGTTTGAGGGCATGACGACGTTTAAGCGCTTTGATCGGCTTGTTGGGGAGTTGGAGAGGAAGAGGGCTTGAGGCTGGATGGGGGTGGGGTTTTGTATTTGTATTTGTGTTGTGTTGAGAGAGGTGGGTTTTTGGGGCTGAGGTGCCTGTGTAGATGGTGCCAGGTTCATTGCCTACGGGTTGGACTGTCTGGCGGGTGGATGGGTGGTTTCATGAATTCAGCGCATGTCTAGACACGCCTGCACGTCTAGACGCGACACATAAATAAGGAATAAGGAGAGAGGTCGTCGTTTACTCCAAAAGGGCAGAAGCTGCTGCCTACCCGCGTCTTCAACCCCGACATATCAGAACGTCGAAGCAGCCTATCCATGCGTTCTATGGTGATGTATACTCTATTCCCATACTCCTTGCAATGCCCCTTAAAATGATGATGCTTGTATGTGGATCTCGCTCTGGCGGGGCGTGGTTAGCTCTCGAATTCGGCGCGGGTCTACTCAAAGGAGAGCACTCGTTGAGGGAAGCACCGCCGTCATTGACATGCTAGCTTGGGACTAAACCATCAGAAAGAGGTAGGGGGCGGTTCATGCCGCGATGCCCTGGTATGCAATTATGCATTGCATATCGATATCGAACATGATGTCCAGTCCAGCCGAGTCGGGTCCTTTGTCGGGCGTCCTCCCAGCTCTTTAGAATATAGTGCCACGGCGATGTTGAATGCACTGCTGCCCGAGAAGGGTGCCGTATGGTGATGGCGTGCTGGTATGCGATATATAGATTAAGGGGTTGGTCACGAAAAAAAAAAGCCAATACCCGGCGGAAGCACGAAGCACAAGTCCAACACGAAAGGTTCTCCGATCCGGCTGACTACAACTGGCGCATCACATGCCGGCCGCTCCGCTCCACACACCCGAACTTTGAACAGCCCGGAGGCGTCAAGGTTCGGTACAACCATGGATTTGCTACCCGATGACACGTACACTAAGAAGGCTCACGCTGTACCGTAGTGTCAAACCCAATCCGCCGGCACGAGTACAGATAGAACAAGAATGCTGCAATTGACGAAAGGGCCTTCCTTGCACACACCACCTTCCAGTCCTCACCCAAATCCACCAGAAGAAGAGCCGCTGTGCGACCGCAATGGAAACTGGACATCTGTCTCGGACATCAGCTTTCGCATCATCCATCTGTGCAACTGATACTGCTTCGGACCTCGCCATCATCATTACCTTCACATACCAGCACATTTTGGTCACCATCATCCCCATCTCCCACATACCGAAACATCTTCGACAACATCACTCTTCACCGTCATACCCTCACCATCATACCATCACCGTCACTATCATCATGTGCAGAGAAACAGTCACCGAAGTCACTGTCCAGATGGCCGCAACCAACCTCGCCGACGACGGCGAGGCCAACCCTTTCGGGGCCCTCATGCCGCCCCATGGCGCCCCCGCCCAGGACCCCAACTTCATCATGCCCCTGCCGTGGGAGGGGGCCGATGGCACGCACGTGCCCGTGCCCTCCCCCACGCTCTCGGCCTCGCGCTCGCCCTCGTCCACGCCGGTGGCGTCTTCGTCGGCGTCGGCGTGGGCCGCCGGCCATGACCATGCCCCCCCCGCCTCCCCAGCTGCTGCTCACGGCAGTTTCGTCGTCTTCGGGATAGACTCCGGCGCAAAAATCGACTTCGACGCGGACATGGACGCGCTCATTCGCCGAGGACGTGTACGGCCAGGAACTCGACATGTCCGACGAGGACCTGTAGTCGCCGCCGCCACCGCCACCGCCACCGCCACCGCCCCAGCCCCAGCCGCAGAGTGATCGGGGCCAGTCGGTGCTGCTGATCATCTTGCAAAGCATGGCGCATTGCGTCGGCCTCGGTCTGCGGCCCGCGGGGCTGCTGATCATCTTGCAAAGCATGGCGCATTGCGTCGACCTCGGTCTGCGGCCCGCGGGGCCGCACTTCAACCGGCTAGCGTACGAGATCACGACGGAGGCGGTGGAGAATCACGGTGGACGAGTCCGGGAGGTCCTCAACGTGCAGCGGAAGAAGTTCCGGCTTTGGGTGGAGCTGGGGCAGATTCCCGGCGCGACAAACTCAGACGGGATATGTAGTATGTGTATGGGTGATTGAGTGGAAGAAATAGAACGAACTGCATCAGATAGAAGGGAGAATGGGCATGGACACGGTCTGCTGGAGACATGTCCGACTGTGATTGGGGGTTGGGAAAAGGGGAGAAGTGGAAGGGGGAACAAATAAAACTAGTGGATGTGTGTGCGTGATGATGGGTATAAGTCATACCCCTTTGGTGATAGATCCAACTGGGGAAGTCACCCTTTGAGCAGACGAAAAATAAAGAAAACTAATGAATAGGTTGCTGTGTAGGAGGTATGGTGATGGACATTTGCAAGTCATGGATGGAGAATGGAGATGTGTGTGTCGTGTGTGTGTGTGTCGTGTGTGTGTGTGTGTGTGTGTGTGTGTGTGTGTGTGTGTGTGTGTGTGTGTGTGTGTGGTGTGTGTGTGTGTGGTGTGTGTGTGTATGTGTGTGTGTGTGGTGTGTGTGTGGTGTGTGTGTGTGGTGTGTGTGTGTGGTGTGTGTGGTGTGTGTGTGTGTGGTGTGTGTGTGTGTGGTGTGTGTATGGTGTGTGTGTGTGTATGGTGTGTGTATGGTGTGTGTGGTGTGTGTGTGTGTGGTGTGTGTGGTGTGTGTGGTGTGTGTGGTGTGTGTGTGGTGTGTGTGGTGTGTGTGTGGTGTGTATGGTGTGTGTGTGTGTGGTGTGTGTGTGGTGTGTGTATGGTGTGTGTGGTGTGTGTGTGTGTGGTGTGTGTGGTGTGTGTGTGTGTGGTGTGTGTGGTGTGTATGGTGTGTGTGTGTGTGGTGTGTGTGTGTGTGGTGTGTGTGTGTGTGTGGTGTGTGTATGGTGTGTGTGTGTGTGGTATATGTGTGTGGTGTGTGTGGTGTGTGTGTGTGGTGTGTGTGTGGTGTGTGTATGGTGTGTGTGGTGTGTGTGTGTGTGGTGTGTGTGGTGTGTGTGTGTGTGGTGTGTGTGGTGTGTGTGGTGTGTGTGGTGTGTGTGTGTGTGGTGTGTGTGTGGTGTGTGTATGGTGTGTGTGGTGTGTGTGTGTGTGGTGTGTGTGGTGTGTGTGTGTGTGGTGTGTGTGTGGTGTGTGGTGTGTGTGGTATGTGTGTGTGTGGTGTGTGTGGTATGTATGTGTGTGGTATGTGTATATGTGGTGTGTGTGTGTATGATGTGTGTGTGTGTATGGTATGTATATGGTGTATGTGGTGTGTGTGGTATGTGTATGTGTGGTGTGTGTAGTGTGTGTGGTATGTATGTGTGTAGTGTATATGTGTGTGGTGTATGTATGTGTGTGGTGTATATGTGGTGTATATATATGTGGTGTATGTATGTGTGTAGTGTATATGTGGTGTATGTGTGTGTGGTGTATGTATGTGTGTGGTGTATGTGTGGTGTATGTATGTGTGTGGTGTATGTGTGGTGTATGTGTGTGGTGTATGTATGTGTGTGGTGTATGTGTGGTGTATGTGTGTGTGGTGTATGTATGTGTGTGTATGGTGTGTGTGTGTGTGTGTGTATGTGTGTGTGTGCGTGCGCGTAGGCTATGCGTGAGGTGGAGGTGTGTGCACAGAAGTGCTCGTGTTATTGCCCTAGACAATGGGAAGAGAAAGAAAGATGGAAAGACGAAGAGAGATTGTTAAGATACCAGTCAGTATACGAAAGACTGCAAGAATTGCCGTGTGTATGAGAACCTGGTGATCCGGAAAAGGAAAGGGGCAGGAATTTATATATGGGCAGTTCTGCCTCCTTCATTATGGACACAGTTGATGGTTAAGCTCCACCGCCGGGTCAAGATTACTTCCACAGCTTCGGAAACGAACAGATACGAGAATCCGAAGTTTGGAAAAGCCTATGATCCCGGTGAGGGAGGGCGTCTGCATGTCCTTCACCCTTTCACCCTAACAGCCAGAGATAAGGACGCAAAAGTCTAGTCAGTGAAAAAGCAAAACGAACAGCAGTCACAAGCATAGCTCTGCAGCTTTGCACGGGTGTGTGGATCTCTGCGCCAGTTGAGACAGCCAGTACAGGCACGCCGAACTCATCTTGTCCACCGGTGGGTTGTCCGTTCCATGGGCTTTTAGAAGCTCTGCTAAGTGTAGTACTGTCAATATCTGACCAAGGGGCTTTGTTGACTTGGAATTGCTCTACGGGATAGCCGTGTAAACCCAAGACGTCGCTCGTTCTGGCACCTCCCGACCGTTTCCACCCAAGTACCTGTCGTTCAGACCAAAAACAAGCTGTGTTTGATTTGTACTAGGCACCAAGACTTTCTACCGAAGCAGGCTTTCTGCCACGAGTCTAAATTTTGTTTCTGTTTCTGTTGCTGTCACTGTTCTGGCGTCCTGCGGGATGCCCTTTCACGACCTAGACATGAAGTGTCGCCTGGGCCCGTCGTGAGTGTCTATCGTGCCATGATTGGTTGCCCGTGGCTTAAGGTAAGAAATATTGGAGATTTTCCACAGAATGTTTCAAGAAGTCAAGGTTTTTTCGTGGTTGAGGTGTGACTCAGGTCGAGAAAGCTAAATCCCGGCTCCATTTTGGAAAAAAGGCTGACCGTTTTGACGTTCCCACGACCCAACGGTTCAGCGGTGGAGGCTAAATCTCAACGAACCTTGTGCACTTGTAGGTCGTTAGAACTACATACGAGAGTTGACCCAACCGGGAATAAACTGTTGCTGCCACCTCTCGGCTTCACGAGAGCTTCATAAACGGAGACCCGGAAGGAGTCAGAGGCCGGGAAGTCCGAAAAAATGCTTTTTGAGGAAAATATGGGACCGAGAAGTTCAAAACGAAAAAATAAGAGTCGAGTTGGAAGCGGAAAGAGCGGCCGACAGCACGGAATACAAAGCACGGGGCAGTCACAGGCCAAGCCAAACTTGCCCGTGACTGTGGGCTCCGAGATGCCTTCTACAAGGGAAAGTTCAATAAGGCCACCTAAGGTAGGTACCTTGAGGTGAGCGAGACAGGACACTGTTCGTCACATGACTCAGAATCGAAAAAATCATACAGCCTTACTCTTTTTCCCTCTTACACTATCGTTTTCGGACGAGAAAGGCCCTGAACGAAGCGTCAGTCATAGAACGTGGTGTAAAGTGGCCTAGGTACGGTGATAGGTAGGGAAGTCGCTGCTTGGTCTTGAGCCCTGATAGCAAGACATTGTCCAAGATGATGATGCCTCCCCTTTATGATTAGCTCGATTTTCTAGCCAGCCGTAGCATTCAGTTTGTATGTCCTGATGAAAAGACCTCGCTCTGATGAGGCATGGGGTTGTGACTGGCTGTGGCTACCCTACTTGATTTCTAGGGTTCTTACGAACAAGCTGGGCCATTTCTCGTGATATCAAACCGATATACTACTTATCTACGGATACCTTGGGATTTTCTGCTGCCTGGATTCAGCATACCAATACCACTTTAGATCTTTGGGAAGCCAGTCGAGATAAATTGGGGGGATCCAGTGCTTAGGCAGCGCCTAAAACACTTCAGAATCCCATATTAGTCGCCAACAAACCAGCAGACAGAAACACATAACAATAATGGCGGCTTGATTGAGTATTGCTTCGGGCAAAATGCATTATGCTGAAGGCTGACACCACTCTTCCTCCCTACCTGCCGATAGCAAATCGGACCTGTCACAGCGTTGCCCGGGTTCCCCAGACCGACCAAGACAAGCAGACAATTGAATTTCGTCCGCCAACCAGAAAGCGACAAGAGCAGTGAGCTCCCAGCCTCGAACATCACAAATTTGTGGCCAATAAACAAACCGCCGTTGCTGAAAGGCCATTTCTGGCTTCGATCGCGCGATGGAGACTGGGCTCGTCTGTCAATCACAACATTGACGTCTCGATAGACAACAGATACAAAATTCTGACACGTTTTTGCGGGGGAGAAACCGTTTCACCTTTATCTGGTCTCAACTCTCAAGACCCTTGATCCCATTCTCAAGTACTTCCGTACCTTACCTTACCCATGCCCCACCCACCCACTCACCCCGCCAAAAGCTGACAGCAAAGGAAAAAAGTACGGAGTACGTGCATTGTCTAAAAATAAAATTTCAACATGGAGCCAAGGGACCCAACAAGGGCGAGGCCGAAGAAGCCCAAGAAGAAGCAAGAGAACCCCATCGCCGTCGCCGTGTCGGTATGGCTGGACGGCCTCCCCGGCCCGCTAGCCGAGCTAGTCGCCGGCGGCTTGCCGTCCCAAACCACACCGTCTGACGCAGAGAGGTTGAGCCACGACGCCGCCATCAGAAAGCAGCTGCTCGACGGCGCCCCGAGGCGATGGGTCGTGTACGAGCCCATGGTGCTGCTGCCGAGCGGCAGCTTCGCCGCGGCGCCGTGGCCCGCCCTGCTTTCCCTCTCCCTCCAGCAGCAACAAAATCCTGGCGCGGGCTCGCCGCTGTCTCTGGCGCCGCTCTGGGCGGGCATCCTGCGCGGGGTGTCGCGGAAGTCGTCGCACGCGCCGCTGACGCACCTGGCCGTCAACGAGGGGATCCCGCTGATGCGCGCGCCTGCTTTGCATGGACAGCAGGAACAGCAGCAGCAAGAAAACCTGCTGCGCACGCCGAGCGGGCTGCGCATGCTGCACGGCGACTTTGGGCCGGCCCACCACGACGACAATAGCCCGGACTTCGCGGCCGCGTTCTGGGTGGCGACCAAGCAGAACGGCGTCGTGCAGACGTGGGCGCCGCGGTGGACCATGTTCAGCCGGGGCAACGTCAAGGAGAAGGCGCGCGTGCTGGGGTTTCCTTCTCGCAGTGCGGACCATGCCAGAAGCGACAAGAGGAAGGATGACTGGCCCGCCACCGCCGTCGACCTCTACGCCGGCATCGGCTACTTTGTGTTCTCGTACGCGCGCCTGGGCCTGCGCGTGCTCTGCTGGGAGCTGAACCCGTGGAGCGTCGAGGGTCTGCGGCGCGGCGCCGTGGCGAACGGCTGGGGCGTGCGCGTGGTGCGGCCGTCACTCTCACTCTCAAAACCCAACGGGCATGACGACGACGATGAGGCAGTAGCAGCAGCGGTGGCAGCAGGAGGCAAGCAGATCGTCGTGTTCCTCGAGGACAACGCGCGGGCGGCGCGGCGCGTGGCGGCGCTCCGGGCCCTCGATGACACGCACGTGCTGCACGTCAACGGCGGGCTGCTGCCGTCGAGCGACAAAGTGTGGCGCGATGCGTGGTCCATCGTCGCCCGGAACCCACGAGGACGGGAAGAGGGATGGCTGCACCTGCACGAGAACGTCGGGGTCGCGCAGATCGAGCAGCGCCGCGCAGAGATGGAGCAGACATTTTCGGAGTGGTGCAGCGCCGACGAGGAAGCTACCCCTGACGACGACGACGACGACGACGACGACGACGACGACGACGACGACGACGACGACGACGACGACAGAAGCAACGGCAGCGGAAAAGCCAGCGCGGCCGTGGAGCATGTCGAATTGGTCAAGACGTTTGCGCCAGACGTTTGGCACTGCGTCTTTGACGTGTATATTACAAGGTCTACAACAATAATAACAAGTACAACTGCTGCTGCTGCTGCTGCTGCCCCTAGTAGCAGCAGTGCTTAATACTCATTTTAAACAAGAAAGCGAGCAAGACGTCTATCGGCGATCGTCGTAGTCGTGCGGGTCGTTATACATACACATGGCCTGGCCGGCGTCTTCTTGGTCGTCGTCGTAATTAGTGGCGGTAGAACCGCCCGCGAGAGGAATCCGCCTCGCCCAGCGGAGCTGCTTCACCACCGTCTTCGCATCATCCCCACTGCCGCCGCTGCCGCCGCCGCCCATCTAGTCGCGCCGGAACTTGGCGGGGATGTTCTCCTCGACGATGGCGCGCTTGTTGAGGTCGTCTAACCGGTCCTGCTCCGCCTCCATCTCCTCGTGCTTCTTGAAGTGTGCAATGTCTTCGGGGTGCGTGAGGTCCTCGAGCTTGGTGTTGTCGTCGTGGTACCTTTTTGTTCCCGGCGTCTCACGATTAGCCAAGAGCTTCTGTCTGCATTACGTAGGCATGTACGACGCATAGATACGATACCTAGGTAGGTAAATAAAAAATATGAAAAGGGGGAACACTCACTTCTCCCAATGATGAATCTCGTACTCGTACTCGTCGTCGCCGTGGTGCCCCGGGCCGGTGCCCATGTCAGGTAGCGTCTTGCCGCGGCCGTCGACGAACTCGACGAACTCGTCGCGGCTGACCACACCGTCGCCGTTGGCGTCGAGTAGCGTTAGCACCTCGCGCGCGATCTCGTCGCGCCGCTCCGTTGTTATGTGCGCGTTGGACTCGTCCATTAGCCCGTACGTCCGCAGGATCTCGGGCGCCTCCCAGCTGCCGTCGCCGTCAAAGTCGTGCAGCGCGAAGAAGGACGCCGCGTCGAAGTCGGTCGCATGGTGTTCTTCTGTTTTATCCGCGGCAGACATGGCGTCAGCGATCTGATGATGACGACGATCATGATGATGATGATCCATCAGGCTTGCGGTGTGGCTTACCGGCCATGTGTTTCTGCATCCACGTGGCGTGCTCGTCGACAATCGGCTGCTGCGACCCGCTGCCGTGGTCGCCGTGGGCCAGCACACAGCGCCCGGCTGCGAGGAGCACGAGGCTGCTGAGGAGTAGCTGCATCCTTGGCGTGTTTTGTCCCCAGATTCTTCTTCCTGTCTGTTCCCCGCCGGTACAGTACCCGAGTACGCGCTATCAGGGTGTGTGGGGCGTGTGTGTGGTGGTAGAAGGCGGAAAGGCGTTTTGAGTTGTGATGTCAATCGGAGCTTATTTTTTTTCTTACCCTTCTGTCGAGGTGTGGTAATTGGTTCCCCCGTCGGATGCAACGCCGCTCGGAGATCGGGATCGGACGAAACGGGAGCCCCCAATTACAGCAGCCTGTCTGCAACTAAGACCGTCCAATCGCGCTGACTAGGAGTCTTGCTGCGTAGAAGATGGGTTGGGTGACATCAGTTGGGAAAATTGGACGATAGAAACAGCTGGCCGATGTCGTCCCTTTGTCACTCGTGGGTGTCGTTGCTCGTTGAAAGTGCCCAGACTTGAGGTTCGCAAAGTGGCCACGACGTAATGGGGAACCCCGCCAGCGGCACTTTCCTTGCAGGGATCCCATAGCAAGGATTCCAGGGTAAAACCTGACCACAGGGCTCTCAACTCTCAACTCTCTCGAGTCTTCGACCGGCAGTCATAGGCTGCTTTAGTTTGTTGACTTCCGTCACTTGCAACATCGAGAACACTCGGCTTGGGTATAGAATGGAAGGAGCAATCGTCAAACACGATAGGCTGACTCGAGCTTGTTCAATGAAGCTTTCCTCAATTGAGCAAAAGCTGCCGCCTAGTGGCCACGGGCACTGCGTGTGAATGGGCCATGGTCGGCACTAGCCAACTACCGTGTGCACACTACGATCGTCGGGACATTGCATTTTGGTGGTCCGCAACAATACAGACATCAGCGTCACCACGAGCGCTTGTCGTGGCGGCTTGCGACCAGGTCTTGGTGGGCGGCCTACCAATCACAGCCCGCCCCGCGCTCTTGATTCAGATCCCTCGGCATGTGGCAGACCAGCACGGCCCCATCAGCGACTCGGCGCCGCGTCGACATTTTGTTTGCTGCGAGCCGCCATGACACCTAGACAAGAGGGAAAGTATGACCACGTCGTTTCCTCCTTCCCTTGTTCCCGTCAAACCTCCGGGCCTCCAGCTTAAGACTTTTAAGTTTCCCTGGCTGTGTGCCACGCCACGGAAGGAGCAATTCACTCCCTCCACATCCATACCTACTCCATATTAGTGGTGAACTTCCAGGCGTCTTGTACCTGACCACTCCCGTCATTCCTCTTGCCTTCCAGTCTTCCATGTCATTCACCGCTCCCGTCCGCCCCCAATGTAAACCGGTAACACGACTGTTCTCTCCTTCAGCCGCTGCGCCTGCACGCTGCTCGGATCTGCGAGCCGAGCCCGTCATCTGCACCGGGCAATTTATCCAAGATTTGCCATCCTCTGGGCCAAAGGACTGACAAACAATCAAGACACGAACGCCTCTCCGCTCACCGAATTGTTCCAGAAGGGGTTGCGCCCTGGAAGCGAGCGAAGCGAGCCAACCTAGCGAGTCAGCCCATCGTGGGCCGTGGTTGGCGATGCCATGCCATGCCATGCCATCCATGGCTGCCGTCGCATTGAGGTAGCCGCACAACACACACGAGGCAGAGACGCGAGCCGCGCCGCACGCTTCTAGCCGCGCCGCCGCCCATTTGAGCCGGAATCCTCGAGACCACGGTAGTATGCTTTATTATGCCATTGCAGTCTTCTTCCTGCTGCTGCTACTGCTGCACTTGATATACATATGTTGGCGGCTGCTGCTGTTGCCGCTGCACTCACTGCTGAGCTGCATTCGTCTTGCATCTCCCTCTCGCCTTCTCCCTTTCATCCTCTCTCCCGTGCGTCTTTTTTACACTCACTTGCTTCTCCATCTCCTCCGCCGGCCGGCAGTCCCAAGGGTCAAAGCACGCCCAGGCGCAGCAAGACTCCATCTGCGCCAAAATCTCTCACGGCACAGTCAAGACTAAATATAGTGCCGCGTGCAGCAAGGAGGGGACGGCGGACCTGGAGATGCCGCTGCTCGACATGTCTTACACCGAATTACCCCACTACACGTGTGCCAGAGATGCTTTTATCTCACCTACCTCACCTCGGCTTTTCTGACCACATTTCTTTACTAGTCTCTCTAGTCTCGCTCCTTTTAACCCTACTTCATTGCCACTCCTCTCCTTTTTTTGTTTCTTTTTTCTGCCTGAAAAGGTGAATCCCAACTGGCGGCGTTGTGCAGTTGCATAGTCGCCTATCACCCCCTCCTCTTTCAGGAATGGCCGCTCTCGACATACGGCGTATCTAGCCAAAATGATGCCTGTTGGGGATGGGCACGAGAGTCAGAGGAATGGGATGGGAAGCAACAACTACTATGCAGTGGCCGTCCCTCTTGTGCAACCACATCCTGCCGGTTTTACGTACAACCGACACAGCACTGTCCAACGAGACATCTGCTGCCAACGCAGGTCTCTTGTCCTCTCGGTGTGCTGGGGTTGGCCAGTTCGCCCCTGACCATCATATTTCCTGTTATCCCCCGCCTTGTACACCGTTACACCTCATCAAACCCATTCACTTCGGTCTTGTCTACCCCTCAGCCGTTCCCGCGGTGGGGCGGCGTTGGCGGCGGCGACGTGAGACAAACAGAGCGGCCGCGAGGCAAAGCAACCCAAAATGGCCGCCATATGCCCAACTCTATCTGCGGGCCGACGGCATGTCCGAGGCGTTGAGCTACAATCCTCCGCGCCCCTCCTTTCCCCCTTTTAGTTGGCCAACACAACAACTATCCTCCCAGGCGAGATCCAAAACTCGCCGAGCTTGTTCCCCGTCGTCGTCGTCGTTGTGTCGTATCCAACATCTCCCCATCACTCGGCTCTCGCTTAGACGGCGTTGCAAACCACCAAGAGTTGTCGACGAGACAGCATTGCCCATCGTCGACCGTCTCAGGAACTCGCATTGCGTCCAGCTCGACTCAAGCCGACATGTTGATCCATCGGCCTTTGCCTCCTCCCCGTGGACGGACGAGTCGTCGACGAGACAATTGTGCCGCCATCCTGGGCTTTCCTTTTGACCACCAGCATTGGGCCGGCCAGGCTCGAGCAGGCAAGCGGCTCAAGCAAGGCGACACGACTTCGAGTCATCTTGTGCCGCCTGATCTCGCCATGCCGATCAGGTCTCTGGGCGGCTCCCATGCGAGATATAACCGGCTACTCTCCCGCAGTAACCGCAAATAGAGTCAAGCCGAAGCCGCCCTTCCTGGCCGGGAGTAAGCCATCAGTGACGGCAATCCATGCCAGAAGAATACATGGAGCACCATCCATCATGGCAGAACAGAACGAGAGAAACAATCGGTAATGTAAGTGAAATAGCTTTTGATGAATGACTAGCTTAAGACTAAGACTAGGGTACTAGGTACTAAGCCAACCGACCAACCAACCGAAGACGATGATATTCGCGGGGGGTGATGTGAATAAAGAAAACTACAAGTACAAAAAGGTTTGGACAGAAAAAGAACATAGCATCGCCTCCCCTTATCTCCCCATTTCTGGCACATGATCCCTCCAACCACATGCCCACATATATATATATATGATGGGAGAAGGGAAAGCGGAGCAAGGAGTCCCTTGTTTCCACTGCCCAGGCTTCCCTCTCCCTCGATTCCCTCCCGCTTTCTGTTATTAGTACACAGGATGTAGGGGATGTACCTCTCCCCCGACCCTTATTTTGCCTCTCCAATTGTCGTCGCCGTTCCTCCCTCTCATCCGCGTGTTTCTCAGGTACATACCATACACCACCACGCTCATTACCATTTGTTGTGAAGAAGGGCACAGAAAAACAAAGAATCCATTGCATCCTTTCCCCGGCGATGAAGAGAAACAAAAACAAAACAAAGTGGGCTTCCCATGACAACCTCTCGAGCGATGAACCAAACAAGGCGGCCGTTCAAATCAGGACATTCGTAATCCAGTTCCCGGTTCCCGTTCATTTCGTTGCCCGCAACCCCTTAGCCCTCCCATATTGCGTGGCTGTTTTTCCTCCCCTCTGGTCATCCCATCCCAAGACACCCTGATTATTTCCAACAGCCTATCCATCCATAATAGACACAGACACAGACACACACACATATACATGTCGTTTCCCTTTCGGCGCCGGTGTGGTATATGATGCTTTCCCTCTCCATTCGATGCGGTTAATGTGTTGGCCGTTGGTCGTTTTTTTCGTCATCGTCATCCTCAACATCTCGCGCTCAAGAAACCGCTGCCCCCATATCGAAAGTGGGTATGCAACCGACCGGGTGGAAGAAAATGAGTAAACGGCCGCCGAACGCGCCTCCGCCTTTTTTGCCAATAATGATTAATACGGGGGGAAAAAACCATCAATCGGGGTAGCCGCCAACTCTCGATGAAAGCAGGGCGAAAAAGAAAAACGCCAAAAATGGTGGAAACGATCAGGAGATAAAAAACAAAAGTCAAGTCCCAAGAGACATGGGTACCGAGACTCGCAGGGAATAATGGTTTTTGAAGAGCAGACGCAAGCACGGCCCAAACACCAGAGAGTTTGAAGCTTGGATGATGTCGCCAATTGAAGTCGACTCGTCGATCAAGGGAAGGGTTCGGCGGAGGAGAGAGAGAGACCACGACTGGTTCTGTGGGGCCTAATTGGGGATCTCTGCTCTGCAACCACGTTTCCCCAACCAACCCGTCGACGACAGCGGCCAACAATGCCGGTACTCAAACGATGAAATAAACGACAAGAAACAGAAACTGTTGGTACACAGGCGAGGCCTGAAGGGGGTATTTATGATGACTGGTGGCAATAGGAAAGACAATCACGCGGTAGAGCAAGTGGAAGAGCTACGAGCTACTCCTTCACATGTTCTCGATTCGAGCGCTGGGGAGGACCATAGCAGGGTCTTCAAACTCCAGCTTTGGCGCCCACGGGTCGTACGAGGGATACGCCGATATTTGGTTGATGGCCGTCACTTCGACAGGTGGCTGGTATGCGACGCCATTGTACCACTGCTGTTCTTCGGCTTGCGCGTGCTGCGCTTGGTACTGCTCTGGCGCCGGCTGCTGCTGCGAGGTGGGCTGCTGGGGAGGTGGCTGTGCCATGGCCTGGGGTTGCGGAGCCATCTGGCCTTGATACGCGACCATCTGCGGAGTTTGTTGCTCGACCGGGCTGGCGGCGTGCAACGCATATGTTGCTGCCTGTGCCGTCGGTGCGTGCGTGTAGAAGCCGTCTTGAGTGGACGGACTTCGCCCAGACGCCGCCGAGAAGCTACTGGGGCTGCTCTGGATGCTACCGTTCAGGACTTGAGCTGACGGGAATGGGGGCATTTCCAGTCCGAGCCGCTCAACGCCTTGTCGTGGAATTTGCTGGTATTGAGGGTGCATTGGTGCAGCTCCGGGATGCGCGTTGGGGTTCATGGTTGCCACGCCGGGGTTGTTCTGCTCCGTCACGAAGTACGTGTGCTGCGGCAGACTGGCTGTCCGCTGGAGCATGGGCACACCGGGGTGCTGTTGCTGTTGGTGGTGTTGCTGGGGCTGCTCGTGCGGATGCATGGGAGCTTGGGCGTGCGGGTGTCCATGATACTCGTGTGCGGCGCTTGACGAAATGCTGTGCCTGTGGCCGTACTGCTGCTGCAAGTTGTAGCCGTTCATGTGCTGGCCAAAGTCGGCGAAGGATGCGGCGCGGTGGAGCTGGTGGCCGTGGCCGTGGTGGCCCATCATGGCCACGTTGTGTGGTGGCCATGGCATGCTGTGGCTCTTCGGTGTTGACGGCGAGTCCTCGCTCCCGGTTTCTGACATGGAGTCGTCGATTTCGGACGAGTGGATGCCGCGCTGGTGGGACCGTCTTTGGTGCTTCACCATTGTTGTTTTCCTGCAAAAGCTGTCGCGTGGGGTCGATTGGTTAGTGCCAGATCTCGAGACGTGGGTACTGGGGCATTCAGAGGCCTACCTCTTCAAGCAGCCATCATGAGCGCATTTATATGGCCGCTTGCCCGTGTGGATCCGACGATGTCTCGCCAGACTTGAAGACTGCGCTGAAGTCAGTACAGGCTATCTGGGGGCGTCAAAGGCCATTGGCCCGAAGGAGGAAAGATACGGACATCTGAGAAACGCTTTCCGCATCCCATATGTTGGCATTGGTGCGGTTTCTCGCCAGTGTGTGTCCGGATGTGGACCGTCAGAGCACTCCTCTGGATGAAGCTCTTTCCACATCCTGAAGTTGGGCACGCGTACGGGCGTTCGTTGGTGTGTATCCGGTAGTGTCTTTGCAAGTCTGACTTGCGGTTGAAGCTCTAGACACCTCAGTGTTAGTGACTTGTGGGTCTTCTGCCTTGGCCGCTCTGGATGACCAGATGCCATGGGCCAGATAGGCATGCCGTCGACGACGACATGACGGGCTGGGCTCGAAGCAAACGTACTTTACCACACGCCGTCCAGTCGCACTGGAAAGGACGCGTCGTGGGTTCGTTCTCGACCAGCTCCATGAGTTCCATTTCTCCTTGTGTTTTGGTTTCGTGGTGTTTTGATGTTCCTGACTGGGTGATCGTTGCGGGACGGGTCGCGGACGTTGGACGTGCACGATGAGCGTACTTATAAGACGTCTTTCGTGGAGACCCCTGCTCTTAAGACGTGGGAACTGACAGGCTACCGTCGACCTGTGGCGAAGCGTCGACCGGCACGACCGGGGTAGGGATGCAAGTGGTATGGGTGGGTTCGGATTGGGTATGTCCCCCTGGCCCGGAATGGCGAGCAAGCGTGATCTCCTTCAATGCAACCGGACTATGCAGGAATTCCGCGACAAGTTTTATACAGGGGACGAGGAGAACTGGCGCTCTACACGCGATGATCAGGTGAGAGAGCCGCGATGGGGATAGCTGGACGAATGGGCGTCCAGCGCAAGGCGGGTATGCTGGCGAAGGAAGAAGGGAGCGAGAGAGTGTGAGAGAAGACGATGCTCTAAAGGTGGCACGGCGCACACAGCAGAGCGTAGAGCACGGATAATAGGAGGAGCGAGCAATGAGGGCGAGCGGTCCTCGACAAAGGATATTGGAGCTTGAGGGTCGGTCGTCAGCAACGACAACAAAAGACAATGGGCCAAAACGAGCAATAACAACGACGACACGAATCACGCCAACGACATAATCAGCATAAGGGAAGATGTTGAAGGCTGGTTGGGATGACGGTCGAAGCCAAATTGAAACGGGGGCGGACGGTGACGAACGGGGAGGAAGGCTGCTCTTAAGAGAGTTCAGTAGCTTGGCTAGCCACAGATACAGGAAAAGCTTGGTGCACGAGCACCAGGAAGGTCTCCGCTCCAAGTGGTGAGAATGGACGGGTGAAGAGACGGTAGTGTAGTAGCTCGCCCAAAGTCTGGGGCTAGCTAGGGCCACACGTTGGAGTCTAGGACGAGATGGGGCACGCACGCACAGAGAGAGAGAGCAGAGAGAGTGGAGTGCAGTGTAAAGACTAAGGGGCTTGGAAAGTATCTCGGTACCTTTTGACGGGTCCTTAGCTCGCTGGGCGGTGCAAGTAAGGCAGAGCTAATCTGGTGGGCTGGCCGTTCTTGTCGTTTCGAAGTCAAAGTGTCGTGGGCCGGCATGCGTTAAGTTTCCGAAACTAGCACATAATGGGGAAGAGGGGGTATGAGGGGGAGGGGAGAGCGGAGCCACTCTCAGGAACACGCTATGCGGATCGTCGAGGCAGAGAGGGCTTCTGGGCCTGCCGGTGCCTGGATGCAGGTTCGTTGCAGGTGCAGATTTCTGGTCCTTTACCTAACAGGTATGTGGCCGACTGCCGAGCGTGGTGGCCAGGGGTGTGTGTGGTGGTGGTGGACTGCAAAGTTGCGTCCGCTGGCTGCCCGCAATGATGGGATGTAGGTGCTGAAAAGGATGTGCCTTTATCTCTCTCTCTCTCTCTTGTCAAAGTTGCTACTACTTTCTTTCGTCGTCCTCGCTCAACCTGACTCGGCAAGCAAGCGCACAGTCCCTCTCAAAGTCTCCAAAGGCGATGGGTAGAAAGAGAGGCGAATTTGAAAAAGAAAGGAAGAAGCTGATGGAGGGGAGAACAGCTGGACCGGAAACCGGAGAGTCCTTATGAGACGGCCGGTTTTGCCGTGGGAAATTCAAGTCTTTGCTTTTCTTATTTTATTTTTGCAGCTCGTCAGTCGTCGTGGGTTTTGCTGGCGGGTCTCCAAAACTCCGAGATCGACCGAGACAGTGAGATAAGCAGACAGACACGCGACAAGTGTCGTCAACCCTGGTAGTCCGTTGCGTAGGGCTAGAGCTGTGAGAGGCAACAGGTGGCGGAAACTCAACACGGGGTGACGTTTGTGTTTGTTGACGTTTGTCGGGATCACCTTTTTGACCTCGGACGTCTCTGTTTCTCTGTCTCTTCAGGAATAGAAACGAGATGCCCAGGCAATGCGATGCAGGAACAGGGTCCGAATATGGTGGAAGGGGTTCGGGTTGGGAGGGGTGGCCTCGTGGGTTATGTATACGCACGCACAGAGGAGAGATCTGGACCGTGACCAGAGTCGGCGGTATTGATGCCGGCAGCGGACGAGATGGGATCCAACGAGGGTTGCGGGCTATCGTGGGCGTATTGAGATATGGCGGTGGCGCTGGATGAGGCTATATGATCAGGGACTCTATACCTCGGGGGTCGGCTGCCCTCTCAGAGGCCAGTGGCCGGGTGTGGGGAGAGAGGGGGGGGATGTGTGTGGTGGAGGTGGAGGGTAGGGTACTCGGTACAGAGAGAGAGGGTGGTGATGGATGGGGTTCAACAAGACGGCACAAAGTGCCTGGGCGCACACCTGAGGTTGCTGCGGGTGCGTGTATCCCAGGAACAGTGCTGCAACCTCGAGTCCCTTTTTTTTTTTGTCTCGCTGACTTGGCCTGGCCTGTCTGTCCCTCGTTGCCCCGGCGTGCAGGTCTGGGTTGGGGTGCGTCTCTGGTGGAGTGGGATGCTCGAGCGCTGCTGCTACTACTGCTGCTGCTGCATCTACTCAGGACTAAGGTAAGGTAGGTAAGCCCCCCTCCCCCGATACTATACTGCTACACAAACCGATGATGAGATCAAGGCGGGCTGGTCGGGCCCCTGTGGACGCGGCGATCTCCTTCGGCCCAAGACGGACGCAGATGGGTGTCCTCGTCGAAACTGAAAGGGAATAGCTCCTCGATTCGATGTTGCCATAAAAACTCTCCGAGTAAGTCGGACGGCCCAAAATGTGACTGATGAGCTATCTTGTCGCAAGGGAAAACGCCCAAGCATACGGGCAGGAGACGGCTTCGATATTCCTCCCCCCTTTGCTTGGCAGCTATGGCGTTGCGTCTACTTCCTAGATAGGTATCTGTATGTTTTGTCAGGATGGAGCCGTGACTGACAGGACGTAGCGTTGGTGGGCGGGCGGGCGGTTGACGGTTGAGGTGAACGGTTGACGGCAGAGGCTCCACGGCGCACGCTTGTTGCTGCAGCAGAGCGTTTCTAGAGTAACTAAGTTAAGTTACCTAGTCCTGGAAGTCCAGATGTGATGCGGCCGAATACTGTGTATACGCATACAGTGCAGATGAAAGCCGAGGGAGGGTGCGTGTGTGCCCAGGGAAGGGAAGGAAGCATGAGAGTGGGATTGAGCTTTTGCTGGGGCCGGGCTGTCAACAACGGGGAAGCAGCAGTGGAGGATCGGCAGAGGGCAAGAAAGAGAAGCTCAAGTGGCCCGGGAAGTCCGCAGCATGGTGGTATGTACTGCGTAGTTGTACCTATATAAGGTAAGGTAGGGAAGGTGAGGGCGAGGGCGAGGGTGAGGGTGAGGATGAGGGAGGATGCGATAGATACCTACTGTCCTCAGGCCGGCTGTCCTGTGCGTGCTGCGTGCTGCTGGGTGGTCTCCGAGTACGATAGATAGCGTGCGTAGGTAGGCAGTGTAGGGGGGTAACAACCTAAGCTGCCTAGGTTGGCTAGGGTGTGAACGAACGTGTAGGGACGGACGGGGACGGGGACGGGGACGGGGCCAGCGACGACGCGATCGAGGTGCCACAGCTCTGAGCTCCCTACCTAACCTTGCCGAAGCTGCCAGTGGAGGGGAGTGGGCCGTAGTCCGCCGACCACGATACATGACGAGAGGACGGAATGGTAGCCAGAACCAGAACAAGCCCTCCATCCAGCCCAGGGTAGGGGTAGCGGGCTGCCAGCTTCACGGGCCCCGGCCCATCGAGCTGTCTCCTCCTCCTCGGTCCCTGCCAAATGCAATTCAGCAGGAACAACCAAGCCTGGGCTGGCTCCGGCAGCCCTCTGGTTCTGGTTCTAGTTGTCTATCTGTCTGTCTGGGTGGTGGGAATCCCGTGGCCCCAAACTCTAGCTTTTGCTTTTTCCCCTTGCGCTTTCCTCAAAGAGGCAAGTCACCGCCGCCACCTGCGCCCCAAAGGGGAATAGGAAAAGCGCCCGAAACCAAAGAAATTGCCTGTTAAGTCAACAGGAGTCCAGGACTACCTTAAGCTGCAGCACCACCACCAGCAGAACCGACGGGGAGGAAGCATGGGGCCTGGCAAGACGCCGGATCTGCCTATTCCTATCCATTGTATTGTATATTCAATACGGGCTGCAATCCAGAGGGGAGTTGTCGTCGGGTACGCAGTATGTACTGTACATACCTTGCCTACCTTGGGTACTCTACTTCTTGCATCAGTCAGTTCCGTGTAATTGTGTATGTACACTCCCTCCAGGTCTTACTCCGTCCCTGTCCATCTCCTTCTCTCTGCCTCTGCTTGCTCTCTCTCGAACTCGGCTTCACACCTCGTCCCTGCTAGCGCCAAATGGCCGAGTGAGTGAGTGCTGGACCTTTTCGCATCGCGGGGCACTTTGCCCTTCCTGTAGCGAGCGAGCGAGCCAGACTGGAGCGGGAATCGAGCCCTTTTCTGCCCCTCCACTCCGGGAATTGGGCTTGAATGTATACGGATGAATTGGGCAGAGAGAGACGGGACGACGGACGGCCTGGCCTGGCCACCGCCCGTATCGAGGTCAACTAAGGTACCCGAGGCAATAGTTGCGTGTCTGAGAATTGGAGATGGCCAGAAAGAGACAGACAAGAGACCGCCAGCGGAGACGACATAGAAAGTGAGGGGACGGAACCCCTCCGCAAGGCTCCAATTGACCAGTGACAAGTGACTGTCCGCAGCGTAGTGCAGCCAGCAGCTGCGACCGACCAGTGGGCCGCCGGAGCAAAAGCTTCTGTCTCTCTCTCACTCTGTCGCCCTTTCCTTTAACAGGAAGCAGCAGCAGCAGCAGCAGCAGCAGCAACATCAGCAGCGGCAACGCGCACTGCGGCAGGCGGGAAGGAGCAAGAGACAGACAGCAGGACCACCTACTATGTACACACGGCTCACCTCCGCTGCCCATTGGAGAATTGGCGCAGCCTGGGGGGGAGCTTCTTGTTCTCTGTTCTGCAGCCAGTCGGGTGGAGTCCTTGAAAGTTTGGTACGTGCATCCCATTCGCTGCAGCGCTAGCGGCACGGGCATTTCTAGCACTTGCCCAAACCAGCTTTCTTTCTGTACCCATGTACCGCAAGTATCTCGCCTGGGGACAGGCGTACCCTTTCTCCAGGCGGGGACCCTGAACATCCAGCAGCGCGCCCGCAAAAGCGCAGGAGTGCGAAAAGAAAGCTGGGGCACGGCACAGCAACGGAACCCGGCCGGCTCCCAAAGGTACTTGGGGGTACTTTTGGCCGAGGGGCCCTGGAAAGGTGGGGCCCACGGCCTTGCAGAACTGCACCTGCAAGGTTGAACGTTCCCCGCGAAAGGAGTGGAAGCGAGGTACCTGAGTGGTACGACCAAAGCTTGCCCCCTGTCCGCCAAGCCCCAAATGAACATTTTGAGAGTCGCTGCAGCGGTCGAGAAGAAGGATGTATTTTTTTTCCTCTCGGGGAGGAGGGGTTGGAAAAGGGAACGCGGAAAAGTAAAAGGAAAATTGATGCTTTTTCGTCTGTCCTTTCCCCCCCCTCCCTGCTCAGAATAAGTGTGCAGATGTCAAAAGTCGACGGGATGGACACAACAGGCGCGCGCGCACACAACACATTGGCTTATACTTTTTGTTTTCTCTCCGATGCGGGCCCGCGCGATTCGGCTGGGCGCAGGGAAAAAGATTAGGCCCCAGATATATTGAATCGTTATTAGCACGGCAACTCTTTCTTCCACTGCCGACAGGCCCATTCCCGGTCTCGAGTGCTGTTACACCAGCCTCCCCTTTTGCCTTTCTAAGACGAGCGGGACTAAAGGAAACTACAGGGGATGGTATTCCGTAATTCTTACAGATCAACATCCACGCTCATCCATAATGGGGAACATCCTAATATCGTACATACGTGTATGATGATGTTGACCCAGTCGGTACGGATAGGTAATCCATAATCCGTACACCCGTGTGCGGCCCTGCGCTGACAGCAGGAGAGGAGACGGACGCCTTTCTCTCCGTTGGAATAATCTCTCTTATCAGAGGTTTTTTTCTTGCCGCAGCCCCTTGTCCGGGAAACAAAAAAAGAAAGATGCAAAAGAGTTCCTCCTGCCGGGGGGCCCAAAAGAGGAGCCTCGTTACGAGTTGTACGCAGTCTTCTTGTGTTACGTGAACCAAGTGCACCTAAAACCGACCTAAGCTCGAACGAGAGACAGACCCACACCTGGCCTATCACACTACACAAGCAGGGCAAGCAGCAGGGCGAGATCTCTGTTTCTACTGTGTGATGTGACGGCTACGATGCTTCGTTTCGGTTTTTTGGAGGTCGTTTTGTGACAGAAGAGAGCCCCAATGTTTCAAAAAAAAAAAAAAAAAAAAAAAAGGAAAAAGAAACTTAGGTCTTACTCTGGCCGCCGCCCTGGGAAACGCCACCGGCGGGGAAAAAAGGGGGGGGGCTCCAAGACACAATGAGAAAAGAAAAAAAAAACGAAGAATAATTAAAAGCCGTTGAATGCCATTTCGAGCGCACCAACGAAAGAATAGGCATTGAACCTCTGCGCGCACCCGCTCTCTCTCTCTCCAAACAAAATGACATTGCCCAGAGGGACAAAATAACAAATTAGGCGTTTTTACGGTCTTGCTTTCGGCGGGCGCGGGTGCTCTGATTGGGCAGGGCCGCAATTTGCTGGATCTCGTCTCTGGCAAATACGTAAATGTGTTTGACTTATATGTTTATTACTCGGCCGCAGAGTAGTGGGTATGGAGCGGGATAGGTGTATGTCTGTGAGGGGAAGAAAACAGCTGACAAACCCACAAACGCAATCGAGAAGAGTGGTGGTGTGCAAAGGTATGCGTGTGTGAGGCACGCACCGGTTGTGATCCGGGTCTTGCCAAAAGGGCAATTAATTACGAGGGCCTGGGGGGGATATTCCTTCCCAGGAAATTTCTGCTTGTCGTCGTTGCCATTTCTTTCTGCTATTACTCTCTCCCATATGGAAATGCCTTCATGTGGGCTGGACTTCACCCCGCCATTTCATCCCCCCTTGCGTTTCGTTTCCCGACGCCGGCGGGAGGAGAGGGGGGCTAAAATGGGGGCGGGTGCACAGCCCGTCCCATCCATCTTTCTTGTTTCATCAAAACACACACATCGTATATAAAAAAAAGTGTGTATTCCATATGATAGCAAAATATCGATCGCCCACATACCTTACGCTTATATCCCGTCTGGCCGGGGTGAGGGTTTATAGGGGGGGTATAATGGGATTTGCCGTAGGAGATAACTTCTACTTAGCCCATACGATATTATTGTATTTCATATAGACCCCGTTTTTTAGACTTCCCCAGATACACACACACACACACATTCAGTAAAGGGAATTAAAAGAAAAGGGGGGGAACGGCGTTGCTGGCTCATATTAGCCTCAGATATTATGGCCGATCAGGCCGGCTCGCTGGTGATGGCGAGCGATAAAGGCTATATTTCCTTTCGTCTCTCCACCATTTCAACGTTGGCGACGGCTTTTTCGGTCACCTTGCAGCTATTCATTTTCTCTCCCCTTTTTTGTTTGTTCCTGATCCCCCCTTTTTTCCGTTCTCCTATTGCCCGGACCTTTTCCGCACATAGCGCATCTTTCCCCTCCCCCTCTCCCGAAAATGGAACAATTCTTTTGTTTCTGCTGGCTCCAACGTCTTGGCAGCGCAGGGTTACTTTAACTTGATAAAGTGTATACAGGTGGTGGGGCGGGGTGGGGGAGGGAATGCTAGAGGCGAGCCAGCTCCGTGCAGTTTGCAGGTTGCCTGCCGGTGCGAGACGATGGACAGCTAACGGTGTGATGATGGTGACGGTGACGGTGACGGTGACGGTGACGGTGACGGTGAGGGCCGAGAGGTGGGGCAGACGGGATGGAAAGAAAACACCACAGCTCCATCAATAACCAAGAAAAAGACAAATCCGTACACTACCTACCCCAAGAAGAAAAAAGAGGATACCCTTACCCCGGATACCCCGATCATGTCAAAATGCCGTCAACACCGCGCACGCCCGCACGGCAGGGAACCTAAGGCAAACTAACCCTTGTTGGTCAGGCGCTAAGGAAGCGAAGGAAGGGTGACCTTGTCAAGCAAGCAACCCTCGATCTGCAAACAACAGAAGAAAAACAGACAAGAGTTCAAAACGTACAGGACGGCCTGCCACTAACAAAAAAACAGTTACAAGCGGTCAGTCAAAAAGGCTCCGCATGCGCATCTCGTCTCGCATATGGCCCGTCCTTGGGTTCCTCTATCAGGCTACGGAGCCTCGGGCCAAAAGTGGTTGACACTTTCCTGGACTAGCCTTACGTAAGGACAGTGCTTAAGAAGCACCCTCACCACTAGAGCTTTAGGGACTCACTGCTGAATTCTAGCGCTCAAGCCCCTAAGCGCTAACGGTCTAGGCTGTTTTTTTAGCGAACGGCTTACACATAATCAATAGTAGTGTTGCAGTTTGAGCACTGTTCTTGCGTAAGGCTAGTCCAGGAAAGTGTCAACCACTTTTGGCCCGAGGCCCCGTATCTTGCTGCTTTTTGTCCTGTTCGAGGCTAGTTGGCCCCGCTCAAAGTCCAAGTCAGTCAAGGTCAGGTCAGTTCAGTTCCTGAACTTCAACTCCGACCACCAAGACTTTTGGTTCTTATTACCTAGTATGGAGTACGGAGTACGGATATCGGGTAATAAGCGCGACGTCTAGTGAAAAAAAAACTGGGGATGTGGAGATAGGAAATGGGAGACAGCGCGCGCCCGGAAAATGTCGTTTGTGTTTAACGAACAGGAGTTCCCGGCCGGGCGGCGGCCCCCCAATTCGGCCTGCTCCCAGGCCTGGCCCGTCCGTTTGCTGTTGCCCGCTTTATTTTGCTTTGCTTTGCTTTGCTTTACTTTTTGCCTTTGCATTGAAGTCGGTATCTTTTTTTTTTCACTAGTAAGAGCTAGTGTACCAAAGGTTGACGTTCTGAGGCTCGCCGCCGTTCGTTGTCATGCTGTTGGCGGCGCTATCCGGAATTTTGGGTGTATCCTATTCCTTTTCTAAATTTGAACCCGCTGGGTGGCTGGTCATTCGCTAGGGCGGGCTGGCTGCGTGTTCCACCGAGCGATCACCAGTGAGGAGAGAAGATCGTGTTTTGCTTTTTACCTTACCTTAGATCTGGCCTTGGCTTGGCCTGTGCTGTTGCCAACACCGATCTCTCGGCATCGACAGGACAAAAAAAAGCAAAGAAAAGGCCTCCCCTCCCCCCAAACAAAAGTCAGCTCGCTCGCTCGGCCGGCTCGGCCAGGGGCAAACCGATCGATGGGGCCCCGAATACGGAAGTGGGTTCGTTCGTTACACCGAGTAAAAGCTTAAAGCCTCTTGAACCGGTCTAGACGCTAGGCCGAATAAACTAGCCAGCAAGGGCATCGTCCGAGACAAACCAGTAGCGTCTATTGTCTAGAACCGGAATCTCCATGGCCCGTCTTACCTTACAGCACGTCTACGGAGGCTGCACAAGACGAGTATCCGTAGCAAACAAGTTTATCGGCCAGACAGCTCGATAAGGGCTTGACACCCAATCCAGGCAATCGAGGCTGGCTTGGGTAGTTCCGTGAAACGTCATTGTCTCCGGCATTTGTTGCAGAGAACAACGTTTGGTTGGAGTCCGGCCAAGTGCTAATCGTTAATTGGCTGCAGCTCCTTCCTTACGGCAGCAGGCCGTGATATGTAATCAGTACCGACAACACCAGGCTCGACTTGTTTATGCCCCTTTGGCTCGCTGCGACTGTCACGGTGAATGGGATGCGATAGTCGGTCCCATTGGCTCGGTAGAGCATCAACTTCAATCGTCATGACCTAACCATGTTGTATCAAGAACGGTTCTTGCTGAGGAGGAATCGAGCTTCATTTACCCAGGCCAGGATTCCCCAGATTCCTCAAGCCCTTGGGACGGTAAAATAAAGCAACCTGGACCCATGTGCCGTGGTTGGCATTGTTTTTAGCAAGCCCCTGTTATAGCCTCAGCGCCCGGCCTAGAACCCCACACTCAAACCCAATTCGCGGATGGGCTGGTTCTCTTACCTTTTCATTTCACTTCCCGCGCTTGTGCATAACGACGGTACGATTATTGCATGCGTCTATGTGGTGCGCAGGGCAGCTGAAGAGAGCATACAGAGGTCAGAAGCTGGCTACTGTAACTTCCTTACCTCGTAGACCGTCCGGATACCTTGGTTCGCAAGTAGCCACCGCGCCTCTACAAGCGGGGGGAAGGGGGGACGGAGGCAGCTCGTGACAAGAAACGTCCCGTCCGTCTATCGATGGCGATTTGACGGACGCGTGGTGTGCTGCACGACCAGAAACTTCAGACGACCGGTTCTTCCAATGCCATTGTGGCGTTTTTCTCCATGTCGCACCGCCGAGCGTCAAAAGGGTTTGAATGGGTTCCCTCGTGCAACTCAGGCATGTGCGCCGCGACGACGGGAAGTGTGGTGTTTTTGCGGGGAAGGGCAACGACGGCCGGCCGAAATAGGAACTGCATGAAGTCTGGGGTAAGGGAGAGATTTCCGTTTGCTCTGTTGGAGCTCACAAAAGCAGGAGCCAGGAGACAGCACAGCGGGTGCGGGACGGCTCGACTGCCGGGCTGGCTGGCTCTGGAGAAGAGAGGACCGTGGCATCCCTTCATCTGGAGAAGGTTGCGATCAATGGGGAGTTGGCTCGAGCGCGCCAAGAAGGGATTGATTCTCGAGCATGTCGCAACCTCTTTCGCAACCTATCTACGGTAGTCGTAGTATCGGGGCGTGGGAACGGGAAGTGCAAAGAGAAAGGGTCCAGCCAGCCACGTTCCCCGCTCACCGCCGTGTCGATGGCGGCGAGTTCATGCCTGGCCCATTGACCCTGGGCGGGGAGAGGTGAAGCCGTCGTGACATCGTGTCGCTTCTGTTCCGATGGCCGCGGCTGGCGGGGGAAGGTCCATCCATCGCAGGCTGGCGCTGGCGCTGGCGCATTGGCTACGAGAGGGCGCACATGATGTTGAGACGGCAGAGAATGGAACGCATGGACTGATTAGAGCATGTAGAGCACGTTGGGCCTTCTCCATCTGCCCAAGCAGCCCACAGAGTGCAGTCGGTCAATCCAATACCTTACGGCTCGCAGAGCTGCTGCAAGTTTGCAAATCAATTGGATTGAACGAACCTGGAGGTGTGGCAATTTCGAGCACGGAATCAGAGTGTGGGGTAGGTGGGTACTTCGTACTTACAGTGCACACAGCGCAGTATTTCAGCCCGTAGTTGCCTTAACAGGCCGAGCGGGCAGTGTGCAGCGTATCCCGTACTTAGTAGGCAAGAGCACGCTCCTATCACCACCACCTCGTCCTGAAATCGTTCTATTTCGGCATCGTCGCGGGCCTGGAAGGGGTTGGTGAGGTTCGTGTGGGGAAAAAACCGATGCAGACACGGCTCGTAGTGTGACCAGCCATCAAATCCTGCAGTTTTAGTATGTCTCTTTTCCCTTTTCTCCCTGCAAAATTTTTCACCCCAACGCTTTGCGAGCTGCGGTGACTCCGCACGTCGATTCGAACTCGCCGGCGGCCAGACTAGTTGTTTGTCGGTGTGCTGGGATTGCTTGCACCTTGCCATGGCATGGCGGCCGCGCCGGGCCGAGGACGCAGCATGCCCACGCCCCAAACTCGCACGACAGAAGCCGTTGAGCGCGGCAACGGGAGCGAGCGAGCGCTGCGGCTGGCGGCGCCTAGGCGGCAAAACAAGACAACCTAAGTTGGGTTGGGTCGATTGTGTCGTCCTTTTGCCGGGTTCCCAGCTTCTGCGCTTTACCGGCGCAGTCTCCAGTGTCTGCGCAGGCGCGGCTTCCGTGTTTCCATGATCAGTGGTGATCCGCGTCTGGGTAAAAGAAGTCTGCCGTCGCAGAGATATCAAGCATGGACGTGATCCGGATGGCAAGTGTCTGTGCGCAAAAGATGGTGGTGTGCTGCCGTGGCCGCCGATAGGCTGCCCAGTTGGGCCGGCCAATCAGAGCACTCTCGCTCGACAAGATGCCGTGCCGTCTTGAACGACGGCGGGGTGGACAGGGTGGGGTTTCCTGGACGACATGGATAGGCGTAAATTTCTGGCCGCGTACTCTGTAGGCGGACGGCCGCCGCCGGGAGACGGACCAGGTCGGTCGATGGACGATTCATACCTTACCTAGCTACTACGTACAGTAGTGGAGAGATATGGACGGCATAGAAATCCTGAATAAGTGGAAACCCGACTAGCAACCTACGGATACTGCAATCCAGTTCTAGACCAAGCGGGGCCGCGGCCGGTGAGCTGGCATCGGATGATGGCGACTTCCTCAACGGGCCGCCGGGAGCACCTGCGTCACGTCTCCACGACTCGGGGTGAGACAGACCACTATTGCCTTGCATACCTTAGTTCTTCTTCAACGTGCTCGCAGCCTACGGGCAGTCCACTTCTGCCGAGCAAGGCACCGGAAAATAGCGAGCCAGCGCGGCAGCGTCAATGCAGGGGTCTCTGTCGTGCTTCAGAACCTCTGAACGACTGCATGGCTTGCGCGACTGCCCCATTCCCTGATTGGGAAGACACAAGTGCCAGAAGCGGCACTGGGGTCGTCGTGAGCATCGATGGTGACACGGCCCCGCCTACCTACCCTCGTGTGCGGAAAAAGATGATCGGGTCAACGTCTTGAATGGAGTGGGGTAGCAAAGGTAAAGTGGTTGCATGGAACAGCGTGGAGCTCAGGGCATAGCATGGCTTGCGCCTGGCACCTGCCATCGCGCTTGCCATCCACCTCGACCGAGTACCAGTGGCCTGGATGCTGGACATAGTGCCAGCCCTTTTGTCCGCAAACCGGTCGATTTATAATCTCTTACCAAGTTCAACTGCCACGACCGGGAGACGCAGGAGATGGATGTCCCCGCACGGGGACTCTCTATACTCCCAGTCCCTATCAGGCATGCCGAATTTGCTATATCGGGAACTGAAATCCCAACATAGATCTCCAGGCGGCTGGACCGTTCAGTCCGTATGGTAGGTAAGATAGTTGACGGTGCTCTGCTTCTTACTTTTACACTACCCATCTACCCCTTCAGACCAGCCTAAGGTATCTCGAATTCTTATCCTTAATCTGTTCCATAAACTCTCGCGGTGTGAGGTGCGATAGCGCGACAGGGCCAAGATAAAAGGAGGGGGAGGGGCAAGGCTGGAAAGGAACGACTCCGATGCATTTTGCTCGGTCCTTGCCGCATAGACGGAAACTCAAGAAGGGACGAAATGAAAACTCTCCAATCGGCTAGCGGGGCATTGAAAACGTGGAAAATGGACGACTGGCAAGGTTTATTAGGGTCGACTAAGACAGCAGACCTGGCCTTTGGACGCTAGGGTTTCTTAGCCAGATCCCAAGATGGCAACGGGAGATTGCCGCAGCCGAGTCGACGTCAACCTTAGCGAGGGCGGAAAAAGCAATGTCTCCCGCACTGCAACTCCGACCGCAAGTTGCACCCAGCTCCCCCGCAAACTGAAGGGTCCTGAGGCCCGTGCGGGTGGCTTTGCAGGGCGGCAGGAGCAGGCCATCATGTCACTGGAGCTGGCAAGCAGTAGCCACGCAGGTTGCATGGCAAGAGGCAAGGAAAAGAGGTAAAGACTAAAGAAAACCCCTCAAGTACCGCCGATCCATGGCCTATCTTAAATACATATGCCTACTTCGTCGGTGGCAGACTGCGTCCTGCTGCTGATTTGCCAAATGACTGCAGCATTTCTTATTCCGCAGTGTGAAGAGTGCCTCGCCGTGGATTTGATAACTACCGAAGTTGTGGCTGGCTTACCCCCTGTTGTGGCTCCGTCCGACCGCGCTGCCTGCCCCTCCCCCACATTTCGAAACCACTCGCGCTCGCAAGAGGTTTTGCCCAGTGGCAGCGAACCTTGTGCGGCTCGAGTTTGGTTCTCGTCAACATCTAGACAACTCTGTTGCTATTTCCCAACACGACTCCGCAACCCCAGGCCGCCTTGACTGCAGCATGAAGCACGAGGTTCCCCTAAAAGGCCAGATCAAGCCACCGCTGCAACGTCCTGACAAGATAGTTTTTTCTGGTTTGCATATCGACCAACATGGGCGAGCCAGAGGCAACATCTTGCAGTCATCTTGCTGCAGTTCGTCGCATCTCGGGCCAGCAGTTCGTCAGACTGCATGAGCGGAGCCCAGGTCCTGCAGAGCACTGACGCACCGGAGCTGGAATGTTTGCGCTTCCTTGCTTCGAGGGCCCCCTTCACAACCGTTTCCATTGCCTCCAACTCCACATAGTTCGTGACGAACAGAGCAGCACCACCTGGCCAGCCACGAGCAGACCTCAGCATCATGCGAACAAGAAGACGGCTCGCCGGTGGAGAACTGCTGCACTGCGGAACCGACTACACCGCCGCACAGGCCGATCAAGTCGGGGTTTGGAGTCTAGAGTCTGGTTGTATCGTACTAAGGTTAGGTTCATCGTCGACGCAAGTAAGGCCTCCTCGTGCAGGCGTTCCTTGGTGTATCACTTGCAGCCGCGAGGGTGTCGTGCATCGCAGAGTTTGCAAGAGCGGCCGAGTAGTTACGCAATCTCCCGCCTCTTTCTCTCTCCTTCTATCTAACGATATGACAGCGCTGATATCTGTCAATCCGTGCGGGGAACTTGCATGCTGTATACGTAAAATACTGCGGGCTAAGGACGACGCTGTCTCTACACAGAGTACGAATACGGACAGGCACTTACCTCACCCGTACTTATTAGGCCCGCCTGTTTGTGGCCCAGACTAGAGCGAAACCTAGACTTACTCATCATGGGAACAAACAACGGCACCTCGCCCCACTCTGAAGGAGAACCAGTGTTGGAAGGTGGACATTCTCCGTCATTTGCTAAGCGGCCAATTCTTCAAATAACATCCTTCCATTCAAGGGCTTGCCACATTGGCCCCCAACTGCAACAAGAATCCCCAGCGGCGTCTCTCTGCCGATAGCGCACGTTTCGAGACGACTTCCATTTGTCTGATTGTCTCCATCCAGCGTCGCGGTATCTCGTAAAGGGACCCGGCGCTCTTAGGAAGGCGTGGCACAAAGTCGGTTGGGAACAATCGAGATGCATCTTGGTCCCAACTCAATGATCAAAACGGCTGTGTCTGGGCGTACACTCGGACACCACAACGACGATCCTGCAGGGATAAAACGTGGCTGCACGTGGAAGATGAAGATGCAAACCAGTGTTCTGGCCTGGCGACGTTCAGCCGTGCCGGCCAGCCAATCGCAGGGCGTGGCTTACATCACTTGATCTGAAACGGGGTCGAAACACCCCACCTTTTACGGATCGACGCATCCACGGCTCTTGATGACGACTGAGATGATTTGCTCGTTATTGTCTGAGAGTCTGCATCTCAGCGTCTGAGCTCACACGAAAGTCAATTCAGCGCCTCACCCGCGCACCCTCCTGCAATTCTCCGCCTACATGACAGTGTCGTTCCGCAACCCCAATGCGGCCTAAATGGGCTTGCTTCGTGTTTCAGACAACAACGCCCCATCATCGACAATACGGGATTTTGGGTGAATGCATCTCAGTATCGTGTCGTCGCGTGGCCTTTACAGAATTCACTCTGGCGCCAATGTTACTGCGCCGCCCGACGCGGTAGCCGACCAAGAATTGTCGAGGTACTATGTATGTGTTTTGCTGACGAGGAAAGTGACTGCGGATTGCTTCTTTGAGCCATCTGACAAGAGATCGGTCTTGCTTTAAGCTAAACGTGCAGATGCCATAGCCTATATGTAATGTCACATTATATCTGTACACTGACTGCACACTGCACACAGACCAGCAGTTCGCACCCGATCGACTGGGCAACAGAATACCGCAATGCGTTTTCGCTCACCTGACGCGAACAATTTTCAAGACCAGGTGTCCGTTGAAATTTATTCACTAAGACAATGGGCTTCGAGACGAATTGAAGGAAGCAGCTTGCCTCATACGCAAGGGAAGTCTATAATCAATCATGTTGACGTTTTATATAATCTCCGGCTCTGGATACATACAAAATACATACAGTACGTAAATGTAAGTTGCCGAGCGCTGTGGGTCAGGTACGGATACAAGTGGAGTACGGGTTATATTCCATAGCTGACCCCAAATTCCCACGGGCCCCACCCAAGCTATCTTTCCTCTCAACATCACAACGGAACTTTCGGAGCACGGCTACGGATGTCGGAGCACTCCGCAGAGCCTGGAGATTATCGCCTGCGCTTGTCTTCTAGGGCTGAGGGATCGCATCAGTTTTGCATAACGAGATTTCGACTTCCAGTCGCGCCTTTACCCAATTGCCCGCGACGCGCTTGATTGGCGGTGGCCCTTATTGCCTTCTTTAACAGCACAGCTCATCATCCAGCCACAACTTTCAGGCCACCCTGCATTCAGCAGCCTGCAAGCTGACGGGTATGCAGGTACAGAACAGTCTGACCCACAACGCCATTGTCCAATCTGCGCCTTGATTCTGCGTCGCTGTGGTCTCCGGATTGCCTCGCTGGACCACTTTAAATTCATTGATAACTTCCGCGGTTGAAGGACAACTCCAGACCAAGAGTCACGCCGTCAATGGCGGCGCTCGCTTGTCGAAATTTGCCGGCCGTCTTCAACCAGGAAATTGGCAACTGTGGCCCTGGGACAAATTCTAATAAAAGCTTGTCGATCCGGCACAACGGCGGCAGTCGGCCAGCCCATAGCCCTGGACAGCCCAAGGCTAGGTGCTAATATCCTCCTGAAACTGACGCGCAGGCGCACGGTGGTTGCTCTTCCGTGAATGGACTGGCCTCGCCGCTCCCGCACTTATCGCCAGTCAAGTCTCCGGCAGGCAAACACACACGCCACTTCTCATTTGTCAATTGTTTGGCAGGCCCAGCCAATATTTCCGGGTCCAAGGAAGGGCTTCCTTGCTAATACCGTGTATTGTATCGACAACCCCAGATGAACATCACCACTCCAAGCTCAGGCGATATGAAATGCGTGGAAGTGATCTACAGGGGTCGCTGCTGACATCAAACCCTCATGGCGAAACATACCTGGAAAGTATGCTTTCTGGCAAGGACATCGACGGGCTTCCAGCAAACAGCTATTCTAAGTTTGGAGTTCTCGTTGACACTGAACAGCTCCTGTACTCTCCAGGTTGTCGTCTTATCATTCGAGAGACACGCAAATCTCAGCCCCGGCAAGACGCTTTCCTTAAATCTATGGTGTATGTAGGCCGGTACGTAATACGAATGACGGTAAACCGTCCTACCAAGAGACGCCCTCGCCGAAACATTACCGCCTTTGTCATTCAAGTGATGACTCGGAAGGATTCCGTTCGCGACGGGCCTGTCAAGAAGAGGCTAGCTTTCACTAACGCCAGATCCAACCCCGGTCCCCGACAGTAATGACCCCCGTCGCCGTCCCGGAGTTGAGGAAACGGCGCGGCGCGCTGACAAGGTTATTACCGGGGTGCTGATGCCGGGTTTCAGAATAAGCACATCCGATGTGATACAGGCGCACTTGGCCGGATTTGCTTTTTCTTCCTCCGCTTACCCCGGCCCTGACGAGAATCTGTGCCAAGGATGGGATGACGAAGACAGCGGAGAGCGGGGAGGGCATATCGAAAGACGTCTCGCCTCCCATACAAAGCGTCTGATTCACACCTCGGACAGCCCCAGCTACCAGATAGGATATATATAGTGCGGCTCCGACCTGGGCAGGCTTGGGGGCGCTTAATCTCGCCGTCCTGGACACCCTGGGCGGTGGTTTATTCATCAACGCCGGCCGCCGGCACAGTCTGGGAGGAACCGGCCCTGGTTTGGTGCCCTGCGAGTGACACGGTGTTTCTCCGGCGTTTCCAAGAACACGGCGGAATCCGAAGCGAAGCCGCATCCAGTCCCGTGGCTGTAGATCTGTATCACTAATAACAACAGTTGTGACGATGACAGTTACACTTGGCCCTCGCTGGAGCGCAAAAGTAGAGCCGGCGAGAAGGACCCTTGAGTTCTTGACCAAGGCTTCTACTATTTACGGGACATGGTGCACTGCTATCACAGTTATCTGAGGTGCATATCTCTCACAAGAGTGTCGGGTGTTCCATAGTATAGGTGCCCTAACGCCGTGGTGACAGGCCCTCCACCGTTGCAATCACCAATCCAACCCTCTGGGCAGACGCTAGGGTTGACAGCATTATAGCACGCTCAGTATGATCTATAGTGGCCGTTCCAGCCCCGGAAGCTCATTCTTGGGCCTGACCGGTGATACAAGCGAGCGACAAAAGAAGCGCGTTAGCAATAATCCGGAAGGGTATCATAATGACTGTGACACAAGAAGACTCAGCACATCGCATCAAGAATCCATTGCCTTGTAGTAGTGTCTAGGGTTTTCTGGTTCATGTAACCCAGAAAACCGCGTGATTGCACCATCACGGCAGCTACGTACTGCGTATACCGAGCCTGCCCTGAACAACTTCTCGACATGCAGCAGCAACTGCCCAGGTCCTGTCAGCAGCCCCTTTCCCAGTCGAGGCAGAGAAGTGGGCTCCTGCATGGCTGATCACCGACACCCTGGCGACTGCAATGCTCCTGCCCTGCGAAAAGACTCCGAATAGCGACAGTTTTGTAAGCGAGCCTTCCCTAGTACTAACTAAAGCTCTTCAGGGAAAGTTTATCACAGTGAAGCGTTAAACAGGCAGGAAGCACCATCCCGGCTCCACTACAAGCAGTAGACTTCCAACTAGCTTGGCCAGCGTCCAGATTGCCCTTTCCCGGCAGACTTTATTAAAGTGCTGCGCGCAGCAATCACATATTGCGCAATACTTACTTGACAGGACGGTCCCGACAGCAGCTGCGGGAAATCCTTAATGGTGACGCTGTGGCATCTCACGATAGTCACAATCTCGCCGTCTTCGTCCTGGCCTAGCCCTCCCCCTCCCCCCACCTGTCGGGCAAAACTCGCCCGAGTACGTAACATCCCCACCACACTTGATCTCGAGCTTTGCTTGCAGGCGAGCTTCATATTCGGCCTAGCGGCTTTGATGGCAGCCAGCCCTGGAGCAAAACCGAGTTGGACGAGCCGTCGTGTCTGGTGGCGTGCGTCGCGACTCGACAGATCGTCGTCGGACGGCAATGCCATTGCGTTAAGTAAAACCAGAGTCAGCAGAGACGGGACCAGCAAAGAAACAAAATGGCGCTCGGCAGACTGGAACCTGGTAAATGTCTGGGAAGGGACGCATAAACCATTCCGGCTACCGAGGAACCGGCCAACAAAAACCCCCGTTATGATGCGCATTCCGCGGCCGAGATGACCAGCAGTTGTGTTCGGCTTCGCCCGACGTGGCCAGGGCAGGCCAAGCCTATGGATCTGGCGCTCTCGCCCATCACATCACGCCGGTCGCTCTCATCAGGCGGCCCGCATTCGTGTTTCGATTTGGACATGGAGACGAGAGACGCGATGCCCACCCAGCCCCACCAGAACCGAGATGGTGTATCCGTACGCAGCACGGAGTAGTGACAATCACACAGAGTGGGAGGGCGAGTGGTTCGCGGGCTTATCGCACACTTCTTTTTTTACCCCTCCATGGCGATAAAGCGGTCAGCCCGGAAGGCGGTGCGGCCCCAAGGCCCAACGACTTTCCTGCGTCCGGGGAATCAAACGAAGATCCAACCAGCCAGTGAGAACGGAGATTGAAACAAGCCCCCTTCCAGGGCGCATCGCGAATCACACTTGCACCGAACTGCGCGGCGATAAATATATGACCACTTTTAGATGTGGTGTGACTGCGCGCTCCTCCGGATCCGTTCCCCGGAGAAGGGCGGGCGCGCGGGCGGGCTACGTAAGCCCATACACTGGCAGTCAGGTAATCCTCGCAGATCAGGAACTTCGGTTTGCCCTCTTCTCTATAGTTGTGTTGCAACTTGAGGTGGCTCTTCTTTCCCGAGGGCCTCTTTCCCGATCTGGCATTTCGCGACCGCCTCGTCGCCCTCGCTGCCGGAAGGCCTCGACAGCCAATATCGCGCATCCTCGTTCCACCGAAGGACCTCTGCAGCCCTTGTCGCCTTCTGCTTTTAGACGGGCCGTGAGATCATGAGGGGGCTCGACGAGCTCCCTCACGACTGCTCGGCTCTGTGCAGTGCAGTGCAGTCGCCCTCGTCCCGTCCCCAATACTCTCCCAGTAAGGGGGTCCCTACATACTTGGAGCGTCTCTTTCCTTTCTCAACATCTTCTCTGAGAGAAATAACCCTATTCCGTTGCCACCAAGCCTATCGGAGAATAGTGCAGGAGCAGGTGACTTTGGCGAAGCTGTGCGTTGCAGGTTTAGGTGCCGGTGCAACCTGCCAAGGAGAAATATACTGAAAAACATCGCCTCCCCTGCAGCAGTTCGCCGCGAACGGACTTGTCATGTCCATATCGACATACTCTGCAGTATTGGCGAAGCACACCTACCGACAGGTAGGCGGGAAAGCCGTCAAAGGGCTCTGTTTCGCTGCGATAGTCGCTGCGTCTCAATCTCATCAATGTCACCATCATTCCGCACCTCGTTTCTAATCAGTCTCGTCACGGACGGTGATACCGCTGCAGCAGGAGCAGCGGCATCATCATCACAGAAGCAATCAGGACACACGCAGATGAAGAGTGGTTGGCGATGCCCCTCGGACTGCCGTTACCATGAATCCTTCACGGTTACTCCGCACTGCTTGCTGTATGACATTGATATGTGCAGATCCGTACATTGAGCGGCCACCCTCTTATCACATTCTATCGGTCGACTTCGGAATCTGGCAGTCATTATGCATATCGCCGTAACAGGGTTAGCCATGTAAACAACTCCTGACGGCCAAGAAGGGCCGCTAATAGTCTCCAACAACATATGCTCCGTAAACGGGCCATGCAGCATTGCAGGAGCCACCCGGCACTTGTCTACGCCATGTACAGTTCTGGATGTATGTCTCGTACGTCTCGGTGCTACTTTGAGCGCTTTAGGAAGTATGAGAGATGGAAGGCGGATCTCCGGAATAGTCTATCCCCGTCGCTTCCTGCCTCTCGAGTATGTACTGGAACTTCACGATACCAGGTACTCGATCAGTCTGACGCTGCAACTGTCTGGACTTGGACAACAATACCAACCAACAGCAGAAGAAACGTCGATCCTTCATTCGGTATATCATCTCCAGAGATCAATATCAGAGCCGGGGAAGATAACTTGGATTTGAGCTTCACGATCCAAAGTGACAACCAACAAGACCAAAGACGGCCTGTGACGAAGCATTGCCAGCTCCTGATCCTTCACGAGCCAGGTTGGAGAAGGAGGCTAACATCTGCCATGGCGTATCATCAGATGCATCATTCGCAGCGCAAACACACATACGTTCAGGAGCTCTTTGATGGCAAGACTCTTCAGGTTCCTGCGAGACGACTGTTCCTTCTCTCGGACAGAGCCTTGCTATCACATAACCTGTTCACCACTCGGCGACCAAGCGTCACTTGCCTCAATTGGCCAACAAGCCAATGTCCGTGGCAAGTGAGGATCTCAAATCCTCTTCAAGAATACCGCTTCACGCTAAGGGCCAGGCCAACTGCACGCTCAGACGGCGGTCCGCTACCGTCGCCGTCCTTGCCGAAACAAAGCAGGAGAATGAAGACGCGAAACAGATTGCAATACAGCATCGAAACGGGGTTTCTCGAAAGCGCAATGTTCAAGTCGCGAGAAGCTCTTGAAATCCGATCCTTCAGCCAAGACATGACCGCTTGGGCATGGGGCCGCGGAAACATAAACCACACGGACTCTCACCAAGCTTACTTCCCCGGAAACCGTGATGCTCAGACTTGGCGATCTGGAGAAGCTGCGGATGGCCGTGCAATTGCAGACAAGACAAGGAAGCCGATCCGTTCCCACGGCCGCCATGCAACTTCTTGACGCGGGTAGGTATTTGCTCCAGCGACCTCGGTCCAGGATACGTCCGGAGGCCATAATAACGGGCCAGTCGGGTCCCATAATTCATCTCCATTGAGAAGCTCATTGTGCTTGCTTATCAAAGAGGCCCCAGTCTGGAGAGCTCCGTGTGGAACTTGCATCAGCCATGGAGCTGAAAACAACCAAAGCACAGACTCGGTGCTCCGGTACCCAAAACAGGGAATTTGAGTGTTGGTTCAGGCGTCCCCGAGCTGACGCTAGGGTTCATGTCATCAGCTGTGGCTCCAGCCTTATGGAAGCCCGTCGTATTGTTGTGAGCTTTCGGGATACGAAGAGCAACAGGCCTGCAAAGCCATGGCACAGACAACTCCGCAGCCAGGGGAGCACGGACAGCCATCGAGGCCTAGGACGCGTCTGCTACGGCGGCAGGTACGCGTTTTGGAAGCAAGCCTCGCTCATTGTCCCTGGCCTGGCCAGCTGGCTGGCGAACAAGGCTCCAGAAGTGGCGTGTCAGGCGTCGTCAAGGCCTGGCCAGTAGTCGGGGGCGCTTCGCGACCCGGCAGCGAGGAATGCCGCCGAAATCCGGGGAGAAGGTGGCTCCTTCATCTTCCCGAGTGGTTCTCGAAGGGTTTAGTGTCTGCTCGACAAAGGCGTGTGGTTTGGTTGATACTTACGTGGGAATATCCACCATGTCGTGACAATTGGTCATTCTACGACGCCTCTAGCTCACATGTGGCTGTGTCTTAACCTGATACGTACGTTGGGTGTGGATTACGGGAAGCTCGACTTTTGATGGTTCGAATCGGTGGATGGATTGATCTGCTGTTGGCGGGCCTGGCTGCTGGGCAAGTCGGTCTTCTAGAGCCACCTCGACTGCATGAGCAACTCATTTCCCATGCCCAGCCAGGACATGGGTTGGAGCGCTTGTCAGTTCTCTCTTGCATTCGCGATTCTGGATCGTGAAACCCGCCTCGATCCGACAGATGGACCATGTCGACAGGCGGGGTCTCTGAGCTTGATGTTTTGGGAAAGGGGATGGGCAATCTAGGCTGAGACACGCATATCAGCGTGCCCAGAGGCGTCGCCATCATTCGTGCTACTCCTGCACGCCCAGACGTCTGTCCCCTACCTACTTCGTACTTATCAGCAAGACCGATTGACGGACTCCAATCCCGGGTTTCCGCCAGACGGTTTTGGCTCTGAACGTTATCGGCTGTGCCTCGCTTTGAGCTGAGAGAAAGGACCATGCACCCGCCACTGCCATTGGGGAGACTAAACTAGCTTGGCAGCCGGTGAAGAGACTGGCACTCAGTGGAAGTAGAGCGGGCGAGACAAATAGCATGCCATGCCGCCCCTCCAATGACGAAGACGACGAGACTTGCTGCGTCGTTTTGACGGCTGCCCCTCTCCCCTCAGCAACGGTGAAGGCGGTCGGCGATAAGAAGCTTTTGGGGAAAGGGGGGACAACAGGACAGGGGCAGAGCCAGCCACAGCAAAGGGCTCTAAACTGGGAGTGGAAAGGATGGTCCGGCCCTAGCTCGCCCACGCCAGACCGGTCGCCGTGTTAGTCCACCCCGCATGAGAGTCAGACTGCACGTGTCCGGAAGCCGTTCCGGCCGCTCGCACGCCAGAATACCGGGTTTAGCTTGTTCTTTTCTTCCCTTGCTTTCTCTCTCTCTGCCAAAAAGCCAAGCAGGGGCCCACGGCTTTGATGGAATGGAATGGAGGGGGGGAGGGAAGGGGTTCTCGGACCACTCGGAGGAACTTTGGTTACCAAAATCGACCTTGTCCGTTTTTGTAATGCCGGAAGGATTCGCACTTTGGCTTTTGCACCGGTTTTTATTTTTGAAGAATTTCCCTCGAAAAGAAATCGCCAAATATTCCATCCACTTGTTTCTTTGACCAGGATCAAAGACCTGGTCATGCAGCGGTACTTGTCACCAAGTGTACCAGTACAATCAGTGCCCTACGGATCCCGAACTTGAGTTTCTTTGGTCGACTTTTTTATTTATTTCTGTTTGGGTTGGGGGCGGCGCTGTTCAGTCTTTCACGCGTGGAAAAATGCGAGCGCGTATGGTGATAGGGCGCCATCTCCTGCTTCTGCTTCCCCCATCCTTGCAAGACATGCGATTTGGTCTGCGGTCACTCACACACATCCCTCTTCTTCTTCGCCCTCTCTCACGCAATCACTTGCCCGCAGCACATGGCCGATCCCTGGTCCTTTCGCTACCAGAATTGCTATGATCCGGGGACAACCCTGCTGTGGACCACCCCTCTTTCTTACCCCCCCCCCCCCCCCAAGAGGAGGGCCTGAAGAGGCCCTGAAGCCTTGAACCCCAGCTAGCACATGCCTCTGAATGGGGGGGGGGGGGGGGGTTGTGCTATTCTGGGTGGTGATCGAAGCCATTCACGAGCCGTCGAGGGCTTCGGCCCCGAGGGCCGTGGCGGCACCGCTCGGCTCCCCGAGTCTCTACAAGGCCGGCCTTAGTTCCTGTTTTTTTCTAGGAGTGAGAGATAAGGGGGGGGGCGCGGCGGGCGGCGGCGCGGATGACTGACTTGCTCCCTCGCACACATGCCATATACATTGCGGACGGACGGATCACTGAATGACCTCGTTCTGTTGGTAATATGACGTGTATGATTTGGGCCTTCCTTGCCCCGCGTCATTTTCTATTTTATTTCTTCTCGAAACACGGATTCCGTTGGATTCGAGTTGCTGGATACGCTTACTTTTTCTGTCTGTCGCTGAAACATTGCGGCGAAGGCTGACTGAACCGAACCTGACTGACTCTTTTTTTTTTTTTTTGCGATCTTTCTCGTATGGCACACACACATGCATACAACCTCGGACTTTGCGGCTCTCTTTCTAGGGATGGATTCGACATGACGACTTCCTCGTGCTGGTCAGTTGCTCCCTTGGGCAACCAACCGTGAAAGCAGTTCTACGGACTGGACCGGACCGGACTGGACTGGTTTACCCGGCTGGGTCATAAGAAGCAACCTGCGGCTCGTCGTAAGCTGGGCATGAGAACGAGCGTGAGTGGAGTGTGAGTGTGAGTGTAGTGATGATTCCATGCATCCTTCTTTCTGCTTCTTTTGCGGGAGGCGTGGGATTAGAGCAGTACGCACAGTAAAGTAACGTACAGCTCAGTGAGTTGGTTCATGCTTGTTGCCTCCTCCACTGGACGAAGCTGGAAACGTCGTGGTAGGTGTTGTACTTTCATACTACTTGGCCAAGTTGCTGTTGTTGTTACTGGGATCAGGGGAGAATGCCATGTCTGTCTGTATGTCTGTATGTATGTACGTTACAGAGTGCGTGTGTTTGCTGCAAGGCATCATGGTCAACGACAACTGTGCTGGGTGTGTGGATTGGATGCCAGCCAACCAGGAGAGCAAGATAGCTAATAGCTATTCGGAATAATTGCATGATATTACATTACATTCCATTCTTGTTTTTATTTTATTTATTCTTTAAATCGTTGCTAGTTTATTCTGGAATATATATTTCTTTTTAATTTAATTTTCCTGATTTCTTTTATCTTTAATCCTCTGCACCACATCATCGCCGTCTCCTGAGTCCTGCGACTCTTTTTTCTTTGGTTTTCGCCCCAATAGTCGGTCCTATTTTTAGGGGGACGGAGAAGTTGCAGCATGGACTTTTACCAGTACCAAAGACTGACTTGCTGGTTTGCGTCATCTGCCCCTAATGTGTACATGACAGGCCATGACGCGATTCCCGGGAGGATAGGTTGACAGACAGACATCATCGATTCTGTCATTTGGCGTGGATCTCGCTCTCTTGAGCGCTTTCAAGGCTCTTTACTAGCTGAGGTACGGTACTTACACAATACTGAATCGATGCGCCGAAATGACCCCGCGCCTGTTGCATTTTAGCTTTCAGCTTGCTGGGGAAAAGATGGCTTGGCAAGGGCGAGTTTCGAAGTGGAGGGAAAGGAAAGGTTCAAGTTGGGTTCTTACTGTTTTGTACTAGTCTAGCTTGGCTAGCTTTAGCTTTCCGGCGCCTTGTTCTTTTTCCTTCCCTGTCTCGGGTCTCCAACCAACCGCCTCTCGCCTTCCCCCCCCCCCCCCGGTTGTGGGTTTTTAACCTTACCTAGCTGTGCCATTTCTCGCCTCGTCCTTACCGACGAGGAGACAGAGAAGAGGGGGGAGATCATCAACCCCACTGGTCCAGCTTCCTTCCTTTGGAGCTTGGACTATGGAGTGGAAACTGGGGAACGGAATGAGTGAACCACACACACACCGCACCACCACCATCAAAGTGCATTGTTGGCAGATCCCTTCCTGTTTGGCTGAGCTTCCAGAAGCACTAGAAGCAAGAGAATACCGAGAGAAGAAAAGCCGTGGAACCGCCGGGCCAGCCACCGACCGGCCGACAGTTTCAAAATCAGGTTTGCCTTGCTCCTGGGTATCTATTCTGCTGTGCAGTGCAGACACTCCGCCCTCGTTGATACCCAACCTGACAGATGGGCGAGTTTGGAGGTGCATTGCCCCCCAGGGTTCCTCCGGCAAGCCGCTAAGAGATCGGTCATTCGTGCTGGGAGAGCTGAGAGCTGAGAGCTGGGACAGGGTACCTTAGAAAATGGAGAGAGGTGGAGCTTGCCAGGAACCTCCGTGCAAAACATCCATGGATATCGACACGTTGTGCCTGGCGTGCCTGCCTGCCCGTGCGCCCGAGTGTTCCGTGTTCCTGCAGAGACCCAGAAAATCGACAACTCGACACACTAATAACGCCATCTTCTCTGTCTGAGATACGGGAGTCCCTCGAAGAGAACTAATGGGTAACAGGTAATTAAACATGGATGAGCATCTGGCGACGTTTAACGTAATAGTTTATCTCGTCGCAGTCTAGTCTATTCTGGACAAGAGAGTCGTGGAGAGAGAGAGAGAGAGAGAGAGAGAGAGAGAAAAGACGAACGAACAAGACATTCAAAATGCACCTCGCAATTGCCGAAGAGGGGCGCGATCTTCGCTGCAGGTGTTGGCCAATGTCTTGTCTTTCTTGTTCTGCCAGTCTGCCTGCCGAGGACGCGGCATGTCAGTGCGTCGACATCATCGACTAGAAGAGCCAGTGTCAGTGTGTCAGTGTGGTTGCAGGACTTCAAACTCGCGCCCTGCAGCATCTTCAATAGACGGCGCGTTTCATGACGCCACGGACAGCCCTCTCTCCGATTCTTCTTCGTCTCTCTTTAGGTCTCATCTCGGCTGGCCTACCTAGCTACGTTGCGTAGCTAACCTGCAACCAGCTCGCAACGCCGAGCTGCTTCTAGTGTACAGCGAGCCAGCCAGCACACTAGTGTCCAATGTAGATAGCTTCATCGACTTCTGCTCATCGACGTGGAGCCTCGCTGCGGCGCTAGGCCGGCGAACAGACCGACGGTCAGACGGCGGGTCGTCCCCATGGCTTGGCGCCTATACTGTGGTAGTCTTTTCTTTCCCTGTGTTGTGTCTCCAGCTCCAGCACAGACACGCACATCAGAGAGAAGGAAAGACGGAGAGAGAAAAAGATCGACAACACCACCACCACCACCACCAGCCCCTAGTTAGTTCAAACCCTCTTTCCACACGTGGACCAAGGCCGAGACCAGGAACTACTGCTACTAGTAGCAAGACTAGCACGGCCGCCGCCTCTGTGACAGCGTTCCAGAAAAAGGCACGGCCACGTGGAACCACGGTGGGCTCTCGCGTGGGCGGATCTCGCGTCGAGGAGTTTGCTGCGATTGTTCTAGCCCCAGCCTTCTCTGGACTAGTAGTAGGCTCGCGTGTGTGCAAGGACAGGCGCGGCTGGCCGGTGCACGCTCAGACGGTTTCTCTTTCAGGTCGCTCGCTCCAGGCACTCACGCAGGCACGCAGGCAAGCAAACAAGCAAACAAGCTAATGCGGTGGAGAGTATGGGCTTTTTTTTTGTCTACACTAGAACTAAGACATTCGTCCCCTGTTTTCCGCTGGCTGCTTGCTGGCTGGCTGGCTGGCTGGCGTGTAACAGAGGTTCCCCCATCTCGTGTGTGTGTGTGTGTGTGTGTCTAATGCAAAATCCCGGTGCGTGTGTTCATAGTGGAGATTTCGTTCTTCGAGTCTCTTCTGCTGCTCCGGATTGTCTGTTCCTTTTCTCGGAGGAGGGGGAAGGGAGGGCAAAGTCTCGCCACAGCCTGCCCGCCCATCTGCCTGTCTGCCTGCTTGCTGGTGCTGGGGCGAGGGCTGAGCCGTCCGTGACCCGTCTGTCTATGCTATCGCCCCCTTTGACGGGGCGCTGCGTGCGTTCTCGTTTTTCTTGATCTGGCATGTCTGGCATGTCTGGCATGTCTGGTGGTGTGGACTCGTAGCCACCCCCTTTCGCCTCTCAATTGTATGTGTAGCCAGGCGAACAGTCTTGGAAGCTGGAGCGTAGAGGTTCGACGAGGCGGAACTGCTTTCAGCTAGGTTGTACTATGCCGTTGACTTGGTGCCGCAAGTCTCGTCGGTAGGAAGCCTTTGCTTCAATGTAGATATGACTCTGCTTTGGTGTGGAAAGATCTCTCGCAATTTGTACCATCACTGCCGACAGGCTAGGAACTCGTGAATGGAAATTGCGTTGACATTTCTTTTCATGTTCTAGGCTTTCACAGAGGTATGGTAGGTAGTACAGCGTGGCGGCGGCGGGTGGGATCTTTTTGGTACGGGCATATGGACAGAGATGAGAGAGAGAGAGAGGCACTATGCACTTATTTATGATGCTCGGAGAATGATTGATGCTCAGAAAGTTGATCCTCAGAGAGTGATTGATGCTCAGGAAATGTCCTCCGAGAATGATGCCCGGGGAATACAATGTAGGTTAAACCGGCTCTGGTCTGTGATGAGAGCATCGTGGGAACAGGCTGTGTCTCTGACAGAGACACGTAGAAAGAGAAGTGGAAACATTTGTTTGACAGTTTTGTCACCCTTTCGAGAAGCAAACTTACCTCCACAGAGTTGAACCAAATCAGAGGAAACAAAGACATACTTGTAACTGTGTAACTTAAGTTGGTTGGGTTCTCCCACTTGGTCTTTCAGAGTCCAACCATCCCATCGCGAGCAGTTAAGAAATATTCAAGGTCCGTAAACATTGTTAAGTCTTAAAGTCGCTGAAGCTAGTTTGGATAACGCAGTTCTCTCGTGTTGCTTAAAGAAATGTTGAGTTGCTATATGTTTGTAATAGCTAGACTCTAGCCATCCTACTACACACAACTAAGTAGAAAGGCAGACTCAAAAGTCAACCTTGCTGCCCATCTCATTAAGTGATAATGACAACTCCGGTTCAGCAGCAGAAACTACAACTCAGCGTGGTATATACACCACCTCCCTAGAATTTTTAAAGCCCGGTGATACAAGCAACCTCCCAAAGAGCCTACGCAACGAGAACAGAACCTGGGCTGCTGCCTCAAAGACCAAATATTAACAGAGGTTAACTAGGTACCTACCTCCTAACCTTGGGGAGAGACGAGGCAATGTTCACGAGATCGAGACAAAAGGCTGGCTGGTCCACGGCGGCAGTGGTGTGTGGGATAACGCAAGCAGGCAGCGAACAACTCGTTCACTACCTTGCCCTGTTTGTTTACTTTGCTATTCCCGGGGGGGCATACCTGCACAGTCTCCGTGAATCATGACGTGGGCCTTTGTCCGCTGGCATAGACAACAAAAGAGCTCCACACAGCTGGGAAAACACTGGCTTCACAGTTTCCCCCATTTCGCCAGGTTGGACTTCTGAATGAACCGCAGCAGAACCCAGCAGGTCTGTTGACCTTCAAAGAGAGTCCTCCCTCTTGTGAATCAGTTCCAGTGACAACCCTCTTTAACCACGTTAAGGGCTGCTGCCATAACGTATCTCAAAATTGCAAAGCGAAAGTGAGTTCTGCTGCGCCGCCTGGAGGTCTCTGTTCCTCGCAACGTCAGAGCCTCCGCGACGCCGCTGTGTCAATCTCAGCCGACAGGACCAATAACATGCTGTTGTTATGCAGTAACAAGTAACAACATCGACGGCAACGGCTGCATGCAAAGCGAGACGCAGCAAGGTCTGGGTTCGTTCTCTCGGCTGGCGTTCCGAGCTTGTCCTGTCCAGTCTCTAACCCACGGGGTGCGGTTCCGGGTCGCAGCCCCTATAGCAACACATCCCTGGCTAATAGAGCTGTCAAATGGGGCGAGGCATTCGTACCTTACATGTCCGCCTACCCACTGACTCTATATCGGCTCTACTAACCTGACTTGCTATGCGCTTCAACTGCCAACCCCTTCCCGCCAAATCCGGGGAACAGGGGCAGGCACAGCAACCGCCCGCCCCTTTTCAATATTCATCACAGACCACCGAGCTCTGAAGTTGTGACCCGTGTAACCCGGGGAAAAAGAAAGAAAAAGCACTGATCACATCAGAAAAAAAGGTGTTCCCAATCCGGCGGGCTTGGTTGCTTGTCCCCGCTAAGCGAGTGGCACCAAACTTCCCAACTGAGGCTATATCGCGTCTGCTATAAGGCAGCAGATGACAGGGGGGGCGGGGGCGGTGGTGGTGGTTGGGGAGTGCAGAATAACCGCCCCGGGCATGCTGGGCCCAGCAGCAGCAAGCAGCAGCGCATGCTTGCTTCGTTCGTAATGTGATGCGCAATTGTCCGTAGGGGAAAGAGAAAAAAGTCTCCGGAAGTATGCGAGCGAGAGAGAGACGGGATTCGTCCTCGGCCGCCGGCTGCCGGTTGAGCAAAAGCAGCGAGATAAACTCCGAAAGGGAAACAGACAGACAGACAGACAGACAAACAATCAGGGTGCGTCTCCTGTGCGTGTGCATGAACCAGCATGTGCGTGCGTCTTTCTGTCAAGTCAAGCTGGACAGACAGACCCCTGGTTGTTTGTTTGTTCAGCAAGAACCCCTGCAACCCGAGATCTCCCTTTCTGTCTCGTTTAAAGCTGCGGGATACCCGTTCAAGGGCCCGTAGGTTAGGTAAGGTATGTTGTACGTATGCTGTGGTCCAGATCCGGCTCCGTGCAGGCGGAGGTGACGTTGAAGAAGCAACGACGTGGGGTGATCAACGACGAAAGAGGGAGGAGGAGGATTGTGATATGTAGTAGCGAGCGCATCTGCACCTTGTCGTCCGCTTCGGCGACCTCCTTTCTTTTCCTTTTTCTCCTTTTCTTTTTCTTTTTCTTTTCCTTTTTTTCAGAAAGCATTGCCTATTTTGGACCATGGGCACAATACGCATTTGCATATTGCCAAGAGGCTCAATACGTTCCATTTTTATCTTTTCCTGTCCCGAATCCGGACAAATGGCAGGCTAGTCCGTCGGGTCGGGCCCGTTGTCCCGTCCCGTCTTGGACAAATAAGCCGCGTGTTGGCTTGGCTCAACCCGGGGGATATAGGGGGGCACAGCAAGGAACTGCGGTCAGCGTCGCAGCAGCAGCGAGGGGAATATGCCCGCAGCGAGGTCCGGCACGTCCTGGTTCAGGAACCCCGAACACTGGCTGCCCTTGTGTGTCTGGTAGTGTTTCGTTGCAGGAGGGCCTGCTTCTGCTGCTGCTGTTGCTGCTGGTTCCTGCAACCTCGTAGTATTATAGGCAGCTTTGATATATCAGACTGCACTGCACTGCACTGCACTGCACTGCGCCGAGTAAATGAGAGCCCAGCCCGCGGGTTTTGAACAGCAAGGGTCTGTCTCCGCGGCTCAGTCGGTCGGACCTCTTAGGGGGCCATGGTGGTAGGGAATACTCCCCCAAACCAGGCGTGACAACGAGTTACTCTGCCAAAAGGAGAGACGAGGTGATAGAAAACCACTCGGGCCCTGACCCGAAACCAGGATCTCTGTGACCAGATAAGCCCAAAGCAGCGCCCTGAAACTTCCTAGGGGCCCTTTCGTGTATGAATCAGCGACCGATTGAGACGGTGACGACTTTGAGAGGGTACTGAAGCCGGCATGTGGGTGTCAGAGCCACGACGCCGAGTACGAGTTCGATATCACCTTCTGAGCACGATTGTGCGAGCAGGAAGTGACGCCAGAACTAGACACTTCGCGGGCCCTGAGAGAAGGAGCCTTGGAAGACAGAGCGTGCGCAAGGTAGCGTAGCAATAGTGACTGAGCTCGGTTTCGAATCTTCAGTCATCAACACCAAACCTGTTGCACTCCGGTCCCGGACCACCTCACTTTTTCGTATTCAACCGACTAATAAGTTTGGAAAGCCATGGAGATAGCCTCGGCAAGTTTCCGACTGCGAGCGTACCTTGCTCTGCCTGAACTCCTTCGGCTGCTTCCGAGAGACAAACCAGTGCGACAGCAGGCGGTATCTGATGCCAAGGGTGAGAGAGATGCAGGACCATGCAGCCAGTCTGCAGAGACAGCGTCGACTTCAGACGACGCGACGACAGGTACCGTCGCACGCAGTGCCTGGGCGACCCAAGTTCGTGACCAGGCCACTGGATATGGACCTCCTCTCCATCCGGCGAGGCAGGGAGTCTGAAAGATTTCGGTCCGTTTTCATGCCCACCTTCCGCCAGTTGACATTTGATAGCTCAACATGTTCGTACAGGGTTGATTCGCAGGGCCCCGGGGCTGGGAAAGATCGCCATACTACTCCCTGGTAGCCCTGACGTTGGAATTGCCACGCCATTTGGAATTGAACGAGAGCTATCCCGTTGTAAACAGAGATTTGGTGACAAGCCAACCTCCTAGTTACTATCTCCCTGGACGTAAATCAGCCCCTTTTCCGATATTGGCATAACAAGGGGTTGCTACATAGAGAGTTGAGCTGGTATTTGGTTGTACATGTAAGTGACAGTAATTTCGTATCCTTCGCTAACGAGAATACCCAGAAAGTCGAGATACTTGTGTGTGTACAAGCCAGGGGCATTGTCGTCGCCGCGCGGAACGAGAACTGAAGTGGCTATAGCTGCTCGTAGAAGGTGAGCAGCTTCTGAGCGCCTACCTCCCATTGTACGTCGTTCTGCAGATGGTGACCTGCCCCAGGGACAACACACAGCCTCACGCCCTGTCCGGTCGTATCTTGCTGTCCCTCCTCTGAGTCCTCTGAGATGGAGTTTATCTCGTCACCCACCGCATCAAGCTTTCTTTGGCGAGAAAGACTGACAAAGGCCGCGCGGTACATATCTGCCAATCTTGTCATAACCGGCAAGGTCATAAGCTTGTCGGCGCCGCCACAGAGAATCAGGATCCGCTGGCCAATGGCCCTGTTGCTGGTAATCTGGGGGAGCATCTTGTGCGGGTTGACAAAAGAATAGCCTATTCCCAGGGGCCAGAGGAAGCTCTCGTATGCGTTGATGCGCTGCTGGAACCTCCTCACAAGATCATCCGTCACATGCTCGCTGAAGAAGGCCCTCTTTGTCAGGGCCGGGTGTGACAGAGGCGAGTTTGGATGCCACCCGTGGAAGACCATCCTGAGCGTGAACCAGGGATCCAGGAGCCACCAGTTCACATAGACTCGGAAGCTGTATTGAGTCCAAGTCAGCACTGGAACTCGTCGTGTCTAGACAAGGCCATGGGCAGAGAGACATACGACCCGAAGCCGGGGACGGCAGCGACCAGCGCCAGGCCTTTCACCTTGACGTCCTGCTCGGAGAGAATGAGCTGGGAGAGCCCTCCGCCGCTAGAATGGCCGACCAGGACGACATCGTTCCCGCTTTCCCGCTCCTGGGCCCAACGGATGCCGGCCACCAGGTCGTCGGCGAGCATGCGTTTGGTCGTGCCGTAAACCATGTGGAGGAAGGAAGGATACCAGCTGTTGCCATGGCCACGCAGGCTGACGGCATAGCAGGGAATGCCACGGGCAGAGAAGTATTCGAGATACTCAAGCCACACCCAAGCGCCGCCCATGCCGCCGTGGGCGAAGAAAAGGGGGTGAGGGTGAAGCTGGCTGGTTTTCGCCGGCCCCTTGGGCTTTGCGTACAGCACCTCGACGTCGCCGCCGGCTGTCTGGACGAAGAAGCGCTCCACGCCGTCGGGAAGACGAGGCAGAGGGCGGCTGACTGGACGGCGCCAGTGCAGCCACTGGTAGCTGAGGTGGAAGTTGAACATGACTTTGCTGGGGTTGTCTTCACAATTGTGCTTGCGATGCTGATCTGATGGTTTCAGCGGGATACAGCGGCCTTTCCATCTTTTATGCTCTCTTTCTTTTGGTCACATCTGTAGCTGTCGGGCAGCATGCCCTTTTCTCACCATGCTGGAAATCAAGTCCCGGCTTGGCCCGAACGCCACCTCCAGCTCGAATCTCTGGGCGAGCTTAACTCGGGTTCTGCTCCTTTAAGAGCCCCTTATTCCTTATTATTCGGTTGCTGCGTTGCGAGTGGCGGAGCACCTCACTCACCTATTAGCCAGCCAGCGCTAAAAAGCCGACAACTGTCAGGCTGTCCGGACTGTCTGCTTTCGGAGACATTCCGGCCAAGGAGTTCGCGGGAATAGGAGGACAAAAAAGGGAAAAAAAGAAAAAGAAATGCGTCAGCCGCGAATCGAACGCGGGGCCCATCGATGGCAACGATGGATTTTACCACTAAACCACTGACGCTGCTGTGGAGCTGCTGTTGATGGAGGTGGGAAGGTCTATCGTGAATATTGAACAGATGGAGAGTGGTCCAAGACAGCCGGCAGAAGAGGAAAACTTCGAGCAATCGCCTGCAACTGGATTTTCTCACATGGACACAGCATGGCAGCATAGGCTAGGTCAAGGAAAGCACGACGGTCGACAGGCACGGATATGCATGCTCCGCGTGCTGCGAACTCGAGGAATTAATTCACTGTGGAGGCAGTGACTTCCAGGCACCCCATTCGCTCCTACCCAGGAAGGGAGTTCCAGGTTCACATCAGTAAATTTTTGGCGGCTGATCAGCGGGGAATTCCCGATTGCCTTTCACTGTAGTACAGCCAATTGAATCCTTTCATCACCGTAGAAGCTATCCCAAACCTGCAACAGCAAGGAATGGGGCCGTTTTCTCGACTTCCTGGGATACTGCACTAGCGGGCATAATCGCCCCAATATCTGAGGTGGTGAAGACTGCGAGAATGGCTTCAACAGGAACCTTTACGGCGCAGGGAGTCCGCGTCGCCGTGCAAGGCTGTGTATGTCTCTTTTTTTTCTTGTTCTATGCAATGCTGCCTCACCTCACCTTACCCCATGCACTCACGTCTTGGGGCTTCCGCATCTTGAAGACCAGAACACTGGCTGACTTGACCATTAAGGGACATGGCACACTCGATGCAATCTACGCGACCGTGGAGAGGTCTTGCAAAGAGCGCAAATGGGACGGCGTTGACCTTGTCATCATTGGCGGCGATTTTCAGGTAGGTACACATACATATCCAACCAAAGTATAACACATACAAAGAGTTGCGGTTAACATCACAAAGGCCGTCCGCAATGCTGCCGACCTGACCGTCATGTCGGTGCCGGCCAAATACCGCGAGCTGGGCGACTTCCCAGACTACTACAGGGGCGCCAAGACGGCGCCGTTCCTGACCCTGTTCGTCGGCGGCAACCACGAGGCTGCGTCGCACCTGTGGGAGCTGTACTATGGCGGCTGGGTGGCGCCCAACATCTACTACATGGGCGCTGCCAACGTGCTGCGGCTGGGCCCGCTGCGCATCGCCGGCATGAGCGGCATCTACAAGAAGTTCGAGTACGGGAAGCCCCACCACGAGCGCCTGCCCTTTGGCAACGACGACATCAGGAGCTTCTACCACGTGCGCGAGATCGACGTGCGCAAGCTGCTGCAGCTGCGCACCCAGGTCGACATCGGCCTCAGCCACGACTGGCCGCGCGCCATTGAGAACCACGGGAACGAGAGACGGCTGTTCAAGATGAAGCCTGACTTTGAGCAAGAGTCTCGCGACGGCACCCTGGGGAACCCGGCCGCCCGGTATGTCATGGACCGGCTCAGGCCCCCCTACTGGTTCTCGGCGCATCTGCATTGCAAGTGGTCGGCCATCAAAACGTACGACCCTCCGGCATTGCCCGAAGACACGTCCGTCAAAGCCGGAGCCGGAGGACCGAGCATCCACACTCAAGCAAACCAACCAGCTTTAAACGAAGCCCTCTCACCCGGAGCGAATCCCGATGAGATCGACCTGGACCTCGACGACGACGACGACGACGACGACGACGACGACGACGACGGTCACGATGCCAAAGCCGGAGGACCGAGCACCCACGCTCAAGCAAACCAACCGGCTTTGAGCGAAGCCCTGCCGCCCGCGGCGAATCCCGGCGAGATCGACCTAGACCTCGACGACGACGACGACGACGACGACGATGCTGGCGCAGCCACCACAGCAGAGGAACCCAAAAAACAACCAAAGCCCGCGGCAGTCAAAACAGAGCAAGCAGCTCCCGCGACCACAGACACGGCAGAACTCAGGAACAAATACCACGAAGAGCTGCTCGAGTCTTTGCGGAAGAAGAACACATCAGCCGGGCCGGGCCAGCCCGTGCCCGCCGGCATCACCAACACGACAGTGCGCTTCCTCGCGCTCGACAAATGCCTGCCCGGAAGACATTTCCTGCAGCTGTGCGAGATCCCGCCCCTGCACCCATCCGACGCCGAGAAATGCCCCCCCAGAAACCCCAACCCCAACCCCAACGCCAGCGACCAACCCACCACCGCCACCGCCGCGAGCTACCCGTCGCGCTACACGCTGCAGTACGACGCCGAGTGGCTAGCCATCACGCGGGTGTTCGCCGCGTCGGTGACGGTCGGCGACCGCGGGGCGGCGACGCCAGCGGACCTCGGCGAGGCGCACTACCGGCCGCTGATCGAGGCCGAGGAGGCGTGGGTGCGGACGCACGTGGTCGAGGCGGGCAAGCTGGGCGTGCCGGCCAACTTTGCGTGGACGGCGCCGCCGCTCGTTCCCGGCGGTTCGCCACCCAACCTGAGCGCGGAGCAGCAGCCCGACGAGTACACGAACCCGCAGACGGCGGCGTACTGCGCGCTGCTGGGCGTGCCCAACATCTGGGACGCGACGGACGAGGAGAGGCGGGAGAGGAAGGAGAGGGGGCCGCCGCCTTCTCGCCACGACGGCGGCGGGGGAAGAGGAGGGTTCCGGGGTGGTGGAGGACGGGGCGGTAGAGGAGGGAGAGGCGGCAGAGGCGGGAGGGGTGATTTCGGTGGACGCGGACGTGGACGCGGAAGAGGGCGAGGGGGGAGATGGTAGTTTGCATCAGCGCATACAAGCATTCAGGCACAGACCCAGGTCTAGTATTGTCCGCGATATCTACGTGGCGTGCACGTCATACCTACACCAGTCACTCCATCTTTTGCACGGTGATGCTGTATTCGATATACCCACTAAAGAAGGAACATGGTCAAGAAAAGATGGTATGTAAATTGTATTGATATGGCAAGATGTGTCCTATTCATATAAAGCAAGACCCCGTATAAGACATGAGCCTCGCAGATCGTGAAGGAACATTGTTCTTCCATCTATTTTAGACATCGTACCCACAGAGAAAAAGGGTTGGACGTATATGCTAAGATGGTGCTTGGGGAGTCACTTGAAGGAGATTTGCATAGATTCGGTAAGAGAATTACGACAAGATCGAAATGTAGGGGCCGTTGCACCTGTCCTGCGGATTCAAGTCGTGAATATTCATTCGTAACTGCATTGAGCGCCGTAGCGCTGATACCAAGCTAGTGCCATTGCTGGTACATTACGCCATTTGTTCTGTAGATGAGTTAGAAAAGCTGAATATCAGGTGGTCATGGATCGAGGGTTGCTTACCATCCAAGCCAAGAAAGTCTGCCGCGACAATCATCTCCAGGCAATACTCGACGGGAATGTCCAAGTCTGGAACATCCAATTTGTCTTTGTACTTGAGTCGGTAGCTCAAGTATTCTGCAACCTTCTCCAGGATGATAGAGCTGTCGGAAGGGGACAGGCAACAGTTAGCACAAGCCGCCCTATCCAAGACCCATGAATGGAGGCGGCTGGATGACATGCTTTTTGCTTTGCTTGTTCGCAAAGCCCGAAAAGCAAAGCTGTCAGATCAAGTGTAGGTGAGGACGTCTCATCCAGTCCATGCCTCCCCTGTCCGCCAGTGAAGGGGAAGAAGGGGGCTGGTCTGTGAAGAACATAGTCTCGGTGTCATCTCCCAGCATGGGCTGCCTTCCTGTCCGTTCTAGCACCAACTAGGTGCGCAACGAAACGAGAGTTGGGGAAGGTATAAAAAAGGAAAGAAAATAAATAGGCAAAGAAGACAACAAACCTGATTTCGGCAAAACTGCACCGGCCCGTCCTGGCTTCGATCATCTGGTTCCGGAGCATGCCTGCAATGGTTGGGCTTGCGCAGGCAGCTTCGCGGAGCACGACGAACTCGAAGCCGTCGCTCGAGACCAGCGTGATGTACTTGCTGGGGCCGTCGTCGGCCATGTTTGCTTGCCAAGCGAGTGCCTTTCTTCTCCTTTTTTCTTTTGGGAATGTGCCAGGAGAGAGATGAGCAGTGGATGCGGGCTTGCGCGCACACAAACAGAACAAAAAGGGAAATTCTTTGCGGGGTTGTCAAAGAGATTTCGCAAGGGTTGAAGAAATTTCCAGGTTTCCTTTTTTGAGGGGGTTGTGGAGAGAAATCAGGCAGTCAATGCCGGTGATAGAGTGTGGAAAGTCAGGCCGGTTTGTAGCCTTTGATGGTGGCTGCGCGAGACATCGCAGAGCCAACAGACTTTGCAGAGACGCTTGCCTGGGAGTCGAAGATGGTCCTAACGCGTTGCACGCGTTTGGATGGGAGGAAAATGCAGTTGCAGCCAGGAGAAGAAAGAATTTGGTGCGGCGACTTATGTACTGTAAACGGTTTGGCGTGCACGGGCCAGAAAGTGCGAGGTGCCCGGTGACCCACCCACTGCGCCAAGGCTTCTCGGAGGGGGCCGAGGAAGTGCCCCCACATTGTGTCATTGCCGCTGGAGCTGGACAAAGGAATGGTTGCCCAGCCGACAGTTTACATGCATCAGCAAGCAGCCGGGCTGCCCACATTTGGCTGCTTGAGCTTTGCGGAAGCACCCTCGAGCAACCGTTGGCTGCCAGCAAAGACCACACCCGCCCACATACACACACAAAAAACACCTCGACTCGACTTGCATTCCTTGCATCGCCTGCTCCCGTCAACGCGGAACTGGAATTGACTCGAACCCAGACATTTTGCCTGCGACTGCACTAAAGCAAGACGGGCGGGGAATTTGGGGAGAACCAAAAAAGGCCCCTATCCATTGTCTATCTCGATAGTTTATTCGTTGCCGACTCCCGACCTTTGTCGTCAATTTCTCTTCTCTCGCTCGTTCCTGCGGCTTACCTTTGCGCTCGCTCGCGCGCATACCTATTTACTAGGCATACCGCTCCTTTTTTTTCACTACACTACTACTACTACTATCTCCGCCGCTAAGAAAACAAAAGCCAAACTTAAAACCCCCCAAAAGGGCTCGACGGACCCTGTCATGGCTTCGTACCAACACCGCAGCTCGTACTACAACTCGCCGGCGCCGACGCACGAAAAGTATGACGCCGGCTTGCAACAGCAGCAGCGGAGGCTGACTTCCGACCGACGAAACACACGCGGCACGCAGAGGTCGAGCGAAGGCACAGTGAGCACCATGATGAGCGGCTCTACCGGCAGGGAATCCTCGGCCACCGCCATGACCGAGGGCCCCGCCTACTCCAAGAAGATAGTCGTCGTCGGCGACGGCGGCTGCGGCAAGACGTGTCTGCTGATCAGTTACAGCCAAGGCTACTTCCCCGAGGTGCGTCTTTCCACTCTTCCTGCATCATCGTTCGCCCCAACTAATTTTTTGATTTTTTTTGATTTTTTTTTTTAGAAATACGTCCCGACCGTGTTCGAGAACTACATCACGTACCCCACGCACTCGCCCACGGGCAAGACGGTCGAGCTCGCGCTGTGGGACACGGCCGGCCAGGAAGAATACGACCGGCTGCGCCCGCTGTCGTACCCCGAGACGGACCTGATTTTTGTGTGCTTTGCCATTGACTGCCCCAACTCGCTCGAGAACGTCGTCGACAAGGTGCGTTTTTTCCTTTCCCTGTTAGAAAAAAAGAAAAAAAAAAGAAGAAAGCTAACCCTCTCTCCCAAAAACAATAGTGGTTCCCCGAGGTGCTGCACTTTTGCCCGTACACGCCGCTGATCCTGGTCGGGCTCAAGTCGGACCTGCGGTACAAGAAGACGTGCATCGACATGCTCAAGACTCAGGGCTTGACGCCCGTGACGGCAGAGCAGGGGCTGGCGGTGGCGCACAAGATGGGCGCCGCCTACATGGAGTGCAGCAGCAAGGAGATGACGGGCGTCGAGGACATCTTCGAGCAGGCCATCCTGACCGTCGTCGCCAATGACCGGAAAAACCTCGAGCAGCTGGCCGGGAGCGGCGGCGGTGGTACTTCCCAGAGTAACTACGGAAAGGCTGGCGGTAACGGCAATGGTATTGGCAGTGGCAACGCGGGCGTCGTCTATGGCCCCAACGGCACGCCTATTCCTATTATCGTCAAGAAGAGGAAGAGAAAGTGCGGCGTCTTGTGAGATCCCCCCAACGATTCGGGCTAAGCAGATGCAATGCAAGCAAGCAAGCAAGCAAGCAAGCGGGGCGAGGGTACATGCGGGACTATCCCGACAAAAAAAAAGGGAGACTCCGCAATGCGCTATCTCTTCCTTCACGAGGCGAGACGGGGAACGGCATGGGAACGGGACGGACGGGAGGGGACGGTTGGGAGAGAGGGGTGGGGTGGGGAAAGGAATAATGACCTACTAACAACAACTGCATGATTTGACACGACCACATTTTTTTCTTTGCTTCTTTTCTTTCTTCGTCTTCTTTTTTTATTCTCTCTCCATTTCTATTTTCTCATAATTTTTTGCAAACCCTCTTCATCACGAAGTTGGGGAGGGGCGGGAACACAACAGCCGGGGAGAAGAGCGGAACACAACTACCTTGCCTACCTACCTAGCCATGCTTTTCTGTCGCCCTTTGCCGGGAGCGTCTGGCTGGCCTGTTGGCTATACAATACTACGAGCACACACCAGGGGCGGAGAGCGGGAGGTTTGGAAGGGGTGTGAGGGTGGCATTGTTGTATGCCTTGTATATGTGTCTTGTGTGTGTGTGTGTGTGTGTGTGTGTGTGTGTGTGTGTTCTATGGGTTGGAGTATGAACCTCTCTTCGTGAACACTTGATATAGGGTTTTAGAAGGGATGTGATACCCCAGCGGGAAATGCTGAATATTTTCCTTCTTTTGCTTTTGGTATCGTATTATTGGTTTCTACTAAGTGGGACTCTACAAAGCGTGAATACTGTTGGAAGCTGGGAACATCATCGGCTTTCACCCCTGCCTTCAACAGGAGAGAGTGGGAAAGCCGCGAGCCAGATCAATTTTCTGGTCTTTTTCTCTTTATACTGTGAAGAATGCATTTGCGGGAGTATGCTTAGGCCGCCACACAATAAGATAAACATGTTCAAACACAAACTCTTGTCCTTTCCCGCTTTGGGTGATACATATATGTACGTAAACACAAACTCTATGTGGATCCATACCTTCAGACCCCTTTCCTGCGAGACTCTCTGTATGTGGGTATCTATCATCCGTCATTTGTTCATAACCATCCACCCTCCAGTGACCGAGCAAATCTATGAACATCCATAACTCGCCAACAAAATGAAAAACCAAAGCCGAAATTCAACAGCGGGAATACTCTCTTGCCATTAACAACCCGCGAATCATGGGGACCAGGGAGTTGGCTACGACTTGGCGGCGCTCTCGTCGTTTCTCGACTGGTCCTCGTCGACCTCTGTCTCGCCCTCCGTGTCGTCCGGCTTACTGCCTGCAGCTGCCGCCGCATCCTCCGCTCCTGCCTCGGGATCCTTGGCCATGACCGTCTCAAAGGTCGACCACAGCGCCTCGACGGACGAGAACTCGTTGCCCACCTGCTCAGGGAGAAGAGTCGGGAATTGTTAGTACCGCTCACATGTCGATTGCTCTTAAACCACCCCCCTTGTTTCTCCCCACAGCTCAACTGCAAAAGGAGCGCCGCAAAACAATTTATAGAGAAGGAGACAAGTAAAGAGAAAAAAACCACATACGGCAATAACCGCCTCGAGCGAGCGGTTCAGCTTGTTGATGTTGGCGAGGACGTGCTCGAAACTCTGCACGACACCGACACACAGATCAGCCCAGTTCCAATTCCAATTCCAATTCCAATTCCAGTCCAGTTCCCGCTCCCGGTCTCGAACCCCGTCTGCCAGACACTCAATAGCGGACAATACAAGACAGGACAGACAGGACAGACAAACGTACCAAGGCAATCTCGCCAATCAGTTCTTCGCGCTGCTGCTCAAAGTATGATTTCTCTCGTGCGCTGCTTCTGCTTCTGCCGGCAGCAGCAGTAGCAGTGGCAGTAGTAGCAGTGGACGCCGACCGCTGGTGTGAGGCCATAGCACTAGCGGGTTTACCGAACTGACTGAGTTGAGTTGATGGAAGGACGTTTAGTCAATGGTGAGACCGACCGGTAGTGGAATTCCAAGACGCGCCTTGGGCGACGCGATCTGATGTTAGGTCGCGCTGCGGGGTGCAAGGAGGGGGCATTTTACAGTGCTCTTTGCATTGATCTGGCGGTTCTAGGGTTGGGGTTAAATTAACTGTGTGGTCTTGGAACACTCCAAGCATCACACCCATGGAATCCAAGCAGTCGGAGTGTTCGTCTGCTGGCCTCACACCTTTTCACCATGCATTGCAATAACTGAGCGAAGATATGGGTATACAACTACATAAGCACAACTCCTCGCAAAATCCAGCCTGCTCCCTCTCAAATGCACCTCATCCACCTTTTGGACACTGATTGCACGCACTACGTACAAGTCAGAATACACCCCTTTTCCCCTGAATCACCCGGATAAGGTAATCAACTGGATGGTTGCAGTAAAAGCGAGTCAATCGCACACCCAACCCTCATTACCAATGGAGCAAGGGCTTTGTCGACAAGCTGCTGCCGTCGCGGATCAGGCCTGCTCCCATTCCCAATCATTCCCCCCCCAGAGGGCATCAAAGTTCAAGCCCATGGCTTCAAGGTTGAAGTCCGGGTTGTTGAATATCAAGTTTGGCTGCATCTGGTGGAGCAGAGAATAAGAACCGCGTCAGCTTCCGCAGTCATAAAAAAGAAGGAGAGGAGCGCAGGCAGTCTCCAGCAAAATACAGAAACGCCCATATCAGGCGCAAGGAATAGTGACAGGAAATAAAGCTCACCTGTGGGGCAACTGATGGGTCAAAGGGGTTGGGAAACCACCAAGGCGTCCCGGGGACCTCGACAGCTGCAGGCACAGACCCCCCGCTGCTGGGAGGCGGGACCTGTCCCAGGAATTGGAAAGGCGTCGCCGACTAAACAAAGAGAGAGCGTCAGCAATCACAACCACTACGCTATGTTGCTACTTGGAGTCAGCGAGACGGGGCAGCTGCTAACCTTGGACCTGTCAAGCACCTCGGCCGACGATTGCGGCGGGGGCACGAGCACGCCCGGCTCGTTGACAGATTCGCTCAGCACCGGGGGTTCCTGGCCGGCCAGCAGCTTGTAGTTTAGATTGACGAAGCGGTCTGCCGAGGCAGCCTTGGCCTTCTCCGGCGTCTTGATGCCCAGGTGCGCCTGCAGCAGCCCGAGTGCCGCACACATGATGGAGTAAGACCAAGGCTCGTTGTTTCCGCACCGCAGGATGCGGTCTTCCTTCATGGCCAGGCACTTCTCCATGAGCTCGAGTGTGTGCTGCGAGTTTATCATGATCATGTTCGTCGATCCCCGTGGTTGCAGCATCGTGACGCTGCACAGGTTGATGGCCAGTGTCAGGTTGTCCTCGCGCATAAAGTTCAGCGTCCGGATTCCCAGCTGCGCCAGCTTGTCGTCGAGAAGCACCATGTCCCGGGCGGCGTTGTAGTAGACAATCTCCGAGTAAAGGTACTTTGAGTTGTTCTTCCGGAGCTTGAGAAACGGCTGGTGCAGCGGAATGATGTACTGCCTCAGCTGGATGTGGAGCAGCGTGTAGGCCAGCAATGGCTTCTTGGGCACTCCCTCTCGTGCGCTGTCAGACCCGCTGACGTCCCAGGATGGCAACATATCAATCTCCTGCGTGATCTCGTTCGTGAGCCGGATCACGCTGTCGTAATCCATGTGCTCGTTGGGCCCAGTCAGAAACCTGCTCAGCTCCAAGCGCAGAGCAAGACACCGGCGGCTCAGGTGCTGATATGATGAAAACGTGTATTCGCCTGGCGGCTTGGAAGGCGGCAGCTCCTCCGAGTCCTCGTCAAACTCACTGTCGTCGATATTCCTCGGAGGGTATATATCCGAATACAGGGAGCTCATCAGAGTCGGCAGCCCGTGGTCGAATGACGCCTGGAGATCGAAGCTCTGTATGGTGGCCCAGATTCTCCTTCTCATCTCCTGGTCGAAGGGGGAGAGGCCGCGGGTGACGTGACCAGGTTCCCGATGCAGGCCAACTGAGACGGCGTCCTGAGACAGAGCGCCAGCGCCTTTCCAGTAACGCTTCTTCTTGACAGTGTTGACCCTCTTGCCGAGGTAAAGCACCAGGGCAATCTGGTAGTGTATCATGCGACGGTGTTTCTGGCTCTGGCGGTCCTGCCATTCGCTCACTGCCTCTATCCACTTGACGGCACGCATGTGCGAGCTCGACACCAGCCGCTCAAACCTCTGCGGTAAATGCTCGTCGAGGCAGCTGGAGACTCCCATCATGGCCAAGACAAGTGCCGTGAAGGCCGCGCTTCTGGGTTTCATGGGATCCCAAAACCCGGCATAGTCTCGGCGGAATGAGGGGATGTGAACGATGCGGTGAATCTGCTCAAACTGGTCCAGGTAGATTGACACAAGACTGTCGGTTTCCTGCTTGGACGGAAGGTGTCTCTCGAGGGCTAAGTCAGGTTCGAGGAACTTCTTCTCTCGCACCTGCGCGTCTCTTTGGCGATCCTTGTAGTGGTTGCTCTGGCTGATGCTGTGATGGACATGAAGGGGCCGAAGCCATTCGGCAGAGGTCTCCTTCATAAACGGAGACAACCCCGTGAGCTGTACACAACGCATCAGCAGGTGTCACGAAGAAAGATAGAGCCGGGGACAATCACCTCTTGAAAGGCCAGATAGGCGCTATGGGGGCCCAAGTATCGAGACTTCCACTCTTTGCCCCGGACGAAGCGCATCTCGGACTTCTCGAGACAGAGGTCCTGGTAAGGAAGATCGGCCGGGGATTGCCCGACATCGGCATCCGCACCATTCTTGGGGTCAGGGGGGGTGCGATCTATGGCTGTGCTCCCGTCATCTAGCGAGGCCTGCTTTGGGATGATGCTCTTGAGATGAGCAACCTCGAGCTCGAGGCGGCGGATTCTGTCAGCATCGCGAGAGTCCTTCCGGTAATATGGAGACGAGTCTCTACCGGTGATGGGCAGAGAGAGGCGGGAGTCGAAGCCTGCCAGAGCAGCCTGAGAGAGGCCGAGCTTGTTCGGGGGGGCCAAGCCCGGGCGCGTCTCGAACTCGCAGCGCTCTGGGGTGCCAGACTGGAGACAGCGCGAGCACGGGAACTCGCGGTCGCACGACAACTTCCTCCGCCTGCACTCTAGGCACGACAGGCGAACCCTCTGGCGCTTCCGAGGCGGGCGGTGGCCGCCTTGTTCGCCGGCCTCGTGAGGGGGTGGGGTGCCCTCTGTGCTCTCGCTGCGGCTGCGCACGCTCGGATCCGACATTGTCTCAAGGAGCTATCGGGGCTCAGGGGACAGATGCGCTTCGGTCTACGAGCAGAGCGGCGCGGCCACCTGCAACAGAGGCCTAGCGTGTGTTGGCAGTGCCGATATATGTATCTCTAAGGTATGAATAAGAGGCCGCTTTATCAATCGATCTGATAGCTTGGCAGAGTCAAAACGGGCCACCACGCCGACACCAGCGCCGCAAGAATTTCCCTTTTACGCCGCTAACCAATTGACACCCGGAAATGGAGATGACGAAGGGGAAAGCGTCAGAGGCCACGAGTCCCTCTCAGGGCAAAGTATCTGCGGATCCGTCACTCTTTCCTCGAACTTCTGGCTCCCGGTCGCGTCCTCGGACATCGAACAAAGCCGAGACGTCGCTCAGTCAGGCTGGCTAAATCCGAGGGCGAGCCCGAACCCTGAGCCGAGCTAGCGCTCTGTCTCTCTGCCGCGAAATCGTTTTTCCGTGCTCAAACAATCCTGATTCCGGTCTTGCTGGCAAGGGTCCCAGTCACTTCCGACCACCTTGGAAAACGCATGTCCATGTTTCATGTTCAGCGCGTTCTTGCAGGCAATTCTAAACATTTTCCTGGCGAGCCAGCCGATACGTAGGCACGTTCATAGAATATCTACAACGTACTTCGTACGTCCCTGCCTCGACATCTTTAGCACTGTCCGGAACCGACACAGAGTGCGAGGGAAGGATGCCCACCTGAGCCCTGCGACCAGCGGCGTAGTGAAGGAATCCTTCAGGCGTTGGAAGCCGGCTTGTCGGCTCGAGCGACCGTAACTTGGCTTCCGTTTGACACCGTAGCCGGTATCCGCATAGTAGCCAGATATTGTGACTGCGCACCGTCATGACACGATGTCGCGTCTGTTGGTAACCCTTTTTGGATTCGCATTCTTGACGTTTGCGAGCGCCGCCAGCCTAGTTCCGGGGCGCGCCTTTGACAGGTTCATAACCATCTGGCTGGAGAACCAAGTGCGTTGCAGAGGGCCTCGGGTCCCGTCCCCAATCTCCGCACACCTTGACGTCCGTCGGGCTCTGACCAGAGAGCCGCATCGTTGTAGGACTACGCGAAAGCCGCCGTCGATGCCAACATTGCCGACCTGAAAAGGCGGGGCATTCTGCTCACGCGCTACTATGCCCACACGCATCCTTCGCAGCCCAACTACCTGGCCGCCGTTGCAGGCGACTACTTTGGGCTCAACCACGACGAGAACGTTCGCGTGCCTGAGGACGTCTTCACGGTAGTCGATCTGCTGGAGACGAAAAATATATCATGGGCTGGGTATTTCGAAGACATGCCCGGGCCAGGCTACATGTCAGATGCGAGCGATGGTTCCACAGGCAACGGCGGGTGGGACTATGTTCGGAAACACAAGTAATTCAAGCCTCCTCGGCCAAGGTGACGGCTCTGCTAACCCGTCTTCGCAGTCCGTTCGTGTCGTTTGACAGCATCAACATGAAAGGGGAGCACCTGCTGGACCTGCAATCGTTTGGCGCCTTCGAGCGCGCCTTTGCGGCTAAGAAGGTACCGCAGTTTGCCTTCATGTCGCCGAACATGATGAATGACGGACACAACACATCGTTGGAGTTCGCAACTGACTGGTCGCACCGCTTCTTGCAGCCTCTGCTGGCGGATGGCGCATTTGACGGGCGCACGCTGGTCATGCTAACCTTTGACGAGTGTGAGACATACGGCGTGCCAAACCAGATTGTGACGCTGCTGCTGGGAAGCGCCGTTCCGCCGGCCCTGAAGGGCACCGAGGACGCTACGTTCTACACCCACTACAGCATCCTGTCGACGCTCGAGAACAACTGGGAGCTGCCACACCTCGGTAGGTACGACGTCGGAGCAAATGTCTTCCGGGTTGTGGCCGACCAGACGGGATACACCAAGAACAAGGACCCTGAGAATGCGCCGGCCGTCGACAACTCGGTGTCGTATCCAGGGCAGCTGAACAACGAAACGTCAAAGCGGCTCCCGATCCCCGTGCCCAATTCAAAGCTTGTGGGTGCCGGCGGACAGCCCATCCTGGAAGCTGTGAGGCTGGCCTGGGCGGGAAAGGACGGCCAGACACCGTACGACGGCAGCGGAAGGGTTAATGACGGGAACCGAAACTCACCAATCTACAACCGGCCCGCAGCAAACTCGCCGTAGATGGGCGGTTTTGTTGGGAATATCCTCCATAACTTGTGAATGAGAGAATCTTGGAAATACTGTTGCTTTGGTTAGGTCCCGCTGACATGGTGTTGAACCCCTTTCGAAAGTGAGGGACGGCCCTAGATGGATGTCTTAAGTTCGAGTCCAGTTCAAGGTTGAGTTGGTCACGGCATCAGATAAACTGTCTCGTAACTTCCCGTCTTGGCATTCTGGGTTTCCGACTTGACGTTCTTGCCCAGAACGTACACTGCGCATGTTGGGGGCTCCATGGCGCCTTCCATCCATGATTCTTTGATCAGACCATTTCAATTCAGGCTCCGCTTCGTTAAGCAGGGTGTCCGCCTACCTGCTTACTTTAGGTATCCTTACGGGACGACGCCAGAACATCAGACAGAAACAGCACAAGCCATCGATTCCGCCTGACGGTCTAGATCTAGTAAGCGGGACTAGGAGGGTGGCTACCAAGCGGGAAGTCGCGCAGTTGCGTCCGCACACTAGGTAGAGATGCGACTCCTTCCGTCGCCCTCGTCCAAGTCTAGCTCGACACTCGGACTCGGACTCGATGGAGCTGGTCTTGTGTTCTACCCATCTTGTGTCCCTGTGCAACTACCGCGTATCTGCCAACCATCTCTGACATTTCATGGTACAACGTCCTGGCCGTGGACGCTGGTGCCTTTTCTTGGAAAGCCCGCTCACATCCCAACCTACCCAACTTTTACACAATACCTACTGCCAGACAGACAGCTAGCCGCCCAGCTGAGGTTAGCGACCCCGGCGTGAAATGTCGCTTGGCCATCCCACGCCATGGCTGTCTTTTGCTGTTGTTCCGCCCCTCGCTCGTCCCGGGCCTCGACTTCGGCCCCAAAACACCACCCTGTGCTGCCGGTGCCGCCGCCGCCCGCTCGGCTTCCAGGGCCGCTGACCATGAATCCAGTTACTCCGGCTTCTCCAGACACGTCCCCCGACTCTCTATCTTCGCTGCGGGCCTCGGTCCCCATGGCCATGATCCCCGTCGAGCCAGTCGAACTCGGCCAGCTAGTGGTTGAAGACTCGGACAGCGACGAGGAGCCCAATCCAGCCGCGCCAGTCAGAAACTCCAGTGCACTCCAGCTGGTCCGGACGCGCATACGACGCCATCTGTCTCAGGACTCGCTGTCTCGCCGGAAGGGCCGCTCCGCTGTCGGCTGCAGCCAGGAAGAGATTCAGCGCCGGGCAGAGCTGAAGAGACTCATGCACAAGAGGATACAAGAAGAACTTCGCAGCGAGGAGGGCCAAGAGCCTCCACCGAGTGACATTTCATCGAGCCCCGCCCAGCACGGTGCCCCTTTGGTTGACCACCTCCCAGGAGGAGGTCCGCGAGACAACCTCGAGTTCTCCGTCTCTGACGACAGCAGACTTAACAAGCCGTGTGCCAGCAATGACGAGTCGGATGCACGCATACTCGACGCTGGGAAGATATCGTCCGCCACTGACGAAAACGATCGCCAGGATTGCCGTCGAGCCAGCTGTCCAGAGTCCCATCTCCAGCCTGTTGGCCAGTGCTTCGTGCGAGAACGGAACTCGCTTCCACAAATGCCATCATCCCCGGACCTTCGTCCCAGACGTCTCCCAAGCAGCCGCGAAACGTCATCTCTGGGTTCGTGGCGCCTCTCGTATAGCGCTAGTCAGCTTGACGAATTCTTGGGTTATGTTGGTGACGGGTGCGTTTCCAATGATGCGGGCTCAGTCCACGGGAAATCTACCTCACCGCCGCCAAAACAGTCGCTATCGTTATCTCAAAGATTCTCCCTCACTGGCCATTCACTATCGCTGTCACGATCTCATTCCTCTCCTGCTCGCCAGGGCACCCCAGGAAATGAAAAATCGCCCACGGTGGACCAATCACCATTGGGTACATGGCTTCGTAGCCAGGGTCTTCGGTCTCGATCTCAGTCGCCCTCGCTTTCGTATATCAGAACATCCGACCCAGGCTTGGAGCAGGAGGGAAGCGTAAAGGAGGCCGAGGTGGTCTACATCAGAAGATGGAGCTCGGTACAGAATTGTGCTGTGGCAGAAACTGATATCTCGCGACCCGAGATTGTTCATCTCTACGATATGGACATATCCCGACAGCTAGTGACCCGGGCTTTCAACACTCCAGCCGACTCTCAGAGCCATTCTGGGTCCGGAAGAAATAGCCCTCGGGTCGTTTCCAATGGGCAGGGGAATTCCGTCGAGATTGCTTCCCAGAAGCTCGCAGGCCCGGTCCCGGAATTGGGGAGTCAGTATACTAGCTTGGGTGCGACAAACCACACGCCGGGTGGCTTGACTACCAACTCTTCTTCAGTTTACCCCTCGACAACCACCAGCGTAGATCCAGTCACAAACACACCTTCCGTCAATCCCTCAGACTTGGCAAACAACAAAGTGAATATGCCTGCTCGTCCAGAGCTCGATACTGAATGTGAGTTGTGCTCTCGATGTGCCAAGACCGCTTGCTCATATCTAGGTATACAGGGCTTGATGTCGTGGAAAACGAAAACCCCCCAAATAAGCCACAACGGCACCATCGAGCGGGGAGTAGCCAGGGTACATCAAACAGTCACCGACAAGCCAGTTACACACAAGACGAGTTGGGCTGCCCGTCTCCGAGCTCCGAGGTTTCCAGTAAGGCTCGGAATGAAAACAGAGCGGAAACTATTGATAAGGCTATTGGTCATTTTCGTCTGGGTCATGGAGCTCCCGCCATGATTGCCAGCAGGTTTCGCAAAGAATCCAACACGGCCCCTTCACCGTTGTCATTGGAGCCTGCCAAGCCCTCTCTTTTAGCTCGACTGCATCTCACAATGCCTAGAAAGGCCAAGTTGGTACAAAGGACTTTCGACGGCTCAACTTCAGCACCAGAAGAGCAGCCAACATTATCATCACCCTTGCCAACGAACAGCTTGGTCGCTGAGACTCAAAGCCGTTCGCACCGAAGAGACAGCGAGACGGGCCGTCCTTCACCCCTGTCACCAAGCCCTTCCGGATCATCAGACTGCGAGGACAGCACTGCAGAACTTTGGCAACGGGCTATCCGAGAAGAGGCACAAGCCCGAGGCTGCAATGTAGCCGATCGCAGGAGCGATAGCCATCACAGAAGACTGAGCTTCCCTGGTAATTCTCGTCAAAGCCAGGGTGATGCAACCTCTGCGCTCAAACACTATAGTAGCTCCCCTACTAGCTACAAGAACCTTCATAGCTCGCTAAGGGCACATGGGGATTCTCCAGCCAAAAGAGCAGAACCTCCAAGTGCTCATGGAAACAAATATCATCCAACATCTGTTAGCTGGTCGATCCAGACACCCAAGAGTAGCTTATCAATGCATCAGCGAAAGGGTTCCAATACTGATACTGCGCATATCCAGTCACCAAGGACAAGTGAATCAGGTGGCAGCCGGCTCTCTGGGATTCCCGAGTCATGGGCAAGGTTTCCTTCCCATAGCCGGGCCGAGCGGAATGGGCCTGCAGGTTATGTTGATCAAGTGGCCCCAACAGATTATATGACCATGGCGGAGGCTCCTGGAGATAACTCGCCAGGATCACGGACAGGACAACCCGCTTCTCCTGCTCATGAATCCTCCAAGCTTCACACGCAATCACTAACTGGGAGGTTTGGACGAGCAGTCAAGTCTGGAATTATCAAGCTCATTTCAGGAAGGGCATCTCCAAGCCGCGAGAGCCCAAAGGACCCAAAGAGTCGGCAGCGCAGTGGAAACCTGTCGAGAACCAACTTGGAGTATCCAGAACTTGAGCTATTGCCGATGGAGGGCGGCTACCAGGAGATCAAGGCTCTCGAACATGAAATTCAGCACATGAAAGGTGCCCCACGTCTGCAATGCCCAGCCGCATTGCAGGATGTGGCTGGCTTTGACAAGAAAGTGACTCTCAGCACTAAAATGGCGACAATACTACACACTGATGGAACATCCGAATCGGAGCGATGGCGCATTTCGACACCCCTTCTTTTAACTCCGGGTGCGTCGTCAGCTGATGCTCCGAGGCATGGAGGAAATTCGAGCTCTACGACGGATCGATTTGTCACTCCCTTGGGTTCCATGTCAATAAGCAATGACAACATGTCGTTCCATTCTTACCCCCAGTCAAGGCCCTTATCACGATCCATGGCTTTTCCGTCAGAGACGTTGACAGAGACGAGCACCAGTGCCGTCTCGGCGAAGAGTGATACAACACTTCTACAGAATCTGCGTTCGACAAGCATATCCAATACGAGCGCCAGCACTGCCACAAAGTTCAGAACCTGGAATGGAAGGTCCAGGTCATACCCGCTGTTGATGGCGGATAGCTTTGACCCTGAGAACATGGGATAGCAGTTGAGCAGACAGAGCAAGTCGCTATCGTTATTGTGGGAGCTGTTACTCTACGACCGGTCTAATGTCTTGTTTATTGCCCTTTTGCACGTCCCCTAAATGCTGGTATTCGTCTACATAACTGCATGATTTATCCAGGCTTTATAAGAGGCGTACTAGCTGGGCAGTATTTGTACGTATGTTATGATCAGAGTATGGCAGCTTACAGCTTGGTGTCCCTCAAGGTTCGACGGGAGGACTGAAGGGGTAAAGATCTGAAGCATTTTATTTGGTTGTCGGATTCGAAGGCATGGCCTTAGGTAGAGATGTGATTAATGCCGAGGCTCCTGGATGTTTTGTGCTGTACATTGAGTGATGAGGTTGTGTGAAGCACCGGGACCTCGTCGATGTCAAAGTCAAAGTCACCTTTCACGGGGATAGATATCCGGAGCGACATCCCTGGGTCCATCGTACTTAGTAATGCCTACATACAATTTTGGCCACAGAGGGATACTATAAGGTACAGTGAAGGTAAAATAATAGTAGTAAAAGAATTAACGATGGGAGGCGATGGTGGGATCGACGACCAAGCGAAGCGGGGCCGTTGAGTAAAGTGCCCACCCCCCCCCCCTCCCCGGCCCCGTTGGCCGGGGTGGGCTTGACCATTCAGTGACGGCTGATTCGCCAGCCCTGCAAGGAACCCCCGCCCTGCAGCCCCCCCCCCTGATGCTTCTGATTCACGCATGACCATGTCGAGATCTTTCCAGAGCGTGAGAGCGGCGAATTGGGCGGGCGAGGTGCCGATTCTCGCAATTGAGTATCCTTGAGCTGTGGAAAACTACCTCTATGAAATACCTAGGTATTGAAGGCATTCGGGGAACCACGAGATCCCATCAGCTCGCCAAACCGTGAGAACCGAGGCGCCAGAATAACTACTTCTTACCAAGCTTTTTTCTAGGTAGGTTTCTATCGTGACATTGAATTGGAAGCGACTTGCAGACACACATTGACTCACCGTCTGCACTCGCCCCGTTAGTTGCCCACCAGTCACACAATCCACTTCAATACTCGGTATCTGTTTTTCCTTTAGACGAAAATACAAACATCCATCCGCATCTGCCATTGACTGGCAAACACCCAGCTTCCGTCCTAGCCTCCAAACATTATTACGGAGTACTGCTTAGGGTTTGACGGCAAACCTTGACTTGGATCCAGATCGACCACAGACCGGCTCACCGCCAAATCACAACCCTCACACAAACTCACCATGAATCGAGCAGCTTCTCGCATGGTCAAATCGGCCGTGGGCCACCTCCAGGCCCGGTGCGCGTCTAATAGCAGCAGCAGCAGCAGCAGCTCATCGGCAGGCCCGCGCCATCTCATGTCCATCAGCGACCTCAGCCCGGCCGAGTTCAGCAGGCTCGTGCTCAACGCCTCGTCGCACAAGGCCGCCATCAGGGCCGCCCGCGACGCCGGCCAGCCGCCCCAGTCGCTCTACGGCAAGCTGACGGGCCAGACCGTCGCCATGATGTTCAGCAAGCGCAGCACCCGCACTCGCGTGTCGACCGAGGCCGCCGTCACCGTCATGGGCGGCCACCCCATGTTCCTCGGCAAGGACGACATCCAGCTCGGCGTAAGCCTCCGCCCTATCTCTCTCTCTCCTTACTGATTATTTGGCTAACCACCCCAACAAAGGTCAACGAGTCACTCCTGGACACGTCCAAGGTCATCTCGTCCATGACGTCCTGCATGGTAGCCCGCGTGGGCCCGCACTCGGACGTGGCCGGGCTGGCCGAGCACTCGGCCGTGCCCGTCCTCAACGCGCTGTCCGACGACTTCCACCCGCTGCAGACGATCGCCGACTTCCAGACGATCCACGAGGCGTTCCAGCAGCGGCAGCCGCCGTCCGACACCACCAGCCTCGGGCTCGAAGGCCTCAAAGTCGCGTGGGTCGGCGACTCGAACAACGTGCTCTTCGACCTCGCGACAGCGTGCATCAAGACGGGCGTCGACATCGCCGTAGCGTCGCCCGCGGGCTACGGGATCCCGGCCGCGATGAAGCGGGTGATCCTGTCCGCCGGTGCCGGCGTATCGTCGCCGGGGCGTCTCAGCGAGACGACGGTGCCCGAGGAAGCGGTGCGCGGCGCCGACATCCTGGTGACCGACACGTGGGTGTCGATGGGCCAGGAGGCCGAGGCGCAGGCGCGCGTGCGCGCGTTCGCGGGGTACCAGATCACACGGGCGCTCGCGGAGCGCGGCGGCGCCAAGCCCGGCTGGAAGTTCATGCACTGCCTGCCGCGCCACCAGGAGGAGGTCGACGACGACGTCTTCTACGGCCCGCAGTCGCTCGTCTTCGACGAGGCTGAGAACCGCGTATACGCTGCTGTCGGTACGTATTGTCCTCCCAACAAAAGATTACATGACTACATTCTACATAAACGGGTTTTGCTAACTCGGCTTGCCCAATCAACCACCAGCTGCCCTGGAGGCGTTTGTGGTCAACAAGGGAAAGATTGTCTAAGACCAAACCACCCCCCTTCCCTAAAAAAAAGGCACTACATGATTCACACGTCTTGGCTTCTTAGTAAATTAAAAATACTCTACAGTTTCTAGGCAGGCATTTCATTCCAGGTGTACGGTACGGAGTACAAAGGCGGGGAAAAAAAAGACTTATACGACATATATGTATATTTAATGAACACGCCAAGAAAAAAAAGTTGATCAATTGATTGTTTCTTGCGCTACGATGGAAAAACTTTGCAAAATATTAAAGTGACCAAATCCCATTTCCACCCCCCAAGACGCCGTGATACCCTCCCACTTTTAGCCAGGCGGCATCTGGCTGGCGTCGACAACATCATCGGCTTCCTTGGAAATGGCGTTGTCCTCATCGGGTCCGTAGAGCGGAGACCGGGGCAGGGCCATGAGGCCCGTGCGAGCCGACTCCAGAATGCCAAAGGGAGAAATTAGCTTGAGGAACGAGTCTATCCTCGAGGGCTTCGCGGATCTGCAATCCCAAAGACGTCAATGGCAAGTCATAATAGAAGCGTCAAGGCGCACACGGCGCGGTACTCACACTTCGACAATGCAGCTGTTGGTGCTAATGTCCAGCATCTTTCCGCCGAACTGGTGGGCGAGGTATGTGATGCTCTTCAGGTGCTCGTGCTTATGCCTCAGCGCCTGGCTGACGGCCAGGCGGCTCGGGTGGAAGTCGTCTGCCGCCGCCTCCTCCAGGCTCGGGTCGTACGCCTCCTGGCCGTTCTCGGCCTCGCCGCCGTCGGCCGTCATCTCGCGGTGGTGGGCGAGGAGCTCCTCAAAGTACTCGGGGCCGAGAATATTGACCTTGGCCAAGAGCAGCTCGCGCTGCACCAGCGCGGCGCTGGTGTAGTCCAGCACGGCCCACACGGGCACGAGGTCCTCGAGCTGGCGGCGAGCCTGCTCCACCACGCCGTCCTGGCCCGTGAGCACGATGGTCATGCGCGACAGGTCCTCCACCTCGGTGCTGCACACGACCAGCGAGTCGATGTTAAAGCCGCGGGCGGCTAGGATGCCCGACACGCGTGACAGCACGCCGGGCTCGTTCTGCACGAGGCAATTGAGGATGTGGCGCTTCGGCGGCGCCACCGACGGCGTCGGCGTCTCGTAGAGGATGTTGGACACGGCAGCCTGGGCCGACCACGCCGGCGGCGAGTCGCTGGTCGGTAGCGGCCCGTGGCGGCGCCGGATCGCCTTGTAGGCAATCGCAGACGTCGAGCTGCTGCTGCCCGAGCTGTGTCGCACGCCAATCGACGCCGCTAGTTGTCTGGGGAGCGGTACATCCCGGGCCCGCGTGGCGATCCTGCCCCAGGACGAGGAGGCCGACGTCAAGAGGCTGCGGGAGGCCATCTTGGAAAAGGGATTCGGCGGGAAGGGGAGGGGGATTTCTTCGATTGGGGCCTGTGCAGTGCCCTCAATCCAATGACGGCAGATAACTCCAAGCACTAGGCTTAGCAATTGGATTGGTCGTGAGTCACCTTCAAAATCTGGGGGTGGGGGGGATTCAGAGAGAGAAAAAGAGGTCGTTGCAGCCGAAGCAGGCGGTCTCACCGCGGTTTGCGGAGCGTGGACAGGGATTGGCCAATGCCGCTAGCGTTGGTAAGGTTCCCAAAGGTCAAGGGTGCAAGCTTGCTTTGGTGGGGTTCCAACAAGGACCGTGCATTCTGCTTCCGTGCTCGGCCCAGCTTCTGGCAAACCTTAAAGAGCTGGAATAGTAATATTCCGGCCCCGATTTGAATTGGAGCAGAAAGTTGACGCTTTGTTGCATAACACCGTTTAGTCTGCTTCGAAAGCTCTCCAACCTTGAACCCCGCTAAATGTTAGCTACAGATGCATCAATCCGTGCCTTTGGGGCCTCGACCCGATTAAATCACGGCAGTGGAGCCACCACCTTCGACGCACCTTCCGAGTGCACCCTACCTTAACCTTTCTGTCGTGTAATTTTCCACCCCTCCGCTCAGCTTTCACGGCTCCGCCCTCAAACTAGGCCGCTGCAGCACCTTAGGAAAAGCCGTTCTTTACTCTTGTGTCGTTAGGCAACGGGGATTTTCGTGAATTTCACTCCCACCGCGAATTTCCGGTGTTCTTCGAGGAGCGCCCGCCAACCTTTCCCACCGCTTCACCATCCATTCCAGATTTCAAGTCAAACAAATCGCACACGTAGTAGGGCCTGCACCATGGACGATTCTGAGCGACGCAGCGCAAAGCGCTCTCGGTTCGACCAGACCGAGCCTGAGCCCCGACGTCACTCGCGTTTCGACCGACGATCGCGCTCCCCGCCGGCCATCAAGCGAGAGCCTGGTCGCGATCGCAGTCCTCTCTCAGCCACTAGAGATGTCAGAAGCGAGACACCAGATCACAAGCCCGCTATTGATCCCGCTGCAGCCGCTGGTATGTTGTATACGAATGCCTATCTCTGAATTTGCTCAACGTGATTTTTGAGTGCCTGCTAACTCTGTTGCCAGCTGCTGCCGCGGCGAAAATCAACGCGCAGCTCCAGGCTCGCAAAGGTATACAGCATGTTGATGTTCCGCCCATCAGATCGAGCTCTGCCACGGCCAAGGATGGTAGCACCACGCCTGCCAAGATCAACGGCGAGGTCTATATTTCGGACGGCGACTACATAAAGGATATCGAGGTCAACGATCTTCGTAACCGATATCTGCTGACCAAGAGCTCGACTCAGAAAATGGTAAATGACCCCCTTGGCTGTCACACTGATTCTCCGTCAGATCCTCTCCAGTGCCAGTGACGGCTTCTTTATAAGCTTGCGTGTGCGAGACAGTCTTGCTTACTCGAAGCTTGATAGCTCGCGCAGGCACACCCTCTTTTGCATCTGCTGACCTCCGCTGCCTGATTTAGATTAAAGATGAGACTGGTGCTGGTACGCCCGCCCTCCATTTCTACTGTTGTATAGAGAACCTCGATTGACCATTTGATTTTCAAAGATGTCACCACTCGTGGAGCTTACCTGCCCGACAAGAGCATGGCAACGCCTACTGTACGTTTCCCCCATGCCCCGACGATGGCCGGCACTGCTAACAATCCCTTTCCAGAACCCGCCTCTTTATCTCCACGTCACGAGCACCACCAAGGAAGGTCTAGACAAGGCCGTCGCTAAGATAGAGGAGCTCAAGCAGCAGGAGCTCCCGCAGCTTGTCGACGAGCGACGTTTCCGCCGACGAGACCAAGAGCAGCAGCCACCCCGAGAGCGCGAGGACCGCCGCGTAAGTCGCTACCATCAGATCCCGCACATAGCTAGCTGACACAATTACAGGTGCCGTGGCCAGAGGAGCGGATCCCCATCAATCTCGAGTCCGTCCCGGGTTTCAACCTGCGGGCCCAGATTGTCGGATCTGGCGGCTCATACGTCAAGCACATCCAAAACGAAACCAACTGTCGCGTCCAGATCAAAGGACGTGGTTCCGGATATTGGGAAGGCCAGTCTGGCCAAGAGAGCGATGATGACATGTATCTGCATGTTGCGTATGTCCTTCGTCCCACCTTCTGGTCATGCCAGATTTCGTCGGCATCTGAGCTAACATGTCAATAGGGGTGCGGATCCGGAAAATGTCAAGAGAGCCAAGGAGCTCTGCGAGGATCTGCTGGCCAATGTCAAGCAGGAGTTGGAGGACTACAAGAACCGTCCGCCGCGCAACAACTACGGTGATAGAGGCGGATACGGAGACCGCCCGAACAGAGGCCCAAACAACCACTCCAACAACTCGTATCAAGGATACAACAACAACAGTCACCACCAGAACAACACGCACAACTATGGGAACTCGGCAGCCCCTGCAGCAGCTTCTGCATCGCCCACTGCGCCGGCCGGCAATCCTGCAGCAGCTGCGGACTATGCTAGCCAATATGCCCAGTACGCCCAGTATTACGGCGGCGCTGACCAAAATGGTGCCGCCGACCCCTATGCCGCATATGGCGGATACGAAGCGTAGGTCCCGGGTCACTATTGGCGGACTCTTTTTCACCTTTGCTAACGAGGCTTCCAGATACTGTGCAATGTACCAGCAATGGTATGCAGCACAAAACCCCGTTGCAGCAGCACCTCCTGGCATGTCAGCGTTGGCGCCCCCTCCCCCTCCTGAGGCGGCACCACCCCCGCCGCCACCCTCGGTGGCAGCTCCCCCGCCTCCTCCGCCTGGTGGTCCACCCGGAACAGGTGGTTACAATGCCGTAAGATTCAGGCTCTAGATATCGATTCCGGCGCCAATGCTCAATATTTTTAGGTCCCTCCACCCCCTGGTCTCTAGTGGAAGACCACGATAATTGGAAGGATGTGATGCATCGCCTGGCTCATTAATGGTAAGCGTGATATATTCAAGCATAAGTCAACTCTGCTTAGGCTTGGACAAAGCCTAGAAATCACGAGATGATTGGATGGACATGGTACGCTTATTGCTATCTATTCTGAACAGTGCTGGCAGCGGGTTTTCCCAATGGGTTATGACCTTGATCCTTGTCGCGAGGCAGCTGCAAGTTCTACGAAGCTTGTCTCTGCGCCTCGAGGCCATCGGGTGTCGGGGAATTGAGTTGACGTGGGTCTGAGGACGAACATCGTGTAAGACGTCAGATCACCACTCTTTCCTCCTGTGTGTTTGCATGGCATTGGCATTGATACCGGGACAGGTACGGAAACTTGATGTTATTTGGAAGAATGCCTGACCTGGCGTTCTCGGGGTGATGGATGAAAGGGTGATCATTTCAAATTGCCAGCCTTTTCTGCCAGCTGTCTCGGGGGATATGGTGTATGGGCCGAGTTGAGACGAAATGGCTTCTGGAAAGGCGGATATCTGGGATGGTTGTGTTTGCATATGTAAGGTGTTCTCTCCGAATTATGGGAGCATTTGGCCTGGGCAGTGTGTACTTCATGGATATACACCTGCCTTGTAAGGAAACTTGAACTGTACGTACTACGGATACGACGGGATTATTTAAGGTATCCCAGTTTACTTCTAGGTAGTTTCTGAAGTGAGCTCTTAACGGGCTAGACGAACAATACCAAGACTCTCTCTGTATGAACTGCCCTCGCTGCCCTGCCAATGTTGGTGGTGTTTGTGGAGTCCGTGCTCAACCTCAACCCCTCCTTCCGAGCTTCGCTGAACCAACTCGCTCCTAACCTTGTTTCACCCAAGAAACAACCTGGTTCCCAACCTGGATTGACAACGACGACAGGCCATTCTCGGTTTGGTCTTGCCCACACCGTCATGATCTGTCTACAATGAGCCACCAACGCTACCCATCTTCTGATGCGGTCAAGGAGCCACATTCTGTCTCGCTAAAGGTGCTTCGGTAAGCTTCCGACAATCCGCTCCCTCAAGCCCTCCCTCATTCAATTCCACTTGCATTGGCTAACCCGAAGCGTGCGCCGTGGTTTGGGGCAGCTTATCCCGACCGTCGCTGGTCGCACAGTACCCCGTTCAGCCGCCCTCCTCTGGCGCCAGTCCCGCAGTAGTCGGCTTGCTCCATCAACCGCCGCTTCCGGCTTCACTCGCCTACCCTCCCGCTGAGAGCCATGGCGCAGGCCACGGGGCCCAGCCCAACCCGG